>CM070618.1:58849654-60088487 GCA_036346255.1 Ampelocalamus luodianensis | reverse complement strand
GCCCGCACGGTTCAGAATAGAGCCGTCAGTGATATGCGTCTATGACGGTTCTTGAATAAAGCCGTCTGTGATAATTAGATATCACGACGGTTATATAATTAGAACCGCTCGTGTTGTGACTTATCGCGACGGATTTTTAACCGTCTGTGATAACCGCCAGCTTATCACAGACGTACAAAAACACAGACGGTTCCGAACCGTCTGTGATGAGTGTTCCGAACCGTCTGTGATGAGGCTGTGTGTAGTAGTGGACGCCTCGCTTGCGACAAGCACGTCGCCTCCCACTGAAATAAAATCCTTCTAAATAAGATACGCATGGCGAAACCTAAGGTTTGAACCCTGGTGGGCTGAAGGTACAATGAACCACCACCATTAGCCACCTAAGTAAGGCTTGATTCTCAAGAAAAAACTTGTTAGGTGCATGAGGACAGCCAAATTGGCTCTCCCGTATAGCCAAGATTTGTTTGAACACCAATTTTTCACATTATGATTACTAAATAGTTCTAAATAGATTTCATAAGATAAAATAAGTACTTATTTTATATTTCTCGAGAAGCCTACACCCATTCACGCTTTTGAGGTAAGAGAACCAAATGGTTAGCACTGTAACCTTGGCCTCTGAGGTATTGTTCTCCTGAGCTAGTTTAATTACCATGCTAGTTTACTAACTTGGTGACAGGCATATTAATTTTAGGCCATGCATGATGCATATTTCTTTCGAATTCCATTTCTCTGTCGGCCATATTACATTTTTTCAACTCTTTTCCGTGATGAATGTCGCTGCTGCTGCTTCTTCTTGCTGCTAGTTGGCAGTCGCAGTCCACGGGCTCACTGGGAATGCTTAGTCCACGATCTACAGTCTAGACGCCAACACAATTAGGGTCTGGAAGTTTGGAAGCTTCTACAGCGACCACCTCCCTTGTGAACTGCGGAATTTACATGTGTGTCGGATTTTTCCCAACATGTACTTGGACCGTGCAGTGGTCTCCGATCGAGATAGCATCTCCAACTATGGCCGTGTAGCATGGCGAACAAGGTTGCTCTGTACCATTCCATAGGAGATTATTGCATCTTAATTATCGTCCAATTAAAAAAGTCTAATAGCTAGTCTGCTGATCATTATAACACTAGTGTTACTCTGCTGTGTATTTCGGCAATATTGTATTGTATCTTCATTATCGTCCAAATAAAAAATTTCAATAGTATGGTGATCATAATAACACTAGTGCCTATACAGACGAGAAAAGAAATTTGTGGTAAATATAATTTATAGTTTTAAAATTTTCTCGCCTATAGCATTTTCCGGTGTACTCCCACTTGTAGGTATGGTGGGAAATGTGTACGTGAAATGCTTAAGTTACTCTCTTTTTTTAACGTAACTAGCAAGGTGGCATGCTCCCTCTGCGGGCATCATTGTTATAGATTGGTAAAGTGTAGTTAAATGCACATAAATATTACTAAAATCCAATCACAATAATGTAGATGTATTCCATACATTTGTTTCTTTTTAACCCTAGATGTCTTCTTTACATGTATTTCGTATTGTCTATATAGTTGAAAATCAAGCAAAAGATAACATTTTTCCATAATTTTTTTTCTTGACGATTGAGCAATAGCTTAGTAGTGGAGATGTGGAGGAACGCCCCACCCGCCTGGGTTTGATCCCTGTATCAACCCAGTGCGTCTTGTCTAAATAATTTAGGTACACACGCGTGTACAATCACCCATCCTTCAGTGATGCCTCAGGGCTTCTAAATTTCCACGCGTGTGTAGGGGCACACACGCATGTGTGTACATGCGTGTGGTGTGCGCCTTGTACCTTCTTAAACAAAATTATTTTCTTTGTTTCTATTTTTGTTTTCATTACAAAAACTCTTCCTTATTTGCGCTCAGAAAGATGGCCGAGTGAAACGTACACAGGACATGGTTCCTTTTTTTTTTTGTGTCCACGTGTGGTCTATTTAGGCTAAGCCATATTTTTTTTACTTTAATTTCATTCTTATCTTTTAATCTTAAAATACATCCATTATCTCTTATCTCTTGAGTTTAAATAGGTTGTCTAATAACATCTAATGGTTGTGGTTTTTAATCATAAGTTGGGCCCACCAAATTAATGGTCTGGTTGTTTTTTTTTTGTTGAGAATTTATAGCATGTGTTTATTTTTCTTGTAACATCCAGTGCTTATGAGCCATCAATCATAAACATCAACTTTTAGTGTATAATAGAATAGAATAGATCTAGATCTTTTTGGTTAACACAGGAGTTTCCTTAGAGTGCCTAATCAATATAGGTTTAATTTTTTTAATATCTTTGTAATTTAGGCTCCAAATTCGTTTAAAAATCAAATATCTAATCACACTTTAATTTTTTTTCGGAATTTGCATGTTTTTGGGTCGTACTTGACGTGGATTTCCTTTTGGTTTTAAGCTGGAATTCATGTAAAATTTTAATTTCTATTTAATTTTAAATTATTATTCTAAATTTTAGTTTTTATAATTTCCTTTTTAATTCATATGGGCATATTGCACAGTGATTTTGAATAGGTAGACCTTCTAGACTTCAATACAATTATAGTCTATTCCTTCTCGCGATCCATAATACAACATGCTCAAGTACAAAGTCTTTCCCGTCTTTGTCATTGAACGGGCATTAAATTTGTCGAAGAGGACGGGATCAAACCGAAAACAACGGAGAAACTAAAAGAAAGCGAAACATGCGCAAGAGCACAAAAATGCCGTGAGCCCATCGACACACAAATTCCCAGAGAAAAGGATGTCAGTGAACCAGTGATCAGTAGAGCTGTAAAAAGAGAGACGACGTAAAAGATCTCTCTGGTTGGAACATGTCAAAACTAGAATGAAAAGCGCGTGTAATTTTCGTTTACTATCTAACTAGCTGCCAATGATTATTCGTAAGTTTTTTCTTGACCTGGTTGATGCATGCTTGGTAATACGTACACGGCCAGTTGTCACATTGCAACCAAACACTAGAGGCGTGCACGCCTATGGATGATCAGTGCACTATCTATATATCTATCTATCTATCTATCTATTATTCTACTATATTATTGAAGCGATAGAAAAAGAAGTCACAATGTTCACTCTGAAAGCCTAGAAATGTCCACGTTAATCGGTGAATAAAGAGAAACATCTACACCGTCGATTGTGGTAGGTTCAGATTATAATGATCTAGATTAAAAGAAAGAGTTCATGTCAAGTACAATTCAGAAATTACCGAAATTTAGAATTAAAAAATGAACAATTTAATTTTGATACAAAGTCCTAAGTAAATCCCTGCATAAATATAATTTGAAATAAAAAGTAGCAATTTTATCTGTATACGAATTCCAACAAAAAATAACTGAAATTCAAAATAAAAAAATAAAATAAAATTAGCAATTGGATTTGTATACTAATTCAAAACAAAAATAATTAAAATTAAGCATAAAAATTTAAAATTTTATAAAATCCCTAAATAGCTGCAAATTAGAATAAAAAATTAGCAATTGGATTTGTATACTAATTCCAACAAAAATAATTAAAATTCAAAATAAGAAAAATAAAATAAAATTTGCAATTTAATTTTCATACGAATTCCAAAGCAAAATGCCAAAATAATTAAAATTAGGAATAAATTAAATAAATTTAGCAGTTTGATTTGCATACGAACTCCAAGAAAAATAACTAAATCTTTGAATAAAATAAAAGTTATTGTAACGCCCAGTTTTTCTTGAGAAAGTGTAAGTATTTCAGAGGGAGAAATAAACAGAAATTCAGGGGTTTTCGCATGAACCAGAGAACTGGCTATGGGCCGAAAGCGCAACAACTTGGCCCAAGGGTGGCAACCGCCCAAGTGGAGGGGGGAAGCCAAACCCTAGCCCCCTCCCCTGTGCCACCCCTCCCACTTCCTGACCACCACCCCTCCCCCTGGCCGCCACTTCCCCTCCTAACCAACCTCCCTTGCGCCCCTACCTCCTCCCCCCGCTGCCCAAGGCCAGCGCCTCCTTCCTACTGCTGCCAACAAATCAAGGGAAAGGAGAATAAGAGGATGAAAGGAGGAAAGGGAAGAAGGGGTTGATCTCACAGAGGGTTTCAGTGGTTCTCATCCCGATCTTCAAGGGTGAATCTCAGATCTCCTTGCTTTGTTTATTAGTTTTGCGATTTGGCGATATCGTGTAGTAGATCGATTGGTTGCAGTTTGTAGTGCGTTGTAGGTTTGAGACCTGAAATGGCGAATTTTGGATTCATAACCTCCTAGATAATTGTGGGTAATGTCTTTAGCTTTCAATAAAATCCTGGATCATGTCGTTTGGATGAACGGATCCTGAGTTATGAATTTTACAACACTGCTGTCCAGAGGTTCTGTCAGGATTCTGGCAAGTTGTAGTAATTGGGTTGTAGTAATTGGATAATAAAATTTAGTTAACGAAATAATTAGAGGATCCCACCAATATGCATATTGTAGGTGATTTCATAAGGTTTCCATATAGCTCAAGAATGTAATTTTTGGATAAAAGTACTGAAAGTTATGAATATTTTAGTTTTACTATCCATAATATCTGCCAAACTCTCATAGTTGTAATAATTTGTATAGTAAAAATAGTGAATAACAAAATTAGGAAATCTGACCAACTAGACTAATATGGATAATTCCGTAAGCTTTCCCGAAAATCCAAGAACACCATTTTTGGGTAAACAGAAGGAAAGATATGATTTTTGGAAGGTGACTGCTTAGTTTTGGGACAAAACGATGTTTAGGAGGAAACAATGTTTTGGTTTGCGCTTAGGAGCGTATATAGATAGTTATGTAATTTTTCTATGTAATGTTGTATGCTCTGGAATGCCTCCTTAGTGTGGTTATTAATTATTCAGGTAGTGGTGTGAATAGTTGAGGCAAGTACAATAGTGAGTAGAATATGTTGTTACATGCACATGCTAATTAGTATTCATCGAATGTTAATGCTTTGCGAATGTGAATTCTTATTCATAGCCTTACAGTTGTTGTTGTTACATGTACATGATGATTAAGTGTAGTGGCTCATGTGCATCATTATATTATCCTTGAGTCTTGGACTACGTGGTAGCCAAGTATTGATATATTTGAAGTCTCCGTCATGTTTTAGACGACTATGAGGTTCCACACTCGTGGAGTGTGGGCTTGAGGTCCCTGTGCTAGAACGCACAGACATGGGTATGCATCGACGAATGTATACTCCGTCATTACCGGTAAATGCAAAGAGAAGAAATATGCATTTTTGGCATATGCATCTCGCATGTCCATAAAAGTGAATAGTTATGATATTATTGTGGATGGCTGATTGTATTAAATTCAAAGTATGTTTATAAGGTTTGGGTTATTGTCTTGTTTGTACTTATTGAGTCTTGAACTCACGCTTGTTTATTTAATGTTTTAGATGAACGTTGATAATGGCATACTTTGGAAACAAAGTAGAGCATGGGACTGTTGCACTTGAGAAGCACTTCATTCCATTTCATGATTCAATCATTTTGGAATTGTATTAATTGAATAGGTTGTGGTTCCCTTAGTTCCTCATGGTCGATATTATTTCTAGTTGTTGTTTTTCTTTTAATTAAAATTTATTTATAATGCCCTTGATAATTAATTAGATTGAATTATAATTGAACTATGATTAATCGTCTTGCTGAAATTTATTATTACCTCATTGTATAATGTTTAATCGTGACACTTAGAAGGTAGTAATACTTGAGTTTGATGTAGAAAAGTGTATTAATAATAGTTGTAAGTAACATCTTGGGCTTTTGCTAAGCTAGGGTGTTACAGTTATAACGAGGATAACACGATTGTCCGAGGAGACAACGAAAGAATGCAATTGCAAGAAGACATTGACCTACAGGGATGCGAAGAACCGATGTTATATCATTTGATACTACAAACCTCAAAATAAATCTAGCCGTGCAAATGCACGGATCATCCTGCTAGTTATCTTATTAAAGCAAAGGTAAAGAGCAAACAACGACGTTTGCTCTCAAGGGATAGAATTCCACATTAATCAGAGGAAAAGGAGAAAGATCTACACCCTTGATCGTGGTGAGTCCTGATTATAACGGTCTAGATCAAAAGAAAGAGTCCATGTCACGTACAATAAAACTAAAATTCAGAATAAAAGCAAAGTAAAATGAGCAATTTGATTTCCATACGAATTCTTAAGCAAAATCCCTAAATAATTATAATTTAGAATAAACATTAAACAAAAAATAGCAATTAGATTTGTATACGAAATTCAACAAAAAAAAAACAAAAAATCAGGAAAATAAAATAAGCAATTTGATTTTGATATGAATTTCAAAGGAAAATCCCTAAATAATTATAATTCAGAATAAAAATTAAACAAAAAATGGCAAAGTTAGATTTGTATATGAAATCCAACAAAAAATAACCGAAATTCGGACTAAAAAATTAGCAATTTGATTTCGATACGAATTTGAAAGTAAAGCCCTAAATAATTACAATTCAGAATAAAAATTAAATAATAATTGGAAATTATATTTGTAAACCAATCCAACAAAAAATAACCAAAAATAAAAATAAAACAAAGTTAGCAATTTGATTTCGATACGGATTCCAAAGTAAAATATCTAAATAACTATAATTTGGAATCAATTAAATTATATTAGCAATTTGATTTGTATATGAATTCCATTAAAAATAATATTTTTTAACATAAAAATAAAAATTATAACGATGATAGCACGAATGGTGTCGGAAGAGACCACGAAAGAGTGAACTAACATCGATTTGACCTGCAAGAAGACATTGACCCACAGGGAAGCGAATAGCTGAGGTGGCGACGGCGGAGATGAGGACAATGTCATTCTGCCTGGCAAAGCTGTTGAAGAGAAAGTCTAGAGTCGAAGGAGCCAAGGGCCACGATGACAAGTGGTGAGCGTCAATGCTATTGAAGAAGTTAGTGGCAAAAAAACTCGATGATGGGGAAGCCCTAGAAGAGAGGAAATAAAACTTTGCATTGAAGACGAGTTGTGGACGATATGGGGCCATTGGGTAGCTTGGAGTATGCTATCACTAGTGAGGGGCACGGTGTAACCAGTGATGGTGAGAAGATTTTTTATATCATTAGACAACCATTAAAGTAGGCATACCGACATCAGGGAAGATGGGAGGCCGCTGCAGTTAGTGGGAAGCCGCAATGTTGAGTTAACCAACATCAAAGAAGAGGAGTGACCTACACGAGAACAAATGATGCATCCGTATGAATAAGTTTTGCATTAAAGACCAGCTATGAATTATATGAGAGCCATCGGGTAGTTAAGAGTGTGCCATCACTAGTAAGGGAACGACGTAACCAGCGATGACGAGAAGATTCAACATATCGTTAGGCAACAACTAAAGCAGGCATGCCAACATTAGTAAAGATGTGAGGTCACCACAGTTAGTGAAGAAGCCACAACATTGAGTTGACCAACGTCGAAGAAGAGGAGCGATCGGCTAGAGAGAAGAGGGCAACAAGCATGTATAACATTATGCATGCGCATATATGCATGCATCCGTACGAACAAAAGCATAGCAGAGGAGAAAGAAAAAGCTCATAGTAGCAATATCGCAACCGTAGGGAATAGGCTCAGGCCACTAGAGAGAACATGACAGTTGTTCCTGGCAGGGATCAGCGACACTTGCATGTGTATGTGTGTTAATGTCGCAACAGTCAGCGTTAAGCAATAAGTGGAGAGAAGTAGAAGATAACTATGTGGTAAAGTATTGTATTAGAAGTGGTAGCAGCTAAGAGGGATCGATCAAGAATTAGGCTTACTGTTGGAGGTTGAAGCAGAAAAGTTATGATAACGAGAAAACATAGAAGACACACGAATCGTTGGGGCAGCCAGCGTGTGAAGGAAGATAAGTTCAAGGTAGTTCACCCATGATGCATTGGTGTATACATGAGCGAGGTATTCTGATACCATGTAAAATAATAAGATAATTTACCACACACAAAATCAACGTATTGGTTGAGATTAAATAAAGGTACATGTCCATGCATACAATTTGAGAAAAAAAAACTAATGGAGTAAGAATAGGGGCGTGAAGTTACATGATATATGCATGATGGAGAGTAGTTACATTTCTAAGAACCCCAACCACTTATTATGCTCATTTTCTTCCATCGAAGCTCATAGTTCAATTACTTCCCTCAAGTTGTATTTTCCTTCAAGCTTGTATTGTCATTTTCAATGTTTAGGATGTTTTAAAAGTCAAAATAGCCTAAAAGATACATAATATATTCTCAAGAATTTAATTTATGTAGGTTGATACTACAAACTTCAAAAAAATCTAGCCACAAAAATGCATGGGCCATCCTGCTAGTTGTCATATTAAAATAAAGACAAAAGAAGCCATCATGTTCGCTCTCAAGAGCTAGAAATTCCCACGTTAATTGAGAAAACGAGAAAAATCTAAATCGTCAATCATGGTGGATCCAGATTATAACAGTCTAGATTAAATAAAATAGTCCAAGTCAAGTACAAACCAGAAATAACTGAAACTCAGAATAAAAAATTAAATAAAATTAGCAATTTGATTTCCATATGAATTCTTAAGTAAAATCCCTAAATAAATATAATTCATAATAAAATTTCAAACACAAATTAGCAATTGGATTTATAAATGAATTCCAACAAAAATAATTAAAACTCAGAATAAAAATAAAATAAAATAAGCAATTTGATTACAATACAAATTACAAAGTAAAATCGATGAGTAACTATAATTTGGAGAGAATAAGAGAGAAAATTTAGCATTTGAATTTGTATCATCTTCCTACAAAAATTATTTGAAATTTGGAATAAAAACAAAGGAAGAAGTCTATTCTACCGCCTCAAGTATCGGCATGCACACACCTAACCCCCTGTATTAAAAAATCGGCCCTTTGACACCCCGAACTTACAAAACCGGACAACCTATCCCCTGAGGCTGTTTCGTAGGGTGGTTTTGCGCATGTGGTGTCTGGTTAGCCCGGTTTCTCCACGTAGACTGATGTGTGGGTTAGGTGAGCTGGCAGTCATCCCCATCCACCTTATCCCCAACTCAGCACCAGTTACCAGTTGCCCTTCTCCCTCCCTAACGCCGCCTCCCCATCCCTCCTGGGCGCCACCTCCCCATCCCGACCGATGCCGCCTCCCAATCCCGCCTCCGCCGCGCCGCCGGCCGCACGTCTCCTCCTTCGTCCACCACCACTCCCAGTCCCCCTACCGCGACCAGAAGCTCGCGCGCCATCACCACCATCGTCGCCCGCCTCGGCCTCTCACCCACCCGTGTCGAGGTGGCCCTCCGCATGGCCAACTCCGCCACCGGCGGAAACCTCACCACCCCGGGCACCGCCGCCTACACCTTGCTCATCGCGCAATCCCACCGCATCCCGCTCTCCATCGACTAGCTAGAGGTCGTCAACCACTTTTGTGCACCAGCTTCCCCAACTACGTCAAGGGCGCGCGCTTCGCTGTCACCTTTACCGACCTGCTCGGCCACGGCCTCTTCCTCGTGGACGACCGCCTCTAGAGCCTCCAGCGCAAGCTTGCCTCCTACTCCCCCGAAGAACGGCTGCGGCAGGATGATTCCGGCGAGCTGTATAGGCTTAGGGGCAGCTGGGGAGGAGGTCCATTTCTGGGCCACATGGTAGGCAATGCTACCGCCTGCGCTTTCCCCGGCGAGGAAGCAGCGAGAGAGGTCGACTGGGATGTCGAGGCCGTCGGAGAGGCCGTGGTGCTGAGGTAGCGGAGCACGTCCACGCCGTCGTCGCAGGCGGCGGGATACTGGTGCTCGGGAGCGAGGCGGTAGTAGACGAAGACGACGACGGCGCTGAGCTCGCGGCACATGTTGTCCAGGGGGTGGAGGCGGCGGAGAGCAGCGCAAAGATGCCACCGTGGGCGTTGACGATGACGGGAGCAGAGACCGGGAGAGCGGGAGCGGCGTCGCCTCGCCGTCGAAACCGGCGCTCCGATGAGTCTTTCGCCACTCCAACCCCGTCACCCCGTGCCCTCAACCCCCCTCCACTCTTCCCCCACCTCCCCTTTTCTTCTTCACTGCCGAGAGGTGCCGCCGCCACTCCTTCTCCTCTGCCCCCGGGCGCGCTGTCTCGGCCCCACGGCCACCCCCAGGCTCCCCCGACCCCACCACCGGCCTCCCCACCACCGAGCATAGCCCGTGCGTTGCCCCTCCTCCTCCCCGCGCCGCCCTACCGCCGGTGCCGCACATGGCCCGAGTGCTCGCTGCTGCCCTTTTGCCCTGTGACGCCGGCCCTGCCGCCGGTGCCCTCGTGGCTGCCATCCCATTGGCCACCCGTTCTCGGCTTTGCCTGGCACTGCCGCACTCCACCCCGCCGGTGACAAGCCCGAGCCGGAGCCGCACCGCCCGTGGACTCCTCCCCTGCTCTGCTGTCCAAATCTTGGACAACTTTAGCCTCCTTAATCTACCCGGACGCTGCTTGCAGGTGGGCCCAAGTACTAAAGAAGCCAGCTCACCTAGTTGACCTGGCCAAATCGTTCCACCCGGACGCCACATCAGCAAAACCACTGCATAAACACAGCCAAAGGGGGTAGGTTGTCCGGTTTTGCAACTTCGGGGTGTCAAAGGGCCGATTTTTAGTTCAAGGGGTTAGGTGTCCGCATGTCGATACTTGAGGGGGTAGAATGGACTTCTTTCAAAAACAAAAGAAATTTATAATTTGATTTCCACATGAATTCCAAAGTAAAATGCTTAAATAACATAAATTTGGAATAAATCAAATAAAATTAGCTATTTGGATTGTATACGAATTCTAACAAAAAATAACTGAAATTCAAAATACAAAATACAAAATAAAATAAAATTAGCAAAACAAACATTTGATGGGAATTGCGAAGTGAAATCCCAAAATAGCAGTAATTTGGTATAAAAATTAAAGAAATATTAGCAATTATATTTATATACAAATTCGAACAAAAATAATTTAAATTCAGAATATAAAAAAAAAAAAATTTGCTACTTGATTTCGAGACGAATTTCGAAGTAAAATCCCTAAATAATTGAAAACTGGAATAAATTAAAAAAAAGCAATTTGATTTGTATATGAATCCAATAAACAATAACTGAAAATTTGAGGAAAAAAGTTATAATGAGAATATAATGATGGTGTCGGAGGAGACCACTAAAGAGTGTAATTGCATCGATCTGTCCTGTAAGAAGATATTCACCCACAGTGAAGCAAAGAGCCATGGCAGCGACGGCGAAGATGAGGACAATGTCGCATTGGTCACCTTAGCCGTTCAATGAGGATGATGTCGTGCTATGCGCCGAAGCAGTTGAAGAGAAAGGCTTGAGTCAAAAAAGACAAGGGCCGTGACAATGAGTGGAAAGCAAAGCATTGGCGTTGTTGAAGAAATTAGTAGCAAAAAAAACTCAATGATGGGGAAGCCCTAGCAGAGAGTTACCGATGAAGCTTTGTATTGAAGACAAGCTATGAAAGATATGGGGGCATTAGGTAGCTAAGAGCGTGAGAAAGGCCAGAGTCAAAGTAGCCAAAGATCGCGATGACGAGTGGTGAGTGTCGGTGTTGTCGAATAAGTCAGTGGCCACAGAAGCTCGATGATGGAGGAACCCTAGCAGAGAGGAGATGAAGTTTTGCATTGAAGACGAGCTATGCATTATATGGGGCCGTTGTGTAACTAGAAGCGTGTCATCGCTGGTGAGGGGCACGATGTCACCAACGATGGCGAGAAGATTTTTTGTATCGTTAAACAATGACTAAAGCAGACATGCCAGCATCAATAAAGATGGGATGTCATCGCGGATAGTGAGAAAGCCTCAATGTTGAGTTGGGCAACGTTGAACAAGTGGAGTGACTAACATGGGAGAAGATGATGTCAAGCATGTATAACATCATGCATGAATATTGCATTGGAAGGGGTAGCGCTGAGAGGGATCGATCAAGAATTAGGCTTGCTGTTGGAGGTAAAGATCTAGATGGGGTGAGGTGGAGCAGGTTTTGGCTTGCCCAGCATTTGCCCTAGCTCTAGTCAGGACAGGGCGGGTCGGGGTTGACTAGTCAACGATGCTCCACCGGGTCGGGGCGAGTTTTTAGTTTTATGGTATTTTAAAAAGTAAGAAACATATTTATTTACTAAACTTGATTGACATATTATAATGAACCGTTGATTTTAAAGATCAACTTGTAACCAATGGTAACAAATGTCTTTGAAATAACGAATACTAGTTAATACTTCATTATCATAGCATGTAGAACAATATTAATCCATACAAAAATAAAAAACATTTATGTGATCGGGAGGGTAGGGCGGCCTCTAACCCGCATCCACCCATCCTAGTGCCGGGGGGGAGCATGACCTAATTAGGGTGAAGCAGCTCGGGTCGGGGCGTGGCAGGATGGGGATCTAGAACTCTAGTTGGAGGTTGAAGAAGAAAAGTCGTGACGGCGAGAAGAGATAAAAGACACATAGTTTGTTGGGCCAACTGACGTGTGTTGGAAGTCCAAGGTAGGTCGCCCAAGGAGCATTGGCATATGTGTGAGCAATGTACTCTAATATTATGTAAACTAATAAGATAGTTTGCCTCACATATAATCAACGTATTGCTTGAGATAAAATAGAAGTACATATGCATGCAAATATTTTGGAAAATAGGAACTAATAAAGGAAGAATAAGGGTATGCAGCTATATGATCCATATATGATAGAGAGTGGTTACATTTCTAAGAAGTCTAATAACTTATTATGCTTAATGATTTTCTTCCATTAAAGCTCAATTATGTTCCTCAAGTTGTATTATCCTTCAAGCTTCTATTGTCATTTCAAATGTTGATGTCTTAAAAATCTAAATAGGCTATAAAATATATAAATATATTCTTAAGCATCTATGGTATCATCATTTGATACTATAAACTTGAAACAAATTTAGCAATGCAAATGCGTGGGCCGCCCTACTAGTTAAGAAACATCGACTGTACTTGATGAAATAAGCTGATTACAATGTGAAGTGCTCTCAATCGGTTGTTCCATTGCTCATTTTTGGAACAAAACCGGCCTTTACATCAATTAGTTAATTTATTCGCTCATTCTTTTTTTGCGAGGATCATTCATCCATTCAAATATGATACTGTATCCGGATTGGACAACTCCAAGGTACAAAGTACACATGGACAATCATATCCTTGTTGTACTGCGGTACACGAAACACGCATGGGTATCCATGTAACATTCCTTTTTCTTTAGTCTTTGAACAGTAAGTTCAAGTTTTGTCAGAAGATCAAAACTCCATTTGATTTCAAATTTGCAAGCCAAGTTTAAACTTCAAATCTGAAAACTCAAATTCAAATCCTCAAAACTTTCCCTCAAATTCAAATCGTCGGTTATCTTTTCTCCTAGGCCTTGCCCATTCTCCCCTTGCCATCTCCCTATAGCCTAGCCCAGGTCGGCACCATGCTCCTGCAACGCACACGAACAGAGCACACCGCGCACGCACTCTGCCCTCACGCGCGCGCCATGCGCGCTCTGGCGTCATGCTGCTTGTGTCATCGCCGCGTCCTCCCTTCCCATTGGACCTCCCCCAAGTCTCTCTCTCCCCTTCACCTGGCTATAAGAGCCGGCACCTCCCCTTATCCTTGCTCCTCCCCCACCATTCTTCTTCTTCACCGAGCAAGCATCAGAGCCGAGCTCCTATTTTTTGGCCGCACCACCATCGCATCTCGCCACTCCAATGAGTCCCCACGCCAACCCCCGTCACCCCGTGCCTCCTGCAACCCTCTACTTCTCCCCTACCTCTCCTTTCCTTCCCCATCACCGCCCTCTCTTCTTCACTCCCGGCCGGCGCCGCCCTGTCACCACAGCTGCCCTCGAGCTCCCTCTCTAGCATCCCTACCCTTGGCGCATATCGTGCTCCCCTATCCCCCTGCCTATATGCCACCCTGTCACTGGCACTGCCGTCGCTCGCCACGCCACTGGCGCGCCCCATCCCTCTGCAACCCATTCCCGGCCTTGCTCGGTGCCACTGCGACCTCCTTCGCTGGTGGCGAGTCCAAGCCGCACGCGCCCTTGGCCTCCCCGAAAGCCCCTCCGCTGTCCAAGTCTTGGACAACCCTGTAGCCCCAACTATCCACCGAAATCAATGTCCTTAGGGGATTGCTCTAATTAGCACTTGGGTTATTTGTTACTACCTCGATGCCATGTGGACCCATGGTCACTTATTGAAGCTAGCTAAGTTCATTGTTGCTGTGCACTAGCAATTAATCAACTAAATCTTTGTCCTAACGGATTATTGATTGCTTAATTAAACCTGTTTTAATGGCTACCTCAAATCAGTGACTTGTGGGACCCGAGGTTATTTAGGGTTGTAGTTAACTCCTAGTTCCTTTGATACCTCAATGGCATGTGGGCCCGATGTAAGTTAATGACAACCATTAACTCCCCAAATCTTTGTCTTAATAGCTAAGCTTTAATTAGTTGTTTTAATTGCTGGTTTAATTACTCAATCTTTGTCCTTAGGGTTGAGTATTAATTAAGCCCCAATTAATTACTGCCCTGATCTCAATGCTGCGTGGACCATGCATAGTGCATGTCGACCTTCGGTCCATGCACTGTACACATGGACCAAGCCACTATTCAATGGGCCCCTCATGCCAGCGAAAGATTTTCGCTCTCTCCCTTTTATTTTCTTGTTTTTTTTTTATCAAAACAAAACTTCGGACGTCCCAATCTCCCTCATTTTAAGTCCGATTTGAGTGAGATTTGTTTCTAAAAGTTTCTAAATTCGAGATCTTGCTTATGGCAGCGGTTTTGTTTATTTTCGAGTTCATTTGATATTTCTCTTGTATTTAATTGTTTTGGTTGTCTGTTATTTCTTTTTCCGACGCGACCGTTCGAGTAGAGTTCGAGAACGCGGAAGGACCCCAGATTAATCAAGATCAAGGATATCAAGACCCTCTTGCCTTAGACCCAGGCAAGTCAATACTTTTACCATATTGAACCTATATTTTATGGAAAATTATATTCTTTTAAAATATCAACATGCATGCTTAATTCATTATGCAAATATATGTCAAACCCTTAAGGTAGTTAAATACTAACTTGATAATTAAATAATTAACATACCATCCTTTGACAATTGAAATACTTAATCCTTGTCACCCTAGTAACTACGTGGTAACTATACTTGCTATAGGTTATACTTGAGCGACATGTTAGTCTTGCTTACGTAACGAGGTATTTATTTACCCCAACCATCATCTTTTAAACATAAAATGTGTTTGGGCAGTCATTGGAGGTAAATGACTAAAATGTTGGGATAATTTAATTTAATACTCCTCAAAACCCTAATAACTTGCTATTACTACATCTGGGCGGATGGTATGATGGTTGGTGCGGACGTTGCACGAGAATATGTGGAATTTGGTATGAACCGCCCAGATAACTTTAAGAACTTAATCATGTGATGACCTCCCAATGTAAAATAGTACAACCACAAGTCTATAATAGTGTTGACCTGGCTAAATAATTTGTGTCCATTTGTACGAGTTGCACTATTGGAGGACCCGCTACGCCGTAAGCCTTCATGGTTATGGGTTGGGGTATATGACTTACGGGTCTTTATGAGCGTAAGCCGTATGGCGCAAGAGGGGGTCTGGATAAGGGTTGACGGGTCTATGTGAGCGTAACCCTTCTTAGGTAAAACCTTGGCGGGTGTAACAAATACCGAGGAATGCATTGTAAAGGCCAATACCGAGGAATGCATTGTAAAGGCCTTGTGGTAATCTCCCTTTGATTCACATGTCTAAGGAAACGTGTGTACATATCAAGATAATTATTTCTTGTGGGTAAAGTGTACAGTCTCTATAGAGTATAAACTATTCGAACACCCGTGCCTACGGTCAAGGGTAGACATAGAAACTTACTCGAGTTAGTTCTATTTATAAAACTTTGTGTGTAGGATGAAAAACTTGTCGGGCTGATGTAACCTTGAATTTGGATTTTTCATGGGTAGAAGTACCCCAGTGATGTTAATAGGTGGATGTAACCCCAATAAAAAATAAGCATAGGTGGAGGTAACCTCTGCTATTATAAATATTGCACAATTAGTCTCTTTAATAAAATGTGATTTGGTCAAAACGTTAAGTAATAAGAATTTCTACTTATGATAATTAAAAATGCTAATTTAGAAAATAAAAGAACCCGAGTCATCCTTAATAAAACCTTGTATCTATAAATATTGTATTGTGTATTGGCTCGCGAGCATGATAGTTGTGCTCATCCTCGCTCTTTCCCTCAAACATTCGAGCCGTGGATCCCGAACATTATGCATACTATGAGGATCCGATGTTGAAGGCCAAGGAGCTGATGAAGAGTAGTATAGTTTCTAGTAGTCTAAGTCTCGCCTCAGTCTAGCTGACTCCGTCGGTATTCGTGTACTACCAATATTACCCAGGTCTCCGGATAATATCGGCGTACATTGGTTTCCGCAGTCACTTGCCTGTGGCAAGATGAACCCTACCTCATTTGCTTCCACTACCGCTTCTGCAATTTATGTATTGTAAACATTTGGTCTGTTCGGCCCTATTGTAAAACATGAGCCGACGCGGTCTATGTGATTATGATGTTTGTAATATTAAAGTTTGGTTTGGTCTACGTTATGCATGAAATGATTCAGTAATGTATCTGTGAGCGCTATCTACTGATCCGAGAATAGCGCAGTACTATTTACAGAGGATTCTGGATCGTGAGATCTGGGTCCGACAATCCACTATTAGTCTCTGCGTTGTACCACAACAAGCATGTCAGCCCTTAAGCATATATATAGTTGGACTTGAGTTGAAGAGAGCTAAAATTTAACTTCTCTTTTTCAGGAGAGTTGAGTTCGATCGACAATGTAAACAGGTGCAGTACTCTAATCATATATGTGCGTGTAGAGCTGGCGAGTCGGGCCGGGCTGGCAAGGCCCAGGCACGGCCCAGGGCACAACGGGCCGTCACCGTGCCGCGTGCCGGCCCAGGCCCAGCCTTGAGCGAGACAGCGACCTTGACGATGACGAGGTCGAGGACGAGGACCACGTCGCCTAGGAAGATGACGACTGCCACCACCCAGGAAGACGAAGACGCCCGTGTGCCACCTCCGCCATCCACGCCCGCTCCCCCTCGCCATGGCCTCCTCCTCCCGGACACTGGCAAAGAACTCCACCCGCCTCGGCTGTGTGCTGCGCACTTGCGAAGAGGGTGAGAGGGATGGCGACGAGGAGGAGGAGGTGGTGGCGACAGCGAGGGTGCCATCAGCGGGGCTCGACCGTGGCGAGTGTGGAGGAAGGAGAGGAGGTGACTGGAAGGAGGGCGGCGCGTGGGGAAGGAGAGGGAGGGAGGCGTTTCGAGGAGTGGAGGGAGGGTGGTGGCCAACAATGCGTGGGAGGAGAGGGAGGGAGGCGGATGGAGGGGTTGGGGACTGGGGATTGGGAGCGGAAGGGGTTTGGGGTTGAGCTAGGCCAGGAGGAGGGATTGGTTGGGCAGGCCAGGGGATTGGTTTGGAAAGGGAGACCGGGCCTCTTTCGTGCTGGGCCGGCCCAAACTCGTCTAATTGATCGTGCCGTGCTGACCGACGGCCGCATTCTTAGGCCTAGCCCAGTCTGGCCTGCCACATGACGTGTCGTGTTGTGCCGATCGGCCACAGGTCAGACCGAAAAAGCACAGGCCATTTAGTAGAAGAAAGAAAAATCCCGCTACTTTCCGCACGCATCATCTTCTTCTTTTCTTGGACGCGTAAGAATATGGTCATCCATTCGGATGCTCGACAAACCCATACTAGCGTGAGATAATCTCAACGAGACCAGCATGTGGAGCCCACAGATTCCATGGCCCGCATTCAGTGGAACAAGCAAACACTGCGCGAAATCTCACCCGCGCAGAAACCTTTTCGGAGCCATCACTCGTCACCCCCGCGAGGTTCCCCGTACCCGTGCAACGAAAGATGCTCACACTCTAGCACTTTTGACTGACTCGTGGGTCATCATCCTCGAAGGGTCAGCGTGTCAGAGAGAAAACGCTCGGTACGATTACGTAAGCCTTGGCAACTTTATTCTCGCGCTTGTGAAGAACGTGCCCCCGCAAAAGCACGCCGCCTTCGAAGCACCCAACTCCCGTCCGTACGTGGCGCCCCCGCGCTAACGAGACGCGGCACCAACTGGCGTCCCGGACGGGCGTCACCACCCCACCTGCGTTCATCCACTCGTTGTTCGAACCATTAATGAAGTGCCTTTTGCAATATGGAGTACTACCTCTAGCTGGGTTAATTAACTGTAGAATCTGGTTGTTGGTCAGGTCAGGTTCCGACCGAGCTGCTACAGCTTTTGAGATTGGACTTGAGCTATATACTCCTGTTTGGACTGGGCCTACAAGGCACCGTACAACTATCATTTATGGTCTGTCTCGTCACTCTGGATGTAGAGTCATTTTCTACTGAAAAGGAATAGCTGTACAGTCCCATTTAGAGGGAAAAAATAGCTCTACAGTTAGCAATCTGAAAACAGCTACCTCTAAGCTAGGTTCCATGACATGGATCTCAGGTAAGAATTTCAGTGCCCCCTCTAGCTAGCATTTTTTACAATCCATCCATAGCTCCTCACTGCTTCTCCACTCCTAGTTAATGAGCCAATCAGAGCCATAATTAGTAAGTAGTCACCAACCAAAGTGATCAAAACCCAGCACTGACACCAAAAGAGCCATCTCCAGCCGATGGATCGAGCGGGGAAGCGGTCAAAAGATGCGCTAGACTAAGCAGCACTCAGCATCGCAGTGCCCAAGGGCCACGACCAAAGACCGGTCCAAACGTTTGAATATTACACAAGTCCCTTTAAACACCCAGGAAAATCACTTCTTTTTAGTCCGGTCAAACTTCTTACTCTTCCAACTGACAAGCGAGCAAGCTGGTGAAGTTTGCCTCCCCCGGCCGGCTCTATAAAGAGCGCCTCCCGTTCTACCCACACTGACACACATCATCACCACGACAACACACGGACGCCGACTCGTCGTATGAACTGACTGAGAGAGCGGCTAGCTGCAATTAATGGAGGGCTCGTCATCGGGCAGGTACACCGAGAGGTGCGCCCTGGCCACGGAGCTGGCGCAGGTGCTCGACATGGTGAGGCAGCTGGAGGCGCACATGGGCCTGAAGGGCGGCGCTGCCGGAGGGGAGCGGTGCCGGGCGCTGGTGTCCAGCATGCGGTCCTCCATCGACCGGTCCATCCACATCGCACGGTCCTGCTGCGTGGATGGGCGCCTGCCCGGGGGGCCGGAGTCGCCGCCGTCTGGTGACGGCAGCCCCCGCAGCGCCGGCTCGGACCAGGCTGGTGATTCCCGGTGCCGCGGCAATGCGGCCGGGCAGGGCAAGAAGAGGTAAAAGCGAACAAAGCCTAGTTGATGGTTGTTGAGAACTCCAAAGAAATCAGCGCACGACGCGCGCGGTTGTTGATAATTGCGTTTAGTATTAATCGTATTCGTACGTGTGATTGCGATAAATGCAGGAAGACGCTGCCCAAGTGGAGCACGCAGGTGAGGGTGAGCTCCGTGCAGGACGTCGGCCCCCTCGACGATGGCTTCAGCTGGAGGAAGTACGGCCAGAAGGACATCCTCGGCGCCAAGTACCCAAGGTCAGCGACGCTCGCACCAAGCTCGCCCCCAAAACGTATTCTTTTCAGTTTTCACAGCGCGCGCGCGCACAAGGGAGCCAGCTAGGCTTAAACCGGTGCTGGAATTGATTGAATTCTCGCAGAGCCTACTTCCGGTGCACGCACCGGCACACGCAGAGCTGCCACGCGAGCAAGCAGGTGCAGCGTACGGACGGCGACCCGCTGCTCTTCGACGTCGTGTACCACGGGAACCACACGTGCGCGCAGAGCCTGCACTCCAACAGCCAGGGGCCGCGACCCGCAGCACGCGCAGAACACCCGCGGACGCAGCCTGGGCAGGAGCAGAGCTCCACCATCTACGTGGGGTTCAAGGACGAGGGGGGCGCGCAGGGGCTGGAGCCCGTGTTGCCGCAGTTCTCGTTCCCATCCAC
The DNA here is from genome assembly GCA_036346255.1 of Ampelocalamus luodianensis. Taxonomy (NCBI): domain Eukaryota; kingdom Viridiplantae; phylum Streptophyta; class Magnoliopsida; order Poales; family Poaceae; genus Ampelocalamus; species Ampelocalamus luodianensis. The sequence goes on along the minus strand of CM070618.1, from coordinate 60,068,411 downwards.
GCCGGCAGGCTCCAACACCGGCGGCGCAGCGAGCAGCGGCTTCCCGAGCTGTGTCGTCACTGCACCCGCCTTCGTGTCACCGGCGACGTCAGAGTGCCAGGTTAGCGGCAGCGGCTACGCGGCGGGTGGCGGCAGTTTGGCCGGCGTTCGGAACGTGCCCGACGTCGAGCTCGCCTCCACGACGAACTCCCCGATGGGGGACATGGACTTCATGCTCCAGCTGGACGCCGATTTCTGGGGTAACTCGGGCTGTTTCTAGACAAAAACAGTAGCGCCGCTGCCGCGGGACAGATACGTAAAGGCGGAAAGAGCGTACTACTAGCGCGCACTGTAGAGTTTTCCTATCCACTGTAACATTAGCTAGAGCTACCAGTTAGGAGTACAACGTTACAGCTTTGAGCCTGTAAGCCTTTTCCACTGGTGTCAGCTTCTGCTGCGCGCAGCTTGTTAATATTCTTAACCACGTACCAAATCGTGCTATCTTTCATGTTTTTTTTCCCTGTATCACTAACGCTGTAATCTAAGCTTTCGCATCGATCTGGCGCAGATGACGTGCTCTTGATCTAGTTGTTTGATGAGAGGTCAGAGGCCACGAATTAATTAATCGACGATCGAGCAGATGGATTCTGACGGATCTGAATTCTGAAAGCTGGTCGGATTGAGGCTGTACTAGCTCAGCCGCAGACGCTGCTCCTGTACGAGAAAAAAAAATCACTTGCCGTCACCTGCAGGTTACTGACTAGTGACGACAACAATAATAACGACTGAAAGATGACGCGCGCGAGGTAGTGAAGTCTGACGCTGACAGTTCGTATCTGGCATAAATGCTCATGTTTCCTGGACCTTTTCCATTCAAAAGGGTATGGATATGGTGAACCAAGGCTCCTTTTTGCACAGAAGGCGCACCTACGCCATCGTGTGATACACATGAAGTGACGTGATAGAACATATGACAAGGAGCCAGCCAGCCATGTATGGCCTGTCCTGCACTCCTAGCAAGGAACGGCTACGCATGTATATACTCATTGATTGGTGGCGTTAAACTTGGAACCTGCACAAGATTTCCGCCGTTCGGTGGCAACAATACTCATAGCTCCTACTATCATCGAGACTTCACTACGGACTTCAATACATGTTTTATTCGTACGTATGCATGGCTATTCTCACAGTCTCACCGTGGCTGGGGCAGAGGCAGCTAGCCGTTCACTGCTTGCCGCAGGATGACACCCAGAGCAAATCAATACATCATGGGGTTCTTCAGAAAAGCACGTGGAAGACACAGATCTGTAGGCTGTAGCGCCACTCACCCCGTCACCCGTAGGGCCGTACCGACAATAAATACCAAGTGGCCAACTTCAGAAACTTCAGATAATATGCCCCTTGCCGGGGGCCATTTCCACTGCGCCAAAGCTAGCTTCTTAGCAAGAACTAGAAGAGTAAATTTCGTAAAACTATGTTTTTACTGCTAAAACTATTAGTTTGCTATAACTTTAAGGGAGAATGTGACAGCCCCGATTCTCAGGACCGCTAAACCCTTCGCAACCGTTCAGGATGTACAGTTGCGAAGCAAATAGTATCTCAAGTAAGCTTCCGATTGTAACAAAAACTAGACTTTTATTAAACAAAGTTAAGGTTTAACAACCTGTTTTGACCTGACACGGGCATCCAAGCCCAAAGTTAATATAATACAAAACAAAAGAACTTCAAACCACAGCTACGCTTGACCTGACACAGGTACGCTTGAGCGTAGTCGAGACCTAATAATAGTAGTCGTTGCCTTCTGGGGGTCCACCAAAATCTTGCTCACAAGGGTCCTCTGCACTTTCCCAAGTTTCTTCTGTGGATGTTTTGCAAATTGCAAGAATGAGTACTACCACCGTACTCAACAAGCCGCATGGAAATGCTAAATAATTACATGCAAGGGGTTCAATGGATGGTTAGGGTTTACCATACCTGGCATATGTGGATACACTTTGCATTTAAAACAATTTATAAAACAGTAAAACAATAATAAGTAATAGCATCAGGGGTTTATCAACAAACTCGATCACCAACTTAACATCTCAAAAACTCTACTTATGCCTTTGTACTGGAATCACCCATTGACACAACTTCATTAGCCGGAAGCACGACGTATTCGAATACCTTTGATTATTTACTCTGCAGAGTTGCCCAACTTTACCCACAAGATATCTCGTGCTCGTACTGTCATGCAATATACACGCAACACGTTAGCGTACGACTGAGCTGAGATAACAAAGCTTTTTCACTGTTCAACCTTTCTAGTCTCTACCTGGTAGGTTCTTACTCCATACAACTCGGGAGACCACTAACCGTTAGTGGAATCCGTACTCCGAGGCTGATGGGCCCATACCACTTGTGTGTAGACTACCGAGTGTCCACTTCCGGCCCACTCCTGTCACACCCCAGTTCCGCGCTGCTCTATCATACAAGAGCACACGCCTTTCTATGTAGATATTCAATCGGGCGAGCAGTGTACTTAGCCAGGGAGTAATGACCACGCTTGTGGTTGAGCGGTTTCTATGTCTGTTACTTTGGCACAAGGTTCTTGTCCTTACCTGTCATCCAGTGAGGCGATGACCCAACACCAACTCGTGGCTGTCCACCTCCAGATCTCACTGATGACTCACTATTATCAAGTCTATTGGGTTTCCCAACTTCCTGGACACAACCCTCAACTCTGCACTAAAACCATTGGCGAGTAGCCAATACTTGCTTTTGATTGATGAACACATTTTTGGTGATAAAGTTATTTATAGTATTCTATGTAAACTAAGCTTGTCAAGGTGAATATGGCCTACAAGAGTTGGGTGGGTTTGTTTGTGGGGTATTTAGGATTTATCTAATTGTCATGGCATTCTAAAATATTATTTCAATATTTAAAGTAATTGGCACAAATACAGTAATGAAAGTAATAAGTACATGTATGAAATGTAGGTTCAAAATGATCAAAAAATACGACTTGCCTTCTTGCACAAATTCTTCTTGATTCTAATCTTGTCTGACGTCTTCTAGAGCTTGGTCGTTGAGGTCGTGACCTAACGAGAAGCAAAACAATAAAACAATTCAAATAAAATCCGGCTCGACAAGGAATGAGCTTGGAACAACAAGCAAGTAAATAAAAACAGAAAATAAACACAAAGGAAGGTAGGTGGTGTGAGATGGTAGGAGTTTTATCTGGTGTTTAATTGGATTGAACGGAGCTGAGATTTGGATCCAAGTACAACAAAAATATTGTAAATGGATTAAAAATCATAAAGGAAGGTGGTGTGTGATGATACATATTTATTTGGAGTTTCATATGGCTGAACGGAGTGGAGATTTGGACTCACGGGCTTGAAACGGTTAAATTTGACATATAATGTCAAATTAGGATTTTTGGGTGAAAATAGTGTCGGACAATGAATAGTACTATTTTACTATTCATGTATGACAATGGATCAGTGAATAATGACTGGAATCAGTGTTTCTGGTTTTGAAGTGAACAGTAGATAGGGTTTACTGTTTTCGGATGGAAATGATTACACAAACCATTTTCGGGTAATAAACACTAATGAGTTTACTATGCAATGACCAGTGTTTGGTTGATTTAAAAGAATAGACAGCGAATGGGTTTTCTGGGTTCGAGGCGGTCAAATTTGACATATAATGTCAAATTAGGGTTTTGGGCGAAAAGGCGTCGGATGATGAATAGTATTATTTTACTATTTATATATGACAACGGATCAGTGGGCAATAATTGAAATTACTGTCTTTATTTGAAATGAACAGTAGCTAGGGTTTACTGTGCATTTTCTGGATTTTGGAACAGTGTTTCTATTTTTCGGAATGAGCAGTGTATTTTCGGATTGTGAACAGTGTTTTTGTTTTTGGATAAACAGTAAATAAATTACTGTGCAATGAACAGTGCCAGGCCAAAAATGTTTAAACAGTATCGGGCCGAGCCCGTTACGTTTCACAGCCCGAAGGCCCAACCGGCCAGGCCATAAAGGCCCAGCACTCGGGCGGCCTTGAGCACATGGCCGAAGGCTAGCGCTGGGCTGCGCGCCGAGCGGCGGCGGCGGCGATGCGGGCGGCGGTGGTCGGCGGCGGGGGTGAGTGGTGCGGGGAGCACCACGGAGGTGAGGGGGTTCCATTTTGGGGTTTTGGGAGGACATAGGAGGTGCGGAGATGGGGCGGCGGCGGAGGAGGCGCACGGCCGGGGCAGAGGACGAGGCCGGCGGCGCTCCGGCGACTCTCCGGCCAAGGGAAGAGGTGAGCATCAGTGAACCAAGGTGAGTTCATTGGTGGCTTTGGTGGGGTTCGGGATGGTGTGTGGCGGCTTGGCGACGGCGGCCGTGAATGAGGCGGCGGTGGAGCTCGGTGCTGGTGAGCTCCGGTGAGAATTAGGGATGGGAAGGTTAGGGGAAAGAAGCGGGGTGGAGAGGGGAAGCTTGAGCCGGGATGAGGAGGGAAGGGGGAGGAAGGGAGGCGGTGAATTTCACCTTTGCCCGACGGGGAAGAAGAGAGAGGCGGCGGTGGAAACTCAAAATTCGGCCGGCTCCGGTGACGAGGGGGCAAGGGGAGGTGGTGTGGTGGAAGATGGAGATGAGGGCATGCTCTGGGTGCCCTTTTATAGGTCGAGGAGGCGGTTGCGCTAGTAGGGCGGCAACAACAGGGAGGCGGCGGGAGCAGGGCGCGGCGACGACGTGGTTGGACGGGAGGAGCTTGCGTCGGGCAGGGGCAGGGTGAAGGCATGGGCGTGCATACGGTGGCGTCGCGGTGGCGGTGGCGTCGCACTGGAGCAAGACAGGAGGTGGTACGCCGGTCGTCGATTATGGCGCCGAAGGAACGAGGCGGTGTCGGCGGCGTGAGGAGGAAGGAAGGAGAAGGCGAACGGGGAAGAAGCCGTTTTCGGCTGAGGAAAACGAGAATGCCGAAATGGGAAAGCGGAAGGGAGAGGAAACTTGCCGAATTTGGCAAGTTTTTGAATTCAAACGAAAAACTTCAAAAACTTTTTGAAATCCGAATTTTTGGGTTATTTCAAAGAATTTCAGGTAGCCGCACCTTTAAGAGATCATTTTTTTTTTAAAAAAACTACAACTTCATCACGAACGGGTCGTCCTAACAATCTTGGCCCACATGTCATACACACATGTGGTGTTGACGTCGTTACAGGGTGCTACGCAAGCCCCAACCAAACGCCACGCAAGTGCCAACGTGGCTCACACTGATGGCTCACACATCAGCGACAAAAAAGTTACAATTTATTCATAATTTAGACAGAAAAGTATTTATGCGAAATTGGGCCTACTAATGTGACTTGTTTCTTTTAACTGGGTTTTAAACTAAACCGACATGTGGCCCCTTCTTGGCAGTGAGACAGAAGCAGAGGAGGCATGGCCGTGTGTGTGGGTGAGGTCACCGACGGCGATTGAAGCGTCAGGAGGTAGTGGTGAGGCGAGGAATAGAAAAGGGGGAAGGAGAAGATCCATTGTGTCACAAAGCCTCAACATGGCAGTGCAGAAAAGCAGAGGTGAGGCACAAAGGTGAACTAGAGTGTGCGTTATCCTAGGGCCGTGTGTGGCGACGGGATTGCGACATGATCACAACAAGAATCCAGGCTGCTGCAACATGTTGTGGCAATGGAGAGCTTGAGATTAAATTTCGTATAACTGCAACTTTTCTGTCAAAACTATCAATGAACTGCAACTTTTTGTGTTGTTGATGTGTAAGCCATCACTACACCATGACATAGAATTAAGGGCAATTAACTGCCGGCAAAAAAAAGGATGAGTGGCAAAACATGTGCCGCAATGCCCAAGAGATTACGGGTCCTGTTATCTGCCGGGAATAACTATTGTCTAGAACAATTTATCTATCGGCAACATTTTTAAATTAGCTACAATACATCTGCCCTAGAAAAATTAAACTGGGTCAACCTAACTGCCAGGAATTAGAAAAATTAAACTGGATCATTATAACTGTCGGGGATTTTGTTTCCACGCAAGGGGGCGCGAATGTGAAAAATTAGAGGAGAGTAGGCGCGAAAGGCTCCTGACCTCTCTCCACCTAATCCCCTCCTCCTCCCGATGGCGTCTTCCTCCCAGCGTCGCCCTCCTCGGCCGCCCCTCCTCCCAGCGCCTCCACTCCTCCCCGTTGCCCTCCTCCCTGGCCGCCTCTCCTCCCAGCGCCTCCACTCCTCCTCAACCGCCCCTCCTCCCCCGTTACCCTCCTCCCCGCCCTCCTCCCCAGTCGCCCCATCCTCCCCGCACCGCGCTCCTCCCGGTAGCCCCTCCTCCCTGCGCCCGCATCCTCCATGGCCTCCGCTCTGTCCCACCTCCTAGCGCCTCCTCCTTACCCCGACCACCCACCTCCCAGTGCCGCCCCTCCTCCCCAGCTGCCCCTTCCTCCCAGGGCCACCCCTCCTCCCCGGCCACCCCTTCCCCCCATTCGTGTAGATTTGTGTTTACCCGTGGTTTTGGTTGCTGATTGGTTCGCTTTGGTGCTGGTAGGGTTGTGCTCGAAGATCCACGATTCGATGCTCAAGAAGAGGTAAGACCGAGCCTCTCCTCTGCTTCTAGGGTTTAACAGCCTAGCTCTTCGGCCTCTGCATCTCCTGGTAAGCATATCTTCAACTCCACCTGAGCCACCACGGTGCCGCAGCTGCGCGCAACCGCGCACACATGCCGCCGCCGTGCGCCTTGACCAAATTGGGTTAATGTTTCTGATTTGTTTGGGTGCATCCGTGTGTTAGGAGAAAGGGACAAAGGAAGAGAAGGATCGAGATGGCGGCGCCGATACCCCGCGAGTGGGTCGGGCTGCAGCAGTTCGCGGTGGCCACCCAGACCAAGCTGCATGAGCTCCTCGGCAAGCTCAAGGAGGAGGTATTGCACATCTATACAACGCTCCTTACCTGGACCGGTTAATTAGTTAACCATGACTATGTCTGCTTCTGCTTGTGTTTATGTTGTCACGAATTGATGATAATGGTATGTTTTGCTTATGTATGTGTCGTTAAGAATGTGAGCACATTGACAATTCTGGTGATGGGGAAGGGCGGGGTGGGGAAGTCGTCCACCATCAACTCTATCGTTGGGGAGAGGGTCACCACCGTCAGCGCCTTCCAGGTTTCACTTCTTCCTAGTCCGATTTCTATTTGGGCCTCTTGCTGGTGTTGCTCATGAACAAGTGCGATGTTGGATGTTCTGTGCCATCTGATATCTACCCTTATATATGGACTGCCCTATTTTTCCCTGCTTGTCATTTTAGATAATAACAGAGGAATTAAATTGGCTTGTATAGGTTTTTTGTTACCGTAAAGTATCTGCAATGGAGCAGATCAAGGCGTCATTACGAAGAAAGAATTATAGGGAAGCTATATCCTTGTTAAAAGAGTTTGAGTCTGATGGTGAAATCTCAAAGGATGTGATTTCCTTTGTGCATGCGCAACTTGGATTCTTGTTGTTTTTTTACTTGCGTTTTGAGGATGCTGTAAATCATTTCTTGCTCTCGGAGACTATGCAACCAGTAGAAATATTTCCATTCATCATGCGGGATCCTAATCATTGGTCAGATCTGGTATGCCACATTGCCACATGTTGGTTGGGAAGTTGCAAATGAGATAACTGTTTTAATTCACTATCCACTTGTTGGTCTTTTACATTGGCCTCAATTGTTATGGGTGAGTTTAATTGACATGGCTGCAGCCTGCATGTTTGCATCTGAACTGAAACCAGACAGTACACACAGAGAGAGAATAGTTCTAATGAGGAGAGAAAAAATATGTTACTTATTCCATTGCATCTATTAGCCATTTTACCATGCATATGTTCTTGGAATGATTTGTTTCTATGCAACTACACTTCACTTTTATCTTTATTATTTCGCTAATTAAGTTTCCATTTGTAGGAAAATGTTCTTGGCATGGCCTGGCTGCAGCTCGGTCCAGCCGGCTCGGCCTCCGACCGCCTTGGCTCTGTCCCCGTGTGCTTGGATTTGATTTCCCCTATTATTTTTCTTCCCCTATTGTGCTTTCGGTTCCACGGTTTGGACTTGACTCACTAATTGATTTTGTTGATTTTCTTGTGTTCCTGCATGGATGAGGTTCCTGGATGTGGGTTGAGGCATGGTGAATGTGCTGATTGAGGGTTGCTATCAAGGTTGCCGCGCACTAAAGTATACTACTCCCCTTCCTCTCTATCCCTTTCCCTCCCCTTGTTATCTGATGAATCGATTTGATGAAATGCTACTATTAGTGTTCTCTGTGACATGTTGAGTTCATATTGGTGTGGTTCTGTTGTGGGCAAAAATAACAATGGGGAAGATGATGGCTACCATGTCTAATTTACATGAGCCATTTATCTGTTTGCGTGTTGGCGTGTCACTTGAGAGTCGAATATAGATCGGAGGCTAATGCATCGATATCTACTTTGTACTTGTTGCTCTATACTGGATTATGCATCCATACATCTATTTCTACTTAGATCCATTATAGTTAGTCTGAAGTTTTATGTTACAACTTAATGAAAATGTTTCTATCACATGGTTTGTGGTACACTTAGCACCTCACATTTCCAGTTGATTAGCCTGGTTATTATGTTATTTGTTGAGGAATATATTTGATTTTGGATTAATTATAGTTGGGAATGAATTTCAGAGAGTACTTGCTTTGATTCTTGTTGTTCATGCGTTCTACTGCAAATTTATTATTATGTCTTGGCTTCTTGGGGAAAGTTTTGTTACATGCTAGGAGATAGCATTTGGTAGCTTTAGTAGACTGAGCATTACTTTGGACAAAGAAAACTGGGACATGTGCTTTTAGTACTTTGTACAAAGCAGTGAAGATATAGCTCTTCCTAAGCTTGTGAAGTAATGTATGCAGAATAATGTTAATTTTTTTGTTTCTTTTAACTTATATATTGTCTAATAGAAGTAATCACAACCCATTACGACCTACGATTTCATAATATTTGACAAATATAACTTACAGCTATGAGAAATTATGCTTGTTTACTTGAAGAGCTTGTTTTTTCTTGCTTAACTGATGTGTTCGGAGGTTGGAGCATTTTCCTCTCATCCTCTACTAATACACAACATCTATTTTTATATCTTACAGAATACATGTCTGGAGGAAGTCTGTATGACTTTGTGCACAAATAGCACAATGTCTTGGAGCTCCCAACTCTCCTTAAGTTTGCAGTTGATGTATGCCAAGGGATGTGTTACTTGCATGAGAGGGGTATCATCCATAGAGACTTGAAGACTACCAACCTTCTAATGGACAAAGATCATGTATGTAGCCTATAACTCTTTACTTCATTGGTCAAGAATATACTTCTATTGCTGAAGTCAAGAATTTGGATTAGATTATTATTTCAATGATCCTGAGTATTCAATGGTTGTGATATATCATATATATGTAGTTTACAGTGACTACTGACCACTAATGAGATGAAAATGTTAAATTCCTTGCTAATATATCTTTGATGATGCATGCTTAGGTTATAAATCATCAACCATATGATAACAAAGCAGATGTGTTCAATTTTGCTATTGTGCTTTGGGAGCTCATAATGTCCCAGGAGCTGTATATTGTGAAAACTGATACTCGAATACTTTTCCTGTGGTTGTTTTATTAGATTGTTTTAATTTGAATGACCTCGGGTGCAAATAAATCATGATCTCGAAAGTAGTAGTTTATACCTGTATATTGTGGAAACTGATGCAGTTTATTGTGACCAGTAAACCTATCTTTGGTAAGGATCCAAGATTTCGTTGCTTAGGATAGGGAAATTGTCAGCTGTAGCATTCAAGCAATTGATTGCAGATGCCCATTTTATACGCATGCCCATTGGCCTATCAAGTGTGCTCAAATTTTCCTAAATGTCGGTTAGTTTGTTGCTATTTGAAAGATCTGGAATCAACACATCTATTCATTTTGTTGCGTAGAGACCATGTTTAGTTTGTTCTCTCAATCTTGCAATATCAATTTAATTTACAAAGCATGGTCTTTTATCATAATGATCTACTGTATTTTTAGGTGAATATACCAATTTAATTTTTATCAATGCTAATGGCTCTTGTTAGCCTTACATGGGAGATAAAGGGACAACCTCATTGTTCCAGCAAGCAGGTATATGATCTTTTTCAGAGGAAGCAGGTCTATTGCTTTCGCATCACTCCCAAATCTTTTAACATTAAACTCAAACTATGACCTTTTTTAGAGAGGGGTACAACTTTTTGTACGGTGGGCAATCATGCAAGGAATTGCAATGCATCTATAGATTATGTACCAGCGTCAAAGATTACGCACTCGAATAGCTCTAGGAAAGGTAAGGTCCTGTCTTGATTTAGGAAAGTAATCGATACCTGCTCTTTAGTGTTGAAATTTTGTAATCTGAATTCCAAGAAAAAATATATTTTGTGATGTATTCAAGAACAATATTCTAACCAGTACCAATTACAAATGGTCATGTATGTGATGACACTACTGCTTAGATATAATCATGCTACATTCAGTCCGTACACGCTAGACAGATCTATTGCAACTTGCTTATATTACACTCTTACTATACATATGTTGGCCTTTTATCTCGTGTTCTGCAGAGGAGGTTAGCCTATAGTACTTTCTTCAGCGTTGATGGTTCATGTATGTTCGTTCGTGCTGGTTGTTCTATTGCAGAAGCATGTCATCGGTGTAGCTCACTATTTCACGATATTCGAATTAGCATATGATGCGTTTTGTATATATGTTCTATTGTTTGTCATGTTTGCACCCTTGGACAAGAACTAGCATTGTGCTGATTAGCAAGGTTGGTCATTCTGAAATCTATTTGTAGTATTTGATAAATACGCTATGCTCTTTCTATAGTTCATTTAGATTATATCTGTTCTGGTATCGATTTTCTACCGAAATCAGATGTATACTCACATACAATTGCATTAGTTGGAATAGCTTGTTGTATGACAGAATCATGTCAATTTGAAAGATACAGGAATATCGTTTATATGAGCTGTTGGATATTAATTGAATTCATAATGAATTGGGGAAAAGAAACAATCGAGGGCAATCTAACTGTCGGGAAAACACCTAACTCCCGGGGAAAAGTATCTAGGGCACTTAACTGCCGGGGAAAACGAAAAATCTAGGACACCTAACTGTTGGTAAACACATAATCGAGGGCAGTTAACTGCCGGCAATACATATAACTGCCGGAAAACTATAAATGCTGGGAAAAAGCTAACTACCGGGAAAATATAATTGCTGGGGAAAATTAACTTTTCTAGGGAAGTTAACTGCTGGGAATACACATATCTGCTGAGAAATGTTTTTCCCAAGCACTTTACCGGGCAGGCCATAAGTGTCAGGAAAACTAATTGTCGGCAGATAAATTGCCTTTGAACGTAGTTTTTCCCGGCAGTTGCATTGCCCTTAATACTATGCCATGGTGTGGTGCATGTTGACGCTTGTGTGGCATCTCGGTTGTCGCTTGCGTGGCACCCTGTAACAGCCTCATCATCGCATTGTATATGACATGTGGGCCCGGCTTGCCAGGACAACCCATTTTTACGGAGTTGCAGTTTTTTTAGAAACAATGGTCTCTTAAAGGTGCAATTGCCTGAAATCATCACTTAAAGTTGTAGCAAACTAATAGTTTTACCAGTAAACTTGTAGTTTTACGAAATTTACTCTAACTAGAACGATTCGCTTGTCCGTGTACATAAAACTTTTAGGGATTTTTTTTTTGCAAAAACCCACCTGTAACCCCCCTCTAAATGGGCAAATTACTCGCTGAAGCCCCTAGAAGTCAAGAACTGCTAACCGGGGATCACGTCCAAGTCCATCTAGACCGCGAGAATCCTCCCACATGGCCGCAATGTTCGCGATCACCCCTGATCGTCCTTCTTCCTTGTCCCTCTATTCTCTCGCTCATGCGTCGGGCTTTATTCTTAAACGCTCGGCTTGTGCGCATTACCCTACGATGGCATGTCTTCCCTGCTCATAGTTCACAAGATCGGTCTTTGGGGATTTCCACACATGTTAGAGCTTCAGCGAGTAAATTGTTCGTTGGTTGTGGATTTACATCTACATACAACTTACAGGCATCCCTCGCACAACTCGTGATCAGTTTGACGCTATCCTCATCAGCCCTCTTGTCCCCGTGGACGCAACTGTAATCTCGAGGTATCCCTCCGTCCAGCGCGCCTATAACCCCTCCTCTGTTAGTTTTAATCTTGTCGTTCATGTCAGCTTTTCTGTTTTAGGATTGTGTTAGTTTGCTAACTTGTCAGGCAATACCAAAATTAGATTACATAGAGCATAGTTTCGAGTTCTTGCTTTTCGGTTTTGGTAGTTGTAGCAATTCAGGCTGTTGTCGGTAAGGATTTAGTTTCGCTGGAGACTCCGAACAGGGCAACCGAATTGAAGTTTGATTGTAACTCGTTAGATGTCAATAAAAAGGGAGAAAACAGAAAAGCTGTAGCAATCATGCGGCGCAAAATAATTGTCGTACGTTTCTTTTCCTCTTTGTATCTTGTTCTTCAACGTAACTAGAAGTTCATCGTAGAGAAAGTTTTCAATGCTTATGCGTGGTCTTAGGCCTCTGTCCCAACTTCCTCGTCGATCTCAGACAGATCTTCTCTCATAGTCTAACCTGGATATTTGTCTCGGCACCCAAGCGGCCACCGCTCAATGCTTCTGTTCCTGGCCACGAGAACGCAACTACCGCTCGTAGACCTCTTGACTAATCCCAGCACACTCTAATAAGTAGTTGAATTCTGATATTAATTTGGATCTTGCGAGTGTTTGTTATATATATTCATAGTAGCAATAGATGTAACAATTTCATTAATGTTTTAAGTGTTCTTTATCTGGGATGATATTACCTACGTGCCATTTCTGTGGAGCGCCACCCTCGTGAAGAAGCGATGCATGTGCAAGAGACGTTGAAGGTGTTAGATCATTGCAACCGTATGTTGTTTTATGTTGGACGGTTGGAAATAAAAGGGTGGACCGAACTAGGACTAAATGTAGGTATCAAGATTTCAATCCTGCTACTCATAACTCCACCACCCTGCCAAGAGATGGTACCCTAACTAGACACGAAGACACATACATCTCAAAGCTAATCCAAAGGTCAAGAAAATCGACTTAGAGTTAACAAAATATAGGTCAAATCGCAAACCCGAACAAAATAATCAATAAACGAATATTTGGTAGGTACTGGTCCACGTAGTATTTATGCTATTCGTGTCTGTTTCTTATGGAAGCAGCTCCTCTGATGCAATGGTGTTACTGTATAGCTGTTGTAGCACCTATGTCCTGCCGTCCAATTGCATCAAATGGATCTGATTCCATTCTCTTAACGCCATCCAGTATGCGTCCGGTATTCATTACTTCATCCGTTTGATAGGCCAAGAAGAATTCACAATCCTTCACTACAACATGGTCACTACGGGTTTCAGCCTAAATGTGTCTTGCTCGCCGCCAAGATCCGACAGCAAGCGGTGCCTCGCCACCGGGCTCCGACTCCAAGCAATGCCTCGCTATCGAGCTCCGACTCCATGTGAATCACCATCCATGTGTTGGTTGTGTTGTGCAATTGTTAAACTTCACTTGGAAGGCATATGTGCAATCATGTAATCGGATTGAAGCTACCGCAAATTCACTTGGTTGTTTCATACTTGTACAATGTGATGGCAACTAAAAGTTACTTTTTTGTTCTACCCATAATGATATGAAGTGTACATTTGAAGTAACTCTGAAGTTTTGTCACTCCAAGGATAACCTAGTAATTTAGACACGAGTACATTTTGCAGTGAGATTTTGATTTTAATTTAGAATGCAACAAGTGCAACACTGAAAAAAGTGCATTGCACATTTGTATCTCCAAAATAAGAGCATGTATAATGGTGTGACGTCAGCTATTTGTAAGCTTTGACACGTAGGACACAAGATGATGTGGAGGAGAGAGAGGACATAGACAATTGGGTCATCTATCATGCAATAGTCGATTGTAACACAAGAAACAAGACATATTGTACATGGAGAAGCTATCTAGACATGTAAAAAGACAACATATTATAGAAGCAATCTTTATTATTGTCTATAGATGATATGGACGAATACTATAGACAACGGTTATCTATATCATTATACATGCCCTAAATATATTTGTATCAGATCGAACGGTAGGACATAACGACTACAGAAGCTGTGCAGTAACGCATCACATTAGAGGAGTCGCTTCTGTTTCCCATTGATTTTTCTTTTTTCTTTTACTGAATGTTTATGGCTTTCTGTATAGCGCTGGACCGGACAGCAGACCTAAAACGAGTACTTGACATGTAATTGTTTCGAACTTTCGATTGAGTATGACCAATGCAGTTACATATGCAAAGCACCAACTTTTGGTTGGTCTTGCTCTCTGTGTGCCATAACCTGTTCGCACGAGTTTGAAGCTTCAGAAAGTAGTTGCGCTCACCCATCATCCTCATCTCAAATCCTTCGTCTCCAAGAAGTGATAGTCAACCTCAAACGCATATATGAAGAAGAACCAACAGCTGAAGTCATGGACCACATGTTCTTCTTCTTAGCTGAAAAGACTATACCAAAGAGACAGAAGAAGTCTATGCCTTGGTACTGGGTTAGTGAGACATTATCTAGGGAAACAGTACCAAGACATACGACTAACAAGGATAGCAGCAAATGATCCAAAGCTTATAAAAGCATATAATCAATAATTCAGAACATGAGCATGGAGATAGGCAAATCAATCGCAGCACATGCTATTCAAGATATGTCAAAGCTCAAACTATCCTTAATCCACAATAAGGCATAGGAGCAAGCAAGCACATAGCATATCACACAATATACATCTAATCAAGAGTAAAGCATGCTAGTGAAGCTATGGCAAAGCTCATTTATCAACAATTAACAATGGCACAATAACCATGTAAGCATAAAGCATATTACAGAACAAATCAAGGCTAAAGTATGCTAACATGAATATCAAGTAAGCATGTGGATACATAAAGCAAAAATCAACAAGAGCAAGATAATAAAAGTATCAAAACAGTACAAGCTCTTGATGACACAAACCAAATTCATATAACTATGGAAGTAATGAACATCAATCTAATACATGGATACATAAGCAAGGTATTAGCAAAGGCATGATGAAGATATCAAAAGAGTAACACATGCCAATATGGTACAAGTGAGCACAAAACAAGCACAACATGCCAAGATTGAATTATCATGAAGGTAAATGCATGAAGGTATAAGATTGCTCACAAAATATGTGAAGACACCGATCATGAAAGCACATGCCTCTTAGAGGCCATCATTGGGGTGGAGAACCATCAAGTGTCCCGATCACGTGATGAAGCAAAAGACCAGAACCTCTTAAGTCCATGTTCTCCAACCTGCGTCCCTAGTACCTACACATGAGAAAGGCGAGATGTCCAAGTTTTGGATCCCGAAGGGTTAGAGAACAAATACTTGAGAACCCAAACCTTGGACACACCACCACTAGAGGCAGTCGAACCATTATGTGAGTTAGCATGATGCGAATGATGGTCCATGCAAGAAGATCCAACATCATCCTTGAAGGCATGCCGCGAGTGGACAGCTCGAAGAGGAAAACGAGGTCCATCTTTAGAAAAGCGGCGATGGCCTTACTTGAAAGCACCATGATGAGAACCAACATAAGCATAAAAAGAACTCACACAATCTCGCCGTGGGTGTGTACCTCAATGAACAAACTAAGGTCCACCTCTTGGAAAACGGCGGAATTCCTGCCTCAGGGCAGCTCGTGGGACAAAACCAAAACCATGGAAACCAAGTCCACGATGCTGTCCAACACCACTAGAAAAGGTGTCAAAGAAGCCATCATCAAAGCGAGCCTTCGTGCTAGGCTCTTTAGTGTGCGTGTCATGAGAAAGAGTATGCTCACTAGGAGACTTAGAAGTATGAGCTCGACGCAAATGTTTTGCACGCTGACAAGGATTAAAATCTCTATGTATTATTTTTAATACATAACAGACCATACGTCTACGTGGTCGTAACCCCTGAGGTGCACGACCTCACTGGTCGTAGAGATTACAGAGGTTACATAATGAGTACCCTGGTCGGACGAAGGCCTAAGCCAAGCTCACGACCAGGAGAACTGCTCGTGAAAAGTATGGACTAATACTTGGAACTGATTTCAGGTATATTCTCTACCGTATGATGAATGGAACACGTGCATGTTTCATACCATACGACGTTTCTTATCCAGAAGCACTGACGAACAACCACCATGCGGTTATATGTCTCATAGACATATAACCACCGAACGGTTGATTCTTTATCAACCGCCACTTGACTCCGACCAGTCGCGACGCTTCATATCAGACGTCTTCTCCAGAAGTAACCGCCACCTCTTCAAGGGCTATTTAAAGATGGGGCATGGACGGAGCAAGGGGCAAGAAACGAAGACACATACAGAGATAGAGTCATCGGACTAGAGCACAAGTCTTAGATTCGTGTTGTAAGTCTGATATTGTAAAGGAACAAGCAGTGTTCTCAGTGTATACAGGAGTAGTTCATCATCTAGTCAGAGGGCATACCTCAGAAACCCGATTCATACTAATAAAAGAGCAGTCCCATTATTACCCTAGATTTCCCACGTCACTTTCTCCTTTTCTTTTCGTAAGATCGACGTCTTGATCGTCGATACACGAAAACAAAAATCTACAAGATGTCCATCCTTCCCACAAAATGAGCAATGGTGTAAAGGTCTGCTAGGAAACACGGTCCGAGAGGACAAAGCACCATTATCGCTCAAAGAATAAGTCTTGGGAGAACCAACATCATGAATCGTCCTCGTATCGGCACTAGACTCACACATGCCATGAGAAAGACTATGTGTGTTCCTAGAGGTACGACGACGCACTCGATGCTCATATTTCAAATGGCGAAAGTAAAACTCAAAAGTGTGTCCATTCTTTTTACAAAAGGTGCAGTGATACTTCTCTTTTGAAAATGTAGTATCATTTGAAGAAGAAGCACCCTTGTCTTTTGAAATTCATTGGACAACACAAGAAGAGTTTGAAAGAGTCGAATCTCCCAAAGAAGAGCTATCTAAAGCGATGGCACAAAAACCAACATCAAGTAACTCACATTTGGCACAAGAAGACTTCAACTCCGAATGTAAAGAAGCAAGAGAAATCTTGAGAACATCAATCTCGGAGTGAAGGCAAATACAAGAGTCACATGACTTGGCGCTCATATCATCGCGCAATTTCTTCAATGACTCAATCTTGCTCCTCAAATCAATGCAAGATGTGCAAGAATTTAATGATGCTTTCGTATTAAACGTGCAATTCAAAGCACCAATTTTATTTTCTAAAACAACACAATTCTTGCAAGAGACTAAACCATCCTTAAGCATTTTTTCATACTCTAAGCACATGCTACAAGGGCTAGCTTCAATTTCAATAATTTCAGCCCTAACATTCTCTAATTGCTCAAGATGCATGGAATTAGTCAATTTCAACTTCTCAATTTCAGCAAGCATGCCTACACAAGAATCACAATCATTTCTAGCCATAGATCTAAGATTACCTATTTCTAACTTAGCATTATCAAGCTCATGATGTAAGGCAACACAAGAATCACATGGCATAGAAGCATTTGATTTCAATAATTCATTTTCAAATTTTAGGCATGCAAGAGAATTATTCAAGTTATCCATGTCTACAAGTAAGGAATCATAAGCACACATGGATGTTTTCAATTCGGAGAGCTCATGAGATAAATCACCCTTCTCTTTTTCTAACAATTTCACTTTCTTTCTAAGAGCAATCAGTTTATGATCATATGACAACAAGACATTTGTAAGTTTTTCTTTGCTCACCTTGCTTAGCTCAAGTAAGGGATCGTCCTCGGAAGAGTCATCATGATCATCCTCGAAAAGCTCTCCATCATGCTCATCCTCAATTGCTACTGCACATATGCCAATGGACTCCTTCTCCTTGGGCTCCAAGCCTATCTCATCTCTGAAACTAGGACAATCAAAACGAAAGAGATCGCCACAAATATCGCAGGAGAATCTCTCCTCAACCGACAACATAAATATCGTATGTTCAAACATCTCGTCACGACAGACATCAATGGCAAAAGAACCACGACAAGATGCAAAGAAGCGTTCACAAGTCCTCTTACAAGTCACCATACTCAAAGATCGGTGAAGATCACCAAAGAGCAAACCTTGCTCTGATATCACATGTAGGACCAAAACGGCGACTAGAGGGGGGTGAATAGGAGCACTATCTATTTTTCGCTTTGATCGGATTCAAATATGGTATTGCCTTCAATAGCTATGAGCTATGAAGATCAATATATATAAGCGTAGCAGAAGACTTGTACTGAATCCCCTTCAAACCCCTAAAAGAAACGACCAAAAACACAAAAGCAGCCTGATGAACAACATTGATGAACAGTACTTAAGATGAATAGTACTCGAAGCTATAGTGCTCACAATTTCGACCATTCGGTGCACTGGCTACGGAACTCGATGAACAGTACTGAGCTATAGTGTTCATTGAACAGTGCTCAAATGAATCGTACTTGTAGCTACAGTACTTGGTGAACAGTACTCGTAGCTTTTCGACCACACAGTACTCGGAGCTACGGTACTCATAGAAACAACACTCGGAGCTACAATACTCAAAGTGAACAGTGCTCGGAACAAATAGTACTTAGAGCTACAGTACTCAATGGACAGTACTCGGAGCTGCAGTACTCGGAGCTGCAGCACTCGGGTGAACAGTAAAAAAATAGGTAGATGAATAGTAAACAGCCTGAAAACGAATAAAAAATTTGACGTAACTTTTGATCTGCAACTCCAAACTTCACGAAAATTGAAACACACCACACACCTTCCTAAGGATGTCAAGAACCTATTACATACAACGATCGTGAACATCCTTGCCAAAGTTCCTATCTTTTTCAGTTTGAACGAAGGGTGCTCCAAAACCGAGTCAAAATCGGAATATGATATAAAGACTTGCTCGTGGGTGATTGATGATCAAGATGATCCTAGATGTGTTCCCACATGTCACAACAAGCTAGATCAAGAAAAGAAACCAAGCAAAAACTCACGGATCAAAGAAAACCCCAAAATCATCAAATAGAGAGGATTAACACAAAGATACTCATCTCATGAAATCTGATTGGATTGATTTGAGATGGATGATTGTTGGTTTACAGCCACTCGAACCTGGAGGACAAAGCTCTATCCAAGAGCATACACTCAATCCAATCCCTAGAAACCCTAGCCTCTTCTCTCTTCTCCTCAAAACCCTAAACACAAAATAGGGCACTTAAAAATGGCAGGATTCCCACGTTGCTGGACAACACCTCCTCCTTTATATAGTGGAGGCTAGCATCTAGGGAATATTCCATTAGGGCACCCATTAAACTCTAACACACAAATGGGTTAACACACGCACGCATTTCAAAGCGCCGTCTTCATCTTCGATTGACCTAAACCGCTTCTCCATGCGTCGACCTGCGCCGTGGTTTAGCCAAAAGTCACCAAGGCGGTATTTGGTGAAATTACCAAAATACCCCCTCTCGATTCTTCTCCATGGACCGAGTCCAATCCTCGTCAAGCAATCACATGCTTCGCCATGTGTAGGTTGATCAACGGCTCCATCATATCGGTAAGTCTCTCCCGTCCGGATCCCACCGCACCACCGAGGCACTTGCACCGACTCCCGCGCCGCTTGATCCAACCAGTCGCACCGAACCTCCCATTTGGTCATCCATGTCCATTCTGCGCCCCGCTTGAGTCCTCTGACCTCACCCGGCATCCTTGATCGTTCTAGACCTCAGCTCTTCAAGCTTAGTCCCGATCCTCCTCGCCGTTGACCGTCATAGACCTGCAAGCCACCTGCACAGCAATAGACCAAGAAACCATCTTCGGGAATAAGTTCTTCACAACTTGACCCACGTTAGCCAAAACATGCATCATGCAACACATATGCAATGATCAACATGAACTTGACCTAACCCAAAACAAATTTCTAATAAATTTGACAATCACCACACAGTTAACTCCCCAAGCGGTACTACCGCCAAGTAAACCCCGGTATTACCGCATTGCGGTCGTACCGCAACTTGGAGAAATCCCATTCGGATTCTTGCTCCTTTGAAATTTAACACTTTCTCTACTTTTCTCCCATTTTATTTTCTTTTCTCTTATTTTTTCATCTATTCCCTAGTGAAATACTTGTTTTGCCCCTCTTCTATTCGGATTGCCTGCTCGCCGCCGATGTACGACAGCTTTGGGATCACCTGGCGAGGCTAGTGAACGTTTCGATTGACATGTAGCTCTCTATGAGCCTGCCGACCTGGCCGATGTCGTTTGGCGGCGATGAGGTCAAGATGAAGTCGTCGTCCGTGTTGTAGTCCAGTCGGGGTGCCACCTCGCCCTCGTGCTCTAGGTACCCGATCAGGATCCTCTGCACCGCGTCGACGTCATACGCGTTGCCAGCCTCGGGCGTGAGGGATGGGATGAGGAGGTCGTCAAGCGCGACCATCCGCTTCTTGAGGTTGAGCCGGCACACCAGTGTCGTGTCGAGGTAGATCGTCGCCCGGAGCAGCATAGAGAGGAAGCTCACCAAGATGGTGTTCTTTTCCCTCGGTGGGAGGCTCATGATCGTTTCAAGAACCACCCGTTTCTCGTGCTCCTGCCTCGGATCCATCTTCTTCCTATCTCTTCCATATATGTCCTGCACCAAACTCACTAACATAGTGATCTGTTCAAAACTCACCAATCTTCAT
Organism: Ampelocalamus luodianensis; assembly: GCA_036346255.1. Classification (NCBI taxonomy): domain Eukaryota; kingdom Viridiplantae; phylum Streptophyta; class Magnoliopsida; order Poales; family Poaceae; genus Ampelocalamus; species Ampelocalamus luodianensis. The sequence goes on along the minus strand of CM070618.1, from coordinate 60,047,575 downwards.
AGATATTTCTGAGCATAGAGCATGATTAGTGTTCCCATGGCGATGCCCTTGAACCCCCTTGCCTTCATCACAATCAGAACTCGCTGGAAAGTGTCGACGGCACGCTCACACCGTCGTATCCACCAAAAGTGGTAGTGCTCAGGACATGCTGAACTGGTTGTCCCCGCAGGTTATGCACCTGATGGCGTCTATGCACCTACTGATCAGCTACACCTGGGCCCGGTAGCCCGACAGCAGAGACACCGAGGGTGAGGATCAAGGAGGAGGCCGGGCCGTGGGCGAGGCTGGAGTCGAGGAGGAGGAAGCGGCCAACGCGAGGAGGAGGAGGTCGGACGGCGGCTGCGGGGCGAAGCTGGCGCGAGGAGGAGGAGGAGGCGACGGGCGAGGCCGGCATCGAGGAGGAGTAGGAGGCAGCGGGGCGAGGCCAGCGCGGAGGCGGTGAGGCGCGTGAGGCGGTAGGACGGGTGCAGAGGTAGTGGGTGGGGGGAGGCGTTGGGATAGGCCGAGTCGGCACAACCACTGTGCCGGCAAGGTTACGGTCATCGCAGCATGCCCGGCATGGGAATAATGTGGCCGTTGGGACCCGTTTGGCAGCACGACACGACCCATCTGGCTCGATTAGCCCGTTTGGCCCAGCTAGCATTCGGATTTTTTAAACATCTGCCCTTTTTATTGTTGGGTGTTTTAAAAATAGCAAAACAATTCAAAAAATCCTGATATTTTTTCCTATAAATAGCCAACTTACTTTAGATGTGGAAGACTTTGGTCTTATAAATAAAATATTCTCAATTACTTTAGACAATGTCGCTTCAAACTCTAAGGCAATGGATATTCCTACTACAATGCTTAGTACATACGCCGATTCCTTTTTGCTACAACAGCGATGCGCTTGTCATATTATTAACCTCATAGTAAAATACGATTTGAAGAAGTTGACTTCATATATTAGAGCTTTTCACGATGCGATATCTTTGTTGAATAATTCTAACGAAGGAATAGCAACATATAAGAACTTCTGCAGGGCAATAAGTGTACGTCCAAAAAAATTTGGTTTGGACATACCGGTAAGATGGAACTCTAGTTACTTGATGCTTAAGAGTATTTTACCATATAAAAGCATTTTTTTATTCAAACACACTATCAAAGCCCTGACGGTAGTGTACTATTGACTAAGCAACCTTAGTTCGTTACTGAGAAGATACTTTGGTTTTTGGAAAAGTTTTATGAAGCCAATGTTGTTTTGTCCGCTGTGTATTATCCAACATCTCCTATAATTGTGCATACTATTCTGTAGATTACTACTCAGTTGAAAATATATGAAAATGACATAGTTTTACGAGAGACTATCATCGCTATGAAAACAAAATACCTGAAATATTGAAGAGAAATCCCTTTCCTATATGTATTTGCATTTATTTTAGATCCTAGAGCTAAAATTCAAGAACTTGCTAATGTTCTTGATCTTATTAGTGATACTATGGGCCTAGACTATTATAACTATTTTGCAGATGTTCGTTCTAGATTTATCGATGTTTTTCAAAGGTATGAAAATAAGTTTTAAGGAGTTCGCTTGCAACGACCTCCACTACCACCCACCTTAGGTAACAAGACAAATTTATGCGGCAAGATTTTGGGTGGAGGTTCTTTCTCCAAGTCCAAGGGTTCTACAACGGCACGTTCTCAACCAAGACCATCCTCCCACCCAAGGTGTGGTGAACTATTCGGCTATCTGGACAACGATATGATGGATTTCAACTCAGAAGACTTCAAAATTTTCCATTGGTGGCATACCCATAAGTTAACATATCCTGTGTTATCCATACTTGCACGTGATGTGTTAATTGTTCCTATCTCGACGGGTCCTCTGAGTCTGCTTTCAATCTTTCTGAAAGAATATTGAAGGAGAGAAGAACATGTCTCACGAGTGAGATGATGGAGATACTTCTAACTATGAAGGACTAAGAACAAGCTGATGCATGAACACAACACTTTGTAGAAACTCTAGAGTTGTCGGAGGTGTTAAAAAATCTGTATCTAGACAACGACACTTGGAACATAGATGTGTGTATAGCTATATGTTGTACTATTTTTTCTTTGCCAAGGGTTTCTCATGTTGAGTTTTTACTAGCAAATGTTTTAACGAGTCAATCATTTAAACATTAATAAAAATATTTATTATATTTTCATCATGTTTGTCTCATTTATTATATTTTCAATATGTTTGTCTCATTTTTTTTGTAATTTTCATATGTATTTCTGAATTCTATACATTTTTGATTTTTTTAAAAAATTAGACCAAAACAGACTACGTGGGCCGAGCACGGTCCATCGGACCAACCGTGCTGTGCCCAGCCGCCCGTCATGACCCAAGGTACCAGCGTACTGTGTCTGGGTTGACACCCTGGCCCATGGACCGGCGTAGTATGGGCCGTTTAGTTGTCGTGCCCGTATGGCCCATCTGGCCAGGGCTAGTGCGACTATTTTTTCCTTGCATATGAGCTTAGTTGGTACGGTTACACGACAAAAGTGATTGTCATGTTCGGATAAACCATGTCGTAATGCTCTGTTTTGTTTAAAGCGTTCCCAAAAGATGAGGTTACGCTTGTGTTAACATGTTCTGGGGCTTAAACATGGGACAAAGTGACGAACCAAAGCAACAAACTTATAATTTCTAAAGAAAGGGGCAACCGAAAGAGACTAGATATCATGTATCTCAGGTTAGCCACATGGCCATGTGTGAGGAAAATTAGCTACGAGACATCTACAGGCATGAGGCATCATACCATGCGTACCCAACATCTCGTGTCTGACTAACCACAATACCACATGCAGATGCAGTCGGCAACCACTCCATGAAAGCAATTGCCTCATTAAGTGGTACTTATCTTCCACAACCTATGAGTATCAACTTTAGCTTTTCGATCTGTCTTACACAGTCTTCCGCATCCAATTGTTGTGCCAAACCCAATTACTAGTACAAAGTAGTCTTTTCACTGCACAAAAAAAGATCAGGATAATTCAGCAGCCGTTTTCTGGACATCAAATGCATGCTCGACCGCCAGCAGCATGTACATTGACACTTCCAGATGCGGCCCACTTGTCATCCAACAAAATTTATTTCCATTATGATATTAGGAACCTGACACTGTCATCCACGGTCCTAACAAACTACAACCTTGCTTGCAAGGCGGACCAAAGAAGGCTAAGTGTGAGTCAAACCTTACTTAAATTTCAGTTTTTAGTAGAATAACATAATATCTGACCACTTCTGCTTGCCAGGGACGTATATCTCCTGTATAGTTTTCTTGATAAATCACACACGATCGATCGGGTATATATCTGGCCCCGAACAGAAAGCATAGCCCCGCACCCACCACACTGCCGTATTGTACCACAGAGGTCGACCGGCACATGCACATTGCTGTGCTCCACCGATAGCTCAACGTCTCCAGGATGCAGCAGGAGGCAGGAGAAGCCGGTCAGGCGAGAGGGGAGGAGGAGCTGGTGTTCGCCACATGGGACTGCGGGAGCCCGCTGTACGACTCCTTCGAGCTCGCGTCGCTCTACCACGTCCTCGAGAGCCACCTCATGATCCTGCCGTTCCCCGGCTCGGCGTCGCGGAGGTGGGACCATCATCAGGGTGCCGCCGCCGTGCTCGACGTGGATGAGCGCAGAACGGCGAGGAGGCGGCGGAAGGCGAGAAGGATGGGGTGGAAGGCTGCGGTGGCAATCTACAGGGCTGTTACATGCTGGAGGAGGAGATTGTAGGAGTACGCATGTACTCTTTTTCTCTCTCTAAGTAGTGTACATTTTCCTATCTTAAGGCTATGAACACATATATCTTTGCAGAATTGCCAAAATAGTTTAGGGTTTCGGATGTTTGGTGTATTCTATTTGTAGATCTTGCACAATTCCTCGTGTTGACACCCTTGCCGCTCAATTTTGCATACACAAAAGTCACGTCGCGGGGAACTCTCCGGTCTCCAGTCACTCACCGGCAACAAGGTGCCGTACAACGTCTATAGCACCCATTTTAGATTAATGACACATGGCGTTGCCGAATCTCACAGCAGCAATAGCTTCCTTCTCATCTGTCCTGTCCTAGTCATCTACAATGGTCCATGGCTCCATGAATCATGCGATGCTACCAGCGTCGTCACCCTTGCCGTTGCCGGCGACCCTCGAGTCGCCCGCATCGTCGACGAGCTGCGCACCGCCGCCGTCCAGTCGGACCGCTCCCTCATGCACGGCGCCGACCTACGCACAGCCACTCTCGTTGTCTCGCACGGTCGCACCCTTACCGGCAACCCACTGGTCGTCTCGTCTCCACTGAAACCCCATGTTTCATCATGTTGTTGCCACTGCTTCGGCTCACCCTACCACTGCTCTTGCCGGCGACCCCGCATGCGGCATGCCTCACCACGCCATCGGCGGCAGCGGCGTCGCAGGAGTTGCTTGGGTCGGTCGTGCCCGGTTCACAGCGGCAACAACCGTGCGTACACAGACCATGGGTGCGGGCCGCATGGGGGCCCGGTGCCGCCAGGTGAATTATTTGGACGGCTTACCACTACCGTCTCTGATACAAGGTATCGCGTTGGAGTATCTGATACCGATTTGTCTATGTCCGATTTTGTTTTTGTTAGCAAAGATGCAAAAGGGGAAAAAATGGAGATATAGTTGGTATCTTTTCACAGGCCCTTGCATTCATGGGTCGTGGGCCATGATGGGCCTTGGGTGGCCCGGACTGGACGCTGTGAGGGCATCGGTTGGTTTTTTGTGAGGGCAGCGGTTGGTTGGTCATCGCGTACAAAAGGCGAGCAGGGGCGACACAAGGGGAAAATAGAATGAAAATAAGTTATATAAGACGGGGTTTCAGGGGAGACCTCATACATTTACCATCCATCGAGAGAGAGAGAGGGAGAGGAGGAGGAGATCGAACGGTGGAGAGGAGAAGTCTCACCGTGAGGTCCCATCCCATAGAATTTGCTTTCACACAAGGAGGGCATCAAAGAACAGAACCGAAGGCGTCGATCTCCTCTCCTTCCTCAATGCTATCTCTCCCTCAAATTCCAATTCTAAATTCAATTTCCTACTTGTTCCCAATCTAATTGCTCTTCCCAATCCTTACTTCCCATTCCCCCAAATTGTATCACAAGTACCTTGTATCTTGTGTTGGTATTTGAGTATATCTCTTGAGCTCGATGGTGATTAGTGTTCATTAAGTGGGATCGTAACAAATGGTATCAAAGCAGTCGATTCGTGGGGTTCCTGGCAATGAGATGGCATGGGAAATCCTTGGTGGCAGTAGGTGCAACCGATGACTAGATTTGGCGCTTGTCTATGGGGAGGGCGCCCACCAAGTGTTCGATTGAATGCCAAGCCACCAAGAGGCATCCATGGGTGGTGTTCTTCGCGTCACCATAAACCATGGGCTCTATCTAGTGATGGAGGAGATGCTACACCAGATCCTCGATGCGTGTGGCGTGGAAGAGATAATCATGTCCCTAAGAGCTGCCCACGTGGAGGCCGTGATCTAGCTCTTATCATGGCATGAGGCGGAGTGAGCTTGAGATGTTTTGCATGGTCAATGCATCTACGATGGCTGCTGCTACCTTAACATGCAACTGGTGCAATTGACAACAGACTTTGCTTCCACTACAATGGCGCGATGCGATGTGGTGGTTTCTGCCCCCCCACCCCCAAGGTCGTCATCACGGCTCCATGTTCCTCGCTACCTGAGACGCACTCCACTCGTGCCGACGAGTCCCTATCCAAGCCAGTCTCATCGCCTTCCTTGGTTGAGGCTGGGATGCCATGTCAAACGAGCAGAAGGAAAAGGTGTTTGAAGATGGTGACAAAGATAAATAAGAAGTTGTGCAGCATGCTTGGGTGGTTTATGCCTTCTCTGACCCCGTCCAATGCGACCATGTCATGTACGGTATTCCGTATCAGCGCCGCAAGCAACATCAGAGCAGCACAACCATCGAAGCAGTTGATGTTGGACTTCCTAAGGAGAGCAACGATATAGTTGTTGTCGGACATCCTGTGCTGCGTCCGATAACAGGGACGTGCGAACGGGAAGGATCAGAGTGTTGGGAAACGGGTAGGCTACACTAGCGCAAATTAAAAAATTCTACCCGTAAACCAAGATCACTGCAGTTATAGATCACGGTCTTACCACTAGACGCGCAGTGCGGAAGTTGATGCAAGACGCGGGGCAGTGTAGTCGCACTCGCTTGATGCAAGACGTCGGGCAGAGTAGTCGACTACTTCCTCGTCCCGTCGCGGCGCCCCACGCACAGCCTCCTTTCTTGCGGTTCGTCCCAACGCCACGATGCAGCGCCCAAAGGTATCCACACGCACGGAGGAAGCGACGCACGCCGGACTACTAGATCCGCGCGAGCGACTAGGGCGTGGGAGGGTGGCGCCGTGGTTTGAGGATGTCACGAAAAACTCAACCTCAACCGGCGCGCCTGCTCTCCTTTTATAGACGCCCTTATAATGGGCTTCTACGAATAGAGGCCCATTAGGACTCAATGCCCGCCTAATTTAGATCCAATCCGACTAGGCTTCAGCCCTTAAGTGTGTGACCTATGGTTCACATATGTTTAGACATGACGCGAGTACACATACTTGGTCAATAGTTGGTAGCGACCTCTAGCAAGACGTGCCAACTCCTAAACATACGTAAAAATCATATCGGACGAACCATCACAACGTTATGTACATGCCAATCCCTTTGCCTCACGATATTCAATGAGCTCCAAGTCGACCACTCTTTCGATCCCGTGATCCGAATCCCTTACTAGGTTAACTCTTAACCTTAAGTAGCATGGCCATGCATTTCGGATCCGATCACTCGAGGCCCAGAGATATCTCTCGTAGAGAGGGCAAATCCCATCTCGACCGACCATGTCTCGCAAAGATGCTTCATGACAAACCCAAAGCTACCTTTATAACTACCATTCACGAGTAGCGTTTGATAGCCCCTAAGTAGGTCGATTCACATCTCAAGTACATACGACAATCTCGTGTCTAAGGACAAGGCGTACACATTGTGTAGAGAGAACCATAAGAATAATTACTATGTCTCATGTTGGGTCGGTCCAACCCCATGTTCTAAACATGTGTCCACATTATTGGTTTGACATCTCCATGTCTATGACCTGTGAAACATGGTCATCAACCGACATGTGCTAATCCATCATTCACGTGTGTCCTCACATGAACTCCGACTAGGGACAACTTTAGAATAACCATACAAGTAAAGAGTTTCACAAACAAGTCACATACTTGTTAATCAACACAAAGGCAATATTCAAGGAACATTTATTAAATCATGGATACAATGAAATATCATCATCAATATGATTGCCTCTAGGGCATATCTCCAACGCCTCCCACTTGCACTAGAGTCAATCTAGAAGATATCTAATACCCATAGCTCTTGTGTGCGCTCATGCTTAGGTCGTGGGAGAGGCTTCACAAAGGATCCAAATATTTAAACTGTGTATTTTGCTTATCTTTAAATCTCCTCGATTAAGGATCTCTCGAATGAGATGAAACCGCCGCATATGTGTTTGTTCTTTTGGTGATTCCTCGCTCCTTGGCTTGCGAATGGCCCCACTGTTATCACAGAGAAAGATCCAGAGGATCGCACGCACTAGGAACCACACCTAGTTCGATTATGAACTTCCTTATCCAAACACCTTCCTTTGTCGCTCGAAGCCGCAATGTACTCGGCCTCCGTTGTAGAGTCGCAGCATCTCCGCTTGGAACTCTTCCAACTTACCGCACCACCGCTCAAAAGGGGACAACTTTAGAATAACCATACAAGTAAAGAGTTTCACAAACAAGTCACATACTTGTTAATCAACACAAAGGCAATATTCAAGGAACATTTATTAAATCATGGATACAATGAAATATCATCATCAATATGATTGCCTCTAGGGCATATCTCCAATGATCTCCCACTTGCACTAGAGTCAATCTAGAAGATATCTAATACCCATAGCTCTTGTGTGCGCCTCATGCTTAGGTCGTGGGAGAGGCTTCGTCAAAGGATCTGAAATATTTAAATCTGTGTATTTTGCTTATCTTTAAATCTCTCGATTAAGGATCTCTCGAATGAGATGAAACCGCCGTGAGATGTGTTTGTTCTTTTGGTGATTCCTCGCTCCTTGGCTTGCGCAATGGCCCCACTTGTTATCACAAGAAAGATCCAGAGGATCGCAGCGCACTAGGAACCACACCTAGTTCGATTATGAACTTCCTTATCCAAACACCTTCCTTTGCCGCCTGAAGCCGCAATGTACTCGGCCTCCGTTGTAGAGTCGCAACGATCTCACCTTGGAACTCTTCCAACTTACCGCACCACCGTTCAAAAGGAACACAAAACCCGATTGCGATTTGTAATCATCTTTGTCGGTTTGGAAGCTTGCATCGGTGTAACCATTTACAACGAGCTCTTCCTCACCTCCGTAGACTAGGAACACATCCTTAGTTCTTCTCAAATACTTGAGGATGTTTTTTAGCTATTGTCCGATGACTCTCACCGATCGGCTCATATCTGCTCGTAACACTTAGAGCATAGGAAACATCTGGGCGAGTACACATCATAGCATACATGATAGATCCAATGGCCGAAGCATATGGAATCTTACTCATGCGATCTCGCTCATCAGTTGTCGAAGGACACTGAGTCTTGCCAAGATTTATGCCATGAGACATGGGCAAGAACCCTTTCTTTGCCTCCTCCATGTTGAACCGTTTCAACACTTTGTCAATGTAAGTACTCTGGCTTAATCCTATTAGCCTTTTTGATCTATCTCTATAGATCTTAATACCCAAAATATATGCCGCTTCCCCTAAGTCCTTCATTGAGAAACTATTTTTCAGTGAGGTCTTAACGGACTCGAGCATAGGAATATCATTTCCAATCAGTAATATGTCATCTACATATAAGATTAGAAATATGAGTGAGCTCCCACTTGTCTTCTTGTAAACACAAGATTCTTCTTCGTTTTTGATGAAGTCAAACCCTTTGACCACTTCATCAAAACGAATGTTCCAACTCCGAGATGCTTGCTTCAATCCATAAATGGATTTTTGAAGTTTGCATACTTTTCTAGCATTGTTTGGATCGACAAAACCCTCGGGTTGTATCATATACACGTCCTCGGTTAAATTTCCATTAAGGAAAGCCGTTTTGACATCCATCTGCCATATCTCATAGTCGAAATATGCAGCAATAGCTAGAATGATCCGTATTGATTTAAGCATCGCTACGGTGAGAAAGTCTCATCGTAGTCAACTCCTTGAACTTGCCGAAAACCTTTGCGACAAGTCGAGCTTTATGGATATGAACATTTCCATCCATATCAATCTTCCTTTTATAGATCCATTTGCACTCTATGGTTTTAACACCATCAAAGGTCAACCAAATTCCAAACTTGATTGTCTCCCATGGATGCTATCTCGGATCTCATGGCACTATGCCATTTCTCGAGTCTGGTCCATCATTGCTTCCGCATAGGTCGTAGGCTCATCATTGTCTAACAATAATATATCTCGCGCATTGCGGAGCCTTTCCGACAACCGTGGTGGTGGTGCTTCCTTTGCCATGGGTTCCTCAACTTGTTTCGCCACATGGGCATCATTCGTCGAGTCTTCCCGATTGGTTCATCTTGAACTTCTTCAAGTGCACCGTTCTTCCACTTGTCTCCTGTTGAGAAACTCTTTCTCTAGGAAAACACCACTTGAGCGACAAACACTTTGCCCTCTAGTCGGTTGTAGAAGTAATATCCAAAGGTTTCTTCGGATATCCCACGAAAATGCATTTATCCGACTTGGGTGTGAGCTTGTCCGTGTAGTCGCTGACAAACGCCTCACATCCCCAAATCTTTAGAAAAGACAAAGCGTGACTCTTCCCGGTCCATATCTCATATGGTGTCTTAACTACTGATTTAGGCGGTACCTATTAAGTGTGAAAGCTGCCGTTTCTAGAGCGTAACCCCAAAGGATAATGGTAAATCTGATGGCTCATCATCGATCGAACCATGTCCAACAAGGTCGACATCGCGCTCGGATACCCGTTTCTTTGAGGCGTTAAGGGCGGTGTTAGCGTGGAACAATTCGCAACTCTTGAGATGATTGCTAAATTCATGACTCAAATACTCGCCACCACGATCGGATCGCGAGCCTTAATTTTCTTGCACGTTGATTTTCAACCTCATTCGGAACTCTTTGAACTTTTCAAAAGTTTCGGACTTATGCTTCATTAAGTAGACATAGCCATATCTACTAAAATCATCGGTGAAAGTTATGAAGTAATGAAATCCACCTCTAGCGATCGTGCTCATTGGTCCACATACATCGGTATGTATGATTTCCAACAAGTCCGGCGCCTCTCAAAAGAACCTTTGAAAGGTGATTTGGTCATCTTACCAAGCAAACAAGCTTCACATGTCTCGTATGATTCAAAATCAAACGAAGTTAGAAGACCATCGACATGGAGCTTCTTCATGCGCTTTTCACTTATGTGACCCAAACGACAATGCCAAACGTAGGTGGGATTCAAATCATTAGGTCGAAGTCTTTTAGCATTTATGTTAAAGATAGGCGCATCATCAAGATTTAAAATAAATAACCCATTCACAATGGCGCAAAGCCATAAACATTCCATTTTAGAGATCAAACAACCATTGTCTTTACTTGCAAATGAATAACCATCTCTCATCAAACATGAGGGGGATAAAATGTTTCGACTCATACTAGGAACATAATAACAATTATTCAATTCCATAATAAATCTTGAAGGAAGCTGAAGTTGCATGGTGCCAGCGGTCAGCGCAGCAACCCTTGCTTTATTCGACGAAAATCAACTTCACCTCTTGCGACTCCTCTACTTCTTATTAGCCCCTGCATCGAGTTGCAAATGTGAGCAACTGATCCGGTATCAAATACCCAAGAGTTAATAGGAGAATCTGCGAGAAAAATGTCTAAAACATTTATGACAAGTGTACCATGGGTGGAAGTCTTACTTCCAGCCTTCTTCTTGCATTCATCGGAATCCATGTACTTCTTGCAGTTTCTCTTCCAGTGGCCAGTTTCTTTACAATAGAAGCATACTGTCTCAGCTCCAGGTCCAGCATTAGGCTTAGGCGTTGGCTTCGAGATCATATCTTTAACCTTACCCTTATTCTTTGGCCATGGCTTCTTACCCTTTTTCTTGAAGCTAGACTTGTTCTGCACAGCCATCACATGGCTAGGCCCTGCACACTTCTTAATGTCATTCTCTGCTGTTTTGAGCATCCCACAAAGCTCATTAAGGCCCTTATCCGCCCCATGCATATGGTAGTTCGAAATGAAATGCCCATAGCTAGGTGGAAGAGACGCTAAAATGAAATCAGTTGCCAACTCTTGGCCAATTGGAAAACCAAGTTTATCCAAAGTCTGACTGTAACCAACCATTTTGATCACATGTGGGCCTACGGGTGCACCTTACGCTAACTTGCATTCGAAAAGCCTTAGAGACATTGAACCGTTCGGTCTGGCACATATGCGGAACATGTCCTAAGCGCTATGATCATATCATCGCCTCACGATCCTCAAAGCGCTTTTGAAGGTCGGGTTCCATGCATGCAAGCATAAGACGGCTAATCTCAAGAGAGTCATCACATGCTTTCTTGTAGGCATTTTTGTGAGTGAGCGCATTATTTGCGAGTTCTTACGGGATTGGGGTGTCGAACGTTTTCCTTTTATCCGCCACGAGAACAATTCTCGGGTTACGGACCGATCCGAATAGTTTGTTCCATTTAATTTCTCTTTCTCAAGAATCGATCGCAAAGCAAAGGGTGTGCGTGGTAGCTAGATGCCATTGATCTACAATAGGAAATGCAAAATACTAAGACAAATAAAACCATGATAGAGTAAAGCTGTATTAAACAAATTTAATAGAATGTACTCCCACTAAAATCAACATCCTCTGTTGATTCTTAGCGATTCAAGATCCGCAATTAACGAGTCTACTAGTGAGCTTTTGCATCACCGCTAGGAGACAAGGTACTTGATAAGCAACACCTTGCTAATCATATCTCTATATGACTCTTGTTGTTGGGTGACATCTCTATGCCCCGCGCCAACCTTTATGCCCGAAGGCCCATAACCTTTATGATAACCTTGTTAAGTTCACCAATCCTTATGCATGTAAGTATCAGATACAAAACCCATCTAGTCAAGGAAAGTTGATGGTGCCGTAATATTATAGACCCACCATCAATTTACAAGACATGGGATGGTGCAAAGTTTAATTGGGAGGGCATATGTTTAACTTAACATTTTGTGAGGATCGCTATACTTCTACCATTCAAACATGCATAGGAGTAAAACAATAGAAATAGCATTCACAGTTGTGACTCGGTATGGCCCATTTTCTCATGGTGATCTCCATCGCCATAGAATCATCCACCATGATGATCTCCATCTCCATGGTTCATGTGTGCCATCCCTCCAAGTGATGTGTCCTCCGAGTACTACTATAAGCTATTACTCATAATGACTAGTAATAAAATACATGGATACTAGGAATCATCACAAGTCGACCTGCGAGCCGTTAATACAATACTTTGACAACACAATGGCTCGGCCGTGTTGCAGTACCACGACACGAGTCATGCAAATATTACAAACATGCATCACATACACATTAGGCCATCTGGTCACATACATCTGCAAAAACAAGTTTATGCATAGAATCGCAATCTCGGATAGGGGTCGAGGGTTTCCATCGAGGTTCGAAGGCGGCGCCCCTCATCAGTATCTATGCAATTTTTACATAGGATTTTGATCGGCAAATCATATTTACCACAAATCGACTCTTGTTCGATTCGACCAATTTGTGCGATCTTCGCATGCATAACCGGTTTCGTGTCCTTTGTCACCCCGATGGCGAATCCGACGGTAGGGTATGTTGTTTCACGACCTTAGCGGCATGATCACGGTACATCGATTATTAATCTAGGTTCGATTCGATCAATCATATTGATCTTCGCATTCCATGGCGGTTTACGTGTCGCTGTCTACCCCGATGGCGAATCCGGCCGGTAGGTATGTTGTTTCACGACCTTAGCGACATGATCACGAGCGGATCAATCCATTACGAACTACACAATCGATCACATCGATCATACCGATTACATATCGCCATATGCAAATCACGAACCTATAACATGACATGAGAACCGCTCGATACCCTTTGTTGGGAAGCGGGTAGGCTACACTAGCGCAAATTAAAAATTCTACCGTAAACCAAGATCACTGCGATTATAGATCACGGTCTTACCACTAGACGCGCAGTGCGGAAGTTGATGCGACGCGTCGGGCGGTGTAGTCGTACTCGATTGATGCGATGCGTCGGCGAGTAGTCGTACTACTTCCTCGTCCTCGTCGCGGCGTCCACGTCTGACTCCTTTCTTGCGGTTCGTCCCAACGCCACGCATCTGGCGCCTCAAAGGTATCCACACGTGCGGGAGAGCGGCGCCGCGGACTACTAGATCGCGCGGCGACTAGGGCGTGGGAGGGTGGCGGCGAGGTTTGAGGATGTCACGAAAAACTCAACCCTCAACCGGCGCCCTGCCTCCTTTTATAGGCGTCCTTATAATGGGCTTCTACGAATAGAGGCCCATTAGGACTCAATGCCCGATCTAATTTAGATCCAATCCGAATTAGGCTTGACCCATAAGTGTGTGACCTATGGTTCACATATGTTTAGACATGGCGCGAGTACATACTTGGTCAATAGTTGGTAGCGGCCTCTAGCAAGGCGTGCCAACTCCTAAACATACGTAAAGATCATATCGGACGAACCATCACAGCGTTATGTACATGCCAATCCCTTTGCCTCACGATATTGATCGAGCTCAAGTGACCACTCTTTCTCGATCTGTGATCGGAATCCCTTACTAGGTTAACTCTTAACCTTAAGTAGCATGGCCATGCATTTACGGATCCGATCACTCGAGGCCCAGAGATATCTCTCTCGGTAGAGAGGGCAAATCCATCTCGTCGACCATGTCTCGCAAACATGCTTCATGACAAACTCGAAAGCTACCTTTATAACTACCCGATTCACGGAGTAGCGTTTGATAGCCCTAAGTAGGTCGATTCACATCTCAAGTACATCGACACGAGTCCCAGTAGAATACATTGCATTAGAAAATAGAATATGTTTGCATTAGGAAAGTTGAGTTCAGTTTACATTAGGAAAGCTGAATTTGGTTTGTATTTCGGTTTGAATTAGGAATATAGAGTTTGATAGATATTCGTGTTAGAGGTTGTTTCCTGCAGTATAAAGGGATCGACCGAATCAACTTAAAGGGCAATAAGAAAATTATTCAATCTTCCTTCCTCTGCTCTCTACCTATCTCTATCACCTCTATCTCTCTGCTACACCTATCTTTGGTGTTTCTTCCTTTCGTTCATCAATCACGACATCTGGTTAGCGACCTCCGACGGCGTTACCTGCGCAACACAATTACAATCTACGATCAAGACTTGGCCGTGACAATTTGGTATCAGAGCATCCATCCTCAGCCGACATGAATGCAGACTTGGAAGCACAACTCTCCGACCTCACCGAACAGTTAGCACATCTCACTGCCGCCATGAAAGATACCACTACCGCAATGACGGCCATGCAAGTGCAAGTCACCGGCATGCATGATCAAGTAGCAACATTGGAAAAGAAGGCCAGCAACGGCTTGCTGTTTCCACTGCTGGGCGCATCCGCATCGAGCAACACAACAAACGTCCACAACGATGGCTCCCAGCCACCACGCTATCACCGGCTTGAATTTCCATCGTACGATGGCCAAGATGATCCGTTGGGATGGCTGCAGCGTTGTGAGCAATTCTTTCGAGGACAGAAGACATCGGAGACAGACCGGGTATGGCTCGCATCATATCATCTAACTGGAGTTGCTCAACAGTGGTACTTCCAGCTAGAATAGGACGAGGGCGAGCCGAACTGGCGCAATTTCAAGGACTATGTCAACCTCCGTTTCGGACTATAAATTCACCACAATTCACTCGGCGAGCTAAAAGCTCTTCATCAGGCAGGAGCCGTGGAAGAATACCAACGCAAGTTCCTGGCAATCTTGTGCTGTGCAGATAACCTCCAGCCACGACAGCAAGTGCAGCTCTTCACTCCGGGCTTGGTCGAGCCAATCAAGACCGATGTCGAGCTCCAAAACCCTGTCAGTATACAGATGGCCATGGCTCTCACTCGCGCATACGAACGACGCGCATTGGCAGCTAAGGAGGCCACACTGCCGCCACCTCGAACAACACCTCCATCACGCACACCTGCACCAGTTGGAGCAAAGACGCTAGCTTCCACCACACCAGTGGCGTTTGGGCCGCCCCCGAGGACACCTCCAGCTGAGGGACAGACTAAAAACCTGCGGCCACCCCCAATGCGTCGACGCGTCCTTACACCAAAAGAGATGGCAACTCGCCGTGAGGCGAGACTTTGCTTCAATTGCGATGAACGATTTACCCCCAGCCACCGCTGGCGCCCAGTACCGATGACGACTACCACAAAGATGACCCAACCATCTCCCTCTACTCCATTACAGGAATCCAGCCCTGCTCTAGCCGTACCATGCAGATGCATGCACACCTCGCTGGGGTTACCCTCACGGCCCTCCTCAACACTGGCTCCACTCACAATTTCCTTAGTCAAGCGACAGTACATCGGGACGGCATTCAGCTTCTGGCATGCCGCGACATGCAGGTCACAATCGCCAATGGGGAACGCATTGGGAGCTCAGGCCTCATGCGCAGCCTACTTCTGGAGGTGGGCAACGAACAATTCAAGATTGACTACTACGTGATCCCTCTCGATGAGTTCGATCTAGTCCTTGGTGTGCAATGGCTTGAGACACTAGGATCTATCTTATGGGATCTCTCCACCAAGATGATGTCATTCTGGCATGGCGACCACAAGGTTACCTGGCACGGCTTGGGCAGCAAACCACTGCCTTCCTGGACGTTTGCATGCACCGGTAAACTCATGGAGGAGCTGCTAGATGAATTTGCCAATATCTTTTCTAAACCTAGTGGGTTGCCACCCAACCGAGCTCGCAGCCACCACATACATTTGCTTCCCAGGACGGCGCCAGTAGCAGTGCGGCCATACCGATACCCACAGTTGCTCAAAGATGAACTGGAGAAGCAATGTGTAGAGATGGTGTGCCACGGGCTGATCCGGCCAAGTACATCACCCTTCTCCTCGCCAGTTCTATTGGTGAAGAAACGCGATGGCTCTTGGCAATTCTGCATCGATTACCGTGTGCTCAACGACAAGACAGTCAAAGATAAATTTCCAATTCCCGTCGTAGACGAGCTCCTCGGCAAACTAAGGGGTGCCAAGTACTTCACCAAGCCTCGAGAAGATGGTGTTCCGCACACATGAAGGGCTTTTTGAATTCGTTGCCATGCCCTTCGGCCTAACAAACGCGCCAGCCACCTTCCAAGCCCTCATGAACGATGTCCTCTGGCCCTACTTACGCCGGTTTGTGCTTTTATTTTTGACGATATTCTCATTTACAACATTTCTTGGTTGGATCACTTGCGTCATGTTCGAGCAGTGCTTCGTATACTCCAACTGCATACGCTCTTTCTTAAGATATTCAAGTGCCTCTTTGGGGAGACATCTGTGGGCTACCTTGGTCATGTCATCAGCAGCAACGACGTTGCCACGAATACACAAAAGGTCTAGGCGGTGCGTGACTGGCCTACACCGCGGACGGTTCGGGCTTTGCGCGGATTCCTCGGACTCGTCGGGTACTATCGGAAGTTCATCCATGGATTTGGAACTATCGTTGAACCCCTTGCGTGCTTGCTCAAGAAAGAAGCATTCCGGTGGACGCTTGAGGCAACATCGACCTTCGTTGCCCTGCATGACGCCCTCTCCTCAACACCTGTCTTACAATTGCCTGACTTCTCAAAAGGATTCATCATCGGGTATGATGCTTCAGGCTCGGGGATCAGGGCCATTCTTCACCAAGGTGGCGGTCCCGTAGCTTTTTCAGTCGCACCATTGCTCCTCGACATGCAAAGCTGGCGGCATATGAGCGGGAGCTTATTGGGTTAGTGCAAGCCATCATACACTGGCGGCCATTCATGTGGGGGTGCTCTTTCCTCGTATGCACAGACCACTAAAGCTTGAAGTTTCTCCTTGATCAGCGACTATCCACAATTCCACAACATCATTGGGTCAACAAACTCCTTTGCTATGATTTCTGGGTGGATTACAAACCAGGCAAACAGAACGTGGTGGTCGATGCATTGTCTAGACGCGATGCCAAATCTGCCGCTCTACATGCGATATCATCTCCTACCTTCACCATTTTCGAGGATCTTCACAAAGCAGCGACTGGAACATCAGTCTTAGCTTCTACCTGAACTCAAATTGAGGTCGACAAGCTCTCAACACCTTGGAGCGTCACTGATGGACTTGTAATGTACGCACACAAGGTCTATCTCCCTCCGGCCTCACCTTTGCTTGAGTCCATCTTGGAGACAGTGCACACAGCCGGTCACGAAGGCGTCCAAAAGACACTAAACCATTTCCAGGAAGATTTCTACACACCAAGGATGAAACACGTTGTCCAAGACTTTGTCAGCAATTGTGTGGTCTGTCAACGGAACAAAGTTGAGCAATTACAACTAGTCAGTTTGCTACAGCCATTAGAGGTACCCTCTCGTATTTGGGATGATATCTCGATGGATTTTATTGAAGGTCTTCCTCGCGTCAACGGAAAATCTGTCATCCTCACCGTCATTGATCGCTTCTCCAAGTACGCTCACTTTGTGTTGCTCTCACATCCATACACAGCCGAGTCGGTGGCACGAGTTTTCTTTGAAGGAGTGGTTTGGCTACATGGGCTTCCGTGTTCCATCGTTAGTGACCGGGATCCTATTTTCACCCGTCGTTTCTGGAAGGAGCTCTTTACTTTGGCCGACGTCAAGCTCAACTTTAGCTCCACTTTCCATCCACAATTAGACGGTCAAATCGAAGCAGCCAATAAAATCATTGCCATGTACTTGCGTTGTCTCACCAGTGACCGCCCTCATCAGTGGATGCGCTGGCTTCCCTGGGCTAAGTACTGCTACAACACGTCCTTTCAGTCTTGCTTATGCAATACGCCCTTCAAGGTGATCTATGGTCGTGATCCTCCGTCACTCCAGCCTTACAATGGCATAGCACAAGTGACCACAGTGGATCATCTTCTTACCGATCGTGATCAGTTGCTAGCATATGTCCATGATCGCCTGCTTCTTGCTCAATAGTATTATAAGCATTACGACGCCAAGCAACGACTAGTGCAATTTGAGATCGACCAATGGGTTTGGCTTCGCTTACAACACCGTTCAGCAACTACCATCACACTCAAAGCTCATAGAAACTTGGCACCTCGCTTCTACGAGCCTTACAAGGTTCTCGCTCATATCGGTACAGTGGCATATAAATTGGAGCTCCTAGCTCGTGCTATGATCCACAACATTTTTCACGTTAGTCTTCTCAACCCTTTCCATGGCTCGCCACCAGATAGCACACCGCCATTGCCTGAGCTCCATCATGGTCATCTCATGCCCACACCTAAGAAGATTGTGCGCTCTCACCTAGATCGAGGTGTGTGGGAGTTACTGGTCTAATGGCATGATCTTTCCGACACTAAGACATCTTGGGTTTCAGCCGACAATTTCAAGCGTCATTTTTCGGCTTTCCAGCTCGAGGACGAGCTGTTTCCCGGGGGGTGATGTCATGTACGATATTCTGTATTAGCGCCGCAGACAGCATCAGAGTAGCGCAACCATCGAAGTAGTTGATGTTGGACTACCTAAGGAGAGCAGTGATACAGTTGTTGCCGGACATCCTGTGCTGTGTCCAATAACAGGGACGTGCGAACTGGAAGGATCAGAGTCCCAGTAGAATACGTTGCATTAGAAAATATAATATGTTTGCATTAGGAAAGTTGAGTTCACTTTACATTAGGAAAGCTGAATTTGGTTTGTATTTCGGTATGAATTAGGAATATAGAGTTTGATAGATATTCGTGTTAGAGGTTGTTTCCTGCAGTATAAAGCGATCAACCGAATCAACTTAAAGGGCAATAAGAAAATTATTTAATCTTCTTTCCTCTGCTCTCTACCTATCTCTATCACCTCTATCTCTCGGCTACACCTATCTTTGGTGTTTCTTCCTTTCGTCCGTCAATCACGATGTTTGGTCCGCGTCCTCCGACGGCGTTACCTGCGCAACACAATTACAATCTACGATCAAGACTTGGCCGTGACAGACCACCACCATGTCAGGACTGAAGAAGTGGCGACTTGAAGACAAAGCTGTCAAGACTGAAGAAACGACGTCGTGAGGATGAGGCAAGTTGGACTGAAGCGTTTGATGTTCGGACTGAGCGAAGCGTTGGCTGTTTGGACCAAGCGTTGGTCGTTGGGTCCGGCCCATGTAAGGGATATATAATCTGTGCCTTGTTCATCTGGGAGGGGATCATCGAAGAACATTATTTCGGCTGAGCCTTGGCTCTCTTCTTCCTCCTCCTACTGTCTCCCCCCCCAACAAAAAAAATCCATTCCTCTCATTTCCAGTCTCTTGCTTCTTCTTCTTCTTCTTCTTAGACTTGATTGATCTTCTCCGTCATGATTCTATCCCCCAATTTGTATCCCAAATACTGGTGTATTGAGTTGGTTTGAATCATTTGTTCTTGTTCTCAGTGTTCATCCGATCGGGTTCACAACAGATGGTATCAGAACTTGTTTGATCCGTCGTCGTTCCTTGCATTCTCGAGGTCTTGATCGGTGAAATTCTAAGGGAAGGTTAGTGATTGCCTTGTGCGATTACTGTAATCCCCAACCCTAGGTTCAGTCGACCCAGAGTGGAACACCACGCCTACGGCAAGACAAGGAATCCAGATTCGTTAGGTGGTGACGGAAATGGAAGGGATGGAGGCGAGGTTAGTCAAGTTGTGGAGAACGGAGATGAAGATGATGCGGGAGGAGTTGAGCTTGCACATGGTGGCGGTACACCAGCCTTTTGACCAGCAAGGGGCGAGGATGGATGATATGATCTCATCCTTAGCACGACCACCTGTCAGCTGCACGGTGCCACCGCCGACTCGACCCCAAGTGCTCCTTTGACCACTATCGGGCTTGCCACCGTCTCAAGTTGGGCTGTTGTGGCTCAGTCCATCGTCAACACCTTCGACACCGACGTCCACTTCGTGACACCCACCAAGTGCTCGACGTCGTGCTCCGACCACGTCGATGGCAAGCTGATGGCTACGACCAGCGTCGTCATGGACCTGAGCCACGTTGAGGTCGCCCCACATGTCACCAACCTCATCGCGGTCAACCCGCGATGCCTCGGCGTCAACTCATTCGGGCGCATCATCAGCAAGGCCTTGACCTCGAGGCAAGTGCGTGGAGGACTCAGCTTCCGCAAGGCCTCGACCTCGAGGCAACTGCTGCCACCATGCAAGGAGGAGCTTGTCGTCAACCTACAACAGCCTAGCAATCACACCTCTGAGGTGTTCGATGAAATGCCTCGTGGGGCCAACGAACTGTCGGCAGGTGAGGAGTTCGCCACTTGTCTACAACAAGCAGAGTCATCCATGGTGATTTCTGACCGTAAGGGTGATGACACCGATGCATGGTTGTGGCAAGCTTTGGTTGTGCGTGATGACTACCTTGTGTTTGTTGAAATGCCACAAGTCATCAAGTTACAGCAGCAGCAATCACAAGACCAATTCCTAGTCAGGGAATGCACAATCAAGGAGGACCTTGTGAGTAGTGAATCAGCATGATATGCATGGCGTGACCAGGACACTCGTTACATTGACGACCATGGGTGGCTGGTTCTAGATTGGGAGGTTAGTGGTGCGCGCCAAGTGCTCGATAAATGGTCATCATTGACGACATAGAATTCTGGAATGGAAGGTGTTCACTTGGTGTTGGACAAGGTACCATCAAGGACACCACAAATTGGTTTTAGCCCCGAGAGACATGTGCAGCATCCTGAGTTAAACAAGAGGACAATATGTTCTGCTAAGCAGTGGGATCCAGGGACACTTCAGCTGCACAAGACAAAGCTTAATTCAGTTTGTTCAAAAGTCACTGGAGCTTTGCTAGGTATTGGAATTGTCTCTTGTGGTGTGAAGAATGATTGTGATTCTGCACTTGCTCTTATTTCTGAGTATATCAGTAGGAATGGGTCAATACGAATTGGGGTAATCTTGGGTCTTGGTATTACTTATGCTGGCTCCCAGAAAGACGAGCTTAGAGTACATCTCTCAACTATTTTGAGTGATTCCCAAACACCTTTGGAGGTCTTAGTCTTCTCTGCATCTCCTTGGAATTAGTGTTTGTTGGTTCCTGCAATGAAGAGATTGCACAGTCAATCATATTTGTCTTGATGGATTGTAGTGAAGCCGAGTTTGCAGAGCCCATTATACAGCTGCTTCCTGTTGCCCTTGGCCTTCTATATCTGGGAAAACATGAGATTGTGGAGGCTACTACAGAGGTTTCCAAAACAATTGATGAAGAGAGAAAGAAATATTGCGATGTGACTCTTATGACACTGGCATATTTGGGACAGGAAATGTGCTTAAGGCTCAGAAACTCCTTGGTATTTGCTCACAGCATCTCGAGAAAGATGAAACCCACCATGGGCCAGCGGTCCTTGGAATCGCTCTCATTGCCATGGCTGAAGAATTAAGAGCTGAAATGGTTGTACGCTCCCTTGAGCGCCTTTTACAGTATGGGGAGCATAATATTAGAAGGGCGGTTCCTCTTACTCTTGGCTCTTTGCTTATGGTGGATGAGGTGGTCCTACCCATGGCAACTGATGCACAAACTGCCGCTCAGGAATAGCTTGGGGTCAAGCTGTTTTTCAAGGTAGGAAAAATGTCAGGACTAAAGAAGTGACGACTTGAACACAAAGCTATCAAGACTGAAGAAACGGCGTCGTGAGGATGAGACAAGTTGGAGTGAAGCGTTGTGATGTTCGGACTGAGTGAAGCGTTGGCTGTTTGGACCAAGCGTTGGTCGTTGGGCCCAGCCCATGTAAGGGATATATAATCTGTGCGTTGTTCATCTGGGAGGGGATCAACGAAGAACATTATTTCGGCTGAGCCTTGGCTCACTTCTTCCTCCTCCTGCTGCCTCCCCCCAAAATCCATTCCTCTCATTTCCAGTCTCTTGCTTCTTCTTCTTTTTAGACTTGACTGATCTTCTCCGTCATGATTCTACCTCCAATTTGTATCCCAAATACTGATGTATTGAGTTGGTTTGAATCATTTGTTTTTGTTCTCAGTGTTCATTCGGTCGGATTCACAACACACCAATGGCCTGGCTGGTGCAGCCACTGCTTCGGATGGCGTGGAGGCCTACCCACTCATCGTTGGCATGGCCGCTGTCACTCCTCTCGCGAGTGGAGGCGCAATCGCTCCTCCATGCACGGGAGAAGTTTGATGAAATGCCAATGAAAACGCACGCTCTCTTGGAAGACAAGCCGCCAGTGGTGACCGCGCCAACGTTCTCCTCGGTCACCGTCAGGGACCACGTCATGGCCTCTGTCATTCCGCGCGCAAACGCCGTGCTCACCGCCGAGTCGTCCTCCAAGTGTTTGATGCCAGGTCTAGGTCACGACACGGGCGAGTCGGTGTCCGCAAACACCTCTGCCGCTACTACACCTCCAACCTCGACCGCCGCCAAGCTCGAAATCGACCCCAGGTCCCGTCGTCACTGGCCCGCACGACATGCACAACTTCACCACCAACACCATATGCACAACGCCCGCCAAGTGTTCGATGGTATGTGAGGGGCGCACCATCAGCACCGACCATGACGCCGCGGCCGCTAGCCGCGATCCCAAGACACTCGCCAACTGTTTGACTCTGAGCCTCAACAACCTCCCCGGCTACTTCCAGGTTGTGGTTGTGTCCCTGTTCTCGAAGGGCGTGACCATGGTTGTTCCAGCGCTCGTGGAGCCCTCGACCATGGTTGTCTCTCGCCCCGCGCCAACCGTCGCGGTCGTTCCGGTGTGTGTGGACTGTGGACATGGGTGACTTCATCGCGCAACAGTTGTTCTGCGAAATGCACCCGCGTGCCGAGGTCGACTCCAAGGCTTGACCGCGGTTGAGCGCCAGGCCGATGCTCGTCCTCGCTCCTATGGGGTCTTTTCTAGACCTCGCGCCATCACTTTCCACCGTGGTGCTCGTCGTCGATGGTGTCATCATCACCGACGCCCTCGCCTTATTTGGTACATGCAAGGTGTTCAAGGAAATATCTGACAAGAGCACGGTCGTTCTGTAGCCACCACCGATGAAGATTGAAGAGAATCGAGCGGCAACCATGATTGCCATCCAAGCTAGTGGAGGTCGCGGGAGAATGTGCAGAGTTACAGCCGACACCCTGGCCGACGTTCATTTGCTATCGAGGTGGCATGCAACTGAAGGCGCCATGGTCACCACCATCTCTCCGTGTTGAGCAGCAGAAGCGTGGTGAAGACTTTGGAGGCAACAGAGAACGGGAAGCAAAATCATGGGGGATACGTCTAGTTTGGTGTTGTAGCTTTGAAGCTTCTTCAAGCGCCGTGGGATCCGGGCGGCCTTCGACGCATGGAGTCGGCTTTGAGACATGCCGAATTTCAACGGAAAGGAATGTCACGGGCCCTCACATTCGTGGTCTGTGGGCCGTGGGCCATGATGGGCTTTGGGTCGTCTGGACTGGACGTCGTGAGTCGTGACTCGTGAGGGAATCGGCTGGTTGGTCATCTCATACAAAAGACGAGCAGGGGGCGATGCGAAGGGGAATTAAAGAACAGAACTGAAGGCGTCAGCCTCCTCTCCTTTCCCAGTGCTATCTCTCCCTCAAATTCCAATTGTCTAAATGCAATCCCCTACTTCTTCCCAATCTAATTGCTCTTTCCAATCCTTGCTTCCCATTCCCCCAATTTGTATCCCCAAGTACCTTGAACTGACCGGACCTCCATATCGTACCCGTTTTCATCCTTACGAAAGTACGAATCATGTTAGAATTCCGAGGCTTTGAAATCATCATCTACTTGCACAGGGCCTGCCACTCTGTCTCAACCATGAGCTGCTTGACTTGAAGATCCAAGTGCAATCAACTCACATGCGATTGCTTCAGCCAAGTTCAAGGTTCATGGTTAAGTACTCGCCCATACTACAGGTCCATAACATCGTAATTGCAGTAAAAGCCACCATAAGACGTTAACCAGACTCCAACCACATGAGGAAACCAATGATCAGAAGTGACAAAAGCAGCTTACTCTTTCTGCCGCTTCGGCCGGAATGTCAGCATAGAACTAAAGAACCAACTCAACGCAACGCGGTACAACAGCACAGCTACGAATAGCACACTGCCGGTTCCAACAGAGCAGCTCTATGGACAGATCCCTGAGCCCTTTACAACATCCCAGTAAACTCAGCTGCAGATCCCTTTTCCTCTCTCCCTCTCTCTCGCCTCTTGCCTCTCGCCATGCTCAAATATTGTGACATCCCGCCACTTCTACATGCAACCTACCGTTCTCTTTGATCGCCGTCTTCCTAATCTTCAATCGTCTCAACTCGACCACTACAACGCTGATGTTGTCCTTGCTGCCGCGCGAGATTGCAAGCTCAACCAACAGGGCGGCGGCGTCGGTTGCTGTGCTCCCGGAAACGGACTCAGGGTACTTGGATGCTGCCCGGCCGCTCAAGCAATTCCTCGCAATCTTGCAAGCCACCTCATTGGACACGACATCCCAAAGCCCGTCGCTCGCTAATATGAGGAACTCGTCTTTGCCTGTCCGGTCCATGACGGTGACCTCTGGTTCTGCTATCACATATGGTTTCAGGTAATAGTCCCCTGAAATGGCAACCAGAAAGAACTCAGTGATCAACTCAATATAGAGCATAATTTGCGATGGAGATGAGCTATGTTATGCATCAGGAGTTTCCCAATTGCCAAGTGCACAAAGGGCTTTGCTCATCCTAGTGAAGTTGGTTACTAGAGAGTTAGTACAGGGATCACTACTGGTGTAGATTGGCTTACTGGAAGGTATACAGAGCATGGCATTGCAGAAAATTTCAAAATGATCTCAGTGGCAAGATGATCCACTATCCAGCTAATATTAATTATTTTTCTAATCGAAGATACTATAACCGCTCCATCTCAGCTAGGCGCATGCAGTTTGTGCATGTCTGGTGACGTGTGAAATGTATCGAGCAAAAGGAGACAACATCGTACCAATTGACCTTGAAGTCGCAATCACCCCCAGGATACGGTATCCATTCCAGTTGATGACCCTGCCACCTGCTGCTTCTACTCTTTCCATCTCATCGGGCCGGTCTGGCTGTGTACAGTCGAAACAAAAATTCCATTAGCATAACCTGTGACAAACATTAGGCGTCCTACAAAGCTGAAACTGCAAAAGAAGGAAAGTAGTACAAAATGAAGTGATCCCAACAAAGAAAAAATCAATAACGCATAGCATGGACAAACAATAGACACAAGTGTCACAACTAATCTCAGACAGCAATAGAAACCATCGGCATAAAACATCAGATTGCCTAATTCTGCAAGCATTTCACATTGTACAGTTCCAGGTGAACCTTGATACAAATATTATTACTAGACATAACAAGCTTTAAGTGACTCACTCCAGAATTTATCCTTTCGTTCAAATATAGAGAAACTTAACTATATAACGCAACTTAGAGCAGAACATAGTTCCGAACTTTCACACTTCAGGCTTTCTAGGAGTTACTGTTTGCTGTACTCTGCAGACAACATGCGCAACTTGTAGTTTAAAATGATGGATATAATGAACAACGGTGCTTTTGTATAAAGAAACTATAACAGATAGGGGGATTTTTTTTTTCTAAATAATCTAGTTTTTATTCCGAAATGCAGAAATAATACTATCTTTTTTTATTTTACAGAATAATCATCTGTCGCTCAACCGTTAGACGACTAACCTAAATTGCTCAACCGTTGAGCGACTTGGACACTTATCGACAAGTGTCCAAGTGTCCAAATCGCTCAACGGTTGAGCTACTTAGACCGACAAGTGTCCAAGTCGCTCAACGGTTGAGCTATTTGGACCGTTGAGCTACTTGAACTAGTCGCTCAATGGTTGAGCGACAGATGATTATTCTTGTAAAATTTAAAAATGCAGTATTATTTCTGTATTTTGGAATAAAAACTAGATTATTTAGAAAAAAAATTCACAGATAGAGCATGTTGGATGAAGTTGAGGTGGGTGTCAAAAGGAAGCATGGCGCATCGACTCTCTGGACAGAGGTAAAGAAAATAATCTGTTCTAGTTGCGGATGTATCAAGTCATATGAAGTGTGACAGGAAACTTAAACTCTTCAAGTACTGCCAGAGAAACGAACAGGAAAATTGACTATCACCAACCTTCTTCAATCACTTCAGTGCCATTGAGTTCTCCTAGTACCTACCATCCTAAAGAGATAAATATAAATATAAATGATATCAGTGCAACTAGTACAATTTTGTGTTTTTGTTGCACAACAGATGCTTTCACGTATTTAGGAGAAGCGATGACCAATGTTTTAAACCATCTCCTCGCATCACCAATTTATTCTAAGCACACATGCAGAATTGTTGCAGAATCTCTTCTGCATCCTGCATCATTACAGTTCAAGGCTTGCACGTCATACGATCGAGGTTGGTCCCCACAATGATAGTGAAAACTCCTAGCCAGCAAATGACAATGCTTAAAGCGGCAGCCTGGCAATAGTTCAATAAATGACCACCACACTTGATATGACTTGACATACCTGCATCTAAAACTAATTATTTTCTCACTTAATTTTAATAGTGTTCGTGTACTTAGACACCCACCTCAACTTCGTCCATACACTAAAGTGTCCGAGCATTTTG
The DNA here is from genome assembly GCA_036346255.1 of Ampelocalamus luodianensis. NCBI lineage: Eukaryota > Viridiplantae > Streptophyta > Magnoliopsida > Poales > Poaceae > Ampelocalamus > Ampelocalamus luodianensis. The sequence continues at coordinate 60,020,578 of CM070618.1, read as the reverse complement.
CTCCCCATTACTGTATCTACTTTCCATGTATGTAGCATATAATGAATGGTACAGACATAGATTATATCACACCCTACCGAGATATTTAACCCTACAAGCGCCTTAGACAGCATGTGCGCAGCAATGCAGCATGCCATTAGAACTGGAAAAACTGAAGAAGAAGAAAAGGAAGCCAAATTAAGCATTGTCACAGAAGCCTCCAGCATCATAATTTAGTCTGTTTCTTGACACACTGATCCTAACAATAGTTCTTCTGAACATATAGGACTCAAGAGCTTAAATATCTCTCTTTGGGGAGGAAGATATTAAATGGAGAAACATCATATATGGCATTTTTTAACACTGAATAAGATGGCGGTACTGTATGCATTTACCAACCAAGGACATGGGGAGTTTTCAAAAACAAATCTATTTGCAGAACTGACAAAGAGATATCATCGCAGAGATCCCCAACAACACCAAACTTAGCCAAGAGAAAATCAACTGGTAATTTGGCATAGATAAACTAAAGAACTTAAACTAGTACAACTACAATAAAACAAATTGTAACTTAAAGTCACTGAACACACAGTTGTTACTATTCCAAGTTTTCAGCACAACCATAGGAGCATAGGTCAGTACAAATCTAAACCTAGCCAACCACCGGAAAGATCAAAGCTTCACTCTCCCAGTGCCCACAATTAGCACCCTACAAAACTAAATAACATGAGGTGATTATTGCAATAGAAACTTTGCACCTTGCAGTTTCGTTCCGCGAAAGGGAACTTAAGCATATTTCGGACAGAGACAGGCAAAGAAGAGAAAGGAGCTTGGAGCTCATGTTTCAAGTATCCCTCTTTGCAAGTGCCATCTTCTTTTGAACGCATGCAGATCTGTTCTGCTTCTCAAATCATTATATAGACCAAACCGTAGTCTCCACGAAGTCGAACTGGGCCCTAGCTACAGTGACAAAGCGAAACCCCGTAACCAATAAATGGGCCTAGCAAAGGCAATAACTTAGCTTGCACAACTACAACCATTGAGTATAAATTATCTCAGGGCAGTTCAGTTAGTTGATGGCTTGAGCAGCCTTCCTAGCGCACAGAAACACTACCATCGTCTCAAGATAGCCAACACGCCCGTTCTGACAGCCATGAGACAGCTTGACACCGCGTAGTGCAACACATACGCAGCGCGCCATTAGCCCTTGTATGGCAAGAAAAGAAGCCGCTCGCCTCGGCATTTAATTGATTGCGGCAGTCACAACTCACAACCATAAAGGTAGCCAGAGAGCATCAAGAACCAGTCCGTTTGATGCCGAAGCGACTTTAAGCCAACCAAATTCCGCCGACACACACTATTAGTAACCGTGAGCTAAGCTAGCACGCCAGTCCTTGCGGAGAAAGATGCCCTAGCCCAATGGAGAACACCGTCTACGTGTCGCGCCTTTTTCGGCACGATTGGTACCCAGCCAGATGTCACCGGCGTTTCGGCCTCTACCTTAACGGCCCGACCAGGGAGGCAGGAAAGTTCCCGCAAACTAATCCATCCGCGCACAATGTGACAAGGTGACATAGCCCCACACGGCCACGCCACCCCCACCCGACCCCGCGACCACGAGCAAATCACCTTCTGATTTGGCGCGGCGTACATGGAGGGAGGCTAAAACTGGTAGCGCCAGTACCTTGCCAAAAGCGACGAGTAATCCAGGACACGGAACACTTCAAACGTTCCTGTTTCGACACGGCCACGCGCACAAAAGCAGAGGTTGGTGCAGTGCGAGACGAGGCTTGGAGCCCACGAGCGACACCTGTGACCCCGGTTTTTTTAAAAAAATTTGTCGTGGAAACAATGGCGTCACGACGGCGACGTCTAGGCGTCCTTAATTCGCAACCGGTTGTTCCCAAATCTATATTAATGCGGATCTGGAGCGCTTCTTACTATATAAACTACGGGTACCACTATACAAACTTTGGTTATCAATATATTCTTTGATTATTTAGAATAATCACCTTAAAGTGAGATGAATAGATTTGCGTTGAAAAGTAATTTCATATAATATTATAGTTTTAACAAATTTTATGAATATATTATAATAAAAATAAATTATCAAAGAGATATTTGTAGAGACGTACCGATGTCCAAAACTACCCCTTTTCTTTTTTGTGAGCGGAGGTAGTAAGTTATTACGCCGTTCTTGGTGGTGGTTATTACGCCGATCTTGGTGATGGTGTCAGGGGATTAAGCCGAGCGTGTTTGGACGGGTGTGTGGTATGGTGTACCTTGTGATCGGAGGAGAGCGGCACGGCCACGCCGCCGCGGGAGAGCACGGCGCGGGAGTCGCCGCAGTTCGCGACGACGATGCGGCGGGGACCCACGACGGCGACGACTGCGGTGGAGCCCACCGTCTGCTCGCCGGTCTCCGTCTCGTCGGCGCCGCCGACCTCGCCGTCCACACGGGCGAAGCAGGCCGCCATGGCCTCCTTCCATCGCGTGCCGTCCTCGTCGTCTTCTTCCTCGGCCCCGCTTTGACCGCCACCCCCGCGCTGCAGGCGCCGCAGCCGAACCTCCTCCGCGAGCACCACGTGCATCCGCTCCCGGCACGCCTCCGCCACGCGGGACCCGCCGTGCCCGTCGTACACCGCGAAGAAGCCCTCCTCTCCCCCCTCTCCACCTTTCTCGCCATCTCCCACGGAGCTGCTCTTCCCCTCCGCCGCCGGCGCGGCCAAGAACGACGCCGCAACGGCGACCGCGTCCTCCATCTCCCGCCGGCGCCCGATCACCGACACCACGCCGTGCGACACGCACGCCGGCCACCTCGCCGCCGCTGGTGGAGGCTCCGGCGCCACCTTCGCGGAGTCATACGAGTCGGAGGAAATGTCCGACCCCGGCCGCACCCTCTTTGCCACCTTGTCCTCCGCCGTCCGACCGAGCCGCTGGAGCTCCAGCCGGCGCCGCCGAGCCGACCGGGCCACGGTGGTCACCTTACTGTCTCCGGCGAGGAGCTCCCGTATGGGCACCTCATGATCTAGCTTGCTAGTGTCACTGCTCATTTCCCTCAGCAGAGAGAGCAAAAGAAGTGGGGGCGTGTGAAGGGAAGCCCCTTTTAATACCCACGGAAACGGGAAGAAAGGTGGGAGAAGGCGCCACGACCGTCGGATCAGCCTTAAATGGCCCGGATGCGCGACAGCGCTGCGGGAGCCGTATCCGGACGTGGCTCTCGCGGGCCGGGATCAGCCGGCGCCCGTCGCGTGGCGCTCGCGATGAGCGGCTTTCGATCTCGGGGCTCGAGGAAGGGCGTGGTGCACCCGGCTCATGTGAACCGTAGAGAGGGCGTTTGCCGGTGGGGTCAGCGTGACAGTGGGACAAGGTGTATGTGGAGAGGGCGCAGGGAGCGGTCGCACCGTTTGGCTTTAGGTAATGCGTGGGACCCGAGTGGGAACGGGAGAGGGGTTACGTGGAGCAGAGAGAAAAGAGGATCTGTGGGCTGTGGCATGTCGTGTCGTGCAACTGGAAGGAAAGAATTGGTAGATGCACATAACTATGTCAATATGCCAATATGCGATATTCGGTAGCTTTACATGTATATTGTTAAATGCAATAAGAGAGTTGATAACGATTAAAAAAACAGAATTGGATTACGTGTCATCAATTAAATTTAAATTTTAGCACTTGAGCAACATTTTTCCTAAAAAGAAAGCACAACGATAAACGAGGGTGAAAGTTATTCAATGGTTTGTGAATTTTGCATTACTAAAAAGGTAGAAGTAACAGTGTATCTACTTAGCAACAGAACATTATGAGTAAGCTATGTGCTAGCTCACTACAAATTTATCATGACTCTGATGAACTAGTCACAATTTATATAACTTTTTGGAATCTCTCCAGATGTCCTTCATTTGTACAACTGTAACATTCTTTGATAGGTGTAACTTTTTAAATTACGACAACGTCCTTGACTTATGGCGGCGGGCATCAAGAACACTGCAAGACAACTTAGGAGGGACTTTAATGCCAACACAATCTACATTATGTGGAATATTTGAAAAAAAAAAGCAGAATCTTTCAGAACCAATCCGCCACAGACACTTAGGTACTGACAAAACAAAGGAGGTGCTCGATCAAAGAAAATTGACCTTCCATGATCCGGTTGTCTCACTCTAGCTTAGGTCGACGTTTTGTTTTGCTAATCCTTTCTAACCTTGGAGCCTTTTCCTAGGACATGCTAGCTGCTGCTAACGCAATCTGGAATATTTGGGGCAGAACTTTTCAAAACCAATCCGCCACAGACACTTAGGTAGTGACAAAACAAGGAAGACGCTCGACCAAACAAAAACGAGAATTCCGTGATCGTCTCGCTCTAGCTTAGGTCAACTTTTTTTTTTGAACTAGTCCTTTCTCTTGTAGCCTTTTTCTAGGCGAATATCATTGTACACTTTCTTCATTTTCTATTGATGAATTAATAAAGCTATTGCCTCTTCGTGCCAAAATAAACCTTTTTGGAATCTCTCCAAGTTTGTTGAGAGTTATTGCTTTCGGTTAAGAAACATGGCAGCACCCATTATCACCCATTTTTCAATTACTACGTTACACCCCACCATCGCAAAAGAATGTTTGCAATGAAACTTTCAAAATTTTGGCTATCAATATTGGGTTGTATAAATGTATTACAATATAAATTAGTGATCAAAGTTGTCTTTGAGAACCTCTTCGATGTCCAAAACGATATTTTTGTCATGACTCGAGGGAGTCTGTGGAATGCTTTGTTCACATGCTTGGTGTACATTTTTACCGGTGTTGAATCCATAGAACATTTCCAAGATTCAAATTATTTGGTCAAAGTTAGTATCTTAGTCCAAGAATATTAAATCCAAACGAAAGATGTTAGTCTTCTACATTCTTCATTTCTACCCTAGCTATCACCAAAGAAAATGTGTGCAATATATAGAAGAATCACGGTCATCATCGAACAACACAAAGAGCATGCAACAAATGTGAATAATCATCAAGAGTGTAGTGGTATAGATAATATTAAAGTGCCTAGAGTTGGCCAATTATGCAATTAATGGGAATCACTTTTGGTCGTTGTATACGAAAGATACCGACGATAGTAGTGCAATCTATTATGGTAATCGGATTGGTAGTGCCAATATATATAAGGTAGTAGTAAAAAGGTGTGTAGAGTACTATTTTAAAGAGAGAGTGTGAGTTTACGCCGGCTATTTCTCTGTTGCCCTTCGCGGTGCTCGTTGGTTTTAGGAAGAAATTGAGCTGTTTCGATCACGGCGAGCTAGCGCAGTGGTCGGCTACTCAGGAGTGCCGCCACGGTGGGCTGGGACTGGGAGTGAGCGGCCGTGGACGTTTGCTCGGGTGGACTGTGGAGAGGAGAAATAGCGTGAACGGTGGGTGGGATCGGGAGTGAGCGCCGTGACGTTGCTCGGGTGGACTGTGGAGAGGAGAAATAGCGTGAGTGTGAGTTTACGCCGGCTATTTCTCTGTTGCCCTTCGCGGTGCTCGTTGGTTTTAGGAAGAAATTGAGCTGTTTCGATCACGGCGAGCTAGCGCAGCGGGTCGGCTATCAGAGTGCCGCCACGGTGGTGGGGATCGGGAGTGAGCGGCCGTGGACGTTTGCTCGGGTGGACTGTGGAGAGGAGAAATAGCGTGAGGCCTGCGATATTTGGAGCGTCGCGGGGGACGCGTGTCGACAGCTTCGGGGTGCGGGGGTACATGCCGGGGTCCAGGTGCAGCGCATAGCCTGCGCGCCCCCACCTTTCCCCTCCCTCCCAGGTCCTGTGCGCTGGGCCCCACCGTCCCGCGCAGTATGGGAGACGTGGAGACCTCGGCCGTTATAACTGACTCCTTTAATTCCCACCCCCTCCCCCTCTCTCGAGCTAGCTATCGTCCTCGGTGCTGCTGGCCTTGTACGACACGCTGGATGTTGTACACTCGCCACGTGTGGCACCATGTAGGTTCGCAAACAGGGTACGGATTGCAGTTCTTTTGGGTGCAAATGGGTTGGGCTAATCCGGACCGATCGGTGCTGATTCGGGAAGATAATTCAGTATCCTATTGACAGAGATGAACACATCAATATTTAAGTGATGTGAAGAAAAAAGTGAAGAGAAAATTATATGATAAAAAAACAAACAAATTGTTGATATCAAGACATAAGAAATAACCAAATATCTTTTGTAGACTTGTTTGTTATCTAAAAATATGTTTCATGATAAATAATTAAAGTAAGAATTAAAGTCTTAAATACAATCTCAATAAGCAATCTATTAGAGCACTTATATTTTATTAGATTAAATTCTCTCTTTTTAATAAAAAAAACTAAGAAACAAACTATATGATAGTTACTCTAACTCAATAGGATCAGCAAGTAAGCGGATAGCGGATAATTATCCGGCCAGATATCCGGTAATTAAACTAGCCTAGCTACCAGCTGGCCAGCCCAGCCAATCCCATTTCACCATTTACCACAGGCCCACAAAGCACACAGACACACACGACTCACCGCCGCCGCCCGTCGCCATGGTCTTCCGTCGCCTCCGACCCTCCACCAGAACGCGCCCTCGGGAGCCGCCGCGCGCTTGCGTCTTTGAGGCGTTAGCGCGACGGCGCGCGAATGAGAATGAGGCGAGGGCGCGGCGAGGAGGAGCTCAGCTGCGACAGCGCGATGAGGGAGCTCGGTTGCTCCAGCCGGCGACGGCGGCAGCCGACCTTCCCAAGCCTCCTCTGTCTCTGTGGAACCCTCCAGATCTGTACGTGCGCCGTGGTGATCCGTGGCAGCTGTGGCTCCGGCGGTGACGCAATCCGCGGCGCTTCGCCCTCGAACTCTGGTCCCATCCCATGTCGGTGTGTGTCTATTTGTGTGTGTGTGGTGTAGGGTTTTGGTTGGACCGGCCCAAGTAGCTACTAGGCCAATTGTTTTGGGTTTTAGAATGTGTGCCAATGCAGTAATACTAAGTTAGTAATTAGAAAAAAATTAACATCTAAACTTTATATTGTTTTGTTAGATAAGCATGAATATAATATCCTCCGGTATAAATAGGCGCAGTTTTCTCACGAGCAGGAACGGCCACGTCGCCACTTTTCTTCTCCCCCGTCCGATCACGCGAGGCCTTGCGTCCACGCCCTTCGAATTTTTTTTTGTTTTGCGTGCCTCCTTTCCTCTTTCTCCCCTCGCCTCCTCCTATCCGTCGCCGCCTTTCCCCATGCGCCACGTTCCTCTCCCGTCCTCTCTTCTCCCCTTGTCTCCTCCCACCTGCCCGCCGCAGCCTCTCCGGGCGCCAGCGGCCTCCTTTCCTCTTTCTCCCCTCGCCTCCTCCTATCCGCCGCCGCCTCTCTCTGCGCGCCACATTCCTCTCCATCCTCTCTTCTCCCTTGTCTCCTTCCACTGCCGCACTTGCCTCTCCCGGAGCGCTTGTGTGGTGGATTCCGTAGTAGAGATGCGGGTGGCACGGTGACTCGCGGTCCGTCGCCATCGAGCTCACGCCTCCTCACACCTCGCTCCCGACCGATTGTTGGAAGCGCGGCCGGTGTGGCGCGGGAGGAAGCCGCAGATCTGGAGCCTTCGCCTCGTAAGCCCAAATCATAAGCCCAAGCATCCAGCTTCGCATGATGCGTCCCTATTGATTTAGTGGCGCCTCTCTAGAAAAGCTTGTTTGTTTAGTCCGCCGGTTCCGTGCGATGTTGCTCCGATTCGAGGGTTTGTGCGATAGCATTCGGTCATGGTAGTTCCCTATTGCTTCTAGATGTCGCGAGTCTCACCATCGATCGATCGTTCTAGAAACCTTCTCCGGTGCTTATCGATCCTACTCGTAGAGACGAAATTTTTTTGGAGGCCGCTGATATTTTGTTTTAGAGCAAAATTTGTGCGAGAAACTATTTTTGGTCGGTCCTCAGAGTTCGTAACTCTCATGTCGAACAATTATGGTTAAGAAGTGTTTTGCGATGTCGCTTATAAGATTCGATGGTTTGTGTATTTTTACAAATCCGTAGAAGTGTTAGCATTACCGAGGCAAATCGATCGATCTCGACTGACTACCTTGTTCAGTCTTGATTGGTAGTTCGTTCACTTGGTTCTAATTGGAGACCCAAATGTATTCCGCCGATTAACCTGATTTTGATTGTGCTGGGAAATGCTAGCTGTCTTGATTAGGTGATTTGGGGTGCTACTTGCGTGGTCGCTCTGCACTTTAGTTTTTGGTGTTTATTCTTTAGAAACTCGAACGGAATTACTTGATGTAAATCACGGATTTTTTTTCGGTTTGGTATTTGTATATGTTAGTAATCAAGAATTCCATATACTTTGCTGCTTTGCTGTTCAAGCTCTCTTATTGGGAATTAGGGATACTGTAAAAGACAAGTAGGAGAGGGAAATATGGTTCTTCCTGCATCTGTAGTCATCATTAATAGAGTTGTCATATTTTAATCTCTATTGCTGGGTTGAACTTCATTTTTACTAAAAATTGCCGGGATTCTCCTGTTGCTTTTATTATGTTTTTATGTCAATTCTGCATAGTAAATAGTTTCACGTTCCACGAAAAGAATTTTTATTTGCGTCTTGGTTTATTTAGAACTTTATGTGGTCTACATGTAAGGTTGGTTTTAAAGTAGTGCACAATGTCAGGATCACATCAATTTTTTCGTCCATCATGCCGACGACTGTAGTCGAATTTCATGGAGACATGTTGGGCTAGGTGTATCTTCCGGTGCTTCTTTGAGGTTGTTCATCGCAGTGCTAAGCACTTGATAAAGCCGAGCACTTCCATACAGATCAAGCTGGGTCGTTAGATCAAGCGGTGGGTCGTTATATGTATTTGTGTTATTCTCATTGTTATAAGTCTTCCTCGGCGTCGCCGTTGCCACCTCCGCTACCGCCGATCCAACGTCTTCCTGGCGTCACCCGGTGTCGCTCTCGCGCGCGCCGCTGCCGCCTCCGCGCGCCGGATCTCCGGTCTTCCTCTACTCCGGTGCCGCCAAGCACCTAGCTCCGCCGCTCCACTTGCGCGTTGCGCTGCGCGCCGCGCCGCTGGATTGCGCGTGGCCGCCGCCGCCTCCACTTGTGCCGCGAGCCGCCACTACTGCGCGCGCGCAGCCGCTTCCACTTGCGCCGCCACCGCCCCGCCTCCACTCGCGCGCTCCGCCCACTCGCGCGCCACCGCTAACCCTAGATCCTCTTCGTGCTCTCACGGCCGGCGAGCCTCTCGGCCGGTTCTATGTGGCCGCCCAAAAGCAAAAAAAAAAAGCAAAAAAAGAGAGAGAGAGAATTACGCCGCTTAACCAACCGCGCCGTCGGCGCGCTGTTAGACTTCATTGCCTTGTCGCGCTGCCGCCCGGGGCCGCTACCAATGGGCACCGCTTCCTCCCTCGTTCCGGTGATCTTCGATGGTGTTAATTACACCGACTTCGTGTCTCACATGCGCATCCACATGCGTGGTCTTCGCCTCGGGAGTCCTCTCGGCGATGTTACTCGTCCGCTTTGCCCTACACCTCCGACGGAGTTTACGTCATAGATCGCTTCTAACAAATGACAAGGCTGCTGCGCCGAGACCGCTCGTCTTGTTGATGATGAGGCTATCTCGCCATCGGGAGGCTCGACTTCTACAAGGATCACCGACCGCCTACGATCGTGGTACGACGCCGACGCCGCCGCTGCCTGCCTCATCGCCGAGATCCAGCCTCGGTTCTCTTCGAGGTTGTGGGACTCCCATCGCTTTCGGATGTGGACTCACCTTCGCTGGCCGCTTACGAGCCCTCGGTGATGCTCTCTACCGTCCGTGGTCCGCCAGAGCACTCTCTTCACAGGTGATGCTACCGCTGACGCTTTACGCCGAGCTCGCTGTTTGGCGCCACCGACTCTCTCGCATCGCTTGGTTGTCGCCCTGTCTGTCTGCTCGCCTCGACGCGGCCGACCTGGAGTTTCAGCTGGTCTCGAGTTCCTTACTCGCCGCCCCGAAGTTCGAGCAATGGCGCGCCACCTCCTTGCCCGCCACCTCGTGTCACTCTCCGAAGGCCCTTACCGAGATACGAGCAGAGGAGACTCGCCGAGTGGTGCTGGCTCGCCGCCACTCCTCCGTGCTCGCCGCTCGCCCACCGCTACACCGATCGCTTCCACGCCAAAGACATCGCCTCTCCGCCAGCTACCACAGAGGTGGTGGCCGCCTCCATCCGGCGGTGGTCGTCCTCACCGCTTCCTACCGCAACAAGGTCGGCCACATTGAGTCCTGCTATAAGCAGCGCCGCATCTTTCTCGCCGCTCTTCTACTAGCACTGGCTTCTACATCGATGCTCGCATCGACTTCTTGCGATTTCTCTCCGAGCGTAAGATAGCGGATTTCGACGCCGCTTGCCGCCAGTGTTCTCCTCGGCTGTGCTCGCATCGACTCTTCGGCACGCGAAACCACCTTCTACACATCAGTACCTCTCCCGTGGATTCTTGATTTCGAGCATCTTTTCATATGACTCCGATCCTTCCACTCTGCCTTTCATTACACCCTTGATTCTCCATCGCTGTTCTTACTGCGATGGTACATCTCTTTCTGTCTCTCGGTCGAGGCCTTCTTAGCAACTCATCTTTTCTTGTTCCTTACATTTGCTTATGTTCCTCGCCTTACCATGCGACTTCTTTCTCGGCTGAGGCAGACATCGATTTTGGTTGTCGGGTCATTCTCGACTCGACTCTTGTTGTGTTCGGGACCGCGCACGGAGCTCGTTGGTTCCGCCTCGGCGCCTTGACTCACAAATGTCTCTAGGAGCTTGACTGCTTCACCTTCATTCCGCCGCCATCGTTGCCGCTAGCCTCTCGGCTTTCGCCGCCTACCGGCTCTTTCCCAGAGTGGCATCACCGTCTTGGTCATCTGTGGATCTCTGTCGTCTTTGGTCTGCCGTGGTCTTCAGGTGTCCGCTCGGAGATGTGTCTTTAGATTGTCGTATGTAGTTAGGTAAATGCATTCACTTCCTTATCCTCATAGTGAGTCGATGTCTCAGCGTCCTTTTGACCTTGTTCATTCGGATGTTTGGGGTTCGCTCTTCGTTTCAAAGGGGTCATCGATATTATATCATTTTTATAGATGATTTTTCTCGCCACACTTGGATATATTTTATGTCTTCTCGTAGTGAGGTCTTATCTATCTATAAACAATTTGCCACTATGGTCCATACACAGTTCTCCACCCCTATTCGTGTCTTTCGTGCTGACTCCGCTGGCGAGTACCTCTCTCGCCTACTGCGCCTTCCTTCATCGAGCGGTACTCGCTCGTTCTCCCGTCCCGGTGCTCATGCTCAGAATGGTGTCGCTGAGCGCAAGCATCGTCATCTCCTTGAGACGGCTCGTGCACTGATGATTGCCGCCTCTATTCCACCTCACTTTTGGGCCGAGGCTGTTTCCACTGCCACCCATCTCGTTAACATCCAGCCCTCTTCTGCTCTTCAGGGTGCGATTCCTGTTGAGCGTCTTTGTGGTCTTCTTCCTGACTACTCGCGCCTTCGTTTGCTTGCGTTTGCTATGTTCTCCTCGCCCTCGAGAACGCACTCAAATCGATCGCCATCCGTTGAGTGTGTCTTTCGGGATACAGGTTTGAGCACAAAGGATATCGTCTTTGGGATCCTGTTGGTCGACGGATGCGATTTCTCGGGATGTGACTTTCGACGAGTCTCGCTCCTTCTACCCACGCCCTACCTCTCCTTCGGTTTCGCTTCCTCTGTGGAGTCTCTGTCCTTTGACCTTTCGGATACACCTATATCGTCTTGCCCTCATCCACCCGCCCCACCGAGTCTCCACATATTCCTCCGGTGGCCTCTCCGCCATTGCCGCCGCATGCCGTCTCCCGCGGCTCCTCGAGCTCCTCCCACTACACTCGTCTACACTCGTCGACCTCGTGTTGAGGATCTTCCAGATGAGCCATCTTCTCCTGATGTTCTATCTTCTCCTGATGATCCATCTTCCCCTCATGGGTTATCTTCTCCTCGCTACGCTCTCCGCGATCGCGGCCGATTCGGCCTCCGCCTGCGTTTGGTTTTTTCGTGCGGCTACTCTTGAGCCTGTCTCCTATCGGGATGTCAGTTACTCATCCCGAGTGGCGCATGCTATGGCGAGGAGATTGTGTAGGGAAACAGTAGGCTACACTAGCGCAAATTAAAAATTCTACGTAAACCAAGATCACCGCAGCTTATAGATCACGGTCTTACCACTAGACGCGCAGTGCGGAAGTTGATGCAAGACGCGTCGGCGGTGTAGTCGCACTCGATTGATGCGAGACGTCGGGCGCAGTAGTCGACTACTTCCTCGCCCTCGTCGCGGCGCCCCACGTCGCCTCCTTCTGCGGTTCGTCCCAACGCCACGAATCACGGCGCCTCCAAAGGTATCCACACGGGAGGAAGCGGCGACGCCGGACTACTAGATCCGCGCGGCGACTAGGGCGTGGGAGGGTGGCGGCGGGGTTTGAGGATGTCACGAAAAACTCAACCCTCAACCTCAAGCGCCTCGCCCTCCTTTTATAGACGTCCTTATAATGGGCTTCTACGAATAGAGGCCCATTAGGACTCAATGCGACCTAATTCGGATCCAATCCGATTAGGCTTCAAATTTCTTAAGTGTGTGACCCTATGGTTCACATATGTTTAGACATGACGCGAGTACACATACTTGGTCAATAGTTGGTAGCGGCCTCTAGCAAGACGTGCAACTCCTAAACATACGTAAAGATCATATCGGACGAACCATCACAACGTTATGTACATGCCAATCCCTTTGCCTCACGATATTCAATGAGCTCCAAGTGACCACTCTTTCGATCCCGTGATCCGGAATCCCTTACTAGGTTAACTCTTAACCTTAAGTAGCATGGCCATGCATTTCGGATCCGATCACTCGAGGCCCAGAGATATCTCTCTGTAGAGAGGGCAAATCCATCTCGACCGACCATGCCTCGCAGCATGCTTCATGACAAACCCGAAGCTACCTTTATAACTACCGATTCACGGAGTAGCGTTTGATAGCCCCTAAGTAGGTCTATTCACATCTCAAGTACATGCGACAATCTCGGGTCTAAGGACAAGGCATACATTGTGTAGAGAGAACCATAAGTATAATTACTATGTCTCATGTTGGGTCGGTCCAACCCATGTTCTAAACATGTGTCCACATTATTGGTTTGACATCTCCATGTCTATGACCGTGAAACATGGTCATCAACCGATACATGTGCTAATCCATCATTCACGTGTGTCCTCACATGAACTCCGACTAGGGACAACTTTAGAATAACCATACAAGTAAAGAGTTTCACAAACAAGTCACATACTTGTTAATCAACACAAAGGTAATATTCAAGGAACATTTATTAAATCATGGATACAATGAAATATCATCATCAATATGATTGCCTCTAGGGCATATCTCCAACAATTGCTGCCCTCGAGCGTACTGGTACTTGGGATCTTGTTCCTTTTCCATCTCACTCTCGTCCCATCACGTGTAAATGGGTCTATAAGATTAAGACTCGCCTCGATGGCTTTCTTGAGCGCTATAAGGCGCGTCTTGTTGCTCGTGGCTTCCAGAGAGCATGGTCGTGATTACGACGAAACTTTTGCTCTCGTGGCTCACATGACCACCGTCCGCACTCTTCTTGCGGTGGCGCTCGTCGCCATCGTCTGCTTCTCAGCTTGATGTCAAGAATGCCTTTCTTAATGACGAGTTGCGTGAGGAGGTCTACATGCTTCCGCCACCGGTATTCATTCTCGAGGGCATGGTTTGTCGCCTTAAATGCGTTCTCTCTATGGCCTTAAGCAAGCCCTCGTGCTTGGTTTGAGCGCTTCTTCTCGTGGTCGCTTTGCTGGCTTTTCCGCTAGTGATCATGATCCTGCGCTTTTGTCCACACTTCGCCTCGTGGTCGGACTCTTCTTCTTACGTATGTTGATGATATGATCATTACCGGAGATGATTATGAGTACATTGCCTTTGTCAAGGCTAGTCTTAGTGAGCGATTTCTTATGTCGGATCTTGGTCCTCTTCGTTACTTCCTTGGGATTGAGGTTACTTCCACTCGGATGGTTTCTTTATGTCCCAAGAGAAGTATATTCAGATCTTCTTGATCGCGCTCTCTCATCGATCAACAGTCTCGCTGAGACTCCTATGGAGCTCAATGTTCACCTCAGACCCTCCGATGGCGAGCTCTTTCTCGATCCGGCTACTTATCGTCATCTTGTTGGGAGTCTTGTCTATCTTGTTGTTACTCGTCCAGATATCACTTATCCGATCCACATTCGAGTCAGTTCAGATCCGCTCCCACTGAGTCCACTACAACCACCTTCTTCGAGTTCTACGATACCTTTGTGGGACTATCTCTTGCGTCTTTTCTTTCCAAACTGGTGTGTCAAGGATCGATATCTTTGCCCTTTCACTCATATGGACACTAACTTGTTGATTACTTCAAATCCAGTTTTTTCATTGCCAGGATCCTTAGGTGTTTTAAGCATCCGTCGTGCATACTCCTCAGACACTAGAGTCAAGCTAGAAGTTTCGTAGAATACCGTCTCAAATGTTCCTTCTACAGAAATCCCTGAGATTGACATCGCAGGCATTGGTGGCAATACTTGGATTGATATCTTACATAATGATCGCAAGTCTACTATAGATGCTACCAGCGATGCGAGCAAGAAAGTCAAGGAGCCGCGATGCAATTACACCTCATTTCCAACAGTTGTTTGATGCAAATCCAAATCTAGAAAAAGTAGTTGTCCCACTTGGCGGGACGCTCTTTGGTACAATGATACCATGGTTTGTTATGCCTATCATTCTAAGGAGGCTTCACAAGTATGCGTCATAAGGTCCTATAGCAGCACTTTTGGGGAACTCAACCAAGAATGATGTTTCATACCAAACTAGCCTCTGGAATGCGTTGGAGGATCTGCTAAATATCTTTATCACATTTATGGCATTTTTGAAATGTGAGGTTCTATTAACTTTTGTTTGAAGTTTATCCTTTTACATGCGGTTTGTCTAGATTATTATCTTCATATAATAAAATTCTAGATTTAATTGATTGTTAAGTTTGCATCGTTTTTTTACTTACAGCAACCTTAGTATCGCAGCATTTGTCTTGTTCTTCTTCTTGGGGACAAAAAAAAAACAGGAGATGCATTTGCTGCCTACTAAAATCACATGCTCTAGGTCGACAATATTTCTTCAAATTTGTAATAGAAATGTTCCATCACATTCTAGGATGCTTTTTTTTTAACTTGTTGCTTATTGATGATACAATAGTGTGATATCAATTTTCTCGAGCAATTTTATGAATAGACGCATAAGTTTTGCTTTATTAGAAAGTGACATATTTTCTTACGATTATATATTCGATTATGTAAATATTCATTATCTTGATGTTTCCACTTCCTCAGGGCTGCAGTTATTGCACCAACCATATTAGCTTATCTTCCACAGGCATGGAGGGTTGCATTTGTTCTCTCTTTTGCTTGGTTCCTTCATAGGTGCAAAACCAACTTCATTGCTAAAGCTATGACCAACGGGTTGCCTTAAGTCTTGATCAAGCGGGTTATCGACATTTGATAAGGTGTCGTCATTCGATCGATTGCATGGAGGCTCTTCTTGAGGCTTGTAGCGTATTTGTTCAATCAATATTAACTGTTGGTGGTGTTGGAAGTAATGCCGTAGCTGTTTCGGTGAATAATGTGTGATACGACGTTTCATTCCACTATCATCGTTGCTTTCAAAAAACAAGATTTAGTAACCAACCAGACCTTCTTTCCAATAGAATCTTCTACTCAAGTTTTCTCTTATCAAAGCCTCCTTTTGTTTCTCGCCTAATGTGCTATCCGGATTAGTTATCGCAAATAGAGACATCATGAGCATTATTTAGATATGATACGAGGAATGGATCCATGTTGGACCTTTCAGGTTGACGCATAATATGAATTTCGCATAACTAAAATAGAGTTATGCAGGCTAAAATTTAAAAAAATTATTACATGTGATGTTTTGTTCAACAATCATTGTTGCTTTCAAAAACAAGATTTAGTAACTTGACGAGCTTCTTAGATTTTTCTTTTATCAAATCCTCCTTTTGTTTCTCTGCCGAATGTGCTATCCGGATTAGTTATCGCAAATAGAGACATCATGAGCATTTATTAGATATGATACGAGGAATGGATCCATATTGGACCTTTCAGGTTGATGCATAATATGAATTTCGCATAACTAAAATAGAGTTATGCATGCTAAAATGCAAAAAGTGGTTAGATAATATAAGTGTCTTCATCAACACTGCAAGTAAATAATATATGCACTATTCTTATTGATATTAGGGCTCCTTAATTTGATTTATTTATCAAAAAACTCCAATTTAAAATACAGGACTTTGAATTAATCAATTTAAATTATTTTTTTCAAGCAGGCAAAAAAATGATATGTTACAGACGTCCACACACCACTTGTCGTGCTCAATGTTCTATTCAAATGAATCATCCTGATATGCACCATTACTACTACGTATATTACATACGTTTCTTTTTCTTATACGGTAAAAAAGGGGTATTCAACTTTTATATACATATATCTATATTTCAACATAGCGTATCACTTTTATTTTCATAAAACAATAGCCAAGTTAGCTAATATAGAGATACTATACCATTAGACCACACTAAATTTACCTATCAATATGTTCTTACTTACAGTATAGTGACATATTTTCTTCTGATTTTACTACACCACCCCACCAAAACTAATCCTACATTTCTCTTCCATATCTTAATGTTTTTAACTACTCTATTAATATCCTTATTTTGCTCTTCGTTTATATCCCAAATCTACTCTTTAACTCAATTTTTATTCACTTCGGTATAAAACGAGCGCGCAGATGCGCGCATAGGTACCTAGTAATAAATAAATAAACACCATAACGGTGCACTGAAACTCTACTAAAAAACTCTATGGTACTATGTTACCGAAATGTTCCGTTCCAAACGTAAAACTAAAATGACCGTCAGAATAGAATTGACAACAACTTTGGAGGCGCATACTGTAACACCCCAACTCTCAATGAGCCTGGAATGCTACTGGAATTAAACTAATTACAAAATTTGTGAGTCTCCTTTGTTTAATCAGCTCTACCGAGGTTTCAACAATAAATCATGGCATTTATCAATAATAACTTCATAATCAAGTTCAATCAAACTTGCATGATAATCGAATGAATATAACCAAGGCGGCAAATCTCATTATTACAAATAATCGGATACTCAAACCAAAATAAACATCTACTCCAACGGTTTAATTATTTACGAGATGAAGCTAAGTGGCAAGCGCCTTAAGATTGTGAGGTAGTGAGTGCATCCAACATCTACTCCCTCCCATGCATGTCGTTCCTGCCATTTGTACCTAAAACAGATTAAAGCAAGAGTGAGCCCAAAGATTCGACAAGTATCAACAAGGCCATAAACAAGAACTCAATCATAGCATCTATAATCCACAATAACATTACACTAAACATAACCTTTAAACTTAAGAAATGCAACCAATGCAATGCTCCTTTTGAACTTTATCTCTTTTCGTATTTTACCGGTAATGCGGGGTATTCATCCGTCAATAAATACACTTGCCCGTGCCCTCTGGCACAGGGACTAAGAGCCTATACACCACATGTATAAGGACCTTTGCCCATCATCTTAATGACGGGGACCTCTTTGCTCATAGCCCACATTCCACGAATGTGAGAACCTCAAGCCCGTCATTGCATGACGGGGACCTCAACTACATAAACTTGGTTACCACATAACCAAGACTCAACATGCTCAAAACATGCATATGCACTATGACAACATCTTTCACATGTAAGAATTCAACGTGTTCACATAAACATGTAAGCATTAACAACATGCGAAAGAATTCTTTAACCATAACTAGCAGCCATCAAGATAAATGGTAACTCATCTCATTAACAGGTATGCATGGCTAATACCAACAAGACTCATCACAATTTCATCATGCAAACATAAACGTGCAATAGCCCGAATACTTGCCTCAACCGTGCGAGCGGTGGGCGCGAAGAGGTGCTGCCCGGCTTCACGCTCCCACCTTAACATAAGATAACCCCAATCTAAGACCAACATACTGAACCAAGAACATAAGAACAACACAATTGAACTCGCTAATCTCCCAAGTGTTTTCCAACTTTTAATTTCTAGCGATCGATTTGGTGCCCGCTGTGGACAGTCAACTTATAAAATACATAACTTTCTGCTCAGGAGTTCAAATAAGATGTTCTTAGACTTTATGAAAAGGTAATTAAATTACCTAAATAAACTTAATTGGGGAGCCCTTTTGATTCTGCCAAATACTGCCTCTACCAAGCCAAACTATAGAACATCAATTATCACGTCGGTCTCTCTGGACAGTACACTAAAACCTCCATAACTTTTGCTACGAACGTCCAAATCCTGCGTTCTTTATCTCTATGAAAAGGTATAGAAATTACCCACATTTTTCGTTATACTGAGATCCCCTGATTCTCCCTTTAAATAGCAGTTTTATCCAGTTTCCTTCAGACTGTCCAAAAACTGACAGATCAACAGGACAGCGATACTAGAAAATTCATAACTCCCTGACCGTTAATCGGATTTGGGCGTTCTTGGCGGCCATTGAAAGCTAAGAACATAACCTACAAAACTCTAGGAGATAAAAACTCCTAATTCGGCCTCTAACCACACGAAACTGATCGCGCAATCTACTGGACAAATCTGCAACTACAGCGGACAGATTGCAACCTAGTTAAAAACTACCCGATTCCTCTTCTACGACTAATCACCAAACATCAACGACGATAGTTAACCTTGGTGCAGCTGAAGATTGCGAACTCCGAATGGGATCCCTCTTCCTTCTCTTCTCCCTTCTCTTCTCCCCTCTTCCTTCCCTCTTCTCTTCCTCCTTGGCCGACCGCAATGGGGGTGTTCCTTCTTCTTCCCTTGGCCGGCAGCAATGGGGGAAACTTGGAGGGGTGCTTGGGAGGGGCGCAAGGGGGAGGCAGCCAGGGAGGGGAGGCGTAGGAGAGTGGGGAGTGGCGGCCGCCAAGGGGGGAGAGGGGTGGGGGCGTGGGAGAGTGGGGGAGGGGGCTGCGGCTAGGGTTTGGGGGGGGGAGTGGCGCCCCCCTTTGGCCGGCCACCCCCCTTGCCCACATGGGCGGGCCCAAGCCGGGATGTGCTAAAGCAATGAATACCCCTCTCTAAGCGTTGAATTGAAATCTCCTGTTAGTCCCTCCCATAAATCCATTGAATTCTCTCCCGAATAATTAATCTCTTCCGACTATTTGCTTATCACACTTTCGGGGTATTACATTCTTCCCCCCTTAATAGGATTCGACCCCGAATCTAAACGCCAAACTTCAGAAGATAAAACCGAGACTGGAAACTTAACAACAAAGAATATGTACCTGTTGTGAACAAGTCTGGATATAGCTCGCGCATGCGAGACTCCAGTTCCTAAGTAGCCTCTCCCTCGGAATGAAAAGACCACAACACCACGACGTAACACAACGTCTGAACTAACACTCAACCCGGTACACTAATCGGACAAGACTCGAAGGTAAGATCTTACTCGAAGGTCAACGTTGTTAACGAAACCTCAAACTCTGGATCTCTCAGGTACTCACTCAACACCAGAACATACAAGGCGTTACGTACTCCGCGCACGAACTCGAGACAGTCTTGGCGATACGCCAACTAGCGAAAACAACCCAATGTACCTTGGGGCAACCCCCCTAGTGGTACCGAACCACGCAATATGCGCATAGAACACTGAACTCTTGTTCCGCCTCTCAAATTAGAAAAATTGCAAATAAACACCACGTCCTCCAAAGGAGAAATCACTCGAATATCCAATTCCATCATTTCTTTTATTCTTTCTGAACTGATAAGATCCACACATGCCAACATAAAGCCAAGCTCAAATAAAAACCAAGAGAATAATTCATCATTCGAGAATACAACCTTTTTCTTAAACTTTCTTTAAGAATTTAACTTTCTCTTAAACCATGAGATTCCAAATCATCGCATAAACACACCAATTCGTTTCTTTTAATTTGGCCATCTCAAAGCTATGCTCAAGCTATGCACATAAAATCCACGCCTAGATAGAGATACTCTTCCGATTCATAATAACATACTCTGTTCAACTTCCCTACTAAAGGAAATACTTTGACAAATAATTCCCAACACACCTCAAAATAGATTTCCTCCGCAATCACGTCACCTTCATCTGTTATGGATAATCAATGTGAAATTCACCCTATCCACACTCATTTACTTTACCCAAAGTATTCTATCAAAGATCAACACACTATTCAAAATTCGCTTCTATTCATCCACCTCTACACATAATTTGGGGTCTCTAGGGTCCTAGCATAACATGCAAAGCCACAAATTTAACCTCCAAGTCTCCTACCATGAATTTCTAGCATAATTGATAGGAAATCCTCAAATTCGTTTACTAAAATTCACACAGTTCAATCAATATCCTCAGTTATTAATATCAACATTCCTCACTAATCAGATACCGCCTAAAGCGATTCATTTCACCAACCTTAGACCTTCTCTAACCCATATCCATCAAATTCAGCTACACGACCACAATATACCCATTCACAATACTTTAACTGATTGATCAATATTCAAACATACTCAGTCACTAACATCAATAAATGATTATGTTCTTGACCAAGCTATCTTTAGAGATAATCTAACTCCCATAGGGTTAATCACTGAGACCAAGTCATACTTGACAATTACTTAACAATCCCTTCTACCCCATCATTAACACGACTAATAGATTTTTCTACACTGCTACTCTCATTAACTTCACCATCAAAATTCTTCTACACAATATTACTAAGTATCCAATTGCGACACTCAATAAACTGATCCAGATTTTCATACTTGCTATTTGTAATGTTCGACCAAAAAGAACACCAAATCTTGGACTACATCTCGTTATAGGTCCTACTAGTTGCGACAGCGAAATCTGTTAGCTCCAAAGACAAATATTCTTTTTAACTCAAATCCTTTACAAGGATTATTCTAATAAATCGATTTATTACTCCAGGCCTCTCAGGCAACCTGACACCTAAAAGTTCACCAATCCAACTACTAGACCACCACTATCTAGATGCCAAATCACAACCGAAGAGACTTTGCAATACAGTTCGGTTAACCCTTTCTTAGAAGAAGAGGCAATCAGAAATAAATTTCAGCACAAAGGATAACGTTACCACTAACAGTAGTTACAAGATCAAGAGAAACAATTAGATAAAACTATTCTCGGCAACTAATAGATATGATCAGAGTTAAGGGCGCACGTCCCACAAGCAGAGAATATCAAACCTCAAACGAGAATAAAACACTGCTTTTAAAATTTGGGAAAACTCTTAAGGGCAAGAACAAAAGTTTTAGACAAACTTCAATAATCTGCAAGTTACAAAACTTTACTTCAATCTCAAATACTTCTACTTCACTCGACTTTCGTTGGTTACAACATCACTATGCCAAATCCGACAAAGAGTATTTGAAGATCACAACACATAAACCACTTAGGAACTAATAAAACATCTCAACACGTCACTTTGCTCTAAACAAATCCAGCTACCACATCAACATGAGGTCTGACAGATCACAAACGCGAACTAGAAACATATTCATTTAATCAATATCTGGCGAGCGATCCAGTACCTTTATACAAAACATTCAATATTATCATCATAATTCCTTACTAACAATCACACTAATAATGAAACAATACACTCTTAGCGAGACTCATCATAACCTCTTATCCCATCATAAACTTCTCCTAAAGAAACACAAGTCACAAGGTTGAAACAAACCTATTTTAACTAGTTCATACTATCAAATAATAATTTCACAAAGCACACTATCAGAGGTCACTTACTCATTCATCCACTCAACCATTAGTGTTACTCACACCGCTCAACTATCATTAACAATTGTCAATTGTATGTATCATGTATGCAAATAGGGTCCTACTTCTATTTGTAGTCACATAACCATCTATAAACACAAAGTCAACATTTAATAATCTCTTCTCCTCTACAATGAGGTTTCACAACGATGCTACCTTAACGTTCGTCTAATCCAATATACATGTTTCAATCTAGCAATTATGTATGATCATCAAGTAACCAGTTTAAGAAAATTCCAAATTTGATATCCTCTAAGGCATCATTCAAACACATTCTTAACATAACCATCACTGATGGGTAGGCTAATCCATTGAGATACATTACTCCGTGTTATCCAATAAATCTACCCGATTCCACAATCCTAACGATCAGACCAAGTCATCAATATACCACACCTCTTAATAACTCTATTGATTCCAACTAAATATTGTCATACTCATAGTCACAGCTCATCAAGAACTACTAGAGGACAACCTCCACTTATTCAACTTTCCTTGTTAAGGATCTTAGTTAAGATCGATCATGCACACACTGCAGACTCATCTTGATAACTCATAACACAACCATTAATCTTCAACACTCAAAATACCCAAGAGAGATACGTTGAGTCAAAGCCTTCATGTACTAAAGGACTTGCAAAAGGAAACTTTCATTAACCAAAGATATCAAGCGAATAAGCAGTCAAGTCTTCCAATAAGAAAAACAAAACTCCCATACAAAGGTCAATCTTGACAATTAGCAAAGTTCACCAATTGCGAGAATAACTCAACGGTTGGGAAAACAATAATTGATTTACGGAACAAATTAAGCCAAAGGAAACACACTAATATTTTCAAAGCAACTCATCAATCGCAATCGGATAAGAGTTGACCAAATTCAAATTCAAGGAAAAGAACAACTCTTCTAAAGATACTCACTATCAGCACCTGTAATAAGACATCTGAGGTAGCACTTCTCTATTCCCACTCCACGAACGGTGGTGTAACCTGCATACTATCCGCCTATGTTATGTGTTTTCGACTCGAAACCGTTATGTATTCATCTCGACAGTTCAGTGTCCGAAACACTGAATTCATATTCGTATCCGACTTGACCGTATTGACTCGAATCGAAAAAATGTTAGAATCGATATGAGCAATATACATCCGAATCCAACCTGTTTGCACACTAGTTTTCTGCGTAGTCTAGTTCTCCTTTCTCAACAAAAATAACTTCTCTGGTTTTTGAATTTCGCGGCTAAAGCTATGTAAATTAGGAATTTTTTATTATGTAATATTTCTTAATAATATTTTAAAGCTAATCCCTTGTTCACTTTATTTTCAATTCTGACTCATTTAGTCACGCCATAATGCGCGGCATGGCCAAAGCATTCTGTCACACCACTTATCTCGGCGTAACAAAAGATGCCACGTAAGCTTAGTCCCTGTGCTTGTCATGTCAGTGCTCATGGCGTGATAAGCCTGTCTTGTCACGCCAGCGCGTGAGCGTGTGAGAGGTAACTTAGGTGCCAGCGGCCCACTCAATTCTTTT
Organism: Ampelocalamus luodianensis; assembly: GCA_036346255.1. NCBI lineage: Eukaryota > Viridiplantae > Streptophyta > Magnoliopsida > Poales > Poaceae > Ampelocalamus > Ampelocalamus luodianensis. The sequence goes on along the minus strand of CM070618.1, from coordinate 59,997,080 downwards.
TCCTCCAATCCTCCTGTGCGTCCTCTCTCCTCCCCGCCCCTAACCTCCCCAAATCCAGCGATAGCCGAATTGAAGTCCATAAACCTGTGGAAATCATCCCCTAAAGTAATCTCACACATTCCCTCAATTTATTTTGGATTAATTCGGCTAGATTGGTCAATTTAGGGTTTTGGCCGAATTGTCTGTTTGAGTAGAATTGGTTTGAATCATTGCACTTCGAAGTGAATTGGATAGCATTAGTACGCAATGGTACTTGAATGTGTACATATTTTGTTGTGTTCATACGATTTTTAGCAATTTGTATATGAAATTAGAAGATGTGGGTGAGGTTTATTTGGGTAATCGAAATAGGATATGTCATTGCAGTTTCATGTATTAGTGATGGAAATATGGCTATTAAATCGTAGTTTTGTTATTTTTGTGATGGAAATGGAAATGGGGAGATTTCTTACTCTCCTTTTGTTTGTCCTTGTAGATGGTTCATCATTGATGCAGCGCATCGCAACTAAAATGAACTACATCGTCGCGAGGATGTTGTTCAAGCTACCCGACTCGGAGTGGCTCATCCGTGCTACCTCATCGCGAGCAATGACATCCACTACGCAACATGAGATGGCGACGAAGAGGACAACAACGGCGGACGAAGAGGACAACGTGGATGCGGTTGCGACGAGATGGTCCTCTCGGATCTTGTTGGTGCACGAACTCTGACGCAGCCAACTCAGGCCACGCCTCCACACCGTAAACACTGTGATTGCGTAGACATTAGCAACATCAATGTCGTCGATGGCACCCGCGGCGAGCATCCAGCTGCTATGTTCACACCGGGCACAGGCCCGATCCACAAGCGCAAGTGATGTAATTGAGTGTATGGGATGAATGAATGAAATGATTGAATGGATGGATGGATAATTGGATGATTGATTGATTGATTGAATGGATGGATGGATGAATGGATGAATGAATGGATAAATAATTAGATGAATGGATGGATGATTGATTGATCTACCAAAAAAATTGGTTAGCCATGCCAATTCTCACGGCGTGGCAGCTGAGTACTGTCACACCAAGAGTGGCGGTGTGGCAGGACTTAGCCCCATAATCAAGGGCTGGGCTTGCAACACCTCTGGATTTGTCCATGTACTAGCGTGGCGGCACGGTTACGTACACCATGCTAGTTACCATGGCCTGGCAGCTGGTCCTGTCACGTTAAGAGTAACGGCATGGTAGGACTTAGCCCCAGAATCAGGGGTCAAGCTTGCAGCGCCTCTGGATTTGTCCATGCACTGGTGTGGCTGTATGATTATGCCACGCCAGTTACCATGGCGTGGTAGCTGGTTCTATCATGCTAAGAGTGGCGGCATGACAGGACTTAGCCTCACACTGCCAAATTTGCTGACCAAATTTGCAGACCGAAGTGACAACACACTTCAACGCTAGCTTCTCATATCGAAATGATCACCTCTGAGACGTCACCTTTTCAGATCAAAAAGATCACACCTTGTCACGCCACACACTGCCACTTTTACAAATCGAAAAGACAACACACTATGACGCTACCTTTTCAGATCGAAATAACCACACTCTGCCACACCACCTTTTCAGACCAAAAAGATCGCACCCTATCATGCCACACATTGTCACCTTTGCAGACCGAAAAGACAACACACTGCGGCACTAGCTTGTCAGACAGAAATGACCACATTCTGCCACGCCACCTTTCCAGACCGAAGTGACAACACACTGCGATGCTACCTTCTTAGATAGAAATGACCACACTCTACCACACCACCTTTTTGGACTGATGTCTTATCTGTTCTCCCTCCACCCTCGGCATTACACCTTATAAAAAGAGGGAGAAGAGAGCTGGAGGAGAACACTACACCACCACACCCAACACTTCACTAAAGCTTGGTTCACAAAACAGTAAGGAAGAAAATGCCGGACTCATCGACAAACTTCTACGTGAAGATGCTGCGGAAGCGCAAGTGGCTTACCGAGAGGGCTAAACTTTACCCGGTTTGTTCTATGAAGGATGCGCGATACCACTAGAGTTCTCATGCCCGCAATGTGTGTGCGAAGAACATCGCTAAGATCATCAAGTCCACACACTCGACTACCACTTCCCGCATTGCACTACAAGCGGAAGGCGTACTACACATGCGGGAAAATCCTCGTAGCGAATCTTGTATATTCCACAAATCCTAACTTTATTTGGTGGAGGCCATATGTTTCATTTGCACCAAGCCAAATTTATTTGCAATAACGTATCTGAGTTTGAAGGCAAATTTGTAATTCATTTTTAGTGTTGAAATAACAAATGAAATAAAGATAGATACAAGTAACCACACGGAAGTGGCTATCCCAATAGCCACCACAACATAATCTGAACCCCAGATTCGTACCACCCGTCAAGTTTTAATTTAAAAGGTTGTAGTCTAACTCTTGGAAGACCTTGCCAAGCGTGTCCATAACCTAGGACGAGGCTATTCGAATAGTTTTAACCTGGGGGTGTACCATGTACCCACACTTGGATCGCCTTTAAGCCAAAGCACACTTACGAAGGTATGCAATGACACGACTAAGTCCTCGAGACTTTTCCAATATTGTTTATTAACTACAGCCGCTCGTATGGATAGAAATCCATACGCTTACATGGTAAAGCCAGAAGACAACTACCTTTGCGGGTAAAGCTTTTGGACAACTACCATGCTCCCAACACCATCCCTCCTGCGACCTCCTGCGACCGAGCCAATACACGCCAAAGTACTAGGTCAAGAGAGGTCCCATACCCTCTAGTGTGGTTAGCGCTAAAATGCTTGGTTTAGTGTAACAAGATGTTCGGTCCTTGTTGACTCGGCACCTTTCCAAACACCCAACAGATCACACCAAAACTTACCATTGTGCCCAAGTCTAAATCGTTTTTGTTTTTATTTTTAGTTTTGCAATTAGACAAAGCGCAAGTGGAACATAAGAACAATAATAATTTTATGTGATCAAGGTCATCGACTAAGTCGATGATCGTCCAATTCTACCGGAAGCTAAGCATGGCTAAGCAATGAACTCAGTAACCTACTAAGTGATAAGAGTTCATCCAACGAACTCTAATCACAGCAAGTAACCTAGGCTCAGGTAGTAGAGATCAATATTTCACCTACGAGGATATGCGACTCACAGATTTAACTAATCAATTTAACACAAATTAAGCAATGCATACATACAAATTGAAACAAAATATTAGACTTTAAAATCTGGGATAAACATGATCAAAGCTGCTTGCCATTGCTGCACTGCTCAATAGGCTCAACTCATGGTGAGGATCACTCGATAAAACCAGGCAAATCGTAATCTATCGATCGAGCAAAAGCAACGAAATAAGAACAAATAACACCGACAAAACTCAAACATTCAAAACCATCTAATGAGCACAACATTCATACAGCAGCTAGAGCATGGTTTAACACAAATTTTAGAAACAGAGAACAACTCATTTTAATTTGTTATGAATTTTCTAGGAATTTTCTAAGCTAACAATACACATAAAGCATCATTTAATTCTTTAACAAAATTTATGAACAGAAACATATCTAAAACCTATCCTGATAATTAGTACACTAAAATGAAAATTTACAAAATTGGATTTCTGGATTTGGACAAATATTGAGATAGATATGAATTTTCTAATTTGGAAAATACATAATACACCATTTAATCAATTTCAGATTTTGCTAACAGAGACATGGCTGAAATCAATTTTAGTAAGTAGAACATTTAAAATGAAAATTAACGAACTGGTTTCATGCGGTTTGGAGAAAAATTGAATTAGATATGAATTTTCTAAGTTTAATTGAATTATCGACAACTTGGAAAAGTATTTGAAAAAACTAAAGCATTAATTCCTTTTTCTCACAAGCGGCCCGGCTAGCGACCAGCAGGCCAGGCGGGACCATGCGTGGCCGGCAGAACGACCCGCCACGAAGGTGACATCGGCGTATTACGAGAATACGTCTTGACTTACTCGAGCGTACTCTAACACAAGTATAGAAATACGCTTCCCAACAGAAAAGCGTATTAAGCAAGTTACGAACACTAGCGACAACATGGGCCCACATGCGGCGACTCGAGAGGATAACTAACGGGCTGAATTAAGATTCTAAACGCGATTAGCTCGGGAGGCCCACATGCGGTGATACAAATACAAGATGATTAACGCTAATGGAGGAGATTAACTCTAACGCCTGCGGGCGGTTCGCGGCGTGCGGGGCGCTGCGGCTGCGCCGCACGTGGATCTAGCGAACGGAGGGTTTAGGCAAGTGGGTTATACCTTGAGTTCGCTAAGACCTCGCGAACTCGATGGCGTGCGCAGAGACCACGGAGATCGCCGCGGCGAGTGGCGGCGAGCGGAGGCGGAGAGCGAAGACACGGCTCCGCGGAGAAGACGCTACGGAGCCGAGAAGCCGGGAAGGTGTGCAACAAGCGCCTCGACTCCGGAAGGATAAGCCCAAGATAACGCCGATGAAGAGAGTCCGAAGCGGCCGGAATCGGCTGCGGCGGAACACCGTGCTCGGGAAGAAAGCGATCGCACGCCTCAACAATGCACCAAAGATGAAAATGAGCCTAGCATCGGTCTCGGTGGAGAAATGCGATCCTAGAGGACCAAGTCTGAGGCTAGAGGCTCACCGAAGCAGAAAGCGACCGCGAGGCCGAGGCTGCCGGAGACATACGGCATAATGGCATAATGGCGGAGATGCGATGCAACTTCTTCCAATGAATCGACGGCCTAGACATGTATGATAGGGTATTCATCGGCAGTAAATGTTGAACTATGCGATGCAAGTTGAGATCTTCGAATCTTTGGAAACCTTACGTGCCGGCGCTATTGAAAAGGTATAGAAGAATCCCAACAAAGCGGTGTGGTGGTGGAGGACCCCGAATAGGAAGGCGAGTACAACCGAGCGGCGCGTGATGGACAAGAGGAAGGCTCACGCTAGTGAGACCGATGGCGTACTAGCGCTCCCGTCGCCGTCGCGCAATCCGGATCGAAGAGGTAAGTTATGTTCAATTTGCATCCCGATTATTAATTTAGTCCTACATTGTGTTATCCTAACATCATTCAATCATTCAGCCCGTCTCGAACATGGTGACTTCGAGACTTGCCGCCACCATGGGTAGTCTAGAGACAAGGGAAGACAGCGATGGTCGCCAAGACTAATTAACTTCATTCCAATCGACCTTTTTCGATTCCAAAAAACTGCACATATATCGTAGGTGTATTTCGGTTTGTTGATTCGTACATGCTATCATTTCTGATGCATATAACCAAACCCTATACACCATGTAATTCACAACTACATCATAAAGTCTATTTCAAATTTCGTTCACTTTTTGAATGGAATTGGTTGCAAACACTACAACAGTGACAACGACACGCGTGTGTACCTAAACCCTAATATTTTCCAGAGGAGGGCGGATTTTCTATTCAATTCTTGGCATGGCAAGGCATGCTTAACAATGTCACACAAAAGGCAGAGCACAACATAAATATAAAGGCACACAAGACATACCTCATAACTAGTTCATCACAACTACATACGCAAGTAGCCATACATAAGAGCTTCAAGTGCCGCCATGCTAACATAGGGGGACGAGAGAGAGTCGCCAGAGGAAGGGGAGGGTCGAAGAGCGAATGAGTTAGGGCTTTGGTGGGACTGATCGAAGGGTTCTATTGCGCTTTGCCACGTCATGAGTCATGGTGTGACAAAGCAGTCCTGCCACGCTAATGGACGCGGCGTGGCAGGACTTGGCACCTCGCCGCTCCCGCGTGCTTGCACCGCCTCTGGAGTGTGCCAAAGCTTGTGTGGCGACATGATTTAGTCACACCATTACAGACGACGTGGCAAAGGGTCCTGCCATACCATGAGTACTGGTGTGACAAGAATAAGGACTGTGCCACCCAAGCCCTCTACATTGGCACGCCATGCGCACGGCGGCTTGCGTGGCATCTTTAGTCACGCGAGGTTAGTTGCGTGACGAATACTTTGACCACGCCACGAGTTATGGCGTGACCAATGGAGTCGAGTGGAAATAAAGTTAACGATGGATCAACTTTAAAATATTATTAAAAATGATTAAATAAAAAATCATAAATTAGCAAAACAATCGGTTTTGTTATTTACATGTTACCTTTTTTGTCACAAGTTTAAGTTAATTTTTGTGACCATAGGATTTGTGAGAGAATGATGTGCCATTTGGTTGGACTTAGCAATAATGTAAAAAAGAGCGGGTGTAGCTATTAAACCATTTCACTTAATTAGTAGATGAGGTAGAAAACTGAAAGGTGCATGCGGTATATATATGGCCGTGGTGCAATTGGAGACCGGTAAATACCAATTGGACACTCGAGAAATGTTTCTTTTATGTACTCGATCTAGTTTGATAATTAAGCAAAAAAAATCCTTTTTGAACTGACCTTGCATGACGGAGCATGTGGTCGATCTACAGCTATCTTACCGTGGGTGATTAGACAATTAATTGTGGGCTTCGTCACACTCACACGTAGCAGTCCCATACAGGAAAAAAAAATTCTTGGATGACGTGAGATATCACTATAGTATATGTGTATTAAAAAGAGATCTAACGGCTGTGGAGAAGAGGCATCACTGAGGCCCTCCCCCCATATAATTTTTTTCCTCCCGTATATATGTAGAGCATCCCTAGCGTTGGAAGTGTCCACCAATATTTGGCAAATTTTTTTAAATAATATTATTTTAAAAGATAATTTTATAAAATAGTTACCCTAAAAAAATACAAAAATAGATACTTATCGCCGTTTGAACTAGCGACAGGGACTTGTCTGGCGGCGGCAGGAACCTGTTGACTCCTGTCATCGGTCGACTTCATCGCTTGATCCTGTCGCTAGTTCAACTGGTAACAGAAATGTGGGTTGTTATTCTTTGCAAATAAAAGGGTGGTGGCAATGTTGGTTGGTCCGTTAGTGATATCGTAGATTCTCAAGGGTACGGAATCTGTTAGATTCGTAATAATATTTTATGATCGTCGTATGTTATTCTACTACGATAAATTTCTGAAGAATTTTGTAAGGACGATTGAGGTGGTAATAATTTGTAAGTAGGAAGGTAAGTGATATTGCGAAGCGCCAAGGAATTCACAACTTTAGAGAAATAGCGCAACGATAACAACATATCCTGCTTTGCAGAGATAGGTAACAACGAAAGATTGACACTGCAAATGAAGTTAAAGTTCACAATTACGGTACAATTAATTCCATATTATGTATAACAAGCAAAGTACTAACTGAAGTATAAGGTACAACATGCTAGCATTTCTAATCTTAGTACCACTACACACACAACATTGACAATCACATATTACAACTGTCCATGCTTTCCCTTGGCCACGACCTCAGGCGAGCGCACATGACGCTAGGGTTGGGGGCGACCACACGGGGTGCGTGAGTGGGGTGGGGAATGGGGGGATTTGGGATGCCGCATGGATTTTATACTAGGTACAGGGCGGGTAATAACCACTGAACTTGAGGGACAATTTTGAACGAGACTGAGGAAGCCGCGGGAAGCTCCTCGTGGCCAACTTTCGGCTTTTGGCTTTCACATGTTGTGACGGCTTCTAGCTTTGGGGAAAAGCGGGGGGAAAAGCTGTCCCAAGGACGGCTTTTGGTTTTTTCGGACTAAAAGCAGGAGCTGACCCCCTAAAATGGTCTAGTGCTGCCATGGAACGCTGTTCAATTTGACTGAGACGTCCAACGAGTTTATTAGTATACTGCACAATATGTTGGTGATGGTAGCTGTTAGGGGAAGGGGTTAGAAGTACAATCATTAACGTGCTAAGCTGTAAAAAGAATCATGTAATGAAACATTAAAAAACAATTAGAGACTAGTTTTTTTAATACCCCAATTAGACACTAGTTGATTTTGCTCCAAAGACAGAACAACATGCGGTTCAGGTTGCTGTATTGGGTTTACCAACATCGGTAGGACAAAAATAAGCGCCGTTTGGATGTTACGGTATTTATAAATCACAGTATTTGAAAACCATTGTTTATGAATACTACAGTATTTTAAAAACTATAGTATCTTATGAATACTGTAGTATTCATAAACTATAGTATCTTATGAATACCGTAGTATTCATAAGATACTATAGTTTATGAATACTACAGTATTTTGCAGTTGGGCGGAAAACCGTGGCGCGTGTTTAGGAATTGTAGTAATTCATATAGTATTTTGTTTAACGAATATATGCTATGCTAAGTAGATGTTATTAAAAAAACTAGTTACGTCTAGATACTTGTTCGTACATGTATTATTTTGAAGGAAGTTCGTATATGTATTTAGTTGCTAGATTTTATTCATCAAATTTTATAAGCCTACTGATATGTATTTAGTTGCTAGATTTTATTCATCAAAATTTATAAGACTAATGATACATTGTTGCGCTGATGCACTTGCTGATGCTATGCGATGTTGTATCTCTTTACCGTACGAGCTTTTATGTATGAGTCATGAGAGATGAATATGTGTCGACACCTACAGCCAGGCATGAACGCTAGCCGTATATAAGAGATAAAAGAGAGTGGAGAAGAAAAAAATTAATGCAATGGAGATGGGACTTCGGAAGAGTAAGCTCAGTTTAGAAGAGGTCTAGAGTAGATTTTTTTAAAACTCCAAAGATACCATGGTATTGGGCATACTATGGTTTATAAAATTACAAAGTTTGTTATACCCAAACACCTCAAAGTTTTTGATACTGTAGTATTTTCCAAAAACCGTAGTATTCTCTAAAAATACCTTCTATCCAAACAGGCTAAAGATCCCCTTGCTCTATGAATCAGCACCATTACTAAAACTGTCCACATGCACATTTTTTTTGGCGAGGTAACTGTCCTCATGCACATTGCTCCATTCCTCGCAAGTTACAACAAAGAACCAATTTACAGTTTTTCAGTAGTTTTTTTTTTTTTTTTTTTTTTTTTTTTTTATGAAAAGAATGCATGAAGACAGCATCGAGGAAAGTAGCATCAGACCAACAGCTCAGGCGAATTTAGCATTTCAATTTTCAAGAAAGACACAGGCCAAAAAAAAAACAGCGAGCATCACAAACACCTGAAAGTTCACTCGAACATGTAACTCTGCCGCTAATCAGTAAATTGCAAATTTGGCAGTTTCAGAGTTCAAACAAACTGGGAACGATGCCTGCCATTCTGCATGCTGGTGCATAGCCCGTTTGCTATATATATATGGCGAATCGTTTTCTGAAAAGCTGTTACAGCATGCTTCCATCCAAACTATGAGCATATACACAACACCAAAAAAAAACACTTTTGGGTTTGGTACTTCTGTCAGCTCCTTCAGTGCTGGGAATCTTGATCTTGGATGTTCTTCTAGACGGCATGACGAGCTCATTTGGCACTTTTGTACATGTTGTCAATTACGCCCTGCAAATTGAAACAAGGTTAAGAGTGGTTCTCTCCTTTGAATGGAAGACATCAGAAAAACCATAAAACAAACAGAAGAACGCTGCTGAGATAAAGCAACAATAGCTTCAGAGGTATCCAAGCATCCACTGTAATGGTTTTCAGATGGCATGAGAAACAACTACATGCGGTTCATAAGATCTAAAATTAATTCAAGAACCAAAAGAAGTAATTGCATAAGGTCATACATGCATGTGAACAACATATACCGGACCAAGAGAAGCAAATTGCATAAGGTCATCCACTCCAAGAACTGAATGGGCAGTACCTGGTAGTACTTGAGTAATTGTGGTCGCTTCTTTTTATATGTTGGAGTGATCAAGTCACGATCCATGTCAAATGGCACTGGTTCAAGATGTACAGCTTTTATGAATTCAAAACCTTTGAGCTGCAAAAATATGTACGAAGTTAGGGCGTGCCTTGGAGCAAGCTGACAAATATCGTTAGAAGAGCAAAACAAGACACAATCAAAAGCCCACCTTCTTCTCTTTTCCTATTTTTGACAGCTCTCCCAAAATGTATTCTTTTGCTTTCGGATTCTCACACAACGCCTCAAAATCACCATTGATTCCATTTGCCTCAGCCCAGCTCTCAAGAGCTTCCTTGTTGGGATTGACCACAGCAACAAGGAATGACTCAAAGCTATTCCCATATATCCATATCTGGACAAATGTTTAAAAGTTGGAAGAAAAATATTTCTAATTATTTCCACAGAACGATGGTGGCAACAATAAATAGTAGGAAGTATCGTAAACCATTTTGATCATTTACCATATAAAGAACAAAGTTGCAACAAAATTGAACGAGCAGACACGGAGCAATTAAAAAATGAGCACTATATACCGAGTCTATAACAGAAACAAGACCGTAACGTTCTCCAAATTTTCAACTGCCACATATTCTCCTTGTGAAAGTTTGAAGATATTCTTTTTGCGGTCTATGATTTTCATACTTCCATCAGGTTGCCACTCACCAATGTCTCCTGCAAGCAGAAAAGATGTTTTAAATCTCCACTTGGGATGTGGCACAATACAGAATAGTTTGTGTTGATACATGAATCTCTAAATTTCTCTCTGGAACCATTACTATTTAAAATACAGAACACACCAAAACGTGATCACTGTAATACTGTTATCCAGGTACAGGTTAAGTAAAAGGCCTTGCAATCTAAGTAAAATACAGACTCGGATTAACTGGAGTGAATGTTTAGCCTATTTCTCAGTATGTTCACTCTTACCATGTGGACCCATACTGCCACATTCAGAAGCCTAGAATATTTAGAACTACTGAGGAATCAGAAGCCTAGAATATTTAGAAATACTAAGGAAAATAAATTCTAGTAATGCGGCAATGCTTATGTGCCATTGTTTAATTTTGCAGACACTACATAGTGAAAACAGACAAACAGTTCGAAGATTGAACACTAAAAAAGAAAGACGTACCAGTATAGAACCATCCATCAACCAAAACCTCCTTTGTAAGGTCTTCACGCTTGTAGTATCCTGAGAATAATGTTTCTCCTCTGATGCAGACTTCTCCACGAGGTGTACTTGCAAGTGCATCATAATCCATTTCAGGGACAGATTCTAGACGGACATCAATATTTGGCACTGGAGGACCAACAGTCCCTATCATGGACATCTGATTTGGTAATGAGACAAATGATCCAGCACAAGTCTCCGTGAGACCTAAAACAGAAGAAAATCACTCAAAACAAACCGGTATTGATGTAGTGATAGTTAGGTTGGAGAATAAAAGCAAAGTTATGTTGGAATAAAAAAACATCAGCTTATGCAGACCAAGGACCAGGGAAAAAAATTCGGCCGGTTACCGGCGGTAACGGTGAACAGTAACTGACCGGGAAATTTCAATTTCAAATTTGAATTTTTGAATGCATAATGTACTTACTAGGTTGGTTTTGGTCAATTTTGTGCTAGATTACGTATTGTATGAGCTAAATATACTTGAATTATTGTTTTTGGCCGGTTTGCACTTCATATGAGCTAAATATGTTAGATTACGTATTGTATGAGCTAAATATAGGCTAAATATGCTATATTACGTATTGTATGAGCTAAATATGTTAGATTACGTATTGTATAAGCTAAATATGCACTTCATTAAACACTTTATAATTCAAAATTTATCAATTCAAAATTCCGGATGGTTTTTCTGACCGGTTTTTCTGGTAACCGGTTCAAACGCCGCAATTCAAATTTCAGATTTTGAACTTTGTCCGGTTTTTTTTTCCGGGATTTTCGGTAACCGGCCGGTTGCCGGTACCGCCCGCCGGCCGGGATTTGCACTTGGGACCGGGTTTTCGATCCCTGCCAAGGACTATGACCTAACTTCGGTAAAAGAACATATAGAACTCTTTTCTAAAATGTTGGAAACCAATATAGGAATTAGTGCATGTTGTGTGAAGAAAATAAAACAAGACCAGACAGTTCTATTGACAGATTTACATTTGTTATTAACAACACAGATGTTATAAACCAACAACATTAGTGATGCTGTGCATAAAATAAACCTGAGACAACATTCCATCAAGTAATTATTATACTCTTGTTTAAACTATGAAGCAAGTAGTAACTTTACTTACATGGTTACACCAATTTGCCATGCTTTAATTGAAAATAGTAGATCTAATCCATACAATTATACTAATAAAAGTTTACTGACCAAAATGGACTAGAGCAGAAATATCAAGCAAGCTTGCAACTTGACCAATCATAACAGTAGAAAGTTATTGTCTTCATATCACAAGAGCAAAAGAGATATACCATAGCCCTGTATGACATGTGCGCATGTCACCACATAAGTATTCTTCAACGTGAGTGGCAAGCGGGGCAGCTCAGATAAAATAACACGAACATTTCCTCCAAGACCTCCTTTCACCTGAAGTGTAATAATTTTTTTTTTCTAAATAAGAATGCAGCAAGTTTAAGAATACCATACATAGTGAAAAATCAATGACTGCCAAGTTTAATTACCTTACTGAAAACTACTTTGTCACATATGGCAGCAGCTTCATTGTGCTTAGCTCCTCTCATCATTCTAAATTGCTTGCTGCAAAATACAATGCCTATGTCATACTTGGATTTGTAACAGGTGACGACGTGAGGTCCTTTGACGATGCAATCAAAACTGTAGCTACTGACACTTACTAATTAAAGAACTTAGCATGAAGTGCACATTCAGAAGAAACATTGGGTTAAGAATATTAAAAGTGCAAGCAAGTATTCAACATTTCCACCCTAAAAAACGCAAGCATTCAGTACCACTCCGAGGGTAGTAAACTTACTATTTATAAGCAAGATTGAACAGTGTGCTCTTTCTGAAACCACCAGACGAAATTTTAGCTTGAAGCCCTGAAAAGGGGTTAAAAAGGAAGATATTCCACAAACAGTCACATTCAGAGTGTCGGTTTTAAATCCTTTTGAACAGTAGAAGCAGACTGCAACAATGGATAGACCAAAAACTATACACCAGTTTTATGCATGAACATACATCGATAATGAATAAAAGAACCTCAGGTGCCAATTCTTGAGGCCATCAACACAGTTAGTAGACACATGAGAATTTCATGGTCAAGTATGGCAGACTAGATATGATAAGGATATATCCAATCTAAGTTTGGTGGTTCCTAGAGTAAATTGGTTAGGCCATCTGGCCAAGGCACCTCAAGATTGTTACTGGGCCAGCCAGCCAGCTAAAGTCAACAAAACAATCTACCGAGCGAAGGTGCAAACCACACCATAAGCATTAAGCAATATGAACACTATAGAAGAACAGATATTTCACCAAAGCAAAGTAACACTGCTTAAACACATCGACCTATACTTATTAAAGTATACATTGACATATTTGGTCATCATAAAATAAGGAGGCCGGAACAATCTGACCATATCTCATAATCATATTAAATATCTCATAGGGCGCCCATGGAAAGAACCACGCGACTTGGATAATTTGTCACATGCTTCAAGTAGACCCTCACCAGAAAATATCCGATCAAGAACACGTGGAACAGCACACAAGATAGTTGGTTTCAGTGCCCCAATATCTTCAACTAGTAACTTAACATCCTGTAGCAACATTTAAAATAGTCAAAACATGTCCAAAAGTCAAATCCCAAGAGGATTCAGGTGAGCACATAATGATGCTTACACGCCAAAATCAATGGAGGCACCATGGAACATAAACAACTCTTCCACAACACGATCGAAGATATGAGCAAGAGGAAGGTAAGACATGTAGCGTCGCTTTCCTCCAGCTGAGATTCTCACATAGTATAAGAAATTTAAAATTAACCAGTGGTCAGGTAAAATCACATAATGTAATAGCTGCCGACACAAGGTTTATCAGTGGTGAGGTAAGAATAAGATCACATAATGTAATAGCAGCTGGGTCATCTTACCTGTTCGTTTACACTGTTAAGCAGCGGTCTACACCTGTGATGAGACAAATAATGCTCGCATTGGAGATCAGCACACCTTTAGGGTCACCAGTAGTTCCACTAGTATACATTATAGTACATATATCCGTCTTCTCCTTCACTGGAAGATCAAATTCTTGGTCACCTGCCTGCAGATACAATGCCAAATAGAAAGTGGAATTAATAGTTAATAACTGTGTCGAGTGTTGACATGAAAGACCATCCCGGTAAATAGGTCATATCAACCAAACAATTAGAACAAATTTCCACGCTTGGTATATTGTCAGTAGTAGTACATATGTACTGTGTGATCAAGCACAAGTAGCAAACAAGGAACAAAATTCTGAGTAGGTTCAGCACCACAGATGGTAACAACAAATAACAGCAGACTTAACAAGTTTGTAGACAACAAACATTAGAAGTCTTTGTTTTGACGTTCCATGAATGAAATTATGTTAATTTTTGCTTATGCAGTCACCACTGATTTCGGAAGACGCAATACTAAGGTGTACATCACGATGATGTGTTCATATTTAAGAGATAATATCATAATAATATTCAAAAGAGCCCCTATGCAGAGCTGGCAGCTTATCTTACCAAAGATAGAAATTCATCCCATGAGTATATTGACAGGCCATACTTCGAAACTTCTTCCCTTTGTTCTTGACTTACATTCCCAAAACTCACAATTGCTGCAAATAAGATTATATATTTAGTTTCATGGTAGAAACATTTTAGTTCTAGATGATGGAATCTATCAAGGATAAGTGAAACTTACTTTTCAAGAACTCAGTTGACTTGGGGAACGTCTTCAAGAGCTGCCAAATTGAAAGTATTCAGCATGCATCCACAGAGATAAAACATAGGCATTGATAATAGAATACCCACTAGCACAGTAGAAACACAGCTGTCATAATGTTGGCCCAAAACATAAGTACACAAAATACAACCATGTTGAAACAAGATAATTGCTCAACTATAGAAAATTGTGTTGACAAATGGTATGTTTTCTATTACTATGAACAAAGGCTTCTAGTGATCTAGACAGTGATGGAACTTTACAGAGCATAACTGACAACAAGAAATTTGTTAGGCCTCATTTGGATGGCGCAAGCCCGGCCAGGACCCCAACCGAAAATAACTGGGCTTGGCCGGAATTGGGCCACCCAGACGAGGCCTTAGGAATATAGAAAGACTTTTGATGTACTGCTATTGTAGCCCAATGGACTGATATACATATTTTCCAAAGCTGCTACCAAATAGGGGTCAACTTTATGTACCATGACCCTCCAAGCAAAGACATGAATACCATTTAAAAGAGAAGTTCACAAGACCTTGCAAGCATACAAATTATACATACGAGATAAGGTAAGGAAACATACCAGCTCAATTTTCTTTTCCTCTGTAAAAGCAATCTCAACTTCTGCATGGCACAAAATAAACTCCACCGCACCAGCTCCTAAAGAAAGAGCATCTTCAATAAGAAGGTATGAACTGTCCCATCATGTGTTATCCCTTTTTATGTTTGTAAATGTGCCAACTAAGAAAAAAGATCCTTACTTACTCAATAAAATTCAACTGCTTAGTTAGTTGCTTACATATTAAAACCATCAGATGGTGTTACATAATAAATTAACAAGGTCATCAGATAACTTTTTGCAGCATGTTTCAAAGGTGTGGCAGGGCTTTTTTGTTCCTTTTCTTTCATTTTGGAAACATGACCAGCACTTGATCATGGTTAAAGAAACCTTAAAATAGTGCATGCATACGAATATCAAGACCCATTTCTCAAAGGAAAGAGGAAGAAGCATACAGTCCACTGATGTACAACCGAAAAAACTAGTATCAGAACAGAAAATGGTAGGCACATCCATGCAAAGCCAAAGCTGAAGAAAATGCCAGGATATATACCAAGAGTGTCATATAATGGAACACAGTGGATTCCATGGGCATTGCAAGCCTGCAAGGGATAGAGATTGCAAGGCAAATAAGTTGGCAAGAGATATGTATTAAACATAGTGATGATGATAGTTACTTGTAGCAAGAATGATGAAAATGGACTCAATCAAAAGCTGGCAACAGAACAAGATTTTACCTCCATTGTGATAATCCATTCAGGACAATTAGCACCATAGATACATAGCGACTACCCTGCAAAATTACCAAAATGATAATTTTAGACAGCAACAGATGACATGATCCTTTAATCATGAAACATCAAAGTGATGTACTGATGCCCCAAGCTTAACAAAAGTTCCCACAATGTGTAATTCACATGCCCTTTCGAATTGAGAGGAAAAAACATAACATCTCTCTAAAAATAGCTCAAAGTAAATTAGTATCACATTGAATGGAGTAGCAGATACATTAAAATTAGTGACCAAACCTTTGTAAGTCCACAGCTCCTAATAGAGTTACCAATTTTATTTGCAATGCCAAACACTTCCTTGTATGTCTTCCAAACGTATGCACCAGCCTGTTATAACACACAAATCCTATTTTAGCAAAATTTATACTGCTAGAACATTGCAGGGAATAGAAGTTGTGCATGGAGTAATGGTACCTTCCATCAACAATCTCACGGTGGCCCAGCATTCTGTTATTAGGATACTTCTCCACGGCCACTCTGCGTATGGGCAGACATTATCGAAACCAGAAATTAAAGAAGCTCACTACATGGAGACAAAAGGTCACTAAATTTAGTAAGAGTAGTCAGAAGCAAGCTAACAGCTAAATGCAAAGGACCAACCTGTCCTGTTATTTTCCTTAGCTCTTTCCTAGTTAACTAACCCGAAACAAACCAGACACCATTGACCAATCTGACATCAGCATTACCACCCACAGATACAGTAACGCTACATGACTACCCAGAAAGGGAATTCCACTTACAAATTACTTTTTCAAAATTTTGTGACATGTTTGTGTGGTCAGCCAACTTTATTGATTCAGAGATGAGGGGAAAAATGTACACACTTGGTTAACATTTTTGCAGGGTCATGGATGCCCAGCAAAGAAAATAGTACTGGGCTAGGCTTCCAACTAGTAATGCAAAACTAACCCCTCCAACATAAATAATGCATAATTAATCTAAATATAGGAGATTCTTATCCATCCAGGGCCGTAAAGAGAAACGAAAAGGGAGAGAAAGCTGTGATCTCTCAAATAAAACATTGCTACTAGGGACAAATCGAGCAAGAGAAAAGAAAATGAAGCGTCCAAGATTTGCATTCCGCCGATGATACAATGAAGGACTGGATCAACAGCAACATAGAACTAACTAAGATTTCGAAGCATTTTTTAAAAAAAAAGTGAGAATGATAACCAATCTTGCACATATATCCCATAAAGAATTGGACTTCTTTTGTTGTTTTGGTCAAAAGTAAGGGAGTAGACAAAGATCAACTAATCCACAAGCTTTTTTATTATTATTTAGACTAATCCCCAGGCTGGCATAAGCAAGCAACTAACCGAGCAACGCGTACGAAATTTAGCATCCAATTAATCAGAGGTTAAACAAAAAAGAATTAGGCGTGTCAAACCCCAACCACCATGCGACAAAAGTCAAAACAGTGGCAACCATCCTCCGAATCTTTTTTGACGAATGATAGTACGGGAGGCCCCTACTGTATATATAAATATATACAAATAATAATAAAAAGGTTATGTACAATGTAAAATAAAATAATAAAAAAGTTACAACCAGTAGGACAAAGATTATTAGGGTATTGTTTCTAGTCAATCAAAGAGCTTGATTAGCTCTGTGTTCTTCTTTCACTCGGTGCACGTGCCATCCTCTGAATCTTACTGTGCAAGAGCAGAATCAACACATCAACAAAACCTTGACTAACGCCACCAAAAGGGAGAGTCCAACCAAACAATCTTTTGCCACCCTTTTCACTAATGAACCACAAAATCAAGAACCCCGGCGCAAAAGACCCAGGAGCTCACCGGAAGATGTCGTAGCAGCTATCCAGGCCGGGGACGGGGGGAGGGAAGCCGTCGCGGGCGAAGGCGCTCCGGTAGGTGGGCCCCACGGAGGGCCGGCCGTCGGCGGCCGAGCGGCCCTCCTCGACCTTCACCACGTGCTGCATCTCCTCTCCCTTTCCTACTGCTGCTTCTTGCTGGGGGGAGCGGCGCTGCCTTGGACTCCGCAGTGGACCGAACTGTAAGGAGGCGAGGGGGCGGAGGGGGTTAAATAGAATAGTGAGCGGGGGCAGAGGAGGATCGGGGGCGCGCGGGGGGCACCTGTCAGGTACGGTAGGAGGCCGCAGGCTAGACGGTCGTAAAGCTTCTGTAGGCCGCTGGTGGGTGGGGCTGGTGACCTAAGCGAGGAACGGTGACTCTCTTCCTTGTCAAACGTCAAGAGAGTCGCTCATCCAGACGTATCAGCATGGACAGGTCATTTCTCGACTTGTGGCCCGAAAATGTTGGTGTCATCGGCTCTTTTTTGTTTGGACAAAACGTCTTGAGCGCGCATTCTGAGAGTGAATCCACCATGAATTTTTCGGAGTTTGCCAACTCTACTAGTACATATAGGGCACACCTAATAGGATAGCTCAGGGTAATGTTCCAGTTTTCAGTGAAAATTTTACGATAAAAAAGAGAGAGAGAAAGGATTGGGATCCTCTACCGCGTATGATATTAGAAACAATCTCTACCGTTCGATAAAAAATCAAAGGTCGATAGCAATAGTTCTGATGTTTCCGCAACACTAAAATCGTTGCATCAAATATTTCGTTCTTCTTTGTAGTGTTTGATACATGTACAACTCTGAATACTATTTACACACTCAAAAAGCAGTGTTCACACATTGAGTCTCTATTGTATCTGAGGATCCGGATCCAAAAGGAAGGTGGCGAGAGAAAAATAGAAAAGAAAAGTAACAAAACCGATAATGCTATGGGACGGATGTTCGATGGCGCGGATCACCCTCTTCTACCGTGTCCACACCTTCCTCCTAAAATCCCCACATCCTCTCTCTCACATCTCCATATCCTCTCCCCAAATCCTATTATCCTGTTCCATCTCCAGACCTTCCTCCCTCAATTCCGACATATGTTTCATCTTCTAACCTTGCATTTTCCCTGGGCGTCCACTTCGGCGAGCTCCAACTAGTCGCTCGGTCTTGAGACTTGATGTTGGCGGCCCGACCCATCGAGCCATTGTTGCAAGCTTGCAGCCCTGTGATCTGCTATTTCTTCTCCACCTCCGGACACTAATCCAGCGAGAATATGAGTCGCCGCCGTCACAGAGGACGCAACGGCTATGGTGGTGACGACTGAGGACCACAACGCCGACGTCCCTTGACAAGCTCCTAGGCGTTCTGTTCAGCCTCCTCGATTCCAGACCGACCTTAAGCACTACTCCCTCGTCCACCAACGTTAAATCATTGTCGATGTCTGCTCCCGCCTCTGTATATCAAGATGTTGCAACAGGTGGGTTTAGATGTTGTGATAATTCTTTTTGGATGTTGCAGTAATTATTGTTGGATGTTGCAGTTGTTGCAATAGCCTTTTCGATTGTTGCAACTAGTGTTTATTTTTGTTGTGGAAGTTTTGGTGATTTGTTGCACCATTTGGTTGTTTTTTCTGCACCATTTGATTGTTTTTGTTGCACTAAGCTTAGTGTTTGCTGCATGCCTCGTGGTTCATTGCTACGCCTCGCTTTGATTTGTTGTGTCGCTCGATTTCTTTTTGTTTGTTGCATGCTGGTTGTCTTGATGCATCACTTTGTTGGATTTTTTTGTGCCACTCGTGAGGTGGATCAGGCGACCGAAAATGATCCGAACATCCGGTTGTGATATCCGATGGCAGTTGGGGCATCCGATCCTAATGCTCGAATTGGATGCTCGTGCGCTAGTCTTATCCATAATAAAGTCCGTAAATTCTTTGCAATTGAGTCGGGTGGGAGTCTGAATTAGAATCCGGGGACACGTCCTCGCAAAAAAATCAGCACGAAGTTGGTGCATGTTGAGTTCCTGATGGCCCGACCAACTGTTATTGTTAGAGATATGATTTGGTTATTGTATAGAAACCAAATCAATTTCCTAGGATTGTATAGGATCTTTTCATTTGTTACGATTATGTACAAACCGCATGTAATCTCTGCCGATTGCTTGCTTGTCGAGCACTCTTGTACCATCTAATATATATAGCATGTGCAGTCGCCCCAATCGTGTGGCGAGTTCCTTCCTCCTCGTGTCTTTCTATTTTACATGGTATCAGAGTAGGCCTTCCTTCCCTGCTGTTTTCTTTCTCCAAAAACATCATGGACGGCAATGGTTCCTCCTCTTCCTCTGCGCATCTTTGCTACTGCTATCGCTTCCACCGATGCTTCCACTTCATCCTATCGTGAGTCACACCTCTCTGGCCATCAACGTGGCCAGTGTGAAAACTCATGTCCCCATCTGTCTTGACCTCAAGGCCTCAAACTACGCCAAATGGCGCATGTTCGTCAACGTTCTCCTCGGCAGATTTGATCTTCTTCACCATGTCGCCACCGATGCCGACCCATGGCCCACCGACACCACCTGGGCACGCCTCGACTTCCTCGTGTGCTCATGCCTATACTCCTCGATCTCCAAGGAAATCTTGGACATCATCGTTGAGCCGGATCAAACGGCTCGCCCTGCATGGGTGAACATCAAGGATCTCTTCCTCGGCAACAAGAGAAGTCATGCCATCTTCATTGAAGCTGAGTTCCGCAACGTCATGCAGGGCGATCTCCCCATTTCCGCCTACTACCACAAGTTGAAGACCTTGGTCGATGCCTTGCGCGACGTCGATAGTCTGTTTCCAACGAGGCGCTCGTCTTGAACAACGTGTGGGCTTAACGGCGATTCTCGACGTGTCCACCTTCATACCAATCTGACGCCATTCAGAGCTTCATCCACACTGTTCCATGCTACTCCTCAAGGAGACATAGTGGCTCAAGCTCTGGCACTCGGCCTCCACCGCCATCTTTGTTGCTCGAGGAGTTCCACTTCGCGGTGGGGCGACTCTGGCTGCGGTGACCATGGCGTGACGGTGCTACTACAACAACAGAGGCAACATCGGCGGGCTGCGGAGGCAACACTGGAGGACACAATGGCGACAACAACTAGAACTACAACAACTGCAACAACCGTCGGCGCAATGACCGGGGCGGCGATCGCTCTAGCGATCATTCTGGAGATCAAACCGGCCACAACACCCATGGTGCTCCCACTATCGGCCCATGGGTCTACTTCAACCCATGGAATGGCTAGGTCATGGCCACCCTCGGTTCTTGGGGTCCACTAGCCAGTGTTGGCATTCTTGCAGCATGTCCGGCATCACCCCAGCGTAGGCCTACAACACCACCTTTGAGTCTCTTCACGGCACACCCACATGACTACCAGCGCTACCGGTGCCATCCAACCCGACACCGGTGTAAGATCAAGAAGGCCGACTAGGGGGGTGAATAGTCGTTTCTAAAAATCTTTAAGGCTTAAATCGATTTCTAATGCCGAAACGAAAGTCAATTTGGTTTTGCACAATTAAAACCCAAATATTCTAGTTTCCCTTAAGTGCACCAACACTCTAATTCTAAGTCAAGGTTTGCAATCCTAATTTGACATGCAATCAATTTAATTATAGGAATATAAATTGTACAAAGTAAATCATAAAAGAGCAAACCACAATGACACAAGGATGTTTTACCATAGTTTTCAGAGACTTGTCGGTCTCCCTAATCCATGTTGAGGTAAGTCCAAGCAATTGGACCGGTTCCACGAATTAAGCCAACACCTCAGGAGTAAGCCCAAGCGAATTGGGTGGCTCTGGCAGACCAATACCTCAATCCATTCGGGGTTGCTCTTCCTCCACTTCGGAGATAACGAGCACCAAACCACTCACAACCGAGTCTGAGCCTCTTCACAACCATTTCAAAGAGATCACCGCACAATCTTCCTTCAATCCGTCTAGGTGCCAGCAAATACCAAGAGTAATAAATCACAATCCTTGTTTGAAGATTATCAAGTGCCAAAGAGATCAACAAATGATGCAAATGCACTTCAATGCTCTCAACTACCTCAAAATATGAAATATGAGCAAATGAATAGTAGAGAGTGCACCAATGGCTCTAAGCTATTCAATGAGGCTAGGAGTATTCATCTTGGTGCTCGTAAGGGGTTATTTATAGCCCCCAATCATAAATTTGACCGTTTGAGGCAAGATCCCAAAAAATTCAGTAGGTGCAGTACTACCGCCGTGTATCGGTTGGTACTACCACACCTAGGGTTCAACGGTAATATGCTATTCATTTAATGTTTCTGAACTAGCCGTTACGGTCTGGTGCAGTACTACCACACTCACATGGTCTGGTACTACCGCTCAATGGTAGTACCGCTCGGCTCAACCAGCACTACCGATTTCCAAAGGAGGAAAATCTTTAAAAAATATGCTCTCTGGAAATAACGTACCGTCAACTAGAAATCGGTCCTATCGCACAAATGTACTACCGCTCCTCAGGTGCGGCCATATCGCCCGCCGATAGTACCTCAGTTAAACCTACAGTCATACCGTTTTTACTGATATTTTTCAAATGCAGTTCTAAATACAATGCATGACTCTTAGTTGATCAATGTGGCACACCATGAGTTTTCAAGCTACTAGCCACGATTCCTCTTTATAGTACGGCATGTTGCCTCTAAATCTGGTCTTTTCACCCAAACATCGGGACCGGTAAAAGACCAGGAATACATTCATAGCCTATGCTAGGCATACCTTTACCTTGAGCATCCATTTTGGACTGATCGTTTGATGACGAACATCTTCACTCCAAGTTCAAGTCATGGTAGTTAGGATCGCGATCCTACTCTTAGAGTCTTACGATTCTACGAACCCACGACGACTGTCGTCAGAGTCTCAGCGTCGATCCGATCCTACTCAAGGTAGTTAGGATCGCGATCCTACTCTTAGAGTCTTACGGTTCTCTGAACCCACGACGACTTATCGATCCTACTCGTAGAGACTTAGGGCAATTTTTTTGAGGTCGGAGCTTTGATGATATTTTGTTTTAGAGCAAAATTTGTTGATATTAATTTACGAGAATGAAACTATAAATAAACAAGGAGCGTGCAAAATATTATATCGATGTGGTAATGTTGTTCTCCTGTAGTTCAGAACTATATCACCCATCATGTCAGAACCATTATGCTTTTCTGTTTTGTGATAAGAAGTGTTTTGCCTCTTTTTTGGTAATAAGTAAGTGGTAAACCTTATAAGAATCATACAAACTTATAATATAGATGGTAAATATGTGTATTTTTACAAATCCGTAGAATCGCCGATTCTACGATTCGATACTACGATTCGATCCTACCGGAGGCAAATCGATCCGACTCGGGATCTCGACTCTGACTACCTTGGTTCAAGTTGTTGACTTGATAATAATCAACCCATGGTGATTTTCTTTAGTACAAGTTCTTGACCTGAATATCATCAATACATGATGATCTTCTTCACTTCGGGATCTTGTCAATATCATCAACACATGATGATTTTTTTTACTTCGAGATCTTGTCTTAATACTCATCAACACACGATGACATCCTTCATCTTGAATCTTGACTTGATGACAATCAACTCACGATGCCACCCAAAGTCTTCATCATCACGGGACTCAACCTGTTTCATCAACTCATGAAAAATGTTAGTCCACATGATGATTGTCATTAATTACCAAAATACTCCATTAACCCATAATGGCGGGTCTAGATTCTTCAATCTTCCTTTTGGTGATTGATGACAATCAATTGCAAATAATTGAAATTGAATTATCATGAGTATATATCAATTACAAAAGCTTTATATACTCTAGCATACATTTCAATGTAGAGATCCTTAATATAAGTGGATGGAAGAATGAGATCAATACTAATGAAATCACAAAATATAGATTGAACTCTGCCTAAATGTGTGCATACCAATATATGGAATGGAACAATATGAACATAGATTAATGACATCGAATGTATTCCTCCAAATATTTTCGTCTTTCTATCCAAATAAGACTAAACAATAGGTATATCAATAAAAGTGTTAGTCTTACATATAGATTTATCATTAATCTCCAAAACACTCCATTAACTTATAATGGCAGATCTAGATTCTTCAATCTCCCCATTTTTGGTGATTGATGACAAATCCTTTTTCAATAGCCACATTTAGATAATAAAGTTTAAATACAGATATAAATCATCACATGATAAGAATTTAAGCTAATGATGCATGTCAATGAGCAATTCAAGCATAATGCTCATGAGTATGACATGCTAGTGCATATGATGCATATGTGAGGCTATTTGTATGAATGAAATGCTTTCCCCCAAAACATGCACCAAAATGAGGTGAAGCCACAATAGAAGATATTAATTTGAAAAACACCATTGGGGAACACTCAAATGTGCTCAAATGTGGGGATTTTAACATAGCTCAAAAAAATATACAAAAATATTCTCCCCTTTTGGGATTAAGCACCAAAAACGCTAAATAAGGTTATGCCAAAATGAAGTCTTTTCAAAATAAAGAGCTTGTCAAACAATTCAACCTAATTTTGGTATAAAGTGTTTGAAATAGATACATATGACCTATATGGGAGTTTGACTTCAAAAAATTTGAAGAAAACCACAAAAGTCACAAACTCCCCCTGTATGGCCTAAAAGAGAAAAATAATAATTTAAAACGAGGCCATATTTTGAGTTAACCAAAGGAAATGATATTTGAAACATATTCAAATAATCTCACTTTTGAATTTTCCTTAAAAAAGTTTTCCAATATAATAGTTTACTCACTGATACAACCATCCCTACGGTTTCGATGTGCAAGGACCACTTACTTGAGCACGTGCTCATGACTAAATTATCGGTAACTTCATTCTTTGCTTAATGGAGATGATTTGCTTGTGTTTAGGAATCTAGGAATACAACCAGCACTCTAGGATCTTCCCCAGGACCACTCCCCGCCAAGGAGGTCCTCCAGCACCACTTCCCCGCAAAGGAGGTCTTCCATGACCACTCCCAGGGGATCTGAGACGTCCACGACCTCCCCAAGGAGATCCACGCCGTCCACGAGCTCCCCTAGGAGATCCGCGCCGTCCACGACCTCCCCCAGGAGATCCACGCTGTCCACGACCTCCCTCATGAGATCCGTGATGTCCACGACCTTCCCTAGGAGATCTACGCCATCCACGACCTCCCCCAGGAGATCCACGCCATCCACGACCTCCCCCAGGACCTCTTCTAGGCCATCTCAGGGCTTCCTCAAGGACCTCCTCCTGGGCCTCCTCAAGGACCTCCCGGACCTCCTCAAGGATCTCTCAGTCCTTTTCCCAGGACCTCCTCTGGAGTTTCCAAAGCGCGATGATCAAGACTACGACTAGGTCCACGTATGGATGAGTCGAACTAAATCATGCAAAGGATTCCTTGAGTCGGTTGTTATCTTTTGAGTTGGTTGTTATCTTTCAAGTCGGTTATGATCTTTCCTTAACTGTTTTAGGAAAGAATCTTTTGCATGATATGAGTGAGTTAGAGATAGAGACGATCTTAGGCCGTGTGTGAGTTGGCCGCACCTTTAAGGTGCCAATATAAGGCAGGTTTCGCCCTTAGTTCTGGGGTTTTGATAGATTGATTTCGATTTAGGCTAGAAACACCTTCGTTTTGCTTATGCGGCTAGTGCAACGAGCGTTGTCTTGAACCCCAAATTGTCCAATACATCTATTTTGTTCCATCAATTCCTATTCAACAAGTTCAATGCTTCATCTATTTTTCTTGCTTGGTTCTTGATTGCATGCAGGAAAAAACCGTGGTTAGGTCGATCTCAGCTCAAGGCAAGGTTGATAACAAATCGTGAAGTTGGTTCGTGATTGCGGGTGTAACGATCGTCGCACGGTTGTAGCATGGATTGTGAGTCAGCTTCCACCAATCAAATTGTATCATCCTCATCGAAAGATCGGGACCGCTATCTACATCATTTGGTATCAGACCTCAAAGTTGCTCGGTGAGAATTTCCAGTTACCATAGATTAGATTATTTTTCTTACCTATAGCACACAAAAACCAAAAGAAAATTTTTAGTGTTAGAGCTCCTGTCCAAACTGTTTGAGCCTCGCAATTTTTCTTTTCAGTGCATTGCATTGTTGAATTTTTGGTTGCACCGTCGTGTCCTGTAACATCCCAAAATTTACTCTCTCAAAAAAAATTAATTTCAAATTAATTAATTAGAATTTGTCTGGATTTTATTTGGATCTTATTTGTATTTTATGTGTAATACTAGATCGAATTATCAAATTCCAAAACTTCGTTTCTAATCTGAATTCCAAATTCAAATATAAATTCAAATTCAAATTCCTTATTCTGAAAATTCAAATTCAGATCCCCAGAAAAATATTTGATCCAATTTATTAATTTGTTGCACTTCTCTCTGTTTCTAAAAAAAAATATTAAAAAAAAATAAAATTCCCATCGGGTCACCCATCCGAGATTTGCTCCCATGCATGGCTAGCTTAACTCCAAAGTAATGCATGCATGCACTGCCAACATGAGCTTTGATTTGAATTGTTTATATTCCATCTAGAATTGTTTTATCCTATTTTGACTCCTATCTCCCAAAACAGTTTTCTTCCTCCCGAGTCTTCTTCTCTGTTGTGTTGTTTTCTCTAACTTAGCTTCTTGGCCAACAAAGAATCCAACGCCATTGCCGTGACCCTCGATCGCCACCTCCATTGTCGGCCCACCCTCACCGCGGCCACCTCCACCTGCGCGAGTCCTCCTCCTCTCCTTGCTCCCAGTAGAGCCTAGAGCTTCAAAGCGCCATTAATGGTGCCACCTTCTCTTTTCTCTTTGCTTCTCATTCAAAGCTTTAAATTCGTTTTCATTAGATAAGCTTGTAGCATTAAGGTCTCCCACGATGCTAAGCCTTCATTCTGTGACCCATGAGCACCACTGCCGTTTCTTCCGTTTCCAACCGAGCCGACGTTTGAAGCTCTTTGTCTACTGATGATTCGGCTCCAGTTGCGACTATATAAGGGCATGATATCTCTTCTTTGATCCTTTGCACTCCTCCAAAGTTTGAGAACCACTTGAACCGCCATCCTCGTGTGCGCGTGCGCGAAGTTTCTTTGCCACCGCTATAGAGTTTCTCGGTCGAACCATCGCCACCGAGGGTAGGCGTGTTCATGGAGTTCCATTTTCATGGTTTGCTTGGCGGTCCTTCGCCACCTTGTGTCTGCGACGCCATGATTTCGATTCGTTTGGTTGAGAGCTTTACGTTTCTTGCATGGCAATGAACAGGACCATATATCTAGTCTTCCTTTGAGCTTTGTACATGTCCATTTAATATCTTCCAAAAATTCGTTCTCTCGCATACAAGCTCCAAATCCGTTGATTGTTCCTCCTAAATTCATCTAAATTCGTTCTCTACTTCCAGTATTTATTTTGTAATTTTTGGATTTTATTTATTTTCTGCTATTATTTTGGTCTTTTTGCGTGTGTAGAGTCAGACGTCGCGAGCGCAAGTTTGGATCAACGAGCGCTTACCTCCAACATCACCGAAGGCGAGTCTCCTTTGACCACTTTGAACCTATGATTTGTAAATTATGTTTTCAGTTTTAAAAGTTATGCATTGTTATTTAAATGATAAGTTAAACTATAGGTTGTTAGTTAAAAACCTAAAGTTTGCTATTATCATCCTTGATATCTGATATCCTGCACCCTTGTAACCCTAGTGTAGAAATTCTGCATTATTGAATACAATTTTGCGGAATAGTTTATTACGGTAGAATTGCTTAGATGTGCTTTACGGCTTTATTTAATCTTTGGGGGGAGAAAAATCATTATTACCCTTTTATGCTTTCTTTGGAAAATATTTGACATTAGGTAATGTCAATATTTGGAAAATAAAATATAATGTTGAAAATATGTTTTAGACTTGGGTGGATGGTAAGATCAGTGAGTGCGACTAGAGCACGAGATCTTGTATTGTGTTAGTCCCTTAAGTCATATTAAGGACCGACGCTTGTGATTATCCAAAGCGAGCACTATCATTACAACCACATGTCCAAAATGGGAGCGGACTGGCCAACTAATTAGCAAAATTTTGAGTCGGTTCTGTCATGGTTGTGTGTCTTGATTCACATGGCGCAAGAGGGGCCAGAAAGCGAAACCTTAGCGGCGGAGGCGAGTCAAAAGGAAGCTTTGTAAAAGCCTTGTGATGGTCTCTCCTTGATTCACGTCAAAGGAAGCGTGTGGTATATCGAGCGATCATCTCTTGTGGGTCAAGGTGTACAACCTCTGCGAGTGTTAAAACTATTCGAATAGCCGTGCCTACGGTCAAGGGCGAGCAAGGTGCGTTTTCACATGGTAGATTTTGGTTTTATTTTTAAAAGAGTAATTTTGGGGCAGGGAGCGGTTGGGACTCTCGGGTAGTTTCTGCAACTAGAGTCGGTTGGCGACTAGAGCCTTGATGCTAGTGGTTGGTAGCTAGAACCTCCACTAGTAATATAATTAATTTATTTATTGAAACAACGTTTGTCAAATATGCTTTATGAAAATTGTTTAAACTTAAAATATTGCTTTGTGCAAAAGAACCATATAAGCCTCATTTGCTAAAGCTATGCATATGCATGTTTCCCAAGACTCGCGGAGTACTTTATGTACTCACATGCTACACTCATAATTAAATCTCAGAAGCCTTCAACGACACGGAGGAGGATTACGACTACTACTTTGTGGCTTTGGCGAAGGATACAGAAGTACTAGGTTGCGCTCCCAGTTGAATGCGGTGGGCAATTTGATGGGCCATCACTTGGAGTTTATCATTTGTTGTTTCTAACTTTGTAAGACTCAAGGTCTTTTGACCTCTTTTGTAATAAATGGCCATAAGGTGGTATTCAATTGTTTATTAATGTTATTCGTGATTGAATTTGTTATCAACAATGTTTCCACTTGTGTGCACTAGCTCACGATCATGGGGCGGTGTGGAATTACGGAGGGTTCGGACTCGAAATTCGGTCCCGACATGTCCATTCTGGTCTTAGTGTCTAGTCCATTAGAGTTTCGAGTTCTCACGACGTTGGTCTCACCTTTACGGTTGGGATCGATGCGCCACGGCAAGGAACCACGGGAGGAGAAGGGCAGAAGCGTCGGCAAGGGCCACGACCGGCACCGAGGTTTACGACCAAATCGCCGAGGTGTACAACCGATCCGCAAGGCTTTAAAAAGAGAGAGAAGAAGTGGTCATAAGAGGTTTACGACTACACGACAAAAAAATGGTCGTAAGAGGATTACGACTACTCGTCAAAGAAAAAGAAGAAGAAAGATAAGAAGTAGCTTTCGACTACGTGGTCAAAGAAGTGGTCGTGAGAGGTTAGCTACTGTTAGGGAACTCCACCACCCATGTAACATCCCAATTTTACGAGCTTAAAAATCTTTTAAATAGTTAGTAGGAAAAATTCACCATTTGGATTTATTTGAATTTAATTGAAGCTTAATATTGGACTTTATAATCAAAAACATTTAATGTGAATAATCCCAACATGAACAATAGCCAAAACTATTTTATTTGGGTTCTATGTGCTCGAGATATATTTTCTAGATTTTCTAGAATTTTTACGAGTTCATTTGCTATTTTCTATTGCTATTTGAATTTACAGTATTTTCTAAATTAGAAAAACTAATTAAAATCTCGGAAATCTCTTTGGGCGAATCTCTCGGCCCAACTCCTGTTCCGCGCTCATGACCATCGGCCCGATTCGCCATGTAATGCCGCCTCCAGCTGACAGGTGGACCCCTTTGTCGACTCCCTCCTCTCTCTCTCTCCGTGCGCGCTCGCTCTCGCCGTTGGATCAAGCATGGGCGGCTAGATGCGCGTGAGCAACGAGACGATCGAATGTTTCTTTGATTGTGGACCGTTGGATCAAGATCGGCGCTCGAGATCAAATCGCGCGCGCCCGCGCTCATTGCCGAGTGGGCCCGCCGAGAGTCGTCGTCTTCGTCGCGCCTTCTTCTCGCGTCCAAGTCGAACCGCTTCGCCATTGCCGTCTTCTAGAAGCTCAATCCGACAACGAGCTTTCCTAACTAAAGCGCCGGATTTCTTCGCCAAATCCTATCCCGCTTATCCCGCCTCGTTTAGTTGGAACCTCATCCCGTCACGGACTCTATCTCCGTTTCTCTCGTGCTCATCTCGGACTCCTTTTAGGATTTCCGCGCCGCCGCCCTGGACCCAGAGCTCCTATAAATAGGACCCGGGATCGCTTGAACCCCGCGCCAAAACCCCAACCCTAGATCACGAGAGCCCCTGCGCGCGCCGTTCTTGGTTTTGGTTTTCCACCCGCAAGGTCTCGGTGAGCTTTTCCATTGCCGTCGGTGCCGCCGGAGCTCGATCGCGCACCACCGGCATCGCACGAGCATAAGCAACCTCTGGTGCTGTCGCCAGCCGAACATCGCCGAACTCGATCCGACAAATACGGCTACTCCTCCGCTTAAGCGTCGCCGCGCCATCTCGGGTGCCTCGCGCTCGTGAGTGCACCATCGGTTCGCGATAACAAGGGCTTCAACGGTACCATCGGACCTCGCCGGAGCGCGCCGATCGCGTTGCCGTCTGATCGAGCGCCGCCGTCTTGTCGTCATCCACGTCGGCGCGGCGTCGATCCGATGCAGCGTGGCGGCTTGGTGGCGCCCGATCGGCGTCCACGTGTGCGCCACGCGGCGATCTCCGGACCGAGTCGAGGCTCGGTGGACCTAGTCCGCGTGAGCCTAGCCTCGACATGTGGGTCCCACATGTCGAGATTTCTTTTATTATTTCTTTTTCGAAATTCCTCATTGGCGTCGACTTGCGCAATAATCTGATTTTCCTTTAGGAAAATAATTCGAAATTCATGAAATCTCGATTTTCACATTTATGTATTCTCAATCTTCAAAGGCCATAACTTTTGCATCGAACTCCGATTGAGCTCATTCAAATTTCTAAATTTGTCTAAATACGAGATCTACCTAATTATTATTTTAGTTAATTTTTGGAGTTTGTTTTGCCTCTGTTATTTATTTTTTGGTTGTTTTGCTTCGTTTGTGCGTGAGCGTCGATACTTTGGGGTTTTAGTCGAAGAAGGCTTCAACCAAGTTCAAGACCAGTACATAGACCTATTCCAAGGCAAGTCATACCTTTGATCATATTGAATCCCAGTTTTCCCAAATTACATTGTGTTAAATTATTGCATTTACTTTAATTATGTATTTAAATGCTTTTGGGCTGAGTTATTGATCCCACTTGTTATGTTCACCTTGCCTACTTGTATACCTTCATCTTTGTCGCTCTAGATTGGTTTATTACTTAGTTGGTATTAGCATATTGCCAACATGGTGGGTTAGAACGACTAGAATTGCTTAGCCATGCTACGAGTCATCATCTCATGTGAGTGCAATTATGAAATTGACTAAGTGACTATGGGCTG
This sequence comes from Ampelocalamus luodianensis, assembly GCA_036346255.1. Lineage (NCBI taxonomy): Eukaryota > Viridiplantae > Streptophyta > Magnoliopsida > Poales > Poaceae > Ampelocalamus > Ampelocalamus luodianensis. The sequence goes on along the minus strand of CM070618.1, from coordinate 59,965,666 downwards.
TGTGATAAAGCTGTGTGTCTTTGTGTGCTATTACTCGTGATGGCATGTGTTGCACTAAACCAAGCCGGGTGGTAAAGATTTAGGCGAGGCAAGTGGTGGATCTTTGTGTGTGAGCAGGTGGCTTTGTGATTGGGATTTATCTGTGTGGTTTAGTTAGAAAAGCTGGAAGTCTTGCCTTGGTCAATTAAGGACTTAACTTTGTGCGCCATTGAGCTGAGCTATCTTGTCACGACCACATGTGCAGTGACGAGCTTAACTTAGTAGGTTCTGGAGTTTCAACATTGGGGTTGGTGGATAGGTTAAGCTTTGTGATATGGGATTGTGTGAATAAAACGTCAATGTTGAGACAAAGTTGCGAATCTGTTATGTTACGATTAGTGCTAGCTACACTAGTTGTATCGTGTGGGTAAAGTGTACAAACCTCTGCGAGTGTTAATCAATCTATTCGAATAGCCGCGTCCTCGGTCATGGACAACGCTGGGATTTCACATGAGGGTAGTGTTCATAAAATGTGGAATTGGGAGTGTGTGATCTCAATCATATGGTGCGTGAATTAATCGGTTTAATTGTGTGTCTTTGTGGAAACAAGCTGTTAAATTAATATTGCTTATTTGTTTTAAATTATGCTTTCAATCTATTATTTGTATTCAATTGCAAATGTTGCATTTACGCAAAATAACCACGAAGCCATTCCTTTGGAATAAGCACGCATCTATATATTGCATTACGTGGTATGATTTGCGAAGTGCGGTTGTGTACTCACGCTTGTTGTAAAACTTGCGTCCAAACCTATAGAAGTGGAGAGTCTTCGCTTTGCTTTGAGGAGGAGTTTGTGGAAGAAGGTTGATCGCTAGGTCATCGATCGATCGGTTACTGTGGTGTCTTGATTGGAGTTGCGAGTTTATTTCGTTCATTGCGGTATGTCTTTAGTGTTAGCATGTGTGGCTTAATAAGTTGTAACCCGACCTTAAGGTCAAAACTCTAAGTTGTTACTCAAACTATTCGTTTATGTTATATTTCGCTTGTGTGGATTGATATTCACCTATGTTACATTGTGTGCACTAGCGTGATCTGGACTAGTCTGAGAATACGAGAGGTCCGAGTGCATTTTGGGTCCCGACAACCCAATACCAGAAGGCCATACCAAAAATTTCTCTCTTGGTGCCGCGCCGTGTCTTTGTTTGTGTTCTAGGCTCGCGTCTATAGTACGGTCTAGCCTGGTACCAGCAATAACCTGTGTTGAATGATTTTTTAGCTTGTATTCTCTGATTGATTATTTCGACTCCTTGTTACCATACTTAAGCCCACCTAGCTCCACAGCAATACTACACTGTGCAGAATACCTTCACTTGCAATCGCTCCATTCAATCTTCGATGAGTAGTTTGACCCCAACACCGGTGTGCTGATAACCACCTGTTGCTTGGTAAGAATTGGGTAAGAGCTTTAGAGAAGTTTGAGTGACGAGTGATTTTATTACATATTAGTAGTGTTAGGAACTTGTTATTTCACCTTCATTTACTGTTAGGTATTGCCATGTCAGGTGTGCAAGAAGTCGACGAAGAAGGGATCCTCACCCCACGTACAAGAGGGTTGCGACAACACTTTGCAAAGATGATCAATGATCGTTGTGAGCAACTGGAGAACGCTCACGACAAGACCAATACAAGACTCGATGGAGTAGGAGTTGGCCAAGCTAAGTCGAACGCGAAGCCTCATGCCATCTTAGCACGTTTGGAGGGGATACGCTGAACCCTTCCACCTCCAACTGCGGCACCCCTTCGTGCTGCTCTCGGTACTACAGGTGCTTCCAGCCATCATCGCCAAGCTTCCATAGCCAACAACATTTCCTCAGTGGTGTGGATGAAGAAGCGAGCGAGAACAATTTTGCTGAGCACATCATCAATTTTGCTAATACCGAGGACGAGGACCCCAACTTCAACAACGATCATGATCACTGTCGACATCGTTTCAATAAACAAGGTATGGGACATGATCCACCACCACGGGAGGAACATGATCGTGATAATGCTTTTGCTAAAATTAAATTTACTATGCCTCCATTTGATGGTAAATATGATCCTGCTGTTTATTTCACTTGGGAGCTAGAAGTAGAACAAAAATTTAATTGCCATGATTTTCCTGAGAATAGGAGGGTTAGAGCTGCTACTAGTGAGTTTACAGACTTTGCTTGTGTTTGGTGGAGTGAATATTGTCGTACTAACCCTGATAACATACTTGACACCTAAGAGGCATTAAAAAGGGCTATACGTCATCGTTTCGTTCCCTCATACTATGCTCGTGACTTGTTGAATAAATTGACCCGTTTTAATCAAGGTAGTAAAACCGTTGAGGAATACTATCAAGAATTAAAAAATGATTTACTTCACTGTGGTATAGAGGAAACCAAAGATGCTAAAATGGCTAGATTTTTAGGTGGACTGAACCGTGAGATACATGATATACTTGATTATAAGGATTACAATTCTATCACTCGCTTGTTTCACTTTGCTTGTAAGGTTGAACGGGAAGTGTAGGGACGTCATAGTAGGCAACAGGGTAGTTCCAGACCTATTTTTGTCAGTCGTACAAGTCAATTTCAGATCCGTACTCCTGCTACGACCTCCAACCGTGCTGTTGCCCGAGTTCATTAAACAATTTTCGATGACCAGCGGCTCCTCCTACATCTTCACGAGCACCCGAGGCCAGCAAAACAGTCAATTCGGCCCCTGTATTAGGTGCATCTTCAGTGACATCATCTGGACGAGCACACGAGACTTAATGCCATCGCTGTAAGGGTTTTGGACACATGCAGAGGGACTGTCCTAGCAAGCGCACGCTTTTAATCAAGGATGATGGAGAGTACATTTCGCTAGTGACATAGAAGAAGAACATACTTTGCTAGCGACCTATAGGAAAGCGACAACGAGTCCGATCGAGAGGAGAACGATTCGGTGTTGACCTCGCGGACACGTATTTGAGCATCATCGCACAACGTGTTCTTAGTGCCTAAACGGAGCGTGCAAAGAAGAATCAGCGCCGCAACTTGTTTCAAATAAAATTCGTTGTCAAAGACCGTTCGTGCCGTGTGATCATCGACGGGGGAGCTACAACAATTTGGTGAGCATGGATATGGTCGAGAAACTTTGCTTGACCTCTCAGCAACACCCCCATCCCTACTACATCCAGTGGTTCAATAATTATGGTAAGCTAAATGTAACACGTGTTGCGAAAGTACACTTCTCTATTGGTTCATATCATGACTCTGCTGATTGTGATGTAGTACCTATGCAAGCTTGTTCCTTACTGCTAGGTAGACCTTGGAAATATGATAGAAATGTTGTACATCATGGTAGGACCAACAGATATACTCTCACATTTAAAGAGAAGAAAATTAGTTTGTTGCCCATGTCACCTGAGGCTATTGTCAAAGATGAATCAGAGAGAGCTAAGCGTGACAAGACTAGTAGCAAAAGTGAAAATCAAATTGTTGCGAAGGACTTTGTCAATCAATCCAAGAAGGAACCTAACGCTAAAAAGAATGAAATTAAGTTAAAAGGTTATGTTCTCCTTGTAACTAAATCTGACATCAATACTTTGCAGCCCCATGACTCTATGTGTTATGCCTTAGTATGCAAGGATGTTTTGTTTTTATTTGAGGATATGCCTCCATCCTTGCCTCCTGTCGTTGCTAATCTGTTGCAGGAATATGCTAATGTATTTCCGAAGGATGTGCCACCAGGGCTGCCACCTCTTCAAGGAATAGAGCACCAAATCGACTTCATTCCTGGTGCCTCACTGCCAAACCGTGCGCCGTATAGGACCAATCCGGAGGAGACGAAAGAAATTCAGCGCTAGGTACAAGAATTGCTCGATAAAGGTTATGTGCGTGAATATCTTAGTCCTTGTGCGTTGTTCCTATCATATTAGTTCCTAAGAAAGATGGTTTGTGGCGTATGTGTGTAGATTGTAGAGCTATTAATAATATCACCATTCGTTATCGTCATCCTATTCTTAGGTTATATGATATGCTTGATGAATTAAGTGGTTCTATTGTTTTCTCTAAAATTGATTTGTGTAGTGGTTACCATCAAATTCGCATGACATTAGGTGATGAGTGCAAAATAGCGTTTAAAACTAAGTTTGAACTGTATGAGTGGTTAGTGATGCCTTTCGGTTTAACAAACGCACCTAGCACTTTCATGAGATTAACAAACGAAGTTTTGCGTACTTTCATTGGCAAGTTTGTGGTAGTATATTTCGATGATATATTGATTTACACCAAATCTTTAGAGGAACACTTGGAGCATTTATGTGCTGTTTTTCATGTTTTACGTGATGCACGTTTATTTGAAAACCTTGAGAAGTGCACCTTTTGCACCGATCGAGTATCGTTTATTGGCTATGTCGTGACTCCACAGGGTATTGAAGTTGATCAAGCTAAGATCGTCGCTATCCAGAGTTGGTCGCCTCCTAAAACGGTCACATAAGTGCGGAGTTTTCTCGGGCTCGCTGGGTTCTATCGGCGTTTTGTTCGGGATTTCAGCACTATCGCTGCACCGCTAAATGAGCTTACAAAGAAGGGTGTTCCTTTTACTTGGGGCACAGTACAACAACAAGCTTTCGACGTTATCAAAGATAAGTTGACACACTCCCCTTTGCTTCAACTTCCTAATTTCAGCAAGACTTTTGAATTAGAGTGTGATGCTAGTGGCATAGGTCTTGGTGGTGTGTTACTTCAAGAAGAAAAACATGTTGCTTATTTTAGTGAAAAATTAAGTGAGCCTAGTTTGAACTATTCTACTAAAGAATTATATGCTCTCGTTCAAACTTTGGAAACATGACAGTATTATTTATGACCCAAAGAGTTTGCAATACATTCTGATCATGAATCTTTGAAGCATATTCGAACTCAAACCAACCTGAACCGTAGACATGCTAAGTGGGTTGAATTTATTGAGTCTTTCCCTTATGTCATTAAACATAAGAAGGGCAAAAAAATGTAATCGCTGATTCTTTGTCTAGAAGATATACTATGTTTTCACAACTTGACTTCAAAATCTTTGGATTAGAGACCCTAAAAGAGCAATATGTGCATGATGCTGATTTTAACGATGTGTTGCTCAATTGTCAAGAGGAAAGTGTGAGACCCGGTTTATTAAGCAGTGAAATAGGCCAAATGACATAAGTAGCAAATAAGTAACAATGAAGCAAAAGATGCCATAAGATGGCTTAAACCAAAAAACGGCCAGGTTAGCCACATAACACCACAGGGCAACCGGCCCAGGGCCAAGCTAATCGCCCCTTAAGCGCCACGGCACAACTCACAAAAGTGAGGTCCATCGGACTCACTATCATCCTCTGCACAATACAAGCAATGCGGTGAGTACAAAAATATACTCGAAAGACTTACGAGTAGCAAGCCTATACATAGCTACATGAAAATTTGTATTCAAAGGAATGTGGTTATATGGTTCTTTGGGCGCATAAAGCAAGTTTCATTTGCAATATTGTAATAGATTGAGCAATGAGTTTGTAGAATCTTTTTAAGCATTTAAATAACAGCAAGTAAACATAAGTAACAAGTATCCACCTAGAAGTGGCTTCCCAAAGCCACCACAACATAGCATGAATCACGATTCATACCACCCAACAAGTTTTACTTTTAAAATGGTTGTAGTCTAACTCTTGAAAAGCTTATCCAAGCGTGTCCATAACCTAGGGCGAGGCTATTCGAATAGTTTTAATCCTGCGAGGGTGTACCAATGTACCCACACTTGGACCGCCTTTTGCCAAGCTATGAAGCACACTTCCTTTGGTATGCCGACACGGCTAAGTCCTCTGAACCATTTCCAATGGAACATGCTAATCAAGAGGCATGCGTATGGGGTTAATCCTTAGTGATCTGTAGGCGAAATATGGATCACAAGGACCCATCGTGGAGCAAGATACACCGACCTCGGCGGTGTTCTCCTCCTACAAGCGTGTCCATGTTGCATATAATCAAATATGCAACCCACCACGTGACTCATTAATTAACACAACCCAAAGTACTCGGCTAGAGAGGTCCCATATCCCTCTAGTGTGGTTAGCACGCCGCAGAATGCTCGGATATGAGATACTCACAAGTAGTTCGGTCCTTAATTGACCGGGCACCATTCCAATCACACCCAAAAGATCACACCATCTTACCATTGTGCCCAAGTCTAAATTGTTTTCATTTTCGGTTTGAGTTTGCAATTTAGACAAAGCACAAGGTGAAATATACACATAGTAATAGTTTGTGTGATCAAAGTTATCGTGAGTCGATAAGCGCCCATTTCTACCGATAGCTAAGCATGGCTAAGCATAAAGACACGTAAACTACTAAGTGACAAGGGTCCATCCGGCGAACCCAAAACCACGACAAGTAACCTAGGCTTGATGGTAGAGGAATAAACATTTCCTCACGATAATGCATCTAGTAGGCCAACTATCGACAATAGTTTAAAACAACATAGCAATGCATACATAGAATTTGCAAACAATATATTAGACTTTGAAAATAGTAGGAACAATATGATCAAATGAATGCTACATCTGCTTGCCTAACTGAAGTGCAGGATCTGATGGCTGCTGTGGCTCAATATCAAGATTAATAAAATTATCTTCGGAACCTAACGCGAAAAGGCGATAAGCAAATAAGAACGAAGAACACCAAATAAATCCCAACAGCAAAAACACACCCAAAACTAATAAAATTTACACTACAGCTAGGGAAAGATCTAAGACAATGATAGGAACAAGAATCATGCAATTAGGACTAAGCATGCAAAAGATATGGACAAAATACTCTTTCTCAGCCCTATATCAACCTAATTAATAATTAGCACTGTTCATGGCGAAACTTTCTAGAATGATCTAAGGTCTGAAATTTTTATAGCAGGTATATTATGACATCCTAATAACAGCAAAGTTGGATTTACTAAATTTGGAGTTATACACATTTACTTACGATTTTTCTAAGTGTAAATCTAATGCAAGTCATTTCTGAATTATGAACATGCTCAAATCCTATTTTATATGAAAGTATACTAACGGATGAATTTAACAAAATTGATTTTGCACAAATTGGATTTATACTGAGAAAAGATATGCATTTTCAAGGTTAAAACTATTTACGGAATATTCAAAATGACAGAAATCAAGTTATTTCTAGCTACACAATTTTACGCTCTTTGGAATATGCTTAAATCCATTTTTATAATAAACTAAAGTGATAACATAATTTATTACAGTTGGAATTATCTAAAGCGATTAAAATGAATTAGTTATGAGTTTCTAAAGTTTTTATATCATTTTGGTTGTTAAACAAATACTTACGAAATACAGACAAACTCCAATAAAAGAATAAGGCGTGGACAACTCCCAACCCTTGATCTAAAATCCTCGGCTCACCTTGCGAAACAGCGCACGCGCTGCGCGAATCGAAAGCGGAGCCCACCGTTGGATCAAGATCCAACGGCGCGCGCGATGTATGCATTTGGACGGTGCGGTTGCATACACGATCTCGGCCGTTGATCGAAAGATCGGCGGTCGAAACGATCAAGGCATCGGAGGGTCGACGCACACAAAGATCGGGCGCGAGATCTAAAAATGAAGCAGTAGATATTGATCGCGGTTCAAAGGAGATCTTGACACGTGGGACGCATGTCGGTGACCTAGAGTCACGGCTGCGGCGTTTAACACGTGCACGATGTGCAGGCCCACTTGTCGGCGGCCCGAAAGTGGCGGTTAAGACCAAATTAATGCCATTAATGATTGACCTTAACTAAACACTAATGACTGCTGAAATTTGATTTTAACCCCTCGGGCCCACAAGTCGGCGACAAAGGAGATTTCGGCGAGGATTAAATGCCGACATATTAATTAAGCAATGATTAAGCATTAATGATGTCGAAGCGATGCGAGTTGCACGGAGGGTGATTCAAGGATGTTGGGCCCTTGGTGGTGGCTCAAGCGACAATGATTAAGACACAATTAATTAACTAATGATTGGCAATTAATGTGTCCTAATTAAGTGACCCAGCAGGAGCTCTGTCGGCAAAACGGCGAGTTCAACGGCAAATCGCGGCGACAGCGCGGCGCGGCGCCGCCAAGTACTAAAATGGATTCGCATAGCACTCTGAACCTAATGGTGGCATTTTCGCGGCGGTGAGGACTAAACGCCGGCTGGCGGAAAAGCGAAAATGGGAGCTTTTCTGCGCTAAGTGCGAAAATAGCGAAAGCTCATTTGCGGTCCAAGGAAGCGGGTGCCAAAGCTTCTAAAACTAATAAGCTACCTCGGGGCGAAGCTTCAAAGATGGTGGAGTTGCTTGATCACGAGGAAACTTCGCGGACTTGGAGAAGAAGGTTTGAAAATGACCCCTGAGCCAAATGAGTGATACAAAGCATCAAAATAGCTTCATTAAGGTCCACGAAGCTACATGAGCAAGTAATTAGAAAATGGAGCACTCACTTTGGTGAGGAAGAAGATGACCAAATTCGGCGAATTTGAACAAACCCCAAATTGGACAATTTAGAGAATCAAATCCAAAATTAAGTGAGAAATGTTCAAGGAAGTAAATAGATAAGGTTAGGGCAAAGAAAGCGTGAAGGAGGACCACTGGAACACCAAGAACACGAGAAGCTTCACGGGTCAACAATGGCGATTTGCCATTTTTGAGGTGTTAAGCTCCAATATGGTGAATGGGGCTTGATGGTGGTCTAAAGAAATACGGGAGGTATAGAGAGTGTTTATAAAGCCATGAAAGCATTAGGGTTTGCACCACACATCTTTGGGCGGCAAAACACGAGCACAAGGTGCGGCAGGCAAGGAAAAGATGTGTAGGCGTGCACTAGGGCATGGCACGGCTCGAGTACCTCCCATACCCCTAAGCGTCGGCTAGGGTGACTTTGGGAGCAAGAAATGACATCGCCATTACTCCCCTCACGTGCTGCCATGCACGGAGGTAGAAGATGACCAGCGCAAAAGGCTCGATGATTCTCGGCCGTTGGATGAGACATGAGCGGGCGAGATAGCGCCACGCCTCGGGTTTAAAACACAGCGGGAGGCTGAGCCTCTCGATTAGAAATGAGCGGCTCCGATTGCCCCCGTCGCAAACTCAATTTACAACGAAGGAACACGCGGGCGTTGGATCTTAATCCAGCGGCTCGATTCAAACCAACAACGGAGGGTCAGAAGGTTTCGGCGCATCTGGGCGGTTGGATGGAGATCTAACGGTTGACATTCGCGCAAGCAGCGGAAGGTCAGAAAGGTTACAGCGCGGCGCCGTGCGATTTAGATCAACGGTTGAGATCCAGCGGCGTTTTAAAGAGAGGCTCGGTGCGGTTAGTTGGTGGAACAAGTCAATTGGCTCGAGCCAGTCGACTCGAACAAGTAACGATAAAACCGAGTTTGACTTTGAAATTAGAACGAGAGACTTTGAAGGATTTGTTTGAGGTAGCAAATTAACTCAAAAATTATGAAATTTTACAGGAGCTTGATAACAGATATTAACCTTGTGTAAAATTTTCAGAGGTTTGTATGCTGTGAATAAATCTCCAAAAATTCTGCAAGGCTCTGTTTCTTGTTTGGTGAGAGTCGAGCAGGTTTATGACGCCTCTAAAAATATTCAAACAATTTCTAAAAATAGTGAAATTTTTCAGAGGGGTCACATACCATCACAGAGACTTAGGAAAAATATTTCCAGAGGATGATCATAAGTTTTGACAAGATTGTATTTGGAATATCAAGATTTGGATCAACTAGACTTGTGACAGTGTATTTCCATAATCCCTTGTACAAGAATTGATTGGCACAACAGGAAATACATGATGTAAGAAAAAGTTTTAATTTCTACTGATTTTCTTACATTTGAAACACAAGCCTAAAGTTGGGATGTTACAAAACCTCCCCCCTTACAAGAATCTGCCAGAGATTACATTTACTCGGAGAAGAAGGATGGGTAATCTGCGAAGGCGATCTTGCGCTCCCAAGTTGCCTCATCTTGAGAATGGTTGGACCACTGAACCTTAAGGAACTTGATGACACGATTCCTTGTCCTTCGTTCAGATTCTTCGAGAATACGAACAGGATGCTTATGATAGGTCAAATTTTCTTGCACATCGAGATTTTCCAGCGGAGTTTCCTCAAGCCGGAACACGGAGGCACTTCTTCAAGTGTGACACATGGAACACGTCGTGCACCCTCAAGTGGCGGCAACTCCAATCTGTATGCAACGGCTCAATCCTCTCGATGATGCGATAAGACCCAACATATCGAGAGCTAACACCCTTGATGCCAAAGCGATGGCCCTTCAAGGGTGAGACCTTGAGATACACAAAGTCATTGGGCTCAAAGCTCAACTCCCGGCGGCGGACGATCCGCATAGCTCTTTTGCTGGGTGGGCCGCGCGCAAATGCTCACGAATCAAGCGAACTTGGCTCTCGGCCTCATTGATGGAATCGGCCAAGAAGCAGCGCTCACGGTTCGACCAGTTCAAAGGAGTTCTACATCTCCCCATACAAAGCTTCAAGCGGTGCCATGCCAAGACTAGCTTGAAAGCTGTTGTTGTAGGAGAATTACGCAAGCGGCAAGCACTTCTCCACTTCTTCCCATAGGAAAGAACACGAGCACGGAGCATATCTTCCAACACGGTTGACTCTCTCGTTTGACCATCGGTTTGAGGATGATAAGTCGAATCCGAAAGAAAGAGCGTGTACCCATCGCCTTTTGCAGATTATGCCAAGCGAGAGGTAAAGAGAACCACGATCGACACAATCGTTCGTGGCACACCATGCAAACATACAATGCGAGACACATAGAGATCCGCGGTGACTAACTGCGAGATTGATACGCTTTGGCGAGAAAATGTGCTACCTTCGTCAATCGATCAATGACAACCCAAATAGCATCCTTCCCGGAAAATGCAGGCGGGCCGGTGATGAAATCCATACCAGCGAATCCACTTCCACTCAGTGCGGCAAAGGTGAAGAAGGCTGCTGGGCGTTGATGTTCGGCCTTGACACGACAACACACGTCGCGCTCGACAACGAACACGGCAATCTCGCGCTTCATGCGGGTCCACGAGAATCTCTGCCGAAGATCTTGATACATCTTGGTAGCTCCGGGATGGATAGACAAAGAAGTCATGGGCCTCGCGGAGAATCAAATCCGCAATTCCATGACCTTTGGAACCACAAGGCATTGTCCAAACCACAACACCGTGCTTATCCTCGAGAAAAGCACTTAGGTGACCATTCTTGATGTTACGCGATTTGGATCACACCAACATCATCTGCTGGCGCCTTGATTTGTTCCACCAAAGTCGGTTGCACAACCAAGGTAGCAAGAGAACCATGCTCAATCAATCCCAAATTAAGCGCTGAAATTCTTTGAGAAGGGTAGGTTGTTGTTCTTGAAGTGACATGGTATTGCAATACACCTTGCGGCGAGTGCATCCGCAACAACATTAGCCTTGCCGGTGATCTTGAATGCCCATATCATAATCTTTGATCCATTCCAACCATCTCCTCTACGAGGTTCGGATCTGTTGGGTGAACAAATATTTCAAGCTCTTGTGATCGAATACACCTCACAACTGATTTACCAATAAGGTAATGCCGCCAAATCTTGAGTGCATGAACCACTGCGGCTAACTCCAAATCATGGGTAGGGTAGTTGAGTTCATGAGGCCTCAAGCGCCTCGATGCATAGGCCACAACCTTGCCTTCTTGCATAAGAACACAACCAAGTCCTTGACGAGAGGCATCACAATAAATGTCAAAGCTCTTATGCACATCGGGAGAACAAGCACTTTGTGCGACGTCAATCGCCTTTTGAGTTCTTGAAAACTCAAATCACAAGCGAATGACCACACGAATTTCTTTTCTTTCTTGAGCAATTCGGTCATGGGCTTAGCAATTTTGGAGAAGTTCTCGATAAAGCGGCGGTAGTAGCCCGCTAAACCAAGAAACTCCTCACATCGGTGGTGACTTGGGCTGCCCCAAGATAGAACATCGTGACCTTGCTAGGATCTCTTGCGACACCACTGCTTTGAAAGAACATGGCCCAAGAATGCCACTTCCTTCAACGAACTCGCACTTGCTTGAACTTGGCATACGGTGATGCTCGCGCGGCTTTCCCAATACAATCTGCGGATGCTCGGCATGCTCTTCTTCACTCTTGGAGTAGATAAGAATGTCGTCAATGAAAACCACAACAAACTTATCCAAATACTCCATGAACAACGAGTTCATAAGATTCATGAACAAAGTGGAGCATTGGTCAAACCGAAAGACATGACGGTGTACTCGTAAAGGCCATAACGAGTAGTGAGCGCCGTCTTTGGAATATCCTCATACGATCCGGACTTGATGGTACCCCAATCTCAAGTCAATCTTGGAGAACACACAAGCTCCAGTCAAGCTGGTCAAAGAGATCATCAATACGAGGCAAAGGATACTTGTTTTCACCGTCACTTCATTAAGCGGATGGTAATCAACACACATCTGCGAGGTCTTGTCCTTCTTCTTCACAAAAATAACCGGACAACCCCAAGGAGATGAGTTAGGACGGATGAAGCCTTTTGCTGAAGCTCACCAGCGCTTCTTTAGCTCCTCCAACTCATTAGGAGGCATTGATGCAGGCGCCTTAGAAATCGGAGCGATGCGGGCAGCAACTCAATCACAAACTCCAAGTCTCGGCCCGGAGGCATACCGAGCAAATCTTGGGAAGACATCCACAAAGTCACAGGCGTGGGCACATCTGAATCTCCATGGTGGCTTAGCTTCAAGGGCACAAAGGTGTGGCCCTGCCATTGCGGTGAAATCCCAACTTGCTACTTTGAGGACTAGTGAGAAAACCATCTTTACGCACAATCGATTTGCCCCAAGTGTTGGGACAACCAATCCATACCAAGAATCACATCGGGCGCGCGAGTCAAGAAAGATGAGATTAGCCAAGAAGTCCACTCCTTCAATATTAATGGGAGCATGACATTCTTGATCGACTCTCATTTCCGCTCCGAGAAGCGAATAAGCAAAGGAATCCCCAAAGGAACAAAGTGAAGGTCACAATCAGACAAAAGATCTCGAAATAAAGGAATGTGAAGCTCGAGTCAAACAAGGCTGACGGGGCGATAACTAACAAGGCGTACCCAACACAACGTCGGTGCCTCCCGAGCCTCCTCGGCCGAGATGTGGTTGACTCGACCACTCCCGACACCTGAGTCTTACGGATCACCTTACGGTGGTGTGTGACCATTCCGCGTCCTCCATTGGGGCGAGGGCTGCTCCGATCCTCACGAGGGCAGCGCTAGCATAGTGGCCCTTCTTGTTGCGGCGGCGAGTAACATCGGCGGTGGGTTGCGGGCGCAACTCTTGCTGCTCGAGTCGCAGTGCGTGGGTGAAACACGGCTGCGGGGGACGAGCAGCGGCGCCCGGCGGCCTCGGCGGTGGTGAGAAAAGCGCGAGCTCTGGTGCGGGCCCAACACGGGGGCGAGTGAGGCGGCTGTGCGAACCGATGGGCCTCCCACTTGCGCTGCGGGACTCACCCGGCGCCTTCGCCTTGTGCTCGGCGGCGATGGCCTTGTCAGCCAAGGCACGGAAGTCAACAAAGTCCACTATAGATAGCTTGTCCTGCGGCTCCTCGGACAAACCATCCATGAACTTCTCTGTTTAGCCTCATCGAGGCCACCTCTCCGGGCATAACGAGCCAAGTGGTTAAACTCGTAAAGATACTCGAGAGCGGACTTGCGCCGCAAGCGCAAGAAACTCCTTCTTCTTGAGCTTCATCAGGCCATCGGTATGTGGGCGACGCGAGCGGTCGAAACTCATCCCACGAGACAACGTGGCTGCGGAGTGTATGGCGAAAGTTCTCCCACCAAAGTCTTTGCACCCTCGGCCGATGGGATGCAAGAGTGCCGCTCTGCTCCGGCGGCGGCGATATTGAGTTTCGCTCAACAAGGCGCAGACCAATCATCCGCGTCAGTGGATCCTCGGATCGAGAGAAAGTGGGCGGCTGCGTGCGGAGAACTCGCGAGCCCCACGAGGCGGTGGCCACCACCTCCGGATCTGAGCGGCGGCGGGGCGGAGGTGTTCCTCGCAATGACCTCCAAGATCGGAGTCGGTCCATGCGATTCGCTCGTCGAGCGAGAACCTCGGCCATGGTCGGAGGAGAAGCTCCTCATCGAACCGGCGGTGGCTATTGCGAGTGGTTCTTGTCATCTGTTCCACAAAAATAGGTTAAACACAACTCGGAGCAGGAGACAAAGAAAAATACTAACCACTAACAAAACCATCCTTAAAAGCTCAAGTAACCACATAGAACTGCAGCAAGATCACAAAGATAATATCCATCTTCCCATTATGACCAACTCGTATGGAAGAACGAGTAATCAATTTTCAGGAAGGCAAATTTCAGGATAAAAATTTCGGTTTGAAAACAGCAAGGAAACAGGGTGGGAAATTTGCTAAAGAAGGGTTAAATACTTAGCTATCTCATATCACTTCTTACCCTTTTTATCCCCACAAGTTTTAGTGGAATTAACCTCTCATTTCAGCACCTTTACTACCTAAATGCTAGCTGTCCAGAAATTATCTTGCTTGCTGTCCAGATTTTCCTATTCAACTTCTGGCCGAAATTTATAGCTCCCAGCAACTGCCAAACTTCTCAAGACAGCCAACACTTTCGTTTTATAACTCTCATGATTTACCCAAAACCAATCTACTCGGTAAACAATTATCTTTTGAAAGGAGATGAGAGGAAAACTCAACCTTCAAATTCGATTCGAACAAGGTGAGATGAGCAAACTAAGATAGATGAGGTAAAATCGAGAACTTACTTAAGATTTTCAGAAAGCACGATATTTGGAAAGTAAGTTTTCAAAATATACTAGGGACGACCAAGCTAGGGGTTTCTCACGGTCGGTATGGCTCGATACCAAGCTCTGTGAGACCGGTTTATTAAACTTGTAATACTTAACCTTCCTCTGGTTCTAGTATCACAAATAGAATAATCCGCGTCTCGATGAATATGTGCTTCCCGAACAAGCGACACACATACATCATATCCAAGCATGCATCAATTCCATACATGATTATAACAAGTCTACCAAAGACATACATAATATAAGTTATTACAACAAAGCCGACAGGCCAAATGACATAAGTAGCAAATAAGTAACAAGCGGAAGCAAAGATGCCATAAGATGGCTTAAACCAAAACGACAGGTTAGCCACATAACACCACGCAGGCAACCGGCCAGGGCATAAGCTAATCGCCTACATAGCGCCTGACACAACTCACAAAAGTGAGGTCCATCGGACTCACTATCATTCTCTGCACAACACAAGCAATGCGGTGAGTACACAAATGTACTCGCATAAGACTTCTGAGTAACAAGCCTATACATAGCTACATGAAATTTGTATTCAAGGGATTTGTGGTTTTATGGTTCTTTGGACGCATAAAGCAAGTTTCATTTGCAATATTGTAATAGATTGAGCAATGATCTGTAAAATCTGTTTTAAGCATTTAAATAACGAGTAAGCATAAGTAACAAGTATCCACCTAGAAGTGACTTTCCCAACGATCACCACAACATAGCATGAATCACGATTCATACCACCATCAAGTTTTAATTTCAAAAGGTTGTAGTCTAGCTCTTGAAAGACTTCCCCAAGCGTGTCCATAACCTGGGGCGAGGCTATTCGAATAGTTTAATCCTGCAGGGTGTACCAATGTACCCACACTTGGACCGCCTTTTGCCAAGCTATTAAGCACACGTCCTTTGGTGTGCCGACACGCTAAGTCCTCTGAACCCTTTCCAATGGAATATGCTAATCAAGAGAGCGCATGCGTATGGGGTTAATCCTTAGTGATCTGCCGACGAAATATGGATCACAAGGACCCATACGTGGAGCGAGACACACCGCCCTCGCGGGTGTTCCCCTCCTACAAGCGTGTCCATGTTGCATATAATCAAATATGCAACCCACCACGCGACTCATTAATTAACACAGCCCAAAGTACTCGGCTAAGAGGTCCCATATCCCTCTAGTGTGGTTAGCACGCACAAATGCTTGGTTTGGTGTAACAAGTAGCTCGGTCCTTAATTGACCCGGGCACCATTTCATTCACACCCAAAAGATCACACCATCTTACCATTGTGCCCAAGTCTAAATTATTTTTCATTCTCGTTTAGTTTTGCAATTTAGACAAAGCACAAGGCTGAAATATACATATTATAACAGTTTGTGTGATCAAAGTTATCGACGAGTCGATAACCGCCCATTTCTACCGATAGCTAAGCATGACTAAGCATAATGACACGAAAACTACTAAGTGACAAGGGTTCATCCAGCGAACCCAAAATCACAGCAAGTAACCCTAGGCTCAGTAGTAGAGGATTAAGCATTTCCTACTGATTATGCAACTACTGGGCCAACTATCGATAATAGTTTAAAACAACATAGCAATGCATACATAGAATTTGCAAGCAATATATTAGAATTTGAAAATAGTAGGAACAATATGATCAAATGAATGCTACATCCGCTTGCTGGTGAAGTCAGGATCGATGGTCTTGTGGCTCAATATCAAGATTAATAATATTATCTTGAACCCTACTTGTGAAAAGCGATAAGCAAATAAGAACGAAGAATACCAAATAAACTCCAACAGCAAAACACATCCAAATCTAATAAAATTTATACTACAGCTAGGGAATGATCTAAGACAATGACAGGAACAAGAATTACACAATTTGGACTAAGCATGCAAAAGATATGAACAAAATACTCTTTCTCAGCCTATAACAACCTAACTAATAATTAGTAATTGTTCGTGATGAAATTTTCTAGAGTGATCTAAGGTCTGAAATTTTTATAGCAGAGTAGATTATGACATCCTAATACTTGACAAAGTTGGATTTACTAATTTTGGAGTTATACACATTTACTTATGATTTTCTAAGTTGTAAATCTAGTACAAATCATTTCTGAAATAATGAACATGCTCAAATCCTATTTTATATGAAAGTATACTAATGACGAATTTAACAAAATTGGTTTTGCACAATTTGGTTTATACTGAGAAAAGATATGCATTTTCAAGATTAAAACTATTTGGAATATTCAAAATGGCCAGAATCGAGTTATTTCTAGTTACGCAATTTTACTCTTGAAATATGCTTAAAGCCATTTTATAATAAACTTAAGTGATAACACAATTTTATTACTGATTGGAATTATCTAAAAGCGATCAAAATGAATTAGTTATGAGTTTCTAAAGTTTTTATATCATTTTGGTTGTTAAATAACTACTTATCGAAATCTGAGACAAACTCAAATACTAGAATAAGGCGTGGACACATATCCACCCTTGATCTAAAATCCTCGGCTCACCGCGCAGCGCGGCAGCGCCTGCGAAACCTAAGCGGAGCCCACGGTTGGATCACGATCAACGGCGCACAGTGTATGCATTCGGATGGTGCGGTTGCTTGGACCAATCGGCCGCGGTCTGCGGATGGATGGTCGAGCGCACCAACGGTCGGAAGGTCCGATTGCATACAAAATCGGCCGTTGATCGCAAGATCGGCGGTCGAGTGATCAAGGCATCGGAGGTCGAATGCACTCACGATGCGGGCGAAGATCGAAAGCGAGCGGTGGCTAAAGCTCGAAGTTCAAAGGGATCTTGACACGTGGGACCGCATGTCGGTGACTTTGAGTCACCACGCGAGCGTTTAACCTCGTGCCGATTGCACTGGGCCCACTTGTCGGCGAGTGGCGGTTAAGACCAAATTAATGCTATTAATGATTAACCTTAACTAAACACTAATGGCTGCTGAAATTTGATTTTAACCCCTCGGGCCCACAAGTCGGCGACCGCAGGTAATTTCGGCGAGGATTAAATACCGACATATTAATTAACCAATGATTAACATTAATGATGTCGAACGATGCGAGATTGAACGGTGATTAAGGATATTGGGCCCCTGGTGGTGGCTCAGCGACAATGATTAAGACATAATTAATAACTAGCAATTAACGTGTCCTAATTAAGTGGCCAGCGGGAGCTGCGTGCGGCAAAACCGGCGAGTTCAACGGCAAATCGCGGCGACACGGTACGCGGCGCCACCAAGAACCAAAATGGATTCGCAATAGCACAACGAATCTAATGGTAGCATTCTCGTGCGTGGTGAGGACTAGAAACGCAGGCTGGCGGGAAAGCGAAAATAGGAGCTTTTCTTGCTAAACATGAAAGTAGCGAAAGCTCATTGCGGACCTAGGATGCGGTGCAGAGCTTCTAAGGACTAATAAGAAGCTACCTTAGGACGACGAAGCTTCAAAGATGGCCGGAGATGCTTGATCACGGTGGCTTCGCGGACTTGGAGAAGAAAGGTTTGAAAATGACCCCCGAGCCAAATGAGTGATACCAAAGCATCAAAATAGCTTCATTAAGGACCACGAAGCTACATGAGCAAGTAATTAGAAGATGGAGCACTCACTGGTGAGGAAGAAGATGGCCAATTTCGGCGAATTTGAACAAACCCCAAATTGGACAATTCACGAGAATCAAATCCAAAATTAAGTGAGGAAATGTTCAAGGAAGTAAATAGATAAGGTTAGGGCAAAGAAAGCGTGAAGGAGGACCTTTGGAACACCAAGAACACCAATGGAGCTCACGGGTCAACAATGGCGATTTGCCATTTTGAGGTGTTAAGCTCAATATTGTGAATGGGGCTCGATGGTGGTCTAAAGAAATACCAGGAGGCATTGAGAGTGCTTATAAAGCCATGAAAGCATTAGGGTTTGCACCACACATCTCTCGGCGGCAAAACACAAAGCACAATCTGCGGCCGACAAGGAAAAAGTGGTGTAGGCGTGCATTAGGGCATGGCACGGCTCAGTACCTCCATACCCTAAGCGTCGGCTAGGGTGGCTTTAGGAGCAAGAAATGACTGCTGCCATTACTCCCCTACAGTGCTCGCGCGGCGGAGGTAAAGCGACCGCGAAAAGGCTCGGTGATTCACGGTAGTTGGATGGGACACGGACGGTGAGATAGAGCCACGCCACGGGCTTTAAAACACAACGGAGAGGTTAGAGCCTAGGATTAGAAAGCGAGCGGCTCGGATAGCCCCACGTTGCAAACCCAATTCACAGCGAAAGGACACGCGGCGTTGGATCTTAATCCAGCGGCTCGATTCAAGAATGCAACGGAGGTCCGAAGGGTTGGAAATCTCGGCGGTTCAATCTTCATTAGACTATGAAGTGGACATTTCATAATGAACTTGAAGTTGTGTCCACATCTCATGAGCGTTCTTAAGATCGCATACTTCATCGAACACCTTTATACTCAAAGCAACAAATAAAATGTTAGTAGCTTGAGCGTCGAGATGTAAGCATTTCTCTTCCTCAATTGTTAGACTAAGATGATCCAATGGAGGAGAAAAGCCTACATCTACAATCCGCGATATATTTAGGCCCAAGGCCTTAAAATAACATGACATGCGAATTTTCCAATGAGCATAATTTGTGCCATCCTTTACTCTCTAGACGGTTAAGTCTAATAAATGAGAGACCAAGCTCTGATACCACTTGTAAGATCGAGGAGGCCGACTAGGGGGGGTGAATATGCGTTTTAAAAACTTCTACGCGCTATAACCGATTTCTAATGCGGAAGCTAATACAAATACGGTTTTGCACAATTGAAGCCTAAATCAACTAGATTCAACTAAGTGCACCAACAATACAAGTCTATTGATATAATCAATCAAGTATGGACTTGTAAGCAATTCAATTTAAGCAATGTAAATAGCACATAGCATGGCAAGCATTCATACACAATGAATGAGCAACTTAATTATATGAATGTAAATTGCAATATGGTAGAGCTCAAGAATGCAAACCACAAGATGACACGGTGGTGTTTTACCGTGGTGTTCGGAGGCTTGTCGGTCTCCCCTAGGCCACGTTGAGGGAAACCCAAACCAATTGGGCCGGCTCCACGAATTAAGCCTTCCTCCGAGGTATCAACACCTCGCTCCACTAGGGTTGCTCTTACTCCACTCCGGAGATGGCGAGCACCAAACCACTCACAAACCGCTCGGGTCTTCTCACAAGCCTTCTTTGAGAAGATCACCGACGCACGACGCCTCCACGCCGTCTAGGTGTCGGCAAACACCAAGAGTAATAAGTCGAAGCCTCTCGCTTGACTCTCACCAAGTGCAACACATGCACAATTGGATGCTCAATCCAATTCTAGTTGCAACACATGCAACTAGACCCTCTCCCTTTGCTCACAAGGTGCAACACATGCACAATTGAGAGGAGAAGCTCACACTAGCTCAAGAGAATGAAATGGGATGCCAAGAGTTGCCCCCCAACCGGCCAAGGTGAGTATTTATAGCCCACACACAAAAACTAGCCGGAAGAGAATCTTCTGAAAATCAAGGAAACCCGGTCAGTCCGCATGCACAGGGCCGGTCAGTCCGGGCTACAGTGCAACGGCTATAAAAATAGCCGTTAAACACAATTCCCGGTCAGTCCGCCCTCACAGGGTCCGGTCTGACCGGGCCCCCAATCAGTCCGGGCCTTCCGAGAGGTAGAAAACCGAAAAACATGCCCTCTGGAAAAAGCTGACCGGCCTTACAAGGGTGGTCAGTCCGCGGGCATATGGGCGGTCAGTCCGGGCTTTCAACTGCGGTCAGTTTGCACCTGGATTTCAGCACAGGCGACACTCGGAAAAACGGTCATAATTTGTGACCTCGATGTCGGAATTGAGTGATCTTGGACTCTATTTAAAGCATATTCAGAGGGCTACATAACCCACCTATTTGATTTGATCTTAAACACATTTTATCAAATCAAAAAGCACAACTCAAAAGAGCCACTATCATGGTCTAAGTCTAAATAATTAGCAACAAGCAATCTTAGACCATGTCAAGGGAAAATACATGAATCCCAATAATTTGCAAAACACATTTGCAAACTTAGATCATGCCACAAGGAGTAGGTACATGGACTTCAACAATTTGCAAAACACATTTGCAAAGTATAGTCACATGCTACAAGGATTAGACGCATGAGCCTCAACTATTTGCAAAACACATTCGCAAATAATAGCATCATGCCACGGTGAGCTAGAGCAAGCAAGATTGAGCTATCAATGCATGATGAGACTCAAGCTACTAGACAAGACCCCTCTTAATAGTACGGCAACCTATACTAGCAATCCGGTCTTCCAACCAAACACCAAGATCGGTAAAAGACTAGGAACACATCCTTAGCCCTAGCTAGTCATACCTTTACCTTGAGCATCTTCTTGAAGCTTGATGACGCACTTCAAGTCCGGGTCCTTGACTCGATGATCATCAACATATGATGATTTCCTTTGCTTCGGGATCTTGGCTTGATGCTCATCAACACATGATGACATCCTTCATCCCGAGTCTTCATATGCATCAACACATGATGCATTCTTCACTTGATGTCTATCAACACATGATGGGTCTTCTTTTAACTTGATGATCAACTCATGATCATCTCCTCTTCTTGAACATCATCAACACATGATAACTTCCTTTTCTTGAACCTTGACTTGATGACCATCAACTCATGATGCCATCCAAAGTCTTAATCGTCACGGAATATAATCTATTTATCCAACTCATGGAAAATGTTAGTCCCACAATGTGATTGTCATTAATTACCACAACATACCATTAACTCATAATGGTGGGTCAAGATACTTCAATCTTTCCCTCTTTGGTAATTGATTATAACCATCACAATAGCAAATAATTGAATAAATATTTGTATGAGTATATACGAACTATACAAGTTGTACATACTCAAAAGAGTGTATATGAACTACACAAGTCTCATATACTCAAAGAGATGTTTCAAAGTAGAGATCTCAAATATGTGGAAAGGGAATATAGATCAATACTAATAAAACCACAAAACATAGAGTGAACTCCCCCTAAATGTGTGCATACACAAATGTGTGTTAAGAACATATGCACATATTCAAGTTAGACTTTTTGGTGGAGTTCATCCTATATTTTGGATCTGAGGAATGCAACAATATATATAAATATGAAGTAGAATGCATACCTCCTGTGTTTTTCATCTCTATATACAAACGAGACTAAGCAATAGATAATCAATAGAATTGTTAGTCTCACAAATAGATTTGTCATTATGAATGCATACTTGTTTGGATTTTTCCTTTTATATCCAAGCTGAGACTAATCATGGTATAACAATAACAGTGTTAGTCTCATAAATAGGTTTGTCATTAATCACCAAAATACTCCATTAACACATAATGACGGGTCTAGATCCTTCAGGTACGACCGCCAACTAACATGCGGTACGACCGCAACTTCCGGTCATACCGCACGGAGAAGCGGTACGACCGATCGAAGGGTTTCCAGAAACGTCGAGATGATATGCTCTCTGTAAAATACGTACCGCCATATGAAAATCGGTACAACCGCAGATCGGTACGACCATTTCTCAATTGCGGTACGACCGATTATCTCGGAGAGGTCTGAGTAAAAAATGCATCGGTTCTGGTATTACTCAACCACCAACAAAAAATCGGAATGACCGCAATGCGGTAGTACCGCTCAAAGAGCGATCGTACCGCATTAGCGCTCGGTTGGCTGAGGTGTTAAAAAATCAGTAGTACCGCCAAACAGAATGCGGTCATACCGCACCAAGCGGTACAACCGCCGGTGAGACGTCGGTTCAACCGATTTTTGACAACCACACTAGAAGTTTTTGAGAAAGAAAATTCAAATGCATGCATGATCCTAAATTGATCCATATTGCACAAGACCATGTTATCAAGCTACTAGTCATGATCCCTCTTAATAGTACGGTATTTATCCTAAAATCGGTCTTCCAAACATTTCTCCTAAGACCGATAAAATATAAAGGATCCTAGTCTACTTATACCTGTCTTGAGCCAAGTAGATCTTCATTTAACCATTTAACGTGCATCTTTGTGTCATCAATAACCACCAATGGATCTTAACCTTGTAGATACTCAATAAACATGTTAATCTAATATTCACACGTCGTCATTAATTACCAAAACAATTTTTAGGGGCCTAGATGCTTTCATACCTGTCGTCGAGTACAAAGGGGCAACGGGGAGCAACGCAGAGGAGGAAACCAGAAATGACCAGAAGGCTCACACCTCATTTCCTCTTCCTCCCTGCTGCTTCCCAGTCCCCTCTTCTCTATCCCCAATCTATTCCCTTCTTCTCAATCCTCACTTATATTCTCCCCTAATTAGTATCCCTAAGTGCTTGTATTTGAGTGCATTTGAGACTTTGTATTCTGTGTTTGGCAAGTAATCATAGATTGAATTGAGTTCAATAGTCAAGGTTCGTGACAATATGGTATCAAAGCCATCGATTAGTGGGATTTCGAGCAAGAAGATAGTGTGGGCGACTCATGGTGGCAGCAGTGGTGGTTGGCGTCCAGATATGTACAATGGTGATGACTATGGAGGAGGCGCTCGTCACCTGTTCGACGAAACATCGAGCTACCAGGAGGCCACCACGGGAGATGTTCTTCGTGTCACCATGAGCCATGTGCTCTATCCGATGACGGAAGGGGTGTTGCACCAAGTCTTCGATGCGTATGGGGTAGAGCAAGTGGTGGTGCTCGAGAGGGCAGACCATGTCGAGGCGCTCGTTCGGTTTCGATCGAGCCGTGATGTGGAGCGGGCTCGAGATGTCACCATGGCGCTGCGTCTCGGCGGTTCTTCTTTGTTGGACATCCGGTACATGCGGTGACCCGATGCGGCGTCGTGGCGATGCCCGCCACATGTTTGACGCTGGGTCTTAGCCACAACACTGACGTGTCGATGGCCGTGACTACCTCAGCGACGGCAACCCTCACGACCTCGACCACCTCAGCGGCCACGACGACGACTTCCCTTGTCATCGGAGCTTTGGAAGCCCCAAGTGACGACCTCAAGGAATTGGCTCCCAAGGAGACATCGAAGGAGCCAAAGAAGACGGTCTAGGAGTTGTGCGAGATGATACTAGCCACACTGAATAGCATGATCGAGGGCGGATGCGACGTCAACCTCAACACCACCTCCAATATCATTGAGCCTACTGGCCACTATGTGCTCTCCTTGCCGACGCCGCCTGCCACCGTCAAGTTGAGCGACATCATCGTCTCCCTTCCCATGCCACCGGTCATCGTCGATTCAGTGCTTGACCAGAACTCCGCTGGTCACAAGGTACTTGAAGAAAGATCTGACATGAGTATGATGGTACTGTGGCCACCACCGATGAAGATGGACAAGCGGCAACTATGGTTGCCACCCAAGCAAGTGGAGGCCACGGGAAAAGGTGCTAAGTCACAGTCGGTACCATTGTCGATGTTCATGTGCTATGAAGGTGGTGTGCAGCTAAAGCAGCCATGGCCGCCACGTATTCCTGAATGTATCATCAGATGTGTGATTGTGGAGATGGAAGTCTTGACTGCAAACTCGGTGGCTAGGCCAAAACATTGGGTTCAGATGCAACCGTGGCCTCCTCCTGTTCTAAAACCTCAATGATCAACCATTTCAGAGGATGCCCCAAGTAGCCGAAGTGGTGGTGATTGCTGCTTTCCTTGGCCACCTGATCAAGCAATTGGTGTGAAAAGTTTGGTGGTTGAGATGGGGATGTCACCTGAAGGTTTCACCCACATTGCATTACTGTAGATAGTTGAGATGAAGCCATGGCCACCACCTAGAGAAAGTTGTCTATTGTTCAGTTCAGTTACACGCACTCAAGATGAGTTTGGTGCAGTTCTCAAACACCATTTGGACGATTTGCTTGTTGTGCACAATTCCTCAAATCAGCATGAGTGGAGGTCACCTCAGATATTACTAGTATATCTGGCATGGTGCTCAACAATTGCAATGCTTCCTATAGAGAGTCAAACCATGGGAATTTTCTTCAAGGCAATGTTGTAGAGGTTTGGGAAGCTCACAAAGTTGCAGTGCAAACTGTTCTGAAGCTGCCCTCTAGAGAACTCTTTACTGGTTCAAGTGATTCAACTCTTTACTGGCTCCTAGTCCAGGATATTCTTCACTAAGTTAGATCATTAGTCAACTTAAATATTCATTGCAAATGAAAAACTGTTGAAAAATGGGCGTTTGAGAAAAATTGAGCAAAATGATTCAATTTAGGACCTGTTTGTCTCTTAATGTGGTCATTGTTAGCTTTTTGATCTCATATTGACATTTTGACATGGCCAGTATCATCTTAGTTGAGATCATCTTAGTTGAGATGGCTAGAATGATCGTGTCTTCTTGAGACCGTAGAGGAGGAAGTGTATGTTAGGCAACCCAGGGCTTTGAGAATCCTAAGTATCCACATCATGTTTTCAAGCTATCCAAAGCCTTGTATGGTCTCAAGCAAGCCCCTAGAGCCTGGTATGATAGACTTAAGACTTTTCTGCTTAAAAATGACTTTGAGATGGGTAAGGTAGACAAGACCTTGTTCATTCTTAGGCGTGGCAATGACTTCCTGTTTGCTCAGATTTATATAGATGATATTATCTTTGGTGGTTCTTCTCATGCTCTTATTTTTCAGTTTTTCTGAGACCATGTCCAGGGAATTTGAGATGAGTATGATGGGAGAACTCAACTACTTTCTAGGGTTTCAAATCAAGCAATGCAAGGAAGGGATCTTCATCCATCACACGAAGTACACCAAGGATTTGCTCAAACGCTTCGACATGGGTGACTGTAAGCCGTCGCCACTCCCATGGCGACCATTGTTTTGGATCCGGATGAGGAAGGAGAAGCCGTGGATCAGCGCGAGTCTGCTGCGGCATGATCGGCTCCCTCTTGTACTGGCGGCCTCAAGACCAGGACATCCACCAGCGGTTTGCCTGCATGCGAGTTTGGCGTCTCAGAGGACTTCTCATCGCCAAGCCGTTAAGCGCATCTTGGTATTTACATTCTACCCTTGAGTATGACATTTGGTATTCTGTTCTTCATCCTTGTCCATTCGGGGTTTCGATTACGATTTTGCTGGTGTCGGCTAGATAGGAAGAGTACCTCGAGCACTTGTCACTTCTTAGGCACTTCTCTTGTCTCTTGGTCTTCTAGGAAGCGGTCTTACATTGCACAATCCTTTGCTAAAAGTGAATATGTAGCTGTTGCTAGTTCTTGTAGTCGATTTTGTGGATGGTGTCCTCTTAAGGACTTTGGGTTGTCTTTTGATAGTGTTCCTCTTTTTGTGATAACACTTACTGCTATTAACATTGCTAAAAACCTGTGCAACACTCTAGGACCAAGCACATAGACATTCGCTATCACTTCCTTAGAGACCATGTCGAGAAGGGTGATATTATCTTTGCATTTCGTGAGTCAGAGGCTCGATTAGGTGATATCCTCACCAAGCCTTTAGACCCAACTAGGTTTGCCACCTTGAGAAATGAGTTAGGGGTAATTTATCCCTACGGGTTGATTTGAGCGGGAGTTGGCTCTGTTCTGAACCTTCCTTGTTCATCTGAGCTTTTCTGGATCTTTTCTGATACCTTCTTCTGGTGGTATTTTCTTCTGATCCTTTTGAACTTTTTAGGCTTTTTAAGTCTTTTTGTGCATTTCATTGTATCATATTGCATTCATATGAAAATCCAAAAAGATACATTGTAATATAAGTTTTTCTACTTGTCGTTTAAAATTGATGAAGCTTTGCTTATTACCCTCTTGAGCTTTACTATTTCAATTCTGCTCAATACCATGTCTAGTTCTTTGACTTGCTAGAATTATCATGCTTTCACATGTGTAGCTAAGTCTTTGCTGAATGAGCTAGAACTTTAAGACAACTTGAACTAAAAAACTGCAATTTGTGGATCTTTTAGCTAGTTGCACAATTAGTGATCCTTTTGTGACATTGACCCTGTCAAAATTGTTGTGTTAGCTCTTGAATCTAGTATTGATCACTACTTGAGTTTCTTGTTCTTTTAAGAATCTAAATCTGCTCTTGTGAAAAATAAAAAATCAAATTTAAAGATTGTCTTGTGTTTAAAATGTGCCAAACTACTCTCACGAGACTGCATGTCATAGACATGAACTTGGAGACAGTTTGATGATCCGGACGATCTCATGGGGATTGCTTGTCAAAATTGACATGAACCTCAAGATTTGTCACCCAGGAAAGGTTTTTGCTTCCGGTCGTAAGGCCACGATTGCTTCGAAGTCGTAAGAAATCCTACGACATCTTGCAAACGTGATGGTCTTAACAACACCTCGATCAGCGTATTCTTAGTCGAGAAAGCGAATGTTGAAGAGTCTTTCCTTCAATGTTCTCCTCACAACCCTTAATGATTAGAGGGTCATCTACAACCCTTGATCAAGTAGCTATTTTCACTTGAAGTGGGGGCTAGATGACGAGGATCTAAATAATCCTCATTTATCAATCGGAAATATGACATCACAAAGCATACCCTCGAATATTATAAGGGAAGAGCGAGTCGGAAGTCGTAGGTTATCCTCGACCACCCCTAGTCGTAAGCTCTTCTCGACTATGGTATAATCGTTATGACTACCCCTAGTCGTAAGTTCTTCTAACACTATGGTATAATCGTCACGACTACGTGCGGTGCGTAAGTCTTTCTCGACTAGCTCGATTCTGATTCCTCACGATTTACTAAACCCACTCAGGAAGATTCACTAAATAGTGAGGATCCAAGCGGTCAAAATATCTGATTATATTTTGACATAGCTGTGATAATTCCCTACTATCTCGATGATAACGTTTGGCGGCATGGGGAGTTACTACTCGGTAATTACTCTCATTATTGCGCCATAATGGCGACTAATTAGCCTGGAATGACGACTCCACCACTGCTTAGTATAAATAGGTCTCTTTTAGAGATAGTAAGGGGAGGAGGAGAGGAGGCCTTTTGAAGGACCTTTTTTTTAGAGACCCTTTTTGGGACAGAAAGAGCTTTTCCTGGAAGACAGTTAGAAAAACCTTCAGTCGATTGTAATCCAGAGGGCAAATACAAGATACATAGGAGTAGGGTTATTATTCTCATCCGAGAAGGCCTGAACCTGTATAAAAATTCCCTGTGTCTCCTTCGTCTGCGTGATCAATTGTGGAGACCCCCCGAATCAAACAATCTTTACGTAAGATCGGTTCTAAAACACCGGCGATTGGCGTGGCCGTGGGGATCTTACGGTAATTCCTTGTCAACGTTCTTTCTTTTCTCTTTGATGCTACCATGGTAGGAGAATGGAGCGAGGAGAATTGGTTCGACTTGGCGGGTGCATAAGCGTCGACATGGATGTCGGTTTCGACTATGAGCCAAGTATCGAATCTTCGCGGTGTTGCGCCTGCGGAGATCTTCTCTCGGATCTCGAGTCGCATTACCACCGAAGTCGGAGGATCCTTATCCCCGCGACGATCGCCCGATCGAGGATCAATTTCCTCGGGAGGCAAGGATCAATCCAGGCCGACAGCGAGTGCGTCTCGGGCAAACTCGCAACCGACGAAAGTTTTCCTCTAAGTGTTGAGTCCCCAAGCGTCGACTTGGCAAGACAAGTTAGAGGCCATCATTAGAGCTCTATCGACATCGATGGTCTCTCTCTCAGGAGTGCTTAGTAGGAAAATGATCGAACATGTTGTTCATCCAAATCCAACCATCCGACGCAGGACCTACTGCGGACGGAGCGGTTATAATCGGAGTTCCCCCGCGGAGGTTTTACTCCAAGTCGCCGGATGGTGTCGCTCATTGCTCCTCAAGTGAGGAGGTCTCGGCGCAAGTGGATGTCTTCCACGGAGGTCTTTGTCCTTCCCTACGATGAGATCGTTCTCCCGGAAGAGGATTGAACATGCTTCCGCCGAGCATACTCTACACCGCCTCGTCGTAATGACAAGGACACCACGGTGGCGAATGAAACAAACACTTTAATGAGCGTGCGAGACATCCTCAGCGTTCTCGCACTCCATTAAAGCAAGCTCGGGGTATGGAGCAGACCATTACGAGGCAACTTGTGAGAAAAGAATAGTGGCTCGAGAAGAACCTTCCCGGCGCTTATTTCCGATTGGAGGAAGCTCAGAGCTCCGGCACATCAATGATTTCTTTGGAAAACCCGACCAAGAACTTCGCTCGAGCACGAGGTTATGACCTCTTTGCGAAGAGATCACGCAAAGTCTTCGTATCGATGGCCAAACTCGGCGGCTGCGTCGACCACAACCAAGAAGTTGTAATAGTGCGGCTACTTCTTACGCGATCGTTCGAAAACTTCGTCGCATAGAAGCGGCACGACTCTCCCTACGTCGTTCTCTCGACATGAGGAAAATGCCACAAGCCCACGGGAGAGGTGATCTTTCACCACCGGCGACAAGGCATACGGCGGCAAGTGGGAGTGCGAGAGTATTTCCTCGTAAGGATGAGACCTATTGTAGGCCAAGTCCCCCCATGGTCGGGTATCGGCGAGTTCGATCACCCGCGACATTAACCCTCGTTTTACAAAGAAGAAGATAGAGGTTATCTCGGGATGTCGGGCATTCTCACGACCGAGCGGTTCGTTGGCGCCTCGATTTCGACCAACGAACATGGAAAAATTCGATGGAACTCAAAACCCCATCGAGTTCCTCCAAATCTACACTACGACTATCAGAGCTACGAGGAGGAGAGAGCATGTCATGGCAAATTACCTTCCGATATGTACTCGAAGGATCGGCGCGATCGTGGCTTTTAAACGACCATTCGAATTGATCTACTCGTGGCAACACCTCGTGATCTATTGTTGGCGAATTTCGGGCACTTACAATCGCCGGGAAGGAAGATGACACTTGCTGCCGGATAAGGCAAAACAACCATGAAACGCTTGCGCAATTCATCAGCGCTTGATCAGTTTGAAATTCTATTACGGAAGTTTCGACTAAATGCGTGATCGGGCTTTCAAGCGAGTCGTGCGAGAAGAATAACGAGAGGACATCGCTTTACATCCACTGCCACCGTCATTGAGCTCTTTGAGATGGTGATAGATATGCAATTCTTCTTTGAAGCGGTCGAATGGAACAATACTATCGATCTCAAGCGATATCCCCAAGGAAGCGGAAAGTGGTAAGAAAAAAGATAAAAGGCTAGGAAATCTAAGAACAAGGCAAAAGACAAAAATCTCCGATTCTAGGTTCTAAGGAGATCTAGCAGTGGCGATAAGAACCCACGCAACCCCAAGCAAAATCCGATCGGGGTAAAGGTAAGCCAAGATCGGAGAAATGACAAACCAAGGTGGTGTCCTTTTCATAAAAAGAAGGGCATGATCTTCGTAACTACGAGTTTTCTTCACGCTTCGAGGACTATTATTACGGCAGGGCCACTTCCTACTCTTGAGCAGGTAGGTCAAACCGGTGGACAAAGGAGTGGATGGTGAGGAGATGTCGTTCCAGACCACAACACACCATTGACCACATCTATGGGGATCTTGGCATACGAATCACGGAGAGCGGTGGCGGTTGAGCGTGAGGTAAATCTGTCGACTCCCCCTTGTCAATAAATTACGAAGTGGTGGAAGTCACCCTTGCTTTCGAGAAAGGTGATTGTCGATCCCGATTAGACGGTCGATTTCGATAGTGGTGAACCCACCATTAACAATTGTCGAGTCAATTGGGTTTTAGTTGATGGTGGAAGCTCGCTAAACATCATTTCACGAGTACCTGGGCGAGATGCGGTACCGGGACAAAGGTAAGGCGATGCGATATTCATTTCATGGAATCATCTTTGGGGTCTTGGCCAAACCTATTGGCCAAGTTTCTCTTCCTTTAACGTTTGGATCACCAAGCAATTTCAGGACGGAGAAGGCCTCCTTTGATGTAGTCGATTTCGATACGGCATATAACGCCATACTTAGACGACCTACTTTGGCAAAATTCTTGATAGCTACTCACTATGGGTACCAATGTCTTAAGATGTCAGGTCCCAAAGGGGTGATCACGATACATTGTGACAAGAAGATGGCACACTCCTGCGACCGTCGTTCCCTTGAGATGGTTGGATAACTACCAACTCGAGATGAAAGTCAGCCTTCGACTAGCAAGTCGAAGCCTAAAGCTGCACCTAAGCCGAGCGACCAAGTCAAAGAGTTCCTCACGGGCGCTTGGGCCCTCGAAAGCTGATCGCATTGGGGATTCTTCCGGCCTCAAATAGGAAGCGCCACATCACCTTCCTCGAGCAAGCGCCGATGTCTTCGCGTGGCAAGCATCCGAGCATGCCGAGTCCCGGGAATGTGATCGAGCACAGGCTAGCTCTACGGCCTGACAAACTACCTGTAAAACAAAAGTTACGGAGATTTGCTATTAGGTCAGAATTGGACAAGTTGGTTCAAGCAGGCTTTATAAGAGAGGTCAATCACCCAGAGTGGCTGACCAACCCTGTAATGGTTAGAAAGTCTAACGGCAAATGGCGTATGTGCGTAGACTTTACTGATCTCAATAAAGCTTGTCCAAAAGATGATTTCCCTTTACCTCGCATCGATCAGCTGGTAGTCACTCAACCATATCATAGACTTGCAGGAGACTTTCGACAACCTCAGAAAACACCAATTGGCGAATCAGAGAAGTGTGTGTTGGGTCTCTTCAGGAAAATTACTTGGATTCTGGTTTACGAGCGAGGTGAAGCAAATCCGAAAAGATCAAAGCCATCACTCGGATCGCCCCAGACCATGAAAAAGAAGTCGAGAAACTCACGGGATGCATGGCGGCGTTAAGTCGTTTCATAGCACATTTGGGAGAAAAGAGCGCCTTTCTTCAAACTTCTAAGGAAACATGAAGGTTTGAGTGGTGAGAAGAGGCTAACCTAGCCTTTGAGGAAGTCAAGAGGTATCTTACGAGTGCTCTGTTCTAGTTTCCCGAAACTAGGAGAGACACTCTTAGTTTACCTAAGCATGCGCCACGGGCGATAAAGCGCGATCTTGGTGCGTGGGCGTGAAAACATACAATGACCGATATACTACGTAAGTGAGGTTTTACGGACCTGGGGCGTTACCCTTAGGTTCAAAAACTTCTATGTGCTCTCCTCATGACTTGAGAAGCTGCGGCATTATTTTGAACGCACAAACTAGGCGTGAATGCGAGTTTCCCTTGGGAGCGATCCTCGAGAATAGGAAGCGGCGGGGCGCATGGCAAAGTGGTCGATCAAACTTGGGGTGTTCGACATCCATTTAGTGTCCCGAGCGGCCGTTAAATCCCGGATCTTGGCGACTTTGTCGCGAATGGACAAATCACGAACTTTGTTCAGGATCCCGATCTGATTCCACGACCGGTGGGCGATGTACTGACGGGTCGCTACGATAAGCGGCTCGAAATTGGAGTGGTCTGAAATCTCCTCTTGGAGAAACCTTAAAGTATGTCATACAATTAAACTTTCGGGCTACTAATAGCGTGGCGAGAATCTGAAGGTTTGCTAGGCTGGTATACGAGTGCGAGAGCGCTCGATTAAGCGACTACTCGTGAGGGAGACTCTCAACTAGTCGTGAATCAAGTCGGAAAGGAATACCGATGTTCCAATCCGACCATGTCGGTATATATCGAATGCGAAAGTTAGAAAAGTATTTTTGGGCTTGAGGTACAATTTATCCTAGAAAGGATAATTTCCTCATGAGACCAAGCGGCTCAATCTAGCTTCCTCCGATCCTTAGTACCGAAAGGGTGTTTTGGAACGACTTGAAACCGTCCATAGTCGATTTAGGCGGAGACACCTTCTATAAACGACCTCTCTAGATGCGAAGATACATGGATGGCACCCATCTACGAGTATCTTGAGGCGGGTTCTTTACGATGATGATCTAGAATCGGTCGATTATCGAAAGGCCAAAATGTATACTTTGGTGAAGGTGTTCTTTATAAAGAGGAACCAAGGGGTGCTCATGCGATGTATTCATGAGCGAAGGATTAAAACTCATTCACGACATACACGGAGGAATCAGTGGAACTCATGCTTCTTCTGAGCGCTTGTCGGAAAAGCTTTTCGACAAGGTTTTTTATTAATGACCCTACGATGCCAAGGAGATGGTTAAAAAGTGTATGCGATGCGGTTTCATAGCGGTAAATACACCAACCAGCTCGGCGTTGCAAACAATCCCTTTGTCGTGGCCTTTTGCAACTTTGGGTCTTGATATCCTAGGACCGTTACCTAGAGCTCGGGAGGTTTGAGTTCCTTTTGTGGCCATTGATACGTTCACAAAATGGATAGAAGCCGAACTGTGGATGGGATAACAACGAAGCGACAAAGCGGTTCATGATGAGATGCGTGATCACTCGATTTGGAGTACCAAGTCGAATTATCACGAACAACGATAAACGATTTACAAGCGCAAAAATTTGGGAATTTTGCGGCGAGTTGAGAACTTCGTTTGTGTTACGCCGTAGCCCACCCCAAAGCAAGGCGGTTGAAAGAGCGAATGGCGGATAATGAAGGAATCAAAACCGAGTCTTGATTAGCTTGTCAAGCGCTCGGGGCTTAGATGCAGAATTACCTTCAATATTATGGGCAATTCATACAACGGCTAGCCGAACTACGGGAGAAACACCTTTCTTTCTAGTTTTGGTGCGAAGCCATGCTTCCACGAACTAAAGATCAGTCGGCAAGAGTCGATAAGTATAACGACTCAACTCAAGAAAACCTTCTAGCGAGCGACATTAACTTTGCTCGAGGAAAAGAGAAACCGGGCTTTATTCCGTTCTACGGTCTACCAACAAACCACAATGCGAGATACTATGATCGTAGGTCAACCTCGCGACCTTGCGAAGGTGACTTGGTATTGAGGCTTATCAATCCCGGTCTAATCGGAACAAACTTTCCCCAAGTGGGAAGGTCCTTACACGTGGTCGAAATAACGCGTCGGGATCGATCACGACTTGCAATGGAAGATGGCGCGTTCTCTCAAACTCTTGGAACATTGACCGATTGCACAAATTTTATGTGTAACAAGCTTCAACGACAATAAAGTGTCGAGTTATCCCTATCCTTTTTGTCTATTTTGAATCTCGCTTTTATTTTTGACCATTTTTACGCTCATCCTTCACATCATTTGGTTAGCAAAGGACAATACATTTAGTTGAAATCTCTCCCTCTCGCATGTGGTCTGCCGGTGGAAGGAGCTTCCTAATGTTGCTTTGTTCTTAAACAACCTGTACAATGATTATTGGGCTCAGGAAAATGGTCGAAAGTTATTAAGCGAATTCATGTCACCTTAGCTTATTTCAAAAAATAAACTAAGAAGAGTGAACTTTTTGAGATGCATCAGACTACTTTTCAAATAACTTTGATTAGTTTTTCTTGTTGAAGGAAGAAACACACCTAGTCGAAGCCTCTCCTCTCTGCACGTGGTCTTGCCCACTAGAAGGAACTTCCTAGGATCGTTCTGTTTCCTACTTTTCTTTGTCGGGACAACCGTGGGAACAATGAATGTAGCCGAATGATCCTTAAGATGCTCCTGGAGGTTGTTTCACTCTAGTTGTTATTATCGAGTTGACTAATCTGGTCGGAGATGGTAACATCACCTAGTCGAAGCCTTTTTTCTCTACACGTGGTCCTGCCCACTAGAGAAAACTTCCTAGCGTCGATCTGTTTCCGCTCTTACGACTAGTACAAACAAATCGATACTTGACAACTACAAGCCGAACAAACCTCTCTGTTTTCAGAACCCTTTCTTTACTACTACTTCCTTAGTTTATTTCTAATAAACTAAGTAAGCAGTCGGGGGCTAGGATAAAGTTATAAACATGACTTCATTTCTTAGTCTTATTTTTTTTTCTGGGTTATCATCTTATGAAGTACTGACTATTCTATGAGATAACGCGCAGGGAAAATGAAGGAGAAAGGAGGAATCGCTCATATCTGGTCTAATTATTTTCTTCCCTTTTTGTCTTACGAGTTACTAACTACTCTACGAGATAATTTGCAGGAAAAGGGCCATATATTTATACATCACCACCAAAAAAGACTTATTTTTACAGGATTATATTACAAGACTACTCTGTCAAGGGAGATTCTATTTGCATCTCCTCTGCGACCTTCTCGCCAACCGACTGCATCTCTTCGATTAGCTTCTGCGCCGTCTTGAGTGCGGTCGAAGTCGGCTTCAACAGAATGAAGATTGAGGTTAGGATCACGGGCCTTGAGTTTTGCTAAAACAAAACTCACAGCTCCTTTGACCGCTTCCCTTATCGAATCATTCTGATTGGCCTTCAGAGTAGATACCAACTCGTTCAGAGTACCGACTTGTTCCCCAATGGCACTCGTATGAGCGGCCATCGTGTCGTCGCGAAGAGCAACCCTCCCGGCACGAAGCCCATCGAGTACATTGTTCAGAAGTGAGATATTATCTTGAAGATTGATCTTCATTGATTTTGTCTCCTCCTGGGAATAAGTCGAAGCCTCGTGGAGTCGTTTTATTTCAGTCAATCGATCTGGAAAGAGCAAAGATTGAATAAGTAAAACGATTCTATGAGAAGATAAAATAAATAAATAGCAGGTAAAAGTTCTATTTACCAGCTAATTGAGAACCCAGGTTCCCAATTTCTTGGTCTTTCTCCTTCGCGATGCGGGAGATTTCACGGACAACGAAGGTTTTCTCATGAACCTCGACCCGGAGAGCCCCCACATCGGCCTGAAGGGCCTTATTTTCGACTTCTTTTTCTGCAAAAGAATAAGAGGTTAAAAAGGGGGGAAGCAGAAATCAAGACCAGAAGCAGTCGTAATTACACGCACTGTTTATTTCTTCCTGCAACTGTTTAGTTGCAGAGTTAGCCTCCTGAAGCTTCTTCAGGAGGTCGTTAACGTTATCCCTTAGTTTCTTCGACTCGGCTTTTTCAAAGTCGAGTGAATAAACTAAGGTCTTTTAAATCGCTCTTAAACTGAAAGAGTAAAGAGCGGACATGAACACAATCAACTAAGCGGTTGTAAGTATTTCTATGACCAATGGGTAGTCGTAAGTTATTCTCGACCACCCCTAGTCATAAGTCCTTCTACGACTAGTACAAGTCGTAAGTTTTCTCGACAACTTTGATTGCGAGTCTTGAATAAATAATCGAACGATTATGACAATCGATCACTCACCACCTCTCCGCTTGCTCGCAGAGTGTTGCCTTTTCTTGTCGAAGCTTGATAAGTTGCGATTATATTCGCAAATCGTAGCGACTTGCTCCACGACTCTCGAAAAGAGAAAGCGATAAGATAAAGAGATAAAACCCCAAGTGAGTATCGATGAATACTTACGTTCATGTTTGACCAAGCAAACATGGAGACTATTAAATGACGGATCCTTGACCCATCCATCTCCTCGACTCGTTTCCACCAAACCCTTGAGTCGTTCATTGTCAAACACATCTCGCAATTGACAATCTTTCTTTGGGGTGGGAACCGGTCGCGGGAGCTGTAAGCGAGAAGATCCTCGATGGAGTCGGGCCAAAGAAATCAGAGTAAAAGTTAAAATACTCCTCTGACTTTGTAATGGGGACACCACCTGGAGGACCGGAAGGAGCATCCTCGACAACCTCCTTGCTGGCACGGTGATCAGCACTAACGCTGTCACCTACTTCCGGTATCCCCCTTGAGGCTTCTGTCGCCTCCTCTACAGCCTCTCGACACTCGGTTGTCGTGCGACTTCAACATCCTTGGCGTACCGTGGCGACTTGACAAGAACTTCCTCTGCCGCGGGGATAATAGCTAGATCTTTAGCTACTATCGTTGTCACACCCTTGTCAGTTGAGGGGGAAATAGCGGGATTCTCCATGGGAGTATCCTAGAAATTTGAAAGCAGGGCTAAAATCACGAAGCAGTAAGTCAAAAAACAAAGCGATGAAGTAGTTGCTACACTTATGTCTTTTGTTTTACATACCTCTGTGTTGGACCTAACTCGAAACTTAGGAGCAACCTTCCCGACGGAAGATTTCTTGACTTCTTCTCGACCACCGTGGTTGAGATGCACTCGGACACCGAGTCACCTCCTCCCGACTTCCGGGTGGGCGAGATCGGTCTCGACCACCACGAGAGTCTTGCTTCCCTCGGCTTGAGATCCCAGGGCGGCAATTTCCTTCACAAAGACATGAATTCCTTCGGTTCTCCTTTTCTAAGCGTCTTATGAAGCCACGAGAAGTCGAAGCTGCGAAGGACTTGTCGTCGTAATAGAAAGGTACCTTAACCTTGGGGACCTTGCGCACCTTAGGGGGCAAGGGCCTCTTCTTGACTCTCTCTCTGCGCGGCTAGATCTGCGGCAAACTTAGCGAAAGGAGCGGGAGGAGCGAGCTCGAACCCCCTTGTCGCCGACTTTTACGGTCGGCGCTTCTTGGATGGAGGACCGTTGACTCGTCGCACGATCGCCCCAACAACCACCAACTCGACTTCTTCATCGTCTTGGCGGTTCTCCATGCCAACTTTACGATTAAGGAAGGGAAAGTGGTCGTAAAGATCTTTTACGATCACTAAACCGGTCATCGATGCGACCAGCTTCGAAGTCGTAAGTTTTCTCGACATTGTCTAATCGTAAGTTATTCTACGATTACGTGAAGTCGTAAGTTTTTCTACGACATTGTCTAATCGTAAGTTATTCTACGATTACGTTCGATCGTAAGGTTTTCTACGATCAGTATCCAGTCGTAAGTTTTTCTGCGGCAAATCAGTTAGTCGTATACCATTCTACGACAACAAAATACCTAAAGGTAGGATCATTCGATTACCTTTAGGCGCCTTTCTTTCTCCTCTGTGGTCAAAACCACGAGGATTTGAGGAGCCACCGTGTTCGTCGGATGCTTCTCGCGGATGAGCGACACGCGCGTCAACCTCGCTGCGAAAGATGCGGGTGTATGGACAATACGATTAAGCGGACTAAGGCGAGTTAAACAAGGATAAAAGCCAAGAGAGTAAGTTTTTCTACTCACCGTCCTTGTAGTCCCTGGTTGGGTCGTCCTTTCCGAGTACCTCCACATGGGAGGGACCCTTGTCTTTAAAGGGCGATCCGCGCGTGATGAAGTCCTTCACCACGTGCCAGCCGGTGAGCCCTCAGACTTCAAGTCTTTGCGGCTTGAATATAGGGGTTATCCGGTCGAGATTCTGCGGGAGTCGAGTCGGGAAGAAGACCGCCAGCGCCTTCCGATGAGCGAGAGGCTATCTTCCTTGGTAACCTCCCAGTAGAACCACTTCTTCTTCCAACCCGGCCATGACGACCGGGTAAACATCTGAATGTACTCCCTCGACTTACCGTCGTGGAGCTTCAGACCACGACTACGGCGATCCGGCAGCGAGCCATTCCATAATAATACTGGAAAAGCACGAGGTCCGCTGGAATCCCCAGGTAAGCCTCACACAAGTACACAAACACGCTTAGCATCGTGATGGAATTAGGACCAAGGTTCACTAATTCCACCCTGAAGTGCTCAAGCACGAGTGTGAGGAAGGGGTGAGCGGGCAATCGAAGGTCACACTCACAGTAAGCCTGGAAGACGGGAATTTGGTCTTCCTCTCCCGACGGCCAATGGTGCCCGTTCGCCGCAATCCACTTCACGAGAAGACCCTCGGGGATCTTCTCGGCAGCGACCAAAGCAGTCATCTTTGCATCGTCCATCTCCGACTCAGCCCACTCAGAGACAATCCTGGCCATTTCTTTTTCTCTCTCGGAAGTGAGAAGATTTGAGGTTGGGAAAGTTCCAAAGCGATTGTCACGGAATCACCGGCGGAGGAGGCGAAAGCAACCATTGTTGGGTAAAAGGTAAGAACCCTAAGTTCTTCCCGTGGCCCGTTTATAACCATACGGCGAGACGAAACGTCGCGAAAATCCCAACGATCGTCACCGCCGGAATTGCTTCAGCGGACGGACTTTTTAACCGCGTTGGAAAGTCCCAAGACACCTTTTCACACCTCAAGTGAAATTACCATCTTGACCCGGGTCTAGTGAAGGCGATCGGAAGGTTTTTGCTTCGGTCGTAAGGCCACGATTGCTTCAAGTCGTAAGAAATCCTCGACATCTTGCAAGCGTGGTGGTCTTAACAACTTACCTCGATCAAGCGTATTCTTAGTCGAGAGAAGCGAATGTTGAAGAGTCTTTCCTTCAATGTTCTCCTCATAACCCTTAATGATCGGAGGGTCATCTCGACCCTTCAGTCAAGTAAGCTATTTTCACTTGAAGCTGGGGGGCTAGATGATGAGGATCTAAATAATCCTCATTTATCAATGAGGAAATATGACATCACAAAGCATACCCCTCGAATATTATAAGGGAAGAACGAGTCGGGAAGTCGTAGGTTATCCTACGACCACCCCCTAGTCGTAAGCTCTTCTACGACTATGGTATAATCGTTATGACTACCCCCTAGTCGTAAGTTCTTCTAAGACTATGGTATAATCGTCACGACTACGTCTGGTCGTAAGTCTTTCTACGACTAGCTCAGTTACAGATTCCTCACGATTTACTA
The DNA here is from genome assembly GCA_036346255.1 of Ampelocalamus luodianensis. Lineage (NCBI taxonomy): Eukaryota > Viridiplantae > Streptophyta > Magnoliopsida > Poales > Poaceae > Ampelocalamus > Ampelocalamus luodianensis. The sequence continues at coordinate 59,926,192 of CM070618.1, read as the reverse complement.
AACCCACTCGGCAGAAGATTCACTAAATAGTGAGGATCCAAACGATCAAAATACACAGTTATATTTTGACATAACTGCTGATAATTCCCCACTATCTCTGACTGATAACCGTTTGGCAGCATGGGGAGGTTACTACTCCGGTAATTACTCTCATTATTGCGCCATAATGAGCGACTAATTAGCCTGGAATGACGACTCCACCACTTAGTATAAATAGGTGTCTTTTAGAGATAGTGAAGGAGGCCTTTTGAAGGACCTTTTTTAGAGACCCTTTTGGGACAAAAGTGCTTTTCTGGAAGACGAGTTAGAAAAACCTTCAGTCGATTGTAATCTAGAGGGAAAATACAAGATACACAGGAGTAGGGTTATTATTCTCATCCGAGAAGGCCTGAACCTGTATAAAATTCCCTGTGTCTCCTTCGTCTGCGTGATCAATTGTGGAGACCCCCCGAATCAAACAATCTTTACGTAAGACCGGTTCTAAAACACCGACAGGGGAGATTGTGGATATCATGGGGATATGCTCATGATCTTTGGATGATGTTACAATTGGCAATGTCGTTAATGGTTTGTCGAACACGCGTTTTCGTCATAGTTTGGAATACTGTTAGGTCAAGTTCATGGGTTTCAGTGCATATGTGTTGCATGATGCATGTTTTGACTAACGTGGGTCAAGTTGTGAAGAACGTGTTCCCGGTTTCGATTTGCTTGTCTATTGTTGTGCAGGTTGCTTGGTGATCAACGACGGTCAACGGCGAGGATGATCGGGACTAGGCTTGGAGAGCTGAGGTTCAGAACGGTCGACGATGCCGGGTGAAGTCAATGGAGTCAAGTATGGCGCAAAAGGGACAAAGGTGACCGAATGGGCAGTTCGGTGCGACGGGTTAGATCAAGCGGCGCGGGGGTCGGTGCAAGTGTCATGGTGGTTTCGGTGGGAGCCGGATGGGAGAGACTTGCCGACATGATGAGAACCGTTGGATCAACCTACACGTGGCGGAGCATGCGACTGCTTTGTGAAGATTGGACTCGGTCTTTGAAGAGGGGCGAGAAGGGGTATTTTGGTAATCTTACCAAATACCCCCTTTGTTACCTTTTGCCAACCCGCGGCGTAAGACGGTGCGTGGAGAAGCGGATTAGGTCAAGAGGAGATGAAGATGGCGCTTTAAAATGCGTGCATGTGTGACCCGTTTGTCTTGGGCCTTAACGGGAGCCCATTAGGAAAACTCTTCTAGAAGGTCTAAGCCTCCACTATAAATAGAGGAGGGAGGTGGCTGCACCCCCTCAACCCTTTCATTGTTTTTGAAACCCTAGTTTGTTTAGGGAGAGGATTAGTGGAGGTTAGGGTTCTAGAAAGTTGGATTTGATTTCGTGCTCATGTATTGAGTCTTTGTCCTCCATTGATGGAGTGGCTGTAAACCAATACCATATCAAATCAATCCAAAGAAAGTTCTCTCAAAGATGAGTCTATTTGCTTTCTTTCTCTCTATTTGGTGATTTGTGGTCTTTCTTTGATCCGCGAGTTTTTGGTTGGTTTCTTGCCGTGATCTAACTTGCTGCAGTATGTGAGAACCTATCTAGGGTCTTCTTGATCATCAATCACTCACGAGCAAGTCTCTAGATCATATTTCGATTTTTGCTTGGTTTTGAACCCTTCATCGTTCAAACTGAAAAAGATAGGAACTTTGGTATGGATCTTTGCAATCTTTGATTGGAATAGGTTCCTAATATCTTTGAGAAGGTGTGGTTCAAATTTTGTGGAGTTTGGCCTTACAGATCAAAAGTTAGACCGTTTTTCGTTTTGGAACCCGAGCTGATTTTCCTGTTCATCGTGCCTGAGGTTAGTCCACACTTTTGCCTGAGGTTAGTCCGGCCCCGGATCAGTCCGCACTTTTGCCTAAGATCAGTCCGCACTTTTGCCTGAGGTCAGTCCGGCCCTCTGGTTTAGAGTTTTCTTATCTCTAGTTTTGACCTCTTGTTTGAGGTTTTGATTTGGGTTCAACACAAGTCTTTCGCTGTGCTTGTTTAGTGATCTTCATAGCTTTCATGGCTATTGGAGTAAACATCTCGTTGAATCAAATTTTCGTGAAAAAAAGATCGTGCTCCTATTCAATCCCTCCCCTCTAATCGTCTTTTCGGTTCAACAGCAAGTAATCAGAGATTGAATTGAGTTCAGTAGTCAAGGTTCGTGGCATGCAGCTATACTATGTATGGGTCAGAGCCATTTCTGGGCTGGCGACCGGCCCAGTCCGAGCGTGTACTCAACTTAATCCCACCGCAACTACGAAAATTACTCTTATGCCATGTCTTCATTTATAATTTTATCATCTCCAGATTCTATTACACATACTACCAAAAGAATATAACTAAATCCTAACTAATATGATCCATTAGATCAAGAATAATGGATGGCTCATATTGATTTTAATGTACGCTCTCTTTCCAAGCTATATACTGACGTGCATAAACAGCTGCAATCAACTGATGGAAACCAGAATTTGGAAGGTGGTCAGGTACGAATATGTTGAACATTAGGATTGGTCAGGTCCAGACCAAGTTAAAAACTCCTCACAATCTAGAGCTTAAATATGTAATAGTCAGCGAGAATGGTAATATACTTTCTCCTGGTTCGATAGAAGGAAGATAACATTCTGATTTTGGCCTACACTGTAAGGATATAGTCGCGTGGACCTTATTATGTACACTTGTTACAAATGAATAATGTACACCTAGAAAAACAAGAATGTACAGAAAAAAAGATGGATTACAAGGCTCGTGGATTCTCCTCAGGGGTCAGTTGTACGATTTGATCTAATAAAAAGTAAAGCCGACCCATTAACACCACGAAGAATCATCAACCTCGCATCAATGTATGTCCCGCAAACAATCTTCGATAAGTCAAACATTTCTGGTGGGGTCTGGGTACGGACCTCTTGCAGCACTTTTTGTGCAGAATTGATATTCAAAGTCGAGCTGCAACTCATCGATACATCGACTTCATCCATAGTAATACTTACAGTGGGGAGGCTAGCAGGCAGCTCCATTTTTGAAACTTTTCTCCATTTACCACGAAGATATCTCCTAGAAGATTTATAAGATGTAATCCTACTCTCTTTATTATCCTCTTCATTAATATAAATCCTCCCAGCAGCTATCTTTGCTGATGTGGTAACAGACAAATTTCCTTTAGTACCAGATTTGTCATGAGGCCAATCAGGTTCTGGCATAATTTTGAATCCAATATCCGAGGTCAGAGAGAAGACAGGATCAATGGACTCTGGAGTTTGCGTGAATGTGAGGAACACGTCACTGATGAGGATTCTAGGGGAAGGCTGACGAAGTGTTAGACCAATGTGCCGTCCAGTACAGTATAAAAGACACCAACGTCCAGGTAGGAGGTCAAGCCAATTCTAAGTGAACAAAAGAAGAGAGAGATATAAATAATTATGTCAAGCAGAGAACAACATGAATTGGAAAAAGGAGAGAAAGAAAAGAAACAGAAACATAGATTGGTAACAAGAAGGGAACCATCTATCCCAGCAAAACAAAAAATAGGAAATACTAAAAGGATATCAATCCACTGCCTCATATTGATGACAGCATAGAAAGAATAGAAAAAGTGAATTCATGGGATATACACCCTAACAATTATTGTAATCTAGAAACTGTAATGGCTGATCTCAAAAGTGGATATTAAGCTCAGCTAGATAATTATGTCAGGACAAAGTTCACACCACATGGGATTCATTATTGTCAGGACTTGGGACCAGGAAGAAGTTACCTCTGTTCTTGAATTAGGGTTTAGAACCTCCATCAGCTCAACAAAATATGCTAACCGTCTACGCTGTAAACATGGAAAAAGAAGCTTTATAAGTTCCTTCGGCCTAGGGGCTCCATCACAGTTCTTCGTGCAGCTAACAAATAATATAAAGTTGGAAGTTTGATGGCTAAAATATAGCCTTCACTAAAAAGATGTCAGTTTCCAATTGGGCGGAAACTCAAGCCTTTAGGCAAGATTTGGAATAGAGATGCAACTTGAGTAATCCATGTGCAGAAAATTAATACCTGATGACGTCCATAGATATAATCTTCAGCCATGCGGACAGCAGTAGATCCCAAACCCCACCGTATGACATTCACTGATGGATTTATACGCCATTTAGGTCCACAAAGGAAGGGGTGTCGCAATGCATCGAGACAACTGCAGATTAAGTTGGCAAAACAAAGTAAGAGTTTGCAATGCTCTAATGCCAAATAATAACCATATTTCAAATTTTGCAATGTTTAGCTTGTGGAAGTACCAACAGCAGTGATTAATCTTACCTTATCCTTTTGTCAGGTTTTGTCGCCAGCAATAAGGCCAAAAGATTCCAACCAGCACCCCGTTGCCTATCTAGCATCTAAGGAACAGCAATAAACTATACGATCAGTATCAGATAGCTTCAAAAATGATATGCCAATAAACTAACCGGGATTAAAAACCCTTACCTGCAGACCAATATTACCAGATGGAGAATTGTGGCACAGAATTGGTAGAAGGAACTCACGCAAACATGATGGATCATTTCCCTGCAAAAGAGGATACCAAACATGGAAATAATAGTTTTCTTAGTATCAATATTAAGATTTCTAAAGAGTTGAAAAATTGAAGTCACCTGCATCAACATGTGGCATTTAATCTTGAAACAGAACTAAGTAATTTTACTAAAAAAACAATTGTAACATCGCAAGTCAGAAGGAATCTAAGATCTTGAAATAAAACACAGCCCCAGTATGACAAACATTATCGAGTCTATGTTTTCATTAGGTTGGCTATTCATTAGCTAAGGATGGTATTTCCCTAATTCTGTACTTACCACCGTGCAAATTTCACCAAATATCATTTATCTTCAGTGCTTGAATGCAAGGTGTTATAGTGCTATATTGCCTATGCATACTATAGATCTTTGTGAGAACATGGATGGAATCACAAATGGATGAAATGATATAAAAGTGCACAAAACAAACCTTTGTCAAGAATGACTTGAATTTTAGGAAAGTTGAAGAATCCATGAGCTCTCTCAGAACCATCTTTGCCATGATGAAGCCAACACATCTAGGGAACAAAAATCATTTAATTTTTTAAACTAATAATATATACAAGTCCACATTAAATACCTGTTCACTGTTTTCAAAAAGCAGAACAACGGATGCAAACAGAAGTGTCTCGATTTGCTCTAAACCTTACCTCATGTCAAATGCAATCATCATTTTTCGCCTTTCACTGTTACTTGCTAGTGTACTACTGCTAGGACCGTTGTCATGAAAATCAACTGCATTCCCAAGAATACCGACCTAAAAAAGATAAAGAAACCATGAAATCAGTCAATCATGTTTAGATGGAAATATAGCTGCAGAACATTGGGACACACAGAATGCACAAGACAACTTCCATGTCTGTAGGGCTTCTTCTTGGGCATTGTCTTAGTCCTTAAACATTAACTTTATGGATTTATTTAAATTCCAACATTTCCTAGCTTCATATCATGAATATGCATATACGTAAGTCATATAAGTGCATTTCTGTACATCAGCATGCTTAAAAGAATGTGTTCAAATGTCATATTCAATTATATTATATGAGAAATTGATATCTTGCCAGTCACGGTCCACACAATACCAGCGAAGAGACAATATCTTTTATGTTTATTCCTATCAATCATGCACATATTATAGGAAACACATCTTACTGTTAACACTTTCGATCCAAAAGTTCACTGGTGCACAGATTGTTTGCAACCAGAAATAAAAAACAATACAAGTTTATGAATTTGCCATAAACCAAACCAAGTTTATGATGTTTGGGTTGTTTGCTATTATATGAATTTAAAATATTTTTTTTCTCTAAAAAGTGGATTATTTGCTCATTGAGAATATGAAAATAAGTCTAAAAAACACAAAGCATTGTGAAACAGTGAAAAAGGTCATCATGCCCTGATAACTTAGTCCATACCAATATCTGCCATACAGTGTTTTTTTTCTCTAATTAGGCATCAAATTTGCCAAATAGCTTAGTTGTTGAAAAGCAATAGCTTTGTAGCTTGCAGAGAGACATTCTCCTTGTTGGTATGTAGTTGTGCATTTGTCAGCAGCTAAAACTACAGAAAGAGTAAAGAGATATATGTAATCCACATGACAATAATTTAATTGTCTCAGTGGTCTTCCAGATTCCAACTGTAATAATTAATAAAGTTGACATTTGAGAGTCTATGGCACCATGGTAACCTGATTCCTCAATGAAAAAAAGAGTCAGTTGGAGTGCTGGTCTTGGCATTTAAGAGGTTGCATTTATATGCATGATTCAGCTAAGTGTACTGAATAGGATGACATGATTTATTTGTCATCAATCAGTACATACCAACACAATTCAAAATTGCAAGGTAACACCACAATTTCGATGTTCTCATCACATCAATATTTAATTACACTATTGAATCGCAACTACTAAGTATGACACCATTTGGACGTGCCAGGACAGATCCACTGACCACATGCTGATGCAAAATCTTGCTGCAAAAGGAATTTAATCTTCAATTGCTCAACTGTATTGCGTGAAATCATATATATTTATTAAATGTCCTCTGTAAACTACTAAGCATGATTGTAGACTACAACCACTTACATAAACAACAATAAAAGGAAAGGTTGCTTACTTTAACATGCTTGTCTACTGGGCTTACGTGAACATTCTCCAGTCTAAGCTCAGTATGTGCCAGCCCATGGCTATGCAAATAATTAACCTGCATCAAATAAGATGTATCTTCAAGTCCTAACTAAACGTTAAATGAGTACATGTAAAAATTGTCAAACTTTGAAGCTTACACCAATCATAAGGTCTCTCATCAATATCCTGATTAAACGTAGTTGTCGGGTTACAGCAGGTCCTCCTACTGAATCATCTCCTACCCTCCTAACTTGTTCTTCGTCCAATGCTAATGTTGCTTCTAAGGTTGGAAGCCAATCCGAGAGTTGCAACCAGTGATGCAATGAGTAACTCCCATGGTACTGCATAAAAACAAATAGATTCTAAAATAATGAATCTACCAGCACATTGCTCAATCCAGAAAGAAGCAAAACCTAGACCTTTTTGAAAAGCTACGTGAAAATACACAACAAGAGCCTTGGAGTGTTTGAATATTCTATATGCAAGAGTTGAAAGGTCTCTGATTTTTGGTGCGTTTGGTCCAGTTTTGTTTTTGGTTTGTTTTGGTTTTGCTTCACTTTGTTTTGTTGGTGTCTAGTTTCCTTGGTTAGTTAAATTGGTGTTTTCCGGCGTTTTCAGTCGGGCGAATGATGTAACTGTAACTGTACTTTTTGCCCAATCTTAATATACTCACGGCACAGTTCTCATGCGTCGCACTAAAAAAACAAGAATAAGAAAATCTAATGTGGCAATTGCATCTAGAGACGTCCTAAAACTATGCCCTGACATGAAAATTACAGCATAGTCATTATGCAACTAAGCCCCAAAAATGAAGCCTGAAAATGATACTGCCAAATTTATCTTAAGACCAAATCAGCTGGAGCAAGTAAGAGAAAAGCTCTAACCCCGTGCACCAAGATGAACGGGCCATCGCCCTCCTCCATAGCATTGCCCGGAGTGACGTAGCCATGGACCTGCATCGCGTATGAGTTGTACATCATCTGGCGGCGAGCCAGCTTCTTCAGCACCTGTGATCACACGACCCACTCGAGCTCAGCCAGCAAATTCCACCCATATTCCAACGCACTAAACAGCACTTCTACAGAGAAGAGCACTACCTCCAGCGCGCGCTGACCCCTACGCTTCGCCTGCAAGCTCGTCAGCTGCCGCAGCACCACCGTCGACCCGTACAGTTCACTGAACAACAAAATCAGAAAAGTGGCCATCGATTCAACGAATTCGAACAATATATCTAGAGTTTTCCATGCCACTGACCTGCTCTGATCTCGCACCGTGGCCTCAAAGATAGTCTCATCCGACTGCAGCAGGGAGCATAAATCACTACTTGTTACCAACACGGGAGAAGCAGGGAAAAAATAGCTAGTATGAGAGCGAATCAGGGGGCAGCCCGCAGCACCCACCCGTCCGTGGAGCCCGACGCTGACGCGGTCGGCGACGGCGAAGTCGGCCATGTCGAACCTGACCACGGGGCACGGCCCCGCACCAGCCCCCTCGTCCGCTGTCGCGGGCGCGGGCGCGGGAGTCGAGGCGCACGAGCTCGCCTCCAATCGGAACCGCCCGCGGCAGCGCGGATGCGTGGAGGCGCGGCATAAGGGACGGGCGAGGCCTATCGGGGAGGGGCGGGCGGCGACGGCGGCGGCCGCGAGAGGCATGGGGTGGTGGTGGTTGCCGTTGGGTTTAGCGGGAGGGGGATCGCTGCAGCGGAGGAGTGAGGGTTAAGACTTAAGAAGAGGACGAGGCGCGAGGCGGTTGCGTGCGGGGAAGCGGCGGGGGTGTAGCAGCCATGAGCTCGGCGCGCGTCCGCCTCGCCCCGCGCCGCGGCAGCGACCGTGCGGCCGTGCGGGGGGTGCGATATTTTTGGGCCCGGTGCACCAGCTCGGACGTGCGCCGGTGTTGTCTGCTTCCGCCACTTGGGCCGTGAGATGGAGCATTCCAGTGAGTGGTCTACACCGATTTGTGTCTAGTCAGGAGTTACTGCCGCTCTGTGCAGTTCACCGTAATATCAAGAATGGAGTTTTTGGCCGAATTCGCCGTCGTATTAGTAAAAATAACACTCGTCATATGTAATTTGTAAAAATAGTGTTTCACCGCACGATCATCATGCGAAGAGGTCATCCTGAGCCGATACGTATTCGCTATCGCATGACCGTCGTGCGGTGGTGTTCCTGCCGCACGGCCACCTCATTACACAGTGGACTTGATTGTGTTTTTTTTCTTCGAATTTTATATGTTCTGAAAATGTCTCAAAAATTAAGGGTTTAAATCTAAAAAATTAGAGTTTTGGGTTTCGAAAATTAGGGTTTTATGATTTCATGTGACTTGGAATGTGGAAAGTTTAGTATCACATGACTACTCTAGGTAAAAAACACTCATTAAGGGTTTAGGCTACCTCCCGGCCTCCCTCCTCCGCATGTCTGTCACCTCGTCGCTGCTGTCCCCCCTTGCCCGCAGTGCTGCGCCTCGACAATGCCTCTGGAATTTCCAGCGCTGTGACTACTCTAGGAATTTCCGGATGGGATGCAAAGGTCCTAGTGAACTATTTTATTTAGTTCCTGTGCTGATTGATGGGCAGCGTAAAAGGGTGCAACTTTAATAGTGCTTTTGAGCTAATGAGTAAGACGATGCATGAAAGCTTCCTACCAAATATTTACACATACAATGCTAAGATTGATGTATTTTGCAACAGAGAATGGATTCATGAAGCTTACAAGGCACTCTGAGTGGCCACTACTCTTGGTACAAGCCTAGTTCACCACGCAAGTTTTTATTGAACCATTTGTTTAGTTCCTTGGTAGAAGCCTAGTTATTGATGATAGGTAGATGTCAGAATAAAATGCAATGTATTGAAAAGATTAACATTTCCATTTACATGCAATTGGGATGGGATGTGTTGGTAGGTTAGGCAACGGCGGGGACAGTGGCATGACAGAGTATTTTTGTCATGCCGTGAACCCTTAGTGAACCATTTGTTTCCCTTCCTAAAAAAATGTCACCCCCTCTTGACATAGACAACTGCCACCCCTCCCTACCATACCTAGACAAAGGATTCTTCGGCAAGGGCTGGTGCCAAGCCTACTTACTTGGTACAAGCCTAGTGACTTGGAATGTGGGAAGATTTCGACTAAGTGGTGTACTTCCTCCAACCATAATCGTATACCACGTGTTGTTTTAGAATAATCGAACAAACTATAATGGATTGAAAGCACGTTGTTTACGATTAAGCAGAGTGTCTCTTACCTAGAGTGGTCATGTGGTACTAAACTTCCCACATTCTAAGTCACATGAAATCATGAAACCCTAATTTTCGAAACCTAAAACCCTAATTTTTTAGACCTAAACCCTTAATTTTTGAGATGTTTTTTGAACATATAAAATTCTAGTAAAAATTACACAATCAAGTCCACTGTGCAAGGAGCCTTCAAAAAAATCATAATGTTTGTATCTCATTTTCTATATTAAAAAATTCCTACAAACAGTATACTTAAATAAATTTTTGAGAAAAATTCTGAATGGATAAAATTATAGAAAAATGACCCAAGCAAGTACACTATGTTGGAAGGCTTCATAAAAAAATTTATAATTTTTGGAGCTTATTTTCTACATTAAAAAATTTCTACAAAAGTATACTTAAATGGATTTTTGAGTTTTTTGGCACTACAGTGCTCCGCACGGTGGCCGTGCGCTTTTTGGTGCTACAGTAGCCCACCGCACGGTGGTCATGCAACAGGGACTCCACCGCATGGCGGCCATGCGACAGCGGATACGTGTCGGCTCATGACGACCTCCCGCACGGTGACCGTGTGGTGGAGCGCCATTTTTGCAAATTGTGCACGATGAGTGATATTTTTACTAATACGCCGACAAATTCAGCCAATTCAGCCAAAAACTCATCAAGTATGAGTACTGTTCTACTTGGTGTTCTACTGGGGATGAGCCAGCCCATTTTCATCTATGCTTACGTCCAAAATGTCACAAAGGTAGGTGCTAGCTTGCAGATAAAATTGGTAAAAGCAACAATCCGGATTTATGTTGGTTTTTAGAGTGAATTCCTCAGGGTCAAGTATGAAAACTGAAATTTTCTTTCTAGTAGTTTACTAGGTATGTGTTGATCATTAACTAACTAAAATATGGGAGGTGTGATTTTCAAAATCCAAAAGTTATCAAACATTGTGAATATTATATCTTTATATAATATCGATCACTGATTCATGTTTATCTATTAAGTGAAATGATCATTTAAATATATGAGACACTCATAAAGACATGTACATGTCCACCTAATTCCGTACATATGATAACTCGATGTAGCCCACTGAGTAGCCAGACACCTTCGATAACAATGCATGATATACCTAACCAGTTTACTCTTTGCCTCTACAACCTCTGGGAGAAAGAAAGTCCGATCACTCTTGCTCTATGCTACCATTCCGGCGAACGAGTTATGTGAAAAAACGATCATTGTGAATTATGCTTATACACGTTCTAATAAAAAATTATAAACATAGATTAGCTAGAAGACAATAATAATGTATATCTAGCCATCCATATGCCTTCCTTCTAGGCAAGACAACCCCTTCGGAATGCAAATGCAAATAACCAATCACTATGTAGATGGAATATAGTAAGACAACATCAATTTATTTAAGTTTTTATAAAAAAGGAATTGTACATCAACAATGGTGAAAACCAGTTTCGAATTGTTCCAAATTTGATTTTCTTTAGAGACAGTTCAATCGGAATCTTATCGATAAAACCACTTCCAGGATTCTATTTGTCCCGCAATCGTTGCTATATGAAGAGAAATGAACTATCATTACACAATAAAGATAGTCCAATAGTACTCCCTCCATCCGGAAATACTTGACGTCCTCTAAGCTTAAAGTGTTCTGATCTACGTCATTTAATTGGAAACGGAGGGAGTACTAGATCAAGTGGTAATCCGGCCCTAACAAAAAAAAACTCTAGCACTGTCCCGAAGAACAAAATCCAAACCATCTACCGCAGCCCAAAGGATCTGTGTGTGACGCGCATCGACTCTCGTGTCCAATCCTGCCCCTACGACCATAGCAACCGATTTTTTTTTGAAATAATATTAAGTAGAGACCCGGGCGCGCCTTGGCGCTCGTGATATTTAGGAGGAAAAAATCGATCAAGACTGGAACTGAAAAACTGATGAAGAATGAGGCTATTGATAGGCAAGATTTGTGCAGAACAGTTCTATTGGTTTTAGGCAGCATATTACATAGTTGAATTGCAATAATATAAAGCAGCTAATATTGACGATATCGATAGGCAGGTTACGATTGAGCTAGACGTAACAAGAGGAGAGCATAAAAATGCGTCATAGCAGTAGGCGTTTTAGAGGTTGCTGTAGCAAGGAAACGATTTATATGTGTTAGTTCGAGTAGAGATAAGGCAATGTTAAGGTATTTAAATAAATCCAGAGCTATCTAGAGATTGCCATGTAAGTTGTTTAAAAAAAAGGGAAAATTTGAAATATGCCACTGCAAAGGTGATATAATACAAATGTGCCATTTAATTTCGAAAAATACCATTGCATAGTGTGTGATTTTTGGAGAAAACACTAGTAGGTGGCACATTTGTGAGTTTTGAACTTAGGAGTGGCATATTAGAAAATTTCCCATAAAAAAGGGTCGTAAAAGAACAATAGGACAAAGAATAATACATATGGTCTGTTTCAAAAGAGACTGAGAAACGTACCGTTATTTAGTTGTCTTTTTGGGTTGAACGGACTTTTTTAGAAGATGTAGAAGCTGCAATATCCTCAGATGGAGTCGAGTCTGATCTACAGAATATAAAAGCACGCTGTTTGAGTAGGTCTGAATAGAAGTGTCTAAATATAATCTGCAGTTGAAACATTTGTTGTGAAGAAGGGTGCGAGTAAATAATTGTATAGATCTAGACTGTTTCATTATGAAGTAGGTTATGATTTGTTGAGGTGTGGCTTGTTGAGTACAGCATGACCGTAGGTATATGGTAATATTAAAAGGTTTATAGTAACGTATAATATAGTGCACAGATGACACTGCATAGGTACAGTTATATATAGGTGGTAAGTCTTATCCTACATGATAGCATACACTAGTGGACAGATTAAACACGTGTTTTATCTATGGTATAATTAAATTCTGCATTGTGCGAAACAAGAACAGATAGTCTAGTTGACAATATATCTGAATAAACCTATAGGGTCTTGTTTGTGTATAGAGTTTGTATTTTTCTGTATATAGTGAGGAAGGACAGGTAACCTATTGTAGGCATACGAAAAGAGGGGAATAATGTGGTGGAATGTAAAATGTACAAAGTTAACAGAATTTAAGTAGGGTAGTGAGCTCAAAAATAGTAAAGATGCAAGGAAATATAAATGCTAAGCAGAAATTATTTGTAGGTTTGGTTTTTGCCGCTGGAGACTTACGTGTTTCGGCCTTTTTTCAGGAGGTTGAAGAGAAGCTGGCTCATTGGTGTAGTGGGGGTTTTCGTCTTGACGGTGTTCATTTTGCATATGTAGTAACGAAATTGTATATAAGTATGTATGTGTAAACAATAAAGTAATATGGTTAAACTTGTTTGGCAAGTGGAGATAAAGGAGGAAAATTATATTATAGGCACATGATGTGGAGCATTAATTTTCGGTGCCTTAGAACAAACACAATAAAATTGTGGTGTCTTGTAGCTAATTTCGCCTAAATCTACTATACCAAATACCGTCTACTATAGTGCAAATTTTCAACAAGTATCTGGCAACCCAGTTTGTCGAACTAAACCAAAAAAAAGAAGAAGAAAAAGGCAAAACAGCAAGGCTGTAGAAGTTGCAATGTTTTCACCAGACAATAGAACAAATAAATACTAACAATGTAAACTCTTGGCAATTTCCAAATCTGGCAAGTATTTTGCATGACTGGCAACAAAGCTAATGGGTCAAAAGAAAGATGTACCTGTCCTAGTTATCAAGTTACATGTAGCACGAGGGGGCATATCTAGGGCAAACTCATGTGTAGGTGCAATCATACAAACTTTCTATGCGGACAGTTGGATAAGGGATTGTGGATCAGACGTGAGGGGACTTGAGGGTCACATGACAAATGTGTCCGATAGCATCGAGGCAAAAATACCAAAATCAGACAAATACACATACATCCCAAAAGAGTTTAACAGTTCGACTTGACTCGGTATAACCACCAGTATACTTGGTGTTGTTCCGCAGATTGTTGACGGTAAAAATCACGTGATCCGCCTAAAAGTAATTGTCTATGGCAATCATACATTGGCATTATTTCCAAAATTGTGGAGTGTGGACTATCACGATGCCATTTTTTACACTCTACACTATAGAGCAAAAGCAAGCTAATAAACTGCAACTACGATAACAAATAGTGGGAATAGGATACACTACACGTTAGTCATAGTATTTTTTGAACTTGTCAAATACATTAACTGTATGTTTGGTTTTTTGGCAGACTAAAGTTAGTTTTTTAAAAAACACGTGTGAAATGGTGCTTCATGCACCCATTTCAAAATTTGAATTTCAAATCATTTCTATTATATAAATAAAAAAATGATTTCAAAATTTTAACATAATATGTGAACTTCAAAATAGTTGATTTTAAATAATGGTATCTGAATGTATATTTTCGTGTTTCATTATTCCAATTTTAGAAATTTCAAAGTTATTCTCGGTATCATCCAAAAAGGGAAATGTCAGTTTCAGTAGTATCCATAGAGGGGGAGAGAATTACCTGATTAATTTCATTTGCATTAAACAAGATCAGCCAAGATGGTGATATGAGATCACATAGTCCTCTATAAATTGCATTTGCAAAAGGAAGTATCTGTAGGGATTATCAGGAGGCTGCCTATTGATACAAAACAAAAGCTCTGAAATCATGAGAAAATTGAGCAAAGCAACGAACCTAACGATTAAGCTTGTAGTATGCTAGTGCATGAACATAGTGAAAATTATTTCCATTACTAACAGAGATATTTTTACCGATAGGTCGCATTTCATGGATAATTCTTTTACTACCCAACCATTCAGTCAGAGTAAAATCCAAGCATAGGTCCTCAACGTCATCCACATAGTGTTGTTTGATGAAAAGGCATCCATATTATTGTCGTAAAAAAGAAAACATCAAAATGGTATGTCTAGAAGATTTTATCAAAAAGATACCCAAACTAAATAATAAATATCATATGCAGTCTCCATAGAGGGCAACCAACCTTCATCTTAGGAGTTAGTACATCAGAATCGATCCCCAAACAGCAATAAACTTTTATGAGGCTTAAATAAATGACAAGATCTTACCAAAGATATGTAACAAACTACAATAAATGCATAGTATTGACCAAGTTTCAGAAAACCAGTTTGTTCAAGATTGGGAAAAAAAAGGCTAAGTAGAAAAAATGTCATAAATCATAACTCAACTAATATTCTTCAATGTACAAGAGAGATATGTTAACATACAGGGGCAGTAAATTGAGCATCTACACATCTTAGGATCATTGCCACTTTCAATAGCAAAAGCAGTACTCCATTCTTTTTTTTTTATCTCACTAGACTAAATAGGAGCAACAGTTTAAAAAACAAACCAAAATAGAAATCTCTAATACCTTGAGTTGCATTAGACTTCTACAAAGCTCAGAATCAAGTGTTGATAATTCATCCAGAAACTATATCGCCCTAAAAGTTTCTGCACAAATATTGGTGAAGAACAATAGTCCAATAGAATCTCCTCGTAGTGCTTTGCCAACAACTAGACCAAGAAATTCAATCATATCAATGTCGTTGTCCAAAAGCCCAGCATAATTGATTGGAACTAAGCTACTATCAGATCTTGGCGTTTGTGAAAAAATCCCATATCTGTTCACAGAAGATAAGGGGAAAAATATAGTATCAATGAACAAAAAAAAAGCTTTTGTATTGGAGAAACAAAAGATTAAAGGGCTAATTTTTTTACAGTAGCCATACTCTGGACTGAAGGCAGCATTAGACAGATCAGTTAAGAGCTCGTTTGATAGGCCACCGTAGTCCAAAGTAGCCTAAGGAAGGCCACATTCACTCACAAACTGCAAATTCAATCACAATGTACAAAACTAAGGCACCGGGGAGTTTTAAAATAATTAAGACATTTACAGAACAATATCAATACAGTTTACCAAGAGTTCTCCATCATAATAAATCATTTATGTGTAGTATCCTTCTGCACCATGTTCATAGCAGTATTTTTTTGTCGTAAGAATGCATATCAGCATATATAGATAAAAGAGATATTAATAAGTTTGTCCATAACAGATTAGTTCTTAACTCCAACTAACTCCAAAATAAGCACAATTGTTCTACAATAGCCTAGCAATAGCATGTATTAACTCCAAAACAAGTCTGGAACTGCGACTTAAGCCTGATCATTTACACAAGCATTTCTTTCTAGTTGTGGTCACCACATAAAACCTACGAAGATTGCGTTTTTATTATCTGATAAGTGCAGGAAGAATCCTCACTTCGCCAGAAGAGGTCTGGATGGTGCCGTAGGATTGGTCGACAGACTACAAGAACCTGAGCACCTTCTTCCAGCTGTCGCCACACCTCCCTAGGACCTCCCCGCGAGCCGTGGGCCCCATGGCCGTGAACGACGTCCGTGCGACGCACAGCCTAGATGTCGTGTGCTCGATCAGCGGTCAGAGTGCGCGACACGTGGCCTCGAGCTACGCCAGGTTGCTCGCGGTGAGCCGGCCGAAGGCCAGGACCTCCCCGATGAGGTGGCCCGACAGCTCCTCCATCAAGAAAGTGTGTGGCGCCTTCTCCCCCACCTTGGATCCACCGCCGCAGGAACCGCAAACCCTTCGCAAAGAGGCCGAGCCTTGGGATGAAATCTTGGTGGTTTTGGTCTTGGATCGATCGAAAACATCCAAAGATCACGACAAATGGATCGAAACGACAATCAAAGCAGTAGCAAAACTCGCCAAACACCCGTGTCACCCCAGCAAGAACTAGGGATCCGATGCAGCTTGGACGGGACAAACCAAATTAGATTGAACAATGTAGGGAATCCGCGATATATGGGGAGGAGGAGGCCGTCGTGGGAGGTGAAAGAGGGGAACAAGAGGAGCGGAATGGTGGCGGCGTCGAGCGCAAGGAGAGAGGAAGAAGAATGGAAGAGGTGTGGATGGGAAGGTTACTGACACGACGCGATCGAACGTGGCGAGTTGAGCGAGTGTTCACGCGGAAGACCGAGGCAATCGAAGAATCGAGAGAGGAGGACGTGCCCGGAAGCGTGGCGAGCGGAGCGAAGCAGGCAGTGTGAGTAGAGCACGGGCAAATCAAATGGCAGAAGAAAGCTGAGGCACAATCGAACGTGTAGAGGAAAACCGGGCAACGTGGACACCCTGGTTGCACGCCCTTTCTACCTCTCTTTACCTGGTAATATTTAAAAGATAATTACAAAAATAAATAGTCGATTTTTTTTTTACAAAACTAGATGCTTGTCCTGTCGCCATTCCAATTAACGACAAGGACCCGTGCACTGGCGACAGGGTCCTTGTTGCCAATTTAACTAGTGACAGGGATCCTAAATTTTTTAATATTAAAATTTGAAAAACTGCCATTTCAAATGGCGATAGGGATCCCGCAAATCACTATCGTTATTCCAAATGGCGACACAATCTCCTCTATAAAAGACCCTTGAAACTCTAAAATCCAGAAAAAAAACTCACTTTTATTCAGAAAAGAGAGAAAGAGGGGAGGGAAGGGAGATGAGCAGAGAGGAGGAGTAGAGGGGAGGAGAGAAGCTAGCGAAGCGTTACCCGTCCGATCACCCACCTTTCAGGTAATTTTTTTAACCGAATGGATTACATAGTTTTAGATGTACGGTTATGTAGTGTAGTATGTTGTATATAATTCTTTTTAGTGGGTAGTTTAGTTTTAGATATGTGGTTAATCATGAAAATCTTATTTAGGGTGTGGTACGTCAAATATGTCGGATGCCACCAACTTCAAAATTTACTACGGTCATGAGAGTATTCTTGATCCCCAGGGGATTGATTTGCATTATTTCCAATCGGAGACTGTGCCCCTAACAAGACCAGAGCAGCGTACATGGGGCGAGATGATGTGGTGGTTGTTCCACTCATTCAATATGGACCATGCTGTGTATGATCTGAGATTGAGTTGTCTTGCCCCCTGAGCAACACAACACACATATTGGGAGTTAGTACATCTCAAGGGAACGAGATCATGGTAGTCATATGTATGCATGCCGAGGGAGGAATGGTGGGATTTGGTCCTTCTGATCTAGGCATATGCCAAGCCTACTAATGCCGAAGAAGTCGGGGACTCCAGCCACAGTATAGCGCACACAATGGTTGAATGTCTCGGAGTTACTGATTCTATCGATGAAGACCCTGCGGAAGGATCTCCTTCAGTTAGGCAAGCTAGTGGGCTTGCTGACGAGGGCGAGGAGTTGGAAGTCCTAGTGCGAATGATGGATCTCGAAGACTGAGACTACATGGCAGTGTCAATAGATGAAGGATCCGACGATGAGGATGTTGTGGACTAGCAGGCGGTTCCATCCGATTGTAATACATACCAGTTCGACAACCTCATTGTTAACGAAGGCTCCCATGTGCCGTGGGAGTACGACCAGAGCGAGGTCAGGCAAGGAGCAATGTACAAATGCAAGGAGGCCGTGAGGAGGCGGTCAAACTTTGGGTCTTATCGGTGTGGCATACATTCACAGTCGTCAAGTCTAATCTAAAATGCTACGACGTGAAGTGCGACATAGAGGGATGCCCATGGAGAGTACATGCACTTCAGCTTAAGTGGGACACCTACTGGAAATACTCTATAGTGGTCCCCCACACATGTGTCGTCGCTAAGTCAATACAGTCTCATAGGAACCTATCATTAGGCTTCATTGCAAACCTCATGTAGGTGAGATCATGGATATTCTAGATTTTGAGCCACGGTCCATCATTTGGGCGATTGAGACAAAATTCTAGTACACAATTAGCTATGCCAAGGCGTGGAGGAAAAAATAGAAGGCATTGGAATCATGATTTGGTACATTCGAGGACTCCTACCATAACCTCCCCGGGCTACTTCGAGTCATACAAGATAGAAATCTCGGCATTCATGCCGACATTCAAGATTCCACGCATTCGAAGTGGGTCAATAAAGAGGGTACTGAAGTGAGCATTCTTCGTCTTTGGTCTATACATCAATGCATTCCGGCATTCCTAATTGGAAAGTACAAGGGCCAGATACTGATTGTAATAACGATGGACGGAAGCAATCAAGTTCTTCCCGTGGCATTCACTTTCATTGAAAGTGGGAACACAGATAGCTACTGGTTGTGGTTTATGAGGAATTTGAGGATTTCTGTTGTACAGGGCCGTCCTAACGTATGTATCATACATGATCAGCATACGAGCCTATTGAGTGCAATAACTCAGTTACAACAAGGAGAGAACGAACAATTTCAATGGCCAAATCTGCAGAGCAGGTGGTGCATGAGGCACTTGGATGCAAACTTCTGCAAGCAGTTATGCAATAAGAACTTGATGAACCTGTTCAAGCGGCTGTGCAACCAGAACTAGCAACGAAAGTTTGAAATACTCTATGATGAGAACATCCCGATTGGACCAATTACACGAGCACGAGCTAAAATGATTAATCAACAGGTGAACTCGCTTTTAGTTGAATTTGATTTTTGTTTACATAAGAACTGGTTACTACCTAATGCTAGTATTTTAATTGTTATCAGGTTTATGTGTGAGGCCGACGGCATGCCAAAAGAAGATAACACATGCATGGAAAGGAAATAAAGGAGTGCATGTGTCGAGAGGATCAATACATGTTCTTCTGCACATTGTTTTAATGTTAGCGTGGAGTTGGATTGCATGCTTCACACACCATCATGAGTCACCAAATAATTGTTTAGTAGATGTGGCTCATGGGACCCACACAACATATTACTGAATGGAGGTCCTTGCAAAACCGATTTAGTTTCTTGATAAAAGAATCCAAATAGGCTAGCTAGGGTATGATATTTTATTGGTGCGTGGTGCATGGGGCCACTGTTTGCATGGTGTGCATGCCGTTTCCGAGTTGGAAGACGGCGCGGCGCAGATTTCGGCGTCGGTTATTTTATTTCCTAATCTTGTACTGAGTAGTAGGCTATATATAACTCTTGTATGCCGTCGTTGCAAAGGGGACGGTATTTTTTTCAGATATCAATATATTCTTGATTCTAGGGTTTGAGCAATATTGCCCCCACTAGAATAGGGAGTTCCAATCTGTTGTGCCGTTCCGTCGTTCTTGTGAATCCTTGTGTTTTGCAGGAGCAGCGACACGTCTACTCGGTGTGGTCGGTAGGCGGGATCACGAGCGTGTGGTTGGGCGAATTCTTTTGTCGCAGGTTGCTGTTTGACAGTGGTTGGCGCCATCGGTTCGTCAGGTTGCACGGATCCAAGTTATCATTGATCCTACGTCGTGAAGATCGGGCATCCCCCGTATCACTCTGGAAGATTCCAAATGAGTGGACCTAGACGCATAGAAGGGAGGCAGAGAAAAAGGCCACCCCAAGCGCTGACCATGCCCCCAAAGCATTGCCACAGCTACCCACAGATGGTCCTAGTGTGGCGAGGAAGACGGGGGCGCAGGTGAAATGCTTCTCGGACTAGATTGAGCACGAGCCTAAGGAGAAGTGGTCGCTGCTACATGACAGGGGTGTTGCTCGATATGGTGTCATGACAACCAATCTAGCCAAGATGTACAATTAGATCATGCGCGGTGTAAGGTTCCTCCCTTTGGTTGGTATGGTGGAGGCAATTCTCTAAGGTACCATAAATTATTTTGTTGTCAGAAGCAACAATGCGTCGCTCGCTATAATAAATGACAGAGTACTCTACTTTACCATGATCACGAAGTACATAGAGAAGAAGAGCAAGAAGGTTGAGATGCACCGGACATTCAAGATGGACATAAAGGGAGCTTTGCTCCGAGATACTGTGTAGGTATAAAAGACGTCGCGGGACAAACCGTGAGAGGATCACCATGAGTGCACGCTACGCCGCGCTAGTTGCGTATGTACTTGCAACAAGCCTTTTCTTCCACATAGGACCTGCTCCCATGTCATGACCGCATATTCAACGGTGGCGCAGCATCCCTGCCAGTACCTCTCTGACTATTTCAACAAGGAGGATGTGGTGCAAACCTGGAGTACATAGATTTATGGTTACGGTGTGGTTAGCCATTTCACTGGTCATCCGACCTAGGAGCAACTTATCTGGGCTATGGACATTGATAGGCTGAAGGGAAAGGTTGACTAGTGACAGGTACGATGCATCAAGAATGATATGGACGAAGCAGAAGCAGGGCGTCGTACGAAGAAGTGCTCCATTTGCAGGGAGCCGGGTGTCATACGAAGAGATGCACACCTTCAAGAAATGTCATACGAGAAATCCACATGACGAATGAGACACCAGCAGTCCGGACGTCGCCTTAGGGACCTCATCTGACCACCAGTGTTCCCTTAGGCAGCTGCCTTGCCCGCCTAGGCACCGCCTAGGTGCTGGGCGCAAGCCTCCCAGACGGCCCCCTAGGCGCTCGGCCCGCCTAGGCAGTCAACACGGGTCCAAGGCGACCAGGCGGAGGCTGGGCCGGTGGTCAAGCGTCCCAGCGCGAGCGGGGCGGCAAGACGGGAGAAAATAGGGGTAGTGTTGGACCGAAAAGGCGACTAGAGGGGGGGTGAATAGGAGCACGATCTCTTTTTCTCCCAAAATCAATTCAATACGAATCTCACTCCAATAGCTATGAAAGCTATGAAGATCAATCAATCATGCAAGCGGAAGACTTGTATTGAATCAACTCAAAACCCCAAAGTAAAATCAACACAAAACCAAACACCGTCCGACTCTCACGGGCGGTCGACGGTCACCGGGCGGTCGACGATCCACGGTCGACCGCTCTCGGGCGGCGTCGAGATCGATTTCACGAGGTCGACCTCTCGCTCGATGAACAGAGAAAACAGGCCGACAAACCAAACGCAAATTGATCAAACTTTTGATTCGTGAGTCCAAACTTCGTGAAACTTGACACACAACTTCCTAAGGATGTCGAGAACCTATTCCAAGCAACAATTGTGATAATTTTGCTCAGGTTCAGACCTTTTACCGCTTGAGCGAAGTTAGGTAAAAACGAGTCAAAACGAAAATATGATCTTAAGACTTGCACGTGGGTGATTGATGATCTTGATGATCCTAGATGTATTCTCACACGCCACGCAAGCTAAATCACGCCAAGAAACTAAGCAATAACTCGCGGATCAAGCAAAGACTCAATTCATCAAAAGAGAGAAAGAAAGCACATGAACTCACTTTTGAAGAAACTTCTTTGGATTGATTTGATCTGTTTACGCCACTCCATCAATGGATGACAAAGACTCAATACATGAGCACGAAATCAAATCCAACTCTCTAGAACCCTAACCTCCTCTCCTCCTCCCTAAGCAAATTAGGGTTTCTAAACAATGAAACGTCGAAAGGTCGGGAGGGAAAGGTGCACCACCTCCTCCTCTATTTATAGTGGAGGCTTAGGGTTTCTAATAGAGTCTCCTAATGGGCTCCGTTAAGGCCCAAAACAACGGGTGACACACGCACGCATTTTAAAGCGCCGTGTTCATATTGTGCGGGCTGTTCGCCACGTGTAGGTTGATCCAACGCTCATCATGTCGGCAAGTTCTCCCATCCGCCCCACCGAAACCACCATGGCACTTGCACCGACCGCGCCGGATTCAACTGGCCGCACCAACCGCCGTTCGGTCACCTTTGTCCATCTTGCACCATGCTTGAGTCAACGACTTCACCCGCATCGCCGATCGCTTTGAACCTCGCTCTCCAAGCCTAGTCCCGATCATCCTCGCCTGACCGTCGTTGACCACCAAGCAACCCGCACAACAATAGACAAGCAAATCGAATTCGGAACAAGTTCTTCACAACTTGACCCACGTTAGTCAAAACATGCATCATGCAACACATATGCCATGAAATCCACGAACTTGACCTAACAACAATCATCACGCCGCCACACCGCGACGCTTAACTTCATGGAAACCGTCGACCACACTTTGGCCGGTTCGACTTCATCACGGGCCGATCAAGGCGCAGTAGGCGGCCGGCCGCCACACAAAGGACTTAGCCAAAATTTCAACACAAATCCGCAACCTCTCGGAAATTTAAAACGAATAGAACTTTGACCGAAGCTCCAAAAATATGGGACCAAGTGCGTGAGAATCTCTCACTTGCCTACACCTCTATTTTTGGGACGACCGTCGACCACCAAAGACAAAACACCGAGAGGGCGGTCCGATCGCCACCATGGCCGGCCGACCGCTTGAGACTCGACAGAATCGAACTTTGCCGAAACTCGTGTTTCGCAAACCTTCAACGCCATTGCCAATTGACACATCATCCTAAGATCATGAGCATATCCCCATGATATCCACAATCTCCCTTGATGATCACATTGGCAATTTCCAACAAATGCAAGTTTTGAGGTTTGAAAAGTAAAACTCAACGCTTGCAAGCGAAAGGCACAACTTGGTCCATATGCAAGAAAAAGCAAAGGAAATGACCAAGCTCGCTTTCGTAATAGCATCGCAAGTGAGATAAGGCAAAAGAAAACAAGAAAGCTTCAATTTCCAAAGAAGGGTCAAAAATCTCACTTAAGGTCCATATGAAAGAACAATTGTTCAAATGACCTTTGATCATGGTGAGGATCAAGAATTGCAATTCAAGTTCAGAAGAGCAATAAGACCATAAGAATGCAAATATGGAACTCCCTCACTATGATCCTCAAAATTTAAAATTTCAAATTCTCCAATTTTCTCCTCTTTAATGTTTTAAAACTTCTCCTTTACACATTTTGAAATATCTTCTCCCCTTTGACAATGGAGTCATCAAGGAATCACGCCTTCCTCTCGCCCGGAGATAACAAATGCGAGAATGAGGAAAAGCATAAGAAGGAGCATGCATGAAATGCAATGAAGTGGCTTCATATTTTTGAATTTTTCAATTTTGGATTACAAGAAGCTTTGGAGATTACCTAAAAGAACAAGCTAGCATCTCAAATTTTGCATAAACACCATATCACCGAATGCGCTTAGCAAGATCATGAGAAGACATATATAACAAAGCTAAAGCAAGAAGGCTCAATATAAAGCAATGAATTTTAGCATTTTAAGCAAAACTTCAAATCTAGCAAGTCCATCAACAGGATCCTAAGATGATATCGGTCATGTCAAAATGTCAATGTGAGACCAAGACGCTAACAATGACCACATTAAGAGACAAACAAGTCCCGAATTGAATCATTTTGCTCAAATTGTCTCAAACGCCATTTTTCAACAGATTTTCAAGCCGTCTCATAAGAAAGAATTGGTGAGATCAGTTTTTCGCACAAAAGAGACCTCCCTTTTTTGTTCACAAGAGCAGATTTAGATTCTTAAAAGAACAAGAAGCTCAAGTAATGATCAATACTAGATTCAAGATCTAACATCGCAATTTTGACAGGGCCAATGTCACAAAAGGATCACTAATTGCGCAACTAGCTAAAACATCCACAAATTGCAGTGTAAATACCTGGAGGGTAGAGTGTAAATACCTGAAGATGCCATACTGGAGGGTAGAGTGTAAATACCTGAAGATGCCATACTGGAGGGTAGAGTGTAAATGCCATACTGGAGGGTAGAGTGTAAATACCTGAAGATGCGCTTAACGGCTTGGCGATGGGAAGTCCTCGAGACGCTCAAACCTCGCATGCAGGCAAACAAATGGATGTCCGGCCTGAGGCCGTCAGTATGGTATGAACCGATCATGCCGCGTACTCGCGTTGATCCACGGCTTCTCCTTCCTCATCTGGATCCAAATACCGGTCGCCATGGGAGTGGCGATCGGCTGCGCCGCCCATCTCAAGCGCTTCGCAGATCCTTGGTGTACTTCGTCGATGGATGAAGATCCCTTCCTTGCATTGCTTGATTTGAAGCCCTAAAATAATTGAGCTCTCCCATCATACTCATCTCAAATTCCTGGACATGGTCTCGTAAAAATCGAAACAAGAGCATGAGAAGAACCACCAAAGATAATATCATCTACATAAATCGAGCAAGCAGGAAGTCATTGCCACGCCTAAGGATGAACAGTGGTCTTGTCTACCTTACCCATCTCAAAATCATTCTTAAGTAAAGGTCTTAAGTCTATCATACCAGCTCTAGGGGCTTGCTTAAGACCATACAAGGCTTTGATAGCTTGAAAACATGATGTGGATGCTTGGGATTCTCAAAACTTGGGGGTTGTCTAACATACACTTCCTCCTCTATAAAACCATTCAAAAGGCACTCTTAACATCCATCCGATATAATCTAAAGCCCTTAGAAGCAAAGAAATGCAAGCAGAATGCTAATGGCTTCCAATCTAGCAACAGAGCAAATGTCTCATCAAAGTCTAACCCTCAACTTGGCTAAAACCCGAGCATCTTATTCCTCTCAAAATTTCTAACTCTCATGCATGGCATTAACCCTAAATCTAACCTTGTTTCTAACCACGTAGAACCATCCTCATTTTGTTTATTTTTGAACACCCAACGGTTCCTATCACATTATGACCACTAGGAGGTTCTACTATCTAATCTAACCACGTAACCATCCTCATTTTGTTTATGAACACCCAACGGTTCCTATCACATTATGACCACTAGGAGGTTCTACTAGATTCCGATCTTATTCCTCTCAAAATTCTCTAACTCCTCATGCATGGCATTAACTCACTAGAATCGATAACGCATGTGATATATCGCGGGGTTCGAAAGAAGCAACAAATGCGTAATGAGTAGAGACTTGGATCGTGATACCGAGCGAGTGACTCGCCATTAAGATTACCAATCATCCGATCCGAGGATGATGCCTCAATATGAAGTGGAGCGCCTGGGAGACAATATCTCTCAACCTCCGCAGTATCACTGATGAAGAAGATGCGAGAGGAGCCTCAATTGGAGGTGACGCAATGAGTGTGTCTTCGAGCTTGGACAGAGCCTCAACAGCAGCAGTGGAGGACAAAATCAGCTTCGCCATCATCTTCCTCCACAAAAATGCTTTCACACCTGTATCACCTGAAATGCCTGATCTAGCTCTGTGGCTAGTCTCATCAAAAGTGACATTGCATGTCTCTGGACAATGTTAGTTTCAACATTAAAAACCAAAACCCTCGAATGTGCAGATAACCTGTAAATAAACCATCAAAAGTCCTTGATTCAAATTTATCTAGATTTCTGCCTTAAGAATGAAACACTTAGCTCCAAAAACTCAAAATGAGAAATGAGGGTTTTCTACCAAAACGAAGCTCATATGAAGTCTTGCCCAAAGATGGTCTCAAGAAGACACGATTTGCAATATGGCAAGTCAGAAATAGCTTCGCCCAAAACCTCCTCTGTGCTATACTCATCTAGCATTGTCCTAGCCATCTCGACTAAGGTTCTGTTTCTTCCTTTCCACAACGCCATTCTGTTGAGGGACGTGTGGAGAAGAGAACTCGATGCTCAATTCCGCGCCAAAGACAAAAAGAGGCAAACGAGGCATTCTTGAACTCCGTGCCATTGTCATCGCGGACGCTCTCAAGGCACCGTAAAATTCAAGCCAAACGAAGAACAAGATCACGATAAAACCAAAAGCTTCATCCTTCAAGCAAGAAAGAACACCCAAGTGTATCTCAAAAATCATCAACTATGACAAGAATGTACCACTTGCCACCAATTGACCGAACCTAGCAGACCAACAAGATCCATATGAAGCAACCGCCCCGGTCCGTCACCATGACCAAAGTCATCGAAGGGTGAGGCGGCAACTTGCTTGCCATGCCTGTGGCGCATACATACAAGATCCTTGACGGCTTTGAGTTTGGGCAAACCTCTCATGAGATCAAGGTTGCTAACTCGCCGATGATCAAAACCAATGTGCCCCAAACGTCGGTGCCAAAGCCGTAACTCGTAAGAAGGTGTAAACAAACATTTAAGAGAACCACAGAGATTCAAAAATCAGCTTCAAAGATTCTAGCAACTCTATAAATCCCAAAAACGAGCTCACCAAAGTAATCAAGCACCCGACAAGCATTTTTCTTAAATATAGTCTCATAACCATCATCAAGAAGTCGTGAGACAGAGTAAGTTAAACCTAAGCTTGTCCACAAGGGCGACGCCCTTTAGGATGAAATTGTCATTCACCCTAATTGTTCCTGCCTTCAATCCGCCCTTGAGTATTGTCTCCAAAGGTGATGAGGACATCACCTATCGACCGCGTGAAGGAGGTGAACCATTTTGAGTCTCCGGTCATGTGGCGTGAATACCGTGAGTCGACTAACCACGTGTCCTTCCTTCCGCGACGATCCCGAAAATCAAGGCACAGAAGAACGAAGTGTCTCAACATCAAGTTAGTTAAACATGACTTGGGAACCCAAGATCGAGACACACGTCCGCGAGTAGTATGCAAAGCGTATGCTATCCTTGATTCTATTTGAAATTGCTAGAGCAATGGTTACTCTAACATGAGAGTTATCCTGCCTAGGAGCATGAGCATCATTAGCATGTGAAATAAATCCTAGACCAGTTTCTTCCTTTCTAAATTACCATGTCTCATAAAAGCTCTAGGTTGATTAGATGACATTCTAGCAAGATTTTTCTTAGCATTTTTCAACCTACGCCAACATAACTCAACCAAATGCCCATCCTTCTTGCAATAGGTGCAATGGTACTTGGTACCACCGAGAAGCACCTTTGACCGAACAGATGGTTGGGCAAAACTCGCAGATTTGAAAGTGATCTTTGCAGTTGGGTATCAAATTCAACTAAGCCATTTCTCAAAATTTGAATGTCATTAGATTTATCCTGGCAAAGTTGTATCCTAACCCTTGCTTCTTATAAGGAGTTTTTGACTTGTCAAGAATCATGTTTAACTGTTTCTTACCTTTAAAAATCTTTCTAATGTGTCATTAAGGTAAGCAATTTCTTTTCTAAGGTTAACACATGAATCACAAGTTTTAGCATCAAACCTCTTCTTATAAAGAGCAACTTCAAGCTTAAGAGCTTCACATGAAGCACAAGTAGCGAATTAATACTATCCTAAGCTTGGCATATTTAGCTCTAGCCGCTTCTATAACATCATGTAATTCACGCTCACGTTCTAAGCGCATGCAGCAAGAGCTAGATTCAACCACATCGAAACAACCAACATGCTAGACTTTAAGCATTTTTCGCAGGAGCAGATTTAACTTCAATTAGCTCGCTTCTAGCATTTTCAAGTTGTTGCAAAGCAATATCATGAGCAGATTGCGCTTAGCAAATTCGAATGTAAAGCATAGCAGATGAACATTCATCGATTCAAGACTCTTAGCATTCACAAGTTCTAATGTGATTTTCTTTACTTGTGACTCTAACTCCTCATTCTTAGTCATGATGAACTTTAAAGCTTTATCCGACCTAACATTTGCTCATAGACGCTTCACATCTAGCAAATAGAACATCATAAGAAGGAGATACCTCATTGTTGTCATTGATGTCGCTGAGTCACCATGAAGCACATGCGGTGAAGTCCTTAGCCTTCCCCTTCTTGTCTTGAGGAGCTCCTCCTCCTTGTCCTCCTCGCTCCCGAGTCCACATCACTCAAGGATCGATCTCCAAGAGTGGCAAGAACCCAGGAGCAGCCTTCCGAGCTTGGCATCATCAAACCCGAGTTGCGCCCGAGGCTTCTTCCAAGTTGGCTTTTCATCCTTGTGGTTGCTCTTACCTTTCAGCTTGGGGCAATTTGTCCGGATGTGATTAAGCTCTCCACACTCATAACAGTCACAGGCCGCCTCTCTTTTGTTTCTCATATTGTTGTAGGCCCGTGTGAACTTCTTAATCAAAAGCGCCATCTCAGCTCAGAATACTCTCAAGATCCTCTTCTTGGATTGCAGATAAAGAAGCAAGTGAAAAACCTGAAGAGGACTCAAACGACCCATCAGAGGCTCTCTTGAGCGGGTCTGCTACCAAAGCCATGTTACCCTTCTTAGAATGGTCAGCTTTCTGGATCTCATGAGTCTTGAGCTTGCTATAGAGCAGCTCCAAAGTCGATCGTAGAAGTTGACATTTTCTGAATGGCGAGCCTTTATCTCCCACTCTCGGTGTTGATTGCAGCCGTGAGATGGATGGCATTTTGATCGAGTAAATTCAATACCAACAGACTTCATCTGATTTATCACTGTGTTGAAGCGACTGAAAATGTCATCGATGCTCTCACCGGGACGCATCTCGAATTTGTTATATTCTCTTTTATACACCTGCTGACGCACTTGTTTGATTTGGGAAGAACCTCATGATAGGTTTCGAGGGTCTTCCAAATTTCATGTGCGATCTCGAGATTGCAAATCTGTCATATTCCCGTCTACCAAGCCCACCATACGAGAAAATTCTTTGCCTTACGGTCATTAGCCAAAAGGGCTTCGGAGCGCGTAGCAACCTCGTGCAAGATTAGCGGACCTCGAACACCTCCCAAATACCTCGTGGTTCGCTCTCAAGAAAGACACGCATGCGGTTCTTCCAAAAGGCATAGTCGTGCCCATCGAAGATATGCGGTTTGGAAGAGTACTTATCCATCGCCAAAGTTCGTGACCGGTTAAGATCAAGATTGAACTAACCGCGCTCGATACCACTTGTTGGACCAAAAGGCGACTAGAGGGGGTGAATAGGAGCACGATCTCTTTTCTCCCAAAATCAATTCAATACGAATCTCACTCCAATAGCTATGAAAGCTATGAAGATCAATCAATCATGCACATGGAAGACTTGTATTGAATCAACTCAAAAACCCCAAAGTAAAATCAACACAAAACCAAAACACGAAGACATCGCGTCCGACCTCTCACGGCGGTCGGACGGTCACCGGGCGGTCGACCGATCCCGATGTCGGTCGACTGCTCCTCGGGCGGTCGACCGATTTCACGGGAGGTCGACCTCGCTCGATGAACAGAGAAAACGGCCGACAAACCAAACGCAAATTGATCAAACTTTTGATTCGTGAGTCCAAACTTCGTGAAACTTGACACACAACTTCCTAAGGATGTCGGGAACCTATTCCAAGCAACAATTGTGATAATTTTGCTCAGGTTCAGACCTTTTACCGCTTGAGCGAAGTTAGGTAAAAACCGAGTCAAAACGAAAATATGATCTTAAGACTTGCACGTGGGTGATTGATGATCTTGATGATCCTAGATGTATTCTCACACGCCACAGCAAGCTAAATCACGCCAAGAAACTAAGCAATAACTCGCGGATCAAGCAAAGATTCAATTCATCAAAAGAGAGAAAGAAAGCACATGAACTCACTTTTGAAGAAACTTTCTTTGGATTGATTTGATGCAGTTTACACCACTCCATCAATGGATGACAAAGACTCAATACATGAGCACGAAATCAAATCCAACTCTCTAGAACCCTAACCTCCTCTCCTCCTCTCCCTAAGCAAATTAGGGTTTCTAAACAATGAAACGTCGAAAGGTCGAGGGAAAGGTGCAGCCACCTCCCTCCTCTATTTATAGTGGAGGCTTAGGGTTTCTAATAGAGTCTCCCTAATGGGCTCCCGTTAAGGCCCAAAACAAACGGGTGACACACGCACGCATTTTAAAGCGCCGTGTTCATATTGTGCGAAGCACTCGCTTGCTCCGCCACGTGTAGGTTGATCCAACGGCTCTCATCATGTCGGCAAGTCTCTCCCATCCGGCTCCCACCGAAACCACCATGGCACTTGCACCGACCCCCGCGCCGCTTGATTCAACCTGTCCGCCACCGAATCGCCGTTCGGTCACCTTTGTCCATCTTGCACCATGCTTGAGTCCATGACTTCACCCGCATCGCCGATCGTTTTGAACCTCGCTCTCCAAGCCTAGTCCCGATCATCCTCGCCGTTGACCGCCGCTGACCACCAAGCAACCCGCACAACAATAGACAAGCAAATCGAATTCGGAACAAGTTCTTCACAACTTGACCCACGTTAGTCAAAACATGCATCATGCAACACATATGCCATGAAATCCACGAACTTGACCTAACAGCAATCATCGCCGCCACACGGCGACGACTTAAAGTGAAACCGGTCGCATCGCTTGGCCTTGGCGGTCCGCCATACCACGGCCCGATCGCCAACGAAGGCTGGCCGATCGCCACAAAGGACTTAGCCAAAATTTCAACGCGAAATCCGCAACCTCTCGGAAATTTAAACGAATAGAACTTTTGTTCGAAGCTCAAAAATATGGGACCAAGTGCGAGAATCTCCTCACTTGCCTACACCTCTATTTTTGGCCCACCTCAAATTCCAATGCCACTCAAGTTGCCGGTCCGATCGCTCATTAGACGCCCGGTCGGATCGCTACCCAAGCTGGCCGGATCACGACCGCCTGGCCGATCACAAAGACAAAACACCGAGGCATGGGCGGTCCGACCGCCACCATGGCCGGCCGACCGCTGAGACTCGACAGAATCGAACTTTGCCGAAAACTCGTGTTTCGCAAACCTTCAACGTCATTGCCAATTGACACATCATCCTAAGATCATGAGCATATCCCCATGATATCCACAGGTAGGTTAGGAGGCTCTCAGCCGTGTGGTTCCAAACCCCGGCTCCCGTTGCGCCGCTGCCTCTCTGGCTCCACGTCGCGTGTCGCCCCCTCTCCGGCTCGCCCTTCGCGCACCGCCTCCTCTCTGGCTCCCCCTTCGCGCGCCGCCTCCTCCCCAGCTCTCCTTCGCGCGTCGCCTCCTCTCCGGCCAGATTGACATTCCCCATCGCCAGATTTGGTCTCCCCGCTGCCAGATCTTGTGTTGATGTGTAACATCCCAAGTGTTGTTACCAGTTTAAAGTTAATTAAAGTTATTATTTTGTTGGAATTTCTGAAAAATTTGAAAGAATTCTATTGCTTTATTTGAATTTCTGGAGTTTTAAAAGTCAAAAGTAAAATTTATTTGAAGTTCTTGAAGTTTTATTTGATTTAAATTGAAAAATAAAAATTAAATTAATTTCTGGAATTTTAAAAGCTTTTTCCTAAGTATTTTAAAGCCAAAATAATTTATTTGCAAAATTAAAAGCCAACTTTAAGTTGAAAATAATTCTATTAAGTCCAAAATAAATAAGGGAATTTCTATGAATTTTTCCATAATTTTTGGATTTACTTTGCTATTTTCTAAAGCCAAAATGATTTAACCGAGTTATTAAAAATGCTAAATCCTTTAAAAATCCGGAAAACCTATTAGGCTGAAACCCCTCCGGGGCATTCTCTCTTCCGCACCTTCGGCCCGCACGCACACCCGCTCCCCTCTCCCTTCCCCACCGTCCGATTAAATCGGACGACCATCCATCTCCCCACGCTTTCCGCCTCCTCCGCACCGTCGGATCAGAATCCGACGGCACGCCTCCTTCTTCCTCCTCGCTCTCCCCCTTCCTCACGGAGCCGCACGCCTCCACCATTTTTGATCGCAAGGAGCTCCCCAACCACTCCCACCTCCCGCGCGACGTGCGCACGACCCGTCACCCTCCACCGCCTCCATTCCCCACCTTCTCCCTCTCTCTTCGCGCCCGGTTCGTCCGCGCGCCTAACCGCCGCCGCCATGCCGCAACCACCGCCCCCGCACACGATCTCCCTCCTCCGTGCCCCCTCCGCCCCTACAAGAGCACGCACCGAGTGCGCCTCCTTCCACTGAACCCGACGCCGCCATCCACTTCTCCCCTCCCCCTCCAAGCTCGCCGGAATTCAAGTTTTTCCGCCGCCACCACCGTGGGTCTCCGCCGCCCCTAGCGCCGCCACCACCGCCGCCGCGTCCCCTCTAATGCCACCACCGGCTTCGCCGTAGCCTCGCGAACCTGGTGCGCTCGTCGCCTCGCCGGAGAACCACTCCATCGGCCGCGCCACCATCGACCCATTCACACCGCCGCCAAAGCCCTCGCCGCCGGCCACCGCTACGTCTCCAGGTGACCAAAAAAGGAGCCCTCAACTCCCCGCACTCTCCTCTCCCACTTGCTGCCCTCGCCGGCCGCTGCCGCGCCGCCAAACGCCGGCGGGCTCGGGCGGAGCACGCCGGCTCGTACTGCGTGCACGCCGACGTAGCCGCCACCTCGGTGCCACCCGGCGCCACGTCGCCAAAATCGTCTGCGTGGCTGCCTAGTCAGCATGCCCCGTGTGGCACTCCAAACCCCCCCACCATTCCAAAATCTCGGTGGGACCAGTCCACCGTGAGCCGTGTCAATGACGCGTGGGGCCCACTGTCAGAAATTCTTTTTAATTCTTTAAATCCGAGAATCCCAGGGCTGATATGAGCATTGCGCAATAAAAGGCTTTTCTTTAGAAAAATAATTCAAGAAATTGGATTAAAACCAGATTTAGGGTTTTTAATAGATTTAAACTTAGGAAATTCATATCTTCTGAATCCCAACTCCAAATTGGGTGTTTCAAACTGCAAAATTTGTATAAAATCATTATCTAGCTAACTAAACCAAAATTATTTAATTTTGAGTTCATTTGACCACTAATTCCTTTAAACCCTAAATCTAACAGTTCATGTAATTTCAAACTTCAAAAGCCCATATCTTTTGCATCCGCACTCCGATTGAGCCCATTCAAATTTCTAAATTTATCTAAATTCAAGATCTAGCCAACTAAACCAAAATTATTCAATTTGTAGTTAATTTGAATCTTATTTGAATTTAATTTGAATTTGGCTTATTTTCGTGTATAGATTTCAACGACTTCGGAGAGTCAGATTTCGACGCCGTTTGATAGCAACTATTTGAGCTAGGCAAGTTACATTCTTGATCATATTTGCACCCATTATTTAAAATTATTTAAATTCTATTTCAAATTATTACTGCATGCTTATTTAAATTCAGTAATTTAAATTCCTGTTTTAAATTTATAGTTATGCCTAAAATCCTTTGTATGTCCAATTTTGATAATTGAATCAAACATGTTGTCACCCTAGTCAAAACCTGGTTGATACGATAGTATGAACTGGGATCATTTTGGAAAATATTGTGCTTAGCCATGCTTATAGACCAAATATGTTTCATTTGAGGAATTTCAGCTAGAAATCAACTATTGTTTAAATGGTACCCTTGGCATTGTTGTGTCATGGGAGTTTTATAAATGACTTTAGAAAATAAAATAAAATGATGGTTTGGACTTAGGCGAAATGGTTGTCTGGTGGGTGCAGGTTTATGCACGGGCTCAACTGGGTAGGTTGAGGTCCAGGGTTCTGTTGGTTGTCGCCCAGGTCAGTTAAGGACCGGTCTTCGAGCCGCATCTTGCTAAACCACATCGTACTACCACATGTCTTGTATGGGCAGGACCTGGCTGAATAATTTGCAAAGTTCCATCATGGGTGTTCCTGTGATGCGGTGGGTAGTCTTTCATGTCTTTTGTTAGTCCCACCTGGCGCAAGAGGGGGTCTGAACTCTGCAGACGGGTAGTCCAAAGGGGTGAAACCTTAGCGAGGGAGGACTATGGTGGAATGATGCATTGTAAAAGCCTCGTGATGATCACTTAGTCGCACACCTTCGGAAGTGTGTCGGACGGACATTAAAAGTTGATTATCTCTTGTGGGTAAAGTTGTACAACCTCTGCAGAGTGTAAAACTATTCGAATAGCCGTGTCCACGGTCATGGACATGCTGGCAAAGCCACCCAAAGTTAGACTTCGATTTCAAAATATTTTTTATAAAAAGTTTTGACATGGATGGGTGTCCATGAGAAAAGTTATGGGTTGGTGCCCGTGTTTATGTTGGTGTTAGGTTGGTGCCTACACTATCTTTATCAATACAGAATCAATTTTAGATTTTATAAAACCTGAGCTTTTGAACTTAGTATGGTATTTAATGTCAAATGTTGTTTTTGCATAATTAACCCTATAAGCCATCCTTTGTTACATCCATGTATGCATGTCATTCTGTTATTTGACGGGTGTAACTTGCGAGCACGGTAGTTGTGCTCATACTTGCTTTATGCAAACAAATTTCAGAGGAGAAGAACTTTGCTTCAGGTGTAGATCATGACGACTAGGCCGCTACCCCAGTCGATTGCCTTTGGCAGATCAGCTGGACTCCACTACTTCTTCATCGTCTTCCGCTGTGTTTATTTACTGTTGCCCTGTAAGGCTATCTTGTAATCAACTCTGTTGTTTAATAATAAATTTTAGCATTTATGGTTGTGTTATCACATTTGTTTACTGTGTGAGCTAGCCACTGATCATGGGACTAGTTCAGTTATGCACAGAAGATCTGGGATGTTAATCTCGGGTCTTTACATGATGGGAGAGGGATGAGGCGCCGGTGGGATGGGAGACGGGAGAGCAAGGCAAAAAGCGAGAGGGGCAAGAGGATTAGGCGAAGAGCGAGAGGTGGCTGTCGGCAGGATGGGAGAGGGGCAAGAGGATAAGGCGAGAGCGAGAGGCTTTCGGTCGGTCGACTCGGTCGAATGGGTCAATGGATCGACCAGCGGCGCAGTAAGCCTTTGTTTTTCTCTCTTTTCTTTTTCTTCTTCGTTTCCTTCCTGTAGCTTCGGCAAACAACTTCGATCGTCGGCTGCTTCGACCACCGACTAGGCGCTGCCTAGTCTTGTTGTAATATGTGGTGTCCAATTATTTGTAATATTAGTTTGATTTCTCGAAAAACCAAGCGATGACATTGTGATTTGTGACGACGGTGCGCTGAATGTTATGTAATATCATTGTGATTTGTCAACAAAATATTTGAATGTTATGTAATGTCATTGTTATTTGTCGACAAAATATGTTATGACATTGTGCTGAATGTTTTTTAACTTCTGATTCCAGTCGCCAGTTACGCTGAAGTGCAAAAAAAAGGGCAGGTCCCCATCGCCAGTTCAACCGGCGACGGAGACCTCCCACATCGTTTCAATTTGTGACAGGGCCCCTGTCGAGCCTGCCGCCATTCCAATTGGTAGGGCTGGAAAAAATGCCCAAAGCTCAAGAGCCGGCTTGGCTCGTACCGAGCTTGAGCCGACTCGGCTCGGGATCGTGAAATTTCGAGCCAAGCCGAGCCTAGGTTTCAGCTCGCAATCAAAATGAGCCGAGCCCGAGCTGGCTCATGAGCTCGACCCACGAAGGCCCAGGAGGCCAGCACCCTGACCAGCTAAGCTAACCCTAACCCTACACCACCACGTAGCCCCAGATCCATCCCCAATTCCCCATCCCCATCCTACTTGCCCTTCAGCTTCAGGCTTCAGGCCTTCCTCTCATGTCGCCCTCCATCCGCAGCGGCCTCCTCCAACCGTACCATCATGCCCCGTCCTCTCCTGGCCGGTAGGCCCCGTGCTTTGCTCCCCCGTCCTCCTGCCTCTGCCCTGGCCCCGTCTTCCTGCCTCCGCCCTGGGCCCGTCCTCCCGGCCCTGCCAGGCTATCACGTGCCGCTGCGCCTCATGGCCCTCCTCTCCCTCCCCTTTCGCCATGTCCTCTAGGCTCTAACCCCCACCGCCGCCCCTTCCACCGTTGGTCCTCCATCTGCCGCACTCCATCCGTCGCGGCCTCCTTCAACCGACGCACATGGACCACCAACAGAGCATGGAGTCTCGTGCTCGAGGGAAGAAGTTGGCCAATGTTAGGGCCTCCGCCTCGGCACTACCAGTACCAGTACGGGGCAAGCGTGCAATCGGTGGACAATGCCTTTGCTCCCAGCCTCCTGACCTCGCCGAACCAGTAGCCTCGATGAGTGTAGACGTGTGGTGTCTCTCAGTGAGGATGGTGTAGATGTAGTAGTGCAGATGTTGAAGCTAGAAGTGTTCTGAAGCTTTGAGCGAGCTTGCTTAATTAGTTATACAGATGTCATGATGGTTTTCTGGTGTCATTATGTAGTAGTGCAGATGGTTTCTGATTGACATGTATTGAGCAAGTCAGCTTTGAGCAACTTACCTTTTCTTAGTAGACATGTATAATGTATTGAAAGTAGACAACCTGCTGTTGTTACGATGATAACACTAGAATATATAACTTACCTTTTCTTAGTAGACTGTAATTATGACTTCATGTGTGAATTAAAAGGAGTGGGTATGAAACCATAGCATCAAGTCATGAACCATATCTTTTGTGGAACCATTTGTGGAAGTTTATGAAACCGATTTTTGTACCAACTGATGAGACAACAGTGGTAGTTTATGAAGTTTAACATAACCATTTGTGGACTACAAACATATGTTAGACAAATTGGATAGATTAGAAGACTTGAAGCTAGCTAACATAATATTGACCACAACTAGATGACTAAATATATTCATAGAGCATTGGTTTGCTTTAATCCATGTCTAATAATCTCCAATGTTTTATCACAGTCGTCGAGTGTGGATGCGGATTGGGAGGATTTGGCTCATGATGATCATGATGTTGTACCATCTGACAAGGAGCGGGAATAAGGACATGTTTCAGTGGACTCTTCAAGTTCAAATGGTGATGAACAAGCCGCTGTGGCATTGATAGAAGATGGTACTATCGTGTCTCAAGGAAGATCAAAGAGGGAGGCAAAAAGGCGGAAGGGATCTCCAAAGGCAACTGGGAGACAGAAATAAAGATCAGATTGTTGGAAGATATGTGAATGTTCCATCGAAGACAAAGAAATGGGAGATCGATACAAGAGCAAAGTGTAGATTCTGCTACAAACTCATGTCTTATAAACAAGGGGGTGCAACTTCACATCTTATGAGGCATATACCGAAGTGCACATCATATATGAACAAGGTGGCTAAGATGAAAGCTCAAGCGAACCTCAACTTTGGTCCTGCCATGGGAATTGAGACTAGTTTACCTATTGTTTCTACTCCTAGGGAATATGATCAAGATGAAACTCATCGAATTATTACTAAGATGCTAATTGTCCATGAGTATCCCTTTAGGATGGTCGAGCGCACTTAGTTTAATGTGTTGATGAGGTACTTAAATCCATTATATCAGTTCATCGGTAGAAAGATGATAAGAAGTGAATGCATCAAGATTTATGAATCAGAGAGGGAAGTCCTTAGGAAGAGTCTCAAAAGTGTCTCTCATATTAGTTTAACTTGAGATTTGTGGACCTCTAACCAAAACCTTTGCTACATGCGTTTGTGTCGGGACCCCAAGTAGCAACCTCAGGTTCCTCTGTGCAAACCTAACTAGTCCCATGATCAGTGGCTAGCTCACACAGTCTCAACAAAGATAAAATCATATCCATACAACAAACCAAAGAATAAGCAGACAAATTAATATTACTATTAGCAAAAGACCTTATGGTCAGAGTTGTTACAGAGTTACCACGCAGGGCTAAACACCAAGAGGTTACAAGTAGCGGAGAACAAAATATCTGCAGAAGCCATCTGACATGCCCACAGGCAATCGAGTGGAGGACGCGACCTAGCTTGCAAGGTCTTCAAAGTACTCCTCTTCATAGCACTCTGAGTTCCCTGGTTCACCCTCCTCTGCTGATCAAACAGAGGGCATACAACCGTGAGTATTTTGAATGTACTCAGCAAGCCGTGGGGAATTATATACAAATAATATTCATGTAGGGCTTGACAAAAACAGCTTTATGGTTAATTTGCAGAAAGCAGTATTGACTAGAAATACAATAAGTAGATTGCAAAGCACAGGTTGAAAGATTAATACATAAGTAAATAAGTTTTTTGAAATAGCTTGTGAACACCCTTTTCATTTCCCAGACCACTCCCACGACCACTCGTGAATGCCCACGACTACCTTTTTGAGAAAAGCTACCCCTCGTGTGATATCACCAGGCATTGTTCATAATCGAGGACACGCCTATTCGAATAGTTTTACACTCTGCAGAGGTTGTAAAAACTTTAACCACATAACACGACTTCTCTAGTTGGTTTGGCATTCGTCGAAACCACCACTCACTACCTTAGGTGAGCCGTCTAAAGAATATGTCAAGGCCTTTACAAAGCTCTATTTTGACTCGATTCTGCTCACTAAGAATTCGCCTTCCTGGCCCCCTCTTGTGCTATTCTCAACTAAAACAGAACTAACTCAAAGCATTGCTAATTAGTTAACTCAGTCCACCCCATAAATGAAATTGTGGTTGCATGGTATTGCCAAGATCAATAGCCCACAAAGTTAAGTTCTCAGAGGCTACTCAGGCGAAACAACCACATCCCAATGTGCTTCCTGCACCCCCTTTACTGCACGATCATTAGCTTGAGTAAGAAATTATTTTGGGTTTAACCTAGCCAAATGACAACCCTTGCCATGACACAACATCTTTTAAAAGCAGTGGCTCCACCACAATTCTATATATCATTTAGTTAAGTTTAACATTCTATGAGTATGATCAAGAATCCCTTCGGATAACTGTCGGGACCCGAAAATACATCTCAGGAACCCTCTGTGTATTCTGAACTAGTCCCAGATCAGTAGCTAGCTCACACAGGAAACAATGATGAAATACCATCTATTTATTCGATTTAACTAAAAAGATCTCAAAATAACAAATAATAATAATAACTGAACCTTATGGTCAACGTTTGCTTAACTTGCCACGCAGGGCTAAAGAAACAAATAAACTCTTGCAACGGAAATAAACTCTTAAAATGGCCAATCAACATGCCCACAGGCAATCGAGTGGAGAACCCATCCTAATCCGCAAAACCTTCATGGTCCTCTTGGGCGAAGAACTCTTGAGCAGCTTGATATTCTCCCTCCACTGCTGATCAAACAGAGGGCATAAAGCCATGAGTACTTTGAATGTACTCAGCAAGCCGTGGGGAAATATATGCAAATAGTATTCATACAGGGCCTGAACAAAGGTTAGATGTATGGCTCTTTTGCGGAAAACAACATTTACGATAAATACAATAAATAGATTGAAATGCTGAATTGAAAACAATATTCAATAAATAAACAATTGTTTTGAACGACTAGTGAACTTCCCATTCACTCCCAACCAAACCAACGATAAGTGAATCCCTATTCACCAATCGACACAAACCACCAAGTGAATGACCTATTCACCAAACGAACATTATATTCATCAAGTGAACTTCCCATCCACACTTCGACACATTTTTGAAGAAACTCTATCTCCCGTGTGAAATCCCCGGACACGTCCATAATCGCGGACACGGTTATTTGAATAGTTTTACACTCTGCAGAGGTTGTACAGCTTGACCCACAAGAGATAGATCAACTTATAATGTCAATTTAACACACTTCCGAGGTGTGCGACTAAGTGATCATCACAAGGCTTTAACAAAGCTCCTTCTTAACCCAGTTCTGCCCGCTAAGGTTTCAACACTGAATGTCTTTCCGACCAGACAGGGCCACCCTCTTGCGCCACCGTGAGAATACGTTTCCCATAACTCACACTTCACATAACAGAACCAAAATTAAGACATTGCTAATTAGTCAGCTAGGCCCGTCCCATCAGGCATATGGTTGTATGGTTAAGGCCGGTTCAATGACGCACAAGATTAAGTCCTTGACAAATTACTCAGGCGAGTCTACCACAACCAAAATGTGCTAAATCGACACACCCACTATCCACCAACCACTCGTCCGAGCAAAAACCATTTTGTTCAACTAAAACCCATGACTAACCCCGTCATGGTACACAAATTTTAACAAGAATGGCTCACCACCACGGTTCCATATTTCATTAAGTCAAGATTAATCATTATGACACATATGATGACAAACCCATCGTAACTAAGCTGAACTAAGCATTGATACGATACCCATGTTGGCAATACAAATATATCCAACTAAAAGTTACCCATTCTAAGGCGACAAAGGATTCATGACATTCAAATAATCAATGGAGGCATAATGACAACAGATCATAACTAATCCCAAAAACATTTATATAAAGATAGTATGCAATTGTATAAAATAATATACTTTTGCAATCATAGGTTCAATATGATCAAAGGACCACGAATTGCCTTGGAATAAATCCTGGGATTAATCTTGATCTTGGTGTGCTACTCCTTGCTCAAAGCTTCCCGAAGTATCAACGTCTACTCGCAAAACAAGCAAATAAACCAAATAAATAAATAACAGAGAGAAAACAAACTCTAAAAATTAAATAAAAATTTTATATAAATAGATCTCGAATTTAGATAAATTTAGGAATTTGAATGGACTCAATCGGAGTTCGGATGCAAAAGATATGGGCTTTAGAAGATTGAAATCACATAAAATTATAAAAATCACAATTTAAGGATTTACTGGAATTACTTTTCTAAAGGAAAAGATAATTATTACATCAGCTGACGTCAGCAAGAAATATAAGCCGAAAAGAAAACAAATCTGACGGGTGGGACCCACTGGTCAATGACTTGGTGCACCATGGACTAGGTTTAGGCTCGGGTGGGTGTTTAGTTCGCCACATGGCTGCTAATAGAGATGATTTGGATGCCACATGGGCTATTGACTGGTATGCCACATGGGCCAAGGATCCGCGGTGGCACAGAGGTGGAGGGTGGGGTGGCTTGCCACATGAGCAAAGAGAGAAACCGAAGGGGAGGGGAGCTCTGGAGCGACACCATGGCCGGTGGCAAGGTGACGGAGGCGATACAAATCCGGTGAAGTGACGAAACGGACTCCAGGGAGCACAAGGACACTTCTGGAGGTGATAGCTTGGCACCGGCGGTGGTGAGACGACGACAACAGTGACTTTGGCGGCAGCGAGGTCCTCAGGTTTGGCGGCAATGAAGAAACCTCGGTGACGAAGAGACACGAACAGATGGGGATTAGATGAGAATAACCTGGCACGCATTGTGACGCGCAAGAAAGAGCGGAGGAGCTCACTGGGATAAAGATCGGTCAAGGGCAGCGGCGGTCGGTTTGTCGGACGAAGATGACAATGGCGAAGGAGCGGTCCGTGATCGAAGGCGGAGGCGTCACAGTGTAGACCGTGCTATTGCGGACCCGACGGAGAAGACGACGCGGGCTGAGGAGGTCCAACGGTGGCGCAATCCCACGTTGACGAAGCTTCGGCGGCGGCTCTGTGTTTTGGCGAAATACGGCGCAAAAAGGAGAAGAACTAGATTGGGATTTTAGGGTTTTGGTAGAGAAGAATAATGCGCACAAATTGACATGGGTGCGGCCCTTTTTATAGTGTCGGAGAGGGAGACAGAGATAGAGGACCGGCGGCGCTGTAGAGCGTGTCCTTCTTAGACTCGAGAGTGCAGCTTGAAGACAATGAGGAGCTGGCCAAGGCGGGGCCCACGCGGCAGTGACACAAGAAAAAGGAAGGGAGAGGAGTTCAGCTGGGCTGACGAAATGAAAAGGAGATGCAACCCAAGGCTGACTCGCGCAGAAGGAAAACGAAGAAAAGGCCGGCTCGGTCGGCAACGCATGAGAGAAATGGGACAGGGCTAAGAAGGAAAACGGGCTGGGCTTCGGCTGAGAAACGAGCGGGCCGGATAGAAAAGAAGGATGGGCTGAGCCAACGAGAAAAGAATCGGGTTGAGGAAAGATTCGGCCCAAGACAAAATATGAGATTTAAGATTAGTTTTTCTTTTTAGAAAATAACCGAAACTCCAAATAGCAAATAGCAAATACACTCGGAAAAATTCTAGAAAATACATCCAAGCACATAGAACCCAAATAAAATAAATTTTAATATAGTTGATGTTGACATTAATCATATTAAATTGTTTTTGAACTCTGAAAATTCATATTAAGCTTTAACTTTTGCCAGAAAATTCAAATGGTTATTTTTCTTTTAAAACTTCAAAACAAACCAAATTTTAGGATGTTACAATAACTAAAGCATGACTAAGCATAATATGCACCTATGTTGGTATTATAACAATGTCCAACTAAGATTACCTACCCTATGGTGTCCAAGGGTACATGTCAACATGTCGTTTGCAATTTATCAAGGAGGCATACTGTCGAGTAGATATTTAGCTAGTTCCCAAATCAGTTTTATACAACTAGCCATAAATGTTGATAAGAAACAATATACTTTTATAAAATAGGTTCAATATGATCAAAGGTCTATGACTTGCCTTCGATGAAGAGTTGGGATGCTTCTGTCGAGGTCGTCCACGAAGTCTTCCAAAACGTCGGAATCTACACGCACGAACAAAGCCAAATAAGTAACTAAAACAACTACAAATAAAATCCCAATAAATACCAAATTAGCACAAACAGCAAGAGGAAGAAACTAGAGGAGTTTGGAAAAAGGAATCACTCGAATTGGAGTTCGAATGGAGGAGAACGGGCTCTCGGAAGGAGGTTCGACTGAGAGGGAAGTCAGAGCACAGGGAAACTCACCAGGACAGAGAGAGAAAGAGTTGAAGGGAAAATAAGAGGAGGGCAAGAGGGCTCCCTGGTGCCTTATATAGGTGTGGGGAGGTCTGGAGAGGGAGAGTGGGTGACTGTAACCGGAGGACGCCGCATTCAATACGCGCGACGAGGGTAGGTGAGCTGGTGTGAAAGTACGCACGGTGCTGACCCGAGCGGAGGTGGAAGATGACCAGGGCGCACGGCCGACAGGTGAGGGAGGGGATTGGGGCAGGTAGGGAGGAGACCAAAGAGGGGACGATCACAGCGGAGGCGACAGCATTTGATGCGACACAACAGTATTTAATGCGCGAATACTTTCACGACAGCAGTGACGCAGCGGGAGGAAGAAGGT
Organism: Ampelocalamus luodianensis; assembly: GCA_036346255.1. Taxonomy (NCBI): domain Eukaryota; kingdom Viridiplantae; phylum Streptophyta; class Magnoliopsida; order Poales; family Poaceae; genus Ampelocalamus; species Ampelocalamus luodianensis. Next base: position 59,882,774 of record CM070618.1, on the reverse strand, counting down.
GAGCAGAGTTGACAGGTGGAGCTGGTCGAATCCAAGAGGGAGGTCGCGACCAAGGGGGTGGTCGTGACTAAGAGGTCCCGAGGAGGAGGTCCTGAGGAGAGGTCCTAAGGAGGTCATGAGGAGGAGGAGGAAACAGAGACACAGAGCTTCAAAAACCAAGAAATCCAGCAAACTCAAAACAAACCAAAATTTCGAATTAGTTGAAATTTGATATAGTCATTTAAACCATTTTATTTTCCCAAAATCTCAAGTTAAGTTTTATGACTTCAATAAATCAAATGGTTATTTTTATTTTGAAAATTTTCAAAAAGCTCAGAAAAACTAGGATGTTACAAACCTACCCCCTTAAAGGGAATATCGACCCCGAGATTCGGGCTGACTAGAGAATAGGTGCAGGAATTCGGCCTTCAGGTCCTCTTCACGCTCCCATGTGGCTTTCTCTTCAGTGTGATTGCTCCACTGAACTTTGCATAATCGAATGATCTTACTTCTTGTTGCTCGCTTTGACACTTCCAAAATCTTGATGGGCTACTCCTTGTAAGTGAGATCTTCTTGCTGGTCAACTGCTTCTAGCGACATCTTCTCTTCTGGTACACGCAGACACTTCTTCAACTGGGACATATGGAAGACATCATGCACATCTGATAGCCACGGTGGGAGCTCTAATTTGTAAGCAACTTCTCTTCTTTTGACTAGAACCGAAAAATGTCCAATGTATCTGGGTGCAAGCTTCCTAATGACTCTGAAACGACGCATTCCTTTGAGAGGAGAAACTTTTAGATACACATGATCTTCAGGTGCAAAAGCTAAATCTCGGCGATGGTTATCAGCATAACTTTTCTGCCTGGTTTGAGTTGTCCTTAGCTTTTCTCTGATTGACTTAACTTGATCTTCGGCTTCCTTCAGGATATCAGGTTTGAGTACTTGTCCTTCTCCTGTTTCAGTCCAATACAAAGGTGTTTTGCACTTTCTTCCGTAAAGGGCTTCAAACGAAGACATCTGCAAACTTGATTGATGACTGTTGTTGTAAGAAAATTCTACATAAGGTAACATTGATCCCAGCTGGTCTGGTTCTCTAGAGTGCAGGCTCTCAACATATCTTCTAGGATTTGATTTACTCTTTCTGTTTGGCTATCTGTCTATGGATGGTAGGCTGTACTGAAATTCAGATTAGTGCCCAGAACGCTGTGTAGTTTCTACCAGAATCTAGAGGTGAATTGAGATCCTCAATCCGACACGATCTTCTTGGGTACTCCATACTGATACAAATTGGGTTATGCAATGTCATGTGCTAAACTTTATTGAATTGGGTCCTCCACACAGCGAGGTTGTCATAGCTCAGGCTGTCTTTGATTGCATTGCTGAATGGAGGACAGAGGATAAGATTATCACACTTACTCTTGATAACGCTACCTCAAATACTATTGCTGTACGTAGTTTAATGGCCAAATTTGCTGCTAGATGATCAGATCGTTTCATTGCCAAGTATTTTTATGTTCGATGTTGTGCTCATATAGTGAATTTGGTTGTTAATGATGGCTCTATTACTATTAGCACCTTTGATAAACAAGCCCAGGGAAACAGTAAAGTATATAAAGAAGTTTCCATCTTGTATGCACAAATTCTTACAAATTTGTTCATCACTTGCTTTGCAAATTGGCCCTGGGTTGAGCCTTGATGTGTCCTCACGATGGAGTTCAACATACAAAATATTGTCAGTATGCATTGCTTATAAGGACGCTTTAGTGTGTTATGCCAACACAGATGCAAATTACCAATGGTAACAATCTGGTCAAGATTGGGCATTTTATGAAAAAATTGCACCAATATTGAAGTCCTTGTCTGAAATGACTAGTGCATTTTCTCGATCAACTTATCCAATGGCGAATATTTTTTATCCCTACATAGTTAATGTCAAGATTGCATTAAGAGCTGTAATTACTTCTGGAGATGATCATTTGAAGAAAATGGCTGCAGTAATGTTGGAAAAGTTTGACAAGTATTGGGAAGAAAAGAACAATGTCATGGTCCTTGCTACTATTCTTGATCCCAAGTTTAAGATGAGATTCATTAGTTGGTGCTTCAACCAAATGTATGAGCTCTCAAAAGCTGCAAAAGAGCTTGATGATGTCACGGTCGAATTGGAAGATTTGTATTCACAGTTTGAGATGGATCATTGGCACAACAAAGTGGGCAACAGAGGTGATGTAACCTCCTATTCAACTATGGGTACAAGTAGCTCATTATCATCAGTCTCATTTCAGTTTCAGTTATTCTTGCGTTCCACTTCTACCAAGCCTTCAAAGTCAGAGTTGCTAATCTACCTAGATGAAGTGAATGAGAGTTTAGATAACAAAGGCTTCAAATTGCTTGAGTGGTGGAATTTGAATGCACATAGATTTCCAGTTGTGTCAAACATGGCTAAGAATTTGTTGACTGTACCAGCTAGTAGTGTAACTTCATAATCAACTTTCAGTGCTAGAGGTAGAGTACTAAATGACTATCTGAGCTCTCTATGTTTGGCTATGGTTCAATATTTGGTGTGTGCGTCTAGCTGGATAAGAGGTGCACATGATGACATGAGACCTCCTATAATTGTGGTAGGTTCATCTGTATTGCAATATTTGTCAATTTTGATTTTGCTTATGCCATGGCTAACTCGAATATTATGCATCTTTTCAGGAAGAAGATGAAGAGGATGATGTTCACACCATTCCATTTTCTCAAAGCGTCGTAGAGAGCAACTAGTGGGTGGTACTACTTCCAAGTCTGTATCAAACTTGATTTGTTATACAACCAATATCATTTTATAGTGCAAAGTGTTGAATTTATAGTGTCTTGCATTGTTGTTACTAAATGATGAATTTATAGTGCAAAGTCTTTAATATCATTTATAGTGCAAAGTCTTGAATTTATACTGAGTGCTGAATTTATCATTGAATGCATTATTGTTACCTGATGCTTTATAAATTTATAGTGTCCTGCATTGTTATGGGATTTCAGTCAAATGTTTAATTACAAGTTGTAACAGCCCAAATTTTGAAGAAATTAAAATTTGTTCATTTTGTGGATTTTCTGGAATTTTCAGAAGCTTTTCCTTAATTAAATTAAAGCTAAGCAAATTTGTTTGCAAAATCTATTACCACAAAATAGCTGAAGATATTTTATTTAAGTCCTAAATGCTCTAGAGAATTTCTGTGAATTTTCTCAGAATTTTTGGACTTAATTTGCTTTATTCTAAAGCCTAATTGAATTATCAGTATTTAATTAAATTGAAAATCAAAATAAGAACCCAAACAGCCATCGGGCCGAAACCACCTCCGACCCGTTTTCTTCCAGCGTCCACACGGCCCAACCGGCCCAGCAAATCCCGTGCGCACCCTTACCCTTTCCCGCCGTTGGATGGCGATCAAACGGCTGCCGTCGCCCGCTCTCTTTCCTTCTTTCCCTACCGCTAACAGGTGGGCCCGCGTACCCCTTCTTCCTCCTCTTTCCTTTCTTCCCCGCGCCTTTCCTTTTTCTCGCCGCACCGACCGCCATGGACATGGCTCGGGAAGCTTCTGGATCCGTCAAATCAACGCCCCGATCGCTAACTTCTCGCGAGCAATCAAATCGTCAGCTGATCCCGCACCCAATCACACCTCCCACCTTCCTTTCCTTCCCCGATTTCGCGATATTCGCCGGAGACACCGCGAGACCTTCGTGAGCACCACGGCAATCCCGTGCCGCCCTTGGCCTATTTAAAGGCGCCCCGGACTCGCCTCCTCTCGCCAACCTCGACGCCCCTCACTTCCCCACCTCCGTCTCTCTCTACACCCCGTATTTCGAGTTTTTCCTCCGCCGCTTGAAGCTCGGGAAATCGTCATTTCCGGCGCCGGCAAGGCCTCTCCGGTGACAACGACCACTTCGTCGTCATCGGCACTTCACCGCCGACCCGGTGCGCGCACCATCCCACGTCAAGGACCTCCGGACCTCCTTCTTCGTCGACAACCCCGCACCGCCGCCGCTTAACCCCATCGCCGACGACCCCTCCGCCGCGCTTTTGTGCATCTACGGTGAGCATCAGTACCCTCGCGTTCCCCTCTCTCTGTTGACACCACACACACTCGCCGAGCACCGTCAGTCGCCGGCAAGCATGCACCCGAGCCGCCGCCGGCCACATGCCTCCGTGGCACGCCTCGTGGCTGCCACCTCGCCCCACGTCGGCGCCACGTCGTCACTTCTGCCGCGTCGCCGCCACGTCAACTCACACCCGCACGCACTGTGCGGTGGACCGAGCCCACCGTGGGCGTTGACCATCTCGTGGACCGAGTCCATTGACTGCGGGTCCACATGTCAGTCACTAGGTTATTTTCTCGTAGGAAAATAAATCAGTCGAAATTCAATATTCCCAGCCGATGACGTCAGCAGTGCGCAATAATTGGTTTTCCAGTAGAAAATTAATCCTAGAAATTCAATTAAATTGCAGATTTAGTTTAAAACTTCAAAAATTCATATCTTTTGCATCTGAACTCCAAATTGGGTGGTTCAAGTTGCAAAATTTGTCTAAAATCATAATCTAGCTAACTAAACTAAAATATTTCAATTTGGAGTTATTTTGAACTGGGTTTTTGAATCTATTTGAATTTGGAGTTAATTTGTCGTAATTTCACGTATAGACCTCGACGACTCCGGAGAGTTAGATCCTTCCGACGATTTAAAATTTCAAGACTTCAACGAAGGCAAGTTACACTATTGATCATGTTGTTCCTAGTATTTTAAATTATTTAATTTCTGTCTTTAAATTACTATTGCATGCATATGTTTATATATTGTTTAAATGTCCTGTTTGTATATAGTTATTCCAATCTCCATTGTACGACCAATTTGATTATTGAATATGAATACCATGTCACCTTAGGCAAAATACTACTAAAACTTGTCATATGCTTAGCCATGCTTAGATCACATTTATTCGGGAAGGTTTAGCCAAATCCTTTACAATTTGATTTTATATTGATTCGGTGGTATTGTTTTACCACGAAAGGTTGATAAAGAGGTTTTACTCCAAATAAAATAAAATAGGTTTGGACTTGGGCGAGATGGATGAATGGTGGGTGCAGGTTCATGCACGGGCCTAATCTGGTTAGGATTAAGGCCCATGGGTTTATTTAAATGGAAAGTCGCCCAAGCCAGTTAAGGACCGGTCTTTGAGCGTATTTTGCTACGCCTAACCGTACCACCACATGTCTAGAATGGGAGAGATTTGGCTAAATAATCTGTAGTGTCTTAGTGTTATTTATGCTATGTTGTATGTGTGGGTGTTGGTTAGACATTAGTCCCACCGGGCGCAAGAGGGGGCTGGGCTTCCGGAGGATGGTTAGTCCAATGGTAGCGAAACCTTAGCGGGCATAAATACATTAAGATACTGCTTTGTAATGGCCTCATGATAATTGCTTAGTCACACGCCTTCGGAAGCGTGCTTTGGCCGACATTAAAAGCATATTATATCGTGTGGGTAAAGCTGTACAAACTCTGCATAGTAGAAACTATTCGAATAGCCGTGTCCGCGGTCATGGACATGCTAGCAAAGCCACTCTAAGTTAGACTTGTTTTTGGTTTATAAAATGATTTCCACAAATGATTTTAGGATGGATAATCCTATGGTAAAATGGGGCGGTTAGCCAAGTGTTAGGAGGGTATCCTTCACTATTTATTTAATGGAGGTTATCTACTATTCATTGTCATCTTAATCGTTGTTTTCAGTTATAATATTAAAACTGGCCTTAGAAAATTATTAATGGTATTTAATCTGAAAACGTTGTTTATGCAAAACAACCCTGCCATTATCATTTGTTTACCTTATGCATGCATTAAACTTTCCATATTGGGTGTAACTTGCAAGCACGGAAGTTGTGCTTACTCTTGCTGAATAATCTTTATTCAGGAGAAGACCTCTATCAGGACGGTGAGGATCTTGACGAATAGGCTACGTCCCCAGACGATTGCATGTGGCAAGTCGTGTGGCCTACTACTACTTTTCCGCTGTGTTATTTCTTTTTCATTTGGCCTCAAGCCCAGTTGTAATAAAACTCTGAGATATTAATAATAAAGAGCGTGATATGAGTTTGCTATCACTTTTGTTGACTGTGTACACTGGAAATCCTGGACTAGTGTATAAACACAGAGAATTCGGGATCCTTCGTTCCCGGGTTCGACAAAAGTGGTATCAGAGCCATATCGACTATAGGTCGTGGCCCCACAAATGTCCTAAGGACTTATTTTCAAAAACTAAAACTAATTTGAGTCTATCCGGAGTCATCTCTCAACCCTTCTCTTTAAAACGGTTCATCGACTCGCCTATTCCTCAAAATTGTAGATGGTCAAGCACCGACGCCTATCTCTCACTGAGTCATTGCGAATCATCAATGAACTTCTCTGCAAGTGATGCAAAGACTTGACTACAAGAAGAGGCCGACGCCCGGGGCTATCGGTACAAGGTGGAGAACGACGCCCGGAGGGTGGAAGTCTTGATTTACTCCGACTGTCGCGAACACGGTCTTCCACACCTTCCACGCCCCATCGACGCGACACCTTCGCAGATGGCATTCAAGATGCAGCAAGAGAGGTTCGCCGACTCGCCACGCCTACGCATCGCTACCTCAACGGCACCGGATTTCACTATTACCCGATGCATCCGCCGACTGCACTCGGCGGCGTCTTCCGCACCGCCAGGAAGAAGATTCCCGAGCCGACTCACCAGTGGACTTAACAAAGGCATCGGACTATGCCTACGGAATACCCTAGAGGACTCGCATCGCCAAGATAACTTGAGTACGCAAGCAAGGATCAAGGCATTGAAGCGAATCAAGCTAGCTACAAGGCCGGCGAGGGTAGCTCCAATGAGATAGACTATACCCCAAGTACACCATAGATGCTTTCATTAGCACGTACGTTAGTCGCGAATTATGAGCTATCAACTATCCTTGTGATAGCCACAATCCATTAATAAAATAAATGAATAAAAGAACTATTTTTGAAAAGTTGGTTCTTTGTTGTGTGTTTATTGGTTCTTGGGCTATTTTAGATTTATCCCCCTTGGAATTTCTACCATCTTATCTAAATCCTTCGAGGATCCCGCAGATGGTGACCACCCGCAGGAACGGTAACGGCAGCAGCAGTGCCGAGAGACAAGGAAACGACCAGGCGGATCATCAAGACAATCACGTTCCGCAGCCACCACCACCGCCGCAAGGACTCGATCGCGCCGATGATGGCAAATCAAACCCATCTGATTGACCTTCTCGCCCAATCACTGCAGAATGTGCAGAACGCTCAGGCCGCTACAGCAGCAGCAGCTCCGGCCCCACCCCCACACAACCAGAGGTTGACCATGTCGGAGTTTATGAGGATGCGTCCGCCGACATTCTCAAGCAGTACTGAACCAATGGACGCCGATGACTGGCTTCGGGCCATCGGAAAGAAACTGGATATCAGTCAATGTTCCGATCGTGAGAGGGTTCTGTTTGCCTCTCACCAACTGACCGGTCCCGCATCGGAATGGTGGGACAACTACTGCATCGCCCATAATGATGCTCAATCCATTTCATGGGCCAACTTCATGCAAGCCTTCCGTCATGCACACATCCCCGCGGGGATAATGACATTAAAGAAGAAGGAGTTCCACGCGCTCCATCAGGGCAACCGTTCGGTGAATGAGTACCTTCACCGCTTTAACCAACTTGCCCGCTACGCCCCAGCTGACGTAGCTAGAGATGAGGACAGACAGGAAAGGTTCCTGGAAGGCTTAAATGACGATATCTCTGTCCAACTCATCTCTCAGAATTTCACCGACTTTCAGCAATTGGTGGATAAAGCAATCAGGCAGGAGGCCAAACACGTAGAAATGGAGAACCGCAAGCGGAGGATGGCCGCTCAGAGGTTCAACGCCGGAGGTCTGCCCAAACCTCGCATCACCACACCGCAGCCACAACAACGTGGGAAGTTCCACCTACCACGCCTCGCACTCCCGCACCGCCACGCCGCTCCAACCCTCCAACTTCCATGGCACTTCATCGAGGGCAAGACGTGCGGTAAGCACTCTAACTCCTCGGCTTCCGAGTAACGCGTGCTTCCACCGCAGAACGACAGGCATTACGCCAATAAATGCCCGAAGAAGCGCAAGGTTTGGCACCAGCAAGGCCAACCTCGTGAGTTGCAACTACGCGGCACCAACCGACCAAAGAAAGGATTCACCAAGGGCGGGTGAACCATGTCACCGCCGAGGAAGCTCAGCAATACCGATGTTGTTCTCGATGACGCTCCTAGTTAATTCAAGATCAAAGATCCGCCTTATTTGATTCCGGAGCTTCACATTCTTTCGTGTCAAATAAGTTTGTGGGAAAACATGGGTTACCTATATCCTCCTTAGCTACTCCCATGATAATTCATTCCCGGGCTCTAAATGAGAACCGCTTCTATGTCCTAATCTCACCCTTGAGATATCCGGAGTAACTTTTCTAGCAGATCTGATAGTTTACACTCCCAAGGTCTGGATGTAATACTTGGAATGGACTGACTAGCCAAAAACCACGGTTAAATAGACTGTGCCAATAGATCCATCACCCTCACCAATGACCAAGGCCTATCTGTTGAATTCAAACCCAAGACCCGCACCGGAGGGAGTTCCATGCTCACCAGTTTGAAGGAAGTGAAACTGGAGGACATACCCGTAGCTCGAGAATATCCCGACGTCTTTCCAGATGATCTACCGGCATGCCACCGGACAGGGACATCATGTTCCTAATTGATCTAGTCCCGACACCTCGATCTCGGCTGCCCTGCACGCCTCGCAACGAAGTTAGCGTAATCAAGAAGCAAATCAAGAGTTGCGTAGCAAAGGGTACATTCGACCCGTTCCTCACCATGGGGAGCCCAAGTACTATTTGTCAAGAAGAAAGACAATAGTATGAGAATGTGCGTCGACATGATCACTCAACGGTAACAATCAAGAACAAATACTCATTGCCTGAATTGATGATCCGCTCGATCACCGAAGGAGCAAGTGTCTTCAAGATTGATCGAGATCCGTTATCACCAATCAAGATCGATCAAAGATATCCCAAGACCGCTTCACCACAAGATATGGATCGATGAATTTACGTGAATGTCCTTCGGACTAACCAATGCCCTCGCTTACTTCATGAATATGATGAACAAGGTGTTCATGGAATTCTTGGATAAATTTGTGGTCGTCTTCATTGACGATATTATCATCTATTCGAAGGACGAAGAAGAGCACGAGAAGCATCTCAGGATGATCCTAGACAAGCTCAGGGAGCACCAACTTTATGCCAAGTTCAGCAAAAGCGAATTCTGGCTAAGTCAAGTTGCATTCCTTGGACATATTGTATCCGCAGGAGGAATTGCGAGAGACTCGCTAAGGTTGAGGCGAGAATGGACCGAAACAACCTGCATCACCACCGAGGTGAGAAGTTTCTTGATTGGCAGCTATTATCGCCGGTTCATTGAAGGTTTTCGAAACTTGCCAAACCCATGACTCAACTTCAAGAAAGAGAAGAAGTTTGAATGGTCAAGCGCTCGTGAAGAAAGCTTCCAAGAACGAAAAAGAGGCTAGTCTCAAGACGGTGTTAATATTACGGACATCCGCAAGGATTTTGAGATCTTTGTGACGCATCCCGCTAGGCCTCGGATGTGTACCGATGCGGGAGGGCAAAGTTGTAGCTTATGCATCCCAGCAGTTGAGGCCGCACGAAGGGAATTACCCGACTCATGATCCGAGTTAGCAGCAATTGTGCACGCCCAAAATCAAGCGGCATTATCTCATTGGTAACCGCTGTGAGATTTTCACGGATCATAAAAGCCTGAAGTACATATTCACGCAGTCCGAGCTCAATCTCCGACAGAGGAGATGGTTGGAATTGATAAAGGATTACGATCTTGGAATCCATTATCATCCGGGCAAAGCCAACGTGGTAGCAGATGCCTTGAGCAGGAAAGCATATTGCAACACCGTCATGGTGCAACAAAATCAGCCAGAGCTGTATGAAGAGCTGAAGCACCTGAATCTGGAGATTGTCAATCATGGTTGCGTAAACGCTTTGGAAGTTCAACCGACTCTTCAGGATCAGATCAGAACAAAGCAGTTAGAAGATGAAGACATCCAAGAAATCAAGAAAAATATGAGAAGAGGCAAAGCTCCAGGTTTCTCGGAGGATCAACAAGGGACAGTGTGGTTCGGAGACCGCATCTGTGTGCCCAACCAGCAGGAGATAAAGGAGTCGATTCTGAAAGAAGCTCATGAGTCGCCATACTCTATTCATCCTGGTAGCACCAAAATGTATCAGGACTTAAAAGAAAAATATTGGTGGGTAAGCATGAAGCGCAAAAATGTTGATTTCGTCGCTCGTTGTGACGTATGTCAAAGAGTCAAGACACAACACCAAAGACCCACTGGTCTGTTACAGCCATTACCAATTCCCGAGTGGAAGTGGGAAGAAGTTAGTATGGATTTCATCACCGGACTCCCCAGGACCCAATCGGGATATGACTCCATCTGGGTAGTAATTGACCGGTTAACCAAAGTAGCTCACTTTATTCCTATCAAGACCAACTACCAGAGCAGCAAGCTAGCAGAGTTGTACATGGCCAGAATCGTCTGCTTGCATGGGGTACCCAAGAAGATTGTGTCTGACAGAGGTTCTCAGTTTACCTCTCAGTTCTGGAAAAGCCTGCATGAAGCCTTGGGGACCAGACTCAATTTCAGCACGGCGTATCACCCCCAGACCGATGGTCAGACAGAACGCACCAACCAAGTTTTGAAGATATGCTTCGAGCTTGTGCATTAGACTTCGGAAAAGGTTGGGATAAGGATCTGCCATATGCCGAGTTCTCATACAATAATAGCTACCAAGCCAGTTTGCAGATGGCTCCCTTTGAAGCTTTGTATGGTAGAAAATGCCGAACCCCACTTCTTTAGGATCAGGTGGGGGAACATCAACTCTTCGGACCTGATTTAATCAAAGAAGCCGAAGGAAAAGTTAAGACTATACAAGAACGTTTGAAGGTAGCTCAATCCCGACAAAAGAGTTATGCTGATACCCGTCGGAGGAGTTGAGCTTTGAGGTAGGAGACTCAGATATCTCGAGTTACTCCACCCGAGGAGTAAGAAGATTCGCATGATGGGAAAACTCGCACCTGGATACATTGGACCATATAAGATTCTAGCCAAGAGAGGTGAAGTAGCTTATCAGCTAGAGTTGCCAGAAGCCCTGTCAGCAGTGCATAATGTCTTCCACGTATCACAACTAAAGAAATGCCTACGAGCAGCAGAAGACCATACCTTTCTGGAAAGCTTCGACCTTCAAGAAGATCTCACCTACGTGGAGCGACCAATTAAAATTATGGATGTCGCAGAACGTGTTACCAGAAGCAGAATCATCAGATCGTACAAGATGCAATGGAGTCATCATCCAGAAAGTGAAGCTACATGGGAGAATGAAGACGAACTCAAAGCCAACTACCCCGATCTCTTTGCTAGCCAAGCCTGAATCTCAGGGTCGAGATTCCCTTTAAGGGGGGGTAGGTTTGTAACAACCCAAATTTTGAAGAAATTAAAATTTGTTCATTTTGTGGATTTTCTGGAATTTTCAGAAGCTTTTCCTTAATTAAATTAAAGCTAAGCAAATTTGTTTGCAAAATCTATTACCACAAAATAGCTGGAGATATTTTATTTAAGTCCTAAATGCTCCAGAGAATTTCTGTGAATTTTCTTAATTTTGGACTTAATTTGCTTTATTCTAAAGCCTAATTGAATTATCGATTTAATTAAATCGAAAATCAAAATAAGAACCCAAGCGACCATCGGGCCGAAACCACCTCCGCCTGGTTTTCTTCCCCGCCCACGGCCCAACCGCCCAAAGAAATCCCGTGCGCACCCTTACCCTTTCCCGCCGTTGGATGGCGATCGCTAACTTCTCGCGAGCAATCAAATCTCCATTGTACGGCCAATTTGATTATTGAATATGAATACCATGTCACCTTAGGCAAAATACTACTAAAACTTGTCATATGCTTAGCCATGCTTAGATCACATTTATTCGGGAAGGTTTAGCCAAATCCTTTACAATTTGATTTTAAATTGATTCGGTGGTATTGTTTTACCACGAAAGGTTGATAAAGAGGTTTTACTCCAAATAAAATAAAATAGGTTTGGACTTGGGCGAGATGGATGAATGGTGGGTGCAGGTTCATGCACGTGCCTAATCTGAGTTAGGATTAAGGCCCATGGGTTTATTTAAATGGAAAGTCGCCCAAGCCGCTTAAGGACCGGTCTTTGAGCGTATTTTGCTACGCCTAACCGCATCACCACATGTCCGAATGGGACAGATTTGGCTAAATAATCAGAGTGTCTTAGTGTTATTTATGCTATGTTGTATGTGTGGGTGTTGGTTAGACATTAGTCCCACCGCGCAAGAGGGGTGGGCTTCCGAGGATGGTTAGTCTAATGGTAGCGAAACCTTAGCGGGCATAAATACATTAAGATATCGCTTGTAATGGCCTCATGATAATTGCTTAGTCACACGCCTTCTAAGCGTGCTTTGGCCGACATTAAAAGCATATTATATCGTGTGGGTAAAGCTGCATAAACTCGCATAGTAGAAACTATTCGAATAGCGCGTCATGGTCATGGACATGCTAGCAAAGCCACTCTAAGTTAGACTTGTTTTTGGTTTATAAAATGATTTCCACAAATGATTTTAGGATGGATAATCCTATGGTAAAATGGGGCGGTTAGCCAAGTGTTAGGAGGGTATCCTTCACTATTCATTTAATGGAGGTTATCCACTATTCATTGTCATCTTAATCACTGTTTTCAGTTATAATATTAAAACTAGCCTTAGAAAATTATTAATGGTATTTAATCTGAAAACGCTGTTTATGCAAAACAACCCTGCCATTATCCTTTGTTTACCTTATGCATGCATTAAACTTTCCATATTGGGTGTAACTTGCAAGCACGGAAGTTGTGCTTACTCTTGCTGAATAATCTTTATTTAGGAGAGGACCTCTATCAGGACGGTGAGGATCTTGACGAATAGGCTACGTCCCCAGACGATTGCTCGTGGCAAGTCGTGTGGCCTACTACTACTTTTCATTGTGTTATTTCTTTTTCATTTGGCCTCGTGCCGGTTGTAATAAAACTCTGAGATATTAATAATAAAGAGCGTGATATGAGTTTGCTATCACTTTTGTTGACTGTGTACACTGGAAATCCTGGACTAGTGTATAAACACAGAGAATTCGGGATCCTTCGTTCCCGGGTTCGACACAAGTATATGCCACAAAGCAGTCAAATGTATGGTACCTTAAGCTTCTGCATAACAGTCCAGATTTTCCATGAGTATATGCCATTACAAAATCTGGAACTATGCAGTCTATTTGTGAATTAGAAGTCAACATAATAGTCCAGATTTTCCATGAGTATCCAGTATCCTTTTAGCTCATTTTTCAGATTTCCATGACTATCCAGATTTTGTAGATTTCCCTTTAACAGATTTTTGTAGTTCTGTATGGTACCTTGAGCTTTTGCTTACGCTATTACAAAATCTGGAACTATATAGTCTATTTGTGAATTAGAAATCAACATGACAACAGTCCAGAGCTTGCTTATGCCATTACAAAATCTGGAACTATGCTACTATGTATATACATCATATAATGTTATTTCTCGGTAACCTTTCTGTAATGGCATGCACTTTACATGAGCAGTGATGGAAACCGGAAAGGATGTGGCCATGTGGGGGATCAGGCAGCTTCATCATCTCATGAATCACAAGATGGCACTTTACAAGAACTTTTGTTTAGTGGCCTCTGTATAAAAGAACACCTTTTGCAAACTAGAGATTAAGTGTTAAGCTTAAGTATGGAATGTTAAACATGGACTTTGGACTCTTGGATATTGCTATCTTGTTTGCAAAATCGAGCGTTGGATGTCCTATTACCTTGAACTCTTAATTCATAACATAACTGATGCTTGAACTTGTGTGGCTTCTTGTGCAAGTCAGTCTGCATTGTGTAATTTTGCGTATGAATTTTGATTCATTTCTGTTGCATTTCAACACAAAGCCAAGCCGAGCCCCCCAAGCCACCTCGAGCTTGGCTACGAGCCAAGTCGAGCCTCCATACTGGCTCGTTTCCGAACGGAGCTGAGTCTACTATTCATCCGAGCCAAAACGAGCCTGACTTGGCTAAGCTCGTTTCTAGCCCTACCAATTGACGACAGCTATGTTTTGTATTTTTTAATTATTTATTTTTGTAATTATCTTTCAAATTAATATTATTTTTTAAAAATTCCGCAGCAACCCGGGCCAAATCCAAAGCCAAACGGACGGAAAGAAAAATTATTAGGAAACCGGGCCCGGCCAGGAGTCCGGGTCCGGGTGGGCACCTCATCCACCGTAGACTATATATAGGAGGGGGGACCCCCCAAGCAATGTACACAATTCATTATTGGAAGAGCAATAAAGCGAAGCCTGCAGTCCCCTCTCATACCTGTGTTTCATCTATTGTTGTGTTCTTGTGTTCTTGCATTGTTCTTACGATTCTGATCTTGTATACGAGGTAATCGCCTGACCGACTCGCCAATGACGGTTCCTCAACACGTTATCGACACGATCGACTCTCCTCGCATCGAAAAGGTAACCGTCGATGAACGACGCCAGATATTGAATCGTTTTCTAGATTGCTTTCAATTACGCAAATTTGGCTTTCTAGATTTATTTCCTACTGATTGCAAATTTGCTCTAATCGTCATAAGCGACTTGAAGTCGCAAGACAATGCCGATCGACGATTGCATGAAAGAGCGGATGTCGATTATACCGTAGATTGGAAATTGCAAATCCGTTCTAACCTACCGCGAAATGACTTGAAGTCGCGGAAAATCCGATCGGAGGTTGCATGAAAGAACAGATGTTGATTGCAATCGCTTTACATCACATGTCATTGCATACAATCATAGATGAGCGATATTTTGAAAGAGAAAAAATTTGCTCGCCATGGTGGCAAGCAGCCGGCCCGCCGCGACTTGGCCCCGCACGCCCGCCCTCGCGACTCCCGGCCGCACGCCGCTAGCCCGGCCGCACCACGCTGCTCGGCAAGCATCGCCGCCGGCGAGAAGGGGAGAAGGGCGCCGCCGCCGCCGCACCGCCCGGCGCCGCTCCCGCCGAGCCACCGCATGCACCGCCGCCGAATGGCTCGCATGCGCCACGGAAGAAAGAAGCCGCCGCCGCTTACACCCCGCCAGAAGCCGCCGCACCGCCGCCGCATGGTCCGACCGCCCCACCGGCCACGCGTCAGAAGCGGCACCCCACGCCGCAAGGAGCGCCGCCGCAAGAAGCAGCCGCCGCCTCCTCACGCGCCGCGCCAGAGCCGGACACGGCCGCGTGTCGCGCGCTCCTTCGCCGCCATAGCCGCCGCCGCCGCCGCTCGCCCCGGCGCCGCACTCGCGGCCGCCGCGCTAGGAGCCTGCACCCGCCGTGTCGCTGCGCTCTCTTCGCCGGCATGGCATGGCGCCGCCACCACAGTGTGTCAGGTAGGGAAACCCTACCCCATGTCCTCTTGAAGCAACCGGGCTGGGCCTTTTGGGCGGAAATAATGGGCTAGTGGTGAAAAGAAAGAAAAAAAAAAAGAGGAAAGGCCAAAAAAAAAACGGAATTTTGCAGAAGGGCCTTGAAGTTTTCGTAATTACGCGCAAGTTTTCGCATATAATGAAATTTTGCAAAACCCCTGAAAATATGAAATTTACGCGCAAATTCTCTCGCACTGAGATTTCGCTTTAGCCTGAAACTTGCGCTACAAGAGTAACTTTTCCGTGAGAAAAGGCCCTGAATCGAATTTTTGCATATTTTTGAAATTTGAAGCATATTTATTTTTGCTATTGTTATTTCTATGCAATTTATTTTCTCAGATTTATCGTTTGATTATTTGTAATTATTTATATTGCTTTTAATCATCGAAATAGCAAGAAATCTTGAAAATGCGAGAAAAATACAGAATATTATGGGAATTCTTGCAACCTTTTATGTACATTACAGCAGTAATCTTATGCATTCCTTGCATGAATATGCAGATGATCGAATTACTTAACCGAGTTCGAGGAGCCGCCCAAGCATGGCTGATTATTTGACTTGGGCATCGATGTCGAGATTGTACCGGGAGCCAAGAAGCTCCGTGTCGCTATCGACTCGGCGCCTTGCGGGATGTCGTTCAACCGCCGAGGAAAATGATCGAGCACTTCATTTCCTCGGACATCATCTTTGTCAACTCTCAAGAATGAGTATATGGCGTAGAAGAGCGATCGCTTTATGGACCGCCCTAAAGAAGCGGTCGAGAAATCGGTACACCATCTGCCGCCGGCGAGAGCAGAATGGACTCGACTACGTTTGGTCGACTATAAGACCGTGGGGAGTACAACTCGCTGCACGAATTTGTACAAATCTTGACTTTGTGGTAAAGTAATCACAGATGAGAGAGGATTGAGAAAACCCTATCTACCTTTCACCCAAATGCGTGCAATCCGCACGCAACTATCGTCGAGGATGGTTTCAAGGAATATGCGAATCGATTGATATTATGCAAGTTGCGGAAGCTCAAGATGAGGTTCTCGTAAAGAACTACATCTCGCACCACCTAGTAGCAAAGTTGGCCATGAAGTCAATGCTAGCGACTACAAGGAGAAAGCCTCACTCGGCGCAGAGGCGGGAAGGGTAAGGTCATGAGCCACAAAACTAAGCAAAATGCTCAAGTCAAGAAAGGCGACCAAAAGAAGCGCGATGAGAAGCCCTATGGTCAGCAGGACCAAAGCTGCTACAAATGTGGCACTTGGGGACATTGGTCACGTGTCCGCCGTGAACCGCAAAGACGTGATCGATGCTTTCAAGGCAAAGAAGAAGGGCAAAGGACAACATGAAGCGCACCTCGCCATTGCAGGCATTGAAGATCCACAGTCATTGGCTGCACCTATGGATGTGGACATCCCTGCAGCAAACCCTACCACTCCTTCTTTGGACATTGCAGCGGCCGCAGCCGTAGTTGCTGAAGAAGAAAAGATAGAAGTAGATGAGATTCAGGCAGAAGTTAATTCTTACTTCGCTGATTCAATCTAGTGCATGCATGGCACTTAGTTTTACAGTCGTTTGCAGTTTATGTTAGAATTTTGAATTATTGAATAAAGGTTGTAAGCTCTAGAAGAGCATTTGCAATAAATTCTTATGATATGTCCAGCAAGACTTTTCCCGTATTAATAAAGCAAGTTTTGTTCTGTTTTGAAGTATGTTTTATGTGTGGATTGTTTTGCTCCATATTGATAAATACTTTATATATCAGAACGCGTGTGGCGCCCTATGGAGGAAGTGTGTCTAGCGGATAGCGGCACAACGAATACCATACTAAGAGAGACGAAATTTTTCGGTCGATCGGCAAGAATCTCGGTAGTCTTCACGACAATCGTGGCAATGATACTTGTATAATAGGCTCGTGAAGAGCCACAATTATACTTCCAATGGGCACGACATTGGTCATTGAAGAAGCCTTGTTGTACCCGGAATCGACTAGAACTCTCTTAAGTTTTAAAGATATTCGCGCTAACGGTCTCCATGTAGAGACTGAAGAAGAGTATGGTAAGGAATACCGCTCATTACAAAGCGTGAAGAGAATGGGAAAAGGGTATTAGAACGACTTCCTTCATATGAATCGGGCTATACTACACTCATATTAGGGCACTGCAATTTATATCGTCCCGAAACATCTTTTAGAAGCTCAACTTTTACGTCTCGGCATGATAGATTAGGCCACCAGGTCTTAGAATGATGAGAAATATAATTAACAATTCTCAGGACATAATATCAATGTAAAGAATTTCCGAATCCGAGAAGATTTCGTGTGCCTGCATGTGCCACCGGAAATTAATTACTAGACCTTCTCCTCTCGAAAGTGAAGGATGAAATCCTCGCATTCTTGGACCGAATCCAGGAGATATTTATGTCCTATTCAGCCTATCGGGGCCATTTAGGTACTTTATGGTGCTCATCGATGCTTCCTCGAAATGGTCGCATGTATGCTCGTTATCTACAAGAAATCATGCTTTGCAAAGTCGATCTCGCAGATAATTAAAATAAAGAATAATTTTCCGATCATCATGTGAAGTCCATCGAATGGACAACGCCGAGAATTTACTTCAAAGGCATTTGATGATTATTGCATGGCAACGGGAATTACCGTTGAGCACTCGGTACCACATGTCCACACTCAGAATGGACTAGCGTAGCATTGATTAAAAGAATTAAATTCATTGCCCGACCGCTTTTACAATTGTAACTTACCAACTACGTGTTGGGACACGCATGATCCGCATGCAAACAACTCTCATCAATTTTAGACCGTCAGCATACAACATCCATTCACCTATGCAACTAGCACAAGGGTCACCACCGAAAATCTCTCATCTTCGAAGGTTTGGTTGCAAGGTTTATGTACCTATACCACCACCGCAATGAACTCGCAATGGGCCCTCTCCAAAAACGGGATATACGTTGGTTATGAGATCGCATCCATAATCGTATTCGACCCAATGATCGAGATTTGCATACTGACCGTTTACGATAGCATATTTGATGAGGATAGTTTCCGTCATTAGGGAGGAAATCAACCTCTTGATGAAAAATGTCGGGAAATAACGTGGCAAGCCCGTGAATTAATGCACATGACCACACACTAGTGAAGCGGATAGAGAAGTCGTAAGATAATTGATTTGCAAGCATTAGCGAATCAACCGCTCGACCACTTTAGTGATTTGAAGAGCGTGACCAAGTCGCATGTGCTCGCACGCAATGCACAGGAGAGGTTGAAATACCAAAGAAAATAGAAGGTATCCCTAATCCCGTCCAGAGGCCTCGAATAAAGGGCGAGAACTCCGGTCCTCGAATCCCTGGCAACAGGGACGCTGGCGAAAAAGGATAAGAAGGACTTGTCACACCGATCACCAAGTTCCCCACAAGCGAAGGGGAGCCGTTGAGACACGGCACTCGTATGGAACCTTCAAAGAAAAGGCATACAGATTTGAATATTCCCACGGGGAGACATCGGCATGGATGTGTGCGCACACATCGGAGAAAAACTAAAGGACTTGCCCCGCAATTGAAAGCGGCGGTGAACAAGTAGAAGCATTAGCGAATCGCCCCATGAAGAAATAGCTATAAATTATGTGACCACGGGAGAATCTATGAATAGAGCAACACTAATGTCGACATTTATTTTGCAAAGAAAATTGCCACAATCATTGATCTTGATCCGAGCTCGCATCGTCATTGATTGCAAGAAAAGATCGATGGAAAGATTGGAAGAAGGCAATAGAAGCAGATTAATATCTCTGAACAAAAGAGAGGTGTTTGGGCTCGTAAGTCGTACACCTCCCCATGTGCACCAGTAGGGCATAAATGGGTATTTGTTCGAAAGAGAAATGAAAATAATGAAGTTGTAAGATATAAAGCAAGGCTTGTTGCACAAGGTTTCACTCAAAGACCAGAGTCGATTATGAAGAAACCTATTCCCGGTCATGGCGGAACTACCTTTAGATACTTAATCTCAATGGCGATAAATCTGAATTTAGAAATGAAATTAATGGATGTGGTAATCAGATACCTTTATGGGAACTTGGATTCGAAATTTATATGAAGGTACCGAAGGTATCCTGCATCAACCAAGATAGAGCAAATAGAAATCTATACATGTGCAACTCGAGTAAAGTCACCGTATGGACCAAGCAATCAGCAGATGTGGTATAATCGCTTAGCGACTTTCTGCAAGAAAGGCTACACGAACAGTGAGGATTGTCCTGTTTTTATCTGGCGATCGGTGATGGATTCTCAGATAATCTCAAGATATGTAGATGATCCGAATATCATCGGGACTTTGGAAGATATTGGAAAAGCAAGCTCTTACCGAGTCGAGTTCAAATGAAAGATTTGGGTAAAACCAAATATTGCTTAGGCTTGCAACTTGAGCATACCTCAAGGGATTTTAGTACATCACCAACCTACACTCGTAAGGTGTTGGAAAGGTTCGGCTTTGAAAAGGCATATCCTCGAAGTGCCGATGATCTAAGATCCTTGCGAGAAGACAAGGACCCGTTGGACCTAAAGAAGAGGGGAGGAAGTCTCGGGACTGAATTCCCATACTTGAGCGCAGCTTGGAGCACTCATGTATTTAGCAACCGCACTAGACAGGACATTGCTTTGCGATGAATCTTTTAGCAAGGTATAGTGCAGTAACCTACCAAAAGGCATTGGCGGGGAATAAAGGACGTCTTCCGATACCTCCAAGGAAGTAAAGATCTTGGCCTATTCTACGAAAGAACCAGACCTTACAATGATCGGCTATGCAGATGCTGCACTGCGGACCGCATACAGCTAAGTCGCAAACAGGCTATGTATTTCTGTGTGGTGGAACTGCAATTTCATGGAAATCATCTAAGCAGAGTTTGGTATCAACTTCGACGAACCATTCATAAATTATAGCACCGCATTTGAGGCCGCACGGAATGCTCTTGGCTTCGGCGGATGATTCACCACCTCCAGCAGTCATGTGGATTGAATACCGCACAAACCCCCACTATTATCTATGAAGATAATGCAGCTTGTGTTGCACAAGTACAGATGGGTTATGTGAAGAGTCCTCTCACAAAGCATATCAACCCCAAATTCTTCTATGCTCATGAAATGCAAAAGATGGACGAAATTAAGGCATCGCATACTAAGTCATGTGAAAATCTTGCAGATTTGTTCACTAAGTCACTTCAAAGATCTAGCTTTGAAAGGTGCGTGCATGGGATTGGAATGATAAGACTTAGAAGTGCACGATCGGGGGAGAACCTTCACAAACTCATTACTAAAGCTTGATTACGAAGATCAGTACCCAAAGAGTAAATCACGGAGATTAAATAAATTGGGTGAATTGTACTCTTTTCCCTTGACGAGTTTTTCCTGAAGTTTCTCGGTTAAGGTTTTTAATGAGGCAATTGTGCGACATAGCGAACATGATACATGTACTCTTTCTCCAAATTTTTCCCACTGGTTTTATGGAGTTTTAGCGAGGCATGGACATAAGGGATGAGAGCCCAAGGGAGTATTAGGAAACCGGGCCCGCCAGAGTCCGGTCAGGGTGGGCACCTCATCCACCGTAGACTATATATAGGAGGACCCCCAAGCAATGTACACAATTCATTATTGGAAGAGCAATAAAGCGGCCTCGCAGTCCCCTCTCACATGTGTTTCATCTATTGTTGTGTTCTCGTGTTCTTGCATTGTTTTACGATTTCGATCAGATATACGGTGAATCGCTTGACCTGACTGGCAAATGACGGTTCCTCAACAAAAATAACCTTTTCCACCGAGACCCAGACCCACCATTTCCACCACCCACGAACTCGTCGTCTCCCATCCCTCGCCGCCACCTCCACTCTCCTCACCCCCCTCCCTCCTGTTTCCCCACCCCCACCAAAACCCTAGCCGCCCAAGCCCCGCCTCCCCTCCCTCCCCACTGCCTGGATCCCCCGGATCCCGCGGGCCCTAGGGTTCTGGACTCGCCTCGGCCTCCCCCGCCTCCTCGGCTGCCGCATCCGACGGGGTGTGATTCGAGCTAGGGTTCTGGGTGGCCCCACCATGCCTCGGAGCTCGCGCCACAGGTCGCACCGGTCGCACAGGCGGGGCGGGTCGGTGGAGCGGTCGGAGTCCGAAGGCGAGGAGGCGGGCGGCGCTGGTGCGCGGGAGGAGCCCGCGCCGGCGGAGGCTAGGGTTTTGCGAGATCCCGAACCGGAGAGGCGCCGGTCGTCGTCGGGGAAGGAGGTGGTGAGTTCGGGGAACAGGTACGCGGACCACGGGAGGAAGAGGAAGGACAGGGTCGAGGAGATGGTGGTGGATGTGGTCAGCGACCGGTGGAACAGCGGCGTGTGCGAGGATCACTTGGTCGAGAAGAGGTCCAAGAGCGAGGTGTTTGGGCCCGTTGACGTGGAGAAGCTGGCGGAGAAGTCCAAGGGATCCGGGGATGAGTCGAAGAGGTCGAGTAGGGGGATGGTGGGCTTGGAGGAGAGGGTTGAGGAGGTTGTGTCGAAGAGTGATTCTGGGAAGCGGCGCTCGGAGAAGGAGAAGGATTTGCGGGGGAGGGAGAGTAGTGCGCAGTTTAAGGATGACAGAGATAGGGAGAGGGAGAGGGAGAGGGAGAGGAGAGGGAAAGGGAGAGGCTGAAAGAGCGAGAGAGGGAAAGAGGTAGGGACAGAGAAAGGGATAGAGAGCGGGAGAAGGAGAGGGGGAGAGAGCGGGAGAAAGAACGGGATCGGGAACGCGAGAGGCAAAAGGACTGGGAGAGGGACAAGAAAGACTACGATTCCAAGCACGAGAGGTATGAAGATGGCAGTACTAGGAAGAATGGCTCCAAGACAAATAGGGTGGAGGAGGAGGGTTACTCATACAAGAGAGATATAGAGATCAATGGTAAGGTAACACTGAGTTGAAGTGTTCCCTACAATGCTGATATTGTTCGTGCTACCTGTGCAATGATAGGACTTGCTTGAGCTAGTATGGTTTAGTTATACATGTTTACTTGGTTGCATAGCATTTTACTTAGGCTGATTACATTTCGACTTGTTCTTCTGTACTTCATCATCATGTTAATTTTGTAGTAAATGCTAGTAACTTTTGGACCAAAAGGATAGCAAGTTATGGAACTCCACCAGTTTAACAATCTTTCCACTTAGTTGTTCCACACAGTGATTTTTCTCTACTATTGAACAATCCATTCTTCCATGTATTTTTGCTTTTTCCTTGTACTTTGATGCCATCTCACCTGCTACTCTGCTAGGTGAAGCAAACCGCTGGAAATGCAATCTCTTCAACCATAGATATCATCGTTGGATATTTATTTAGCTTTGAAGAATTGAGACTAAACTTTGTCGTAAAAATTGATAGTCTTATTACTATTTCTATGATTAATCTCTGCTTCTGGTCTAACATTTTTGGAAGTGGTGAGCAATGTATCTATGAAGAATATAATTTGTGAATCGTGAAGTTTGTGATCAAATTACCGATTGTAGTTAAATTAGTTTGCATGTTGTGCATGTTATTTACATATGCCTCTATATGTTTTTTGGGTTCCATGATAACTTTTTTTCCCCTGTGTGTGTAACTTTTTTTTTTCCCTGTGTGTTTCTAAACTGGATCTTTTGGAAACAGAAACTCCAGCCAAAGAGAAATACAGTAACCCCGATAAGGAGCCTGATAAACATAGCCGAAGAAAAGATGACTCTGAAGATAAAGATAAGTGGCCCACTGACAATAGAGAGAGTGATGCCAGGAAGAATCTGTCCAGGTATGATCATGGTAAAGTTAGGAGCTCTAAGGAACAAAAGTTTGATGATGACAAGTATAAAGAAAAGTACAAGGATGGTTATGAAAGGGAGAAAAGACAGAAAGATGATAAGTGTCTGGATGAGCGTTTGACCCGAGATCATGAAAGTGATAGGATTGATTATAAGAGCGCTAAAGATGGGCACAGAGCTTCAGAGAGCCATTACAGAAAGGATATAGCTCAAGATGGTGATCATTATGATGATTATGGCAGTAGGTATAAGGAAAATAGAGGGAGAAAAAGACCTCCTGAGGAAAATGACAACCATTATGATTTGAAGCCTCCAAGTGCACGTGAGCAACGTGGAAATTTGGAAAAATCTTCAGGCAGTGTGCGACTCGATTCTTTGATTGAGAGAGCAAGGTCTGATCATAGACATCCAGAAAATGTTGATTCTAGTCCGAGTAAAATCCATGCAAGAAGTTCACCTAGCCGAAGTCCTTATCATGACAAAGATCAAAGCTGGTAACCTTTCTTCTTTATGATGAGATATGTGAAAATGCTGCACTCATCTTAGTAGACTTCAGCTTTATAGTTGTATCTTGTCTTAGTGTTGGAGATGTTACGTTCCACTTCAGCACTACAGCTCATTGAAGTAGTGAAGTAATTTGTTTATGTCATGTTGATTATTTAAAGTTAATCATGGACTGTTTGTTGCATGTTTACTAAGTGCATTTATAGGTTAATGAATAGTGTAGATCATATAATATAGTGGGCTGTAAGCATCTTTGTATGAGATGGAAAATTGATAGAGAAGTGTTGCTATTTGGACTTAACATGGTTGTTGATTAGCTGGTATCTGTAAGAGTGAAATAACTCTTTACCACTGTGTGTAAATTATAGTTTCTGAGGACACTGCATGAGTAAAGTGTTCGTGGGCATTTATCAGGTAGGTTTGTGACTAAAGTTGTTTATTGTAGTTGTTGAAGGTAAGTAACAGATGCAGTTTATTTTCAGTGCAAATAGAAGATCTGTTATGGGGTGGAATAGGTTAGTGGGTGGAAGGATCCTCTCTGAGGTAATAGGGTTTGCGGTTTATTTGTCTAATCTATTTTTCAGTTAATTTATAGGCTCCTCATTGAGGTAGCATTTTGTTTGTACTCAGAGAAAAAGAAGTTGTGTTGTTTTAGTGGGTTTGACCACTAGTGGTTGATCCTGCTGTGTGTTATCTGATGCCCCTTCCCATCTACCTATTCAGAGGCAGTTGACTAAGGAAAACTTCTAGAAGTCTTCTAGAAGTTCTTGAATTTCATAATCTATGCTCTGGATGTTGGTTTTACATAGAGAAATACTGCAAATTCTTGCAACTAATAAGAAAATTTTGAAGTAGTTCATGCTGTCTGCATTTCTCTTTAATACTTGCTTCTTCTAAACATTGAACTGGTTAATCATTTGATGTCCAGGCATGGATCTAAATTGGCAGATCATACAAAGAGAGAAATACCGTATGATGAGAGAAATATTCGACCAAGAACATCTTCTGGGAGAGAACGGACACCTGCTTCTAGACTGCGTGATAGGGATGCAGACAATTGGTCATCTGAGAGGCTCAAACAAAAGGATGATCTCCAGTCACGTGACATACCATTGGAAACTTCTACATCATCTCAGTATGATCGCACACCTAGGAAAGACACACATCCTTCACCGAAACAGTTATCTGAAAAATCCCCTTCTAGCGACCAAAGGTTTTCAGGTAGGCTTAGTGGTGGCCGTAGTCTTGATAATAAAGGGGAAAGAAGCGGCCTTACTAAATACAGAGATCGAGATGGTGACATATCCTTGGACCGGCCACTTCATCAAGATCGCACACCAGCTAAAGCTCCGTACAGAGAACCAACACCTTCTGCTTCATCCATAAGCAGAGGTGGCCATTTTTCAGGTACTTCTCCAAATCATCCACTGCCACCACCTGTGAGGCACAGAAGTGAAGATTCTTCCTTCTTGGGTTCGCATGATGATGATCGTAGACCTCAAAGTGGAGATAGGAGGTTCCATGGCCATCAGAAGAGGAACGATATGAACTCTGGACGTGGACATGGACATGCCTGGAACAATCCACCAAGCTGGCCTTCTCCAGTTTCAAATGGTTTTGTCCCCATGCAACATGGTGGCCCTGGATTTCACCCACCTGTTCATCAGTTTCCTGCCCCACCTATGTTTAACCTCAGGCCTCAAATGAAGTTGAACCAACCTGGAGTTTCATATCCTATGCATGATGCAGTTGACAGGTTTTCGACCCACATGCGCCCATTTGGGTGGCCTAATCCTCTAGATGAATCATGCCCCCCTCACCTGCAAGTTTGGAATGGTGGTAGTGGTGTATTTGCGGGTGAAACCTATATGTATGGTAGGCAAGAGTGGGATCAGAACAGGCCGCCTCCTGGCAGCAGAGGGTGGGAGGCAACTGGTGATGCATTGAAGGGACAAAATGAATTGGCTGGCACTGAACTTCCTGTTGCTAAAAAGGAGCCCAACTGTTTAGCAACCCCAGTTTCTGAGTCTTCTGGTGGACAATACAATCTTAATCCTCATGCCGAGCAGAAAGAAATGGACTACTTGACTTCAGAAAAAACTGAAGCAAAGGATGGTGCTAAAAGTGCTGTCAGAAATTCGGAAGCTGCACAAGGAGCACCACTCAGGACTTCTATGTTGTCAAGTAATGGTACTGCAGTATTTTCTAAAAACTATTTATCCAGAATTAGTGTGTCACATGATCTTGTTGAGTCAGAGTTGTACAAAAGGTGCATATCCTTGCTGGGAGACTTGGGCATCGCAAAAGCCCCTCAAGTGGTTAGGAATGGACTTATTCAGGTAGTACATTGGTTATTTTTTTATGTTAGTATATGTTTCCTCTCATATTGTTTTCCTATTCTCTGACGATGGTTATTTCTTTTGCAACAGAACAATGGAAATGTTGGAAAGATAACTAGAAAACATGGAAGCCCCAATCTGTTGAGTTCACTTTACCTAAAAAACAACAATGTTATCTTTCAGGCAAGTCTTAGATTCTTACCCAATCTTTTCTTTTGAAGATCTTTTAATTCGTAATTGGAATTCAGTAATTCAGTTTATTGTTTGAGTATTCCATATTCTTGTAATAATACTATAGTCTTAGCTCAATGTATAGACATGGGTGTTTTAAATTTATCCAATTTTTTCACCATAACAGAGAGCTATGGCCCTTCACAAGAATCAGACAGAAAAGGCTGTGGCTCCTACCCAAGTTTTTGTACAAACTGAAGGGAAGATGGACTTAGCAGAAGATAATCATGACGAAGAAATGCCTGACCATACTCCACCGAAGGAATTGTTGGTGACTAACCCTGCTCCGCACCATCATAGTGGCATCATGGAGGAAGGGCCACCTTTAAAACAGGAGCCTGGTGATGGCATGGTGGTGACACCTCAAGCTACTACAGAATCTGGTGAGGTGGAGGCACCTCCGGCAACTACAGAACCTGGTGATGTGGAGGCGCCTCCAGCAATCACAGGACCTGATGAAGATATGGAGGCAGTGGCACCTCCAGCAGTTGCAGAGCCTGACAAAGACATGGAGGATGTGGCATCTCCAGCAATTGCAGTACCTGCTGATGGCCTGAAGGATGGTGCGCCAGAAGTAATTGTAGAAAACGCTGATGGCTCGCAGGAGGCACCTCCAGCCATTGGAGAATCGGATGATGGTATGGAGGTTATGCCACCAGCAGTCACAGAACAACCTGGCCAAGGCAAGGAGGATTCTCCGGCTGTTGCTAGTCCTCCCGACGGTCAAGAGACTGTCTCTATCATGCATGCAGGTGTCGAGAAAGGTATGAAAGGAGAGACTGACGAAGTTATTGATGGTAACCCTGGGGTTGGTGAGGTGAATGCATCTAGCTTTGTTTCGGAGTTGGATGTTGTTGCGGGTGGCGAGGATTGTGAAGCTTTGTTGGTGGAGAGTAGGGTAAATTTAAGTCGGATACCTAATTCCCCAGAAAGTACACATTGAAACTCTTTCATTTCATTTCATTTTAAATTCCTTTTTGTCTGAGTCTCCGCCTTCCGCCTAGAGTTGTTTTGAGTTGCATCGTTTTTGTTTACCTCCAGTGTGTCACCCCCTCTAGTGTAGTGTTTGCAGTGAGCTGTCATGCAGGCGGGACTTAGCGTGCATGTGGATTGCAGCAGATGCTGGTGGGGCATGTGTCATGGCCACGCACTACATATGCCCTTCCAGCATTACTTCATGTCTTTACGCATGCACGTATTAGCACCCCGTAGGCAGGGGATCCGGATTCTATCCTTCAGTTCAGCAGAGGTGCTGTTGCTACAGTGCTACGAATCTGAGTCATCCGCTTTTGATATCCTTTGTATTCTTAATAGCTGAAATGTTTGTGCGTTGTTACGGATAAAAAAAATAATCGTATTACATGCTTTAGATCCCCAAACAAACTAAAAACATGAGTACCTATTAGGTCCAAATGGCATTATATAACTAGTGAAAAAACTGTCTTACAAGCTAAAAAAAGTCTTATAGGCCAATAGAGATAAAAAAATATAATAAAGGCGAATACAAAACAAACTATTTGTACAAATGTCCAGAATTATCTTAGCGTTACAATCAATTTTCCATTTGTCATCCTTGGTATCATACTTCCTTCTGAGTCATTTAAATCGTGTTCAACTATTGCGTAAAGTCATAAACATTTCCCTTTACGCCTTTAAGAAATTTTTAGATGTAATGAAGTGTTCATTACTCCCATTAACAGCACCATACTCTTCAACCGATTCCATGACATCCTTAATCCTACAAACCGAGTCTTGCTCTCTTTTCTTTGCAAATGCTTCAAAAGATGCATGACCCACTCTTTGGTTTCTTCCCCTTATTATTGCTAGAGCCGCAAGGTCTCTTCCCTGTCCTGCCAATTGGTGATTTATCTTCACGATCACTATTATATTTGTCATCACACTCATCTTCAATCTCTTCAATATCAATAGCTGTCGATGCACGCACATGACTTTAAGGCAATGTTCGGCCATTCGGCGGTGGCCTTTATTGTATTCTTTTCATGGTCCCAACCTAAGCCTGTCTTCTTTGTCCTCAATTTTCTCTAAATATTGTAATCGTTCTTTAATTTATCCTATTTGTTCTTCAATTGCATCTTTTTGTATTGCAGCCCAGTCTTCTCTGCAAATTTTTGTATCACAAGAGTATACCCTAGATTATTCAAATGGGTATTTGGGCGATTGCCTGCCTCTACTTGTTCAACAAACAATTCACACACCGTCCTAGTGTTTTCATCGTTCCACTCATGTTATCAGCCATCTGCATATTTGGTCCATAAATTTTTCTTTATCAAATTGATATCAACAACAAGATATGGACACCTAGAACTATGGGCATATAAGCAGACAAAGCTTCGCTGATATGACAACCGTCTGAAGTTCCCAACCAAGAAAACCTCTAGTGGGCTGAAGTTCAATGTTCACCAGACAAAACAAAAAATCACAATGGACCAAGAAAACCTCTATCAGGTTCTTTATTATTGCTCATATATAGAAAGTTCAATAATCAGCATGACAAACTCAATGAATGACTCATACCAATCAGAAATACAGGGATATGGCATATTGAAGCATAACAGACATCAACACTGCAGTATGCATGAAGCTGAGATATGGCTTGCTGAAGTTCAATGATCCCTAGAAACTGAGATAACATACCAATTAGAAAGTTCAATGATCAACATAACAAAGTTTATACAGATATCATAATAGATATGGCTTGCTATTAGGTTCGTCATTACTGAAGTTCAATCAAACAGTTCAATGATCCCCAAAAAAATGAGATAACATACCAATCAGACATTCCAATTATCAGCATAACAAAGATTATACATGTGAGGACCCGGGATATTTAACTAGTAACACTTAACCTCCATATGGTTCTAGCATTACTAATTAAATATCCTAAGCCTCGATGGACATGTGCTCCCCAGAATTGCAGCACATGCTCATCATCACAAAATTATACATCATTTCCATACAACAATTAACACTAAGTTCAACAACGACATACATAAAGTAAAGTTATTATAAAAGAGCCGACCGGCCAAATGACACAATATACAAGAATGATAGCGGAAGCAAAAGCGCCATAAGATGGCTAAGAACAAAAGTCGACCGGTTAGCCAACACAACCCACAAGGCAACCGACCGGGCCGCCAAGCTAGTCGCCCCGCAAGCTACCACAACAAAGCTCACAAAAGTGAGGCCCTTCAAGCTCACCTTTTTCCTCTGCAACAAATACATTTAAGCAAGATAACTGAGTACACTAAGGTACTCGTAAGACTGACGTGTGGAATAGCAGACCTATTCATATGCTACATGCAGACTTATTTAAGTGGAGGTTATATGTCTCATTTTGCGCAAAGCCAACTTTAGTTGCAATAATGTAATACGTTGAAGAGCAAGTTTGCAAATCTGTTTTGATGTTGAATATAACAGCGAATTAATAATAAATACAAGTAACCACCTGAAAGTGACTATCCCAATAGCTACCACATCATAGCACGAATCCCCGATTCGTACCACCCATCAAGTTTTAATTAAAAGTTGTAGTCTAACTCTTGAAAGACCTTGCCAAGCGTGTCCATAACCTAGGACGAGGCTATTCGAATAGTTTTAGACCTCGCAGGGTGTACCAATGTACCCACACTTGCATCGCCTTTAAGCCACAAAGCACACTTAGAAGGTATGCCGCACGGCTAAGTCCTACGAGACGTTTTCCAATATTGTGTATCAACCACGAGCCGCTCGTATGGATAGAAACCCATACGCTTACATTGCAAGCCGAAAGACAACAAATCTCATCACGGGTGAAGTCTTTCAGACACTAGAATGCTCCCAACACCATCCCTCCTGCGACCTCCTACGACCCGAAGCCAATACACGCCAAAGTACTAAGTCAAGAGAGGTCCCATACCCTCTAGTGTGGTTAGCACGCTAAAATGCTTGGTTTAGTGTAACAAGATGTTCGGTCCTTGTTGACCCGGGCACCGTTCCAGTCACACCCCAAAAATCACACCGCCATACCATTGTGCCCAAGTCCAAATCATTTTCTTTCAGTTTTGGTTTTTGCAATTTGAACAAAGCACCAAGCCGAAATATAGATACATAGTAAACATTTGTGTGATTAAGGTTATCGACAAGTCGATAAACGCCCATTTCTATCGGAAGCTAAGCATGGCTAAGCAATTAATGTGCAAAACTACTAAGTGACAAGAGCTCATCCACGAACTCTAAATCACAGCAATAACCTAGGCTCAATGGTAGTAAAGGATAATCATTTGCCTAAGAAAATGCATCTACTAGGTCAACTAACGACAATAGTTTAACACAAACTAGTAATGCATACATAGAATTTGTAAACAACATAAATACTTGAAAATACAGGGATTAACATGATCAAACTGCTTGCCTTGATGCAATTGTCCTTGCTGCAGAGGAGGATCCTCAGGTTCAATATAATCTTCAGAACCTAACGCGAAAAGGCGATAAAACCAATAAGAACGAAGAACACCAAATAAAACTCAACAGCAAAATACATCCAAATCCCAATAAATTTACACAGCAGTTAGAGGATGAGTTTATACAATTTTAGGAACAAGAATCATGCAATTTGGATCTAGGATGCAAAAGTTACAGCCAAAATACTCTTTCTCAGCCTATTAAATCAACTAAATTAATTATTGGTACTGTTCATGGCGAAAATTTCTATAATGATCTAGAACTCACAATTTTTATGGTAGGTAGTTTATGTCATCCTAATCATAGCAAAGTTGAGTTTACTAAATTCGGGGTTATAATGATTTACTTATGATTTTTCTAAGTTGTAAACCTAGCACATTATATTTTCCAGAAACATAAACATGTTCAAAACCTATTTCATATTAAAGCACACTAACAGAGGAATCTAACAAAATTGATTTTGCACAATTTGGAGTTATACAGAAAAAGATATGCATTTTACAAGTTAAATTCTATTTTTGGGATATTCAAAATTGACAGAAATCAAATTATTTGAGTTACACAATTTTCTGTGACAGAAACATGCCGAAAAGCATTTTTATATTAAACTACAGAGGCATAGAAATTTATTACAGCTGGAAACATCTAAGAAGGATTTAAAACGAATTAGTTATGAGTTTCTAAAGTTTCGATACAATTTTCAGTTGATAAATAAGTACTTACAGAAATGAAATCCAACTCAAATGGGAATAAACAACGTGGACGCTCGAGAGCCCTCGATCTAACATCCTAGGCCCACGCGCGCCGAGAACAGCGCACGCGCGCTATCTCTAAAAAGGAGCCCACTGTTAGATCAAGATCCAACGGCTCACGAGGAAGGATGCATCCGGACGGTGCGGTTGCCTCGGCCAACCACGACCGCAGATCTAAAGATGAACGGCTCTGAGCACACCTCTAATCGGAGAGTCCGATTGCACACACGATCTCAGCCGCAGATCGTGAGATGGACGGTCCAGAATGAAGAGGGGAACCGGATGGTCCGAATGTTTTCCAGATCTGGGCCGTTGATCACGGGATCGACGGCGGACTTAGATCGAAGTGCAACATGGAGCGCTGACACGTGGGACCATATGTCAGTGACTTCGAGTCACAAACACGAGCTCTAACACACGTGCACAGGGCTCGGGCCCACATGGCAGCGAGATACAAGAATATTTCAGGACAGCGAATTAACTACTAATGACCAATGATTAGTGATGATTAGTAATTAATGTGTCCTAAAGATTTACACAGAGGTGGACTTAGGGACTGAGGGCCCACCTGGCAGTGGCACAGGATGACGGCTTCGGACACATTTATTGTTAACAATGATTAGCAATAAATAAACCCAAAATGAGCCCTAATGACTTCTGGTTTTCGGTTTTAAGCTTACGGGCCCACCTGGCAGTGGCACAGGGGTTATTTCCGACAGCCCTTTATACCGACACCCAACTAATCAATGATTAGACATTAATGATGTCCAAAACGCACTGATTAGCGCCAGCGGAGGGGATTATGGGGGTTGGACCCACATGTCAGTGAGACATTAGGCCAGATCCAGACACAATTAATACTTCTAATGATTGGCAATGATTAAGCATTTACTGTGTCCTAATTATTTGACGACAACGGGAGGTTACGCCCGCAAAACCCCGAGCGAGAACAGCGGCTTGTCGCCGGCGACTCCGGCCGCGGCGGCGCCAACCAAATACCAAAATGGACTCGCAAAAGCGATGCGGACCCAATGGTGATGACCTCGCTGGCGGTGGGGGCCTAGAACGCCGGCGAGCCGGAAAACACAGAAGGAGGCCATTTCGGCAAAACATGAAAACATCAAAATGCTCCGTTGCGGTCCAGGAAAGCGAGTGCCAACACTTCTAGGGACTAAATAGAAGCTACCTTAACCGAGAGGAGCTTCAAAGATGGCCGGGGAAGACTTGAACACGATGAAGTTCACCGGAGCCGAGGAAGACGAAGTAGAAAATGAGGTTCTGAGCAAAATGAGTGGAACCAACTCATTACCATAACTTCATTATAGCTCAGAGAAACTCTAACAGCAAGTAATTTCAAAACGAACCACTTACCGGAGTTGGAGAAGAAAGAGGGGTGAAATCAGCCGAAAATCTCCAAACTTAAAATTGAGTGATTCCTCTGAATGCAACCCAAAATTAAGTTAGGGAAATATAAAGAAAGTTGAGGAGTTCAAAAGGGTACAAGAAAGATTGAAGGTGAACCACTGGACACCAAGATCGCCATTGAAGCTCTCGGGTCAACAATGGTGTTTTGAGGATTTGAAGTGGTTTTGAGCTCAAAACACAGAGAAGAGCTAGGGGTGGTGTAAAGGAACACCAGAAGGGGCTAAGGGGGCAATATATAGGGAAAGGATTAGGGTTTTGAGCAAGAACATGAGTCCATGGTGGGCTCGGTTCATGCTACGGCCATGGACCAAGAAATGATGGGGGCAAGTGAGCCTCGGGATGGAGGAGCCGAAAGCCTGGGCGCATTTAATGCCCCACAGAGAGACGTTGACGAGAGCAAGCTCGAAAAGACAATGCGAAGCTGCCCTCTCTCTCTCTTTCTGCCATTGCCTGCATGCGCCACACGGCTAACCCAAGCAAGAAGAAGAACAGAGAAAACAAGCCATGACCGTTGGATTTGAGATGGACGACTGCGATTAAATGGGTCCGCCGACAGTCCGAATGCCCTCAGAAATCTGGACGGTTGGATTGAGATCCAACGGTCCAAATTGAATAGTGCATCCGCACGGTCCGAATGCTCACGCGAACTTGGGCCGAGCGATTAAGATCCAACGGCTGAGATTGGACGCGCGCTTTAAAACGAGGCTCGGTGCAGCTAGTGGGTTCGACCGAGTCAAGTGGCTCGAGCCCGAGTCCGACTCGAACCCAAGGAACAGTGAGCGAGGTTTTAGGTTTAAATTGGACACAGACTTATGAGGATTTATTAGAGGTAGCAAAACAACTCCAAAAATTCTAAAATTATTTACAGGAGCTTGCTGACTTAGATATTGACCTTGTGTAAAATTTTCAGAGGTTTTTATGCAGTGCATTTTTCTCCAAAAATTCTGCAAGGTACTGGTTCATGGTTTGACTAATGGTCAAACAGGTTTGACTGCCCTCTAAAAATATTCAAACAATTTCTAAAAATTGTGAAATTTTTCAGAGGAGCCACATACCATCCCAAGAACTTAGAAAAAATATTTTCAGGAGATGATCGAAAGATTTGATAAGATTGTTTGTAAAGGATCAAGATTTGGATCAAATGACTTGTGACTTTGTATTTCCATAACTCTTGTACAAGAATTGTTTAGTACACACAGGAAATACATGATGTAAGAAAAAAAAGTTTTAATTTCTACTCATTTTCTTACATTTGAAACACAAGTCTGAAACTTGGGATGTTACAACTCTCCCCCCTTACAAGAATCTCGACCCGAGATTCCGCTCACTCGGAGAAGAAAGATGGATAATCTGCACGAAGGCGATCTTCTCGCTCCCAAGTTGCCTCATCTTCAGAATGGTTTGACCACTGAACCTTAAGGAACTTGATGACACGGTTCCTGGTTCTCCGTTCAGATTCCTCAAGAATGCGAACAGGATGCTCGCGGTAGGTCAAATCTTCTTGCACATCGAGAACCTCCAATGGAGTTTCCTCAGTTGGGGCACGAAGGCACTTCTTCAGGTGTGACACATGGAACACATCATGCACACCCTCAAGTGTAGCTGGCAGCTCCAATCTATATGCCACAGTCCCAACTCTCTCGACGATGCGATAAGGCGCAACATACCGAGGAGCTAATTTGCCATTGATGCCAAAACGCTGATGGCCCTTCAAGGGTGAGACTTTGAGATACACAAAGTCATTGGGCTCAAAGCTCAACACACGGCGACGGCGATCCGCATAACTCTTCTGCCTGGACTGGGCCACGCGCAAATGCTCGCGGATCAACTGAACCTGACCTTCGGCCTTATTGATCAAATCTAGGCCGAAAAACTGCCGCTCACCAGTCTCTGACCAGTTCAATGGAGTTCTGCACCTTCTCCCATACAAGGCCTCAAACGGTGCCATGCCAAGACTGGCCTGATAGCTGTTGTTGTAGGAGAACTCAGCAAATGGTAGGCACTTCTCCCACTTCTTCCCATAGGAAAGGACACAAGCACGGAGCATATCTTCCAACACTTGGTTGACTCTCTCCGTCTGACCGTCCGTATGGGGATGAAAGGCCGTACTGAAGGTAAGACGAGTCCCCATGGTCTCTTGCAGACTATGCCAAAATCGAGAGGTAAACAGCGCTCCCCGATCAGACACAATCGTCTTGGGCACACCATGCAAGCTCACAATCCTCGATACATAGAGTTCAGCTAGAGGTCCCACACGAAGCTCGAGTCTTGACAGGAAGGAAATGTGCCACTTTAGTTAGCCTATCAATGACAACCCAAATGGCATCGTTTCCCTTGGATGAGCGGGGCAAACCGGTGATGAAGTCCATGCCAACGGAATCCCACTTCCATTCAGACACAGGCAAAGGCTGAAGAAGACCTGCTGGACGCTGATGCTCGGCCTTTACGCGACAGCACACGTCGCACTCGGCAACGAACTTGGCAATCTCACGCTTCATTCGAGTCCACCAGAATCTCTAGCGAAGGTCCTGATACATCTTGGTAGCCCCGGGGTGGACAGACAAAGGAGAGTCATGGGCTTCGCGGAGAATCAAATCCCGCAATTCCATGACCTTAGGAACCACAAGACGCTGCCCAAACCACACAACTCCATGCTCATCCTCTGAAAAGCACTTGGCTGTCCCATCCTTGACGTTTTGCTTGATTTGGCTCACTCCATCTGTCTGCTGTGCAGCCTTGATTTAGTCCACCAAGGTTGGTTGCACAACCAAGGTAGCAAGAGAACCGTGCTCGATCAAACCCAAATTGAGGCGCTGAAATTCTGAAATGAGGGTAGGCTGCTGCTCTTGGAGCATCAACATGTTGCAATACACCTTCCGACTAAGTGCATCCGCAACGACATTGGCCTTGCCCGGATGATACTGGATGCCCATGTCATAGTCCTTGATCAATTCCATTCATCTTCTTTGCCTGAGGTTTAGATCTGGCTGAGTGAACAAGTACTTTAAGCTCTTGTGGTCAGAATACACCTCACAACGGTTACCAATCAGATAATGCCGCCAAATCTTGAGTGCATGAACCACAGCAGCTAACTCCAAGTCGTGAGTAGGATAGTTGAGTTCATGAGGGCTCAACTGCCTTGATGCATAGGCCACAACCTTGCCTTCCTGCATAAGAACACAACCAAGACCCTGACGAGAAGCATCACAATAGATATCAAAACTCTTGTGAATATCAGGGAGAACAAGCACTGGGGCTGAGGTCAACCGCTTCTTGAGTTCCTGAAAACTCACATCACAAGCAGCAGACCACTCGAACTTCTTGTCCTTCTTGAGCAATTCGGTCATAGGCTTCGCAATCTTGAAGAAATTCTCGATAAAGCGGCGATAGTAGCCAGCCAAACCAAGAAAACTCCGCACATCGGTGGTCGACTTGGCTAACCCCAAGATAGCACATCACCGACCTTGCTAGGATCCACACCACACCTCCCCTTTGAAAGAACATGGCCCAAGAATGCCACTTCCATCAACCAGAACTCACACTTGCTGAATTTTGCATACATCTGGTGCTCGCGCAGCTTGCCCAACACAAGCTTGAGACGTTCAGCATGCTCTTCTTCATTCTTGGAGTAGATAAGGATATCTTCGATGAATACCACCACAAACCTATCCAAATACTCCATGAATACCGAGTTCATAAGGTTCATGAATAAAGCAGGAGCATTGGTCAAACCAAAAGACATGACGGTGTACTCGTAAAGACCATAACGAGTAGTGAAAGCTGTCTTAGGAATATCCTCTGCCCTGATTCGGACCTGATGATAGCCCAATCTCAAATCAATCTTAGAGAACACCTGGGCTCCAGCCAACTGATTAAAGAGATCATCAATACAAGGCAAATGATACTTGTTCTTCACCGTCACCTCATTAAGCGGACGATAATCAACACACATACGTAGGGTCTTCTCCTTCTTATTCACAAAAATAACTGGACAACCCCAAGGAGATGAGCTAGGACGAATGAACCATTTTGCTTGAAGCTCACCTAGTTGCTTCTTCAGCTCCTCCAACTCATTAAGAGGCATTCGATACGCGCCTTAGAAATTGGGGCGGTACCGGGCAGCAACTCTATCACGAACTCCAGGTCTCGAACGGGAGGCATTCCAGGCAAATCTTCAGGAAAGACATCCACGAAGTCACACATAATGGGGACATCGCGAATCTCCAATGCTGGCTCTGCTTCAAGGGCATAAAGAAGGGGCTCTCGCAACTGCGGGGAAAACCCAACCTGTTCACCTGAAGGACTGGTGAGGTAGACAATCTTCCTAGCACAATCGATTTGCCCCAAGTGTTGGGACAACCAATCCATGCCAAGAATCACATCCAGGCGCGCCGAGTCGAGTAGGATAAGATTCGCCAAGAATCCCACTCCTTCGATGTGAATAGGAACATCCCGACATCCTTGGTCAGCTCTCATTTCCGAACCCGGAGAGCGAATAAGTAGTGGAACCCCCAAAGGAACACAGTGGAGACCACCATCAGCAGCAAACGATCTCGAAATAAAATAATGCGAAGCTCCAGAGTCAAATAAAACTGTAGCAGGACGTAAATTGACAAGAAGCATACCCAACACAACGTCGGGCGCCTCCTGTGCCTCCTCAGCCGAGATGTGGTTGACTCGGCCGCTCCCCATGCCCTGGGTCTTCTGGTCAGGTGGGTGACCACTCCCTTTCCCGTGTCCTCCATTAGGAGAGGGGCCGCTCCAATCTTCTTAGGGCAACTACTCGCGTAGTGGCCTTTGTTGTGCGTGAGAAGCGGTGACGTCGGCGGTGGGTTGCGGGACACACCGTGGTGGATCGCAGCGCACGTGGATCGAGTCACGGCCGCGGGGACGTGGAGCTGGTGCCGAAGGCCTCGGTGGTAGGGAAGCCTGAGGGCGGGCCACCGGTGCAGGCCCAACGCGAGGACGAACAAGGCTGGCCTGTGCAGACCGCTGGGCCTCCCACTTGCGCTTGCGGGACTCGCCCAGCGCTCTCGCCTTGTGCTCGGCGATGATGGCCTTGTCCACCAAGGTCTGGAAGTCTGCAAAGTCAACAATGGAGAGCTTGTCCTGAAGCTCCTCAGACAAACCCTCCATGAACTTCTCCTGCTTGGCCTCATCAGTGGCCACCTCAGCAGGAGCATACCTCGCAAGATGGTTGAACTCATGGAGGTACTCAGTCACAGATTTGCGCCCCTGTTTGAGCGCAAGGAACTCCTTCTTCTTCAGCTTTATCAGGCCGGCGGGGACATGGGCCCGATGGAAAGCTGCTCTGAACTCCTCCCACGAGACCACATGTCCCGCGGGCTGCATGGCGAGGAAGTTCTCCCACCATGAGAGTGCCGCACCCTCCAACTGATGGGATGCGAAAAGTGCCCGCTCCTGCTCCTGGCACTGAGCAACGTTGAGCTTCCGCTCAACCAGACGCAGCCAGTCGTCCGCGTCCAGGGGATACTCGGAACGGGAGAAGGTAGGAGGCTGAGTACGGAGGAACTCCGCAAGCCCCCCACGCGCCTGATGTCCACCACCTCCAGATCCAGAGGCGCCAGAGGGAGCGGAGGTGTTCCTCACGATGACCTCCAACACCCTACGGTCCTCCGAACGGTTGCGTTCGATCTGCATGAGGACTTCAGCCATGGTCGGAGGAGGTGGAAGCTCCTCATCGGGACTGCCTGGCTGATTCCGACAACTGCGGGTCCCTCCAGCCATCCTGTTTCACTAAGACAAGTTAGCCAGAGCCGAGACCCAATGCACGGAAATCCAACTCAATTAGAAGGGCTCAAGAATAACCACAAAAGAGCATAAGACCATAAGTCACCAAATCAATTTCCCGAAACGACAAACCCGTATGGAAAGAACGAGTAATCGTTTGAGAAGACCAAAATTTCAGAACTCAATTCTAGCTCTAAACAGCCCAAAATCAAGGTATAATTACCTAATAGAGTATAGGTATTTAGCTAATTTCATATCACTTCTTACCCTTTTAGTCCCACAAGTTTTAGTTGAATTTACCTCTTATTTTCAGCACTATATACTATTAATAGCTAGCTGTCCAGATTTTGCCTTCCCTCTCCTCTCCGAATTCTTCATCTCCAGGAGCCCCTAATCTCACTAATGGACATCCAACCTTTCAATTTACAACACTCATGGTTCTCCAAAAACCAAATTTAAACGATAAGTGGCTAATTTTTGAAAGGAAGAGAGGAACAACTTTTTCAAAACTTAAGTGAGAGTAAGGTGAGATGAGCAAGCTAAGATAGGTAAGGAGTAAAATCTGAGAACTTACTTAAATCTTTATGAACCATTTGAAAGTAAGTTTTCAAAATATCCTAATGGCGACCAAGCTAGGGGTTTCTACGGTCAGTATGGCTCTGATACCAACTTTGTGAGGACCCGGGATATTTAACTAGTAACACTTAACCTCCATATGGTTCTAGCATTACTAATTAAATATCCTAAGCCTCGATGGACATGTGCTCCCCAGAATTGCAGCACATGCTCATCATCACAAAATTATACATCATTTCCATACAACAATTAACACTAAGTTCAACAACGACATACATAAAGTAAAGTTATTACAAAAGAGCCGACCGGCCAAATGACACAATATACAAGAATGACAGCGAAAGCAAAAGTGCCATAAGATGGCTAAGAATAAAAGTCGACAGGTTAGCCAACACAACCCACAAGGCAACCGACCGGGCCGCCAAGCTAGTCGCCCCGCAAGCTACCAAAACAAAGCTGACAAAAGTGAGGCCCTTCAAGCTCACCTTCTTCCTCTGCAACAAATATATTTAAGCAAGATAACTGAGTACACTAAGGTACTCGCAAGACTGACGTGTGGAATAGCAGACCTATTCATATGCTACGTGCAGGCTTATTTAAGTGGAGGTTATATGTCTCATTTTGCGCAAAACCAACTTTAGTTGCAATAATGTAATACGTTGAAGAGCAAGTTTGCAAATCTGTTTTGATGTTGAATATAACAGCGAATTAATAATAAATACAAGTAACCACCTGAAAGTGACTATCCCAATAGCCACCACATCATAGCACGAATCCCCGATTCGTACCACCCATCAAGTTTTAATTAAAAGTTGTAGTCTAACTCTTGAAAGACCTTGCCAAGCGTGTCCATAACCTAGGACGAGGCTATTCGAATAGTTTTAGACCCTGCAGGGGTGTACCAATATACCCACACTTCAGACAGCCTTTAAGCCACAAAGCACACTTCCGAAGGTATGCCGGCACGGCTAAGTCCTACGAGACGTTTTCCAATATTGTGTATCAACCACGAGCCGCTCGTATGGATAGAAACCCATATGCTTACATTGCAAGCCGAAAGACAACAAATCCCATCACGGGTGAAGTCTTTCGGACACTAGAATGCTCCCAACACCATCCCTCCTGCGACCTCCTACGACCCGAAGCCAATACACGCCAAAGTACTAAGTCAAGAGAGGTCCCATACCCTCTAGTGTGGTTAGCACGCTAAAATGCTTGGTTTAGTGTAACAAGATGTTCGGTCCTTGTTGACCCGGGCACCGTTCCAGTCACACCCCAAAAATCACACCGTCATACCATTGTGCCCAAGTCCAAATCATTTTCTTTCAGTTTTGGTTTTTGCAATTTGAACAAAGCACTAAGCCGAAATATAGATACATAGTAAACATTTGTGTGATTAAGGTTATCGACAAGTCGATAACCGCCTATTTCTACCGGAAGCTAAGCATGGCTAAGCAATTAATCCGCAAAACTACTAAGTGACAAGAGCTCATCCACGAACTCTAAATCACAGCAATAACCTAGGCTCAATGGTAGTAAAGGATAATTATTTGCCTAAGGAAATGCATCTACTAGGTCAACTAACGACAATAGTTTAACACAAACTAGCAATGCATACATAGAATTTGTAAACAACATAAATACTTGAAAATACAGGGATTAACATGATCAAACTGCTTGCTTGCTGCAATTGTTCTTGCTGCAGAGGAGGATCCTCAGGTTCAATATAATCTTCGGAACCTAACGCGAAAAGGCGATAAAACCAATAAGAACGAAGAACACCAAATAAAACTCAACAGCAAAAGACATCCAAATCCCAAGAAATTTACACAGCAGCTAGAGGATGAGTTTATACAATTTTAGGAACAAGAATCATGCAATTTGGATCTAGGATGCAAAAGTTACAGCCAAAATACTCTTTCTCAGCCTATTAAATCAACTAAATTAATTATTGGTACTGTTCATGGTAAAAATTTCTATAATGATCTAGAACTCACAATTTTTATGGTAGGTAGTTTATGTCATCCTAATCACAACAAAGTTGAGTTTACTAAATTCGGGGTTATAATGATTTACTTATGATTTTTCTAAGTTGTAAACCTAGCACATTATATTTTTCAGAAACATAAACATGTTCAAAACCTATTTCATATTAAAGCACACTAACAGAGGAATCTAACAAAATCGATTTTGCACAATTTGGAGTTATACATAAAAAGATATGCATTTTACAAGTTAAATTCTATTTTTGGGATATTCAAAATTGGCAGAAATCAAATTATTTGAGTTACACAATTTTCTGTGACAGAAACATGCCCAAAAGCATTTTTATATTAAACTACAGAGGCATAGAAATTTATTACAGCTGGAAACATCTAAGAAGGATTTAAAACGAATTAGTTATGAGTTTCTAAATTTCGATACAATTTTCAGTTGATAAATAAGTACTTACAGAAATAAAATCCAACTCAAATGGGAATAAACAACGTGGACGCTCGAGAGCCCTCGATCTAACATCCTACGGCCCACGCGCGCCGAGAACAGCGCACACGCGCGATCTCTAAAAAGGAGCCCACCGTTGGATCAAGATCCAACGGCTCACGAGGAAGGATGCATCCGGATGGTGCGGTTGCCTCGGCCAACCACGACCGCAGATCTAAAGATGAACGGCTCTGAGCACACCTCTAATCGGAGAGTCCGATTGCACACACGATCTCAGCCGCAGATCGTGAGATGGACGGTCCAGAATGAAGAGGGGAACCGGATGGTCCGAATGTTTTCCAGATCTGGGCCGTTGATCACGGGATCAACGACGGACTTAGATCGAAGTGCAACATGGAGCGCTGACACGTGGGACCATATGTCAGTGACTTCGAGTCACAAACACGAGCTCTAACACACATGCACAAGGCTCGGGCCCACATGGCAGCGAGACACAAGAATATTTCAAGACAACGAATTAACTACTAATGACCAATGATTAGTGATGATTAGTAATTAATGTGTCCTAAAGATTTACACAGAGGTGGACTTAGGGACTGAGGGCCCACCTGGTAGTGGCACAGGATGACGTTAACCGAGAGAAGCTTCAAAGATGGCCGGGGAAGACTTGAACACGATGAAGTTCACCGGAGCCGAGGAAGACGAAGTAGAAAATGAGGTTCTGAGCAAAATGAGTGGAACCAACTCATTACCAT
Source organism: Ampelocalamus luodianensis (assembly GCA_036346255.1). NCBI lineage: Eukaryota > Viridiplantae > Streptophyta > Magnoliopsida > Poales > Poaceae > Ampelocalamus > Ampelocalamus luodianensis. The sequence continues at coordinate 59,840,109 of CM070618.1, read as the reverse complement.
AACTTCATTATAGCTCAGAGAAACTCTAAGAGCAAGTAATTGCAAAACGAACCACTTACCGAAGTTGGAGAAGAAAGGGGGTGAAATCAGCCGAAAATCTCTAAACTTAAAATTGAGTGATTCCTGTGAATGCAACCCAAAATTAAGTTAGGGGAAATATAAAGGAAGTTGAGGAGTTCAAAAGGGTACAAGAAAGATTGAAGGTGAACCACTGGACACCAAGATCGCCATTGAAGCTCTCGGGTCAATAATGGTGTTTTGAGGATTTGAAGTGGTTTTGAGCTCAAAATACAGAGAAGAGCTAGGGGTGGTGTAAAGGAACACCAGAAGGGCTAAGGGGGCAATATATAGGGAAAGGATTAGGGTTTTGAGCAAGAACATGAGTCCATGGTGGGCTCGGTTCATGCTACGGCCATGGACCAAGAAATGATGGGGGCAAGTGAGACTCGGGATGGAGGAGCCGAAAGCCTGGGCGCATTTAATGCCCCATAGAGAGACGTTGACGAGAGCAAGCTCGAAAAGACAATGCGAAGCTGCCCTCTCTCTCTTTTCGCCATTGCATCGCATGCCGCACGCTAACCCAAGCAAGAAGAAGAACAGAGAAAACAAGCCATGACCGTTGGATTTGAGATGGACGGCTGCGATTAATTGGGTCCGCCGGACAGTCCGAATGCCCTCAGAAATCTGGACGGTTGGATTGAGATCCAACGGTCCAAATTGAATAGTGCATCCGCACGGTCCGAATGCTCACGCGAACGTGGGCCGAGCGATTAAGATCCAACGGCTGAGATTGGACGCGCGCTTTAAAACGAGGCTCGATGCAGCTAGTGGGTTCGACCGAGTCAAGTGGCTCGAGCCCGAGTCTCACTCGAACCCAAGGAACAGTGAGCGAGGGTTTAGGTTTAAATTGGATAGTGACTTATGAGGATTTATTAGAGGTAGCAAAACAACTCCAAAAATTCTGAAATGTTTACAGGAGCTTGCTGACTTAGATATTGACCTTGTGTAAAATTTTCAGAGGTTTTTATGTAGTGCATTTTTCTCCAAAAATTCTGCAAGGTACTGGTTCATGGTTTGACTAATGGTCAAACAGGTTTGACTGCCCTCTAAAAATATTCAAACAATTTCTAAAAATTGTGAAATTTTTCAGAGGAGCCACATACCATCCCAAGTACTTAGGAAAAATATTTCCAGGAGATGATCGAAAGATTTGACAAGATTGTTTTTAAAGGATCAAGATTTGGATCAAATGACTTGTGACTTTGTATTTCCATAACTCTTGTACAAGAATTGTTTAGTACACACAGGAAATATATGATGTAAGAAAAAAGTTTTAATTTCTACTCATTTTCTTACATTTGAAACACAAGTTTGAAACTTGGGATGTTACAATACAGATATCATAACAAGTTCAGGATTCATGAAACCTAACAAAAGTATACTATAGTGTATCTACCCTCATGGCCCTACAGAGATATGGAAAATGACATGTAACGGACAAATTGAACTAAGATGGATTACGTGGTCCTAATTAATTTACATCAGAGAATTCAAATGGTACATTGGCAGTTTGGCACCCACAAAAAGAAGAAAGAAGGTCTAGTAACATGGTATAACTATGGTTTAATATTATGGGAACTTGGGATAAATCCTAGACCCCTCTTTCTTTTCATCTTGCATGATGATTCCCTAGATTATACTATTAGTTAAACAAAGAACACTTCAAAGAGAATGGTATATGTGCCTTAAAGACCAATTGATCCACTTCTCTATCTTGGTTATGACTTATGACTACAGAACAACCATTTCAGATCAAAATCAAGCACCAAACAAGACTATACACATTCCAGATCAAGCACTCGAACATGTTCAGGTCAAGCATTCCAGACACAAATACACAATTCATAGATATTTTTCATCATAGATACACAATAGACAATTCCCGAAAAAATTACCAGATCAAGCACCAAACAAGACTATACACATTCCAAAGATAGATACACAGACACAAGAGTTCTTGATCCATCACAGATTCACAGATATTTTTCATACACATTCACAGATTCACATATACACAATTTTTGTACTACATTCACAAATGTCACATTCCAAACAGAAGAAAATAACAAATGGATCCACCCTAGGGCGGCCAACGAAGAGGAAGGAGACAAAGGGAGTAGGGAGGACAAGGGGGACGACCGGATGATGACCTTACCTTCAAAGGAGCCAGCCGATGGTGCTCGAGAAACAGTGATGACAAAGGCGGCAAACCAAAGGACCTCTAGGGTTTTCGAGGTGGGTGGCTCTCATGTGCTCACGACGGCGCACTCTGGGCCCTGCGGCGGCGCAGTAGAGGACCACCGGGGGTGCACACGGGGGCCGGAGTGGGCGCAGTCGACGACAAGCGGGGTGTACATGGGGGCTGGAGGCAGAATCGTCTTGTCACGAGAGCAGCGGGAGGGGAAGAGAATGCGAGGGGAAAGGCAAAGTGGTACGGGTGGGGGTCGCATGATGGATTTGTTGTGGGGGTAGTTCAATGGAAATGCGGGTAAAGTCATCCAACTTCAAGGGGCATTTTCTTTTCTGCAAGGTTGGATTCTCACGAGAATCTACGGGAAGGCTGCTCCTCGTTGCTAGTTCATTTTCGAGACAGCTCCCTGCGAGAATCAGAATCAGGTCATTTTGGGAAGCTGAGTGTTTGGTACAACTCCACCAGATCCGAACGAGAAGCTGGGAGTAGGAGCCAAACAGAGCCAAAACTCTTAATCCTGAACAAGATTATTCTCTGGAATATTCCCCTCCTTCTCTTTTTCCTAGAATTTCCATTTCTAGCAAACTTTCGCGTGTTTGTTCTTCTTCATACGAACTCTGATTCCATCGATTGTTGTTCCTAAATTCATATAAATTCAATATCTCTCTATTAGTACTAATTTTATAATTTTTGGATTTTATTTGAATTTATCGTTATTTATTTGCCTCGCTTTGCACATATAGAATCTGGCGTTTTCGAAGCTTTCGTGGACGAGTCCGCAGGAGCAACTCTGATCTTCGATGATGGCAAGTCATAGATCTTTGATCATGTTATACCCATTATTGTAAAATTATATTGTTTTATATCAACCTGCATGCTAATTTTATATCAATTGTTTTCGGGAGCAGCTAATTACCTAATTGACTTTATGCCACCTTGAATATTGTGAATGTCGTGTATCCTTTGACACCTTAGGAAGGGTTGATATTAGTTGGTCATATTTGTATCACCAATATGAGTATCGTAGAGATACTTAGTCATGCTTAGTTACAATGGGCTCATGATCACTTGTTCAATAATATCAAATTTGACTTAATGATATATGAAATTGTAGTGCGATGCCATTGTCGTGCAACTATGGTGAGAGGTCATTGTTGTGCTGATTATGGTGCGATGCCACTATTATAAAATTTTGTGCCATGGTAGGGATTGTCATTGGTTTAGGTGAACAAAATGATTTGATGCTCGAGCGAGTGATCGTGCAGTAAAGGGCGTGCGTGAGGCACATTGGTGTGTGAGGCACATTGTTTTGGATGAGGTAGTCTTGCTTAAGTAATCGCTAAGAACTTAATCTTGTGCGCCATTGATCTGGGTCTTATCGTACAACCACATGTCCAGTATGGGATAGACCTAGCTAATTAATTAGCAATGTCTTGATTTTAGTTCTATTTTTGGAAGCGTGAATTATACGAGAGATATTCATAATGGCGCAAGAGGGGGGCCTCGAATGGGTGAGAGGTCCATTCGGTGGTGAAACCTTAGCGGACAGAACTGGGTTAAGACAGAACTTTGTAAAGACCTTGTGATAATCAGTAGGTCGCACACCTACGGAAGCATGTCTTGGCCAACATATTAAGTTGATAATCTCGTGGGTAAAGTTGTACAACCTTTATAGAGTGTTAAAACTATTCGAGCAGCCGTGTCCCCAGTTATGGACAATGCTTGCGGATTTCACACGAGGTATAGAGTTTTCATAAAATGTTTGGATGGTGGTATGGATAGAAAGTGAACAGGTAGTTCACTGGTTAAAGTACTTATTTACTTATGTATTTAATCTTTTCAATTATGTTTTTTAATCTATTTACTGTCAATATTGCTTTCTGCAAAATAACCATACAACTATTCTTTGTTCAAGTCTTGCATGAATATTAATTGCATACTATTTTCTATGACTTGCTGAGTACTTTATGTACTCACGGCTTTATGCCATTGTTGATCAGTTGCTGAGGAAGAATCGGGGAATCCATAGTTCTACGAGGAGTATTTTGAAGACTATGCGAACTAGGATGCGCTCCCCCACTCGATTGCCTGTGGACATGTCGAATGGCCACCACAAGTTATCTTATTTTCGCAGCAAGAGTTCATTTGGTATTTTAAGCCCTGTGTGGTAAACTATATAAACTTTGACCAGAAGGTCCGCGGTTACTATTTAATAATAATTTGCTTATTTCTTAGCTGTTTCGTTGTATGGATATGATTTTCATCAATGTTGTCACTGTGTGAGCTAGCTACTGATCATGGAACTAGTTTAGAATGCACAAAGAGCCCGGATTTGCATGTTCGGGTTCGAACAACTTGCTAACCTGCTATTTTGCTACTTGATGTGCTATTAATTTACTTGTTGTCCTATATTTTTCTTATTATTTTACTTGATGAATGTTGGGTTGCTGACTTGCTGTACACTTATTATCCATAGTTTCATACTAGTCTACACTCTACAACTACCCATTACAAATTTTCAAGGTATATATAATGATTTTCAAGATTCTGTCAATACAACTACACATTTGTCAACTACTGGTATGATCATTGTCTTGGTTTTCAATTTTCAGGATGTTGCTTCTCAATTTCAAAGAATGGGATCAACCAAGAAAGAGAAGTTCGCCTCAAAACAAGTGAGCCATCAACTCACCACCATGCTAATGTTATGCTCCTCTTTATTCAATGTTTTTTATAATATATCCATGTGTTTTTAGTAGTTGTTGCCTTGTTGTAATTGATGTATAAAGTTCCCTGTTTGTACACTGACTAGACGTAGTCGACCAAGTCGACAAGTCGTTCCTACAGCAACTCGACTCGACTTTACGACTTAACAACCAAGGGTACTGATTGGATACCTAAAGAATTCCACAATAACTTAAAGAGTGTGTTGAATGACTTAAGAGTGCGACTATGTATTGCACAAGTGCTAAAAGAAAGCATGTGATTTTAATGTGGGATGAATGGTGGAATTATCAACCTTATTAATAAGGTAAACGGTTCTCTTCACGTGAAAATATCTCAGTGTGGTGGCCAACAATGTGTGCTTGTGCTTGGTGCAATTTTTTATATACCAAGATAAGAAGCGTGTAAGACCCTTCAGGTTTACAGATGGTCTGGTCAATAGGGAACTCCAAAGTCCAAAAGATGATTGTGTCGAGTATATCTACATTATGAAAAGATCAAAATGATGGAGTGTTTTCCCCATTCTTACCTGGTTAGGTTATGGCCGCATGAACAATTACTTTTGCTTCGTTTGATTTAGGGGAATATCAAGCTGGTGTTTTGTTATATTTTCAGTGCTCCATGACATATAAAGTGAAAGACATAATATACATAGCCTGATAGCCCTGAACCATAGGCCTATCCATGGTTAGGTTCGTCAATCATTCAAGGTGAGAGTTTAAATTGTTCTTGATTAAATTCCCTCTGTACCGATATAGATCTTTTGTTCTTGCTCTTTTGCTCCCTTTCTTTTTAGTTTAGATTTGGTGAGATTTCTTGAACAGAGGGGTTGTTGGTTAGTGGGGTTTTTAGAGGTGAGAATAGATTGGTATATCAGTGTTTAGTAGGCAAATTAACTTTGATGTAATTCCCACATTTTAGCAATGGGAGAAATTGTATAGAGCTCTTTGGCAGGTATAGGTAATATTTTCTTCAATCATTGATGCCGAATGTTGCCATTTGTTTCAAGTAAATCATTCATTTCCCAATAATTTAGATAGTGTCTTTTAATGTTAGTGGTTTGAATTTGGTCGGCCAAAATCTTTTTCAAGTTCGTGCAATTTCAGTTTGATGTACACATGCCTAAATGTTGAAAACATCATCTTAGTGCATTAAAAAAAACACAAAGTCAATCTTTGCTCACTGCCGAGGTATAACATGTATAGACCTTCACTTTATTCACTACTTTGGCCGTATTTTAGATGTAAATTCAAATACTTTACTTCCAAAGATTATCCCTCCATAGATATTCTAGCTATCCATGGTCACAACATTGTCAATACTACCAATGAATCTGCACAGTCCTAAAGCGTATTTTCTTAGAGCAACTTCTGTTGGGATCCTACATGAGGGTCGGTGTACTAAAATCGTTATACTATATATCTGTTTTTATTTCCAAGCATCTTATTCTGATTCTTTATTTTTTTTATTTTATTTATACGATGCTTCCAACGTCATAGGCATTTCATACCAAGTTGATAGCTTGTGTTTACCTTTAAATAGTGAGACATAGCATATTACTTTAAAACGCTAATTTTATTTTCACACTTCCATTTTTTAGCCTGACATGCCGTGGTTAATTAGTCGTTGTCTATCGTACACGTGTTGGTGTTCAACACAAACATATTATGCTTTTCCTGTCTGTAAACATGTCTCAAAGGACCATATGTTTGTCAACCCAAAGAGGTTCAACTACGCTATCTTTCAAGAGGAGGAAACACGATTGAAGAATGAAAAAAACAATTCAATAAGGTAATTTACATTCTTTTACCAGTTTATGATCCTATCTACACTGCTGGTGTGTTTCTTAGACACACTTCACGAAAAAAGGAATTGAATTCCATTGTTTTGAAAAAAGTTGTTATAATTTTTTTGGTCGACCCAAACAACTCATGTTTCCATTCTTTATTAGCAAATTGCCTTTTATCTTACCCCCTCCTTTTTGGCAATGTCTTTATTCATTGAAAATTCCGTGATAGATGAATGTTATATGGGCATCATCACTTCACATGATATATCCTGTTGTTTGGGCTTAGAGATGGGTTCGCAGCCTAGGTAGAAATGCAAACAAAATATATGGCAATAGGAGCAAGGGAGTATGGACCAAACTGGAAGCCGGCCCGCGCCCCCCGACTCATCAAAGACAAAAATGGCACCTAGTCAGTGTCCCAGAGGATCGGATTTGCCGTGCGGGAGACACATGGCCTCGTCCGGCCCCTAGGGGTGCGGAAATACCTCCTTCAGAAAAGGCCGAGAGTTGTAGGAATTTCTAAATATAGCAAATGAACTCCAAGAATTTTGAAAATTTTTATGAAGGCTCCTAACACAGTATACTTGCTTGTGTAATGTTTCCAGAATTTTACCTATTCTACATTTTTAGCAAAAATTCATTTAAGGTTACTGTTTTTATGCAAATGAAATAATCGATTTGAGAAATTTTTAAAAATATGTTCAAAATACTTTTCACATTTATTTTCAGTATAATTATCCCAAGTTTACATTTCTTTTAAAATTTTCTAACCCCTAGGCCCCCAGGGTGTGGTAGCCCTCTGTCAGGACCCCGAGTATGCAACCCTGGGACCCTCTGTGCATTCTGAACTAGTCCCAGATTAGTAGTTAGCTCGCACAATTGCAACAAAGATGAAATCATGTCCATACAACAGAACGGCTAATGAAGCAGATAAATTAATAATACATAACAGCAAAAGGACCTTATGGTCAAGGTTTTACAAAGCTTGCCACGTAAGGCTAAGGTCACGACTAGGTCCACGACCAGATCTACGACCAGGTTCACAACCAGAGTAAACTTGCAGCAGAACCAAAACCAACTCGTAGAGGTCATTTAACATGCCCATAGGCAATCGAGTGGAGGACGCCACCCTAGATCGCATGGTCTTCGAAGTAGTCGTCCTCGTAGAACTCGGTGCTCCCTGGGTCTTCTTCCACGACTGATCAACAAAGGGTGTATAGCCGTGAGTATATAAAGTACTCAGCAAGTCGTAGGGAACAGTATGCAAATAGTATTCATACAAGACTTGACAAAAATAGCTTTACGGTTAATTTGCAGAAAGCAGTATTGACAGTAATTACGGTAAGTAGATTGAAAACATAATTTAAAAGATTAATACATAAGTAATCAAGTTTCTTTGAACCAACTCGTGAACACCCTGTTCACTTCCCAAACCACTCGTGAACACCCACGACAACATTTTTGAGAAAACTACCCCTCGTGTGAAATCACCAGGCATTGTCCATAACCGGGGACACGACTATTCGAATAGTTTTACACTCTGCAGAGGTTGTACAGCTTGACCCACAAGAGATAGTCGCTTGATAAAACACACATTTCCTTAGACATGTGAATCAAGGAGAGACTACCACAAGGCTTTTACAAAGCTCCGTTTTGACTCGGCTCTGCCCGCTAAGGATTCGCCTTCCTGGCCCCCTCTTGCGCCATTTTGACCACCCAAACAAAACCGACTCGAAATATTGCTAATTAGTTGGCCAGGTCCACCCCATAAATGAACTTGTGGTTGCACGATATGGCCCAGATCAATGGCGCACAAAGTTAAGTCCTTAGTGGTTGCTCAGGCAAGACTTTCTACAACCCATTGTGCTTCGTGCTCTTTGCTTCGCGCACTATCCGACCACTCGCCCAAGCATAAATCACTTTCTACAACCCTTGTCATGGCACAGCCAATTTTAATAACAACGGCATCGCACCACAATTGACACAACTGTGATTTCGCACCACAGTTGCACAACCGTGGTATCACACCACAATTCCATATATCATTAAGTCAAATTCATCGTCATTGAATCATGTGATCGAGAGACCATCGCATAACTAAAGCATAAATAAGGATAATACGCACCCATGTTGGTAGTACAATAATGTCCAACTAAAATTACCGAACCTACGGTGTCCAAGGGTACATGCCAACATGTCGTTCACAATTTAATCAAGGAGTCATACTGTCGAGTAGGTATTTAGCTCTTCTCCGAACCATTTTTATACAACTAGCCATGCATGTTGATATAAAATAATATAATTTTGTAAACTAGGAACGACATGATCAAAGGTCTACGACTTGCTTTCGTTGAAGAGTTGAGATGCTTTAGTCGAGGTCGTCGGGTCCAAGAACTCTTCGAAAACGCCGGAATCTATACATGCGAAAAGAGTCAAGTAAATAAAACAACTCCAAGTAAAATCCAAAAATAACCTAACTAGAACCAAAAGAAAGGTTCTGAATTTAGACGAAGATAGGAATTTGAATCACTCTGATCGTAGTTCGAACAAAGGAGAACGAGCTCTCGGAAGTTCTGAAATCCCAAGGTCGGAAGGAGACTTGACTACAGGTGGTCGAAAGGAGATTCGACTGGTAGAATGGAGAAAGGATTCGACTACTCGACGTGGTCGAAGGAAGGGAGGATTCAACCACTCGACGCGGTCGAAAGAAGAAAGAAGGATTCGACTACTCGACGTGGTCGTAAGAAGGATATAAGAAGGATACGACTACTCAACGTGGTCGTAAGAAGGATACAAGAAGGATACGACTACTCAACGTGGTCGTAAGGAAAGTAGGTCTAAACCGAGAGGGAGGTCTAAACCGAGAGGGTAGTCTAAACAGAGTGGGTGGACAGAGCACGGGAAACTCACCAGGACAGAGAGAGATGCCGGAGGAGGGGCTGGGGAAGGATGGCGAACGGCGGTCGAAGGTGGCGCGGGTGCTCTGGCAAACTTTTTAGTGGCGAAGAGGTTGAGGATGGCGCAGATGCTCACAGTCGAAGGCGAAGGAGGACGGCAATGAAGGCGGCCAGCCGGGACTGGAGAAGTGGAAAAACGGTGGCTCCTGCAAAACACAACTGAACCAGAGTGAGGGGGTTTCTTCAAGGAACTCTAGAACACAAATGACGCTGTTAGAAGAGGGGGCTGCACTGGCGCAGCGAGGACCGAGAGGAGGTGCGCAGTGGCCTGAACTTGGAGCTCGGGGCTTCGGGTAAACCACTGCAACAAAAAGTGAGAGAAGGAGAGTTGGGTGTGGAAAGGAGATGAAAGAGGGTTGCTCAGGCTTTTATAGCTTGGAGTAGATGAGGAGATTCGCTGAGAGACTCTGAGGCACGCGGTGATCAAGGGAAGGTGGGCGACGGGCAGAGAATAGTACAGGCGTGCGCAGAAAGCTGCTCGGTGATAATACGGGGCAAGAGCGCTGGCGACGTGCATGGCGATGGGAAAGGGCCGACAGGGGAGCAGCTGAGCGCACAGGGTGGCGGCAGAGTGAGGGATGGGACAATAGTATTTAATGTGCACGTTGCTGAGGGTAAAAGGGGCGGAATTCGCGCCGGAGGCGAAGGTGGCCAGGGGGAGGCGACAACATTTAATGCGCAGACGGCATTTAATGCGCGACGACTTTTGCGATGAGATGACATTTAATGCGCAACGACGCTGAGGGAAAAAGGAGGAAGGAAAGAGGAGGTGAGCAGGGGCGACGGTGGGGCCGATCGAAACCGAGAGGGTGGTTGTGACCGAGAGGGTGCTCAAAACTGAAGGTTGATCGAAACCAAGAGTTGGTCGAAACCAAAGGCTGGTCGAGGTTTCCATACCCTCATTAATCCCCAACCTTTCAACATGAACTGAAGTTCTGGAATTTTACTATACCATCGGTTCTACTCAGTCATAACACTATTCAGATTTACTTCGGAACCAAACAATCCATGTGAATCAAATTTCCTTCAAGACGTACAGATCAAAACCAATTCATCTTCTACTACTCCTCTAATAGCTTGGTAGCAAAATCTCAATATTACAATTTCTTATCCACCACCAACAGTTGCCAAAATTACACCTTGTAAAGCTTTGCAACACAAAACTATTGATCCTTTCTCAAAAGAAAGAGGCGAACAAAGACAAGTTTCCTCACATAGGAAAACGTTGCTCCTCACAGCGAGCACGAAACCAAAAGAATTATTCTGAGAATGGTGATCTTGGAAAATGAAAATTGAGTCCATAGTTGAGGGCGCACATCCCTCAAAAGGGAATAGCAAATAACAGCCAATAAGAAAAATACATTGCGATTGAAACTCGACATCTCTTGAGCGGAAAGAGCAGAAAGTTTAGAAACGATTCAACTAACCACAAGTTACAAAACTTGACTCAAATTCTCAAACACTTCTACTGCACTCTTTCCTTTAGCACTGAAATCAATCCTTTGGCTAGCAACACTTTGCCACAACGAACAAGATAAGGTCTTTAGTCCAAACCACAAGAACTAATTAAGAACCAAATAAAATTCTTCAACACGTCACAGTTACTTGGAACAGTTCAACTACTCAAGAAACATGAGATACAAATGATCTTAGCAACCAAACTCAAAACATTTTCATTTACAGGTTTTCACGAAAAACAAGCAGATCATTCTCCTCTTAAAGGAACCAACATAATTTTCTTTGATTGCAACCTCACATCGCCTACTCAGACCAAAGATCCTTTAAGATTAAATCACATGAATCTCTTAAGAGGAAACGGGACAATCGAATACCTCAATTTATTTAAAATAATTTCAGCTACCACATGATTTATGAGCTCCAAAATATCACGAAAGCTAAATTTGAAATATTCTCATCTGAACGATATCACCAAAGGCGATTAAATTACTAAAATTATTAACATCAATCTCACAATAACAATTAGAAAACACATCGAAAGACCCACGTGAAAAGAATGGATTGATTATTTCTCAAAAGAAGAGGCAAATGGAAACGATTTTCACTAACTAGAAAATTATTTACCACTCGCAATGAACACATGACCAAGGGGAAAACCAATTAAGCAATGAACTCATAGAATATAAGTGAAGTCCACAGTTGAAAGCATAGGCCTCACAAGAAGAGAATATCGAACCTTAACAAATAAGAACAAACAAGCATTCAAGATCAAAGCACTTGCATCACTGAAGAACCATTACAACTTTGCAACATATCGCTTTACTCGACAAACTTCGTTGACTACAAAAATCTTGAACCCCCAAAAGATCATGAACACAAAACTTGAAATTTGATCATTTAGGAAATATCACCATAGGTGATCAAATTACTACGAGAATTAACCTCAATCTCACATTCTGACGATTTAATAACATCGACAACATACACTAGTATAAAAAATCATCAAACCTTATTACTCCATCCTAAAACTTCTCAAAGGAAATACAAACCACATGGTTGAAACAAATTTATTATAACAAGATTGTGCTAAGCAATAACAATATCACAAGGCACGCTATCAAAGACTACTTACGAAATTCATCAACTCAATTGTTGGTGTTGCTCAACACCATCTTCAGCGCTCATTAACAATTGATGATTGTATTAAACATGTGTGTACATACGGTACTAATTCCATTCGCAATCACATAACTATTTATAAACATAGATTCAACATTTCACCTTTGTTCAGAAATCAGTTCAAAACATGATTGAAGATTCACTGACATAATTTTCTATAAACAAGGTTTCACGAATCGATGCACCAGCACCCATCTGGTCCTTTATACCGGTTTCAATAATGTTAGCATATCAGGAAATGGGTAAATCTAGCACTAATGTAAGATCCATAGGTTCTGAACGGATATGGACAACCTTTAATTAACATACACCCTGTATCAAATACAAGGACATTTCAAATTAATCAATTTCACTTTCATGGATGGTAGTTAAGAATAGTTGATTTACACCATGCTAACGACCCAACTTGGTAACTCACATCATAGCAATTTATTCATTTAGTTATAACTTCTCGTTTTAAGCATGATAAGACATCACAAAAGGATTCTAACACCTTCATTCAGCAAAAGAGAGACATTAAACCTCAACGCTCAAAGTAATCCAAAGAAATAAATAAAGCCAAAGCTTTCACATGATAAAGCACTTGCAACAGAAAACTTGCAGTATTTGAAATACCAATCGAATAAAGGAGTCATATTTTCCAACAAGAAGTGCATAACTCCCATAAAAAGTTCAATCTTGCTAATAGCTGATGTTCACACAAAAACAACAATAGACCAGCAGTTAGGAGAACAAGTATTCGTATTATGGAGCCAAGAATAACTAATGAAAACTCATTAGTTGAAATATAGGCAATAACTCAAGAAAAGTTCATCAACCTCCATAGGACAAGAGTTGGACAAAATTCAAAAATCAAGGAAGAGAACAACTTTCTAAAGCAACTCACGCTCAACACATGTAACTTTGGTACTCAGGGTATCTACTCCCCTATCCACATACCATGAACGGTGGTGTAACCTGGTGAATCGGGCAACAACCACGACCTCAACTTCTTAACATCCGTTATCAACACGTATCACCAAAATAATCAATTATGAACATACATGATCATCTCAAGACAATCATAGTATAAATTTATAGATATAGAATATCATAGCAGTTCATAGATTATCAACAAGAATGATAGTACATAAGCAATTCAAGAACAGTTCAACATGATCAAACATACCACTAGAAATGCGGATACAATGGATTACCAAACCCCACCTACTGTGCACAGTGTGTCATTTTAATAACTTAATTACCACGGACCTAAAGCCGGCTCTGATACCAACTGTAACACCCTGGCTATTCAGAAGCCAAGATGTCACCTAAATAATCCAACATACAACCATCAAGCGAAAGGTTTTAAGCCATAACTCATCTACGGACATAAAGAGTCCCAAATTTAATAGACCAATGGCAGGAATAAAATATGAATCCAAATAAGCATAACAATGGGAATGATCAAGTATCACCAGCAGAAATAATCCACCATAACGTAGAGAAAGTCATCAACCACAATTAACTTTATTTATTACAGTCCATCACTAAATGAATGAAAGGCAGAACCAAGTCTAATTATTGAAACTGGAATATGGTGAAATGAATAAATAGTGCGTGTCTACTCCCTCCCAATAAAGTCATCATCAATGATCACTTAAAATAAACAACAAAACAAGAGTGAGTTCGAGACTCAGCAAGTACAGTGAATAATTGGACATACGACAAACATGAACAAGACAACAGTATTAAAGAATATGAACATAACATCGAATGTTTACATGAATGAATGGATTTGATGAAATGAAAGGACTACACTCCTGCTTATACCGGTATAGTTAGTGACACATCCGTCGGTGTTCACTTAAGCCCGTATTTAACAAAATACGCGGATCCAAATCTCGTATGAACAACATTTCATACGGGTGTTCAAATCTGCCCATATTAGAATGGTGGGTATCACGTGTCCATACTGGAATTGATGGGTCTTTAAAAATCCACTCCCGCAGCGGAACATGAAAATGGATGCATGTAATGAACTTATGAATAATGAATAACATCATCTCTTAACATGGAAATTTCACATATGAAAGGAACATAAACATTGAATCTTCTCACGTATCATATAAAAAAACAATACGAACATCAATCATCCAGCATTCACAAATCATACGAATATCAATGTACTTGCCTTTCGCGTTGCGATGCGTTAGGAGGCAAAGACGATGCTGCTAACCTCGAAGCCTCATCTCCTACACCATTAATTTACTCAATAAGAACAACGAAATCAAGGCACTACTCGCAACGCTCCTAACTCATACCCCAAAACCCCAACGTTTAATTTTATACTTAACTCAAATTGAACTACATTCTAGCAGGAAACCGTAATGGACAGCAGTATTAAAAGTGACATAACTTTTGCTCTGAAATTCATAAAAACGTAGACTCAAGCTTACTTGAAAGGTAACGAAATTATCTGCAACAACCTAGTTGGTGAAAATCCTGAATTTTGTATGCATCTAACTCCAAAAGACCGATGAACACCGTTTGTCAGAACTACTCGACAAATCTGGGCATCAGCACGAAAATAGCCATAACTTATAATTGGCTGAACCAAACTTAGTATTCTTTATCAATATCGAAATCTAAGACCAAGGCCTACAATAACCTAGTTGGGTGAAAACCCTTAATTTTCCATTAACTTAATCATATTTTAAAAGACAACTTGACAGTTCATTCTTGTTATTTTTCTGAACAGTAGGAATAAAAACTATAATAAGTTTTGATCCGTACGTCGGAATTTATAGTTCTTGGCGGCTACCGAAAGCTAAGAACAATACCTACATAACTATAGGAGATGGACATCTCAAATTCGGCCTCTAAGAACTCGAAATTGGCCACACAACAATCTGGACAGATCTGAAATTCTAACAGCAGCCATTCGATCCAATCAAACTAATCGAATTTCACATCTAAACATCATCAAACAGCAGGGGAAGCATCTAGTTACCCTTGAAGACCCTTAGGAAGACGCAGATCAAAACCCTATGAAGAACTCCTCCTTCCCTAATCCCTTCATTTCACCTTTGGCGAGCATACCCGCTGCATCTCCCTTTTTTCGTAGTCTTGGACAGCAGCGAGGAGGCACCACCAGTGGAGGGGAGGTGCTGGATCTTGTTGGACAGGAGGGGAGTGGAGGCTCAAGGGAGGGAGGAGGGAGGCGCAAAAGAGAAGAGGCTGCTTGGAGGGGCGGCTAGGGTTGTGGGGAGGAGAGGAGGCACCCCCCCTTTTGGCCGGCCACTAAAAGGGCCTCCTGGGCCAAGGCCCAAGGCCGAGGTTGGCGGGAACTCGCAGAAAACCCCTTTTTGACTATTTACTTCTTTTGTTTACTTTCTTTCTTAGGAACAATCGGGGTATTACATTAACAATGATCCCCCCAAAACCACCTAGCTTGGCATTCAAACATACTAGTTAAACCCAACAAGAGTAGGTTTCAAGCGACTTGTATGTTTGAACCATCTTCATCCGTTCTTCACAGGTTTCATAGATGAGAATGAGAAAACACGATAGGTGAGGGGGATAAGCACAATAGACGAGAGGGAGCAAGAGAGAAAGACGGAAGCAAACTAACTAGGGAAGGTCGGTTAAACCCAAAGAACAAATAGCCGGAAAGCTATTAGAAAGCAATCAAACTCCAGCAGAATATCCTATTACACGGACTAGCGATACTAACGCTAAGAAAGGTAACTCTGCTAAAGCACTTCTAACCTCAATTATACGGGCGGACGACTTGAGACAAACGGTAGATCTTGAAACTTCTAGGGCATCCAATGCTTTGATCACGGAAACTCGATCCTATAGAGATTACTGAGGTAAGAAGGTCAATTTGAGTTCGAAAACAAGGTTTTAGAAGAGACAAGATGCAAGAACCGGAGAATGAGACGAGAAAAGGATAGAATGAGATGAGAAAAGATTGGGATAAGATGAGAGAAGAATAGAATAAGATGAGAGAAGAATAACTACTCATGTTATTTGTTGGTTTGATTTATAAAATAAATTTTTAAGTTTTGACTAAACGACCATGCTAACTATGGTTACATCCTACAGTCGATATAACCCTGATACCACCTGATATGTCGAGACCCTGAGTATGCAACCCTGTTAGACCCGAGATTAACATCCCAAATCCTCTGTACATAACTGAACTAGTTCCATGAATAGTAGCTAGTTCACACAGTAAATAAATATGGTAACAAATTCATATCACAGCTTTATTAATAAATACCAACAGAGTTGATTACAAAGGAGGTTTACAGGCCAATAATAAAATAAACACAGCGGAAGACGAAGAAGTAGTAGGGTCCAGTTAATCTGCCACAGGCAATCGACTGGGGGTGCGGCCTAGTCGTCGAGATCCACATCGGTAGCAAAGTCCTTCTCCTCTGAAATTGGTTTGCATAAAGCAAGTATGAGCACAACTACCGTTCTTGCAAGTTACACCCGTCAAATAACAGAATGACATGCATATATGGATGTAACAAAGGATGGCTTATTGGTTGATTTTCATAAAGCAATATTTTCTTTAAATACTTGTACTAAGTTCCAAAGCAGTTATTCTATAACTAAAATTTATTTTAATAAATTCTCAGTTTTATAGTCAGATAACATTCACACATGAATGGTGAAGGATACTCTCCTATCATATGGCTTTCTGCCAAATTCCTGTATGGATAAACCAGTTTTGAAGAAGTCTTTTTCAAACAAAACCAAAGTCTAACTTTGAGTAGTTCAGACAGCATGTCCATAACCGTGGACACGACTATCTGAATAGTTTTACACTCTGCAGAGGTTGTACAACTTTACCCACATGACAAGACTTCTCTAGTTTGTCCGGTATATATCTATGTCACCGCTCACTACCTTTGGTAAGCGGTCTAGAGCACGTGTCAAGGCCTTTACAAAGCGTCATTCCACCGTAGGGAACGACCACGGTGGAACATTGCAGATTAATTAGCCAGGTCCTACTCCCCACACTGAGGACATGTGGTGGTGCGGTATGGCTTAGCATCATACACTCGAAGACCGGTCCTTAGCTGACTTGGGCAACTTTCCAACAAAACCCATGGGCCTCAACCATACCCGATTGAGCCCGTGCATAAACTTGCACCCACCGAACGTCCATTATGCCCAAGTCCAAACCATTTTCATTTATTTCATTTTTCAAAGACATAAACTTCCACAACATACCGATGCCATGGATACAATTTAAACAACAATTGATTTCTAGCTGAAATTCCCCAAAATAAACATATTTGGTCTATAAGCATGGCTAAACCTGATTTTTCTCAAAATGTTCTAGTTGATACTATCGTATCAACCAGGTTATACCTATGGTGACAATATGTTTGCTTCAATTATCAAAATTGGCCATACAAAGGAGTTTAGGCATAACTACATATTTAAAGCAGGAATTTAAATTACTGATATAAATAAGCATGCAGTAATAATTTAAAACAGAATATAAATAATTTAAAATAATAGGATCGATATGATCAAGGGTATAACTTGCCTTGCTTGATGAGGTGATGTTGTTTTCCTTAATAAATCACCTAGTACTCACAAGTACTTTCTCCAGGTAGTCCAAGTGTACAATCACGATGATCATACAGTCAAAATCAATCCTCTTATGTGCTCTTCAAACGGCATCGAAATCTGACTCTCCGAAGTTGTCGAAATCTAATCGCGAAATAAGCCAAATTCAAATAAAATTCAAATGAACTCTAAATTAAATAATTTTGGTTTGGTTGGCTAGATCTTGAATTTAGACAAATTTAGAAATTTGAATGGACTCAATCGGAGTTCGGATGCAAAAGATATGAGCTTTGGAAGATTGGAAATACATGAAATGATATAATTAGGGTTTTTCAGAGTTTACTGATTTATTTTCCTAAAGGAAAATCCAGTTTATGATGTAGGCTGACGTCAGCGGCTGAATTAAGGATTTTCGGCCGGAACTATTTTTGTAAAGGAAAAGATTTGTGCCTCTGACATGTGGGCCCGCGTTCAATGGACCAGGCCCACGACCGGTCAATGGTCCATCATGGTCTCGGTGCACGCTACAGTGGGGACTGCCACGCGTGTGTCCACGCGGGTGTGACGAGACCAACACGCGGCGGCCACGAGGGAAAAATGGGTGATGTGGCGTGCGGTGGCAGTGACGTGGAGGCGAGGTGGCAGTGCACGTCGGTGCCGGACGGGGGCGGTGCTCGGGTTCCAAGGAACCGGCGACTGGCGGCGTTTCGCCGGTGGCGAGAGGTACCAAATGGAAGAGGACGGTTCGGGGATCTTGATGCTTACCACGGCGACACTCGGGCACGGAGAAATCGCCGGCGGCGAGGTCCTTAGCGGCGGCGGCGCGGGGTTGTCGACGGAGAGGGTGCTCCAGGAGTTCTCCAGCGGTGTGGGTGAGCGCACCGGGTTCGCGGTGATGCGACGGTGCCGTAGGTGTGGACGAAGGGGCAGGAGCGAGCTCAAAGGCGGCTGAATCGGAGGTTGAAGAAGCTTCGAGCGGCGGCGGCGATATTCAAATTCCAGCTAGCTGAGGGAGGGA
This sequence comes from Ampelocalamus luodianensis, assembly GCA_036346255.1. Classification (NCBI taxonomy): domain Eukaryota; kingdom Viridiplantae; phylum Streptophyta; class Magnoliopsida; order Poales; family Poaceae; genus Ampelocalamus; species Ampelocalamus luodianensis. Next base: position 59,821,159 of record CM070618.1, on the reverse strand, counting down.
GAGGCTATGTGGGTGGCGGCGCGGGGTTGAGACGAGGGAGGTGGTCCCGGAGCTCCTATTTATAGGGCGTGGGCGAGCTCGAGGTGGCGTGGAGCGTACGAAGCTCCCGCGAAGGTCGCCGGCGGAAATCGGGGTAATAAAGGCCGGAGATGGAGGGGAAATGCCAAAAACAGGCGAGGCGGCGATTGGGGGAGTTAATGCGCGTGTTCGTGTGTGAAGAGAGGGCGAGAATCACGGCAGAGATAGAGCTCGTGAGGCGCGGTAATAGCGGCGACTCGGGGGAAGATGAAGGAAACAAAGAAGAAGAACATGGGGAGGAAGAATGCACCGAGATTGTTGGATCGAGATCCAACGGCGAGAGCGGCGTGCATGAATAGGAAAGTGACTGGTGCTCTAGGGCTGATGGATTTAGATCTGATGGTTGTCATTGGCTGAGACGTTCGGCCGCCCGAACGTCACACGGAGATCTGACCATGAATTCTTGATCCAACGGTCGAGATTGCGTACGGTGAAGAGAGAAGGAGAGAGGTGCGGGCGACGGTTGGATTTTGATCCAACGGTGGAGAGGGCGGACGCGGCTGGGCCGGCTTGGGCTGTGTGCGGGAGGGTTTGGGCCGAGGCCTTTGGGTTTCGGCCCAAAGCTAGATTTAGATTTTTAAATGCTTTATCGATTAAAACAATTCTGGTAATTCATTTTAGCTTTAGAAAATGGCAAATTAAATCCAAAAATTATGAGAAAATTCACATCAATTCCTTTATTTATCTTGGACTTAATAAAAATAGTTCCAACTTATAATTGGCTATATTTTTTGCAAATAAATTATTTTGGCTTGAAAATAATTAGGAAAAAGCTTTTAAAATACCAGAAAATTCCAAAAATTAATTAAATCTTTATTTTTCAAATCAAGTCAGATAAAACTTCAAGAACCTCAAATAAATTTTAAATTTTGACTTTTAAAACTTCAGAAATTCAAATAAGGCAATCAAACTCTTTCAAATTTCAGAAATTCCAAAAAACTTTATTTATTTTATTTTGGTAACCACACTTTGGGATGTTACAAACCCTGAGACCGTCTGTGCATTCTGAACTAGTCCCAGATCAGTAACTAGCTCGCACAATTGCAACATAGATGAAATCATATCCATACAATAGAACGGCTAATGAAGCAGACAAATTAATAATATATAACAGCAAAAGGACCTTATGGTCAAGGTTTTACAAAGCTTGCCACGCAGTGCTAAGGTCACGACCAGGTCTATGACCAGATCTACGACCAAGTCCACGACCAGAGTAAACTTGCAGCGGAACCAAAACCAACTCAAAGAGGCCATTCGACATGCTCACAGGCAATGGAGTGGAGGACGCCCCCCTAGATCACATGGTCTTCGAAGTAGTTGTCCTCATAGAACTCGGTGCTCCCTGGGTCTTCTTCGACGACTAATCAACAAAAGGCATATAGTCGTGAGTACATAAAGTACTCAGCAAGTCGTAGGGAACAGTATGCAAATAGTATTCATGCAAGGTGTAATATCCAGTTTAAACATAAAATAACTAAGTGATTAGTACTGAAATTAAATAGAATTAGAGAAGGAATTAGAGGTTTTAGAGGGGCATTTTTGCTTTTATTGGAGAACCTGGGCCGTGGGCTTTCGGCCCACGTTGTTTGACCCAAGTGGGAAGCTGTATTAAGAAGGGGGCAACCAAACCCTAGACGCATGTACTGTAGCACATGGCTACTATAGCACCATCGCACTGTAGCACCCCTTCCCTACTGCCCCTTTGCTGCTGCCTAAGAAGAAGTATGGGGAAAACCTCATTTGAATGCTACTGGCCAAGGAAGAAATGGAGAAGAAGTGGGAGAAGGAAGAAGGGAGGGAGATCTCGTGGTTGTTCCCACAACCATAAGCGCGTTCTTCATGGGTAACTCTCGGATTTCGTTCATTTAGCAGTAAATTCTTGTATTTTAGCAATGTCGGTATTAGATTGGTTTAGGGCAGTCTGTTGTGTCTGACTGTTTTGAGAATGTTAACTGCGAAATTCGATCTGATCATCTCCTAGAGATTTGTAGGTCACGTCTGTAGCTTTCAATAGAGTCTTGGATCAGGTCATTTGGATGAACGGATTGCTAGATATGGATTTTACAATGCTGTTGTCCCGAGGCTCTGTCAGGTTTCAGGCAGATTGTATCAACTGGACAATACAAATTAGATAACAAATTATTTGGAGGATACCATCAACATGAAAGTTGTAGGTATGTTCGTAAGGTTTTTAGAGAGATAAATGACATAATTTTTGGATAGTTGTACTGAAAGTTATGTAAGATTTAGTCTCGCTGTCTAGAACCTCTGACGGGATTTAGTAGTTTTAGTAATATGTTTGGTAAGGAAGATGATTACCGAATCTGGGAATCTCACCAACTAGTTTTATGTGGATAATTTAAGGAGATTTCATGAGAATCTGTGAGACCCCGGTTTATTAAGCTTGTAATACTTAACCTTCCACTGGCTCTAGTATCACAAACAGAATAACCCGTGCCTCGATGGACATGTGCTTCCCAGAAAATGCAGCACACATACATCATACAAAAGCATGCATCAATTCTATACAACATAAGATGACAAGTCTACCAAAAGACATACATAATATAAGTTATTACAGAACAGCCGACCGAACAAATGACATAAGTATCAAGTAACAGCGGAAGCAAAAGATACCATAAGATGGCTTAAACCAAAAGATGACCGGTTAGTCACATAACACCACAGGGCAACCGACCGGGCCGCCAAGCTAATCTCCCCACACACTACCACAGCACAACTCACAAAAGTGAGGCCCTTCGAGCCCACCTTCTTCCTCTGCACACAATAAGCAATGCAGGTGAGTACAAAAATGTACTCGCAAGACTTACGAGTAACAAGCCTATACATAGCTATATGAAACTTGTATCAAAGGATGTTGGTTATATGGTTGTTTGGACGCATAAAACAAGTTTCATTTGCAATAATGTAATAGATTGAAAGCAATTTAACAAATCAGTTTTTAAGCATTGAAATAACAATGAGTAACAATAATTATCAAGTAACCACCTAGAAGTGACTAACCCAATAGCCACCACACATAGCATGAATCCCTGATTCATACCACCCATCAAGTTTTAATTTAAAATGTTGTAGTCTAACTCTTGAAAAGCTTACCCAAGCGTGTCCATAACCTAGGATGGGGCTATTCGAATAGTTTTAAACCCTGCAGGGGGTGTACTAATGTACCCACACTTCAGACCGCCTTTAAGCCATATGATTTAGCACACTTCCAAAGGTATGCCGACACGGCTAAGTCCTACGATACATTTTCAATATTGTGAATCAACTACGAGCCGCTCGTATCGATAGAAATCCATACGCTTACATTGTAAAGCCAAAAAGACAACTACCCCTCGGGGTAAAGCCCTTTGGACAACTACAATGCTCCCACACACAACCATCTCATTTTACCACAACGCAACACACATACGCCCTCCTGCGACTCGTAGCCAACACACGCCAAAGTACTAAGTCAAGAGAGGTCCCATTCCCTCTAGTGTGGTTAGCACGCACAAAATGCCTGGATAACAGGTACTCACAAGATGTTCAGTCCTTAATTGACTCGGGCACCATTCCAATCACACCCAAGAGATCACACCATCTTACCATTGTGCCCAAGTCCAAATTGTTTTTATTTTTAGTTTTAGTTTTGCAATTTGAACATAGCACAGAGCTGAAATATAGAGATTATAATAAATTTGTGTGATCAAGGTTATCGACAAGTCGATAACCGCCCATTTCTACCGATAGCTAACCATGGCTAAGCGACAAACTCGTAAACTACTAAGTGACAAGGGTTCATCCAACGAACCCAAAATCACAGCAAGATAAACCTAGGCTCAGTAGTAGAGGATAAACATTTGCCTACTGATAATGCATCTACTAGGTGAACTATCGACAATAGTTAAAACAACATAGCAATGCATACGTAGAATTTGCAAACAATATATTAGAATTTGAAAATAGTAGGAACAACATGATCAAATGATGCTACATCTGCTTGCCTTGCTGGAGTGCAGGATCTGATGGCTGTGGCTCAGATTCAATATCAATATTATCTTCGGAACCTAACGAGAAAAGGCGATAAAATCGATAAAAACGAAGAACACCAAATAACTCCAACAGTAAAAGACATCCAAATCTAATAAAATTTATACAGCAGCAAGATAATGATTTTAGACAATTTTAGGAACAAGAATCATGGAATTTGGATATAGTATGAAAAAGTTATAGCCAAAATACACTCTCTCAGCCTATAAAATCAACTAAATTAATTACTGGTACTGTTCCTGGCGAAAATTTCTAGAATGATGTAAGGTCTAAAATTTTTATAGCAGGTAGATTATGACATCCTAATGACAGCAAAGTTGAGTTTACTAAATTTGGAGTTATAGTGATTTACTTATGATTTTTCTAAGTTGTAAACCTAGCACAAGTTACTTTACAGAAATAAAACCATGTTCAAAACCTATTTTGAATTAAAGTACACTAACAGAGGAATTTAACAAAATTGATTTTGCACAGATTGGGTTTATACAGAAAAAGATATGCATTTTTCAAGATCTAAATTCTTTTTTTGGAATATTCTTAAAATGGCTGATATCAAGTTATTAACGTTTGCAAAACTTTCTGTTACCGAAACTTATCTAGATGCATTTTTAGATTAAACTTTAGTTAAATATGAACCTATCCCAACTAGAATCAATTCAAAAGGAATTATAACAACTTAGCTATACATTTTCTAAGCTTTCCTAGAATTACAAGAACTTTAAATAATGGCAGAAATGAATCAATAAAGCTTATGACATTTTCTACTGCAAAAACAAGTCTAAATGTATTTTTAAATTAAACTATAGTGAAACATGAATTTAATGCAGTTGGAAACATCTAAAAAGGATTTGAAATGAATTAGTTAAGAGTTTCTAAAGTTTTAATACAATTCTCGAGATGATAAGAGAATGCTTACTGAAACATAAACAAACTTAACAGAAATAAGCGATGTGGAAGCTCATGGGTCGTTGATGTGAAATCCAACGAGCCACACGTACGGGGAAACAGCGCGCACGCCGCGATTCCCAAAAGGAACCCACCGTTGGATCAAGATCCAACGGCTCACGTGAAGGGAAACATTCGGATCGAGCGAATACCTCGACCACCCATAGCCGCAGATCTCAAGATGAACGGCTCGGAGCGCACCTCCCTTTGGGAGTCCGAATGCACTCGCGATCGCAGCCGCAGATCTCAAGATGGACGATCCAGAACGATTAGGAAACCGGACGGTCCGAACGTTCTCTAGATCTAGGTCGTTGATCACAAGATCGACGGCCCACGATCATCAAAACGCTATGCACGCCCACGAGAGATTAAGTGCGCCGGGAGGGGTTTAATGAGAGGGTCCACATGTCAGAGAGACAATGAACCAGATTAAGACACACTAATCATCTCTAATGATTAACCATAATTAGATCATTAAATGTGTCTTAACGACCACGGCACAGAGGGAATTTTGTCCGGCAAAAACCCGAGCGAAAAGAATGGCTCGCCACCGACGGCTCCGGCCACGGCGGCGCAACCTAAAGACTAAAATGGATTCACAATAGCCTTGCGATCCCGATGGTGGTAACCTTGCCGGCGGCGAAGGTCTAGAACGCCGGCTAGCTGGAAAATAGCGACGGTGACCAACTCGGCTAAAAGCGAAAATGCAAGAAAAGCTCCACAGCAGTCCAGAGAAGCGTGTGTCAAGCATCTAAGGACTAATAAGAAGCTACCTTGACCGAGATGAGCTTCAAAGATGGTCGGAGAAGGTCTGACCACGATGGAGCTTGCCGGACCCGAGGAAGAAGATATGAAATTAAGGACCTGAGCAAAAATGAACACCACTCGTGGTCAAAATAGCTACCAAATAGCCCATAGAAGCTTCATGAGCAATTAATTGAGAAATGGAGCACTCACCAGAGCTGAGGAAGAAAGGGGATGGTTTCGGCCGAATTTGAACAAACCCCAAATTTGTCAAATGCTCAAAATGAAACCCAAAATTGAGTAGGGGGAAATGATTAGGGTATTAAGGAGTTGAAAAGGGTACAAGAATATTTGAAGAAGAACCACTGGAGCTTCATGATCCTCAATGGAGCTCCACGGGTCAACAATGGTGATTTGGTGTTTTTGGTGTGTTAAGCTCCAACAATAAAGAAGGAGTTTAGGATGGTGTAAAGGAACACCAGAAGGAGTATTGGGACCTTATATAGCTTGGAAAACTAGGGTTTGGCAAAAGGAGCCTCTCGGGTGATAATGGCTTAGGGCACAAAAGGTGAGCCGAAAAGAAGAAGTGATGGGGATGTAGGAGTAGGTTGAGATCGTGGCCGAAAGTGCCCTACAATCCCTAAATGTCGACTAGGAGTGGCTGTCGGGGAGCACGATTTGACAGAGAAAAAGCTCGGGCGATTTTGGACCCTTAGATTTTGATCGAGCGGCTGATATCGCGCCACGCTTCTGAGGTTTAAACACAACAGAGGAGATTGTGAGCGTTGGATTTTAATCAAACGGCTCAGATCGATCAAAACAATCGGAGGTCCGAACGTCTCCTACGACGAGGACGGTCCGATTTTAATCCAACGACTAGGGTACGCCCAAGATTCCCGAGGTTTAAATCAACAGAGAGGATCGCGAACCCTTGGATCAGAAATGAACGGCCACGATTCACCAAGACATTCGGACGTCCGAATGTTCACGCGAACCTGGGCCGAACGATTAGGATCCAACGGCTGAGATTGGGCGCGCGCTTTTAAAAGGAGGCCCGGTGCAGTTAGTTGACTGGACCAAGACAAGTGGCTTGAGCCCGAGTCTGACTCGAACCCAACGCACAGTGAGACTAGGTTTTGAGTTTTAAACAGAGCTGGGACTTTGGGGATTTATTTGAGATAGAAAAACAACTCTACAATTTCTGAAATTTTTGCTGGAGCTTGCTAACTCAGATATTAACCTTGTATAAATTTTCAGAGGTTTTGATGCTGCACATTATTCTCCAAAAATTATGGAAGGCTCTGGGTTAAGGTTTGACTGAAAGTCAAACAGGTTTGTCTGCCCTCCAAAAATATTCAAACAATTTCTAAAAATTGTGAAATTTTTCAGAGGGGTCACATACCATCCCAGGAACTTAGAAAATATTTCTAAAGGATGATCACAAGATTTGAGATGAATGTTTTTGGAAGACAAGGTTTTGGATCAAAAGACTTGTGACTTTGTATTTCCATAATTCTTGTACAGGAATTGTTTAGAACATACAGGAAATACAAGATGTAAGAAAAAGATTTAATTTCTACTCATTTTCTTATGAAACACAAGTCCAAAATTGGGATGTTACAGAATCAAAGAACACAAGATTTGGATAAGTAGACGAAAAGTTATGAATTTTAGAAGAATACTGTTCTGTTTTGGGACAGACCGATGTCTATAGAAGTTGGTGTTTTGGGTTGCACTAGGGAGTGTAGTCGTCATGTACTTATTTATAGCAATGTTTTGTCCAGAAATGTTTTATTAGTGTGATTGTTATATATATTCAAGTGGTTTGATTCCGAGGGCAGCGCACTCTCAACATCATCAAGCTTCACACGGTTGAGGCAAATACAATTAGTGGTAGATTATTTAAGAGTGGATGTTCATGAATGCTAATATTATGTGTACGATATCTACCCATGAATGCTAGTACGATGTGTATGTTCTTTAGTGCTAGAAGTATGTGTATGATCTTTACTTATGCACGTTGATGCTGGCTAGTACATGATTTTGCTGGATAAAAGGATCGATTCATATGCATCATGTGATCATCTTTGAGACTTGGCCACGTGGTGACTAAGTATTGATTTTGTGGTCCCCGTCATGTATTAGACGGTCTTGTGGTCCCCACACTCATGGAGTGTGGGCTTATGGTCCTTGTGCTGGAAGGCACAAGCATGGGTATGCATCGACGGATGCATACTCCACATTACCGGTATATGCAAAGAGAAAAGAAAAGTTGCATTTGCATTGCATACGCATGTGAATTGGTTGATTTTGGAGAATTATGGTTTGGATGATGATGATATAGTTGTGTATGATATTGTCTCATTAATTTGTACTTTGCTGAGTCTTGGACTCACTCTTGTTGCTGTTTTTTGTTTTTTATGTACCCTTTACGAGAACGGCATTCATGGGAGGGAATAGTCATAAGTTTAGGTGCACACTGCCACGAACTATTTATAATTGGTTAAATTTGGAACATGTCTTAATAATTGAGCAAACCGCTTAAATGATTCTCTATTGGTTATTTCTTATGCGTTGGATATTTTGTAATAGAGTTGATTAGCATGTTATGGCTGCCTTTATGTTTACATTGTAGATTTGATGATGGATTATTGTTTATTGCTATAAATAACTGTGCGAACCTCCAGTATGGTTAACTATACAAAGGGGGTTTTGTCGAAATCTAGTAAAATGTCTTAGTTTTAATTGTTACTCAGTTATTTCAGTAGCATTCTAGGCTCTTGTTGGGTTGGAGTGTTACACAAGGCTTGATAAGGATAGCTTTACGGTTAATTTGCAAAAAGTTGTATTGACAGTAATTACGATAAGTAGATTGAAAACATAATTTAAAAGATTAATACATAAGTAATCAAGTTTCTTTGAACCAACTCGTGAACACCCTGTTCACACTCCAAACAACTCGTGAACACCCTGTTCACTTTTCAAACCACTCGTGAAGACCCACAACAACATTTTTGAGAAAAACTACCCCTCGTGTGAAATCACCAAACATTGTCCATAACTGGGGACACAGCTATTCGAATAGTTTTACACTATATGGAGATTGTACAGCTTGACCCACAAGAGATAGTTGCTTGATAAAACATACGTTTCCTTAGACATGTGAATCAAGGAGAGACTACCACAAGGCTCTTACAAAGCTCCATTTTGACTCGGCTCTGCACGCTAAGGATTCGCCTTCTGGCCCCTCTTGCGCTGTTTCGACCACCCAAACAAAACCAACTCGAAACATTGCTAATTAGTTGGCCAAGTCTACCCCATAAATGAACATGTGGTTGCACGGTATGGCTCAGATCAATGGCGCACAAAGTTAAGTCCTTAGTGGTTGCTCAGGCGAGACTTTCTGCAACCCATTTTGCTTCACACATTTTCCTTCACGCACTTTGTTTCGCGCACTATCCGACCACTCGCCCGAACATAAATCATTTTTGTTCAACCCGGCCAAATAACAACCCTTGCCATGGCACAACCAATTTTAATAACAGTGGTATTGCACCACAATTGACACAACTGTGATTTCGCACCACAGTTACACAACCGTGGTATCGCACCACAATTCCATATATCATTAAGTCAAATTCATCATCATTGAATCATGTGATCGAGAGACCATCGTATAACTAAAGCATGACAAAGCATAATACGCACCCATGTTGGTAGTACAATAATATTCAACTAAGATTACCTAACCTACGGTGTCCAAGGATACATGCCAACATGTCGTTCACAATTTAATCAAGGAGTCACACTGTCGAGTAGGTATTTAGTTATTCCCCAAACTATTTTTATACAGCTAGCCATGCATGTTGATATAAAATAATATAATTTTGTAAACTAGGTATGACATGATCCAAGGTCTACAATGTAACATCCCAATTTTGGACTTGTGTTTCAAATGTAAGAAAATGAGTAGAAATTAAAAAAATTTATTACATCATGTATTTCCTGTATGTTCTAAACAATTCCTGTACAAGAATTATGGAAATACAAAGTCACAAGTCTTTTGATCCAAAACCTTGTCTTTCAAAAACATTCTTCTCAAATCTTGTGATCATCCTTTGGAAATATTTTTCCTAAGTTCCTGGGATGGCATGTGACCTCTCTGAAAAATCTCACAATTTTTACAAATTGTTTGTATATTTTTAGATGGCAGTCAAACCTTAAACCAGAGCCTTGCATAATTTTTGGAGAATAATGCACTGCATAAAAACCTCTGAAAATTTTACAAAAGGTTAATATCTGAGTTAGCAAGCTCCAGTAAAAATTTCATAATTTTTGGAGTTGTTTTGCTGTCTCAAATAAATCCACAAAGTCCCACCTCAATTTAAAACCTAAAACATGTTTTCACTGTGCGTTGGATTCGAGTCAGACTCGGGCTTAAGCCACATGACTTGGTCCAGTCAACTAACTGCACCGGGCTTCCTTTTAAAAGCGCACACCCAATCTCAGCCGTTGGATCCTTATCGATCGGCCCAGGTTCGCGTGAACATTCGGACGCCCGAATGCAATCTCTCATCGTGGCCATTCATTTCTGATCCAAGGGTTAGCAATCCTCTCTGTTGATTCTAACCTCCTCCAGAGCTTTGGGCGAACCCCAGCCGTTGGATTAAAATCGGACCGTCCGCGTAGCCAGAAACGTTCGGACTTCCGATTGTTTTGTTCGATCTGAGTCGTTGGATTAAAATCCAACGCTCATAATCTCCTCCGTTGTGTTTAAACCTCAAGAGCTTCGAGAGATCTGAGCCGTCCATTTCTAAATCCAACGACTCACAACGTCCTTGCCTTTTTCTCTGGTCATCTTCAACCTCCCACCGTGCGTGAACAGAGAGAGGCATGGCGCTATCAAATCGGGTTCCTCTGGCAACATCTCCTTGGTCGGCATTAAGTGCTTACAGGTGCTTTCGGCCGAGAGGAATGCCCTACTCCTACATCTCCATCATTTTGCTTTTCGGTCCATGTTTGTGTCATGGACTTAGCTCACCCGAGAGGCTCCTTTTGCCAAACCTCTCCTGGTGTTCCTTTACACCATCCTAAGCGATATAAAGTTCCCAAAACTCTCTCCTGGTGTTCCTTTACACCATCCTAAGCCCCTTCTTCATTTTTGGAGCTTAACACACCAAAAACTCTAAATCACCATTGTTGACCGTGGAGCTCATCTGAGGATCATGAAGCTCAAGTGGTTCTTCTTCAAATATTCTTGTACCCTTTTCAACTCCTTAATGCCCTAATCATTTCCCCTCATTTAATTTTGGGTTTCAATCACAAGATTTGACAAATTTGGGGTTTGTTCAAATTCGGCCGAAGCCATTCCCTTTTCTTCCTCAGCTCCGGTGAGTGCTCCATTTCTCGATTAATTGCTCATGAAGCTTCTATGAGCTATTTTGTAGCTATTTTGACCACCAGTGGTGTTCATTTTGGCTCAGGTCTTTGATTTCATATCTTCTTCCTCGGGTCCGGCGAGCTCCACCGTGGTCAGACCTTCTCCGACCATCTTTGAAGCTCATCTCGGTCAAGGTAGCTTCTTATTAGTCCCTAGAGGCTGTGGCACTCGCTTCCTTGGACTGCAGCAGAGCTTTTTGCTATTTTCGCTATTAGCGGTAAAAGCCCACATCTTCATTTTCCAGCTCGCCTGTGTTTAGAGCCATCGCCACCGGTGAGGTCACCACCATCGGGATCGCAAGACTATTGCGAACCCATTTTAGTCTTAAGATTGCACCGCCGTGGCCAGAGCCGCCGGCGACGAGCTCATCTTGGCCGCTCGGTTTTTGCCGAACGGGGTCCCTCTATGTCATGGTCGTTAAGACACATTTAAGGTCTTAATCATTGGTAATCATTGGGAGTAATTAAGATGTCTTAAGCCGTCAGATTGTGTCACTGTCATGTGGGTCCACTCATTAAACTCCTCCCGGCGCTTTTAAACCCACGTGCGTGAGTGCGTTATGCGTTGTTGATCGTGGGCCGTCGATCTTGTGATCAACGACCCAGATCTAGAGAAATGTACGGACCGTCCGGTTTCCTAATCGTTTGGATCGTCCATCGCTCGATCTGCGGCTGCGATCGCGAGTGCATTCGGACTCCCCGAAGGGAGGTGCGCTCCGAGCCGTTCATCTTGAGATCTGCGGCTATGGGTGGTCGAGGCATTCGCTCGGTCCGAATGTTTCCATCCACGTGGGCCGTTGGATCTAGATCCAACGGTGGGCTCCTTTTGGAATCGCGTGTGTGCGCTGTTCTCCGTGCGTGTGGCTCGTTGGATTTCGCATCAACGGCCCACGAGCGTCCACGTCATTTATTTCTATTAAGTTTGGTTATATTTCAGTAAGCATTTTCTTATCAACTGAAAATTGTATTAAGACTTTAGAAACTCATAACTAATTCATTTTAAATCCTTTTTAGGTGTTTTCAACTGCATTAAATTCATGTTTCACTATAGTTTAATTTAAAAATACATTTAGACTTGTCTTTGTAGCAGAAAATGTCATAAGCTTTATTAATTCTTTTCTGCCATTATTTAATGTTCTTGTAATTCTAGGAAAGCTTAGAAAATGCCTAACTAAATTATTATAATTCCTTTTTAGTTAATTCCAGTTGGGATAAGTTCATATTTAACTAAAGTTTAATCTAAAAATGCATTTAGATAAGTTTCGATAACAGAGAGTTTTACAAACATTAATAACTTGATATCAGCCATTTTAAGAATATTCTAGGAAATGAATTTAGACCTTGAAAAATGCATATCTTTTTTTGTATAAATCCAATTTGTGCAAAATCAATTTTGTTAAATTCCTCTGTTAGTGTACTTTAATTTAAAATAGGTTTTGAACCTGGTCACATTTCTGGAACATGTTATGTACTAAATTTACAACTTAGAAAAATCATAAGTAAATCTTTATAACTTCAAATTTAGTAAACTCAACTTTGCTGGCCTTAGGATGTCATAATCTACCTGTCATAAAAATTTCAGCACTTAGATCATTCTAGAAATTTTCGCTATGAACAGTACTAGTAATTAATTTAGTTGATTTCATAGGCTGAGAGAGTGTATTTTGGCTATAACTTTTGCATGCTAAATCCAAATTACATGATTCTTGTTCCTAAAATTGTCTTAAATCATCTTCTTGCTGCTGTATAAATTTCATTAGATTTGGATGTCTTTTGCTGTTGGAGTCTATTTGGTGTTCTTCGTTATTATTGATTTTATCGCATTTTCACATTAGGTTCTGAAGATAATATTGACATTGAATCTGAGCCACAGCCATCAGATCCTGCACTCTAGCAAGGCAAGCAGATGTAGCATCATTTTATCATGTTGTTCCTACTATTTTCAAATTCTAATATATTGTTTGCAAATTCTATGTATGCATTGCTATGTTGTTTTAACTATTGTCGATAGTTAACCTAGTAGATGCATTATCAGTAGGCAAATGTTTATCCTCTACTACTGAGCCTAGGTTTATCTTGCTGTGATTTTGGGTTCGTTGGATGAACCCTTGTCACTTAGTAGTTTATGAGTTTGTTGCTTAGCCATGCTTAGCTATCGGTAGAAATAGGCGGTTATCGACTTGTCGATAACCTTGATCACACAAACTTATTATGATCTCTATATTTCAGCTCTGTGCTATGTTCAAATTGCAAAACTAAAACTGAAAATAAAAACAATTTGGACTTGGGCACAATGGTAAGATGGTGTGATCTTTTGGGTGTGATTGGAATGGTGCCCGAGTCAACAAGGACCGAACATCTTGTTACACCAAACCAAGCATTCTTGCATGTTGATCACACTAGAGGGTATGGGACCTCTCTTGACTTAGTACTTTGGCGTGTGTTGGCTACGAGTCGCAGGAGGGCGTGTGTGTGTTGCGTTGTGGTAAAATGAGATGGTTGTGTGTGGAAGCATTGTAGTTGTCCAAAAAGTTTTACCCCGAGGGGTAGTTGTCTTTTTGGCTTTACAATGTAAGAGTATGGATTTCTATCCACACGAGCGGCTCGTAGTTGATTCACAATATTAGAAATGTCTCGTAGGACTTAGCCGTGCCGACATACCTTTGGAAGTGTGCTAATCTTGTGGCTTAAAGGCGGTCTGAAGTGTGGGTACATTAGTACAACCCTGCAGGGTATAAAACTATTCGAATAGCCTCGTCCTAGGTTATGGACATACTTTGGGAAGTCTTTCAAGAGTTAGACTACAACATTTTAAATTAAAACTTGATGGGTGGTATGAATCAGGGATTCATGCTATATGTGGTGGCTATTGGGTTAGTTACTTCTAGGTGGTTACTTGATAATTTTTGTTACTCGCTGCTATTTCAATGCTTAAAAACTGATTTGTTAAATTGCTTTCAATCTATTACATTATTGCAAATGAAACTTGCTTTATACGTCCAAATAACCATATGACCATCCTTCCTTTGATACAGCTTCCATGTAGCTATGTATAGGCTTGTTCCTCGTAAGTCTTGCGAGTACATTTTTGTACTCACCTGCATTGCTTGTTGTGTGCAGAGGAAGAAGGTGAGCCCGAAGGGCCTCACTTTTGTGAGTTGTGCTGTAGCAGTGTGTGGGGCGATTAGCTTGGCGGCCCGGTCGGTTGCCCTGTGGTGTTATGTGGCTAACCGGTCGTCTTTTGATTTAAGCCATCTTATGGCAACTTTTGATTCCGCTGTTACTTAATACTTGTCATTTGGTCGGTTGACTGTTCTGTAATAACTTATTATTATGTATGTCTTTTGCTAGACTTGTTATATTATGTTGTATGGAATTGATGCATGCTTTTGTATGATGTATGTGTGCTGTATTTTCTGGGAAGCACATGTCCATCGAGGCACGGGTTATTCTGTTTGTGATACTAGAGCCAGTGGAAGGTTAAGTATTACAAGCTTAATAAACTGGGGTCTCACATACAACTTGTCTTCGTTGAAGAGTTGAGATGCTTCGGTCAAGGTCGTCGGGTCCAAGAGCTCTTCGGAAACGTCGGAATCTATACGTGCGAAAGCAGACAAGTAAATAAAACAACTCCAAGTAAAATCCAAAAAGAACCAAACTAGAACCAAAAGAAACGTTCTGAATTTAGACAAAGATAGGAATTTGAATCACTCTGATCGGAGTTCGAACAAAGGAGAACGAGTTCTCGAAAGTTCTAAAATCCCAAGGTTGGAAGGAGGCTTGACTACAGGTAGTCGAAAGGAGATTCGACTGGTCGAAGGGAGAAAGGATTCGACTACTCGACGTGGTTGAAGGGAGGATTTGACCACTTAACGTGGTCGAAAGAAGAAAGGATTTGACTACTTGACGTGGTCGTAAGAAGGATACAAGAAGGATACGACTACTCAACGTGGTCGTAAGAAGGATACAAGAAGGATACGACTACTCAATGTGGTCGTAAGAAGGATACGACTACTCAACGTGGTTGTGAGGAGGATACGACTACTCAACATGGTCGTAAGGAAAGGAGGTCTCGATGGAGTCAGGCAGTCGAGCACGTGAAACAAATTTGTGGGCGGGCCAGGCAGTCGAGCACGTGAAACAAATTTGTGGAACAAAGTTTTTGGTACATGGGATAATATTTTCTTCTTCTCTTTACCTCTGTAAAGAAGATAAAAACCATATCAAAATATTGCCGTGAAGTCAGAGTACGATTTTCTCTATGCCCCGGTCGACTTTGGGTACCAATACTATTTTCCTTCGTGCTCCGAGTAGTAGTAATCGTACTACTATTTTTACTATCTACGATTTTAGGTTTTGTATGATCTGATCACTCGATTTGTAACATCTAAAAATCATAAATTTGGGATAATTATACTGAGAATAAATGTGGAAAGTATTTTGAGCATGTTTTTGAAATTTTTCTCAAATCGATTATTTCATTTGCATACAAACAATATCCTTAAAGGATTTTTTGAGAAAAATGCAGAACATATAAAATTCTGAAAAAATATTGCACAAGAAAGTACACTACGTCAAGAGCCTTCACAAAAAAAAAAATTGGAGCTCAGTTGTTATATTTAGAAATTCTTACAACTCTCACCCTTTTCTATACGAGGTATTTCCGTGCCCCTAGGGGCCGAACGAGGCATTTCCGTGCCTCTAGGGTCGGACGAGGGTAATCCGTGTCCCTAGGGGCCGGACGAGGCTATGTGTCGTTCACACGGCAAATCCGGTCCTCTCGGGCACAGACAAGGTGTCATTTTTGTCTTTGATGCGCGGGGAGTGCTAGATTTGTTATTTCGCACACCAACAGTCTTATTTTAACAAAAACTCTAAAAGATAGAAGAGTAGGGTAACCAACTAAAAGCGATATTTGGAAAATGCATGATAATAAAAAGTAGCAAGTCTAATAAATGGAATTCAGTAAGTCTAATCAATCCATAATAAATGAACATTAGAACAAATTAATGAGCAATGTAATTAATGAGCAGTAAGACTAATTAATGGAATATGTGGAGAGAGGAGCAAGGGAGTATGGACCACCAAACGATATTTATATGTCTATCATAAATCTTTGTAGGTCATGCATGATACTAAAAGTGATGTTGTCGTCCCTTTTCTCCCACGAGGCATCGTTTTTGACATGAATGGATATGTAAATACAGCTGCTTTTATTCAGCCATCAATCATCATGAACCATCATCCTTTTGCTATGTCACATGTGACCTGGTTTACTATGTGATGTCCCTATGATGCTCATCGCTTGGCCACAATTAGGCTTCTCTTCTATGCAACAGTTCTCTGTCCATGTAACTCTCTATGTAAAGAATACTTAGAATTAGTTTATCCGTTGCCTGTCTATGAATTCTATAAATTCCTTAGATGCACGCAGTCTATTAGACATGCTATTAGGATGCTAAATAAACACAAGTTTAGTTGTCGAATCCGAGAACGAAGGATCCCGAATTCTCTATGTTTCATACACTAGTCCAGGAAAAGCTAGTGTGCACAGTCAAACAAAAATAATAGCAAATTCATATCACGCATTTAATTAACATAGATCAGAGTTTAATACAAAATAGGGCACAAAATAGGGCCTGAGGCCAAATAAAAGATACAGCAAAAAAGCGTAAATAAGTGGTAGGCCACACGATCTGCCACAGGCAATCATCTGGGGACACGACCTAGTCCTCCAAGTCCTCACCGTCTGAATATAAGTCTTCACCTGAATAAAATTTATTCAGCAAGAGTGAATACAACTTTCGTGCTCGCAAGTTACACCCAAATAACATAATATAATGCATGCATGGTAATACAAGTGAGGCTGATAGGGTTTATTTGCATAAAGCAGCATTTTCGAGTTTTAAATATTATTACTAAGTTTCAAGGCAATTTTAGCTTATAAATAAAATCAAACTTTTATTTTGATTTGACAATCTCAAGTGTTGGATAAACCTCCAAACACAAATGGTGAAGGACTAGCCCCCTTACACTAGGTATTCTTCACGAATTTTCCAATTGGATGAACATATCCAAAACATCTGAGTTTGAAATTATTTTAAAAACAATACCAAAATCTAATCCACGAAAGGCTTTGCTCAGCATGTCCATGACCGCGGACGCGGCTATTCGAATAGATTATTACTTTGCAGAGTTGGTACAGCTTTACCCACAAGAGACAGTTTGCTTAACATGTCGGCCAAAACACGCTTCCGAAGGCATGCGGCTAAGCAACTATCACGAAGCCTTTACACTACATTGTTTTAACATAACTATGCCCGCTAAGGTTTCATCATCGTAGGCTTTGCACCAAACGATAATCCCCTCTTGTGCCATGTGAGTATTAACAATAAGTCTTCACGACACCCACATCTTTATATGACATAGTTATGGTGAAATAATATAGTTTAGTTGGCTAAGTCTGTCCCATTCCAGACTTGTGGTGGTACGAGTTTGGCTTAACAATCCGCAGCTCGTAGACCGGTCCTTACATGACTGGGTGACTTCGAAAACTATCCCTGGGCCTCAAACATTCGCTGAATTGAGCCCGTGCATGAACTTGCACCCACCAACAGTCCAATTCACCCAAGTCTAAACCAGTTTTATTTATTTTTCATGTCAAAACATTTTCAAAACATTCTATGGTAAAGACAATACCATAGTCTCAATTTTAAATCAATTTTGTATTTTGGCTAAATTCCCCAAAATCAATATTTTGGTCTAAGCATTGACTAAGCATAATTTTCTAATTTATTTTACTAAGGTGAAAAGAAAATGACAATACAAACATCAATATTGGCCATACAATGGAGGTAGATTAACTAGGAATTTAAAACAGGAATTTAAAATAACTGTATTGAATTATGCATGCAATAATAATTTAAAACTAAATTAAATAATTTGAAATAATAGGATCACTATGTTCAAAGGTATAACTTGCCTTGCTGAAGGTCCTGGTAATCTAAATCTTCAGAGGGATCACACTCTCTGGAGTCGTCCAAATCTATACGCGAAAAATAATCCAAATTCAAACAAAATTCAAATAAATTAAAATAAGAATCAAATGAACTCAAAATTATATAATTTTAGTTTAGATGTCTAGATCTTTATTTTAGACAAATTTAGAAATTTGAATGAGCTCAAACGGAGTTAGGATGCAAAAGATATGCAAAAGATTGGACCGCTGAACGTCCAATCTAGATCGGGTCGTCCTCTTTTGATCGGACGGTCCACAGATGAGGAAAACGAGTGCGTGTGGGAGATTGACTGTGCGGGCCGCGCGTGAGAGGGAAATGGATTGGGCTAAGATGGAGATGGGCCGAATGGGCTGATATTCAGCCCAAGGCTTAAGCTGAGGTTTTAAATAGGTTTTCTAATTTAGAAATTAGATTAATTAGTTTATGCATTTAGAAAATAGCAGATTAAGTCCAGAAATAATGGAAAAATTCACAGAAATTCTCAAAGTTATTTAGGACTTAACGGTTGAAAATAATCTTGTCAGAGTAGTAGAGTGTGTTTTGCATGTAGTTGAGTTAGTAAGCATGTGTGTGTGCTGTGCATATTAGGAGTTGTTAGTTCGCATGTAGGCTGGTACTTAGTCAAGTGCATGTTGGTGTGCACGATGTGGTCGTGCCATGGAAATCAGATCATGTGGCTAGTGGCCTGACTGCAAGTAGTTGCCCCATGCATCCATGTGTTAGCCGATAAAGTCAAGTTGTACTTCAGCATTCAGTTGGAGTTGAATAACAGAGAGTGGGAGAAAACGACGCAAGGCATTGCACATCGGAAAAAATTATATTGTTCATCGCCTTCTTCCTTGAAAATACCAGAGAGGAAACAATGAGTAAGGTCTCGCCGGGTGCTTGGGCCAACAATTGGTATCAGAGCGAGGAGATGCTACCTGGTGCGAAGGAGAGCGCTGTGGAGGCGGCGATCGGCGAGTGCGGTGGAGATGCGGCGGCCTGCGGGGCGGGGCGCGGCATCGGCTGCTTGGAGGCGATGGCATGGGCCTAGGCACGGGAGGCGTGAGCTTGGGCTTGGGCGACGATGGCAAGATGCCACAGCGCACCATGCAGACAATGCTCTTCTGGTTGCAGCTGATGACGCAGAGCGGCAGGTCGGGTTCCTTGCCCATGCACCCGAAGGCACACCCCAGCACCTACGTGAAGCAACCCACCATGCACTCCATCATGCCGTCAAGTTCGGCCATGGAGGCCATCGTGTTCGTCATGGACAGTGACGCATCGATGGGCCTCGCGGCATCGGCAAGGCCAGCCAGGTATCTTGGAGGATAAAGAATGAGAGCACATGAAAAAGCTCTGGGTCAGCCGAGTGCCAAAAGCTGTGTGTGTGCTCATGACATTCTTCTGTTTCCTCCACTGTGAGTTGTGTGCGTGTCCAAGAGCTTAGTAGTGCAAGAGAATAGAAGTGTGTTCTCTCCGTGAACTCCCGTCTAGCTATTGTACATGTGTGTATCCTCGTGTTAGTTGTGTCCACGAGAAAGCGTGAGTTCTTGTAGGTGTGTTCAAGAACTCACTAATGTAAGCTCCGGTCCGAGTCTCCGTCGCCGATGATACTGGAGAAAAGACAAATTGGAGCTGACAACGAAATCGTCATCAAGTTGCGTCACCGGCGGCGAAGAAGTCAGGAGATTGAACTTCGGCTTGTGAAGTAGTGACAACAAGATTAGGGGGAGAATGTTGAAAATAATCTTGTCAGAGTAGTAGAGTTAGTGTTTTGCATGTAGTTGAGTTAGTAAGCTTGTGTGTGTGCTGTGCATATTAGGAGTTGTTAGTTCGCATGTAGGCTGGTACTTAGTCAAGCGCATGTTGCTATGCACGATGTGGTCGTGCCATGGAAATCGGATATGTGGCTAGTGGCCTGACTGCAAGTAGTTGCCCCATGCACCCATGTGTTAGCCGATAAAGTCAAGTTGTACTTCAGCATTCAGTTAGAGTTGAATAACAGAGAGTGAGAGAAAACGACACAAGGCATTGCGCGTCGGAAAAATTCTATTGTTCATCATCTTCTTCCTTGAAAATACCAGAGAGAAAATAATGAGTGAGGTCTCACCGGGTGTCTGGGCCAACATTAACTAAATTATTTTCAACTTAATTTTGTTATTAAATTTTCAAAAATAAATTATTTTGCTTCCAAATTAATTAGAGAAAAGCTCTTAAAATTCTAGAAAATTCAGAAAAACTCAAGGAAAATGAAATTTATGATGTTACATCAGCTGAAACAGTTGTTTCTAAAAAAAACTATGGAGTATCCAGAACCAAGTTATTTCGTACACGATACTTTTATTTTTGTCCGCAACAACGACCTGAATAATGTGCTTAAAAGGACATTGCATTCCTTTGCAAACACTGACTAATTTCCCGCCGATGTTACAGCATACCAACCATAAACTCTTTGCTATTCCTTCCAGCGCAGCGTAGCGCGCAATCCATACTACTATGCTTTTAGGTGGTGACAACACACTTTTTCATCCCGGCCGTCCTATTTCCGTAGGTCATGTAGTGGTCCAGTAGGTCAGCACTAGGAGTTAATAAAGTTGAGTAACTTGGGAGTTCCAACCAACGGTAACACGGTGTTACATATTTCTGATAGCATCACTCAGCGAGAAATCTGAGGTGTTGATCTGACGCGATCATGTGAATTTTTCTCTTTCCAAACGCGCGGTCATTCCGAGTCCACCTTAGCGCCTGGCCGGAGTGGATGCTTCGATCATATCGTAGCAACATAATCTCGCGACGTTAAGAGGACGCGAATCGTACATAGTGGAGTACGAGCTAAACACAGGCCCGCATCACGTCCGCGCGCGCGGCGGGCACGAGCCGCCTGCCAACCAATCGCGACTCGCGAGGCGGCGGTGCACGAAGAGGGTCTCGCAGGCGTCGCCCCGTGCGAGTGAGGGCGCGCACCTTCGCCACGGCGCCCTCGCCCGCCGCTGGGCAAACACGGCAAGTAGGGCCTCCGCCTCCGCTCCATCGAGGATTGAGGAGCAGCGATGACACGTGACCGACGTGAGATAACACATTTCCAGCGAACAGATCGCGTGGGCTCTTTACAGCCAGGGATCGCGTCGTCCGCCGATAGCCCTAGTCCCCTCTTCGCTTCAGATGACGTCTGGCACGAGGTGCCGCGGGGTGGCCCGGCATTGGAGCGCCGGCCGCGCGCCTCAATAACAACGCTGACGCCGCCCAAGCAATCAGCACTCCGTGGAATCGTATCATCGCCGACGTGGTGCGCCGGTGTCGCTGGCAGTGCGCGAGCCGTTGCTTGCATCAACTGCGAAGTGCGAACCTCTGG
The DNA here is from genome assembly GCA_036346255.1 of Ampelocalamus luodianensis. Taxonomy (NCBI): domain Eukaryota; kingdom Viridiplantae; phylum Streptophyta; class Magnoliopsida; order Poales; family Poaceae; genus Ampelocalamus; species Ampelocalamus luodianensis. The sequence continues at coordinate 59,799,544 of CM070618.1, read as the reverse complement.
GATTAAATTTCTACGTCCACTGCCAACAAATGAAATGGAATCCTATGCATGTACGGCAGTACGGCTCTACCTCTTCGCTGCTTTCCAATGGTGACCACATGGGCGCCACCGGGCGAACTTTTTTTATTAATTAATTCTTTTTAAAAATTAATTTTAAAGTTAATCTCCGACGTATTTTATTTTCAATTCTGACTCCTTTGATCACGCCACCACCCATGATGTGACAAAACAACATTGTCACGTCATAGGATAAGTCTCCAAAATACAATTTTTGTCACACCACTGTTGGTGGCATGACCAAACAATACTGTCACGTCACCACCCGTAGCGTGACAAGAATTGGTCCAGAAACGGACTGGTGTGACAGTATTATTTGATCACGCCACGGATGGTGGCGTGACCAAAAGGGTCAGAATTGGAAATAAAGTGCGTCGGGGGTTAACTTTAAAATTAATTTTAAAAAAGGATTAATTAATAAAAAAATCCCACCGGGCGCCCATTCTGACCCACGAACCCAGTTGCGAATCCAGAATAAAAATGGAGGGTGGGCTTAAAGTCTCAAATGGCTAAACTAATTTGAAACAAACATAGCCTTGTGCAATCAAATTTATACATGAATAAAAGCAAAGTAAAGCAAAAAAAAAAAAATACAATGAAGGTACCTCGCTAATGGAAAGTGCATACTCAAAATATGTAAATATAGTTTCAGCGGGTTACAACATATACATAAAAAATTAGAAAAAAAATAGTGATACAATTTCACATTATACTTAAATGATCACGAACATTCGAAATAAAAACCATACCATCAAGGTGCTAGATTCAATCATGACTTTTACATTGTACTTAAATGATCATGAACATTTGAAATTAGTGACGGGCAATAATTTTATTCGGATTAAATTCTAGTCGAGGCTTCTTTGGTTGAGTTGCGTTCTCATCGGTTGGATGAGTACTACATGAATTGCTTGTGAAATAATTACGCAAAGTTTGTTTCTTCATAATTGCAAACCTACGAATAAATTACTAATTGAGTATATACCACACTATATTCTAACACAAAGATAAATTGCTAATTGAGTAATGAGTTGACACTCAAATATACCTCAGTCCTCTGATCCTCTCCTCAGCTCCCGATTCTAGTCGCCTGGCCGGTCCTCAGCAGCTCAGCTCCCAAATCCCACTCGCCCAATCCTTAGTTCAACTCCTCACTCCTCAGCTTCCACCACTCCTTAGCGCATCGTCCAATCCCCACTCAGCCACTCCCATCTCCGGTGCTCCCCACTCCCTCATCGGCAGACAACGGCTGCCCCAGTTCACCACAGCACACAGCCCCCCTCCAGCCTCGCGCCCTCGCCGGCCTCCTCTCCCCAGCTCCTCCGGGCTCCCCTGGCCGGCTCCCTCGGCTCCTCCACAGGCCGCAGCTCCTCGGTCAGCTCGCCTCCGCTGCTCCGCCTCGCCTCCTACGAGATCCGACCACCGGTGGTCCGTGGGCGATGGAAGCTCGCTTGGCCAGCTCCTCCTCGCCTGCTCGGCTCCTCGCTCCTCCGGCCTCGGCGGCGCCTCGGCCCTCAGGTGCGTAATGCGTTCTCTCCTGACTCCTCAGATCTCCCGATTGGGGAATTTTCGATGGGGGATTCGATTGGGGAACATGAGCTGCAGTGGTGGGGGATGTCAGGATGTGGGATCTGGGATGGATCATGGATGTGAGCAGGTGGTGTAGCACCTCTGCAAAACGAGGTTGAGCGTTGAGGGCTCTCGGCCATGGCCGTTGCCTGTTGGAACCTGGAGGTTGGGGTTGATTCGGGCCAGGGTGTGGGTGTTCCGGCGCCAGCGGAGGGGAGTGTCGGGACCCAAAAATACAATTCTGGACCCTTTGTGTATACTGCACTAGTCCAGGATCACGCTAGTGCACACAGTGGTAACATCGATGAAATATCATTTCCATATACAAAGATGACTAATAAATAGGCAAATAACAATAAATATCAGAATAAAGATCTTAAGGTCAAAGCTTACAATTAATGCCTCAGAAGATGAATAGCTCAATGAAGCTGCAGCGGAACGAAACGGAATAACTTCAGTGAAGCCCATCCATATGCCCACAGGCAATCGGCTGGGGTGCGCGACCTAGTTCTTCTCGATCCTTGAAGTAGACCTTGTTGACCGACGATTCCTCCATTTCTATAGGTTTGGGCGCAAGTTTTACAACAAGCGTGAGTACACAACCGTACTCGCAAGTCATACCACAGAATGCAATGTATAGATGCAGGCTTATTCCAAAGGAAATGGCTTCTGTGGTTATTTTGCAGAAATGCAACATTTGCAATTGAATACAAATAATAGATTGAAAGCATAATTCAAAACAAATAGACAATATTAATTTAACAGTTGTTTTCACAAAGACACATAGCCTAAACACATTCTTTCACACAGCAATATGACTTGAATCACACAGCTGTCCCTTCCCAATAGTTTTATGAAAATCTACCCTCGTGTGAAATCCCGAGCATTGTCCATGATCATGACGCGCTATTCGAATAGATTGTTTAGCACTCTGCAGAGGTTGTACACTTTACCCACACGATATAACGGTGTGGCGCACCGATCATAACAAAGCAGTTGGAAACTTCATCTCAAACATTGACGTTCTTATTCACGAGTACCCATATCACCTGACCTAACCTATCCACGAACATCAATGCCGAGAATCCATAACCTACTAAGTTAGGCCCGTCCCATACGGGCATGTGGTCGCATGTGAAAGAAGGCTCGGTTCAATGGCGCACAAAGTTAAGTCCTTAATTGACCAAGGCAAGACTTCCATTTTCTAACTAGATCGCAAAGATTATCATTCCCATCACACAGTCCACCATATCACACAGTATCCACCACTTGCCTCAGTCCAAATCCTTTACCACCCAGTTGGTTTTAGTGCAACACATGCCATCACGAAGTAATAACACATAGCACTGCTTTTTTTACGAAGTTCCATAGTCACTTAGTCACATTTAATAATTGCAACTTTCATGAGATGTGAGACTCGTAGCATAGCTAAGCAAATGTACTCGCATCTAACCAACCCACGTTGGTAATACCATAACACCAACTAAATATGAACCAATCTAGGGTGACAAAAGATTATGGCATACAATAGACAAAGTGGATATAACAAATTGGATTAATAGCTAAACCCAAAAGCATTTAAATAATTACTTAAAGTAAATGCAATAATTTGAAATAAAGTAATTTTGAAAACTGTGATTCAATATGATCAAAGGTATAACTTAACTCGCTATAGCAATGATGATTTTATTTTATCTTTAATCCTCTACTTGCTTGATCTTCAGCTCCTTCGGACGATTCCGGGACTTCGGCGTCTAACGAGAAAGAAAGCGCAAAACAAACTAAATTCAAAAGACAAATCAAATAAACTCCAAATTGAAATTGAATGGCACTGGAAGATAGATATTGATTTTAGATTGATTTAGAAACTTGAATGGGTTCAATCGGAATTCGGATGAAGAAGATATGGCTCTCAGAAGATTGGAATTCACGTGAAATGATGAAAAAGCTCTACGGAATATTCTCAGAATATTCTATTCCGAAAATATTAGAAAATGGTTGAGTGTATGATAGGTGGGACCGACGGGTATTTATGGATTTCTAGAATTAAAATAATTCCAGAAATAATGTAGACAGAGTGACATGTGGGACCAATAAGATAAATGACTTTTCAAGAATTAAATTAATTCCCGAAAATAGGATTAGGGGTTGACATGTGGGCCACTGATCTATGGACCAGATCCACGGAGATATGCTAGTCCACGGTGGACCAAGCTCATGAATAGGGTTTGACCAAGGTTGACTGACATACGGGACCCGCATGTAAGAGAGAAATAATTAGTATTTTTAATTGCGAGAATGACATGTGGGGACCACATGTAAGTGAGAGGATATGGATATATATTCTCTTGTATGACAGATGGGCCCATTCGTCATAGAGAGAGAGGAAGAGGTAATAGAAAAGGATTAGTAGACAAGCAACAACAGAGAAGGAAGGAAGACAACAGAACGTTACCAGGCATGAATAGTGCACACAGGTTTGGCTGGTTCATGGCATGTAGAGCCGATGGTGATTCGAGGCGAATCAACATTGGCGAAGGGGCAAAACGGAAAGGAAACGCCGAGTCGGAGATGATGACGCGGTCGAACATCAAGATTTTGCTCCATGCGACGGCAGCGACGCGAAGAACGGCGACGGCGGCGGCCTCACGGGCGCGTAACACTTTCGGTCATGCTCTGCGAAAAGGGAGGTGAGCACGGCGTAGAACGCGGCGATGCGAACTCAACGGTGGTAGAGTTGAAGGCAGGGGATCAACGGTTGCGGAGTAATTGGCCGGAGAAGGACGACGAACAAGAGGTGAGAGAACGCTTGATTCTCGGCGCACGGTGGATGAAACTTGAATCTACAAGAGGGGAAAATAGGTATTGACGAGGGCACAAGATGACGCGATCGGATTTTCGAAAAACTCACCGAGGAAGCTATGAACGCGATGAACACGTTTCGGCTTTAGGGCTTGACATGGCCGGCGGTGCTCGGTGATCTTCGCGAAGAGGAAGGAACCATGGCGTAGAACGCAACGACGCGAAGCCAACGCCTATGAGCGGTTGGTCGGGGATGTCGGATGAAGCGCGATTCGCGGAGAAGAACTTCGGTTGGAGCTCGATTTTCTGGAGATTTCGACGAAAATAGATCGGTTTGGAGGAAACCAAATCAGGGGATTGGAAGAGAAGATTAATACGGACGCGTGGGCGCAAACGGCTCGCTTTTATATGCACCGTAGAGGAAGATATAGAAATATGAAATTTTCAGTTTGTTTCGTGCACAGAACGAACTCTCTGTTGCGTTCGGGAGCTGAAAGATGAACAGTAAATTGCGGTTACTGTAGCACATGGGCAGGAGAGAGAAAATGCTGATTTTCGGAATTAAAATAAAAGGTCGAAAATCAAAGAGGTCAAATAAATAACAAACAAATCCGGAAAAATCTCAGAAAATACCCAAAAATTCCTTGAAAGACAAGGAAGCCAAATAACACAAGTTTTTATTTAATTAATGTTTATATTAGTCTAATTAAATATTTTTAATTTAGGAAAATTCCCAATTAAACTTTATTAATTCAAATAAAATTGGTGAAATTTTTCAGAGACCTAAACTACTCAAAAGATTTTTGAAAACCAAATTTTGGGACGTTACAGGGAGGCTGAAGCCTCATGAAGCCCCCCCCCCCCGCTGGAATCACCTCTGCACAAACCAAATGGACCATGTTGTGCAGACCTGAGCCCGTTTAGCTTGATGGCCTAATTCCAGCCCATTTAGCCTGTTATGCTTGAAAATTCAAAAAAAAATCAAAAAGCCAAAAAATATGTAGAATTCAAAAAATACATATGAAAATGGTAATAAAATAAGACATGAAAAATTGAAAAAAAGGGTAAAAACCTAGAAAATATATATAATTTTTTAAAAAACCAAAATAAATTTATATATACTTATAAAATTAATTATATAAAATTTAAAATAAACTACAAAATAAAACATATATATTAAAAATAAACAAATCTACTAAGACTGAACCTAACCCTATTCGTATCGTGTCGTATCGACCTATTGTGCGGTAACAGCCTAGGCATAGCCAACATAAATATTACGAGTTGTACCGTGCGTCGACTGGATCAACACTGCTGTGCCTTGGACCGATCCTTTCATCTGGCCACCTCTACTGCTTGCCATCGAGCATCATCTCTAGCCAGCCTCAATTCCACAGGGCTAACAAGTGACAACAAGCAACGCACACAGACAAGCGCTAATTAATGCAGCTGCATAGACCGTACCCACTTTTGGTGTGCAAAGATAAAAAGTATTGCTTGTAATAAAGTCAAAACAAACAATGCCATCAATCCGAGGCAACCATAATGCAATCTCTCTCTCTCTCGGGCAACGAGAAGAATAATTTGCAGCAAGACAAATCGCGTAGCTACTCTTGCTGTCTTTGAGTTTTTTTTCTAATACAGCACTTTATAACGACGTATTTGCACTATTAACTACGCATGAACTGTATTTACAAATATCGCACCATTATCGAGGTGCTGCCGTGCAGCAACTGTTACTGCATGGCCACTGTGCGGCAATATCGGAGCCGCCGCCACGTGGCCTCCCCGCCAGCCCAGTACCACGTGTCGCCACATGTCGCCACATCAACCGTTGCCGCACGGCGGCCGTGTGGCAACGCTCCTCGAGCCACCACGTGTCCAGGTTTAGTTAGGGGTTAGGTTTAGTTAGGGTTCGACCGGTTTAGTTAGGTTCGGTTGAAATTAGGTTTTCTGTTTGGACAAATTTTAAAATATATCAAATGAGTTCAAAAAATTATAAAATTTTATGTGGAGCGTCCTGAAACAATGTACTTACTTGTGTAAATTTTCCATAATTTTATCCATTCAGAATTTTTTTGGCTATTTCGTATAAGTGTCCTGTTTGTACGAATTTGTAAATGTAGAAAATGAGCTCCAAAAATTATAAATTTTATTTTGAAGATGCATCACGTAGTGGACTTGATTTTGAAATGTTTGGACAATTTGATATGTGTTCTAGAATTATCTCAAAATTTTAGGATTTAGGTCGCGAAAATTTCAATTTTAGGTTTCGAAAATTAGAGTTTCATGATTTCATGTGACTTGGAATGTATAAAAAAACTGCATTGCAACTCCATTAGAGATGTCGATATACAATATGGCGTAGGAGTATACACATAACAACCAAAATATGCGTACAAATATAGCAAAACAAAATTGCATAACACGTGATACTATATGGCTCACTCGTCTGAGCCACTACTCTCTGTCTGCTGCTGCTGCGTCTGCGTGTGCGGCCTTGTTTTGCGCCGAGCATGATCCGTGGAATACGTCCATCGGTTCGGAGAACGTCTGTCGGTTCGGAGGGGGTATGGAGACCGTTGAGGCGGAGGTGTACCAGTAGGCTGACTCTGGAGCAGAGTCTGGTAAGCGTACATGTTGTCGTGATGAGGCATGCTGACCTAGGGGACATCTCTGTAATACCCTGAATTTGTATCGAACAAGAATCGGGAGAGGTTAAACTTTCAGAAGGAATTCAATGGTTTTGGGAGGGACCAACAGAGATTTCTTAATTTAATTACTAAAGAGGGGGTGATCGCTGTTGTAGCACAACTCGGGCTTGGGCCGCCCATGTGGCCTAGGGGTGGCTGGCCAAAGTGGGGCAGCACTCCCCACCTCCCCAACCCTAGCCGCAACCCCCCCTCTCCCACTCCCCACCTCCCAACCCGCCGCCACCTCTCCTCCCCTTTCCCCCACGCCTCTCTTGCCCCTGGTTGCCCATCCTTGCGCTTCAACCTCCTCCAAGAACTCCCATTGCTTTGCCGCCTAGTGGAGAAGAAGACAACATTGCACCGGCCATAGAGGAAGAAAGGAGGGAAGAAAGGAGGAAGAAGAGAAGGGAGAAGAGGAAAAGGGAGGGATCGCCATCCGGGTTCGTGATTCGCAGCGTCGTCAAGGGTAACATGCTGTTCTTGAAGGATAATTAGTCTTGGGAGAGATTTTGGTTAGTCTTTGTTTAGATGGTAGTCGGCCTGCTGTAATGCAATTTTTGTCCAGTGGCTTGCGGGGTAAATTTCGTGTGGTTAGAGGATGAATCTGGAGTTTTGGTCTCCTAGAGAGTTGTAGGTTATTGTCTTAGCTTTCAGTGGCCGCCAAGTTCACTCAAATCCGATTAACGGTTAGAGAGTTATGATTTTTCTAAGTCTGCTGTTCCACTGCTCTGTCAGTATTTAGACAGATTGTAGAAAACCAATTAAAAGTGATGGATAAAGTGAAAATCTGAGAACCCCAGTATAACGAAAGTTGTAGATAATCCTTCTAGCTTTCAGGAAAACTAAAGATCATGAAATTCGGACGAACGTAGTGAAAGTTATGATAGTTTCATTGTTGCTGTCCAGAAACCCGACGTGAAAATTGATACTCTGTTGTTTAGATTGGTAGGGCTAGTAAATGGCCGAATCAGAGAACCTCACCAACTAGGTTTAGAAGGGAATTCAATAACCTTTTCATATTGTCCAAGATCACTCCATTTGGATTTCTGTACATTTAGTTATGATTTTTCGAAGGGGCTGTTCTCTGGAAAAGAAATCTGACAGCCCGCTTTAACGTTGGGAGTTACGCTTAGTGGACGATGTACTCATGTTGTGTTTATGATTTTGTTATTAGACCTTTATGGTAGCCTTAGCTTGTCTCAATTGTTGTCAGGTGTGGGTTTGGCTCCGGAGCAGTACTCATTCCCGACATCCACCTTCGCACGGTTGAGGCAAGTGCATTGTTGTTTGAATGATTGTCTAAATTGTGTGTTATTTGCTGTATGGATGTATTGCAAGATGGTATACTTAATGAATGCTTAAGTATGGTTATTGCTCAAATGATGCTCATGCTTTACTATGATTAAGTGATGTTGTACTTTGGTAATTTGATGATGATTACATGATAAGCATTTGCATAGAGATATCATGTTGAGGCTTGGTCACGAGTGTCCAAGTATGTTTCTTTGGAGATCCCGTCCAGAATGTGACGGGCCGAGATCCCTCACTCGTGGAGTGTGGGCTTGAGGTCCCGTTACTTGCGGAGTAACGGCAATTGGTCCTGTGCGTGCGGCAAGACAGCATGGGCATGCGGCGATGTCGATACTGCATTACAGTGTAATGTACACGTAAAGTTAAAGATAAAGTCCTTGAGCATTGCATTTGCATACACGATGTTCTAATGTTAATCTCCTTTACATGTGTGTTATTGCCATGGTTTCTTAATGTACTTGCTGAGTCTATGGACTCACTCTTGCTTTATTGTTGTTTAGGTACCAGAGACAGAATGACATGCATGGGGAAAGTAGATGCTAGTCACACACATACCACATGAACTAAATAAGGATGAATGATCTTGAGAGAATGATTGATCTTTGAATATTATGATTTGTTTTATGCTATGGATTAAATGTAATAATGAGGAGTAGTGGAGTTTTATACTCTCTAGTTATGATGGATTCTTAGCATGTTTCGATTATCCTTTGATGTCTTGGAATGGAAGTTTAATTAATATTTGATTATCTCGTGTTGGAACCTTCATGTAAATAACTTTACAATGGAGGTTACGCAAAATTTATTAGAATTGTCTTCCTTAGAGTTTTTTTAGAGTTTGTTTAGTAGCATTCCAGTTCATGACGGATTTCGGGTGTTACAGCTTGGTATCGAGCGGGTGTAGGTCCGTGGAATATGAAAGGTTAAATTTGACACACTATGCACGAGGTGGGAATGGGTTAATGCATTGCATTATGTCGCTTTTGAGATTTTGATTTCTTTTGTGTTGATAGCTGCTAGCTAGACTACTCTTGTGGTCCTAGATGATGAAATTGCTTATTGTTTGATTGTTTTTTGTGATGATTAGATATGGCAAGGGTGGAGGCCGAGGTCGTGGTCGAGGCCGGCAGGAGCCGGCGAGGCTGCATCGCCCCGCCAAGTTCGGAATTCAGAGTGGAGAAGCTAGCTCATGGAGTCGAGGAAGAGGTTGCTTCAGCTGCAGACAGAGAACCGTGCCCCGCCACCGCGCTGTTGTCGCCCTGTGGTGGCCTCGCATGGCACCGCGGCGTATGCCATGGGATTACATCAATGGAACGCTTTGAGGTCGACACCTTCGACGGTCAGCACGTCGTCGACGCAGCCTAATTGGTCGCGACACATGGAGAGGCACTTCGAGCTCGGGGGATGACATCGTAAATGAGGGCTCGATTCGTGGCCTTCCAATTGAAGGCGGCGGATATCCGGTGGGAAGGAGTTCGATGGCTGTGACAAGACTCATGGACCGATTACTCGGGAGTATTTTGTTGAGCACTTCAGAAGAGGTTTTATCCACTTCATATGTGGAGCGAATGGAAGTCTCCTGCGTAACTTCGCGAGGAAGATGACAAAGGACAGAGTATGAAGCGGTTTTAACAACTGGTTCGTTTTGTTCCCCGTGGCTACAAATGATGAGAAAAAGCCAGAGGTTTCGGGGGCTCGTGCAAGAGTTCCGGCAGGTATTGGGAGCATTGAGTTGCGGGATTTCAGCTCCTGGTCGAACAAGCGTGGGCATGGAACCGAGATGCGGCTTGGTGAGGAGCCGCGGGAGGAGAAGGCGCTGTGGTATCCGAGGGAGCGGTGGCGGCGAGAAGAGGGTTTTGGCGGTGGGGTGGGACCTTCCGAGGTCCACTTCAAGAGGTTCAAAGGTCGCAGAAATCATTCAAGACCAAGTTCACAGGGCACGATCTTCTTCCACCTCGCAGGCTCGCACTGCACCTAGGTTACGTCCGGCCCTGCGGAGGCATGAAGTGCTTCAAGTGCGGCAGTGAGCATAGAGCTTGAGTGCACTGGTTGGGTCTTGCCGCCATTGTGGTCGGGAGGGCCATAAGGCATTGGTTTGTCGGCGGAATCCGCTAGTATCATCAAGTGGGAACTGTGCGGTGTCAGCGCCAGCGCCGCAGCCTTCTTCTCGAGGGTCGGTTCGGATGTTAGCGGCTACTCCTACTCCTACTTGGGCACCGCCACGCCTTACTTCCTACTCCCGGAGGAGCTCCACCGAGGTATTTTTGGCCGCCCTCCCGTGGCTCCATTTCGAAAGTAGCACCTTCAGCACCTCCAGCGCCTCCGCACCACCGTACCAGTGGCGTTGGAGCCCCTACCACCCAAGCCAGCAGCCTCTCTACGCTATGCCGACGGCAGAGTCGGTGAGTCGTCCCGATGTGGTGACAGTACGCTCTTGGTGGATTCAAGAGAGGCACTTGTTCTATTTGATTCGGGGCTACTTTTCTTTTGTATCACTAGATTTTGTTAGTAAGGCGAGTTTGAGTCCGCACCAATAGCTCGATCGATTCTAGTTAATTCTCTGGGGAATTCTCTCTAGCTCTGATTTGTCCTGGTTGTGTGATTTCGTTAGAGGAGAAGAGTTTATTGCTAACTGATGGTTATGAGGATGGAGCCGCTTGATGTCATCTTGGGGATGGACTGGTTGCATAATTACCGTCTTGTCATTTCCTGCTTTTGGAAGACAATAACCCCGCAAGCTCCGTCAGGCAGAGATAGTATTCCAATGTAACGCCCATCTCACTCACTTTTTGTGATGGCTAGTCTTTTCCGTGGCGTGCATTTGCGAAGAATGGGTTCCTTTTGTCTCTAGTGGAGAAGCCGAGTTCATCCAGAGCGCAGAAGAAATTTTGGTCGCTCGGGAGTTCTGGATGTTTTTCCAGCAGAACTACCGTGGATGCCACCACCTCGTCCCGTAGAGTTCGAATTGATTTGGTACCAGCGCCCGACTGCCTCTATGACCCCTCACGGTTGGCCCGTCCGTCCTGGGAGGAACTAAAGAAGCGATTGGATGATTTAAAAGCAAAAGATCTCATTCGTCCCAGGTGTGTCTCCATGGGGAGCCCCTGTTTTTTTACCAAGAAGAAAGATGGTAGTTGGCGCATGTGTATTGATTATCGTGTTTTAACCAGATTAACCATCAAGAATAAGTATCCTCTCGCCTCGTATAGAAGATCTATTTGATCGGTTGAGAGGGCCAAGGTATTCTCAAAGATTGATCTTCAATCGAGTTATAATCAAATCCTCGTCCGAAAGGAGGATATTGAGAAGACGCATTCTCTACAAGGTATGGGCATTTTGAATTTAAAGTTATGTCTTTTGGACTAACGAACGCCCTCGGCCGCTTTCATGGAGACTATGAGCAGGATGTTGCACGAATACTGGATGATTTTGTGGTAGTCTTTATAGATGATATCTTGATATATTCAAAGACCGAAGGTGAACATGAGCGACACTGAGGCTTGTGTTGGAAACACTAAGGGAGCATAAGTTTTATGCCAAACCGAAAAAGTGCGAGTTTTGGACGTGCAAGTGGGATTTGGGCATGTCATCAATGATAAGGGAATCACAGTTGATCCAAGTAAGATTTCTACATGGTAGAATGGAAGACGCCAACCAATGTCAAAGAAGTGAGAAGCTTTCGGCATGGCGGATACTATCGGCGTTTTGTGCGGGATTTCTCCATTATTGCTAAACCCTTATCCGCACTCACGTATGATGTGAAGTTCGTGGGATGATGATTTGTGGAGCGTAGTTTCCAAATCCTTAAGGAAAAGTGGTGACCGCCTCGTCCTTACACTTCCCGAGCCCGGGAAGCGATTTCTGATGTACTCGATGCGTCTCGGATTGGGTTGGGTTGTGTCCTTATGCGTGAAGGGAAGGTGATAGCTTATGCGTCAAGGCAACCAAGAAGCATGATGTAATTACCCAACTCATGATTTAGAGTTGGCGGTGTAGTGTTTGCCCCAAACTTTGGAGGCATTATCAGATGGTGAGGTTGTGATGTTTTTACTGCATCACAAGAGTCTTAAGTATATTTTCACCGAAAGATCTCAATTTAAGGCGCCGCAGTGGTGGAGCTAATTAAGGATTATGATCTATCTATTCAATACCATCTGGAAAGGCAAATGTGGTGGTCGATGCTCTTAGTCGCAAGGCGACGCCGCTACATTGGATTATCTCATTGCCGACTTTGACCGTATGGGAATATCATTTTGCTATCACGGGATCGCACGTGTTGAAACACGGCCGATCTTGAGTCGCCATTCCGAGCGGGTGCGAGAGGCACAACAGAAGATCAATTATTGCAAAGGGTTCAGAAGCGTTGGATTTGGGCAAGGACGGAGATTTCAGTTTGGATGGGTGTGGTGCGTTGCGGTTTAAGGCCGCCTTTGCGTACCACGTAAAGCGAAGGTCAAGGATGATATTCGAAGAGGCACATCGCACTCGCATAATCGCTCATCGGGTGAAACGAAGATGTATCGTGATCTAAAGCGAATTTCGTGGAAAAGGATGAAGGTGGACATAGCTAATTATGTGGCCTCATGTGGTGTTTGTCAACGGTGAAGGCGGAACACAAACGCCCCGCAGGTTGTTGCAACCTTTAGAGATTCCGCAATGGCCGTGGGACGATATTTCTATGGATTTTGTAGTTGCGTTACCCGGTCACCAAGGGGTAAGGATGCGATGTGGGTGGTAGTGGATCGTCTCGGTAAGTCGCACACTTTATACCAATTCGCACTACTAACTCAAAGAAGTGATTTAGCTCCCATCTATGTGCGGGAGATTGTGAGATTACATGGGGTGCCAAAGACCATCATTTCCGATAGAGATGCCAAGTTTGTCTCCAAGTTTTGGGAAAGTTTACAGAGTGCCTTGGGCACACACTCGTTGAGTACAAGATTCCATCCACAGCACGGATGGGCGCATTGAACGCACCATCCGCACTCGGAGGACATGTTGCGGACTTGTGTTTTGTCTTGGAAGGGTAGTGGAGGATCAATTGCCTTTAGCGAATTTGCTTATAACAACAGGCTATCATTCAAGCATAAAAGCCGCTCCGTTCGAGGTTTTGTATGGGCGTAAGTGCAGTCACCACTTTCTTTGGGAAGCCGTGGTGAGAAGGCGCTTTGGGTCCGGATTGGGTACAAAAGATCAGAGAGCGAGTAGCTCGTGAGACAGAACTCATTAGCGACTCAAAGCGCATGTAAAAGTTATGCGACGTGAGAAGAAGAGATTTGGAATTTGAAGTGGGGATCGGGTGCTCTTGAAAGTGTCCCCACTAAAGGTGTGGTGAGGTTCGGCACGAGGGAAGCTTAGCCCAAGGTACATAGGACCATTCACGATCTTGGCTCGAATCGGAAGTCGGCTTATCGCTTAGAACTACCGAGTCTATGCGTGGAGTGCACAACGCTTTTCATGTGTCCATGTTGAGAAAATACTTAAGGGACCTTAACATCTTATTGCATTAGAACCCTAACAATTGAGCGGGACTGTCCTTTGAGTCCAAACAGTGCAGTGACTCGAAAGATCAGAGAAAGAATTGAGGAACAAAACCTCAAGTATGTCAAAGTGCTTTGGTCGCAGCAGATCGAGAGGAGGCCACTTGGGAACTGAGTCTCGATGCGCGAGCTTTATCCGGACTTATTCTCTTAAGGTACATACCCTTCGTTGTTAAGTTATTAGTCTCGGTTACCCTTTTGAGGTTTGGCGTTTAGATTCGGGTCGAATCGCATGAGGAAGAGCGTAATACCCCGAATTTGTATCGAACAAGAATCGGAGAGGTTAAACTTTCAGAAGGAATTCAATGGTTTTGGGAGGGACCAACGGAGATTTCTTAATTTAATTACTAAAGAGGGGTGATGCTGTTGTAGCACAACCTGGGCTTGGGCCGCCCATGTGGCCTAGGGGTGGCCGCCAAAGTGGGGGCAGCACTCCCACCTCCCCAACCCTAGCCGCAACCCCTCCCTCTCCCACTCCCCACCTCCCCAACCCGGCCGCCACCTCTCCTCCCCTTTCCCCCACGCCTCTCTTGCCCTCGGTTGCCCATCCTTGCGCTCAACCTCCTCCAAGAACTCCCATTGCTGCCGGCCTAGTGGAGAAGAAGACAACATTGCACCGGCCATAGAGGAAGAAAGGAGGGAAGAAAGGAGGAAGAAGAGAAGGAGAAGAGGAAAAAGGAGGATCGCCATCCGGGTTCGCATTCGCAGCGTCGTCAAGGGTAACATGCTGTTCTTGAAGGATAATTAGTCTTGGGAGAGATTTTGGTTAGTCTTTGTTTAGATGGTAGTCGGCCTGCTGTAATGCAATTTTTGTCCAGTGGCTTATGGGTAAATTTCGTGTGGTTAGAGGATGAATCTGGAGTTTTGGTCTCCTAGAGAGTTGTAGGTTATTGTCTTAGCTTTCAGTGGCCGCCAAGTTCACTCAAATCCGATTAACGGTTAGAGAGTTATGATTTTTCTAAGTCTGCTGTTCCACTGCTCTGTCAGTATTTAGACAGATTGTAGAAACCAATTAAAAGTGATGGATAAAGTGAAAATCTGAGAACCCCAGTATAACGAAAGTTGTAGATAATCCTTCTAGATTTCAGGAAAACTAAAGATCATGAAATTCGGACAAACGTAGTGAAAGTTATGATAGTTTCATTGTTGCTGTCCAGAAACCCGACGTGAAAATTGATACTCTGTTGTTTAGATTGGTAGGGCTAGTAAATGGCCGAATCAGAGAACCTCACCAACTAGGTTTAGAAGGGAATTCAATAACCTTTTCATATTGTCCAAGATCACTCCATTTGGATTTCTGTACATTTAGTTATGATTTTTCGAAGGGGCTGTTCTCTGAAAAGAAATCTGACAGCCCGCTTTAACGTTGGGAGTTACGTTTAGTGGACGATGTACTCATGTTGTGTTTATGATTTTGTTATTAGACCTTTATGGTAGCCTTAGCTTGTCTCAATTGTTGTCCAGGTGTGGGTTTGGCTCGGAGCAGTACCTCATTCCCGACATCCACCTTCGCACGGTTGAGGCAAGTGCATTGTTGTTTGAATGATTGTCTAAATTGTGTGTTATTTCTTTGTATGGATGTATTGCAAGATGGTATACTTAATGAATGCTTAAGTATGGTTATTGCTCAAATGATGCTCATGCTTTACTATGATTAAGTGATGTTGTACTTTGGTAATTTGATGATGATTACATGATAAGCATTTGCATAGAGATATCATGTTGAGGCTTGGTCACGAGTGTCCAAGTATGTTTCCTTTGGAGATCCCCGCGAGAATGTGACGGGTTCGAGATCCTCACTCGTGGAGTGTGGGCTTGAGGTCCCGTTACTTGCGGAGTAACGGCAATTGGTCCTGTGCGCGGCGCCAAGACAGCATGGGTATCTTGGCGGCGGTCGATACTGCAGACAGTGTAATGTACACGAAAGTTAAAGATAAAAGTCCTTGAGCATTGCATTTGCATACACGATGTTCTAATGTTAATCTCCTTTACATGTGTGTTATTGCCATGGTTTCTTAATGTACTTGCTGAGTCTATGGACTCACTCTTGCTTTATTGTTGTTTAGGTACCCGAGACAGAATGACATGCATGGGGAAAGTAGACGCTAGTCACACACATACCACATGAACTAAATAAGGATGAATGATCTTCAGAGAATGATTGATCTTTGAATATTATGATTTGTTTTATGCTATGGATTAAATGTAATAATGAGGAGTAGTGGAGTTTTATACCTCTCTAGTTATGATGGATTCTTAGCATGTTTCTGATTATCCTTTGATGTCTTGGAATGGAAGTTTAATTAATATTTGATTATCCTGTGTTGGAACCTTCATGTAAATAACTTTACAAGGGAGGTTCTGCCAAAATTTATTAGAATTGTCTTCCTTAGAGTTTTTTTTAGAGTTTGTTTAGTAGCATTCCAGGTTCATGACGGACTGGGGTGTTACAATCTCCGAGCGTACATGTTGTCGTGGTGAGGCATGCCGACCTAGGGGACATCTCCGAAGAAATCATGAGCGACAGACTCAAAAAATTCACTCCCGGGGTACGATGCATGCAACTCTGATTGCGTGGATGAGCTTTGCCCTTGGAGGTATAGGTGCCAGCCAACCCGAAGGAGCTCTGCCCTTAAACGTACGGTAGGACAGCAAACCCAGAGGAGCTCTACCCTACGTACACTCCAAACCCTGGCTACCATTGTCCATACCCTAGCGCCGTGTACTACTCCCTGGCAGAAGCTAGGAGGCCCGTATCGTCGTCATCAGTCGACGTGACACTACTACAAAAAGGTTAATACTAGACGTCTCATCACAGACGGTTAGCCAAAACCGTCAGATTACATGCAATCACAGACGGTTTTGGTTTATAGACTGTATGTGTAAATAGATGCGCTAAAAACCGTCTGTGAAGAGGAAATATCACAGACGGTTCGTGTTTAAAACCGTCTGTGAAGTATCACAGACGGTTTGTAAAAATAACTATCTGTGAAGTAAGCCATTATCACAGATGGTTTGTAACAAACAACCGTCTGTGAAACTTCCAAGACGGTTCTTTTAACTAACCGTCTGTGATAATGGTATACTTCACAAACGGTTTTTTATCAGAAACGTCTCTGATAATTAAATGTTTCGGCTCCCGCGCGTTATGCATGCGTCTCTTCGTCTCCCGCACCGACGGGCGCCGATGCGTCTCTTCGTCTCCCGCGCCGACGGGCGCCGATGCGTCTCTTCGTCTCGCGCGTCGACGTTACGATGTGTCTCTTCGACGTTTTATAAGAGTGATATTATCGCGCGCCATGGTGAGCACGCATGGTATTGAATAGTACACTATGGTGAGCACGCGGAGCATGACGGTGAGGACCAAGCGGGCGAGGAGGTCGACGATCGCCATCCTTGATCTATCTGACGAGTTCGTCGTCCACATCGTCGGCCTCGTGGCCGCGAGCTCTCCTCAGCCCATGGTTGACCTCTGCAGCCTACGAGCCACGTACGTATTCTGCTCTTTTGTTTTTGGTAGGTCTGGTTATAGTCAGTTTGTGAAGATGATTGTAGCGTACAAAACCGAAAAGTCGTATCATGATACGGCACAAAAAATAAAATCTCGTGATAATTTCATTTTATGTCCAATATCCAGTAATTAATTCTTGTATTAAGATTCTATCGTCTTGAATTTTAGTTGCAAGGCCATGTACAAGGCGTCCAAGGTGCGCGCCATGGGGATGCGCGTGACGCTGGAGCGGGAGGAGGCGATGAAGTGGCAGGACAAAAAGCGCTACCTCACCGTCGTCAACCACCTGGACGGCGCCGGCAACCCGGAGGCCTGCTTCATTGTCGGCCTCGCGCTTATCTTCGTGCCCCAAGACATGTAGCGTGGTCTCGTGTTCCTTGAACGGGCGGTCGACGCCGTCGCCGGCCACAAGGCCGCGGCCTACATGCTCGGCCTCCTCCTCTACACGGCCAGCGAGACGCGCGACGTTGGGAAGCACTACATCAGGCAGGTCGAGGGTGAGCCGGCCAGCGGCGAGTGCGAGACAGCCAAGAGGACCAACCGGGAGTGCAGGCGGTGCGAGAGGCTCGCTGCGGACATGATCCGGGCAGCGGCGTGGGGGACGATGGCCAGGCCGCTTGGCCGGGTGTGGGCGCTGTCGAAGGACGGCCACCAGTGCACGAGCACCGGCTGCGGCGTGTCAGGTGGGACGACTACACCGCGTTCTGCAGCGATGACTGCAGGATTAGGCATGAGTATGCCAATTTCTTTGCAGAGGTGTTGGACTACTTGCCATAAAATTAGCGGTTTTAGCATAGTTTTAGATCACATTCTCACCATTAGATCAACATTCTATGGCCCAGATTGTCTCTTTCTAAAATAGACAAAAGTATTAATAGAAAAATACCAAAAACATTTCATAGACGTATCACAGACGGTTCTATTATGGGACCGTCTGTGATACGTATCACTGACGGTTCCATAATAGAACCGTTTGTGATATACCTTTATTAATAGGAGCTTGCACGCTAGGGTTTGCGCCCTAATTCGTCACTCCCCAGCGCGCGCTAGGGTTCGGGACTTTGGCCGGGCTCCCGCATCGTGACTCCCCCGCCACCGATTCAACCTCGCCGCCATCTCCCTTGCCGAATCGAGTTCGCCCCGCCATCTCCCTCGCCGAATCGAGCTCGCCCCGTCATCTCCCAAGCCGAATCGAGCTCACCCCGTCATCTATGTCGCCGAATCGAGGTACGCCGCTCCCCTCTACTCCCTCGGCTACCTCACCTCGACCAGATCTGCCTCTCTCCCCTGGATGTGAGTTGTGCTGGTGGTGGCTGGTGTTTGCCATCGTTGTCGTGTCGTGTCTACACTGGATCATGATTTCTTTAATTACCATGGACGTCTAAGAAATCTACCAAGCAGCATGAGGAGGATGAGGCAAGACTACGGACATCACCTGTCACATGAATCGCTTCATCAGCATGAATTGATGTCACAAATACAATTGGATGTGATATTGTGTATAGATTAATTGTGCCTTGAGTCGTTAGATTACCTGCTGTTATGTATTGTGTATAGATTGTGCCATTGGATGATACTTCTATGATGAATTGATGTCACAAATGCAATTGGATGTGATATTGTGTATATATTAATTGTGCCTTGAGCTGTTAGATTACCTGTTGTTATGTATTGTGTATAGATTGTGCCCTTGGATCCTATCTCTTCTCTATAAAGTCTCTAAGAAGTGTTTGCTTATGCCTTTAAAACCGGCATCATATATATATTATGTATATATTGTTCGTAGTCCCTCAGCCACTTTTGGGGGGTCGTCCTGTCGGGACCCAAAATTATGATTCTAGAACCCTCTGTATATACTGCACTAGTCCAGGATCACACTAGTGCACACAGGGTCAACATAGGTAAATATCGATCCACACAAACGATAAATAAAGTAAACGATTAGTTTGAATAACAAATAAGGGTTTTGACCTTATGGTCGAGTTTACACTTATTAAGCCACGCAGGGCTAACAGAGAAAAGAACAGCAGCGGAACAGAGATAACTTCAGCGTAGATCCCATCAATTCACCACAGGCAACCGACTGGGATCCAGACCCTAACGATCAGCAACCTTCGGCGAACTCCTCCTCGAAAGCAGGCGTAGACTCTTCCACTTCTGTAAATTTGGGCGCAAGTTTTACAACAAGCATGAGTACACAACCGTACTCGCAAATCATACCACAGAATGCAATGTATAGATGCAGGCTTATTCCAAAAGAAAGGCTTCTGTGGTTCTTTTGCATAAAAGCAATATTTGCGATTTGAACACAATAATAGATTGGAATGCAGTTCAAAACAAATAAACAATATTAATTTAACAGTTATTTTCCACAAAGACACAAAGCTAAACAAAATATTTCACATAGCCATATGACTTAGATCACATAGCTCTCATCCCAACATTTTATGAAAACTACCCCTCGTGTGAAATCCCCGAGCATGTCCATGACCGCGGATGCGGCTATTCGAATAGATTGATTTTAACACTCTGCAGAGGTTGTACACTTTACCCACAAGATACAACTAGTGTAGCAAGCACTAATCGTAACAAAACAGTTCGGAACTTCATCTCAAACATTGACATCCCCAATGTGCTTTCCCGTTAGACCAGCTCACAGAGAATACTAGTCTAACACACATCGCTGGACAGGGAAGCGACGAATCATCCCGCGATACAACTACCAAGTAGTAACACCTCCACCCTGTCACAAAGCCTAACCTATCCACCTGAACGTCAATGCCGAGAACCCATAACTTACTAAGTTAGGCCCGTCCCATCAGGCATGTGGTCGTACAGTAAGGCTCAGTTCAATGGCGCACAAAGTTAAATCCTTAATTGACCAAGGCAAGACTTCCATTTTCTAACTAAGTCACAAAGATTATCAAGTCCGTTCACAAAGTCCACCATATCACAAAGTATCCACCACTTGCCTTAGTCTAAATCCTTTCCCACTCAGTTGGTTTTAGTGCAACACATGCTATCACGAAGTAATAACACACAGCACACAGTTTTACACAAAGTTCCATAGTCACTTAGTCAAATTTATAATTGCAACCCAAATGATAAGTGAGACTCGTAGCATAGCTAAGCAATCTACTCGTACTAACCAACCCACGTTGGTAATACCATAGCACCAACTAAATATGAACCAGATTAGGGTGACAAAAGATTATGACATATCAATTAGCCAAGGTGGGTGTAACAAATTGGACAATAGCTATACCCAAAAGCATTTAAATAAATACTTAAAATAAATGCAATAATTTGAATCAAAGTAATTTTGAAAACTAGAATTCAATATGATCAAAGGTATAACTTGCCTTGGAAAAGGTCTATGTACTGGTCTTGATCTTGGGGTGCTCCTTCTTCTCCAAAATTTCCCGACAAATCGACGTCTACTCGCAAACGAAACAAATAAACAAAACAAATAAATAACAGAGGCAAAACAAGCTCCAAAAATTAAATAAAAATCTCAGATAAATAGAGCTCGAATTTATATAAATTTAGGAATTTGAATAGGGCTCAATCGGAGTTCGGACGCAAAAGTTATGAGCTCTGTAAGATTGGAAATCTAAAGAAAAACCCTAAATTGGATTTTACGAATTTCAATTATTTCAATGAAAAATTGGATTATTGCGCAACGACGTCATCGTGAGAACGTTTGGACGGGCGAAAACGGGTCGGCAGTGGGACCCACATGTCGAGACACGGCCACGGTAGACCAAGTCTCACCGAGCCTCGACACAGGCACCGGTGGATCGAGCCACGCGGCGCTGCGTGGCGCCGCGGCGAGGATCGACGCGGCGCCACACGGATGATACGCAGCGTGGCGCCGAGGTGGCGACCACGTGGCGTGACACGCCGTCGACAAGCGGCGCGACCGGGACGGCAACGGCGAGCAGCGGGTTTCGCCGGCGGTGAGTGGTACCGGCGTGTAGAGGCGCTATTGCGAACCTCGGGTGCAACCGGGTGATCAAGGTTGACGAGACGGCCGCGGCGAGGTTGGCGGAGCTGCCGGGTTTTGTCGGATGGAGGCTCGGTGAGGTTCGGCGGCAATGAAGCTCTGAGGTAGCCCCGTGACGCCGAACACGACGGTGCAGACCACGAGGGCAGAGCGGCGGCGGCGCAAAACGGCGAAAAAGACCGGCGGCGAGAAACCCTAAAAGCTCGATTGCGGCGGCGCTAGGGCTCTCGGGGTGTTGTGGCTTGAGGGTTTAGGGTGCGGGCGCCAATGCGAACCTCGGGGACCAATTTATAGGACCGGGGCGGCACGAGATAAGAAATCCCCAATTTGGGATATAATCGGTCTTGAACGAAAACGGAGATAGAGTTGGTTTTGATCCCGATTGAGGGAGATACGGGTGCGAGAAGGAAGGAGATAGAGTTTGGTGAAGAAATCGGGAAGGTTTTAGTTAGGAAAGTCCCGTTGTCGAACGGCTTCTAGAAGGCGGCAATGGCGGATGGAGGCGGGCGCGTCGCGGAGACGAAGTCGACTCGGAGACGAAGACCTGACATGTGGGGCCCACACGTCAGCAGCACGGAGGCGCGAGTGCACACGGGCTCTAACAAGATCTGGCCGATAAACCTTGATCGAACGGCTCACAATCAAAAGGGACGATCGGAACCTCCGATTACAACACGTGCATCCAGCCGTCCATTTTTTATCGCACGGTGGAGAACGAGCGGGGCGTTCGGAAGGAAAGAGAGAAAAGGTGGAGAGGCGGCAGTGGGGTCCACATGGCGATCGGAGGCAGCATGAAATGAGCCAGTGGGCCTAGCGAGGTTGGGCCGGAAAGAGAGAGAACGGGCCGGGATTTTGGGGAATTCGGCCCAGAGGATTTCTGAGATTTTAAATAGATTTTCTATTTTAGAAAATACCAGAAATTCAAATAAGCAATAGAAAATAGCAAATGAACTCAGAAAAATTCTAGAAAAATCTAGAAAATATATCTGAGCACATAGAACCCAAATAAAATAGTTTTGGCTATTGTTCGTGTTGGGATTATTCACATTAAATATTTTTATTGTAAAGTTCAATATTAAGCTTTTGAATTAAATTCAAATAAAACCAAATGGTGACTTTTCTTCCTACTAACTATTAAAAGATTTTTAAACTCAGAAAATTGGGATGTTACACGTCCACGCAGCATGAGGAGGATGAGACAGCAGCCACGGACAACTTCATCGAGCCCCTGCAAGTTCAAGAAGCATGGTTGCCGAGAGAGCGCCAGGACATCCAATTACCTGGATGTCGTCGACAGCTAATTAGACGTCGCTGTGTTTAAAAAGTGACATGGACGCACAACTACTCTGATTGGTATCAGCCATGTTACTTTCTGAACATAGCGACGTCCAATTAGGGTGTGTTTGGATCGATGTATGAGATGATCCCGTACCATCCGATTCAGGAAATAGCCTCATACACGTGTTTGGTTCGCTGCATCGAACCGCTCCATCCTGCACCAGATCGTTCCACATACGCGAATATTCCACAGAGATTCCGAACGAACTCGTTCCATGAAATCGAGCGAACGACGCGGTTCATCGCTTCCTCGCTGCTTGCGCTCACTCTCTGTCGCACTGCGCTCACCCCTAGAGCTACGCCGCCGCCAACCTCGCCTTCGCCTTCCTAATCGTCTACGCCCAGGCGCTCACCGTCGGCGTCGATCCAGCGCGACTTTCGGTGTTCGCCCCGAGTCATCCCGAGCTCGCCGCCGCCGCGTGCGGGCTACTCCCTGGCGATGTCATCCTCGCCGTCCACTAGTAATCCTCGGTCGTCTCCCTCCTCCCCCGCACGCCTCCTTCTCCTTCCCAGCCGGCCCGCATGCCTCCTCCTCCCCAGCGGCCACCTCCTCCTCCCTGGCGCCCTTCTCCTTGCCGGCCTCACCCGGATCCAGAGAGCTTGCACGCTCGGCAACAATGGCGGTGGCGCTTGATCGCATGGAGACGAAGGCGAGAAGGAAGAAACAGGCGGGCCCGCATGGCAGTCAAAGAAAAGAAAGGAAAAGAAACGGGCGAAGCTGTGACCGTTAGATTTAAATCGGATGGTCCACAATGAAAGTGTCGTTCGGGCCGTCCAGAGGTTACATTGAATCGTGGCCGTCCATTTCAGATCGGACGGCTCATGCGCGTTGGGCCATACGAGCTGTCCGAAGGTCACGCGAGATCCTGGCCGTTGATTTCAGATCCAACGGCTGGCGTTGGTTGAAGTGTTAAGACGCGCGGGCGCGAGTGGACAAGAGCGGGGCGATTGCTGGCCGTCGGATTTCAATCCGACGGTCACGATTTGATGAAGTCTGTGCGAGCAGGCTGGTTTGGGCTAGAAAGGGAAGTGGGCCGCACGGTGGGTTTTGGCCCAAAGGTCATTACGGGTTTAAATGAATTTGCTAATTTAAATAATCAGATTAATTCATTTAAGCTTTAGAAAATAGCAATTAAATTCCAAAAATTCTAGAATAATTCATCAAATATCGTCAAATGTTGATAAATATTGTTAAATGTTATCAATTATTGTCAAATGTCGTTAAATATCGTCAAATATCATTAAATTTTGTCAATTATCGTCAAATGTCGTTAAATATCATTAAATATTGTTAAATTTCGAAAGTTAAAATAATTTCCTTGCCTCAAATTCGGCTTGGCAAAAAATATAAAAGTTAATTGTGTGCAAAACAATTTCCAAACTTGAATTTAAATTCAAATCAATTTCTAAACTCAATTCTCACAATTGTGAACAGTGAACTCACCACCTCTAGTGAGAGGGTTACTATATCTAACTTCATCCACCAAACTAAACAATAGCTTGAACCATCCAGAACCATCCTATACAACCAACCAAACAAAACCCTGTATCATCTCATACAGCCAACCAAACAGACTAACTGTATCATCCCATACAGGACGATCCCATCCTACCTGTACCATCCCATCCCATTCAATCTCGTCCCACCAACCAAACGCACCCTTACCTGTTGACGACATCCAAGTAATTGGATGTTTTGATGCTCTCTTGGCAGTCATGCTTCTCGAACTTGCAGGGGCTCAATGAAGCTGTCCGTGGCTGCTGTCTCATCCTTCTCATCTTTGCATGGGCGACCCTCGAAAGTGGTGGGGACTACGAACAATATATATATATATATATATATATATATATATATATATATATATATATATATATATATGATGCTTGTTTTAAAGGCACAAGCAGCCACTGCTTGGAGACTTTATAGAGAAAAATCATTTAGCTACAAACCGTCTATAGAGAAAAGTCATCACAGATGGTTTCAGCTACAAACCGTCTGTGATAGTTCCCTATCACAGACGGTCTAGCTATCACCCCCACGGCCGTCACCCCTATGGCCAACTGAAGGCTGCAAGACGGAACGATGTTAGTACAAATAAACACTCTGGACGTAAACTAAGAACCTCGTACCTACCGGATGTGCAGTGCAGATGATCAAGGGAAAGTGCCAATTTGTGTACCGGGTGCGGACGGTAGAAGTAATCATCCCGACGGACCTACAGCAGGAGAACGACATGATGTTAGCAGAGCGTATTGAAAAACCAAAAAAACTAAACGTAGATTTGTACATAGCGACTTACCTCCCCACCAACCTGGCCCGCAGATGACCGACGGGGAACGCTCCGACGCCTGGTGGACTTGCTAGACCATGGTGACCTAGCGGGTGAGCACGCCCCCCTGGTGCCTGATGTGTAGGACGTCGTCCGTCGAACGATCGCAGCTCAAGTTCTTTATCAGCTTCTTCGACTGCGTCGAGATGTACTTCAAAAAATTTTGGTAGCCCGCCGGTGTTGTGTCCGGTTTGATGATGGCATCCTCCGATGCACTGTAGATGCACTGCGCCCACTCCAACTGTAGTGACATATATAACAGGTTCATTAACGAAAAGTACAAATATCATCAACAACCAGACCAAAGGTTGTAAGTGTCTTACGGCGTCATCACGCTGCGAAGCGCTGTGATGATCGAACGAGTGGCGGAGGCTCTGGCTGTGTGTCTCCTCTGTCACTGGCTTCAGGCGCTCCAATAGAGGAATGGTGAGTCTTGCGCGCATCTGTGGCACGTACCACTCCATGTACGCACCATACGTCTCAAGGTCGTATGGACACGGGGCATGCAAGACATCCAAGTGCACCCTCTTCATCCATGTCGTAATCCACTCGTGCTGGACC
Source organism: Ampelocalamus luodianensis (assembly GCA_036346255.1). Taxonomy (NCBI): domain Eukaryota; kingdom Viridiplantae; phylum Streptophyta; class Magnoliopsida; order Poales; family Poaceae; genus Ampelocalamus; species Ampelocalamus luodianensis. The sequence goes on along the minus strand of CM070618.1, from coordinate 59,773,826 downwards.
GGGCGCTAGTCCTGAGTATGCCCACCCTACCTCGATTTGCCACATTTCTAGAAAGATTGATGTTAGAAAAGAAGATGTAAGAACTATAAGTATTACTAGGATGAAGTTTGACTCACAAGTGTATGGCTCGCGGCAGGGGCCTACTGTTCAAGGGGCACGACCAGGTGCGCACCAATTTGTCACCTTACGCGCTGCACCGCGTAAGGTTCCACCATATGTGCGAACACCAGGTGGTAATCTGTCATCCATAGGTGTACGTCCCGGATGCATTTCACAGACAGTCTGTACGGCGCTATCGTGCGCACGAACTGTGGATACCATGGATTCCATATGAGGTCGCTCTCGTGCAATGACTCGAACTCGTTGTAGTACAACGAATAGCACCTCACCAGTCTTTTGTTGGCCCAGCGTAGACGGCTAGCAATCCACCGTAAGCCCATGGTGGACCCGTCTGTCTGGTCATGCGGAACAGGGTACGGGTGCACCGCTATCTCGATGGACGACAGCCTAACATGGAAGTGCTCCCAACTCCACAGCTATAGGAGCACGTAGCAGATAGCCAGGTTGGTACCAGCAGTGCCGCGCCGCGAAGCGTCACACAACCACCGGTATGTGGCGCAAAGGATGACTGATCCCCAGCTGTACTGAGGTATCGGCCCAACCCCCGCATCAACCAAAGACTCAGCGACACAGATGAAGCTAGGGTAGCAAAAATCATCCTGTGTGGTTGAAAATAGGACCCAACCAAAGTGCCGGAGAAGGTAAGCAACGAGGTGCATCCTAACGACCTCGTGAGGTGCACCCTGCGGGTACTGACTGAACTGCCTCAGCCAAGCCCGAGGAACACCCTGTATACGCTCTGGAGAGGTTGGTCGAACCGCTGCTCCAGCTTGGCCTTCCAGTCCGCACCCGGAGAGCCCGGAACAAGTGGCTCACCCTGGATCGGGAGACCAGTCAAGAGCGATACGTCATGCAGGGTGACCGTCATCTCACCCCACTGAAAGTGGAAGGTGTGCGTCTCGGGCCTCCACTTGTCGATAAGTGCCGACAGCAGACCGCCGTCTAGGACGAAACGATGTCCTATGGACACCATCCTCATAAGGGGCAATAAGCCCGTATCTCGGAGGATCGGGACGTAGTGATCGTCCAGCGACCAGCAGTCCCTCCCCGCCCGAAGCGCCAAGGGCGGAGGGCCATCCGCGTCAACGGTGAGCCACAGCTTGCACAACGGTCTTCATCGTAGAAGTGTTCTAGAAACGCCGATAGAGACATGGTTTGCAACACATGGAATAGAGGGAATATTAGTGAGAATGTGGCTAATGACCATAAAAGATTGTAAATTAAACATGTTAGCTTTTTAATTGTAGAGTAGTTTTTCTGGGGTGATAAGCTACATGATAAGCTAGCTTAATTAGATTATGCTTCTCTGTTCTTCGGTGAATGCAGTTCTTATTATTTAATTTCGCTTTTACGACTAAACTAACACTACAAATTAATGTACACTTATTTATTAATTAATTACTACTAATTACAACCAAACTACCTACGAACGACGGTGGTTAATAACGCTGAAATATCCTCAAAATATAATCGACAGACCAAAAGAGCGAGCGGAAGAGCGAGCGAGAGAGCAAGTGACTACGAAATAAAATCGTGTTCGCTCGCTCTAATTTATAGCAGCTGCGGGAGGGAATCCTTATCCGCGCGCACTAATTAAGTTTGCCATGCATTTCGGGGGAGACAAGGATTTGATGGAGTAGACGGGGGAGACAAGGATTTGATGGAATAGATGGAGGTGACATTGTTTGTGCTTTCGGTGAAAAAGAAAGCCAGATAGATGGAGGGAGGGAGGGCCTGCATGTTTGTGCAAACAACACATGGCACGATTTTCTATTAATTTTTTTCCCGCACAAACAAGACACTTATACGAAATAACGATAAAAATTCGAACGAATAAAATTATAGCAAATTTACATAAGTAAGTACACTATGTCGGGAGGCTCCACAAAAAATTTTATAGTTTTTTGAACTCATTTGCTATATTTAAAATTCTTATAAATTTCAGCTAAACCCTAACTAACCCTAACCCAACTATTTGGACACGTGACGAGCCGAGGGCCGTTGCCGCACGACAACCTTACGACAACGATTGTTGCACGATGGCCGTGCGGCAACGGCTAACATGGCAGTAGACTGGCAGGCAGGGCTGACAGGGAGGCCACATGGCGACGGCTCCGACGTTGCCGCACGACGGCCATACAGCAATACTTGCCGCACTGTAGCCATACGGTAACAGTTGTCATATTTGCAAATATAGTTCACGCGTGGTCAATAGTACAAATAAGTTGTGAAAAGGTGCTGTATTAGCAAAAAATTCACTTTCTTTCACCATTTTGTAGAAATACATGAGTATAAGCACAGTAATATGTACAATCAAAATCAAAATAGGAGCAAAATTTCTTCATTAGAAAAAACTGATGGTAATCATTACATTTACAGGAATGGAAGCTCTCGCTTTTGAGCTCTGACTAAACTTATTTCTAAAAACTAAGGTTAAAAAATGGGGGAGCAACCAGAAACAAGATAAACATATACCACCAATGAACCAAGAAAAAGAAAAGGTTGGAGAAAAAAACCTATGGGAATGGCCCACTGATATCTACTGTAAACTAATTCATGAATTTACGACAGTTAGCAGTCTGGCAGAGGCAAGGTACTTTGCAATCGTCAGCCTCATCAGGGTCAAACAGGTAGTCATACCTAGAAATTACACAGAACAAAAATATGATTAGTCTCCTGGCAAAAAAAAAAGGTTACTCATGATGTAATTTGTCTATGATATTGTGGATATGTTCTACGGAGATAAAGGGGGAAAAACTCTTTTTATACAACATACGTTAGCTCTTCACCGGCACAAACAATTTTCTTGGCAATTAGAACAATACGGCTCTCATCATGCCCCACGCTCATAATCCTTGCATAGCAGTTTGGCGTGCACTGCATTAAAAAGTAAAAAATCATCATATGCACATCTATTTCATAATCATAAGTAGATTTGGGGTTAGGGTATACGATCCTTACAGAATGATTAATCAGGCGTGCCACGTTTCCTTTGTCTGTGGCATCAACGACAACTTCCTCACTGATTTTGAAAAGCTGGGCACACAAAAAGATAGCAATACAATGTAATTAACATTAGGCAAATTATCAGAAGATACTGAAAATAAGGATATCATTATATATCGAAATAAGAATATATGGCATATGATTACTAATACAGTAATACCATGCATATCTTCTATATGCATAGAAAAGCTGCTGATAGGAAATATTAGATATGGAACTATTTAACCTTTTTGTAGGGCTACTCCATAGTCCATACTCTATATTAACTTGTATAATGGGATAAAATCATAAAAATGAGATAACCATTAAATACATCTAGTATTTGACATGGCCATAACAGCATGTGTTAGGACTTAGGAGTACTATTTAGATATAATGTTATTTCATTTCACAGAAAAACATTTGCATTCATCAAATACTTTACACCGCAGATCAGACAAAATGATATGGAAGATGACTCACATAACAATCTTTGCCTTGTACATGATATTGTGCTTCCCGTAAATCAGCAATACTTTGTCTAACCTGCTCACCACGATATTCGAGAACCTGAAAATGTATCAAGAAAAATGTTGACATGAGCAATTTATTGAATGTGGGCGGCAGCTCATTAATGAGGATCCAAATATAGGAATGCCAGCTGAATAAGGGAAATGGGGCAGAAATTGGAACCAAAATTAGCTCAAAGGGTTACACACCACTGAGTATTAGAAAAACATATAAATGAAATTGTAGCCTATATAACAATACAAAGTAGAAACAGAAGAACGCCATAACAGTCAAGCATGTCTAAGTTTCAAATGCCCACAATTCTGAAAAACATTTGCATGGCATATAATAGTTTTTTAGGGCGTACCATTTCTCCTTCTTGAATGTCCCTACGAGCAAAAAGTCCCCACCTATGAATTCCAGATCTACCAAAACATACTCTACTATGCTCCGTTTTCTGAAATAAAGAAGAAATTAATTAGATATATTACCAATATAAAAGGTACAAGGGAAAATTGAAAACAATAGACACATACTAACCTGCAGATAACGTAGACGCTCCTTGAAAGTAGAAAAGGATTCCGGATCCCTCTCTTCCTGCAGAGAAGTACAAATTTCCATTTATTAAAAAGATGACTTAAGGGAAAGCTATGTCATAAGCACACATATATTACATAATAAAATCATAAAATTACCCTAGGTAGATTCAGACTATCAATTTCATCCCAACGGTGTTGACAGGATCCCCTCACACGGTGTGCAATTGCTCCCTCCCATGATCTCTGCATGTCAATAAAGCACAGCTAAGAATTCCAAGCAGGTGCTACACCAATGGCTCATCAATACTGATATCAACAACCAACTGCGATAGCATGTGAGCATAACATAATAAACTTCTATACAAACATAACTAAAGATGCTTGTGGAATTGAAGTTGAAGTGGGAAGGCTATCGGCAAGTGGTGCATTAATGAGTAGGCAGGGTGGATTTTTTGCTACAAACTCCATATACCATCAAAACATTGTCTTAGTTTTACTTTGGTTGAGTCACCACAAAGGATCAAAAAACCGGAACCGGTTGAAATCCCGATCGGCGGCCGGTAACGGTAACCAGAAATCCCGAGAAAAAACCGGATGAAATTTGCGAACTGAATTTTGAATTCTGAAAACCAGTTACCGGAAAAACCGGTCAGAAAAACCGGAAAACCGGACCCAAAACCGGAAAACCTGATGAATGATTAGGTTGGAAAGAAGTAGGTAGTATCTACTGGTTGCTTCTCTTGGATTGATCATCCATTGATTGACCAGAGAAACATCTAGTAGCTGTTTATACCAAGTTGTTATTCTATCATAGGTAACTTCACTAGACTAACACAATGTTTGTATTCTCCTTTAAATTAAATATGACAAATCTAATGCTAACTATAACTCTTTCAATATTGATGAGAGCTATAGACAGAGACTAGGCTGTACTAATACACTGAAACTTATAGCCCTGAATATGATATGTAGTGATATATACCTTCCCAAATGGGGAGACAAGCTGGTGATGGATACCATCTGCGGCAAAGGTATATCTTTTCTTACCATCTACTGCAGGTAAGATACTAGAGTTTGATTCTCCAGAAAATCTCCTTAAGAGATGAATCATCGGCAACATAGAAACATCTACTAAGCAATAATTCAAGCATATTTAGCTCATACAATACATAATCTAGCACAAAAAAGACCTAAACCAACCTAGGAAGTGCATTACACAATCAAAAATCCAAATTCAAATTTGAAATTTTTCGGTTGGTTACTATTCACCTAGTCCATGATTTTTAAGGCGGTAGGCGGAGGCGGAGGCGATCCACCCCCTCACACCTTTTAAGCGGTAAGGCGTGGCGGCGAGGCCTTAGAGACGTCATAAGGGGCTAAGGCAGCGAATAAAATGAGCATTTTAGCAACACATATACCTTCTTGTTGCCAATTCTTGAGCCCATGTAGCACTCATTCCCCTTTCCAATTGCTCTTCTTCCACGTAGCATCCATCCCCCTTTCCAATTGATCAGAGAATAGTATCGCTGATTCGACAAGATCAGCAGCTAGTTCAACCATCGCGATTCAAGACGAGAGCGCACAAGCACTTCGGGGCATAAAGCAATGCATTTGCGATTTGCTCTCTGCTCGCCGCCGGTCTTCGCCATCCGCCGACGCGACCCACCTCCTCCCCTTCTCCCGCCTCCCCTCCGGCGACCCGGCCCTGCCTCGCTCCCTGCCGGCCTCCACCTCCCTCCCTTCTCCCGCCTCCCCCTCCCTCCCTTCTCCCCGCGCACGCCGCGTCGACCCGCCCCTCCTCCCGACTCCTCCCACCCCACGGCCTCCCCTTCTCCCACCGCCTCCACCTCCCCTCCCTGTCGGCCTCCGCCTCTCCACTCTCCCCGCATTGCGGCCGTCGACCGGCCCCCCTCCCTCCTCCCTCCCCCTGCCGGCCTCCTCCTCCTCCTCCCGCGCCTCCCCTCCTTCGCCTCGCACGCGCCGCCGGGAGGAGCCGGCCGAGGTGGAGTGAGGTGAGGTGAGGCGAGGAGGAGGAGGAGGAGTGAAGCCAAGAAGAGGATGGGGCAAACCTGGATCTGGAGCGGAGAGGGCGACACCGCGATGGGGATGGAGGCGGGACGGTGGCACAGCAGATGGTCGCCGGTGTGCCGCTTCGGGGATGGTGGCACTGGCGCCACGGGGATGGAGGCGGCACTAGGGTTCAGGGCTTTGGGGATGGATGCAGTCACGCACGTGACAGGTTTTTTCCCGTTTGCCCCCCTCATCCCATCTTTTTATCTCCTCCCCTCATGCATATGGCGGCCGCCTCGGAGCTTCCCGACGCCATATGCCGCCTAATCGACGCCATGGCGACGCCTTGTCCTTGAGGCGGACGCCTTAGGCCTTCTTGGCAAGGCGACGGTGAGGCGACGTGCTCCTGACCGCCTTACCGCCTAAGCACGCTTAGGCGACACCTTCAAAACCATGACCTAGTCCCCACCAGTAAATCCGGTTACCGACCAGGATTTTGATCCCTGGTCACCACCAAGGATCAAAATCTCTAGCCGAGGAAAACTGCTGACAACGTTAAAAGCGAATCGCCAAGAACTAAAAACGGTCGAAATTCGAAAACTGAAATTTGAATTTGCTTAAAAACCAGCCAAAAGTCGAAAACTGAAATTTGAATTTGCTAAACCGGAAAAAAAATCGGCCGGTTTTTTAAATCCCGGTCCCCACCGGATTTTCCGGTAACCATCGGGATTTTGAACCTTGGTCACCACAATGATTTCTCTAACTAGTATCCCTCTCAGCTGAATGAAGATCAATTGGATTTTGAATGTTGCCAGTTCTTACTCTCCTTTTTCCCTCTCGGTTTATTTTCTTTTTCTTCTTTTATGAATGCAGCACAAACACGTTCTGAACATATGAATTTTAAAAAGATGTCACGTGTCAGCTGCACAGAACATTTAAAGTTGAATATTAGGATGGTGCCTATACATCTCTTGCCCCCATTGGTCAGTGTGACAGCGAAGTCGGCAGTTCCAGAAGAATCTTATTGGTAAGGCTAAATATTTGGCCAGCAACTCAGCATGTGTTGTTGAATCGAGGCACATAACTACATAAGGAATTATTTCTACAACCTTTTGTATAGTACAGCTGACTTCAAAGCTTGAACTAATGTCCAAGTGTAGCATTCCAAAGTAATGTTCCCAAAATAAAATAAAATAAAATAATTATTTTATTGGAATTTCTGAAAATTTGGAAAGAGTTCTATTGCTTTAATTGAATCTTTGAAATTTGGAAAGTCAAAATTAAAATTGATTTGAAGTTCTTGGAGTTCTATTTGATTTAAATTGAAAAATAAAAATTTAATTAATTTCTAGAGTTTTCTAAGTTTTTTTTAAAAGCTTTTTCTTAAATATTTTTAAAGCCAAAACAATTTATTTGCAAAACTAAAAGCCAAACTTTAGTTGGAAATAATTTTATTAAGTCCAAAATAAGTATGGGAATTTCTGTGAATTTTTCCATAATTTTTGGAGTTATTTTGCTAATTTCTAAAGCTTAATTGAATAACTGGAATTAAATCAAATGAAAAAGTCAAAAGAAAATCCGGAAATCATAATGGGCCGAAAGCCCTTGGGCCACCTCTGTTTTCGGCGCCTCCGGCCCAGCCCACCCGCCTTTTCTCTCTCTTTCTCTCGCGACCCCACCCGCCAGCCTCTCCCCTCCCCTCTTCTCTCACCGACGCGTGGGCCCGCGCTCATCTTCTTCCTCCCCGCCTCTTCTTCCTCGCGCAGAAACCGCCGACGCCATTCTCGGCCGCGCCAAAGCTCGGTCAAAACGGCATGCTCAACCGCCCCGCCTCCCACGCGACGTGCGCATGATTTCCGCACTCCACCTCCGCCTTCACCACCCCAACGTTTCCCCCTCTCTCCACGACCAGTTCGCCCGCGCACTCAACCGGCGCCGCCGCCATGGCTGCACACATTCTCCTCCCTCCCTCCTCCCCGGCCCCTATAAAAGGGAGCACCGGGTGCGCATCTTCGCACTCGTCCAAACACCTCAACCCACTCCTCTTCTCTCTCGGTTGGGCTGATTTTCGCATTTGAAGTTTCTTGGCCGCACGTCTTTTCTTCTTCGATTCCGGCGACCATAAGGCCTCATCGTCGACGACGACCCCATATCTGGCATCGCCTCATCTCGGCGCACGCCGTGCGCACCCCGCCTCGTTGGAGCGCCGCCTGAATCACCTCGCCGCCGACAACCCGCACATCACCGCCGCCAAATACCTCGCCGCCGGCTAACGCCGCCGCCTCAGGTGACCTAACCACGCGCCCTCAACTCCCGCTCTTCTTCTCCCTTTGCGCCGCCGGCCGCCGCCGCGGCCGCAACGCCGGCTCTGGCCGAGCATCGCCGGACTTGTGCCGACGTGGCTCGCCGACGTAGCCGCCACCTGGGCACCACCTCGGCGAAACGGCCCGCGTGGCGCCGTGTCAGCAGCCACGCACGCGCACACGCGGCACGGTCCACCGTGCCAATCCTTCCAAGCTCGGTGGGCTTGGTCCATATGGACCGTGTCACTGACAAGAGGGGCCCGCGTGTCAGAATTCTATTTCTAATTGTTTTATTTCCGAAATCAATCGCTGATGTAATCATTGCACAATAAACTGATTTTCCTTTAGAAAAATAAATCAAAAAATCTAATAAAAATCAGAATTTAGGTTTTTAAATAGATTTAAACTTAGAAAATTCATATCTTTTGCATCCCAACTCCAAATTGGGTGTTTCAAATTGCAAAATTTGTATAAAATCATAATCTAGCTAACTAAACCAAAATTATTTAATTTTGAGTTCATTTGACAACAAATTCCTTTAAACCCTAAATCTATCATTTCATGTAATTTCAAACTTCGAAAGCTCATATCTTTTGCATCCAAACTCCGATTGAGCCCATTCAAATTTCTAAATTTATCTAAATTCAAGACCTAGCTATCTAAACCAAAATCATTAAATTTAGAATTAATTTGAATCTTATTTGAATTTGGTTTGATTTTGGCTTATTTTTTTCGTATAGATTTGACGACTTCGGAAAGTCAGATTTCGACGCCGTTGAAGAGCACATAAGAGGATTGATTTTGACTGTGTGATCATCGTGCTTGTGCACATAGACTACCTGGAGAAAGTGCTTGTGAGTACTAGGTGACCTGTTAAGAAAAACAACATCACCTCAGTATCAGTTGCTCTGTTCACCTCAAACGAGGCAAGTTACATTCTTGATCATATTTGCACCCATTATTTAAAATTATTTAAATTCTGTTTCAAATTATTATTGCATGCTTATTTATATTTCAGTAATTTAAATTCCTGTTTTAAAATTATAGTTATGCCCAAAATCCTTTGTATGGCCAATTTTGATAATTGAATCAAACATGTTGTCACCCTAGATAAAACCTAGTTGATACAATAGTATGGACTAGGATCATTTGGAAAATATTGTGCTTAACCATGCTTATAGACCAAATATTTCATTTGGGGAAGTTTAGCCAAAAATCAATTGTGGTTTAAATTGTATCCATAGCATTGGTGTGTTATGGAAGTTTATAAATGACTTTGGAAAATAAAATAAAATGATGGTTTGGACTTGGCGAAATGGTTGTCCAGTGGGTGCGAGGTTTATGCACCGCTCAACCGGTAGGTTGAGGCCTGTGGTTCGTTGGTTGTCGCCGAGATCAATTAAGGACCGGTCTTCGAGCCGCATCTTGCTAAGCCACATCGTACTACCACATGTCTTGTATGGGCAGGACTTGGCTGACTAATTTGCAAAGTTCCATCATGGTCGTTCCTGTGATGCGGTGGGTGGTCTTTCATGACCTTTGTTAGTCCCACTTGGCGCAAGAGGGACTGAACCTGCGGACGGGTAGTCCAAAGGGGTGAAACCTTAGCGAGGAGGACTATGGTAGAATGGCGTATTGTAAAGGCCTTGACACGTACTCTAGACTGCTTACCTAAGGTAGTGAGCGGTGGTATCGACGGATGCCAAACAACTAGAGAATTCATGTCTTGTGGGTAAAGTTGTACAACCTCTGCAGAGTGTAAAACTATTCGAATAGCCGTGTCCACGGTCATGGACATGCTGGCAAAGCCACTCAAAGTTAGACTTCGATTTTAAAATATTTTTGTAAAACAGTTTGACATGGATGGGTGTCCATGAGAAAAGTTATGGGTTGAAGCCCCGGGTTGGTGCCCGTGTTTATGTTGGTGTTAGGTTGGTGCCTACACTATCTTTATCAATTCAAAATCAATTTTAGATTTTCTAAAACTTGAGCTCTTGAACTTAGTATGGTATTTAATGTCAAATGTTGTTTTTGCACAATTAACCCTATAAACCATCCTTTGTTACATCCATTTTTGCATGTCATTACATTGGTGTGGTGTAACTTGCGAGCACGGAAGTTGTGCTCATTCTTGCTTAATGCAAACAAATTTCAGAGGAGAAGGACTTCGCTTCAAGTGTGGATCGTGACGACTAGGCCGCTACCCCAGTCGATTGCCTGTGGCAGATTGCTGGACCCTACTACTTCTTCATCGTCTTCCGCTGTGTTTATTTAATGTTGCCCTGTAAGGTTATCTTGTAATCAACTCTGTTGTTATTTAATAACTTTTAACGTTTATGGTTGTGTTATCACATTTGTTTACTGTGTGAGCTAGCCACTGATCATAGGACTAGTTCAGTTATGCACAGAAGATCTGGGATGTTAATCCCGAGGTCTTACACCAAACCTCCAAATAACCCTGAACCAATTGTATGGTAATAGCCTATGCTCAAATATAGTTACATGAAACCAAAAACAAATTTTGCTATTATTGTTATCTCCTAGTGAACCTACTCACTCTTTCTTGAGTAGCACTAGCATGAACATCAATGGTAATATCCTTAGAATAAACAAATACTTTCTAGAACTTCATTGCCAAGAACTTTGTGTTACCATGCTAAACGCAAGTTATATGCCTTGCCTTCTCTTGTAGTTGGCGTAAAGTTGCGTTCATTGTTTTTTCAACTAAAAAGTAAGGCATTTTCTTCCATAATTGACATAATAATATAATATAAGAGCATACCTTTAGCTCTTTCCTAACATACACCCGACATCTTGCAGAAGATAAGTTCTCTGAAATTTCAACAACTGATGCTGAATCCTTGGGAACATCTTTCCTAATCAGTCTTGAAGCGGCTACAGTGCCATTACTCTGAACAAGTTTTTTTGAAGAGAAAGTTCCAGCAGGAGTTTGAATTATCAAAACATTATCAGGGTTAGGTGTCCTGCACAGAAATAAGTAACCCAAGACATTCAACTTCTCAATAAGACAAAAAAAAAAAAAAGCAAATCAAATCATTGACTTAGAACAAGGACTCCTTATGCTGGTAAAGTGTCAACTGTTCTAAAATACGATGCACAAATTGATGCAAACAGTTATATACTTTGTGATTGCCGCCAGTTATAAAATCTTACCGATGATGAGCTGTCTGAAATCTTCTTTGTTGTCTGTTTGCCATTTTTTCCAAGCAGTGCAGCTGCATACATGAAAACATAGTAAAGTTAAAAGCCTTTGTAGACAAACATGGGATGCAAGCAAAAAAAATGAAATTAAAAACTTTTCTTCATTTATATATTTATGAGCGTAAAAATATCTGCTGGCAGCAATCAGTATTAGTGTACCTCCATCCGATATCCTGCCCTTGATGCACATATGGCATGGTAGTAAGTCGAGCACCTGTAGCATTGTGTACAAGAACCATGTATTTGCCTACAAATAGCGCACATCTGGAGCAATGGATGAGAATGGATTGTAATTAGATTGTTGTAGTTGAACATACAAGATATGTAGTACTTGTTGAATATCAGTCATCTTAAACCACTTAATTTATAGCACGAAATATATACAACCTTCATAAATAGCAAAGGTGCAATATTCAATATCCCAATAGCAGGTTCCATGAGCTCATCACTAGCGAAAGCAACCTGGGGCTGAAACCATGCACATGTCACGTGTACCCACAAGTTATCAACATTTGTTGGCTTCAAAGCACCACCTAAAAGAAGTATAGAAGTCACCGAGAACGAGGTTAATGATTTGCAGAATACTCAATCAAAAAGAATATTGCATCTATAGACTCGGAAGCACGGACACGCCAGCCAGTCGCCGTGTCCGTGTCGGACACCGTCGGATGTCGGACACGGCTCCGACACGGCTCGGATACGTATCCTGGCGTGTCGGAAATTGCAATCACGAAAAAAGAAAAGAAAATCCGATACGATCGGACGGTGAGATATGTATCGGACACTTGGCCCATTTAATTCAGCCCAAAATGAACAATCGCCCAACAACACAAGGTTAACCTACCCTACTTGCTGCTGCTGCTCGCTTGACCCGAGGTCGAGCTCATGAAGCCTTCCGCTGCGCGCGCGGCGCCCGCTTCGCTGCCGCGTCGCGATTCGACCACCGCGGCGATCTCGACGCTTCCTCAAGCTTCCGCCGCTCTCCCTGTTTGCTTCGCGCGGCTCCTCCTGGTTTGCTTCCCGCCTCTTTAGCTTCCTTCGCCAGCGGTTCTCACGCGCGCCTCCTCACGCGCCCTTCCTTGGCGGCTCGCGCCACCGCGCCCGCTCGCGCAATCGCTTCTCACTCGCCTCTCGCTCGCTCGTGCTCGTGCCTCGCTACTCGCCGTGCCTCGCTCTCCTTTTGCTCGCGCGCCGCATTCGCTCGCTCGCCGCTGCTCGCTTGCTCGCATCTTCTCTCATGGCTCGGCCTTTGCCGCCAGCCACCTTGGGGACTTGTAATCTATAGAGTTGTAGATTTGTTAGTTGTTAGTCCATTAGCGCTTAGACTTTGTTGATTGAATGATTGTTACTTGTTGGTTCCACCTTGTGGATATGCATAGATTATGGAAAATTGGAAAGTGTAATCATGTAATGTTATGTTCCTTGCTGCAGATTTAGGAATCAATAATACATATGCATATATTATTATTATATATATACAGCCGTATCCCCGTATCGCCATTTTTTAGAAAATGGCGTATCCCGTGTCCGATACGTATCGTGTCCGACACGCGTGTCCGTGTCCGTGCATCATAGTCTATAGATTGGGATATCAGACTTGACAAACTCATTCTAACACAGGTGTGGTTCAATTTTAGCTAATGTAATACTCATGCCGGTTGGCAGGGAGGCAAAAAAAGCTCCTATAAACAGCATGTCACTACTGTTAATCTGTTATTTAGCTTAACGGATCTAGGTTGCAACATCAATAGCAGTACTAATGAATTAACCTATTATGGAAAGTATTTGCTTCGTTCTTATTACTGAGGGGAAGAATTATGGAATAGTTCTCAAATGTACAAGGATGTCTGTGGTACATACCTCTTACAGGGCAAAGACAGCACTCCCTCTTTTGTCCAGGTGTTTCACAAGCCTTACAAACCCATGAGGTGAAGTCTTGCTTACCCCTCACACCATAACATTCCTGATGAACTGCTATCTGACATCTGAAAATGTTGTTAATTGCAGCTTGGAGTTTAGTCCATATTTCAAAATGATTTCGCACTGAAGAAAAACATTGTGAATGACATAAGACATTAAGCTTAATTACCTGTGACAAATCACAATCTTGTTGTAATCCCAGTCTTCAACCCATCTACAGACTGCACATCTTTCAGTTGTCCATTTTACATTTACAGGATCATATGGTTCTGTAAAATGTAAATAAATTCAGATCCCTTGGGGGAAGGATCTTTCAATACTACAGGCTACCAAGTACTAAGAAGATCCGAATCAAAGCTTAGTTACCATTTAACAGATAAAATAACTTTTGTTTCTTCATTTTCTGAGAGGAACGTTTCACAGGATTTGTGGAGCACAGACTTGGTTGATGTTGGTTTATCTGTAAATTGAAATGTTAGACAATCATACAAGCAAACAGCAGCACCAAACACAAGTTTATACAATAGCATTAAGAAAACTAATATGCTGTAGCACTAAAACTATCAGCATATCCATATGTAGTGGCAAAATTTAAAGCAAAAGTATGCTGTGGCTGTTGTACGAACCCATTTTCCAAATGGCATCAATGTGTCCTTAATTTTAATACTGGACTTCCAATTTTTACTTCTGCAGCCAGCGTGCCGCTCCCATTCATTAAACAAAAATTTCTGTCCCTTGCAAGGGGCACAATGGCAAGAAATCCTGCCAAAAAAAATTCAGACATCATAAGTAGATTCAAATATATATAAAACAGTGGACATCAGAGTTACAGGCACACATACAAACCGAAACAACCTAAGTGATGAACAAGATCAAGCAAAGAAAGATAAGCCCAAGCAAAAAGTAAAAAGGACCAATCAGCTCAGTGGACCTTAACAATTAACAAATAATATAGTAAAAAAAGAAAAGCGATGGTGGTGCAGGCATGCCATGACAGTTAAAAGTAGGAATTACTTTACTAGTTATATATATAGTTCACATCAATGGTGCTTACAATTCGAGATCTGGTAGATAAGTTCCTTCCATGTCAAAACAGACAACTGCAACTTTGTCAGGCCTGCTTCCTTTCTGTGTAGAATTATCTTTTCTGTTTCACAAACAGATTATGCATGTTACTCTTGAGTCAATCCAATAGAACCTTTAAATATGGAAGCTCCACACAAACAAATGGTTGTAGCTCACGTATCATCAGAAGATTTTGTCTTCTTGCTGGGCAGATTTGAGTTCCGTTTAACCCTACAGTAAGGGCAGAAATAACTGTTGTCTCGTAGATCCTATAGCATTAAACTGAGCTTGTTAGAGATGGCACTTTACTAAACCACCAATGATATGTATTTGTTTTGTATTTATGAGAAAAGCAAAACCTTTAGGTTGCTGCACTTTTTGTCACATTCTGCGTGAACCCAACTTTCGCAACCATGACAGCAAACCTGGTTAATCACATCCTCAGAACTTGCAGGGTTCGAAACAATGACATAAATTTATCGCCCTAATAACTACATTCTTACCCATCTTCCGCCACATTTATGCTGCCAACTTTTCAAACATATACCACAGTACTCTTTTGATCTCGAGATCTGCAGATACAGAAAGTAGTGTAAGGAGTCGGGACTACAAGGTCCAAGTCAATCACTTACCAACATCACCGTAAAGTAAGCAGTCAAGTAGGTTTGCCAATACATACCCTAGCACAATGTCTGCAAGCAAGTTGATCCATAACACACACCATCTTGTTTGATTCTTTGTTTGGAAAGCAATTTCCACAACTTTCACACTGCAGTGCTCTTTTATAGCGCTGTGTACAATGAATAAGCAAACAGAATTAGTCTATTGGGACAATATATGATATAACTGCAACAGTTTCAAATCTGTTTTACTTATGATGTAATAGTATGTCAGCAATACTGAAGTGTCATGGTAATATTAACAATTATCAGTTATTGACTCATCTAGAACCATTGGTGTTCCACAATAGAGAAAAATGCTTCATACTATCATTCTGCTTATATGCACACAGTAGTACAGTACTGTATCAGCTACAGTTTATTTGTTACAAAATTTTGCCGTAGTCCTACATCAATTCTTTTCTAGGTATTCAACCCCAATGTAAAGTTTAGGTTTGAGGCAAAATCATATTAACGCAGACAGAGCTGCACCATATACTTCGTATTAATGCAGACGGAGCTACACCATAAAATTTCTCACGGAAACCAACAGACAGCCAAATTAACATAAGACCAAAGAAGATTGGACATAGAGCATTGGTTTGTTGTTCAAAATTCCTGAGCATACGTATCTCCTTAATTGTACATCAACTAGAAAAATTCATCAACTTGCCTTAATCTGTAACTGGCACTCCAACTCATTTGAGCCAGTCACTTCTTCTAACTCAGCTGGAAAAGATTGACACACCACAGGCTTCCCTACTGTGCTGCCATCCATCGGCACTTCTGAGAATCCTGATCAGCCAAAAGGCCTCTTCTAATGCCCTCTGGAAATCACCAGGTTTGCAACTGCTTAGTTTTGTCTGCCCTTGAAATCTGAAATGGAAATATGGCCATTTCTTAGGACACGTGCGGCATTATTCTACAGCACAGTACAGTTACTCCCACTTCTTACCAGTTACCACTAAAAAGGTCTTCCCTAAGATGTTTTTGAGCAGCACTTTAACTTCTATAATCATAAGTTAATGAATTGCTACTACTCACCGGTCCATGTAGTCCACAAAAGGAAACATCCCTCCCTGCCTCACCCAAACATACTTCTGCAACCCACCGAGTCATCAAGTAATCATTCAGCAATAAACATCTCAAAGAGAAAAGTAGCACCAATTCAAGTCAGTCATTAAATGTACCTTCTCGTCGCCGAACTCCGCACACCAGCCGAACAGCATCACACAAAGTACAGCATCACCGCGAGGCTGCGGCGGTATTGCCTCGGCAGCAGCCTGCTGAGTTGGGTCGACCACCATTCCTGGCCACACCGGCTGCCGCTTCCCGAGCCTTGCCCACACAATGTCGCCATACACAAGCTCATTGCTCCAATGAAAGAACTCCTGTTCTTCCTCTCTTCCTCCCTTCCTCGTATTGCCTTTTCATTAGCTCCTTTCTTTGGTAATAACTGTACGGCTCGTCGTGCATGGAGGTAAGAGTGCTCCGGGACATGGAGTACTTCCTCGAGGCACCAAAATTCCGGCACTGTCGGTGACGCTCGGCCTCCTCCTCATCGTCGTCCTCATCCACCTCGGACAATGCGAAACCCTATCAATGATTGCACTTTACGGTACAGCACCTCGCTTTGGGGCACGAGCCGCTCGGGCTTGGCCGGCGCAGGCGGCTTGGCCGGCTTCTCCTTCTTCCAGGGGTCGATGAGCACCGAGTCGTTGAACCGCGAGGGGAGCACCTGAGCGCGCCCGCGCGACGTGCGCACAACCGGCGGGCGTGCCGCGGCGGTGGGCGTCAGCGCGGCACCAGCGGCCGGCGAGGCGACCTCGGGCTCCTCGCACCAGCGGAACCCGAAGGCCGCGTAGGGATTCCCGAGGCAGGCACGTGGCCGAGCAGCTCCACGGGGAAGAACTCGTCGCCCCTCCGCCTCTTCCGCCGCCGCTCGCCGCCGTCCCCCTCGTTCTCCCCACCTCCGGCGCTGCCCCCGGCATTGCAGCGCTTCAGCGTGAGGATTTCCGACCGCTGGCTCCGCTTAAAGATCATCCCTCACGAACACCCCCACCCGTCCAATTCCCCGAATCAGCGGCGAGATCACGGCGCCACGCCCGGCGAATCCGGCGAGGGCTCCCAAACAAACCCTAACCCTACCCTCGCCGCGCGAACTCGGGAAACTGGGAAATTTCTCTCTACCCTCCTCCTGAACCTGCCCTCGCGGAGGCGGCGGAAGCGAAGGGAGCACGAGAGAAACAATCCCGGATGGAGATGCGCGCAGAGAGAGGAATCGGTTTGCGATTTCGGGATTTGGGTTTTTTTTTTGTTTGTTTCAGCCGCTGTGCTTATTCTTTGTGTGTTCTAGTGGGCTTCCAAGTCCTACGGAAAAAAGAGCAGAGCACGACTCGGTGGTAAAAATACGGTTTTTTTTCTCAATTTTTCTCGTGAGATTTGGGGAGTTTCGTGCAGGCGGAGGCCGGGGCTTGCTTAGGCGGTGGAATGGATAGGAGGAGGAGGGCGTTACATGGAGGAAGTCGTCGTCGTCGTGGGAGCTGCACGTGCAGCTGCCGTCTCGATTCGGCTTTGGATTTTGTTCGTGGTGTTGGTGTGCGTCCATGGAGGTAGAGTGATGGGTGCTGGGTGGTGGTATGAGTTTGGAGGTTACATTTTGCTATCGTGATAAGAAATTTTGTTTCACAATTTTTTGGGGGATTTTTCAGTGAGCGTCCTGAGCTCGAATCTGGATTTTGGGCTATTTTTTGGGGATGATTTGATGCGGAATTGCTTTTGGTTTGGGCATGGGCTGCGAGGAGAGATCGAAGTGGCCATGAACAAGTTTTGTGCAGTGCAGGGGGACGCTAGTACATCCTCATCCGTGAGGGTGGTGATGTCAGGAGTACGTAGGCGCCGTGCTGATGCGGCTAGAGACTAGGAGAGATGGGTTTCCATTTTGGAGAATTCGGATGCTAACGTCTCAATGGGAAGACGGATGGTTTCGCCGCCTCAAACGGATGCGGAAGCTGATGATGAGTTTTTCTTTGGTTTGATTTTATTTTGCTGCTCTCGTTTCGTGTTCGTGCAGCTTGCCCCCGATGGTGGTGTTCGATCCAGGAGCGAGCCATGGGGCAATTTCTTCTTCTTCTTTGTGTTTCAACTTCGATTTCTCAGAGTTTGTCATTTCGATCTTCTTGGGTGAAGGCCAGACGGATAAAAAAAAATCGTGCACGGGGCAGCGCATAGTGGCAGCGCTAGATCCGGGTCGAGGCATCATCAGGAGTGTGAATCCAAGCAAAACGAAGGATTAATAGGCGTTTTTTTTTTGCAGTCATAGAAATTAAAATCACGGTCGCCGTGCTCGAATATCCGGGCGGAAAGGTGTGTGTGCGTCTTTAGCCGGATGCGGGAGAGACGACGGAGATTCCCCTTCGCTTTTCTTCCGCCGTACGTTCGTGCCGTCTCGCCTGTTTTTTTTCTGTGCTTCTGCGGCCACGATTTCGCGGGAGTCGGGCAGACGTAGAAATGCCCATCTACAAGACGTACGGGCTTTTTTGCTTGATTCCCAGTGGAACGGTGGATTTTGATGGTGATTCCATGCGCTCAGATTCCCACGGCCCGTGTCCGAGGTCGAGGGAGATTCGGCTACATCTCTTGTTAAATCGTGCAAGGTGTGGTAGGGAAGGCTCCCCGGGCGTGAGATGCAGTGCAGAGTGATCCCAAGAGTTTGTTCCGCTGCTTGTGCCATGGGCGTGTGGCTGCCATGGAGATGGAGCATGGAATGGAGGTGAAGCTTCCATTGGATTTGGGAGTAGTCCAGAGAGCAAGAGGAGAGGGGGGTTTGTGCTTGTGACGCTTCACAAAGGATGTTCAAGTGACGATGGCCACGGGTCAGGGATCGAGCTGTTCGAGACGATGGCTGGTACAAGTTTTTAATAGGGGGTAGATGCGAAGGTCCCTTCGGTTCCAGCGCGTGCAGCTTTTCTTCCCCCGGCGACACAGCCACAAACAGATCCGAAACGATCCGGCGAGATTTGGGTTGTGCCGGTACAGATTTAGTTGTTTACACACATGACATCTCACTCATCCGTGGCCAAATTGTTCGACGGATTTGTTCCACTAGAGCGGATGGCGCGCTGCGCTGCGCCTCCGATGAGCCTGTCTAAATGTTAGGTGTAAGCGTGTTAAGAGGCAACGAAGTTTTAATGCTAGAACGATGCTCAAACGAACTGTGAGCTCAAGTCTCTGTTTTAATTTACATAGAGATAAACGTGTAGGATGATTATGACCTGTCATCTGAGTTTGGCTAATACAGGCAGTTTACAGGATAGTGGTAAATAAGAGGGGACTACATAGCAGAAGCACAGTTTCAGGCAGTTTTCTTTGATTCTGTCAACTACTTGGAAAATTAAATTTCCAGTGAGTCCGTAGATAGAGGTTGTGGTAGGCTAGCTTGTTTTTTGCTTGTGTTTATTGCATAGCGAAGTGTAGGCAGAGCTGACCGAGGCAAAAATGGATAGCATGCTATCTTCAGTCTGCCAGCGTTGTACAGTTCTGTTGGAAAACATCAGGTGATAATTAGCAAACACGATAGATCTGAACCGATATGACAGGAAAGGTTGCCTATACATTGCGAAGCTATTACCTGTTGCCCTATTTTCCTGGCGCTGTATTCATGGCAATTTTTCTGACAACCAAGCGTTCTTGGGCCTGTTTCAGTTCACTGGCAATAGTCAAATAGCATGATTGGCATTGACGAATCATAAGAACCAGGAAACTATGTAATGTAAAAGCAGTCTCTGAGGTAAGCACCTTGCACTGTCATGAGCAGTTCCAGGCAATAATGGCGGATCTGGAGCAGGGCGTTTCGCGCTCTGTACAAGTGTTGTGGCAGGCTGATTGTGCTGGGAAACAGAAACGACATGTTATGTATAGGGGATGAAGCAAATTCGTCTGAATGCGAACAAGGGTGCACAGTTATAATTAAGGTCAAAGGGGTTAACCTCGCTGTTTTTTGGGGATGGCAGTGTGTGCAGGATCGTTTCATGTGGTTGTAGGTGTAGATGAACTGCTGAAGCGTCTTTTGGGACTGATGAAACAGCCAGAAGCAAAGGGGTTCTCTGTGTAGTTTCTGCAGTAAGAAGATCAAAGTCTAAGCAATGTCCTTCAAATATAATCAGTAGCAAGCAAACATCTTGCAAAGCTAAGCGGCTTGTAAGTAATATAGACAGGATGAAATAATAGTAGTGGACAATACGTAACTTACATTATGTATGTCGAACATGCGGAATATGTTATGAATGTCTACAAAATAACAGTAGTGGATAATAACGTACCACTGTAAGTTCAGTACCGACCGTAGTGGACTGAGCTTATATAACGGAAATGTTTAGAATAACAAAGGGAAAGAAAAATGCATGGGGGAAAAGGGAACACAACCAGCAGTTGGTTGAGTTTGCACTATGTATGTAAAATACGTTGAATATACATAGCTATACCGTTCTGTAAACATATATACAGCGGGCATGGAACTGAGAAAAGATGCAACATACATGTGAAAGTTTTGAGTAAAGGACATATTTCAAATATCTAAAGCCTACAGGAAGCATTACATAGCACATCACATAACAGCAGATCACACATCACATAACAGCAGATCATCTCATAATCATTGGGTTGGGTCCGTCAGGCATAAAAGGGAGCACTATCTTGGGACCAGTAGAACTATCTTGGTGTGCACTTTGTCTTATAAGTTGGAACCGCTGTTTTAATTTGAAAAGAGCTGATCAGGTGCGGCAATGACATAATATTAGCAATAAATAGAGAGGTACATCTGTTAGAATTCTGAAATAGTAGTCTCCATAGGCAACAGATCATGTAACAATGTAAAATTGGCACAGTGTCTTTTGCAGCAATCTTTTTAAACCGACTATAACTGCAAGAACCAAACCTTCAATACTATCAAATAATACACTGTAGATAGTGTTAGCTCTATCTAGACTACATTCATGATCTCGTAAGCATAAGTACTCGATGTTCAATAGCTTACAGACTACACGCATGGAATGATTCAGATGTAGTGTTACGCACATTTCATCTTTTGAGATTTGAGAAGAGGCGGCACATGCACAAACAAAAGGAGCCTTTTTTCCGAGGAACGGCAGGGCATTTGAATACAGAACTGATTAAATCCTGGAGCGACAAAAATTGTACAGTAAACAACGAATTTTCTTAAGGTTCCATATATTCTTTTTTTTTCAGAATTACTTTAGTCTAAGCAAAATACGCATTTAGCCTACTACTAACATAAATCAACAGACTCTTCTTCTTTTGCCAATTCGAAGGGAAAGACAATTTACTTCTTTTCAGTTCCGAACTACCTAGGTTCATGCTATCAAAACGAAGATCTGACAAACTCATAATATTTTTAGGCTTTGACAAAGAAAGGAACCGTAGGATGCTGGAATGACAATAGTACATACCATCAAAAAGGACGTCAATGACTAACATTGGTTTCTAAATTACCTGTTTCTGGAAGCACATGTGCCTATCTGGCTACAGCAGAAAACCAGTGGCTTTGCAAGCAGTTTCAATAGGAAATAGCATGAACAATCACCAGCAGTGGCCGTAAAAGACAACCAGTACCTTCTGAACCTTCAACATAGAGAGACCGGAGTATCCAGAAAGGCTGAACCTGAGCAAACTCGTTCTTTCAACTATTAACGGACTGGATCGATAGCATTTCAATCACCTGGTTCTGTCTGTGCAATAGGAAACCGAAAAAGATCAGGAACCCCAAAAAAAATTTCTAAAAAACACATGTAAAACAGAAAAGAAACCAAGATTAAGCAGGGGAAAAAAACAACCTACCTCAGAAACGAAGCGCTGGTGCTGGCCGCCCTTGCTGGCGATTTGCACTGCCATCTTGGACAACATGTCAGACGTAAACATCGATCCAAAATAGAAGGCCCCGCGTCAAATACCACATGAAAATCTCTGAAAAACAAAAAAAAAAAAAAACAAAAACAAAGTTTGGGCCAAAAGTGGCTGGGTTGGCCCGAGGCCTGGCCCAGCGCTAGCTTCGCCCCTGAGAGGAGGAGAGGGGAGAATAGACGTAGCGAAGCTCTGTCGGTTCCTAGCGGAGGAGAGGGAGACGGAGTAGTAGATTTGGTTGTTCATTTTGCAGGCAAATGTCTTTATAACTTTGTACATAAATTCGAAACCTTGTAGGTCAGTAAATAAAAATAGCGATATAGAATTCAATAGATTATATAATTTTAGTTGTATTGTTGTTTGATGTGTATAGTTTAATTTATCGTATAGATATTATTTATATTACAGTACTCGAATGATTTAGAATAAATCCGTAAAAATACTACGAAAACTTTGTAGGTTTTCATTTTTACACGGTGAATATTTTGTTAATGCCGAAAATACTTTTTAAACTAGAAAAATAGAAAAACACCTCTAAAATTCTATAACAAATCTAGAGTAGATGCGTAGGGTATGTAGAGCTGAATTAAAATATTATGATCTTAATTTTTGTTTCCATTTGTACACAGTACATATTTTATAAATACTGGAGACACTTTTTAAACAAGGAAAATAGCAAAAGACCTATTAAAAATCTATAAAAATTACAGAGTAGTTAAATAGGGTATGTAGAGCTTAATCAAAATAATCCTAACTTAATTTTGATTTCCATTTGTGCACGGTAAATATTACATTAATCTTTGAAAATAATTTTAAACAAGAAAAATAGGAAGACACCACTAAAAATCCTACCAGAAATCGAGAGTTGCTACATAGAGTATGTAGAGCTAAATTAAAATATTTTGAACTTAATTTTCGTTTCTATTTATACACGGTAAATATTTTATAAATACTAGAGACACTTTTTAAAAAGGAAAATAGCAAGATACCTATTAAAAATCTACAAAAATAGCAGAGTAGGTAAATAGAGTATGTAGAGCTTAATCAAAATAATCTCAGCTTAATTTTGATTTTCATTTGTGCACGGTAAATATTCTGTTAATACCAAAAATACTTTTTAAACTAGAAAAATAGCAAGACACCTCTAAAAATTATTTTAAAAAAATCCAGAGTTGCTACATAAGGTATGTAGAGCTAAACTAAAACATTGTAAACCTAATTTTTGTTTCTATTTGTACACAGTAAATATTTTATAAATGCTGGAGACATTTTTCAAACAAGAAAGTAGCAAGATACCTATAAAAATCTATAAAAATTACAGAGTAGCTAAATAGAGTATGTAGAGCTTAATCAAAATAATCCCAACTTAATTTTGGTTTCCATTTGTGCAGTAAATATTACATTAATGTCGCTTTTATTACTTTTGTATATGTTTAGTAATATTTAAAGCTGTATGCATTGAATTTTCGGGTATGGTGGACCCATAAGATGCTATGCAATGATCGTCGAGTTACTTGACCCGCCATTAATGCACATCATCGTAGTGCCTCAATACTATCCTCACGGAGGCGAGGCAACAATTGAGCTTGGCGTGTTGCGGTTGCGCACATGCCCATGAGGGCATGGAGGGTGGACCCACATTGGGTTCCAGAGTGCGTGTAGTTGTGATATTCGTGTACTCAATTGCGGTCTAACTACTTTGGGTGGACTCACATTTGTTCTTAATCCTTTCGACCACAGTGAGCGGCATGCCTCCTTCCACTAGCGATGATGGTGGAGGCGGCGTGGGAGGACAACGGACTGCGTAGATGGTGGTCGCACGTACATCGAACCGCTTTCCATCATTCGGTGCTGCTGGCGGCTTGGTTGACCAATGGAGGCGAGAGATGCATACGTTCCACCTCTTATGCGGGGATGGCGTGACACTTGAGCGTGACCTTCTTGACCGAGTTACCGTGCGGGCTTCCCCCTGGCTAAAAGCATCTAGGTCCCCAGTAATGGTTTTGGTAATTAATGTCAACAATGTTTAAGGGACTAACATTTGTGCTAAGATGTTTTAAGGAATAGTCCCACAGGATGAATGATGACATGAAAATGGCAATGTAAAGATGATAAAGATCGACTTGGCTCAAGCAAAGGTATCACGTGAATTAAGGATCTTTTTAATAGTATTTTACCGATCTTAGTGTATGAAGGAAAAATCGGATTTGTAGGCTAGATGTCGTACTATAAAGAGGGATCTCAGTTAGTAGCTTGAGGATCTATTTTGTGCCATTTTGATCAACTAAGTGTCATGCATTGCATTTATTTTTGCTTCAAAGCTCGTTGAGAAAAATTGGTTTGACCACAAGTATTGGCGGTGTTACTACAAGTCGGTAATACCGGATTTACATGGCGGTATGTATTTTTGAGCTTGTCTTGGTTGTTTTCTTGAAATCCCAATCGTTAGTATGACCATTGTGTATGGCGGTATTACCACAAGTCAGTATACCGATATAAATGTGATATGTTTTTACAGAGAAAATATTTTTGGGAGTTTTTCTTGAAATTGGAAACTGGTAAGACCACAAGTAAAAAGAGGTATTACCGCAAGTCAGTAGTACCAAAATCTATTAACAGTATGTTTTTAAAGAGAGGTTCTCAAAGACACTGGTCGAAGAACAGTTGTCAAAGACACTGGTCGTAGAACAGTGGTTGGAGACACTGGTCGTGAAACAGTAGTCAAAGACACTGGTTGTAGAATAGTGGTCGTAGAACAGTGGTCATAGACACTGGTCATGAATAGTGGTCAAAGACACTGGCCGTGAACAGTGGTCTTAGACACTGGTCATGAACAGTGATCATAAGACCTAGTTGAAAACCTGATCGAGGACCTGGTAGAGGACCAATCGGTATGACCGTATTTGTTTAGCGGTATTATCGCATGGCGTGATGCCGATCTATCTAGCGGTATGTTTTTTTCTCCTAGAGCGTGTTTTCTTGAGATTTTCTTGAAGCTCGAAATCGGTAATCTGGAAATATAGTGAGCGGTATTGCCTCTGTGCGGTAATGATGATTTCTAGTTGGCAGAAGTCCCGCAACACCTTTTCAATAGCTATGTCAGGTGCATTTAATGAACAACAGTCGACCGTTGAGAGTCAGCTGCGGTATTACCGGGATTGAATGGCGGTATTATCGCAAATGCTGATTTCATTAGGGTTTCGACTCTAACGGCTAGTTTTTGTTTGTGGGGGTTATAAATACCTCCCCATCTGCCTCTAGCAGGAAGTTGCTTCACTCTCATTGAATACTCTTGAGCTGTTAGACACTCTTTACTACTTATTTGCTTTGAATTCTCATTTTGAGGTAGTTGATAGCTTTCAAGTGCATTGCATCATTAGTTGATCTTGTTGGCACTTGATTCTTCCTCAAGCAAATACTTGGTCTATTACTCTTGGTGCTTGCCGGTGCCTAGACGGCTTTGGAGGAAGTCTTGCACGGTGAACTTTTCAAAGAAGATTGTGAAGAGTCCCTGCATCGGTTTGTGATTAGTGTTGTGCTCACCAACTCCGGAGCGGATGAAGAGCAACTCTAGTGATCGAGGATTGAGGCTTAATTTATGGAGCCGGCTTGATTGGTTCAAGCTTCCTCAACGTGGACTAGTGAAGACCAACAAGTCTTTGATACCACGGAAAAAACTTCCTTGTCTCCACTGTGGTTTATTCTTGCCTTTACTCTTCCTCATTTACATTTCTAGAAATTTATTTGTGTAGAATTGTTTAGCTAGAATTGTATCTAGTTTAGATATAGTTCATAATTGTTAATTAGTCGAAAAGTTTTAAAACCTCCTATTCACCCCCTCTAGTCGGTTATCCTGTATCCTACACTGGCGGCGCACGACGTCCTGGCCACGTGGCACACAGAGTTTCTCACGAGGTTCTAGGGTGTGTTGTCATCCAACACTGGCTGCATGGAGTTCAGCAGCACTCACGGGACGTCGCTGAGGTGGATTTGCCAGTTCTACGTAAGTTTTTATAACTCTTGTCCTTCCACTTCAATTTCTTTGTGCAACTTAGTGATATGTCTCTGTCTTCTTGTAGCTAGAGCATGTGGTAGAGGACGTACCCGAGTACACGCGTGTGGTAGCCTGATTCATTTTGATAGCATTCTTCCCATGACATTCTACTCATCCAGAGAGACCACATTGCACAAGCAATCGAGGAAGCATTCTCATTGAGCAGAATTTATCATTTAAAAGGTCTGAAGCCCAAGTTAGTGGATGAAGCTTTGGCAATTTGAGACCCACCTGGTCCCGAAGCAATGACCATAACGGCTTTGCATGATCACATTCAATAAGCGCATGGTAAGCAGATTCTACTCTAGAGCATTACCACATAATTGACAAGTTCCATCATGCCCTATATGTTTCATAAATAAATTGCCCCTAGTTGGTAAAGAATCAAGCAGTAGCCGCCACTAGAAACACGTACCTTTGGAGGTGTATGGATTTTCCAATCCTTTTTCCACACTGGTTGTTTATCTCCATTAGAGCTCAACTCACTATTATTCCTTGACTGACTTTGACGATCAACATCTTCACTAATAACATGATAAGCAGATCACACAGTGTAAATACCAGATTTTCATAGGCCCAAGCTATAACATCTTCCTCCATATTGCCTAGAGGAATGCACAATATTGCTTCGGCATCAGTAGCAAGAAAGTTGATCTAATTATATGTTCATTCCATTGTCTTCCACCTGGGATCAACAGGTCACTGACAATTGGAGACCATCAAGAGATTTCCTCCAGATTGGTTTGAGGTTTTGATTGGTTGGAATCCAATATTCCCAGATATCAATAGAGGATCCATTACCCACTCTCTTGATTAGGCCTCGAGATAATACTTTCCTACCCTCTAGAATAGCTCGCCATGTGCAGGAAGCATGCTTTTTCTTACTGGCCAAAAGAAAAACACAGTTGTTTGGCGTTGGGAGACGTCCGGTCGCTACTCAGTCAGGTCGACTTATACGGCTTTCTTTAAAGGATCGATCGGGTTTCCTTGTGCAGGGGCCATTTGGACTGCCCATGCACCTCTTAAATGCAAAATCTTCATTTGGTTAGCTATTCGCCGACGTTGTTGGACAGCTGACCGTCTACAACGTCGAGGGTTGCCGAATCAGGGTGTTTGTGTTTTTTGTGGCCACCAGCTGGAGACAATTGACCATCTTCTTGTTGGATGTGCGGTGACGGCTCAAGTTTGGGCGAGGTTTCTAGTTCAGGTCGGCTCGCCTTGCGCTATTCCGGTCGGCCAACCAACATTACAAGACCACTGGATAGGCGCTCGGAATTCGGTCACAAAGGTCCGTAGAAAGGACAATGATGTGTGTGTCATCCTCGTCTCCTGGGCGATTTGGAATGAGCGCAATCAAAGGATCTTCAATAAGGTGGTGGCAACTTGTGATCAGCTTCTCCAATTGATGCTCGATGAACATTGTCAATGGCAACTGGCGGCCGCCGCTAGTCTCGAGTTGCACAGCCGGCAAGAGTAGTCTCTGTGTCGAGTTGGTCATCATCTTTCGTGGTGTTTGGCCAAGCTCTTCTTTTTTGTTTGTTATCCCTATCTCTATCTCCTCCCCCCCCCCCCTCCCTCTCCCTCTTCCTGTATTGGAAATTGGTTTGTATCCCCTTTCTTCTTAATAGAATGATGTGTTTGCACTTCCTTGAAAAAAAAAATGAAGAAAATCACCGCTCAGGATGTATTTGCCTTTTAGTATCCGCGTGCAAAGTGAATTGGGATTTGTCAACAATCTCCATCCCTGTTTCCCCAACATGGTCAGATTAAAGCGTCGTAGGTCAGCCCATACGCCTTTTAGCTTTGATTGTGTCAAAACAGTCCAGCTAACCCAATGCATTTTCTTGCTGTCAAAACTACTGCCCCACCAATGATTTGAAATAGAAGATGTGATCTTTTTACACGTTGCAACACTTAATCTAAAACAACCCATCGCGTAAGTTGGGATGGCTTGTGCCACTGATTTCAACAAGACTCGTCTACTGGCTCGACTCAATTTCTTTTTGCTCCAGCCACCAATCAGGTCTCTGATTTTCTCATGAATTTTCTCAAATGCTTTAGTTGTTGATCTTCCTATTGCTGTTGGGAGTCCGAGATACTTCTCTCCCAAGACTTTTCATGAACCTCTTTGTTTGTATCAGCCGGGCAATTTGGACTAAAAAAATAGCTGATTTGTCCTTGTTAACAAGTTGTCCTGAACTTCTACTATAATGTTCCAAAATTTCATGAATCCTTTCAGCCCCCGTTTTGACACTTCTGAAAATATGAGGCAATCGTCAGCAAATAACAAATGGGATACCTAGGGAGCATGGATGTCCACCCGAATACCCCTTGACAAATAAAAAGGCCCCTCAGCCTTTAGCATGCAAGACAGGCCTTCAGCACAAATAAGAAATAAATAAGGTGAGATAGGGTCATCTTGTCTGAGCCCTCTTGTTGGTTTGAAGAAAGGAGAGTATTGTCCATTAATTCTCACTGAAAAGGAGATAGACTGAACACAAGCCATGATCTGATTAATCCAGCCCACCACGAACCCCATTTTACGCATGATTTATTCAAGGTAGCTCCACTCCACCTGATCATATGCCTTAGCCATATCCAATTTAACTGCACATGCACCTATGTTGCCTTTCTTCCTCCGTAGATAATGGATACATTCATAGGCAATTAGGACGTTATAAAAAATTAAGCATCCGGTACAAAGGTGCTCTGCTCTTGAGATATGATACTCTCAGGATTAGTCGCAGTCAGTTAGCAAGGACTTTTGAGCAAAGCTTATAGATGACATTGCATAAAGAGATCGGCCTATACTGAGAGAGTTTCTGAGGGTTTTAATTTTAGAATCAACACCAAAATAGTGCGGTTTACCTCTGTAGCCATATCTCCCCATTAAGGAAATTAAGAACTGCACTTGTAACTTGATCTTTTAATAGCTCCTAGTGCTTTTAGCAAAATCCTGTTGTAAAGCCATCTATGCCTGGTGACTTGTTGGGGCCGATCATGAATAAGGCTCTTGACACTTCATCGACTGAGAATGGAGAGCATAAAAAGGTGTTCATATCTACTGTCACTTTTGAGGACAGAAGTGGATAACCTCCTGGGGATTAATCTCGTCCTGTCTAGAGAATAGTTCCCCACAGAAACTCACTGCTAACTCCTCTAGTTCTTTCTGCTCCAAGCAAATTGAACCATCTTCTCCCATAAACATTGAAATTATGTTTTGTCTTGCCCGTTGTGAAGCTCTCGCATGAAAAAATGAGGTGTTTCTATCTCCTGCATGTAACCACTGAACCCTTGATCGTTGACGCATCATGATTTCCTCATGGGTTTGGAGCTCTATCATTCTGTTTATAATCCTCTTTTCTCGATCAGATGGTCCCATGTAGAGCAGATTACCTCTTTCTCTTTCTAATTATTTGCGGAGCTTCTTCAATTCCTTTTTAACTGAACCAAAAGAAGTGCTACTCGAAGCTATAAGCTCTTTCTGCATGTGCTCTATGGATTGGTTTAAGTCTTGGAGTGTACTGCCAGTACCCCTTGATGCCCAAGCTAATCTGACCATTTATTTATGAGGATAGTATAGACTTTTTTCTTTTGTTCATTCCTATATAAATTTTCGGTTTAACCTAAATAAACTCAACACCGATTTCTCAAGCCACGCCCTAAATTAATTATTTACTTAAAGTAATGTGGAGTTTTTGGCTAATTTGACACTCTTTACTGCCTCAATAACAAATATGGCCCTCTATACGCCAAAATTGCAAAAATAGCACCAAGTCCGTGCCCTAGGGGCACATACTTCTCCTTTGCGTGCCACGTGTCCCGAGTCCATGCTCTAGGGGCACAGACGAGCTTCCACACACCACGTGGCTCGAGTCCGTGCCCCAGGAGCACGGACGAGCCGTGTCCCTGCACCAGCGCGCAGGCTTCTGCGCTCGCACGTGTAGGTGCGTCGTCTTGCTATCTTCCTCCGACCACGAGCTGCTCTATAAACGTCTTTCGGGTGTGAGTCGACCACCACCACCTCCCCTCTGACCATCAGCCGCTCTGTCGCCATCTCCAGGCGTGAGCCGACCGTTACTTGAGCAGAGACTGTGAGCGCTCTCCTCCTCCTTGCGTCGCGATGTCATCTCCTCGACCGACAGCTTCTGCGCCACTTCGTAGCACCATCTCCTCGACCTATGGCTACTGTGGAGGTGGCGCAGGTGTGGCGGTTCCATAAATTGACTTGCTCACTGGAGAAGCGGAGGAGGCGGTCGTCCGAAAGGAAGAAGGGGGGAGCAAGGACAAAAGTGTCCAAGAGTGGGAAAAATCCAAAGATCCAAGTTTTAAAGTTGTAAATTTCCAATTTCATGTTTTAGAGTGGCATTTTTCAAAGGGTAAATTGGTTCAGTGGTATCACATTTTTGAAAGGGTATTTAGAGGAATGACATTCCTTTGGTGACGTAGTGGAAAATAACACCGCGAAGACAAGAAATTATTAGGAATGATATTGTAAATCGATTATCGTGCCATTATGTCACGTTGGGCTGGTTGCGAGAAGAGTGAAAAAAAGAAATGACAGTAATGCCCCTTCGAGCTTCTCTACTGGTTGACCTAATCTTGACCAAATTGGTCCCGACCAAATCGTGCATCCCCACTTTTCCCCTTGTCTCCTTTTCTCCCCACTCAGCGCTGTGACTCCACACCACAGCAACGACCCTACTCCGTCGTTGCCACCACTCCAGTCTGCCACCTGCGCTCCTCTACAGCATCTTCCTCTCCCGAGAAGTAAAGCATGCCGCGGTGAGTAGATCAAGTTGGAGCAAGATGAGTCTAGGCAAACCCGGATTGAGGAGTCCAACGAAGATCGTGGCGGAGAGGTTCCCTAAATATGTGATAAGTT
Source organism: Ampelocalamus luodianensis (assembly GCA_036346255.1). NCBI lineage: Eukaryota > Viridiplantae > Streptophyta > Magnoliopsida > Poales > Poaceae > Ampelocalamus > Ampelocalamus luodianensis. Next base: position 59,742,636 of record CM070618.1, on the reverse strand, counting down.
CGGCTTCATGTGTGCCAAATGGGTAAGGATTTCTAAATCATTCTTAATATTTGGGGATAGGGGGAATTAGGGTTTTTGATTTGTGGAATTAGGGTTTCGGATATCTGAATCATGCTTAATATTTGGGGAATTGGGGGATTAAGGTTTCTGATTTGTGGAATTAGGGTTTTGGATTTCTAAATCGTGCTTACTATTAGGGAAAAGGGGATTTTTGATTTATCACGTTTAATTGCATTATTTACGGTAGACGATGCTTTATTTATTTCTTGCAATGTATATGTTTCATTCTTGCGGTAGGATGGATCCTACCAAGGCTATACGGCTAAGTGTTAGAATCGGCTCGTACATGGGAAAGCCCGATAGGGATAGTATCGAATACAGCAAGGCTAAGTGGGTGCAAAAGGTAACAGACTCAGGGAATTTCAAAATGGAGGATTTTATTGCCTTCTTGCGCTCAGAATTCAAGTGGGAAAGTTGGCAATATCTATCTGTGTCCTATTGGAACGATGTCATTAGCGAGCATGTTGACATAAGCTCTTATGCAGACTTGGAAAGCGCATTTGCATTGGAGAAAAATAGAAAGGTCTTGTTGAATGTGCAGGTGATGGATGTAGCTCCATATTGGGAAAGTGGTCCATTGCTAGACATGGAGGTATCACAGTTGGATTGCTGTCTATTGACAACCCAGCAATGGATCTATGTAGCCAAGCAAGCTATGGGCCAGTTGCCCCTCCTCCTCAGAATGAATTGCAGGCTGTAGTCCTTTACCACAGTGAGCCACAAATTGAGCCTCCACCTACAAGTGAACCAAATAATGTGAGTAGGCTAAATAATGTGAGTGAACCAAATAATATGAGTGAGCCAGATAATTTGAGTGAGCAAGATAATGAGAGTGAGCCAGATAATGTGAGCGAGCCAGAAAGTGAGGAAGAGGATCATGTTGGAGTGGATGACGAGAGCATGTACAACCCTTCTGACCCAGATGAGAATATTTTTGAATATGATCCAACTGAGGATGAAGAGTAGCTTGAAGAGGAGGTTAATCATGAAACTCCATTAGAGCCTCTCCCTGTGACTCGCCTTAATAATCCAGCAGTACAAGTGGATTCCATCTTTGCTGACCAAAGTACTTTTAAACGAGCTCTTAGACATTATGCAATTTTAAATGCATTTGAGTATAACATGAACTATAGTGAGCAGAAGAGGTTTGGAGCATCTTGCACCCATCCAGACTGATATTGGAGAATTCATGCATGAAGGTTGTAGGATGACAGAACTTACAAGGTATGGACAATTGCAAGTTGATTTCATACTACTTCAATCTTACTATCAAATTTTGATGAAACTTTGGTTCTTTTGCAGGTGAAGGTAATTGCAGCACAACATACTTGCTCCACCACAAGTTTTGTGGGGGACAAGATGGCCTCATACAAATAGTGTCCAGGGCATATCAAGAATTGGTTGGTTGAGGATCTATCTCTTGATCCCAAAGAATTGAAGAGGAGACTCCAAGAGAAGTTTCATGTTAATGTCAGTTACTTCAGAGTTTGGGCTACAAAGGATGATGCTTAGAGGAAATCCAAGGCTCCTGGGATGATAGTTTCAACTTTCAACCTATTGTACAGCTTCAAAGCAGAGGTTGAGAAGTGTCCTAGCAGTATGGTTAACATAGAGTACACAGTTGTGAAAGGGAGGCATCTCTTCAGCAGTGTGTTTGTGGCATTCAAGCCCTGTATTGATGGGTTCTTGAATGGTTGTAGACCTTACCTGGGAGTGGACTCCACACATTTGACAGGAACGTATAAGGGTTATTTAGCATCTGTAACAGCAGTAGATGGCCATTACTGGATGTTTCCAGTTTCTTGGGCCCTATTTGACTCTGAAACACTAGAATATTGGGAATGGTTCATGGAGGAGCTGAAGGTAGCCATTGGTACACCATCTGGTTTAGCAATTCATATTGATGCTTGCAAGGGGCTTGAGATAGCTACCAACAATGTGTTCACAAAAGGAGTTGAACATAAGGAGTGAACGCTACATCTCTGGAGGAAATTGAAGAAAAAATTCAGAGGCCCTATCATTAACAAGAACATGTGGCCAGCTGCAGGATCCTGTAACCAAACAAAATTCCATGGCCACATGAGTTTAATTGCAACTTCCTGTCCAGAGCTCATGCAGTGGTTACACACATATCACCATCACAAATGGAGTAAGAGCATGTTCAATGGAATGTGCAAAGTTGACTACATCAACATCTCTAAATCCTTCAACAGCAAGATAAATGCTCACAAAGGACTTCTAATTGTAGAGCTTCTGGACAGGATTAAACAATATGTTGTTGCCAAAATGGAGTTGAGAGGAATAATTGTAAGAAAATTAAAAGGTAAGATACTGCCACACATCGTCAAAGACTTCAATGCCAACAGTAGGGGCTTGAAGGGATATAGAATCACTAGATGTGGCCCTAGTGGTGTTGAGGTTTCCATTCTGGAAGCAACAACAAAAGACACAAGATATGCAGTGGAGTTAGATGAGAAGATGTGCTCCTGCAAACAATGGCAAATCAGTAGTAAACCTTGGAATCATGTAGTAGCATTCATATGCCACGCAAGGGGCAATCTTGAGGACTCCGTCAATGATTACTTCATAGTTGATAAGTTCAAGGCTGCCTATGCTGGTGTATTCAAACCAATTCCTGACAAGCCTTAATGGAAAAGTTTTAACCTTGGTTTAAAGTTTTACCCACCAAAGTTGAAGAGGCCAGCTGGAAGGCCAAAAACACAGAGGTACAAGGACCGTCTAGAGAAACCCTTTAAGAGAAGACAACGGTACAAGCGATGTGGTGAACTTGGACATCGCCAGAAGGGGTGCAAAAATAGTGTACCAGTAGTGGGGGAAGAAGTTCCAGCTGAAACACCAACTAACAAAAGGTTATTACTTACATTACTATTCTGTCGCCTAAATTGTTTGGATTGCTACTTACATGAAGTGTCTGCAGAAAAAGAGTGTGCAAGTGCAAGACTACACAAGAGGGTCAAGATGCACTAGTATTACCAACTGCATGAACAACTACAAAAGGTAATTTCCCTTTGACATATTTCAGTTTTTCCCTTAAATAGATGCTTATTTCATCATGTATGTAGGACAACAGCAAGAAGGGCTACCAAGAGAAAAGCCATAACTGCTAATAAAGAAAGCCAGGTTCCCACTAATAAGGGCATGAAGAGGTCCCTAGCCACTTAGATTCCAATAGCCTCCTCACAAACCAGGAGAACATCACCAAGAAAGGGAGGGGGCAAATAGACCTCAGACAAGATATGATGATGCTCTGTTCTGATGATCCTCTGTTTTGATGAAACTTTGTACTGAAACCTGGTGTTATGATCTCTTATGATCATGCTATGTACTGAAACATGTTATTTTGTGATGGTGCTTTGTATTGTGGCTGTTATGATCCTAGTACTGAAACCTAGTGTTATGATCTGTTATGATCATGCTTTGTGATGAAATATGCTATTTTGTGATAATGCTTTGTAGTGTTGTTGTTCTAGTATGATCATGTTTCTTCTTATGTCGACATGATGATCCTAGTGTGATGATGCTTTCCATTGAAATCTAACATGATGATCCTATTGAAATCAAACTCATGCTTTGTACTGAAATCTGGCATGTTGATCCTGAAACCTGCTATGGAAACTTTTTGGACACTTTCCTGCACACTTTTTTCGAAACCCATTTTCTGGACACTTTCCTGAAACCTACTGAAACTAAATTTCTGGACACTTGTTGCCAAAGTTACAGTGTTGTATGTTGATCAGAACATAGCATTAGGCACTAGGCCAATACAATACTACATAGCACAAATTTTCTAGTAAAAATTGCACATTGCTTATTCATTGCAATACTACAAGCTCATTCTCATTCATTTCAATATTCCTATTACATCACGGTTTCAAAATGACCATAACAATAAGAAGCAAAATTACACCAAGTATCTAATTAATCTTGTATTCCAACCTTTCGACCACATCAGCCTCCATTCTCTCAACCCTCTCTATTAGGTGTTCGACATCAACCATTCTACTTCCATCACATTGCAGTGCAGCCTCTGGGCGGCCTCTTGGGCGACTCTACCTCATCCGCCCATCGCGAGCATTACACCCATTGCGGTTTCCTTGAAAATAGGAGAATAGCATATCAACTACAAATTTTGAATTTGTTCAAATAGACAAAATCAAAAGGGATCCCAAATCAAAATACTTACTGAATACATAGGGCATTTGTAGTAACCACAGTCGGGATTTTTCCTAGAGCCGGACGCCCTGCGCCTCACCACCAAATTGCAATTTGGGCACTTCACAGATGGAGTAGAGAAGGATGTGTTGCCTCCTTGGCTCATTTCCACAGATTTGGAGCTCAATGAGGAAAAGAGAGAGAATGAGGCGAAGGCAAGAGAGAAGCGGCGGGGAAAAAAGAGAGGAGATGAGGGCGAAATAGGGAAAGAATTAGGGTTCACTTGGTTTATAGATGGGATGAGGCGGATCCATTTGTCATCACCTCTGCAACAGATCCCCAATTTGAGAAGGGTATACTAGTCTTTTCACTAGTCCAACAAGACTTAAGCGCACGATGGCGATGTCAATGTCATTCCCAATAATTTCTTGTCTTTGCGGTGTTATTTTCCACTATGTCACCAAAGGCGTTATTCCTCTAAATATAGTGAATGTGATGCTATTGAACCAATTTCCTCTTTTTCAAAGTGCCAACTTTAAGAGTGACATATAATCCAATTTTGCGGATAACTAATCTCCGGCACAAATGCTCGTAAATTTGTTGAGTCGACTGCGGGTATCTTTGATAAGTGCTAAGCGGGATAAGTGTGGTGAACCAATGCTAGTCGGACCGGTGTGATATCCGTGTCGTATGGCTATAGTCACTATTTGATATCCACACACCATATATTGGGGTGTTTAGAATGACTTGACTTTCGCTCAAAAAGCGGAAGCCATTCTAAATACCTAGCTTTCATCTTGCTTTTCCTCGAAGCCGCAGCGTTACAACATCGAAGCCGGCCGCCGTGGGAGCTTCGCAGACTTCCGCAACTTCCATTCCAAATTTACCTCGAAATTCGGGGGTAATACCGCCGGTGCCACTTGCATAAAGCCCGCCCGCCCCTCGCTGCGGGTCCCTCCTCCCCCGACGCCCTCCTCCCCGGCTCCCTCCTCCGCCGGCAGCCACCTCTTCCCCCGGCGCCCTCCTTCCCAGCTCCCTCCTCCGCCGCGGCCACCCCTCCTCCCGGCTCCCTCCTCCCCGCGCCTGCTCCCGGCGCTCGCGTGGCCTAGATCTAGATCTGGATCGCGCCCGCGACCGTCCTCCTCCTTCGCCTATGGCCGCCCTCCTCCACCTCCCTTCTCCTCCTCTCTCGACCCCGTGCTGGCTCCCTCCTTCGTCGCTCGTGGCTGCCCTCCTCCACCTCCTCCACCGCCCGACTGTAGGATCAAGGATAACCGACTAGAGAGGGGTGAATAAGAGGTTTTTAAAATTAATCGACCAAATTAAACTTTCAGCAACACAGTTCTAACAGAGCAGTCTATAAACAAAAGGTTGAACTAAACAACTACTCATGATAGTGAAGCAGAGACAATATGAGATACAATTCTAGCTAAACAAGTAAATCACAGTAGAGAAGCTAAAATTATAAATGCGGAAAGTAATGACAAGATATCACCATAGTGAGGACAATGGAGTTTTTCCCGTGGTATCGAAGACCTGAGTCTTCACTAATCCACGTTGAGAAAACTTGAACCAATCAAGCCGGCTCCTCGAATTAAGCCTTCCCTCGATTTCACTGGTGGTTGTTCTTTCTCCACTCTGGAGATGGTGAACACTGAACCACTCACAATTGACACCGAGTCTCTTCACAATCTTCTTGAAGAGATCACGTGCAAACTCCCGTCAAGCCATCTAGGTGCCAATAGCACCAAGAGTAATAAATCACAGTCTTTGCTTGACAGCACTCAAGTGCAATGGATCAAACTAGAATGAATGCACTTGAAGTTTTGCTCAACAACCTCACAATGAATGCACAAGTGTAAATGAGGTGTGGAGTGAATGCTCTTAGCTCAAGAATGTAAATGTGTAAGCACTTATTCTGTCCAAGAGCAGGTGAAGGGGTATTTATAGCCCCCCACAACCAATACGACCGTTGGGACCAAATTTCAAAGAAAAATAGCACAAACGGTAGTACCACCATTGAACGACCGGTACTACCGCACCATCCCAAAACGGCCTGTAACGGCTAGAACATACATGTATTAAAATGCTCTGACAAAGCCGTTAGAAATTCGGCGCGGTACTACCGCCAACTATCATGCGGTAGTTCCATTTTAGCGGAAGTTCCGATTAAGAGCAGATACTTTCGTTTTTCTTGAGTTCCAAAAACATCAGTATTGGAAAAAACGTACCGCTACTTAACCAACGGAAGAACCGGGGATGCGGTAGTTCCGCGAGTTGAACTCCGGTACTACCGTTCCTCAAAAGATCAAAACGACTCCAAAAACATCGTTCTATAAAAACATACATACAAATTTTGGATGTCTGGGAATCACGGTAGTTCCGCTAAAAGCAACTGCGGTACTACCGTTCCTTGAGAGAGCACACAGATTTCAAATTACAAGTGTTCTGGAAAAAACGTACCGCACAAAAATCGGTACTACCGCCAAGCAGTAATTCCGTAATTTGAACGTCGGTACTACCGCATGAAAGAAGCACAGAACATCTCTTAAAGAAAGTATCCAAGTAAACCCCAACAAGTATTTTAACTTTTACGGAATAAGGATTTTGACCACAAGACTTGGAATACTTCAAAGACTTTATGGTAGTTTCTTAAAAGAACTTGCGGTACTACCATTGAGCGGTAGTTCCGCCAAGTATACTGCGGTACTACCGTTGAGCGGTAGTTCCGCTAGGTATGTTTTGGCACTACCGTTCCACTTGAAAAACACAAGAGACTTCTTTTCAACACAACCTCAAAAGTATGCATGATCCTAGATTGATCCATTATGCTTAGGAACATGTTATCAAGTTACTAGTTGTGATCCCTCTTAATAGTACGATATCTAACCTATAATCCGGTCTCCCAACCAATTCTCCTAAGACCGGTAAACAGAAAAAGATCCTAAACTACTTGTACCTTGTCTTTGAGTCATATCAATCTTCATGTTATCCTCAAGCATGCATTTCCATGTAGTTGTGTTCATCACTGTGACTAAACCTTTATAAATACTCAATAATCACATTAGTCCCATAAAATATATTGTCATTAAATACCAAAACACTTTTTAGGGGCCTAGATGCTTTCACCGGCGCCGCCCTCCTCCTCCCTCGACCCTGTGCGGCTCCCTCCTCTCTCGCCGCCCAAGTCCTCTCCCGTTGGCTCTGTTTTCTTCTTCTTTTGTTTGGTTGTAAATTTAATGTTTTGTAATAATTATTTATTTTACTAATTATTTTGTATAAATTATTCACTGTAATAATTACTTATTGTAATAATTATTTATGTACTAATTGTTTATCTTAATAATTATTTATTGTAATATTTATTCATTGTAATGATTATTTTTAATAATTATTTGTTGTATTAAATGTTTATTGTAATAATTATCATTAAATACGCTAATTGCGCTTTATTGCGTTGTTTGCGGTATATTGTCATTAATCACGGTATATTGCGTTGTTTGCGGCATATTGTCGTTAATCGTCGTTGAATGCGATCAATTGCGGTAGTCATCGTTCATTGCAGTCAATTATGTTAATAGTTGTTAATTGCAGTTAATTATCATCAATTACGGTAATTATCGTTTATTGCGGTAATTCTTGTCAATTACGGTAGTTGTCATCAATTGTGTTAGTTGTCGTTAATAATCATTAATTATTGTTAGTTATCGTTAAATGTTGTTAATTGCGTTAAACGGCGTCAAACAAGCCATTACTGTCCTCAGTGGCATTTAAGATATTTCCTATCTCGGAAGCTGCAGCCAGCCTACCTAAAAGCTAGATAGCCAAACACCAAATCTCTTCAACCCAGCCGTTTAGCCCTCAGCCCAGTCGGAAGCCGCTTTTCAGAAAAACCACAGCCATGCCAAACAAGCCCATTAGCTGAGATCATTGTGAATTGTTTCAGAATTTGGTCTTGTAATCTTCCTGTTACTAGACCCTTAAGATAAATAACATAGTGCCACTCCACGTACCTATCCAATTAAGCTATTGTATTATATTTGCCAAAAACTATAGAACTTAACAGTGTCCTACAAGAGTACTATACTGAAGCTTCAGTTATTCACTCCTTATCTCCAATGACTAGTCAAGCTCATCGGCCACCAAACCTAATGCTACTAGCTCACAAAATCGAAACTGTTCAAATACTTGCTAACAGGAACTCAGGAATTTTTGGTCGATCCGGCCACTTTTCAACGCATATTTGCAGGTCTGACTAAGGTTCGAACGTATTTGCAAAAATGGCAGCGCTAGCACGCGACCACCATGCGCTAGTCTTTGCCGTCTTCGACACTGTGGCCGCATGACGCGGCAGAGCGACCATGCGCCCGGCGGCGGCTGCGCCACCTCAGCGTCCCCTCCCGCCCGGCGCGCTACCACTGCCGCCCCACGCGCCACGTCCCGCACCCGCGCGCCCCGCCACGTCACGAGTCCGCCCCGCGCCACATCACGCCTTGCAGCGCGCGCTGCCTGCTGTTGCGCCACGCGTGAGATTAGGGTTAAGTTAGGGTTAGGGTTAGTTACGGTTAAGTTACGGTTAGGGTTAGTGATAGGTTAATTAGAATTAGTTAAATTCTGAAAGGTTAATTAGGGTTAGTTAAACTCTGAAATTTGAAGGCTTCTGCCATTATGTATTTAATTGTGTAAATTTTTATTATTTTATTCGTTCGAATTTTTATCGCATAAGCGTATGTCGTTCGTACAAATCAATAAATATCTGTGCTATGTGTTGAAGAAGATTTGAGCAGGCCCTCTTTCCCCTTGTCAGTCCTCCTCCTCACACACATCGTCTCGTCTAGAAATTCCAGCGTCAATGCTTACGAATTCCGGTTGCCAACGTCGCGACTCCTTCTACTGCTCGACTATAAATCTAGAAGATTGCACTTTTCGCTCTTCGCTCATCTCGATTCGCGTTTTGATTCTCGTTCTTGCACTCGTTGCTAAGAACTCGAAGAAGCGTAACATAATTAATTTTATTGGGAGGTTAACTGTTTTCGTGCTTCTCGTCGGTGATTTCGTGCATTCCGAGGCCTTGATTGATTACTCTCCCCGAAGGACTGATTGATTACTTCTTCCGAAGGGTAGGTAATTTGTGTTATGGTTTTGCCGTTATTACCGCAGTCGTAATTACTCAGTCTTAGTCAGCTAATCGTAATTAGATAGTTTAGGGGAAATTAATTAGTCATCATTAGTTAGTTGACTAGTAATGAATTAGTTTAGTGCTAATTAATTAGTCGTAATTAGTTTAGTAGTCATCATTACATCATATTAAGTAAGTGGAAATGATGTACTGGTATTATGTAGTGGTAATTAATCAATCGTAATTAGTTAGTTTAGAGATAGTTAATTAGTCGTAATTAGTTAGTTCAGTAGTAATGAATTAGTTGTAATTACTTTAGTAGTCATCATTACGACATATTGAATAAGTGGTAATGAATTAGTGTAGTGGTAATTAATCAGTCATAATTAGTTAGTTTAGAGGTAATTAATTAGTCGTAATTAGTTAGTTCACTAGTAATTAATTAGTTTAGTAGTCATCATTAGAGCATATTAAGTAAGTGAAGTACTGGTAATTTTGTAGTGGTAATTAATGAAGCGTAATTAGTTAGTTTAGATGTAATTGATTAGTCGTAATTAGTTATTTCACTCGTAATGAATTAGTTTAGTAGTAATTAATTAGTCATAATTTTTTAGTGGTTGTTGTGGCTTTAGGTATTTTCGAACATGCAAGATATGCAAGAAAGTTATGATTGAGGCGATCACCTGCACGAATTATGTGTGGGAGCTCGTCAAGGTGAATGGAAGCATAGCATGGAGGAAGTACATGGAGATTGTCTCCCAGCCTGAGGCGGCCATTCACGGGAAGCCTATGGTATACGTGAATTTCGTACATAGGGCCTCGGGAAATCCTGATGATGCTGAGGCCTCTACAGGCGAACAAGCGGCGAGGCTGAAGATGACGGCCGAGAATGTCTTTGCCTCGGAAGGAAGTCTCGTGCCTAATTTTGTGCCAAATGAGGCGGATACATGGTGGTCGGCCGCATCGGCTGCCACAGTATCTGGGGCGAGCCTCTCGGGTTGAGTCAAGCGAGGGCGCCGATCCAAGCTCGAGATAGTGCAGACAAGGGCGCTGCAGCCCGGTGGTCCTTATGCATCGAGACTTGATGATATCGCGGCGCGTTCGCTCATCTTGCCACAGAAGAAGGCTCCCGGTGGGGTTTGGCCGACACCCTCCTAGTTGGGCGCTTCCCAAACAAGGTGGTTGTGCAACAAGCTATAACGCGATGCGCCACGCCCATCGGTAGTGTACAAGGTGCACGGTCTAACCTAGGAAAGTACCGGTGAAGTGCATAGTAGAAGGATGCCTGGCAGGTCAGCGCTCGCCGAGCAAGGTCTTCGACTTGGTCTACGATCAAGGAGCCGATCGACCACACTTGCGAGCTCGGCGAGCCCACGTGGCGACATCGAACGTGACTACCGCATATGTTGCAAACCTCATCACGCACCTAGTTCAGGAGGACGTGTCTATCTCCCCCAAGCTGATGATGTTGGATGTCATCAATCAGGTTGGCTATCCAGTTAGCTACAGCAAGGTCCGACGAGCCAAGCGAGAAGGTCATCGAGACTATATGCGGGACATATGAAGAGGTGTATAACTTTGTCTTTGAGATTGCTTCACGGTTGCCAAATCAAAATCCCGGCACGTACATAAACAAGCAGCGTGAAGATCTTTGGAAAGGGCTCATAGCTTCATATTGGATTGGGTGTTCTAGGCTTTCGCTCGAGTCATCGGGGCTTCATGTTCGCAGTCTCGTGCTAACGATGGATGGCACTTTCCTCTGAGGAAGTACAAGGGCACCATCCTCACCGCGGTGGCGGCCGATCGAATGACGGCTTCTCCGATGGCATTTGCCATTGTGGAAGCGAGAACACATCCGGTGGTGTGGTTCTTGGAAAGCGTGAAGGCGGTGGTAGAGCGGCCCAGCGTCGCTAATCACAACCGCAATCTTTGGGTTGTTGGCGACCATCAACACCATGCGGCGTGGGGCGGATCCATCTCACCAATGGAGCGGCGTGCAATCCGGATGGTACCACGGGCGGTGCGAGTGCGGGATTACGACGACCAACATGTCGAGGTCTATAATAGCGTCCTCAAAGGTGTGCGCGGCCTCCTATCACGCGATCGTCCGGGAGATATGGACTCGCACCGTTAGTTATTTCGTCGATGAGAGCCACGCGACCAAGCGGCAGATGGACAAAGGCAAGCGGTGGTTTGAGAACATGTAGACACATAGACCGGAGAAGATGGAGAAGGCGAATGCACGACATCGGGTGATCGATGGCCTAAGGCGAAATGCGAGATCAAGCCGGAAATCGTCAGCGATCATGCTAGGGAAGAAAGCAGGCATGCACCACAGGTGATGTAGCGACATGCACTGTAATAAGCCAAAGCTCCTCATAAGCCATGCTACGCGCGTGTAAAAGGCATGTGCGCAAATCGCGGCAGATGGCTACCGTACATCTCTGAGTACTCGACATCGGCACCTATTCGGTACATGGAGTGCGAGTTTCACTCGTGCGGCTTGGAAATGAACTACAAGGATCTTTGGCGGACATGGTGCAATGGGGTCCCAATACGGACTTGAAGAGAATAGGGAAGGCGGCGGCGGGACGGCGCCGGAATGACATGGATGCTAGTCAACGTACCAGTATTAGCTGCACAATCAACACAGGATATGCAAGACCCCTGTGCACTCAATGAAGGATTGTCCCAACAGGCCCAGCTCGTTCGATCGTCATTCAGTGTTGTAATTTAAAGTTTTTGTCTTCTTTGTTATGTACAGCGCATAATTCTATGATACTCAGTGCATTTCAAACTCTAATGTATTAAAATTGTGGGATCAGTATGATACAAGAAGAAAGTTCAAATGATGCTTGCCTTGCTGGAAGCTGAGTTGCTAACTCTCAGTAGTTTACCTCATTTCCAGTGTGTAGAGGTCGTGGAGGTGGTCTTTGCAAAACGACCAAGAGGGAGGTCGTGAGGGTGGTCTTTGCAAAACAACCACGAGGGAGGTTGTCGTGAGCAGAGGTTGTGGGGGGTGGTCTTTGCAAACCGAACACGACGGTAGGTCTTTGAATAGTGTTGTAATTTTATGAGGGTTGATCAAATGTTTTTGTTCCTGTTTTTATTTGGAGTTAAATTTGAAGTGTATGTTTAATCTCTTTTTGAGATTTTTCAAGTGCAATAAATAATGTAAATATTTGAAAACAATGATGCATGCTCATGAGATGCATAGTAATCCTCTTTATTAATTTGGGAATGTGACACCCAGCGATGGACTCTTCGTCAAGCGCTCTGTGAGGATATTGCGAAGCGCAAGTGGCTTGCACAGAAGAGGAAACATCTATAATACCCAAATTTTTCAATGAAAGATGCTCGAGTACCACCACGTTTTCAGATCCCGCAGTGTGTGTGTGGCGAGCCAGCGGAGATCATTCAGTCGACACACCCAGACACCGTCGCCCGGGCGTACTACACGTGTGGGCACCACATCGTAAGCGTTTCTTTCGCACGCATCAATTCTCCTCTCCCTATGTTGAATTCCTTAAATTTTTAACTTCATCCCCACGTAATAGCAGCCCGAGATGCGGTGCCACTTCTTCTAGTGGATCGACGGTCGAGAGATGCGACATGGCATTCATCGGCCAAAGTTCATCTTTGAACTACTCGGTGCGGGCGAGAACTTCATGCGGTGGAAACCTTACGTCTTTGGACCACCGTTGGCGACATGAGTTATGAAGAATTGACATCCTTGTTACATTTTCACTATACGGTGTACCCATCATAGAATCGCGGAGACATGGGCGACCGACATACCATCGACATGAAGAGTCTGCGACAAGAGCGAGGAAAGGCTCATTGGTGAGCGGTGACCTGCGTATCCGATCGTCGGCGTAATCTATATGGGCGATGTGAGTTGTGAATAATTGACATCCTTGTTATATTTTTCAGCATGCGATGTACCACATCATACAATCGCAGGACATGGGCGACTTCAACATACGATCGGCGTGGAAGTCGCGACAAGGGCAAGGAAAGGCTCATGCGGTGAGCCCGACCAACCACAGCGTATCCGATCGTTCGGGCATAATCTATATGGGCGATGTGAGTTGTGAATAATTTACATCCTTATTCGTTTTTCACTATCGATGTACTTACATCATAGAATCGCGAGACATGGGCGACTTTGACACACTAGCCCGGCGTGGAGAGTGCGCGACAAGGAAGGAAGGCTCCTTCGGCCAGGACGGTGGCGTCGGCGTATCAAGCCGTGGCGATCCGAGACAAGGGCACTCGCTATGGCGTCACGGAGACAAGTAGCACACATCGTTAAATTGGACAATCTTTGTAAAATTATCTAGACTTTGGTATATCCGTATTATGCGATTATGTTTGTGTATATTTGTATTCATATTTTGTTTTGCTATATGTATCACGGTGTTTTAGTTGTTACTTAATGTGTGAGGCTGTAATATACGCCTTTTATGTGTACTCGTTCGTACAATGCTGTTTGTTCAATGCATATCGGCGCCTATAGCTTAATACACGCGACACATTGATGAAACGATCCACTCGATAAAAGGCAACGCAATGATGCATCGACCATTAAGTTACATGCTTCACGAGATTGAACATAATTGCGTAAATAAGAGGAAATGCGGAGTACAAGCTTCTCTGGTCATGCCTAATGGTAGAAAGGTGCCTTGCGCTACCCACATAGAGTGTTGGTCGGCGCCTCGGGCGTGGTGGCGTCGTTGTGGTGGCATGCACATATGCAGCTAGGGTTATGCAATGACATGTCGGATCATAGGAACTTCCTTTGTTCATGACCTCCTCATTGCCCATCTCGCGCTGCATCTGTTGGCGGAGGTCATCGTTGTCCTCCTTGAGATCGTCAATCCGCGCCTCCAACTAAAAGATTCGGTGCCACAATGTATCCACGTACATCACAACATGTCGCTCATGGGGAGGATCAATCCAACGGACAAAGTCGCATTTCACCATCTGCTGGAAAGGAAAGTTAACATAGTAGTTGTATTAGCAGTAACATAACACAAACTATTTGCTAATTGTACCGCAGAGTGTGGGCATCGGAAGAAACGTCGTCTGCCATCTAAAGGGCCGTCCATGACCTTCACGACAGTGTCCTCCCTGTGTTCGCATTTTGGCCATACTGGTTGAGCACGCTTGTTCGACATCAACCGGTAGTTAGGGCCAAACTCCTCCCTCCTTTGCAGCGGAAGGTGTTGCTTCGGAGACCCCGGTTGGACTGGTCCCTCAGCGTCTGCCATGGTATGTTACTGTAGGACAGAGAAGATTCTTCTTCCTATGGTTCGGAGGGTCTAGTGGTTCTTCTTCTGACTTTTGGAGCGGGGGCGTGCATTTTGTAGCCCGCGGGGGGAGGCTCATAAAGCGGGTAATGTGTTAGCTTGCAGATGACAAGACCAGACGTGACAGCTCCCTGCAAAGTAAAACGTGACGACACTCTGCCTCATCGACTTTTAAGCCGAAAGATAAGACTACGCAAGCGAGACATGGCGACTCACTGAAAAAGTAAGACGTGACAGCACTCTGCCTCCTCAGCTTTCCAGACCGAAAAGACAAGACTCTACAAAGCAAGACATGACAGCTCTTTGCAAAGTAAGATGTTACAACACTCCGCCTCCTCGACTTTCGGGCCGAAAAGACAAGACTCTACAAAACAAGACATAGCGGCTCCACGCAAAGTAAGGCGTTCTGACACTCCGCCTCCTCAGTTTTCCAGACCGAAAAGACAAGTGCAATGTAGAAGTATTAGTATCTGCAATTTAATGGAGTGGAATCATTACACAATCAAGTCCACTAGGTGAGGAGCCTTTAAAACAAAAGTTTCTACATTTATTGATTAATACGAACAAGTCACTTATGCGAAATAGCGATAACAATTCTGAACGAATAAAATTATGAATAATTTACACAAGCAAGTACACACGTAACAACCAAAATACGTGTACAAATATAGAAAAATAAATTCGCATAACACGCGATACTATATGGCTCACTCGTTTGAGCCACTACTCTCTGCCCTCTGCTGTTTGCGTCGCGTGTGGCGGCGTTGTTTTTGCGCCGAGCATGACCGTGGAATCGTCCATCGATGCGGAGAATGCGTGTCGGTTCGAAGAAGTGCGGAGACCGTTGAGGCGGAGGTGGACGATGAGCGACTCAGAGCGAGTGCGGTAGGCGTACATGTCGTCGTGATCATCATAATGAGCCATGCCGACCTGGGGGACACCTCCAAGGAATTCATCCATGACGGAGGATAGAAAATCACTCTAGGGGTACAATGCCTACAACTCCGGTTGCGCGGATGAGCACTGGCCTGGAACGTACTGTGGCGCACCGAACCCGGAGGAGCTCTGTGTAACATCCCAATTTTCAGAGCTTAAAAATCTTTTAAATAGTTAGTAGGGAAAAATTCACCATTTGAATTTTATTTGAATTTAATTTCAAAAGCTTAATATTGGACTTTACAATCAAAAACATTTAATGTGAATAATCCCAACATGAACAATAGCCAAAACTATTTTATTTGGGTTCCTTGTGCTCAGATATATTTTCTAGATTTTTCTAGAATTTTTCTGAGTTCATTTGCTATTTTCTATTGCTTATTTGAATTTCTGGTATTTTCTAAAATAGAAAACCTATTTAAAATCTCGGAAATCCCTTGGGCGAATCTTCCCGATCCGGCCCATTCCTCTCTATTCGACCCATTCTCGCGGCCCGGCTCGCCGCGCGCGCCTCCACGACATGCGGGCCGCATGTCGATCTCTCTCGCTTTCCTTCGCGCGCGAGCATCTTCCACCGTCCGATCAGGATGAGCGGCTAGATGCGCGCAAGGCAACGAGTTGTCGAATGTTCCTTGATTGTGGGCGTTCGATCAAGATCAACGGTCGGATCTCGAGTGCGTTTTGCGACCGCACGCCGTTTCGCACGCGGACTCACGCGGTGTGTCAGCGGCGTGTGGGTCCCACCTGCCGCGTCATCGTGCGTCTCGAGGCGGACTCGGTTCCGATTTCCTCGCGCCGCGCGCTCGCCGTTTTGGCGTCGTGCCTAGACCTTCCCGAGCGCCGCTATATAAGGAGGGCAAGCCCTCGGTCTCGCATCCCAGCGCGCGCGGCCGCCACTGACCCTAACCCTAGCGCGGAATCCGCGAGAAGCTCGGTGCGGCTCAACTCCGGCGGTCGTACTCGCCGTCAACGCCGCCGCACCTCACCGACTACACCGTCGGCATCGCGCGGGCGCGGGACTACCTGCGTGGGCACGCCGTTTCGCGGGCGTCGCCGTAGCTCCGATCCGTCAAGCCGAAACCCTCGCGCGCTTCAACCTCGCCGCGGCGCCACGAGCGTCCCCGACCACGGTGAGCACATCCACGAGTTCCCGTGCCACCCTCTGCAGCGGTACCACTCACCGCCGGTGAATCGCGCCGTCGCGGAACCCTTAGTTCCCGAGCCGCCGTCACCGTCGGGTCGGCGTGGCACGCCACCTCGCCGCCACCTCGGTCGCGCGTCGGCTCCAGCGTCTGCGTGTCATCACTGTCGGCGTCCGTCGGCGGCGGCGGCGACCGGATCCCGGCCAGAGGCTCGGTGGGCCAGTCGCGTGAGCCTGGCCTCGACATGTGGGTCCCACATGTCGAGATTTCTTTATTTATCTTTTTCCGAAATCACGGTGGCGCGGCTGCGCAATAATCTGATTTTCCTTTAGGAAAATAATTGGAAATTCATGAAATACGATTTTCAGCATTTTATGTATTTTCAATCTTCTAAAGCTCATAACTTTTGCATCCTAACTCCGATTAGGCCATTCAAATTTCTAAATTTGTCTAAATTCAAGATCTATCTATCTGAGATTTTTATTTAATTTTTGGAGTTGGTTTTGCCTCTGTTATTTATTTGTTTTGTTTGTTTGTGCCTCGTTTTGCAGTGAAGCGTCGATTCGTCGGAAATTTAGTGGAAGAAGGAGCACCCCAAGATCAAGACCAGTACATAGACCTTTTCAAGGCAAGTCATACCTTTGATCATCTTGAACCCAATTTTCAAATTACTTTGTGTTAAATTATTGCATTATAGTTTAAATTATTTATTTAAATGCTTTGGGCATAGTTATTATCAAATTGTTATCACACCTTGGCCTTGTATGTCATATATCCTTGTCACCCTAGATTGGTTATGAGTTGGTAATATTGTAACACCAACGTGGGTTGGTTAGATCTTGAGTATAATTGCTTAGCCATGCTCACGAATCATCATCTCATGTGAGTCATAAATATTAAATATGACTAAGTGTCTATGGAAGCTGTGTGTAAGCGTGTGCTATGTGTTATTACCGTGATGGCATGTGTTGCACTAAAACCAAGCTGGGTGGTAAAGGATTTGGATGGGGCAAGTGGTGGAGGCGTGTGACATGGTGGACTATGTGATGGGAGCGATAATCTGTGTGGCTTAGTTAGAAAATGGAAGTCTTGCCTTGGTCAATTGGGACTTAACTTTGTGCGCCATTGGGTGAGCCTTCTTTGTCGACCACATGCAGTATGGGACGGGCCTAACTTAGTAAGTTATGGATTCTCGGCATTGATGTTCGGTGGTAGGTTAGGCTTTGTGATAGGGTGGAGGTGTGACTACTTGGTGGTTACATCACGGGAGGATTCGTCGTCCTGTCCAGCGGTGTGTGTTATGCATGGGCTATGTGATATGTATAACGGTTTGTAAGCACTTGGGAATATCAATGTTGGAGATGAAGTTTCGAGCTGTTTTGTTATGATTGGTGCTAGCTACTTTGGTTATATCGTGTGGGTAAAGTGTACAACCTCTGCGAGTGTTAAACAAACTATTCGAATAGCCGCGTCCTCGGTCATGGACATGCTCGGTGCTTTCACACGAGGTAGTTTTCATAAAATGTGGGAATGGGAGCATGTGTGATCTCAATCATATGGCTATGTGAAATAATCTGTTTAGTTGTGTGTCTTTGTGGAAACAAGCTGTTAAATTAATATTGTCTATTTGTTTGAATTATGCTTTCAATCTATTATCGTATTCAATTGCAAATGTTGCTTTTATGCAAAAGAACCACGAAGCCTTTTCTTTGGAATAAGCTGCATCTATACATTGCATTCGTGGTATGATTTGCGATGCGGTTGTGTACTCACGCTTGTTGTAAAACTTGCGTCCAAACCTCTGAAGTGGAGGAGTCTCGCTTTGCTTCGAGGAGGAGTTCGTTGAAGGCTAATCGTTCGTTAAGGTCGGATCGGTTGGTTTTGTGGTGAATTGGTGGGATCTCTGTTGGAGTTTTCAGTTCATTTCTTTGCTTTATTTCTCTGTTAGCCTGCGTGGCTTAATAAGTGTAAACTTCGACCATAAGGTCAAAACCGTTATTTGTTATTCAAACTAATCGTTTACTTTATCTATCGCTTGTGTGGATCGATATTTACTGTGTTAACCACGTGTGCACTAGCGTGATCTGGACTAGTGCGGTATACATGAAGGGTTCGAGTAAATGATGCAGGTCCGACAGAGGTGGTATCGAGCCATCTTGGTGTAAGTCTTGACCTTAGTTAGATTGGCCGTCTTTAGAGTGTCCAAACTATTTTCTAAAGGAAAAATTAACTTGCAAGGTTAATTGATTGCTTAACTCTTCTCATATCTCTCTCGCCTCAACTTTTGCTATAATCTCTTCTCTCCCATTTGTTTTAAAGTTGCTCTTACCTGTTAAATGCGTCTTGTGGATGCCTGCAAATCTTGAGCTATGGTGGCGTTGTGGAGGTTCTGCTTGAACTTTGGAAGTTGCTCGAGTTCTTGGAGGTTTTGATCGTCCGTATGTCGTCGGCAACAAGCCCCGGGCAGTGAATGGTCGAGCAGTGGAGTGATTTGTCGCTTTGACGATCGCCGGGAGAAGCGACAAAGCGAGCCAACCTCGCGCGTCTCTGTGAGGAAGATCACTTGGTGGAAGGTATCCGGGAGTCGTCGCTTGGCCATGCTGCGTATACGCAACATCGCCGCACGGAGCTTCAAGACACCGTCTTCCGTTACCATCCAGGCTGCGGTGTGGACTTGCCCACGCTGCCGATCCACGAAGGAGAACAACGCTTCTGATCGTACACCTCGCCGATTCGTGGCCCGCGGGAGGAGCTGCGGAGAGGACTATCACGGAGTTGGATCATGTCTATGAAGCCTTGCGAGAGTGAAGAGAAGGTCGCCACTACGCAAGAGATCCTCTCGACCAAGTTCAGAAGAAGAGGAAGACCAGGAGGATCTGAAGAAGATCGGAGGAAGGCCAGTTGAGCGAAGAAGCGAGCGAGCGGAGGAGCCGGTGAGCGGTTGCAGGAGCGCTTTCTGCTTGCACGATTCTAGGGCATCGGGATCGGTTTGCCAAGATCTTGGCTCAGCCAGAGTCTGGCCGTCGGGGCGTCGCGCGGTTGTGGAGGCTTTCTTGAGTAGATCGTTTAGGCTTGATTTTGAGCTTGCGATTTGATTTAGTGAGTCGCCCTTTAGGCGGTAGTTTTGTGTGCTTAGGTCGTTGTTTCTTTTGTGTGCAGTATGGTGCAAAGGCCCTTAGGCATCTGTTGCGACCATGCTAAGACCCTAAGTAATAAAGGTATTTCATTTGAGTTCTTGATACGTGTTTTGTTGGGTTTAACCTACCCCTGCTAGTTCTTAACTCATCTCGTGCTTGCTACCTTATCTAACCCATGGAGCTTAGCGGATGGTTCAAACTCGTCGAGGCTAGCTGCGAGTGGTTCGTACCCAACACCGGGGAGGCAATGAGCAACCAGTGCGGGAGCGATTCCGCCGCAAGCACCCCAATTGACTTGCAAAACTTTGGAGCTTTCATGGCGGCCTGACTCGGTGATGAATACCATGATGACTCGGATGCAAGCCATGCACAACGAACAATAACAACAACAATCACCGGCATGGAGCCCGGTGCTCATGGTCACCATGGACCATCAAACTTGCGAAATTCATGAGGACTCGTCCACCAACATTTTACGGACACGTCTCTCGATGGAAGCGGAGCGATTGGCTGCGTGTTATCGAAAAGAAAGCTGCGATCACTCGGTCTGGCGACCGTGAAAAGGTTACGTATGCCACTCACGGATGGAGGGCGCATTGGCGAATGGTGGGAGAACTACATGCCGCCCATGAGGCGCCACGAGGATATCACTTGGGAGAATTCTCGCCGCTTTCGCGGTATCATGTACGGAAGGAATTATCGATCGAAGAAGGATGAATTCGCGCTCTCAAGCAGGAGCTATGTCGGTGTCGACTACCTCAACAAGTTTTCTCGGCTAGCTTCGCGCGTGAAGATGTAGCCACGGACAAGGCTCGCGATCGCTTTTGAAGGACTAAACACTGGATGCAAGTCGGTTTGATCGCCCATACTTTCACGATTTCGGGAGTTGGTCAACAAAGCCTTTGTTCTAGAAGACAAGCGCAGGAGTGGAAGATAGCCGCAAGCGCCGGATGGCTCAACAAGGAACCATCAATCACAGAGAGGGCAAGAACGGTGCGGCCGCAGTTCAACGAGTTTCCACCCGGACTTCGTTGAGCACACACCTGCTTCAACACACCGTCCGGTGCTCGAGAACTTCGCAGCCTGCACTGTCAGCCCCAATCGAGGAAGCAACAGTGAGCGTGCAAAGGTGCATTCGCGCTGTCGTCGGCAGGACATTTGCCAACCGATGTCGCAAAGGGAACAATCACTCGATGCGCTTCAACCTTGGAGCTCGCCATCAAGACACGGCGCGAGGCATCAACCAGGAGCTTCACAAGTTCTTTGGTCAAGCGGAGGAGCACCACGATCCGTGATCGAGGCGTGTCAACCACGTCACTCTTGAAGGAGCCGAGAATCACCGGACGTTATCTTGGGTAAGTTTAGTTAACTCGATACTGCATCGGTTTTGTTTGATTACGGGCTTCGCGTTCGTTTGTTTACGGAATATTTGCAACCAAGAATAATTTGGAAGTTATGCAACTTAAGCATACTCTGTTAGTCGATGCTGGAGCGAGCTAAGTACTAGAGTGGGATGTTTAGGAGCTAAGTTACTCATAGGCGGAGTTGAGTTTCTAGCCAACCTAATAGTCCTAGATACCCAAACCTAGATGTCATTCTTGGCATGGATTGGTTATCCAAGCACAAAGCGAGTGCTAGATTGTGGCCGAAGAAGTAACAATCGAGGGCGCCAAGAAACAAGGTAGAGTTTCTAGCCACCTCGATTCGTGATGGACATTTGCTAGTAAGCGATGCGAAGACCCTTGCCTTAGAAGAAGTACCGATGGTGGTGAATATCCGGATGTGTTTCGGAAGAATTACGGGAATGCCACCGGATCGTGACATTGAGTTTGTCATCGACCTAGTACCGAGGACAGCACCAATTTCAAAGAGACCTTATCGGATGCCGGTAGATGAATTGGTAGAGATGAAGAAGCAGATAGAAGACCTTCTTGAGAAAGGTTTACGTGAGACCTAGTTAAATCGCCGTGGGGAGCGCGGTGTTGTTTGTCAAGAAGAAGGATGGAAGTATGAGGATGTGTATTGATTACAGTTCTCTCAGCGAGGTTACCATCAAGAACAAGTACCCACTACCCGGATAGATGATCTGTTTGATCGGATGAAAGGAGCTGGATTATTCTCGAAGATCGATCTGCGATCGGTTACCACCGACTAAAAATTTGTCCTAAGGATATACGAAGACCGCTTTCTCAGCGGTGCGGACATTATGAGTTCTTAGTCATGTCCTTTGGTGCGACTAATGCCCTGCCTATTTCATGAACATGATGAATAAAGTATTCATGGAATACTTGGATAAGTTCGTAGTTGTGTTCATTGATGATATTACGGTGTACTCCAAGTCGGAGGAGAACACTGCAGAGCATTTAAGGATAATATTGGAAAAACTCGAGAGCATCGGTTGTATGCCAAGTTCGGTAAGTGTGACTTTTGGAAGAAGGAAGTGGATTTCCTTGGTCATGTTATGAGCAGAGAAAGTAGCGATTGACCCGGTAAAGTCAAGCGATGCTACAGGAGCAACCGAGAGCGTATCTCGATTCGCGGTTTCTTGGGAATGGCGAGTTATTACCGCCGTTTATCGAAGGATTCTCATCAATTGCTAAGCCTCTTACGCAATTGTTGAAGAAGGAGAAAAGTTCACTTGGACTCCACTGTGAGGAAAGCTTCAAGAGTTAAAGAAGCGCTTAACTTCAGCCCAGTGCTAATTTTGCGGATATTCGCAAGGATTTGATATCTATTGTGATGCTTGCGTCAAGGATTAGGATGTGTCTGATGCAAGAAGGAAGATTTGTTGCTTGCGCGTCAAGACAATTGAGACCCCACGAGGAGAATTACCCTACTCATGATGCGGAATTATTGCCGTAGTACATGCTTTAAAGATTTGGCGTCATTACCTCATCAGTGTCATTGTGAAGTCTACATGGATCATAAAGTCTGAAGTACATCTTTACCCGTCGGATCTGAATATGAGACAGAGAAGATGGTTAGAATTGATCAAGGATTACAATCTGGAATCCACTACCATCCGGAAAAAGCCAACGTAGTTCTGGATGCTCTAAGTCGTAAGATTCTGCAATGATTTGGAAGTAAAGGAAGTTGCCGAACTTTATGAAGAATTTGAAGCTAAAACTAGAAGTTGTGTCCAAAGGATTTGTAGCCGATTTGGAGTCAGTCTACCGGAGAAGCGGTCGTGAAGCACAACCAAAGGACCTGTGTTGTCGATATCAAGCTCAAAATGGCGGAAGGAAAATTCAAAGATTTCACCAAGGATGATCAAGACATACTACGGATTAATGGTCGTATCTGTGTACCGGATATCGATGGTGCGAGCGATTAATCTTAAAGGAAGCCCATGACTCAAAGTATTCAATTCACCTGGAAGTACCAAAATGTACCGGATGTTAAGACTAAATTTTGGTGGCCAAATTTGAAGCGAGAAGTCGCGAGTTCGTTGCCTTGTGCGACACTGTCCAGAAAGTGAAGAGAACACGAGAGACCAGCGGGTTTCTTTGCAACGTGAAGATTCGAGAATGGAAGTGGGAGGAAATCGGGATGGATTTTATCACCGGTTTACCCAAGACCCAATCGGGTTCTGATTCGATCAGGTAATAGTCGATCGTCTAACCAAGGTCGCCCATTTCTGCCGATCAAAACCACATACTCGAGAGATCGCCTTGCGAGTTGTACATGGCAAGGATTGTCGGTTGCATGGTGTGCCCAAAAAGATAGTGTCGGATCGTGGATCTCGGTTCACCTCGTTTTTGGCGAGTTTGCATGAAGCATTGGTACCATCGAATTTGATCTGCGTATCATCCACGAGACAGATGGACGGTGAAAGGGTTAATCGGATATTGGAGGATATCTCGAGAGCTTGTGCTCTAGCTAATGCTACCGTTGGGATAAAAAAGTGCCGTATCTGAATTTTCATACAACAACGATTATCAAGCTAATCGCAAATGTCACCTTTTGAAGCTTTGTATGGCGTGCTGTAGGACCGTTGAATTGGTGAAAGCAATTTGAGCGATCGGTTTCGGTCGGACATTATTCGGGAAGCGAGAAGAGCAAGTGGCCATGATAAGAAAAGATTAAAGATAGCTCGATCGGCGGAAGAGCTATCGCGATAATCGTCGTCGTGATCTCGATTTTGAATCAGAGATTTCGTTTATCTTGATTACCCGCTCGGAGGTGTCAAAGGTTTCATGCCAAAGGAAGCTTGCCCTAGGTATGTTGGTCCGTTCAAGATTTTGGAGCAGTGGAGAAGTTGCTTACGGTTGGAGCTACGCGATCGTTAGCGAGTACATGATGTCTTTCATGTCTCGCGATTGAAGAAGTGTCTTCGTGTGCGGAAGAGCAAGCCCGTTGGAATCAATTGACTTGAAGGAGGATCTTACCTACAAGGAAGCGGCCAGTCAAGATTTTGGATGTCATGAGCGCCTCACGAAGCAAGGCTGTTCGTTTTGCAAGGTCGGTGGAGCAACCACTCGAAGGAGAAGCAACGTGGGAGCGTGAAGAAGATTTGGCCAGAGTTTCTAGCCTTTTCTCTAGCTAGCTTTGAATCTCGGGTCGAGATTCCTTTAAGGGGAGGTTTGTAACATCCCAATTTTGAGCTTAAAATCTTTTAAATAGTTAGTAGGAAAAATTCACCATTTGAATTTTATTTGAATTTAATTTCAAAAGCTTAATATTGGACTTTACAATCAAAAACATTTAATGTGAATAATCCCAACATGAACAATAGCCAAAACTATTTTATTTGGGTTCCTTGTGCTCGAGATATATTTTCTAGATTTTCTAGAATTTTACGAGTTCATTTGCTATTTTCTATTGCTTATTTGAATTTGGTATTTTCTAAAATAGAAAACCTATTTAAAATCTCGGAAATCCCTTCGGGCCGAATCTTCCTTCGATCCGGCCCATTCCCTCTCTATTCGGCCCATTCTCGCGTGCCGGCTCGCGCGCGCGCCTCCACGACATGCGGGCCGCGTGTCGGATCTCTCTCCCCTTTCCTTGGCGCGAGCATCTTCCACCGTCCGATCAAGGATGAGCGGCTAGATGCGCGCAAGGCAACGGAGTTGTCGAATGTTCCTTGATTGTGGGCGTTCGATCAAGATCAACGGTCGGATCTCGAGTGCATTTTGCGGCCGCGCCGTTTCGCCACAGCGGACTCACGCGGTGTGTCAGCGACATGTGGGTCCCACCTGCCTTGCGTCATCGTCGTCTCGGCGGACTCTGGTTCCGATTTCCTCGCGCCGCGCCGCTCGCCGTTTTGGCGTCCGTGCCTAGACCTTCCCGGCGCCGCCTATATAAGGAGGGCAAGCCCTCGGTCTCGCATCCCAACGCGCGCCGCCACCCCACCCTAACCCTAGCGCGGAATCCGCGAGAAGCTCGGTGCGGCTCAACTCCGCGCGGTCGTACTCGCCCGTCGCGCGCGCACCACCACCGACTACACCGTCGGCGCCGCGCGGAGCGAGGACTACCTCGTGGGCACCTTCGTTTCGCGGGCGTCGCGTAGCTCCGTCCGTCAAGCCGAAACCCTCGCGCTTCAACCTCGCCGCCGCGCCACGACGTCCCGACCACGGTGAGCACATCCACGAGTTCCCGTGCCACCCTCTGCACGCTGGTACCACTCACGCGCCGGTGAATCGCCGCCGTCGCGGAACCCTTAGTTCCGGCGCCGTCACCGTCGGTCAGGCGTGCACGCCACCTCGCCGCCACCTCGGTGCGCGTCGGCTCCGCGTCTGCGTGTCATCACTGTCGGCGTCCGTCGCGCGCGGCGGCCACCGGATCCCGGCCCGAGGCTCGGTGGGCCAGTCCGCGTGAGCCTAGCCTCGACATGTGGGTCCCGCGCCGAGATTTCTTTATTTATCTTTTCCGAAATCGAGGGCGCCGGCTGCGCAATAATCTGATTTTCCTTTAGGAAAATAATTGAAATTCATGAAATCACGATTTTGACATTTTATGTATTTTCAATCTTCTAAAGCTCATAACTTTTGCATCCTAACTCCGATTGAGCCCATTCAAATTTCTAAATTTGTCTAAATTCAA
This sequence comes from Ampelocalamus luodianensis, assembly GCA_036346255.1. Lineage (NCBI taxonomy): Eukaryota > Viridiplantae > Streptophyta > Magnoliopsida > Poales > Poaceae > Ampelocalamus > Ampelocalamus luodianensis. Next base: position 59,716,715 of record CM070618.1, on the reverse strand, counting down.
GATCTATCTATCTGAGATTTTTATTTAATTTTTGGAGTTGGTTTTGCCTCTGTTATTTATTTGTTTTGTTTGTTTGTGCCTCGTTTGCGAGTAGACGTCGATTCGTCGGGAAATTTCGTGGAAGAAGGAGCACCCCAAGATCAAGACCAGTACATAGACCTTTTCCAAGGCAAGTCATACCTTTGATCATCTTGAACCCAATTTTCAAATTACTTTGTGTTAAATTATTGCATTATAGTTTAAATTATTTATTTAAATGCTTTGGGCATAGTTATTATCCAAATTGTTATCACACCTTGGCCTTGTATGTCATATATCCTTGTCACCCTAGATTGGTTATGAGTTGGTAATATTGTAACACCAACGTGGGTTGGTTAGATGCAGTATAATTGCTTAGCCATGCTACGAATCATCATCTCATGTGAGTCATAAATATTAAATATGACTAAGTGTCTATGGGTGTGTGTAAAAGCTATTGTGCTATGTGTTATTACTTCGTGATGGCATGTGTTGCACTAAAACCAAGCAGGTGGTAAAGGATTTGGGTAGGGCAAGTGGTGGAGGCGTGTGACATGGTGGACTATGTGATGGGAGCGATAATCTGTGTGGCTTAGTTAGAAAATGGAAGTCTTGCCTTGGTCAATTAAGGACTTAACTTTGTGCGCCATTGGCCGAGCCTTCATGCGACCACATGCACGGTATGGGGCGGGCCTAACTTAGTAAGTTATGGATTCTCGGCATTGATGTTTGGTGGTAGGTTAGGCTTTGTGATAGGGTGGAGGTGTGACTACTTGGTGGTTACATCACGGGAGGATTCGTCGTCCTGTCCAGCGGTGTGTGTTATGCATGGGCTATGTGATATGTATAACGGTTTGTAAGCACACTTTGGGAATATCAATGTTGGAGATGAAGTTTCGAGCTGTTTTGTTATGATTGGTGCTAGCTACCTTTGGTTATATCGTGTGGGTAAAGTGTACAACCTCTGCGAGTGTTAAACAAACTATTCGAATAGCCGCGTCCTCGGTCATGGACATGCTCGGTGCTTTCACCAGGGTAGTTTTCATAAAATGTGGGAATGGGAGCATGTGATCTCAATCATATGGCTATGTGAAATAATCTGTTTATTTGTGTGTCTTTGTGGAAACAATTGTTAAATTAATATTGTCTATTTGTTTGAATTATGCTTTCAATCTATTATCGTATTCAATTGCAAATGTTGCTTTTATGCAAAAGAACCACGAAGCCTTTTCTTTGGAATAAGCTGCATCTATACATTGCATTACGTGGTATGATTTGCGAAATGCGGTTGTGTACTCACGCTTGTTGTAAAACTTGCGTCCAAACCTCTGAAGTGGAGGAGTCTACGCTGCTTTCGAGGAGGAGTTCGTTGAAGGCTAATCGTTCGTTAAGGTGCGGATCGGTTGGTTGCTGTGGTGAATTGGTGGGATCTCGTTGGAGTTTTCCGTTCATTCTTTGCTTTATTTCTCTGTTAGCCTGCGTGGCTTAATAAGTGTAAACTCGACCATAAGGTCAAAACCGTTATTTGTTATTCAAACTAATCGTTTACTTTATCTATCGCTTGTGTGGATCGATATTTACTGTGTTAACCTGTGTGCACTAGCGTGATCTGGACTAGTGCGGTATACAGAGGGTTCGAGTCGTGATGCGGGTCCCGACACTCGCCACAGTACACTACAAACCACCGGTGCCATTGATCATGCCTGGCGTCGTGTACTACTCCTGGCGGGTTGGGAGGCCCGTATCCTCTTCATCAGTCGACGTGAATTGGCTATCACCCCCACGGGCAACTGAAGGCTGCAAGGCGGAATGATGTTAGTACAAATAAACACTCTTGACGTAAACTAAGAACCTCGTACCTCCAGATATGCGGTCACGAGATAGCAGGGGGCGCCGATCACGTGTATCGGTCGGACGACAAAGTGATTCATCCCGACGGACATATGGCGAGAAACGACATGATGTTAGCGACATGTAAGGCATAACCAAAAAAGCGAGCGTAAATTCTTACATAACGACTTACGGCGGCGGATGACCGGCGGAAATACTAGCGCTGCCGGACTCGCTAGGTCGTGGTGACCTGGCGGGTGAGCACGCCCCAGCCGTGCTCGATACGCGGGCGTCGTCCCTCGAACGACCGCGGCTCAAGTTCTTTATTATTTTCTTCATCTCTGCCGAGATGTGCTTCAAAACTTTTATATCCCGTCGGGATTCTATACGAAGTGCGGGGCGTCGTCGCGCACTCTGGATCTGCGCCGCTCAAGCTGTAGTGACATACGTAATGAGTTCATTAACAAAAAATGCGAATGTCATCAATAAAGCGCAAACGGAGGTTGTGAGTGTCGTCTGATGTCGTCACATCGCGGCTTCATGATGATCGTGCGTGTGGTGGAGGCTCTCCTCGTGCGTCTGCTGTGTCACCTCCTTTGGGCGCTCCGGAGGAGGAATGGTCAGTCTTGCACGCGTTCGTGGCAAGTGCCACTCCATGTACGCACCGTACGACTCAAGGTTGTACGGACGCCGCTCATGCAAGACATCCACATGCGCCCTGTTTATCCATGTCGTAGTCCACTTTGTTCTGCTTGCGTGCCGATCTGAATATGCCCACCCGCCCTCGGTTGCCTGCATTTTCGGAAAGATCAATGTTAGAAAATAAGACATAAGGACTACGAACATTACTTGGATGAAGTTTGACTCACAAGTGTACGGCTCGCTCCGAGAGCACTGCCGTGCAGGGGCACGCAGCGATGCAGACAAGCTGTAGCATTCTGTGGCTGCGGCGTGAGGCTCCACCATATGTGAGAACACCGGGTGGCAGGTCGTCATCCACAGTAGTACATCCTGGATGCATTGCACGGACAGCCCCGTGCGGCGCTACCGCGAGTAGGAAATTAGGATACCATGGACACGAGATGATGTCGCTCTCGTGCAATGACTCGAACTCGTTGTGGTACAACGAGTAGCACCTCGCTGGTCTTCCGCTGGCCCAGCACAGACGGGCAGCAGTCCACCGTAAGCCCATGGTCGGTGCGTCTACGGCGTCATGTGGGCCAGGTCCGTTTATAGGGTACGGGTGCGCCGCTATCTCGATGGTCGGCCGCCCAACAGGGAAGTGCTCCCAACTCCACAGTGCGAGAGCACGTAGCGACGGCGAGTTGGTACGGTGGTACCGCATCGTGGCGTCACACAACCCCGGTATGTGGCGCAAGGGCGGCGATCCCGGTATCTTGAGGCATCGGCCCAGCCCCGCGTCAACCAAAGACTCGACAATGCGGATGAAGCTGGGGTTCAAAACATCCCCCTTTGAGGTTGGAAACATGACCCAACGAAAGAGTGGAGAAGGTAAGCAGCGAGTGCGTCCTGCGACCTCGTGAGGTGCCTGTGGGCATTATTGGCTGCCACCAAGGAGGGCGCCACGTGCACCCTCCGAGAGAGGTTGGCCAAACCGCTGCTCCAGCCTGGCCTTCCAGTCTGCACTCGAAGGGTCCGGAACAAGAGGCACACCTCGGATCGGAAGACCAGTCAAGAACGACACGTCCTGTATGGTGACCGTCATCTCACCCCACCGAAAGTAGAATGTGTGCGTCTCAGGCCTCCACCTGTCGACAAGTGCGGACAACAGGCTGCCGTCTAGGGTGAACCCGCGTTCGACGGAGACCATCATCGCAAGGGGCAACAAACCCGTCTCCCGGAGGATCGAGACGTAACGAAACGCCAGGGGCTGAGGGCCATCCGCGTCAGTGGTGAGCCACAGCTTGCACCGGTGGTCTTCATCGTAGAATTGTTCTAGTAGCTCCAGTAGAGACATGGCTAGCAACACATGGATAGAGAACATTAGTGAGAATGTGGCTAATGAACATAAAAGATTGTAAATTAATTGCAGAGTAGTTTTCGTGGGATGATAAGCTCTTCTGTTCTTCGGTGAATGCATTTCTTATTATTAATTAAGAAATTAATGTACGCTCCTTAATTAATTAATTAGTACTAATTAATTAATAACTAATAAACACTGCAAATTAATAACGTTGTGAGTTCAAGCTACCTAAGAACGACGGCGGTGAAGAACGTTGAAATGTCCCCAACTATATAATCGACAGAGCAAGACAGCGAGTGAGAGCGAATAGAAATGAATGAGCGGAAGAGCGAGTGAGTGACTGCGATATGAAATGAACTAGCGGAAGAACGAGCGAGCGACTGCGAAATGAAATTGAGCTAGCTCTCTCAATTAATAGCCGCTGCTCTCAAAGAGAATCCTTATCCCCCGCGCTAATTAAGCCATAAATGTAGAGAGATGACGCATCGATTCTTTCGGTGGAAATTTTAGGCAAATGCAGGGAGGGCCTGCTTCACATCTTTGGACAATCAACACATGGCTCAAATGGAGGGAGGGTCTGGTTCAAATCTTTCGATAATCAACACATGCTGCAAATGGAGGGAGGGCCTGGTTCAAATCTTTCCACAATCGACACATGGCACGGACATTTCTTGATTGGTACGAACGGCACAATTATTAGTGATAAAAAATTTGAACGAATAAAATTATAAAAAATTTACACAAGCAAGCATACGGTGTCAGGAGGCTACACAATTTTTTTTTATAATTTTTAGAACTCATTTGCTATATTTTAAAATTAATTAAAATTTAACAAATTGTAATTAATTAACCTAACTGTAATTAATTAACTTAATTAGAAGCGTGCGCTTGTGTGTGTGTGGCGTGGTGGGGCGAAGTGGCGGGGTGAGCGGCGGGGATGGGGCACTGAGGTGGCTGTTGGCACACGGCTGGCCCGCACTTGTGGCTGCGTGTCGGCCCGGCAGCGTTGGCGTACGGTGGTCACGCGCCAATGCTGCTATTTTTGCAAATACATTCAACCTCTAATCAAAATTGCAAATACGGGTTTAAAAGTGACCGTATCGATCAAAAATTCGGAACTCAGATGACTGATGGAGAGGACCTAGTACTCCCGGCGAATTTCATTCCTACCAGTCATCCCACACCTCGATAATAATCCACGCACCATTCGCCCTCGTTCATACAAGTAGGCCCTGCAATCTAATAAATTTAAAAAACATCCATATGGCAGTTGGGGCCCACGCGACGCGCCCCTCCCATCTGTTCCTTAAATGCCCTCGCAGAGTTGTTCACTCTGTATTCTCCTCCCCGTGCCTGCCTACCTTTCGCAGCCGCCGCCTCCTCACCCGCCCCGCCCCCTCCCGATCTCCGAGGCAAGCAGCGCCGGCGCCGCCGCCATGGCGTTCGAGAAGATCAAGGTCGCCAACCCCGTCGTAGAGATGGACGGTCAGATCCCGCTCTCCCCCGCAGATCTATCTCGCGGCTGTGACGCCGCCCGCTCGTTCGCTTGCTGATGATAATATAGCCTTCGCTTGTGCTGGATTTTAAATTTTGGCCGTGGGCGTCGCGGAGAGATACGCGAGATCTGACTGCTCCTTTGGTTATCTCTACCGTGTTGGTTTAGGCTTTGGTGGTCGAGTGCGCGTGAGGATGTTTTAGTGGAGAATATCTCTGTGTAGTCTAATTGCCGCTGTGCCAGTTTGTGGGAACGTGGGAGGTGATTCCAATCGAATTTAGGAATGTAGAAACGTAGAGAGATTGCATATGCGCGTGTACGGTGATGATGATCTATTGTGCAGTGGAGGAAAGGTGTAGGAAATTGGACGAATAAAACGAAAATTACAGAACAAGTGATGGTTTTAGAGGCTATCGCTTGCTTTGCCGGTGAAGTAGTTGCGGTGGACGTCTAATTACTGGATCTCGTTTAGATACCTACTTTCTTAAACTTTAATCCAAGTGTTTCTCGATGCAATTGTTCATGCATGCTTGGCGTCCAAACATCGTCAATGCTATATCTTATGGTGCATGAGCTGACTGCTCTTCTATCTTTTTACAAGAAAAAAAACATCTTTCATGAAAAATTGTTCCAAACACAGTAATGGTCAGGAAGTGTTAGTAATAGTTTCATAAGAGATGGTTTATACGCGGAGTATATCAATGCTTTTTAAAAATCTTATGCAACCAATTGATTTGTTGATTTACTGTGGTGCTAATATCTCGTCATTGTCCTACTACAGGTGATGAAATGACCAGAGTATTCTGGAAATCTATCAAGGACAAGGTAATCAATATGCCATGGTTCTCTGTGGCCTGATTAATATGATTCGCTTGCTCTTGTGTGTTCTTCCTGTTTTCTGTATGCTATCTGCCGAGAATTTTGTTTGTTTCAGCTTATCTTCCCATTTTTGGATCTGGACATCAAGTACTACGACTTGGGAATTCTGCATCGTGAGGCAACTGATGACAAGGTCACAGTGGAGGCTGCAGAGGCTACTCTCAAGTAAGAAATTTTAAATATTTTTAAGTTCCATGCTGAGAATATGCTTAATTTGTGATCAAGGTTATTAAGTCGGCAAGTCGACACTATCCTCCTAGTGACCGACTTGCCGACTAGTCGACCGGTACTGTTCATACAACATGAATCATGAGCAACATAATAAGCACGACATAGCCAACGTAAGTCCACGACAATAAAATAAGTCTATAAGCTTAGAGTCTAATGACGTAACATAAATCCACAACAATAACATGTCCAACTCTTATCTCTCAAAAGCCATCCATCTCGAACTTATCTAAATTAGTAGTTGCATCCATGTTCTTTCTATCACCATCTTCGATTGTTGTCACACTCACATGTCATTGTCCCAAAACTTGGTTGCACTTACTGTGAGGCTTGGGACTCCTTGTCGGTTGTTAACACACTCACATCTTCATCTTCTCCTTGACATTACAATCTAGGAAAAGTGGTACGCCTTTCTTGTACTTCCACAAAGCATCTTGCATCTCTTTCATGATTCTTTGTTGTAGTCTTGGCACATTTTTAACATCTCCAAACCCACATAAGATGCTCTTTAAACCTTTTGATTCCTCCCGATACCTTAGATCACAAAGCGAACATTGGACCAAATCTCGGTTGCCAATAAGCGGCCAAAAGCCATACTTCCATCTGGATCATTAGACTTAGCCTTAGTTTTGGATCGGTCTTTGGATCATACGACCTCGGAGGATGCAATACTTGTACTTGCCATTTTTTTGTGTACGCATTACAATAATGTAATTAATACAATTCTATTCAAATACTGGGAGAATGGATTAAAAAGGACCAAATCCATCAAAATTTTGGCTTCAGATGTACACTAGCAGATGGACCCTATGTCCCTAATTCCCTATCTATATCCACTCTCTAATCTCTATCCATTCCTCTGCCCGATTTCCCCTTCTCCCACGCCCCCCTCCCTCGGCTCCCGATCTCAGCGGCAACGCTCCTCCCAGCCCGGTGACTCGAGCTCCTCCCCCTCCGTGGCGACTTCCTCCGGCGGCGACCGAGCTCCCTTCTCCCTCCCGGCTCCCCCTCCCTCTCGGCCTCCACCTCCCCCCCCTCTCCCCACCTCCTCCCGTGGCGGCCGGCCTCGCCTCCCCTCCCTCCGGCCTCGAGGGGGGAGGCGAGGCCGTCGCGCGGAGGAAGCGGAGGCCGAGAGGAGGGGTGCCGAGATGAAGTGAGGCCGGGAGGAACCGCGATGGAGGGCATACTGGATCCGGGCGCCACGGCGCGACGGGGATGGAGGCGGGGCGGTGGCGAGGTGGCGGAGGCTGCTGCGAGCCTCAGACGAAGGGAGAGGTGATGGCGGCGAAGGTCGGCGGCGGTGGGAGCTATCTCAGGGTGGCGGCGCGGTGGATGCGAGTCGGTGAGCCCGAACTCCTCGATTTGGAGCTTCTCCGAGTCCAGCGTGAGCCCCAGCGCCCTACCTCCGCTCCTCTTATCTCTTGGACCGCGCCTCGGCGGTCGGGCGCCATGTCCTCCTCCCAAGTCGCGCGACTTGCGCGCTGGTCGACTAGTCGACGGGCAAGTCGACGACTAGTTGACCAGTCGCCCGACTTGCCGGCGCAAGTCGAGTCGCCGCCTCCAGTCGGTGCTTCTTCGGCGACTTGTCGACTAGTCGACGACTTGATAACCATGTTTGTGATCACATTCACACCATTTCGAGGATTTGTGCGAATGTAATTTGTTGTGTCTCAACTTTTTATCATTATTGATCTGCATGTTGTGGTAGGTTTCCTTAGGATTTTGGCTCAATTTGACTGAGATAGCCTTTTCCTTGAATCTTGTTGTTTATTTATGCTGTATGCATGCCCTCAAAATCGAAAAGTGAGATAGAGAGATGTGGTTGTCTCATGTCTGAAGGCTTTGACCATGTCACTGTACCATATTCCTATAACTTTGTTGTTTTATATTTCTTAGCTCTAATCCAATGTTATGCAGGTACAATGTGGCTATTAAGTGTGCGACAATTACTCCAGGTACGTTTGATTCTTGTGCAGCTGAAATATATGTTCATATTGTTAAAACAGTAGTACTATTTGATGATCAAACTTTTCTCATCTATGGCTATTTCAACATCATGATAGATGAAACACGGGTTAAGGAGTTCAACCTAAAACACATGTGGAAGAGCCCAAGCGGCACAATTAGAAACATTATAAATGGTAAGCTGCTGCTATGTTTGAATGTAATGCACAGAATTTGGTTGTTGACATTCCTCTTTCTGTTTGTTATCTTCAGGCACTGTGTTCAGAGAGCCAATTATATGCAAAAATGTCCCAAGGCTTGTTCCAGGTATGTAAGGAGGATGTGAAACTACTATAATTTCGATATGCAAAGTTTTCCTGCTAAACTGAACCGTTGGTGAAATCAGGATGGACTAAGCCCATTTGCATTGGAAGGCATGCCTTTGGTGATCAGTACCGAGCAACTGATGCAGTTCTGAAGGGGCCTGGCAAGCTCAAACTAGTTTTTGGTATGATTGCATACATTACTTAAACTGAAGTACAGAGCGAATGAAGTCTTCAGCAGTTCTATATTTTCACAGATATGGTTGTATTGTTTGTTGTTCATAAAACTGATGTGAGCAAAATTTGATCTTCTGTTCCTTTTGTTTTTCTGTTCTACTGGCAGAGGAAAAGATGAGCAGATTGATCTGGAGGTTTTAACTTCACTGGTGCTGGAGGAGTTGCCTTGTCTATGTACAACACTGATGAGGTACTGCTATTTCCATACTGATTTCATTTAGTTACAAAATAATATTTTCATTTGCAAGCATTTCCTGAGCATTTATTTAATTACTCTATACAGTCAATTCGAGCTTTGCTGAGGCTTCTATGACAACTGCTTATGAGAAGAAATGGCGCTGTACCTTAGCACCAAAAACACAATCCTGAAGAAGTATGATGGCAGGTAGTACATTGTTGCACTGATACCATTATTTAAAGCTTGTTGCAGACAATTAAGACTGCTTGGTGTATTTAACTAATCTTTTCAGGCAATAATATATATTTGGTGTAATATTATTTGATTTTGCAGGTTCAAGGACATTTTCCAGGAGGTCTATGAAGCTGAATGGAAATCCAAATTTGAGGCTGCCGGAATATGGTAGATTTTCAACTTGTGTTGTTGCTTCAAATTCTCTGGGGAGGTTTTTTCACCATATGTCATGATGTTGGTTTCTGGCAGGTATGAGCACCGTCTTATTGATGACATGGTTGCCTATGCACTTAAGAGTGAAGGAGGCTATGTGTGGGCTTGCAAGAATTATGATGGAGATGTGCAGAGTGATTTCTTAGCTCAAGGTCACAAAATGCTGTAACGTTTGAATCCATTCATAAAATATTCTGAAATGTTGTTGAAGTGTATCCAACAGTTATTAACTCAGTCAATTTATTAACGCAGGTTTTGGCTCCTTGGGTTTGATGACATCAGTATTGGTATGTTATTGTTCATGTTCTTTACTAAATCTTGCATGCTTAAGGGTGTTCTGTCTAGTGCAAAAAACCTGAACTATGGACGAATCCATGTCAAGTTTGGACATATTTCTACATCTTTCAGAACAATATGCTTTATCATGGTGCTAATTTGCTCAATATGTAGGTGTGCCCTGATGGAAAAACCATCGAAGCTGAAGCTGCCCATGGCACAGTTACCCGTCATTTCCGTGTTCACCAGAAAAGAGGTGAAACCAGCACAAATAGCATTGCTTCAATCTTTGCTTGGACAAGAGGACTTGCACACAGGTATAACTCCTACCTACTTTAGGTCTCTAGCACTGCATCCTTTTGTAACAACCATGTATATGGGGCAAATTTTCATCTTTGTTCAGCTATATAGTATTAGCGTGTAACAGTATCATCCCTGTATTGTTTCACCAAAATAGTGAATTGACATATGTGTATCAGCGCCGAGGTCGATTACTATTCTTCTACTTGGACTTTGGTTCTTAAGAGTTTACTGATTCACTTATGTGAACTCCTTTGTTTGTGGACTGCAGGGCAAAGCTAGATGACAATGCTAGACTACTTGACTTTGCGCAAAAACTAGAGGCCGCCTGCATTGGAACTGTGGAGTCTGGGAAGATGACCAAAGACCTTGCACTTCTTGTTCATGGATCTTCAAAGTATGTTATGCTGTTCAGTTTTGCCCCAACCGTATTGTTTTTCTACATCTTTTTTATTACCCTGAACCCCTGATCAATCTCATTGTGCTCCTTTTTTGTTATTTGCAGCGTTACAAGAAGCCATTACCTGAGCACTGAGGAGTTCATTGATGCAGTTGCTGCTGAGCTCCAATCAAGACTGGCAGCCAACTGAAGTTACTAGGAAACCTTGGCCACTTCAATGCTTCATTGACCCATCGATTTATAAGTCATTTTGGTTATGTCGCCATTATCCGTCACACTTCCATTCTGAATCGAATGGACTTTTACTGCGTCAGCGCAGATTATTGTCAAAATGTAAGCAAGTTATCGATTCTGCTGTTATGTAAGTGGGAGCGCTCTCAATAAAGGATATATTAGAACGGTTGGCCACTGCAGATGATTGGGTTATCTCTAACTAGCTTCATATTAATACTTCGGAGGAGATTTTTCATAGTTTGCTCCTTTTAATTGTTTGGTAGTAGGAGCTTGGGCCTGAACACCCTTAAAAATTTATTTTGCATGACAATACTAGCTATGATCGTTTTACCATCGGAAGGTGTAATTGTGCAACTCAAGCTTCGCTCCTTCAAGAACATAGCTGTCCCTACTCCCTATAAGCTAGAGAGACGATTTTGTGGCTGCGTCCACTGGCAGCACTTTTGCCCTGTACTTGTCATGCAAGGCACGCAATCATGTAACGGAGCAGATGTTCTTTTATTGTATTTTTTCTGAAGAAAAGCTTATCTACGAGCTATATCTAACAGAATTACTCAGAACATATTGCTTGCTTGCGTCGATTCAATAATGCGGTCGTAAAAGACAGACGTTGTCTAGAAGGAAAATCAATCTAAATGCCGCGCCATCCAAACTAGTCAATCGGCCCATACCAGTATACCGCCACAAATGGCTGCAGTATACCGCCAAACGACAGGTGGTTCGTACTTGGAGCTGATGTCTATCCTGCCATGACTACGGACTCGGCTGAGCTGCACGGCAGCGGACACGATTCCAACCCCGACTCCCCGCGCAAAATTTCCCGCCCATGTGTCGCACCACGTTCCCATGCCACGCGCCGGTGCCGCCCGTGCGCCGCGCCTCCTCAACACGTGCAGCAGCTCAGCTCAGCTATTTATATACAGGCCCGCTCCGGCGAGGCAGCGGCAGCAGCGGAATTACGAGCCGTTACTACCGGAAGGGAAGAGGAAGTCGAGCCAGGAGTGAGCGTGCGTGCACGCAGCACACCGCGCAGGCAGCATGTCGGGGGGCACAGGGAGCGCACCCGGTCGGCGAGACGACGCCGACGACGTACGAGTCGGTGGGCGGCGGGGAGAACCGTGAAAGACTTTGAGAATAGAGGCCACAATCCGTAGGTTTTGTGGTCTTTATACAAGTACATGAGATATACATGGTATACCACGACTACATGGGATATGTACGGATCTTGCCATACAAGGCTGGCATAAGATATATCTAACACTCCTCTGCAGTCGATACGGTAGCGTCGCGAATGTGAAGACTGGTACGAAAGTCAATGAAGACGGAAGACAGTAGGCCTTTCGTAAATATGTCGGCAAATTGTGATGATGACGGGGCGTGCAATACACGTACATGACCCAAAGCAACACGTTCTCGAAAAAAATGGAGATCAATCTCAATATGTTTCGTATGCTAGTGTTGAATCGGGTTGCTGGACATGTAAAGGGCACTGACATTATCACAAAAAACGATGGTAGCCTTGGACAGGGGGTCAACGAAGCTCCTGAAGAAGCTGGCGAATCCAGGAAGCTTCGGCGACAGCGTTAGCCACAGTGCGATACTCAGCTCAGCACTAGACCGGGAGATGGTGTGCTAACGCTTAGAGGACCATGACACGAGATTATCACCAAGAAAGAGAGTAGCCAGACGTAGACCGTCAGGTGTTGGGGCAACCAACCCAATCGGCGTCCATGTAAGCAACTAGGTTAGAAGTGGATGAGTGAAACAATTGAAGACCAAAGTGTAAACTACCCTTGAGGTACCGAAGAAGATGTTTGATCAGAGAGAAGTGACCATCGCGAGGATCATACATATGCAAGCAAATTTGTTGCACTGCGTACGCAATATCAGGTTTGGTAAATGTCAAGTACTCAAGAGCACCAGCCAGACTTCGGTAGGCCATAGGATCAGCCACAGGAGGACCGGCATCAGTGGGAAATTTAAACGAGGTATCAATGGGCGTGGGAGACGACCGACAGTCTGACATGCCGGCACATCCAAGTATGTCGGCAGCATACTTGCCTTGAGAAAGAAAAATACCAGATGAGGTGCGACAGACAGAAATACCAAGGAAGTAATGTAAGTCGCCCAAATCTGTCTTCGGAGTTGAGTGCACCGATTAAATGTGCAAAGAGCTTAGGAGAAGAGATGTGGTGAGAATAATGTCATCAACATAAAGCAAAAGATATGCTGTATCAACACCGTTAGTATAGATGAAAAGAGATGTATCACACTTGGAATAGGAAAAACCGCGAGAGGAAATAAAAGTAGAAAAGCGATGGTACCAAGCGCAGGAGCTTGTTTAAAAGCAGTACAAAGAGCTATTAAGGCGACACACGAGTCGGGATTAGATGAGTCGACAAATCTAGTAGGTTAGAACAGATGAGCTGTCTCGAGAGGGTATCATGCAAGAAAGCATTCTTGACATCTAGTTGATGAGCAGGAAATTTTACGAAAGAGCAAGTGAAAGGATAACCGAATAGTGGTGGGTTTGACCACGAGGCCGAAAGTCTCGTTGAAATCAACACCGGGTTCTTGGGAGAATCACGAAGACCCGCGTGCCTTGTATCGGTCGAGAGAGCCATCGGGCATGAGTTTATGCCGAAAGACCTACTTGGAGACAATGTTGGCATTGCGTGGGGGCGAACAAGTTCCCAAGTGTTGTTAGATAAGATAACATGATACTCATCGACCATGGCGGCATGCCGGTTGGGGTCTTTAAGAGCTCCATGAGCAGACTTAGGAAGAGGGAGGCAGAGGCAGTGGTGGAGACATGGAGATTAAGGCCCTCACGAGGCCTTAGGCCGAGTACGACTACGTTCGAGTTCCATAGGAGTGAGATGGGCCCGAGAGAACCATAGGAGGACGATGTGGAAGTGGTGGAAGGCTAAGAATAAGGATCTATCGCGGCGAGTAAATCAAGGGTCGTGGAAGGAGATCCGGTGTCGCGGCGGCGATCGGATGGTGTGGCCATGGGAGGTAAGTCGGGTGCATTGCGAGGAAATCTTGTGCCACGACACAACGAGGGCGGGGTTGCGTGACAAGCGAAAGCAGTCTTGTAGGAATGAAAGAGATTGCGTCGGCTGATCCGTTGAGGAAATCATAAGAGGAAGGAGAAGGAGGATCAGTGACAAAGGAAAGTGATTTTCATCAAATATCACAGGACGAGAAATGATGTTTTGCCGGGTGGAGAGATCCATATAACGATATCCTTTGTGAGTTGATGAATATCCTAAGAAGACACACGTAGTGGAGTGGGGGTACAAGTTTATAGGGTATGGTGGTGGCGGTGTTGGGGTAGCAAAGACACACAAAAACTCGCAAATGGGAGTATGAAGGAGAGTGACTGAAAAGGTGAAAAATATTGTGTGTGGATTTTGAGGACTTTGGTGGGTAAAATATTTAGAAGGAGAGTGGCAGCATGAAGAGCTTCAACCTAGTAGCGGGGAGGCATAGAAGCTTGGAAAAGGAGGGATCGCACAATGTCGTTGACCATGTAAACAACACGCTTGACTTTGCCGTTTTGTTGAGGCGTGCGTGAGGCGGGAAAACCAAAGGAGCATGCCATGGGTAGCGGCTGAATTGCGCAACAATTGTCACATTAAATTGCAGCAACGGTGGTTGTCACATTGAATTGCAGCAACAGTGGACACGAAAGTATAGAAATTCGATAGATGGGAGAAAGTGTCGGATTTGTGTCGAAGAGGAAAAGTCCACAAGTAACGAGTAAAATCATCAAGAATGATAAGAAAATATTTGAAGCGGATATGCTCGAATGGGAGATGCCCATAAATCACAGTGTATAAGTTCGAACGAACGAGTTGTACGACTCGTTGATATTGAAAAAGGAAGCATAACATGATGACTGAGTTGGCAAGCATGACACATAGTGCTGCCATTTATTTTGTGGCTACAAGAAATAACAGACGATTGAGCAAGCCGGTGGAGAGCATGAGGACCGGGTGTGCGAGACGCAGCGATGCCAAAGGGTAGTGCTATCGATGGGAGTGACAAGAGCGTGGAGACTCGGCTGACAGAATGGTTAGAGGCCACCCGAACTATTGCACCTGAGAATCTCGCTCTTGGAATGAAGATCATTCACAGCAAAAACCATGAGAGTCCAACTCAACAGAACAATTATTGTCATGAGTAAATTGTTGAACGGAGATAAGATTTTTGACAATATTAGTGGTAACAAGAACGTTACGAAGGTGAAAAAGGACAAGAAAGGGATGAAAGGACATCATGACCGAGTGAGTAGCGGAAGGATGATCCATTACCGACAATGATGTGGTAAAGGAGGAGATGAAAGGAGGCGAGATTACCACGGTTGGAAGACATGTGGCGGAGATCCCGTGTGCGTGTACGATCGTTGAAAGCCATCGCTAAAGAGTCATGGTGTTAAAGGAGTTGACCAAGCGAGAGGATCCTAGGTCGGTGCACTAGGCGGAGGAGAGAAGCGGTCATAGCAGAAAGCGATGCCATTGCTACGACGGGATGTGGCAAACCAGTGCGTAGACATCCGGATGGCGGCGGTGAGAGCAGTCGTGGGCGATCCTGCGAGGACCGTGGGAAGGGCGGGCGACATGGCATGGCGAGTGGAGCACGGATCATGGCCGAAACGGCGGGAGGTGTTCGGCGGATGGTGAAAGTGCCATCCACGAATTGTAAATCGTCGGCCAGGAGTTGCCACCCTTCTTCCCGTTGCCGTTGTTGCGGTAGGAGTTGCTGTAGATTGAACCGGAGTTGTTGTCGGTTCAACCGGTGTAGCTGCCGGTTCAACCAATTGAACGCTCGCTGGAATCACCACCAGCCTTGTATATGTGATCTGCAACTAGGGCCGTGACATGGGAGTTCTCGGGAGGAGATCACTTGAGTTCCTCAAGAAGGAGCATTGACAACATCTGAAGGAAGCTTGGAAAGGGCGCCAGGAGAAGCACGACGGTCGCCACGTGACTGAATTTGGAATTCAATCCTTTGATCGTGGTGAGAACAAGAGTCTCATCATTGATGGTATGGTCGACGTCACCCAAAGAATCAGCGAGGAGCTTGAGTTTGTGGCAGTAATCCATGACGGACATGTCACCTTGCACTGTGTTGGTGAATTGAGCCTCCAAGTAGAGAGCGTGTGTCTTCTTGTTGTCACGAAAGAGGTTCTCAACACTGGTCCAGATCACGGTGACTGTGGCAGTTGGCTTCATCATGAGCTCAAGGATTTCAGCGGAGATGGATAAATAAATCCAAGAAAGAATGGTGCAATCGAGTCGCTTCCACTCGGCATCATCCTTCTTATTTTCGGTGTTGGTGACGTTGTCTTCAAGTGAGAACTTCCCAATGGCGACTAGAAAGAAACCTCACCAATTGGTGTAGTTCAACGCCTTGAGGTCCAAGATAATCAGCACCAGAGACTTGATGGAGGCGAGACCGATTGCTTGTGCCCAGAGATGAGCGTTCGGGTTGGAGGTGGATCCGTTGTCACCCATGGCTATGAGCGACTAGGCGAGGGGAAGAGCAGCTGGAAGATTGATTTTGCGGAAAGGGGATGACGAGTGGCACCGCTCTGATAATATGAAAGACTTTGAGAATAGAGGCCACAATCCGTAGGCCTTGTGGTCATTGCTTTATATAGGGTTTTTTTATATTAAAGGGGTGCTTATCTCTCCCGATTTCAATTAGTGAAACCAGCTATTGCTTTATATAGGTACATGAAACCAGCTATTGCTTTATATAGGTACATGAGATATACATGGTATACCAAGATTATATGAGATATGTTCGTTAGCAAGAAGGAAACTAACGCTACAATATCTCAACTATACATAACAAGATCATGATATGATCCGGTATATGTGCGTATCTTGCCATGCAAGGCACGCGTAAGATACGTCCAACAAACAGCGAATGCGCACGGACCTGGGCGCCATCCAGATCGAGAAGGTGCAGGACAAGGTCGCCGACGCAGCGTCGCCTAAGGTGGACGACCGCGCCTTCGGTGCCATGAAGGCGGGCCACGGCGCGGACGCCGACGCCGGGGCCACTGGCACCGGCGCTACCGGCGCGTAATCTTGAACCGTGGCTCGTGCCGCGCGCGCCGTCCAACTATGATAGGCTGATAGGTGATAGCTGTGTTGTACGTACGTACGTGTGGAGTGTTCTGTTTGTAAGTGTGTGTGGAACTGGCAACAGTAAAAACTGCTTGGGAGTTTGCGTAATGAGATCAAGGCCGTCTACCCTGAAGATGACCTCATGCATTTTCTTCATGTAAATACTCCTTTATCCGATCAATTCCTAGACTGAATTAGGCCGATAAACCAGCAAACTGAAACATTCTAGAACGAAAACAAAAAACAGCAAACTGAAAACGGAGCAGTTTAAACTTCAAAAACCTGTGTTATAAGATGCCAATGACACTTAGTACGATTAGGAGTGCCTAGAAGCGGGGAAAAAATGATAAATAGCGTCGGGTGATATGCACTGCACTACGATTTACAAGGGCCAATTCATTTTCACCTATTCCTGTCAAATTTCCACCACAAATACAATATCCTCCCGAAAAAAACAAGCAATGGATGGTAGGATGCTGATTTTGTTTCACCAGTTGCCATACTCACCGGAATTTGAAAGTCTTCCAACAACAGCATCCACAATGGACAGTTGAGCAACTTTCAAATATTTGCTTGTTGACTCTTCCTTCATTAATGCGAGTTACCTTCATTCTTCAAGCTCTGCGAGGAGAGTCTGAATCAGTGAAAGAAGATATGACCCATGCACAAGTGCTAGGTATTTGCACAAACCAGTCTTTTAAAAGATCCGCCGTGCACCAGCTTCTTCAACTTATCTGCATCAGATTTTGCACGGTCCAAAGCCTGCAGTGTGAGGCAGGTCAGCAAAACATAATTCTGTAGCGCTTCTATTCATGGGATATTCCATATTTAACCATTATCTTATTTCATAAAGTGATCACTCCATGCCACATAATCCTAGATCGCAAAGAGGAAATTCCAACTTTGCATCAATTAGACGGGGGAAATTCAAATTCAGTTTCGTCCTTAGAAAGCCTAACTGTGTCATCCTTGCCTCTAGAGGAGCAAGTCGGAGATGACCACATTTTGAATTAAAACAGTTTCCCACCATTAGCAAGTTAGCATTTCTAAATTCTACTTATGATATATATTTCACCTTAAAGGATTACACCACACTTATTTAATCATGTTGTCATTCCATATTCTAATTTTCAACATTTCTTTTCCCAATTTTCAACATTTCTTTGTTGTACTCTGGCAAGCCAACCAGATGCATATAATAATGTGCATGCCGACAACATTGCAGAGAGAGCCTAAGTTTCGTTCCTTGTTATTTTTCATCAGCTTCTTCATTCTTGCAAGCCTAGGCGGAGAACCATTGGACGAGCAATTTCTTTATGCACACAGTTTAAGCCATGAAATGATATAGCCTATCAGTTTAGTTCAGGTGGGTTCATAATAGGTGCATCACCTGCTTTTAGCAGGAGCAATATAGCCAGCAACCAGCTAACCACAATTAACAGCAGGCTAGCATCATGATTATAGTCTACTCAGGCTGAAAGGTACCAACTACCAAATAATTAAAGTGATGAATACACTCAGCAAGCTTTTTGGATAGATTAAGGAAATGTTTACAAGGTGTATGGAATGCCTTGACTCAGTAAAACTATGTTGTTATCTACCTTGATCAGCGACTCAACTCTACGCCTCATTCTGGTGTGCATGAATCCTTCGGAACACTGCGATACATAAAACAGAAGCAATTGAGAGCTCACACAATTATTATAGGAAACACTTATGGTGTATCTAAATATCGCAAGTTTCTAGAAGACTAAAAGTCATATATGTAAAGCAGAAGAAAAGTGCTTCATGAGGCGAATAAGCACAAGAGAACAAAACAATGTAATAGGGTTGTGTACAAAAATGATGATCTGACACATAAAACAACATATGATCCTTTGCATCTCGGCAATAATACAAGGTGAGGTCATTTGTACACAGGCTGTTCTTTATAAGGACATGATTCGAGATAATGAAAGATTATTAGCAAGAATACAGATTGAAGCTTGGCTTACACAAATGATGCTCATATAATTGAATTAATTGACTAAGGCATCCATCCTTCATTTTAGATATACCTCGATAAATATAAACACTTAATTATGAAAAGACTAATGGCAGTTGACATATACAAAAAAAACTCAGAACAGACAGGCAAGCACTAGCACTAACGCAGAAACAATGTATGGATATCAATTGTTTCCCAAGACAATACTGCATGGACTATTGAGACATGAAGATTGGTAACACCCAATGCTGGAGCGGGGCTTAAGAAAATTGTTCCCAGTAGGTTCGAAGGCTGGCTTTCTGCGTTAGTGGTTCCAGCTGGCTTACCCAAACTAGACTTAAGTTAGAAAACTTTATGGGTTTTCGACAAAAAACTGGTCAAAAGACTAGGTTGTGTGTTTCCTTCCTTGTGGCCATTTCCTACGTGAAAAGAACATCTGTGTCACTGAGAATAGTCTACAACAGTGAAACTCAGTGTGAATCAACGAATCTCGAACTTCTGCAGCCAAATCCACCCATTGATGGAAATCCATGATTGGCTACTGCTGACTGATTCCCAGCCATTTCGCAGATCCACTAACTTGATAAATATGAAACCAGACCATAAAAAAACAAGAATCTTACCTTTACATGGTAGCTTACATAAGCATGAAAAGTTAACAAACTCCAAACTGTTTTGTCTAGCTTTTTACCCTCAACATGCCGAGGGAAAACAACTGCATAAAACAACGTCTGTGAGACAAACATATGCCTTGAATGAACACGGCAAACTAGGGGGAAAATGCACATTACCAAAAGTAACAAAACCGGCATTTGCATTTAGTGCATCAGCAGGCAATCCTTTTAACTCAAGAGGAGGTGCTGGAGACCACATACAGGAAGGAGCGTTATTAAGTGCAGCAGTCCGCCTAGCTTCCACAAATTCCTAGAATTAACCAGCACAAATTTAAAATAAAATCAGCAGAGTGCTCCCACCAGATTTTGTCCTACCAAACGGCTTCTCACAAGATAGTTATGTCAACAAAAAAGTGAATTTCAGTCGAGCTTCACAAACTCATTAATTTAAGACACACTGCATATATTCATTCGACAATGAATGATAGCAAGTGCTGAAAAGCCTAAATATCAGTCTGTTACAGATGAAAGCAAGAGGTCATAAAGACTAAATTGAAGCTGGTAAAAGAGCTAGAAGAAAATGTTCAGAATACCTGCAGGAGCAGAGTTGCTAACACAATATCAATGGAATCCTGGAACCTCATTGGGTACACAACTGTAACTTTGTCTGCCTGGAAAAAGAAAGAATTAATTTCATTGTCTGCATACTGAAAACAAATGCAGCAGCTACAATTAGAACCGACAGTAAACATCAAATACATAAGTAATGTAACATCTATCAACGGATTCGCCCAGGCTGATATATCTAACAAAGTACCTATGTGTTACTTGCAATGAAACACAATTGATGTTTCCGAGTAAGACACGTAGATTTATGGGATAGCTATTTTCAAAATTATACCTGGGGAGCAAGGAAGAAGGATTCATTAGGACGGTGAACAAGAGCAACCAGCTTGCCAACATTAGGAGCCACTATCTTTGAAGCTAGATGCTTCAACAATAGCTTCAACGGTGCACCCAGCACAACCTCTCTCACAGATGCAATTTGTGTCAAGACAGCATTCCTTTGCTCTGGAGCATAAGAAAGGTAATAGCTGGTTAGATGATACATATACAAATGAGAGTGCGACTTAACTGGACAAAATCACTTGTCAGTAGAATGTTATGATTTGGACAGGCTTGGCGCTTGACCAAAACAAATAATGGACATAACTAGTACTTTGACCAACTCCCATGTTCAGAAGAATAAGTGCAAGTGTCTACAAGTAAGGTTGTGAAGTGTGATGGAGCAAAAGAGAATTTTGAGAATGCCTCACATCAACATCAAACAAATAAATTAAATAGACATCAGTAAAAACCAAGCATGTTCATCTGGGAAAAAACAAAGAAATCAACTGTGCAATTGCCCCTAGAAGCACAAAAATCTGAGTTTGCTACTTACCAAGCTGCGGCACAAATGAAGAATAATGAATGAATAAAGAGACTTAACATCATTATAACGAAATTAGACCACATGTTTGAAGATGCAAATGAATTGACTTCAGTGGAATGATGGGATTGATATCTAGAATACAATATGAGCTCATACAAACAAGACCGCAGGAAACTAAGGACCTATATTTATTAAGCTGAGTTCCATTTTTCTTTTATTTACAAAAACCATCAAAGACAATCCCATTGAGCTAACAGTTTCCATGATCTGGCCAAAATACATTTGCGGTCAACAAAGACCTGGGCAACTAAGTGCATCATACATTGCCTATCTGACATCTTTCTAAACTATTTTGATCTCCAAAACATCTACTTATAAACAGATGAAGCTGTTTTCAACCATCGGGTTGCACCAAACTCAAATTTTGACAATGGATAACATCTAGAGATACATAGAACCATCAGCTAATTTGGCCATGTAGCACAACAAGACAATGATAACCTTGGAAAGGGAACTCTAGAACCTTCATCTGGCGGAAGCTTTGTTAAGTTTATCTTCATTGTGAGATCAAAGCCATCCTTTGGAGGATCAAGAATTTGAGCGACTGGCCCATAAGCCGTCTTTATAGCCTCGATAGCACCAAGTGGAAGCCCATCATATAAAATTGCCTCAGGAGGCGGGAGGGGCAATGCCATTGATAGCACCATTACCTTTGGATTCCTCATAGAAAACTGCAACCAAAGCCCAATGTCCATTAGGATGTCAACATGAAGTAGCTAATAATTGATCCTAACGCCCAATGTATATTGAATGGAGTCATGTCAAGATTTCAGTTAATTCAGAAAAAGGAAAGCAATAAGAACTAGATTTTAAGGTATAAATTGACTTGATTAGAGGGTGAAATATATATTCTCTCCCCAAGCATAACCTTTATGCACATAAATGAAAATAACGATGAATGCGATGCAAAGTAGCTTAAACAAATCATATGAAGTTATTAGTTTTCAAGAATAGCAATGGAAATATTACCAAATAACTCCAACGTTGAGCAATTTCAACTTTTACTTTCAGCTAAAAATTGTAGTGCTTGAAGATCAGCAAGTCCGGATTTATTATACTAAGAAATCAGACAGCAAAGAAACCTTCACTAGCACACTAACATTTTACGACTAGCGACATTAATAGCATGTTATCTTGGAAACACATCAGACATCAAAGAATGGATACTCAGATTCAGCAGGAGGATACTATTTACCTGGATATGATACCGCACATCATCGAATTCCACCGTGTGGCAATCGATGTCCACGCCCTTGTCGCCACTGCACCGCGCAAACTCGCATTAACCCTCGGGTGAAAAAGGAAAGACGAAAGAATGGTCGTGCAGAGACGTACCTGAGGACGCGATCTTGCAGGATCTGGAGCAGGAACCTGGACGGGGACTGGAGCAGTATCATCTTCCCTGACTCTTCTCCTGCGAACCAGTCCTCTGGCGCCCTGCTCGACCCGATCGATTCTTTCCCAAATCCAATCGCAGGGGAGGTGAAAGAAGCGTGATACGGTGGTGCAGCAGCTCCGGAGCTTCCGGGAGCTGCGGTGCAGCGCAAGACCGCTAGATCTTCCCTTGGGCGGGATCGCCGGTCGCCGGGAGGATGCGACCGCGAATGGGAGACGAACGGGCCGCAGAAGGGAGGAAGAAGAGTGGAGGAGTGGAGATGTGAAGGTGAGAAATGAAAGGGCTTCTTTGCAAACTGTCGGAGCCAGCCAGTTAGTGAGGTACCTCCAGAATCTAACCCTGCAATCTGTATCTGACGTTTGATATCTCCCTCAATAACACGGAAATTGCAGTGGCCAAGCCGAATCGGTGCGCTTCTCCGGCTCTCCCCCTCTCCAATGATCGGCGGCGTCGGCCGCAGCAGGCGGCGCGGGCGTGCGCAGGCGGCCCTGCCCTCGAGCGCCGCCGCGCGCCGCACGGAGCACTCCGTCTCCTGCTGGTCAGTGAAGCACACGCACGGTCTCTCCTCTCGCGCTCGCTCCCCTGCTAAACAGACTCAAACCGCTCGATCTAAATCAAGTTTTACTTAGCTTCCTCTCTGGCCACTCCTAATACTGTGCTAGATCGAGCCTATGCTTGCTTGTGTGTCTCATCTTTCCCACTATGCCAGTATGCAACACTATAGATTGTCTTCTCATGAGAAGACTTGATTTAGAATGTTGCGCTCAAGATTTAATGGGGTGTTTGGTTTGAGGGATCACCTCATCATAGATGGGTTGGTCCATCATGGAATCATCCCATGAAATTTGGTGGAAAGACATCATCCCTTATTTTGTACTAGTCTTATGCTTATGAGGGATGAAGTGGTGATGGACCATCTCATTCCATTCCTCAAACCAAACACCCCATAAATTGGTCCCTTGCTTCACTGATCCATAGAATCTTTTGTAGAATTCAGGCAACCATAGGTGAATTCGTAAGCTTCTTTTGGAAATTTATTGCAGAGATTTGGTGAAATTTTCTATGCTAAAAAAATCTATTGGTGTACTGTAGGAATAAGTGAATCAGTTATGTCCTATTAAACTTTCAGGCCTGCCGCTTGTGCTCATTGCTCAGGCCTGCTCCTGAAAATTGAAGTACTTCCCCTGTGCCTATCAATCAGCAGAAAGGTTTTAAACCATAGAGTATAAAACTATAAACGAATTGGTCCCCTTTTTTTTGTTTCACCTTAGATATAAAGCTTCTTTGTCATGGCAAACCTCCAGGATGGAAAGTTTCTCTGTTTTCGGTAACACCTGTTTTGCGGCTTATCATGGAAAAAAATATATTCAACTCTAAAGAGTAATGCATAAGATGTTGTTTGGCATACAATTTAGCTTTTCAATTTACTTATGTCTATTGTATATTTCACTCTTGTCATTTTGTACTATAATATTCACTTATCGTGCTTATGCAAACATTAGGTATTGCGACTGCAAAATATATGCCTTCAATGACATCATATTCAATTTGGGGTGGAGGCATGCTAGGTATGCTTTATCTTAGCTTTTTGAAGTTTTTTTTAATTCTATAATTTTCTCATGCGTGCAGAACTGCAGATTTCAGGTAGCACCATTTTCTCTGTGAGAAGAGTATAGCATATATGCAAAAATGATCAGAAATAAACTTTTACATAAACCAAGTTTTATCTGTTTACTACACAGCTTTTATCTCATTGATCTAATTTTTAATTCATTCTCATCTCTTTTCACTTTTGCTTGGCAATAGATCTTATCTTACAAGGCATCCAAACTGTCCACACATGACATGTGTATATAAATTTTCTGAGTTTAAATCAAGTCATTTCTGAAGCAATGCTGTCCATACAAAAGACCGAAGTTAAACATATTCTGGCAGATCTGGCATTCTAAGAAGGCCGATAGCCAGTTTAGTACCTGACTTCATTTGTGTACCTATGAACTGCAAGAGTTTTGTTTCTTTTCTTTTCTGAGAGAGAGAGAGAGAGAGAGAGAGAGAGCACTCTGAGCATTTTATGTCATCTTCTTTTCTGAAACTTTAAGCATATACTCCTGAAGACTATTGTTTGATAGCCATCTTATTATAAACATTACGTGGTTTCCTTTTTATACTTACTATGTAGGGCCGAGCCATTGATCGTCCTTGAAGTCTACTAAGTTAATTCTTTTTTGCAGATACATGAGAGCATGGTTTTCTGTAGGAGCTTATTTCTCTCTCATTTGTTTAGTTGGTATATCCGTGGTAAGTTAAATGGCATTATGGCAAATAATTGTTCCCAATATTCTAGTCTGTATATTAATTCAAAAAGTTTAACAGTGTTCATCCATGTCATGAAACTCATGATGTGGCTGCATAAATTATTAGAACAGTAAGTGCAAATTTAACTTGGCAATTTACGATATTAACTGATTATGTCACAGAATCCAGAATAATTCTATATTCCTCTATTAGTGACCTTGACATATGATGGCCATTTCTTAATGTTATTAAAGTTCACATAACTGTCTATAGAGTTGAAGTTGGTGCTTTCAATAATTCAGTTCTTATTCAGGGAAGCATAGAGAATTGATTTGTTTTTTCATTACTTGCCAAAACAGAGTTGTTTTCCACCTTTGCGGCTTGCTTTTTTTCACAAAGATTTCATTAGGACTCTAGTAGTATGACATGAATATTGGAAGTACTGACTATATTCAACAGAGGCCAGGCCACCAACTGATTTGCTTTTAATAAATTCATTGACTGTTGTTAATCTTTATCTTCAACTTCATTGGTTCCTGGGTTTTCACTGTATCAATTATCACTGTTGTTTTATAAATAGTGTATTGGATGCTGGGTATAGCAGGTAGTCCACATGTCTTTTCTTTACAATTTTGGACAGTCATATTGTTCTGTTGCAATTTTCAGATGATATTGTGGGATTCAATTGGTGCATTTTATTTTAGCGGTGGATCTTTTACTGCCTGGTTACAAAATCTACTGGTGAGCAGACATTGGCGCTTCTTTTTTCAACCTTTCACATGAACCACTCAACATGCCTTTTACTTATTGCAGGTTTTCAGCTTCAGCATATCGATAATGGACACCGCAATCATCATTGTATCAACAATTTTATCTATTGCTTTTCATGAATTTGGACATGCTATTGCAGCTGCAAGGTCTCTTATCTCGTATCTGCTCATGCACCTTTTTTGTGAGATGTGCTGCATGTGTTTGTATGCATCAATAAAATGCATTCTTTATTTGATACTAAAACATTTTGGGTGTTGTCTTACAATATTACTTCCACCAACTTATATAATTCTTTTTTTCTCATGCTTTTGACATTCATTGCTAAATATGCAACAGTGAGGGTGTACAGATCGAGTATGTTGCGATATTCATAGCTGTACTTTTTCCTGGGGCATTAGTTGCTCTGAACTATGACCTGCTGCAGAATTTGCCTCCTTTTTCCATGCTTCGGATTTATTGTGCGGGAATTTGGCATAATGTTATGGTAAGTTATGCTGATGTGCATGGATTAATTTCAAAATGTTGCAGCAAAACATCTTTTTTGTTCCACAATGCGTTTCCATCTATTGTCAGCATTTGTGGTATGTCATGTTTGTTAAAGTTATAAAACTAGGGTTTGCTATTCACAACTCTGCATCTTATTCATTAATGAAGGGGATATATATAGACATAGATACATGGGCCTCATGGGCTACAAGGGTCACATGGGCTAAGAGAGAGAGAGAGAATGTAGAATACACAATACTCTTAACACCCCCCTTCAAACTCAAAGTGGATCAGGAGGATCTGATACACTGAGTTTGAGTAGATGAAGTCGATGATGTTCTCGAGTGCGAGCTTTAGTGAAGAAATGCGCAACTTGAAGCTCGAGGAATATACTTGAGGCGATGGTCGATCGTTGACAATGAGATCGTGTGAAGGATGCATCAACACCAATGTGTTTTGTCAGCTCATGCTTGACTGGATCACTCGCAATTTGAATGTCACTTGTATTATTACAAAAGAGAGGGGTAGGATTGTCACAACGGACACCAAGATCAATCAAGAGCCATCGAAGCCAAATGATCTCGATGTTGTAGCGGCAAGTGCTCGAAGCTCAACCTCGCACTAGAGCGTGACACCGTGATGCGCTTCTTGGATTTCGGGCAATAGCGAAGTACCAGAGAGAATCTGATGGCGATGATAGATCGCGATCGCCAGGATCACTCGCCCAAGTGAGTCGAGTAAGCGTGGAGCCGGGTGACTCGGCGGCATAGAACAATCGTGCGGGCGCGGTTCCTCTCAAGTATCTCGGACACGAAGAACATGACCATAGTGAAGCGAGGTGGGAGCAGCGACAAATGGTGAGCACATGAGCGGCATGAGCAATGTCCGGCTGGTGGCGATGAGATAGACAAGGCTCCCAACAAGGCGGCGATAGCGGGAAGGATGCATCGGGTACACCGTCGATGGTCGAAGGCGCAAGTGAAGCTCCATGGGTGTGGCGGCGATGCAGTATCTGTCATCCCAGGCGAGCAAGCGGATCTGAACATAGCGATCTTTGAGAGAGATAGTAGCTATCACCGTCGAATGAACCTCAATTCCTAGAAAATAGCTCAATGGTCCTAAATCGGACATCATAAATTGTTCACTCAATTTCTTCTTGACAAAAGCCACGTAGTCCGGTCATCTCACGTGATCGACATATCATCTATATACGAAGAAGCAAAATACGACCTCGGCGAGAAGTGTGAATAAACAAGGCGGTCATGCTCACTCGAGTGAAACCGGCTCGAATCACAGAATCAAGCGCTCAAACCAAGCACGAGGAGCCCGCTTGAGGCCGTGCGAGCTGCGCCTAAGGCGACAAACATAGCTGTAGGAGCCTCAACACGGGGTGGCTACATATGACCTCCTCATGTAGATCACCATGAAGAAAAGCATTCTTGACATCCATCGAGATATAGTCCATGTGCGTATTCTTTGCAATGACAATAAGAGTAATTTGTGGTCATATGAGCAAGCTGGAGCAAAAGTCTCATCATAATCTCGACCATAAGCCTGCTGAAAACCTCTGGCAACAAGACGAGCCTTGTATCGCTCTACTGACCCATCTGACTTGTCCTTTATTTTGTACACCCACTTGCAAATAATAGGAACAACTCCAGATGGTAGCGGGACAAGATCCCAAGTGTCTGTGCACTCTAATACTGTGAGCTCCTCTGTCATAGCCAACTGCCACTCAGGTATACTGACAGCCTCCTGATATGTACTCGGCTCGGCTACTACACCTGCACAAGAAAAACCCCATCTCTCTGGTGCCTGAATAGAAGAACGATCACGTAGGGCATATCGTGATGTAGTAGAACGATCGTCAGAGTCGATGGTACCGTGGGAGGATCAAGTGGAGAGAGAGGGGGCGAGGATCGAAGGAACTATCTGTCGGCCACTATAGTGGAAGGGAAAAGTGGAAGTGTCAGAAACTGGTGGAGCTGGTGGAGAAGGCACGCTAGAAGGTGAAACTGGTGGAGAAGGTGTATCTGGAGAAGGCAAGTCTGATAAAGGAATAGGAGGTAGACACAAAAAGGAAGTGGAATCTGTTGAAGGAGAAGTGGGATGTGTAGAAGAATGATGAAAGAAAGGTCGTCCCTCATCAAAAGTCACATCACGAGAGGTGCGAATGCGACGTGTTGAGGGATCATAGCAACGATAGCCCTTATGCTCATGACTATAACCTAGAAAAACACACTCAACTGACTGAGGGCTCAGCTTTGTGCGCTCACGAGGTGCTAGAAAGACATAGCAGACACAACCAAAAACACGAAGATGAGCATAGTGAGCAGGTGCTCTGTACAGGACCTCACCAGGACACTTGCCCTGAAGCTTGGAAGAGGGCTAACGGTTAATAAGATAGACTGCTGTAGAGACCGCTTCCCCCAAAAGTGAGAGGGGGCAAAGGAGGAAATGAGAAGAGTACAAGCAGTCTCGATGATGTGACGATGCTTGCGCCGGCAACACCATTACGAGCATGAGCACCGAGGACACGAGAGGCGAGGAAGAGTACCTCGAAGAAAGGCGACGAAAGGCGAGGAAAGATACTCTCTCCCAGTCGAGCGGAAAACACGAATGGAAGAAGAAAGCGTGTATGAACTATCTTAGCAAAAGATTGATAAATAGAAATCAAGCGAGAGCGATGTTTCATAAAATAGATCCAAGTATATCGAGAGTGATCATCAACAAATATGACATAATAACTATGACCACCCTTCAAAAAAAGGAGATGGACCCCATACATCCGAATGCACCAAATCAAAAGATCAAGAAGGCGAGAGGTACTCTTTGGGATATGGAAGTTGTAGCTGTTTCCGACTTACAACCAGTACAATGAAAACTAGACTCAATGGTGACATGACCTAAGGAACCCCGGTGAACTAGAGTCGTGGCGAGCTCCACAAAGATGACCAAGTCGATGATGCCACTTGTGAAGGAAGACCCAACAGAGGCGAGATGATGACATAGCGAAGACACTAAGGCCTTGACGTCTTGGTGGAAGGAAGATGTAAGGTGTCCAGACATAGAGACTAGGAGAGCCTCTGGCGATGGCGAGAACCAATCACTCTTACGCTCTGACGATCTGAATAAAACAAGAAGAATCATCAAATCCAATGAAACAGTACATATCGGTTAGTTGACCAACGAAAGAAGATTCATAGATAAGCGAGAACAAAAGACACACCGAGAGCAGAGAGAAGCGAGATGTAGAGAGAATGCCACGATGGGTAATAGAGCAAGGTGTACCATCGGCGGTGTGAACATATGTAGCATCACTCACGGGCCTCGAGCAACAAGTCGAGAGCATCGGATGTGACATGAAAAGAGGCACCGAGTCCAAAACCCAGGATGAGCGGCGCTAGAAGCGAAGGTGCAAGCGATGTCATAGCGAGACACTAATCCGAAGTCACGGTAGATGTGGATGTGGCGGCGATGGATCGCTGCTGGAAGGCCGATGGGTGCTCCACGGCGACGGTCGATGGTCGCATCAGTACGATAAGCAATAAGTCGATCCGGATGTAACTTGAAACATTTGTCAACATGATGACCGATCCTCTTGCAATGGGAACATACAAGCATTCTGTGGGTGTCGCTGGTAGATCCGGACATTGTGAGAGACTCGAGCGCGCATGTGGTGAGGATCTGAGAAAGACATAAGTGAATGAAGACGAGTCTCCTCTGCAATCAAACTAGAGAGCACCTCAGTCAAAGTCGGTGGAGTGGGATAGTTGAGCAACCGAGTGCGAGCAGGCTCAAACTTCGATCAAGCCCCATCACAAAGCGATACATAAGCGTCTGTGAGCATACTCATCTTTGGCGGCACAAGGCGACAGAACAGCAGCGATTTTCGGTGTCATAGACTCAGAGGACGATGATATGAGTGAAAGCATTGTAATACTCCTCCATTGACCGATCCATTTCTTTGCTGAAGACTATGAATGTTCTTGAGCGATGTGAAGCGAAGAGCACCACTGGACTGAACATATCTCTTCTCAAAGTATGTCCACATCTGCTTGGCTGAAGTATGATACTCAAGACTCATCCGCAAAGAAACATCAACACTTAGCACAATGCCGGTCATGACACGATCATCCTCTTTCTGCCAAGACTTTAATACCTCAACATCAAACATCTTCGAATCAGGAGGATCGTCAGTCAAATGAGAGGCCAAACCATAACCTCTGAGAGTAGTCTTGACTGAGAATGCCCATGCCCGGTAGTTCAACCCATCGAGCTTGATGTCCGTGAACACAAGAGATGAACTACCTCCAAACATTGAGTCAGATCTAGCCATACCACACAACATTATAGAGCAACAGTACTAATCACACAGCAGTACTAATCTCAGAGCAGCAGTACAGAGCAGCAGTATACTAAGCAACAGCACCAAGCAATATAAAACTCAAGCAAGCAGAGGAGATACCACTCGAGATCCACTGAGCAGCAAGTCGTGAGGCGGCGAGAGAGGACCGGAGCGAGAGAGATCGGCGCAACCTCCAAGCGCAAGGGCTGCAGAGCAGAGGAGGCGGAGACCAGAGGACCACACCAAGGCGAAGGACTCACGGGCTGCGTGGATCCAGAGGGGGCAGCGTTCTTTAGGCGCGTGCTTGACCTCCAGGCGGAGCAGAGGAGGCGACGGAGACGAGATGAAGCTGTGGAGGCCGACTGCAGATCCAGGCGGCGCGCAAAATCCGGGCGAAGGAAGAACCACCGGGCCGGAGCTCAAGAGGAAGGAGAGGCGCTAGCGTCGAGCTTGATCCGGATCCGCGTCGAGATGTTGCAGCCGCAGCAGAGGAAGAAGCCGCAGAGCGCGGTGGAGTGGAGGACGGCCTCGGCGGCGTAGAGAGCGCGTCGTCGAGGAGGAACACCACGAGCCCCGCCTTCTCCTCCCACTTCCACTGGTAGAGATCTTCTGGCCGTGCAAGATGAAGCAGCAGAGCTGCTCAGGCCCGCCGGCCCGAGCGAAAAGCTCTGCTAGCAGTACCAGACAGCGTCGGCGGCGGTAGAACTGAGGCTAGGGTTAGGGTTAGGCTCTGATACCATGTTAAAGTTATAAAACTAGGGTTTGCTATTCACAACTCTACATCTTATTCATTAATGAAGGGGATATATATAGACATAGATACATGGGCCTCATGGGCTACAAGGGTCACATGGGCCAAGAGAGAGAGAGAGAATGTAGAATACACAATACTCTTAACAATGTTAACCTATAGTGATCACTGATCCGTGGTGCTCAAATCAAAAGAAACATTTATAATTTGTATGCTTGCAGTAATGAGGACACCAAACAAAAAATAATAACAATTAGCTTTATGTAGTTCGGCATAAGATACCATTGGATGTTTCATTTCAAACAGTGTGGGCCTGTTAGTCGCTGGACTCTTACTATTGGTGATAGCAAGATCCTTACTCTCATGGAGAGGATGACACTTGGAGATGGGGCAATTTTTCTTGTATATTTCTCTTCACAATGCCATGCCAACTCGAGGGTTGGGGATACATATTTATAGGGCTAAGCACCAAGCATATGCCAAG
Source organism: Ampelocalamus luodianensis (assembly GCA_036346255.1). Lineage (NCBI taxonomy): Eukaryota > Viridiplantae > Streptophyta > Magnoliopsida > Poales > Poaceae > Ampelocalamus > Ampelocalamus luodianensis. Next base: position 59,685,175 of record CM070618.1, on the reverse strand, counting down.
CATATGCAGAGCATATGCCAATGCCAAGCATATGCTAGTCTAAGATGCTCTGTCCTAGATGTTTGTGTCCTAGATGCTCTGTCCTAGATGCTCTGTCCTCTAAAGCTAGTCCTAAAGCTAGTCCAAGATGCTCACAAAGATCTTGCCCTAAAGAGATGCTAACCGCTGATCAAGGATCTTTGTCCTTGAAGGCGGCAAAGCCAACACAGAGACTTATCCATCAATCTCCCTAAGTCTTGTGTGTCTCCTTGTGAGAATCTGAGCCATCCCGATCCTAGAGCGAGCGTCGTCCTGATTTCAACGCAGGGCGTCCCCAAACTTGATGAGCCTTGAGCGCTGAGTCACGCTCGGAGAAGAACTCCGCCGCCTTGGTCATGTGGTGGGTGTCGTCGGTGTCGAGGCACCACCCGTCGGTCTTCTTTATTCGCGGAACTTTCGGCGGAGGCGTGTGCTTTGGCTCGTCAAGGTGGAGTAAGCCGTGGCGGCGGCGTGGAGGTAGTTCGATGCTCGCTGAGCAATGAACGAGCCGGTTGTTCCTCCTCCTCCGCCGCACGACGTGGGCACGGCGCGTCGTGGTCATCGACAATCACGCCCAATGACCAAGCTTGCCGCAGTTGTAGCAAGAGTCGTCTGCGTCGCTCTTGCTTGCCGGTGGCGCCGCCTGGCGCCTCACGTCATCACCTCGGCGACGTCCTCGTGCCCATGCTGGCGTCTTTGCGCGGCTTGCGCGCTTGCCACGCATCGCGCCGCTGTCGTGGAAGAAGGCTCCCTTCTTCCTGTCACCTTGGCCGCGACCCACCTCCCGAGCGAGGAGGAGCTTCCGCCAATGGTGACGGGTCGAGAGAGGCGTGGCTCATCACCGTTGACGACCTTGAGGCGACCAACGCCTCCTCGATCGTCATCGTGGAGAGATCCAGCAGAGATCGGATCGAGTGAGCCATCTGCTTGTACTTCGGGACTTGGCGAAAGAGCTTCTCGGCGACTCTCCTCGCTATAGGTGTCGTCGCCGAATCGTACCAACCTGCGCAGAGTGTTGAGACGAGAGCAAAGTCATCAACGTCCTCGCACCGCTTGAAGGCGGTCTCCCACCGTGCGCGGTGCTGCAGTGTGGACTTGCGCGCGCGATCGCTGCCGTCGCGTCGCAGCGATGGCGTCCCAAGCCTCCTGGCGATCGCTTGTTGAGAGCGAAGCGCATCTCGGGCGATCTGCGGCGATGAGGGCATCCAGCGCCGTCGATCCGTCGTGGTCGGCGTCGCCGTCACCGGACCGCCTCCCACATGTGTCGCACAGAGCCTCACCTTCATCACCGCGCGCGGCTCGCTCGAAGTTGGCCTTGGGGAGGGTAGGCCACCCGCCGGCGGGCGTCCACGACAACGACACGGAACCCGTGGTAACCACGATGCCGGTCCGGTGAGAGAACCACGCCGCTGTGAAGGCCGCGCTCTCTATCGACCGTCTGCTCGCCGTTGTCGTCGCGGCGCCTCTTCCAGAGCGCCACCGCCGAAGCGCGCCTCCTCCAGAGCGCCACCGCCGAGCGCGCTCCTCCAGAGCGCCACCGCCGTCGCGCCTCCTCGAGAGCGCCATCATCGCGACCGCGCTGTCCGATCGCCGCCAAGCTCGTGGCGTCGCGGCCGCCATCGCGCTGCCGCCTCTGCGCCTCCTCTCCAGCAGCTCAAGGTCCGCGTCAGCCGCTGCCATCGCCAGCGAGATGGGCTGCTGCTGCCGCCGCGCAGACCTTGACCTCTGCTGCTGCGCGACGCGCTGCATCTGCCGCCTGCTGCCGCCGCTTCATCGGCGCTGCCCGCTCGTCATTGCCGCTACCGACGCTTTGCGCTGCGGTCTCTGCCGCTGCCGCCTGGCCGCTGCTTTGCCGCGGCGAGCTTGGCCGCGGCCGACGCCGCGTGCTCGAGGCGGCCGAACGCCGAGATCGCTCTGCGGACATGGCGCGCTCATCGGGGTGTTGCGTGGAGAGAGGCGCTTCGACGAGCCTTTGCCGTCTCCCAGGAGTGGCGTGGATACCGGGCTGCTGCGCTCACTGGTGAGGCTGCGCGAGGCGAGAAGGAGATGAGCAAGAGATGCTCGGCTACAGGATACACAAGCTCGATACCACTTGTTAGTATTTGGACTCTTACTATTGGTGATAGCAAGATCCTTACTCTCATGGAGAGGATGACACTTGGAGATGGGGCAATTTTTCTTGTATATTTCTCTTCACAATGCCATGCCAACTTTGAGGGTTGGGGATACATATTTATAGGGCTAAACAGCCAAGCATATGCCAAGCATATGCCGAGCATATGCCAATGCCAAGCATATGCTAGTCTAAGATGCTCTGTCCTAGATGCTGTGTCCTAGATGCTCTGTCCTCTAAAGCTAGTCCTAAAGCTAGTCCAAGATGCTCTGTCAAAGATGTTGTCCTAAAGAGATGCTAACCGCCAGTCAAGGATGCTGTCCTTGAAGGGCGGCAAAAGCCAACACAGAGACTTATCCATCAGGGCCAAGATATCAAAGGCGACCTTAATGAGCAGGCCATTTTGGAATATCTTCACCTCTGGGATTTGATTAGGACAGTCAGCACGATGCAGGAGGAAGATAACTTCCATTGGCGCTGGGAGGCCTCGGGGCTGTACTCCTCTCGTTCAGCTTACCTGGCCTACTTCATTGGTTCCGAGCGTTTCGCCTGCGACAGGGCAATCTGGAAAGCGGCGTCTCCTCTCAGTGCAAATTCTTCCTTTGGTTGGCGGTCCGCAGGCGCTGCTGGACAGCAGATAGGTTGGAGCGCAGAGGCCTCTCGAGTTCTACTGTCGTTCGGCTAGCGAAACAATTGATCACCTACTCATTGGTTGCGCTGTCACCGCCCAGATCTGGGCTCGCTTCCTCCCTCGAGTTGGATTCCAAAGCTGCATGTCGGCCGGTTAGCCTTCCCTAGAACAATACTGGCTCTCCGCTCGCAGTTCAGTTTCGAAGAGCCGACGTCAAGGACTCGACTCATGCATCATTCTCATATCGTGGATGTTATGGAAGGAAAGGAACATGCGCGTCTTCAACAAGGTGGCTTCTTCGGCGAGCATGTTGTTTCAAATGATTTCCGATGAGTTCCGCCTTTGGCGTATGGCGGATGCTCAGTGTTTGGCGGAGCTGCCATTTCCGGAGTAGTCCCTTTGTATTAGGTCGCCTAGCTCTTGACTCGCACTGTACTAGGTCGCCTAGCCCTTTTAGTGTTTCTCCTTTTGTTTCGACTGCTTTTGTTGTTGTTATATTTTACTTCTACTTAATGGAATGACGTGCAAATCTTTTGTGCGTTCTCAAAAAAAAAAAGATATCTTGGAAAGTTAGTATCCTACACTGAACAAGCATGTGCCAATCTTCTCATGTAGGTAATAATTAGGTTTTTGCCTGCAAATTCTGTTACTGCATTTCAATTGGACACCGGAAGGAATACATCAGCAAATATATGTCTAAAGTACACTGTAGGGAATTTCCCATGTGGCTGAGACATTGAATAGCTGATATCAATCTGTAGGAGGTGATTTTTACCATATTTTTCGTGGTTGATTTTATCCTAAATCAGAGCCTTTGAGGTATATCAAACAAATAAAAACAATTGCTGGTTTAAAAATTGAGTGTTGACCTCTAGTCAGAGAAGAATGACAATAGCTAGAAACTTTTCATATGAACATTTATTTACATGGAGATACAGGGCAAGGAGGATCGGACCACAGAATATTGTTGAGGGTTTGCAAGCTTTGTAACAACACTTTCAGTCTTAGGTGTAGCCCGAGGGGAATTTAATGATACATACTTGTATACTTTGTCATATTTGAGAAGTACCAGTTCTGCAATATTAATTGAAATTCTTAATACCCCATTTTCATAAGCCTGTCACTCAACTCATAATGATGTCTCTGTTATGATTTCATGTTTAATAGTTTTGTGCAGTATGTGCGCTGATGGCATTCTTACTTCCTATGGTGCTGTGTCCTCTCTACACGAGTGGTGATGGCCTTATCGTAAGTCTGTTTCTTTGCACTTTTCAACATTTTGATCTCAGCAATCTTTCCATTCTAAGAAACTGTCAGAACAGGTCATGAGAGTCCCACAAACATCTCCTCTGTCAGGATACTTGTCTGTTCATGATGTTATTCTCTCTGTGGATGGTCTAAACATAACAAGAACTGACGAATGGATGAAAATGCTGGCTCAAGGCAATGCAGAAAAAACCAGTAGTCCTGAGTTCCTTGAAGGCTCCCAGAGCTATGGTGCCACTAGTTCTGGCAAGGGTTATTGTGTCCCAAACTCATGGATGGATGCGAGCAAGAATCTCTGGCAGATAAATGACAAGCTATCTTGCCCAGATGAACTGATAGCCTTTGAAAAAATTACATGTAATGGTTCTGCCACTTTTTCTGGTGAGACTGGCAGAGGTAGTGACCAGAAGGAAGCTGAGGACAAATATTGCTTGATTGCAAAAGATGTAGTTAAGCTTAGAAAATGTGGAAACGGATGGTGGGGTACTGAACATGATGAAAGTAACTGTGCCTGTTTGGAGGTAAGAATCCTATTTTTTGTTGACTTATTATTATAATGTGACAATGAATTAGAAGTCTTTAAAAATAATCCTGAGGAATTGCTTCCTTCTGGTAATAACATTTATCCTTTTTTATGATCTACCTACTCTGCTTGATACAAAGTGTGTTTGATCAATGCTGACAGGATGAGTACTGCTTGGTACCTGTTCTGACCCCAGGCTTTTCATGGATAGAGATCTCCTATGCCAGGCCATATTATTTAGAGTGTTTACAAAAAGTTGGAAATTTATCATCATCACATGCTAGAAATAATAACTTTGGACCGAGTCCTTGCGAGGGAACTTTTGTTTATGTGGGTGATCCGTTATCAGCAGCACGTTCTGTTAAGTTATCCTCCTACAGGCCTCGATGGGCACTCTTTCTTTTCATTGCAGATGTTCCTTATATCTTGGAAAATGGTTTAAGTTATATGCTTCATGTTTCTGCAGCGTTGGCTGTAGTCAATTGCTTACCGGTAAGTCCTTCCTTTACTGAAGGTTTCTTTGGTATTGCCCTACAGGGCTACAAGTAGGATCGTGTTAGAAAAAAATTGACCTCACTCTTTACAGCAAAGAAACTGTTATGATCCTTAGATCATAGGGGTAAACATCATCGGGAAGATAGCCGGGTGACGTCGGCTGCTAGGGGAGAGGGAGACTATAGATTAGGGAGATGAAGGGGATTGGGACTTAGACTTGTATTCTTATTGCTTGCTTATGAATAGTGCGGCTCCTCTCTTTATATAGATGAGGTTAGCCCCTAACAATATGGAAACTATCATATCTAATGCAACCAATCAACTAAGGATAAGATAATATCCATACTTTCTAAATATGAAGATATGCATCTAACTATTCCTAATATAAAGATAATATCAATCAATAATCTCTAGAAGATAACTTGCTAATAAAGGAAACAACCAATTTGTTTGACGCACTGTTCATGCGCATGAACAGTGCGCATGAACAGTAACTCCTACCATGATAGCCTCCTTCCATGGTCGTAGCTCCCCCTGGGCCCACGCCCATGACACTACTCCTCCTATGCATACCGTCCTCGGCGTGGTGGCGCCATGGTTGAAACCCTAGGAGACCCCATGTTGACGAGAGGTCGTGGTGCCAGCGGAACATTGCATGGAAGATAGTCCGCAACGCTCCAATAGATGTTGGCTGGTCGCGTGGAGAAGACAGTCGTTGGGCAGCGGCCTTCTTCCTCGGCGAGGGTACCGTTTGGGTAACCACGGGCAGGGAGGTGGACGATGCAGAAGTCACGGGCGAAATCAGAGATGTCTCCGGCAGCGCAAATCGCGCAACAGCTGCTGCCCGTGCCTCCTCCTTCTTCTCCTTTTCAATCAGCTTGGCCACCATAGCCACCATGTTTGCCAAGATGACTTTCATGTCGTCTACGCCGGCACTCATCTCGTTGAGGGTGGTCCTCATGGCCTTGAAATTCTCGGCAGCAGAAACCATGGTGTTGGCTCTGATACCAAGTTGTTATGATCCTTAGATCATAGGGGTAAACATCATCGGGAAGATAGCCGGGTGGCGTCGGCTGCTAGGGGAGAGGGAGACTATAGATTAGGGAGACGAAGGGGATTGGGACTTAGACTTGTATTCTCATTGTTTGCTTATGAATAGTGCGGCTCCTCTCTTTATATAGATGAGGTTAGCCCTTAACAATATGGAAACTATCATATCTAATGCAACCAATCAACTAAGGATAAGATAATATCCATACTTTCTAAATATGAAGATATGCATCTAACTATTCCTAACATAAAGATAATATCAATCAATAATCTCTAGAAGATAACTTGCTAATAAAGGAAACAACCAATTTGTTTGGCGCACTGTTTACGTGTATGAACAGTATGCATGAACAGTAACTCCTGCCATGATAGCCTCCTTCTATGGTCGTAGCTCCCCTTGGGCCCACGCCCATGACAGAAACATGGCAAGAAACTTTAGGAAAATCTGCGGGTATGATAGTTGAAACTTCTGAAGTGTTGAGATTTGGCTGTAATTTTGTTATTTTTCTTTTTCCTCTTTCTTTTTTGGATTACTGATGTTGCTATTTGCTTAAATACCAACACATACAAACACGTACGTCTGTGTTTGAGAATTCTATTTTGTGCATGATCACTGAACGCTTTGGTTTTTGGACGCTCTTCTTTTCTTATACTTGTTTTGTAGTTACCTGACTTGAACTTACACTTAGGATGTTAGCCTACTGTGTCTCAAGAGTTCAGAAAACTTTTCTGGCACCTAACCATGTAACGATGAACAGGTATATTTCCTGGACGGGGACGCTATTTTGGAGACTGCTTTATGCTACATTGCTTGTTTTACCCAAAGACAGCAGCGCAAAATTCTTAAGGTTTGCCGCTTTTTGTGGACGGTCCTATCCATCATTATGTTCTCAAGGATCCTATATTCCATGGCACTATATTATGGCTATGTATGACTCGTATTTTCCTTATCATAGTACCTGTCAGCTGTATGAGATCATACACAATCAGTCTGCAGGATGTCCTCCTTATGAAACAATGGCAGTCTGACATTGTTACAAAATGATGTAATATTGCCCCTTACAAGTAGAAGTACTTCGGTAAAACAATCGGTCTTCAGGATGCCCTCCTTATGAAACAATGGCAGTCTGACATTGTTACGAAACGGATGTAATATTGCCCCTTATAAGTAGATGTACTTCAGTAAAGTCCATGTTTAAAATTTTGGATAATTCCATGGCTTGTAGAATATTTGGAATCGAGATATATAGTGGGTTTGCAACTCACCATTGTAAAATATAACAAGGTTCTCGAATTTCAATCAATCTCCGTGTGTTTTGATGGAGCTCTATTTAAATCTCAGTAATGAAATATTAATCAATTTTATTAATTTCTTTCGTTCGTTAGTTAGGTCTTTTTTTCGCTTTTCGTGTTCATGTTTTTTCTAGCCTAGCCTTTTGTTCTTCGTATTTTCGTTTCGGCTTCGGTTTCGGCTTGTGTTGGTTTGTTGTATGGATGATCGTTTTCTCTCTCTACTTAATAGAACGATGCGCAAGTCTTTTGCGCGTTCCAAAAAAAATATTAATCAATTTTACAGTGTATAGGATAAAATCTGAATCTGGATGTGTGGTAATTCTTTCAGAAAAATATGGTCGGCACCTGCCAAAATTCCCAACCTCGCAAATGGTTTTCAATTAAAGGAAAACAGCCGCTTTTAGCACATTTTTTCGCCTGCAACTCAGCGAGGCAAGTAGCAGTACATCAACAAGGTTGCAGCTGGGAATGGTGTTAATACCATATTTTGGTCAGATCGCTGGCTCAACGGTTGTAGTATCTCCAACCTTTTCCCATGCTTGGCGAAGGCGATCCCTTTGCGCCTGCGGAGATCAATATCGGTCGGCCAAGCTCTTCACGACTCCGCCTGAAGTTCGGACATCAGGGGCCCTATCGATGCACGTTATGTTGATGAGATCCTTCGTCTCTAGGAAACTTTGCAAACCATTGATCTATCTGCAGGACAGCAAGTGTAACATCCCAATCTTGGGCTTGTGTTTCAAATGTAAGAAAATCAGTAGAAATTAAAACTTTTTCTTACATCATGTATTTCACAGCCAAACAATTCTTGTACAAGGGATTATGGAAATACATTGTCACAAGTCTAGTTGATCCAAATCTTGGCATTCCAAAAACAATCTTGTCAAATCTTATGATCATCTTCTGAAATATTTTTCCTAAATCTCTGTGATGGTATGTGACCCTCTCGAAAAATTTCACAATTTTGGAAATTGTTTGAATATTTTAGAGGCGATCAAACCTGTTTGACTCTCACCAAACATTAAAGCAGAGCCTTTGAATTTTTGAGATTTATTCACGTATAAAACCTCGAAAATTTTACACAAGGTTAATATCCGAGTTAGCAAGCTCTCAGAAATTTTCATAATTTTTGGAGTTATTTGCTACCTCAAATAAATCATTCAAAGTCTCTGCTCCTATTTCAAAGTCAAACTTAGTTTTATCATTACTCGGGTTCGAGTCGACTCGCTCGAAGAATTGATTCGGTCGATCAACTAAGCATCGAGCCACTCTTTAAAACGCGCTTTGATCTCGCCCGTTGGATCTAAATCGCACGGTCCGCGCGTGTAAGACTTCGGACCTTCGGCTGCTTGCGCGATTGTCACCGCTAGATCTCCATCCAACCGTTGAGATTCTCCGCAACCTTCGACCCTCCGGTTGCATTTTTGAATCGAGCCGTTGGATTAGGATCCAACGCCGCGCACTCTCGTTGTAATCTTGAGTTTACAACGTGGAGCCATCCGAGCCGCTCGTTTCTAATCGTAGGCTCGCAATCTCCCGCTGTGTTTTAAACCCGAGGCGTGGCTGTACGTCCGATTTAGATCGAGGGTCGAGAATCACCGAGCATTTTTCTGGTCTTCTTCTACCTCACGTGACGCGAGCAATCAGTAGGGAGTAATGGCAGATGTCATTTCTTGCTCCTAAAGCCACCCTAGCCGACGCTTAGGGGTATGGGCGTACATTGAGCTAGGCCATGCCCTAATGCACGTCTTCACCTCTTTTTCCTTGTCGGCCGCACCTTGTGCTTTGTGTTTTGCCGCCCGAAAGAGGTGTGGTGCAAACCCTAATGCCCTCATGGCTTTATAAGCACTCTCAATGCCTCCTGGTATTTCTTTAGACCACCATCAAGCCCCATTCACAAAATTGGAGCTTAATACCTCAAAAATGGCAAATCGCCATTGTTGACCCGTGGAGCTCCATTGGTGTTCTTGGTGTTCCAGTGGTCCTCCTTCATGTTTCTTTGCCCTAACCTTATCTCCTTATCATCTTGAACATTTCCCCTCACTTAATTTTGGATTTGATTCTCAGGAATTGTCCAATTTGGGATTTGTTCAAATTCGGCCGAAATTGGTCATCTTCTTCCTCAGCTCAGGTGAGTGCTCCATTTTCCAATTCTTTGCTCATGTAGCTTCTGTGGACCTTAATGAAGCTATTCTGATGCTTTGGTATCACTCATTTGGCTCAGGGTGTCGTTTTCAAACCTTCTTCTCCAAGTCCGGCGAGCTTTCACCGTGATCTAGCACCTCCGGCCATCTTTGAAGCTTCTCGTCCCTAAGGTAGCTTCTTATTAGTCCTTAGAAGCTTTGGCACCCGCATCCTAGGCTTGCAGCTGAGCTTTTCGCTATTTTCGTGTTTAGCAAGAAAGCTCCTCTTTCATTTCCGGCTAGCCGGCGTTCTAGTCCTCACAGCACGGCGAGAATGCTACCATTAGATTCGTAGTGCTATTGCGAATCCATTTTGGTCCTTGGTGGCCGCCGCGCCGATGTCGCGGCGATTTGCCGTTGAAACCACTCGGGTTTGCACGCACGGCGCTCCCGTTCCGTACTTAATTAGGACACATTAATTGCCAATCATTAGTTAATTAATTGGTCTTAATCATTATTGTTGAGCCACCGACCGTGGGCCCAACATCCTTTAATCACTCTCGGTTCAATCTCGCATCGTTCGACATCATTAAGATTAATCATTGGTTAATTGAATGTGCCGGCATTTAATCGCCGCCGAAATCTCCTGCGGGTCGCGACTTGTGGGCCCGAGGGTTAAGATCTAATCTCGTGAGTCATTAGTGTCTATTTAATGATAATCATTAGAAGCATTAATCCGCCCTAACCGCCACTCTCGATCGACAAGTGGGCCCGATGCATCGTGCACGTGGGTTAAACCAAGCGTGGTGACTGAAGTCACCGACATGCGGTCCCACATGTCAGCATCTCCCTTTGAACTGCGTTCAATACCTACCTTTCATTTTTAGATCTGCGGCCCTGATCTTTGTGTGCGTTCGGACCCTCCGGTTGCCTTGATCGTTCTCGACCGTCGATCTTTCGATCAACGGCTGAGATCGTGTATGCAACCGCACCGTCCGAATGCATACACGAGTATGCGCCGTTGGATCTTGATCCAACGGTGGGCTCCGTTTCGAGTTGGCGCGCGTCTTGTTTGTTTTGCCGCGTGAGCCGTAGGATTTTAGATCAAGGGTTGAGAGTTGTCCACGTCGTTTTCTTTTATTCGAGTTGTTCTGTATTTCGGTAAGTATTTGTTTAACAACTGAAAATGATATAAAAACTTTAGAAACTCATAACTAATTCATTTTAACTGCTTTTTAGATAATTCCAACTGTAATAAATTTTGTTGTCACTTTAGTTTATTATAAAAATGGAATTAAGCATATTCCCGTAGCAGAAAATTGTGTAACTAGAAATAACTTGATTTCTGTCATTTTGAATATTCCAGAAATAGTTTTAATCTTGAAAAATGCATATCTTTTCTCAGATAAATCCAAATTGTGCCAAATCAACTTTGTTAAATTCATCTGTTAGTATACTTTCATATAAAATAGGATTTGAGCATGTTCATAATTCTGTAAAATGACTTGCATTAGATTTACAACTTAGAAAAATCATAAGTAAATGTGTATAACTCCAAATTTAGTAAATCCAACTTTGCTGTTATTAGGATGTCATAATCTACCTGCTATAAAAATTTCAGACCTTAGATCATTCTGGAAAATTTCACCATGAACAGTGTTAATTATTAATTAGGTTACTATAGAATTTGAGAAAGAGCATTTTGCTCATATTTTTTGCGTGCTTAGTTCAAATTTCATAATTCTTGTTCCTGTCATTGTTTTAGACCATTCCCTAGCTGTTGTGTAGATTTTATTAGATTTGGATGTGTTTTGCCTTTGGAATTTATTTGGTGTTCTTCGTTCTTATTTGCTTATCGCCTTTTCGCGTTAGGTTCCGAAGACAATATTATTAATCTTGATATTGAGCCACGACCATCGACCTGCACTTCACCAGCAAGCAGATGTAGCATTCATTTGATCATATTGTTCCTACTATTTTCAAATTCTAATATATTGTTTGCAAATTCTATGTATGCATTGCTATGTTGTTTTAAACTATTGTCGATAGTTGGCCTACTAGATGCATTATCGAGGAAATGTTTATTCCTCTACCATCAAGCCTAGGTTACTTGTCGTGATTTTGGGTTCACTGGATGGACCCTTGTCACTTAGTAGTTTACGCGTCATTATGCTTAGCCATGCTTAGTTGTTGGTAGAAATGGGCGGTTATCGACTGCCGATAAACTTGATCACACAAATGTTATAATATGTATATTTCAGCCTTGTGTTTTGTCTAAATTGCAAAACTAAAACTGAAAATGAAAACAATTTAGACTTGGGCACAATGGTAAGATGGTGTGATCTTTCGGTGTGAATGGAATGGTGCCCGGTCAATTAAGGACCGAACTACTTGTGAGTATCATTATCCGAGCATTACAAAGGCGTGCTAACCACACTAGAGGATATGGGACCTCTCTTAGCCAAGTACTTTGGGTGTGTTAATTAATGAGTCGCGTGGTGGGTTGCATATTTGATTATATGCAACATGGACACGCTTGGAGGGGGAACACCCGCCGAGGTCGGTGTATCTTGCTCCACGTATGGGTCCTTGTGATCCATATTTCGTCGCAGATCACTAAGGATTAACCCCATACGTGCGTCTCTTGATTAGCATACTCCATTGGAAAGGGTTCGAGGACTTAGCCGTCTTGGCATACCAAAGGAAGTGTACTTAATAGCTTGGCAAAAGGCGGTGCGAAGTGTGGGTACATTGGTACACCTGCAGGATTAAAACTATTCGAATAGCCTCGCCCTAGGTTATGGACACGCTTGGATAAGCTTTTCAAGAGTTAGACTACAACCATTTTCAAAATTAAAACTTGATGGGTGGTATGAATCAGGATTCATGCTATGTTGTGGTGGCTTTGGGAAAAGTCACTTCTAGGTGGATACTTGTTACTTATGTTTACTGTTGTTATTTAAATGCTTAAAACAGATTTTACAAACTGTTGTTCAACTTATTACAATATTGCAAATGAAACTTGCTTTATGCGCCCAAAGAACCATATAACCTCATTCCTTTGAATACGACTTTCATGTAGCTATGTATAGGCTTGCTACTGTAAGTCTTGCGAGTACATTTTGTACTCACCGCATTGCTTGTGTTGTGCAGAGGATGATAGTGAGTCCGATGGACCTCACTTTTGTGAGTTGTCTTTGTGGCTATTTGGCGATTAGCTTGGCGGCCCGGTCGGTTGCCCTGTGGTGTTATGTGGCTAACCGGTCGTCTTTTGGTTTAAGCCATCTTATGGCAACTTTTGCTTCCGCTGTTACTTATTTGCTACTTATGTCATTTGGCCGGTCGGCTGTGTTGTAATAACTTATATTATGTATGTCCTTTGGTAGACTTGTTATAATCTGTTGTATGGAATTGATGCATGCTTGGATGTGATGCATGTGTGCTGCTTGTTCTGGGAGGCACATATTCATCGAGACGCGGATTATTCTATTTGTGATACTAGAACCAGAGGAAGGTTAAGTATTACAAGTTTAATAAACCGGGGTCTCACAGAGCTTGGTATCAGAGCCATACTGACCGTAGAAACCCCTAGCTTGGTCGTCCCTAGAATATTTTGAAAACTTACTTTCCAAATATCAGTGCTTTCCTGAAAATCTTAAGTAAGTTCTCAGATTTTACTCCTCACCTATCTTAGTTTGCTCATCTCACCTCATTCTAAACTAAATTTGAAAGCTGAGTTTTCCTCTCATCTTCCTTCAAAAGATAGTTGTTAACCGAGTAAACTGGTTTTGGGTGAATCATGAGAGTTATAAAATGAAAGTGTTGGCTGTTTTGAGAAGATTAGGAGCTGCTGGGAGCTACAAATTTCGGCCAAAAGTTGAATGGGAAAATCTGGACAGCAAGCAAGATAATTTCTGGACAGCTAGCATTTGGGTAGTAAAAGTGCTGAAAATGAGAGGTTAAATCCACTAAAACTTGTGGGGGATAAAAGGGTAAGAAGTGATATGAGATAGCTAAGTGTTTAACCCTCCTTTAGTATGATTTCCACCCTATTTCCTAGCTGTTTCGAACAGAAGTAATATTCTGAATTTTGTCTTCCTGAAAATTGATTACTCGTTCTTCCATACGAGTTAGTCATAATAGGAAGATGGTTGTTATCTTTATGATCTTGCTGCAATTTTATGTGGTTATTTGAGCTTTTAAAGGTTGTTTTGTTTAGTGGTTAGATGTTTTCTTTGTCTCCTGTTCCGAGTTGTGTTTAACCTATTTTTGTGGAACAGATGACAAGAACCACTCATGCACACCGCTACTGGTTCCGATGAGGAGCTTCTCCTCCGACCATGGTCGAGGTTTCGCTCAGACGAGCGGAATCGCATGGACCGGACCCGATCTTGGAGGTCATTACGAGGAACACCTCCTCCCGCCGCCGCTTCAGATCTCGAGGTGGTGGCCACTGGCCTCGTGGTGGGCTTGCGGAGTTTCTCCGCACGCACCGCCTACTTTCTCGACGGAGGACCCTTTGGACGCGGATGATTGGTCGCGTCTTGTTGAGCAAAAGCTCAATATCGCCGGTGCCAAGAGCAGAGCGGGCACTCTTTGCATCCCATCGCCTTGAGGTGCAAAGACTATCTTGGTGGGAGAACTTTCTCGCCATGCAGCCCGCAGCCACGTTGTCTCGTGGGATGAGTTTCGACCGCTTCCGCTGGGCCCACATTCGGATGGCCCGATGAAGCTCAAGAAGAAGGAGTTTCTTGCGCTAAGCGATGGCGCAAGTCTCAGATCGGAGTACCTTTATGAGTTTAATCACTTGGCTCGTTATGCTCGGGAGAGGTGGCCTCGATGAGGCTAAGCAGAGAAGTTCATGGATGGTTTGTCCGAGGAGCCGCAGGACAAGCTATCTATTGTGGACTTTGTCGACTTCCGTGCCTTGGTTGACAAGGCCATCGTCGCCGAGCACAAGGCGAAGGCGCTGGGTGAGTCCCGCAAGCGCAAGTGGGAGGCCCATCGGTCTGCACAGGCCGGCCTCACTCGCCCCGTGTTGGGCCCGCACCAGGGGCTCGTGCTTTGGCTTCACCACCGCCGAGGCCGTCTGCGCGCCGCTCGCCCCGCAGCCGTGTTTCAACCATGTGTACTGCGACTCAAAGAAGCAGTTGCGCCCGCAACCCACCGGCCGACGTTACCGCCGCGTCGCAACAAGAAGGGCCACTATGCTAGCAGTTGCCCTCAGAGGATTGGAGCAGCCCTCGTCCTAATGGAGGACGCGGGAATGGTCACACGCCTGACCAGAAGGTGATCCAGAAGACCCAGAGTGTCGAGAGTGGTCGAGTCAACCACATCTCGACTGAGGAGGCTCAGGAGGCACGACGTTGTGTTGGGTACGCCTTGTTAGTTATCGCCCCGCCGCAGTCTTGTTTGACTCGAGCTTCACATTCCTTTATTTCGAGATCTTTTGCTGCTGACAGACCTTCACCTTGTTCCTTTGGGATTCCCTTGCTTATTCGCTCTCCGGAGCGGAAATGAGAGCCGATCAAGAATGCTCGGGCGTTCCTATTAATATTGAAGGAGTGGAATTCTTGGCAAATCTCATCTTACTTGACTCGGCACGCCTAGATGTGATTCTTGGTATGGATTGGTTGTCCCAACACTTGGGGCAAATCGATTGTGCCAGAAGATGGTTTTCCTCACTAGTCCTCAAAGCGAGCAAGTTGGGATTTCACCAGCGGTGCAGGGGCCACACCTTTGTGCCCTTGAAGCTAAGCCGACCATGGAGATTCAGGATGTGCCCACATTCTGTGACTTTGTGGATGTTTTCCCTCAAGATTTGCTCTGTATGCCTCCGATTCGAGACTTGGAGTTTGTTATTGAGCTACGCCTGCATCGCCCAATTTCAAAGGCGCTGCATCAATGCCTCCTAATGAGTTGGAGGAGCCAAGAGCGAGTTGGGTGAGCTTCAAGCAAAGGCTTCATCTGTCCTAGCTCATCTCCTTGGGGTTGTCCTGTTATTTTTGTGAAGAAGAAGGACAAGACTCGCGTATGTGTGTTGATTACCGTCCATTGAATGAGGTGACGGTGAAAAACAAATATCCTTTGCCTCGTATTGATGATCTCTTTGACCAGCTTGACTGGAGCTTGTGTGTTCTCCAAGATTGACTTGAGATTGGGGTACCATCAAGTCCGGATCGTAGTGAGGATATTCAAGACGGCATTCACTACTCGTTATGGCCTTTACGAGTACACCGTCATGTCTTTCGGTTTGACCAATGCTCCACTTTGTTCATGAATCTTATGAACTCGGTGTTCATGGAGTATTTGGATAAGTTTGTTGTGGTTTTCATTGACGACATTCTTATCTACTCCAAGAGTGAAGAAGAGCATGCCGAGCATCCGCGATTGTGTTGGGAAAGTCGCGTGAGCATCACCGTATGCCAAGTTCAGCAAGTGCGAAGTTCGTTGAAGGAAGTGGCATTCTTGGGCCATGTTCTTTCGGCGCAAGGTGTCGTGAGAGATCCCGGCAAGGTCACGATGTTCTATCTTGGGGCAGCCAAGTCACCACCGATGTGAGGAGTTTCCTTGGTTTAGCGGGCTACCGCCGCTTCATCGAGAACTTCTCCAAAATTGCTAAGCCCATGACCGAATTGCTCAAGAAAGAAAAGAAATTCGTGTGGTCATCGCTTGTGATTTGAGTTTTCAAGAACTCAAAAGGCGATTGACGCCACACAAAGTGCTTGTCCTCCCGATGTGCATAAGAGCTTTGACATTTATTGTGATGCCTCTCGCAGGACTCGGTTGTGTTCTTATGCAAGAAGGCAAGGTAGTGGCCTATGCATCGAGGCGCTTGAGGCCTCATGAACTCAACTACCCTACCCATGATTTGGAGTTAGTCGCAATGGTTCATGCACTCAAGATTTGGCGGCATTACCTCATCAGAATCACGTGGAGGTGTATTCGATCACAAGAGCTTGAAATATTTGTTCACCCACCAGATCTGAACCTCAGCAGAGGAGATGGTTGGAATTGATCAAAGATTATGATATGGACATTCAAGATCACCCGGCAAGGCTAATGTTGTTATGATGCACTCACCGCAAGGTGTATCGCAATACCTTGTCACTTCAAGAGCAACAACCTACCCTTCTCAAGAATTTCAGCGGCTTAATTTGGGATTGATTGAGCATGGTTCTCTTGCTACCTTGGTTGTGCAACCGACTTTGGTGGAACAAATCAAAGGTGCGCCCACAGATGATGTTGGTGTGATCCAAATCAGCGTAACATCAAGAATGGGTCACTAAGTGCTTTTCTCGAGGATGACACGTGTTGTGTGGTTTGGGACACGCTTGGTGGTTCCAAGGTCATGGAATTGCGGGATTTGATTCTCCGCGAGGCCCATGACTCCCTTTGTCTATCCATCCCGGAGCTACCAAGATGTATCAAGATCTTCGACAGAGATTCGTGGACTCGCATGAAGCGCGAGATTGCTAGGTTCGTTCGAGTGCGACGTGATGTTGTCGGTCAAGGTCGAACATCGCCCAGCAGCCTTCTTCACCTTTGCCGCACTGAATGGAAGTGGATTCCATTGGTATAGATTTCATCACCGGTCCGCCTGCACTTCTTCCGGGAAGGATGCTATCCGGTTGTCATTGATCGATTGACAAAGGTAGCACATTTTCTCGCCAAGCGCGCACCAATCTCGGTGTTAGTCACCGCGGATCTCTATGTGTCTCGCATTGTGTGTTTGCATGGTGTGCCACGAACGATTGTGTCGATCGTGGTTCTCTTTTCACCTCTCGCTTTGGCATAATCTGCAAAGGCGATGGGTACACGTCTTTCCTTGATTCACTTATCATCCTCAAACCGATGGTCGACGGAGAGAGTCAACCAAGTGTTGGAAGATATGCTCCGTGTTCGTGTTCTTTCCTATGGGAAGAAGTGGGAGAAGTGTTTGCCGCTTGCGTAGTTCTCCTACAACAACAGCTTTCAAGCTAGTCTTGGCATGGCACCGCTTGAGGCTTTGTATGGGAGGAAGTGTAGAACCCCATTGAACTGGTCGAACGGTGAGCGCGTTCTTGGCCGATTCCATTAATGAGGCCGAGCCAGTCCAGCTTGATTCGTGAGCATTTGCGCGTGGCCCACCTGCAAAAGAGCTATGCGGATCGTCGTCGCCGGAGTTGAGCTTTGAGCCCAATGACTTTGTGTATCTCAAGGTCTCACCCTTGAAGGGCCATCAGTGTTTTGGCGTCAAGGGCAAGTTAGCTCCTCGATATGTTGGACCTTATCGCATCATCGAGAGGATTGGAGCCATTGCATACAGATTGGAGTTGCTACCACCGAGAGTGTGCACGACGTGTTCCATGTGTCACACTTGAAGAAGTGCCTCCGTGTTCAGCTTGAGGAAACTCCGCTGGAAAATCTCGATGTGCAAGAAAATTTGACCTATCATGAGCATCATGTTCGTATTCTCGAAGAATCTGAACGGAGGACAAGGAACCGTGTTATCAAGTTCCTTAAGGTTTAGTGGTCAAACCATTCTGAAGATGAGGCAACTTGGGAGCACGAAGATCGTCTTCGTGTGATTACCCATCCTTCTTCTCGAGTAAATGTAATCTCGGGCGAGATTCTTGTAAGGGGAGGTTTTGTAACATCCCAATCTTGGGCTTGTGTTTCAAATGTAAGAAAATCAGTAGAAATTAAAACTTTTCTTACATCATGTATTTCTGTTGTGCCAAACAATTCTTGTACAAGGGATTATGGAAATACATTGTCACAAGTCTAGTTGATCCAAATCTTGGCATTCCAAAAACAATCTTGTCAAATCTTATGATCATCTTCTGAAATATTTTTCCTAAATCTGTGATGGTATGTGACCCTCTGAAAAATTTCACAATTTTTGGAAATTGTTTGAATATTTTTAGAGGCAATCAAACCTGTTTGACTCTCACCAAACATTAAAACAGAGCCTTCGAGAATTTTGGAGATTTATTCACAGATAAAACCTCTAAAAATTTTACACAAGGTTAATATCCGAGTTAGCAAGCTCCTGTAAAATTTTCATAATTTTGGAGTTATTTGCTACCTCAAATAAATCATTCAAAGTCTCTGCTCCTATTTCAAAGTCAAACTTAGTTTTATCGTTACTCGGTTCGAGTCGGACTGGGCTCGAGCCAATTGATTCGGTCCACCAACTAAATCGCATCGAGCCACTCTTTAAAACGCGCTTTGGATCTCGTCCGTTGATCTAAATCGCACGGTCCGCGCTGTAAGACTTCGGACCTTCCGGTTGCTTGCGCGATTGTCGCATCGCTAGATCTCCATCCAACCGCTGAGATTCTCCGCAACCGGACCTCCGCTGCATTTTTGAATCGAGCCGTTGGATTAGGATCCAACGCCGCACACTCTTCGTTGTAACTTGAGTTTACAACGTGGAGCCATCTCGAGCCGCTCGCTTCTAATCGTAAGGCTCGCAATCTCCCGCTGTGTTTTAAACCCGAGGCGTGGCGCTGCGTGTCGTCCGATTTAGATCGTGAGGGTCGAGAATCACCGAGCATTTTTCCCGGTCTTCTTCTACCTCCGTGCATGCGAGCAACCGTAGGGGAGTAATGGCGATGTCATTTCTTGCTCCTAAAGCCACCCTAGCCGACGCTTAGGGGTATGGGCGGACATTGAGCTAGGCCATGCCCTAATGCACGTCTTCACCTCTTTTTCCTTGTCACGCACCTTGTGCTTTGTGTTTTGCCTTGAAAGAGGTGTGGTGCAAACCCTAATGCCCTCATGGCTTTATAAGCACTCTCAATGCCTCCTGGTATTTCTTTAGACCACCATCAAGCCCCATTCACAAAATTGGAGCTTAATACCTCAAAAATGGCAAATCGCCATTGTTGACCCGTGGAGCTCCATTGGTGTTCTTGGTGTTCCAGTGGTCCTCCTTCATGTTTCTTTGCCCTAACCTTATCTCCTTATCATCTTGAACATTTCCCCTCACTTAATTTTGGATTTGATTCTCAGGAATTGTCCAATTTGGGATTTGTTCAAATTCGGCCGAAATTGGTCATCTTCTTCCTCAGCTCAGGTGAGTGCTCCATTTTCCAATTCTTGCTCATGTAGCTTCGTGGACCTTAATGAAGCTATTCGATGCTTTGTATCACTCATTTGGCTCGTGGTGTCGTTTTCAAACCTTCTTCTCCAAGTCCATGAGCTTTCACCGTGATCTAGCACCTCCGGCCATCTTTGAAGCTTCTCGTCCCTAAGGTAGCTTCTTATTAGTCCTTAGAAGCTTTGGCACCCGCATCCTAGGCTTGCAGCTGAGCTTTTCGCTATTTTCGTGTTTAGCAGTAAAGCTCCCTCTTTCATTTTCCGGCTAGCCGGCGTTCTAGTCCCTCACCGCCGGCGAGAATGCTACCATTAGATTCGTAGTGCTATTGCGAATCCATTTTGGTCCTTGGTGAGCGCCGCCGCGGCCAGTGTCGCCGGCGATTTGCCGTTGAAACCACTCGGGTTTTGCCGGCACAGCGCTCCCGTTTCCGTCACTTAATTAGGACACATTAATTGCCAATCATTAGTTAATTAATTGTGTCTTAATCATTATTGTTGAGCCACTCACCAGTGGGCCCAACATCCTTTAATCACTCGTTCAATCTCGCATCGTTCGACATCATTAAGATTAATCATTGGTTAATTGAATGTGTCGGCATTTAATCGCCGTCTGAAATCTCCCTCGGGTCGACTTGTGGGCCCGAGGGGTTAAGATCTAATCTCAGTGATCATTAGTGTCTATTTAATGATAATCATTAGAAGCATTAATCCCGCCCTAACCGCCACTCTCGGCCGACAAGTGGGCCCGTGCATCGTGCACGTGGGTTAAAACCATGCGTGGTGACTCGAAGTCACCGACATGCGTCCCACATGTCAAGATCTCCCTTGAACTGCGTTCAATACCTACCTTCATTTTTAGATCGCGCCTCGATCTTTGTGTGCGTTCGGACCTCCGGTTGCCTTGATCGTTTCGACCGCCGATCTTTCGATCAACTACGAGATCGTATGCAACCGCACCGTCGAATGCATACACGAGTATGCGCCGTTGATCTTGATCCAACGGTGGCCTGCTGAGTTGAGTTGGCGCGGCGCTTTTTTCGCGCGCGTGAGCCGTAGGATTTTAGATCAAGGGTTGAGAGTTGTCCACGCGTTTTCTTTTATTCGAGTTGTTCAGTATTTCGTAAGTATTTGTTTAACAACCAAAATGATATAAAACTTTAGAAACTCATAACTAATTCATTTTAATCGCTTTTAGATAATTCCAACCGTAATAAATTTTGTCGTCACTTTAGTTTATTATAAAAATGGAATTAAGCATATTCCCGTGTGTAAAATTGTGTAACTAGAATAACTTGATTTCTGTCATTTTGAATATTCCGTAAATAGTTTTAATCTTGAAAATGCATATCTTTTCTCAGATAAATCCAAATTGTGCCAAATCAACTTTGTTAAATTCATCTGTTAGTATACTTTCATATAAAATAGGATTTGAGCATGTTCATAATTCTGTAAAATGACTTGCATTAGATTTACAACTTAGAAAATCATAAGTAAATGTGTATAACTCCAAATTTAGTAAATCCAACTTTGTCTGTTATTAGGATGTCATAATCTACTGCTATAAAAATTTCAGACCTTAGATCATTCTCGAAAATTTCACCATGAACAGTGTTAATTATTAATTAGGTTACTATAGGCTGAGAAAGAGCATTTTGCTTATATCTTTTGCATGCTTAGTTCAAATTTCATAATTCTTGTTCCTGTCATTGTTTTAGACCATTCCCTAGCTGTTGTGTAGATTTTATTAGATTTGGATGTGTTTTGCCTTTGGAATTTATTTGGTGTTCTTCGTTCTTATTTGCTTATCGCCTTTTCGCGTTAGGTTCCGAAGACAATATTATTAATCTTGATATTGAGCCACAGCAGCCATCAGACCCTGCACTTCAGCCAGGCAAGCAGATGTAGCATTCATTTGATCATATTGTTCCTACTATTTTCAAATTCTAATATATTGTTTGCAAATTCTATGTATGCATTGCTATGTTGTTTTAAACTATTGTCGATAGTTGGCCTACTAGATGCATTATCGTGAGGAAATGTTTATTCCTCTACTACCAAGCCTAGGTTACTTGTCGTGATTTTGGGTTCATTGGATGGACCCTTGTCACTTAGTAGTTTACGCGTCATTATGCTTAGCCATGCTTAGTTGTCAGTAGAAATGGGCGGTTATTGACTGTCGATAACCTTGATCACACAAATCGTTATAATATGTATATTTCAGCTTTGTGTTTTGTCTAAATTGCAAAACTAAAACTGAAAATGAAAATAATTTAGACTTGGGCACAATGGTAAGATGGTGTGATCTTTCGTGTGAATGGAATGGTGCCCGGTCAATTAAGGACCGAACTACTTGTGAGTATCTCATATCCGAGCATTACAAAGGCGTGCTAACCACACTAGAGGGATATGGGACCTCTCTTAGCCAAGTACTTTGGGCTGTGTTAATTAATGAGTCGTGGTGGGTTGCATATTTGATTATATGCAACATGGACACGCTTGTAGGAGGGGAACACCCGAGAGGCGGTGTATCTTGCTCCACGTATGGGTCCTTGTGATCCATATTTCGCCGGCAGATCACTAAGGATTAACCCCATACGTGCGCTCTCTTGATTAGCATACTCCATTGGAAAGGGTTCAGAGGACTTAGCCGTGCCGGCATACCAAAGGAAGTGTGCTTAATAGCTTGGCAAAAAGCGGTCCAAGTGTGGGTACATTGGTACACCCCGCAGGATTAAAACTATTCGAATAGCCTCGCCCTAGGTTATGGACACGCTTGGATAAGCTTTTCAAGAGTTAGACTACAACCATTTTCAAAATTAAAACTTGATGGGTGGTATGAATCGTGATTCATGCTATGTTGTGGTGGCTTTGGGAAAGTCACTTCTAGGTGGATACTTGTTACTTATGTTTACTCACTGTTATTTAAATGCTTAAAAACAGATTTTACAAACTCATTTGTTCAACTTATTACAATATTGCAAATGAAACTTGCTTTATGCGCCCAAAGAACCATATAACCTCATTCCTTTGAATACAGACTTTCATGTAGCTATGTATAGGCTTGCTACTCGTAAGTCTTTGCAGTACATTTTGTACTCACCGCATTGCTTGTGTTGTGCAGAGGATGATAGTGAGTCCGATGGACCTCACTTTTGTGAGTTGTGCTGTGGCGGTTACGGGGCGATTAGCTTGGCGGCCCTGGCCGGTTGCCCCGTGGTGTTATGTGGCTAACCTGGTCGTTTTTGGTTTAAGCCATCTTATGGCAACTTTGCTTCATTGTTACTTATTTGCTACTTATGTCATTTGGCCGGTCGGCTGTGTTGTAATAACTTATATTATGTATGTCCTTTGGTAGACTTGTTATAATCTGTTGTATGGAATTGATGCATGCTTGGATGTGATGTATGTGTGCTGCTTGTTCTGGGAGACACATATTCATCGAGACGCGGATTATTCTATTTGTGATACTAGAACCAGAGGATCATCTGGCGTTGGGAAGCTTCAGGACAATACTCCTCCAAGTCGGCTTACAAAGCTTTCTTCTTGGGTTTGTGTGAGATTTGGCACGCGAGAGCCCCTCTGAAGTGCAAATTCTTCGTGTGGTTAGCAGTCCATCGTCGTTGTTGGACGGCGGACCGCCTCCAGCGCCGTGGCCTTCCAAACCAAGGCGTTTGAGTTTTCTGCGGGCACTCCCAAGAAACCATCGACCACCTCCTTGTCGGCTACGCCGTTACCTCCCAGGTTTGGGCGCTCTTTCTCATGCGCGTGGGTTTCCTAGGTGCAATCCCGATTGGGCAACCTTCATTCCAACAGCATTGGCTTTCCGCGTGAGGTATTCTTCCTTCTCAAGCAAGAAAGGACCTAGACACCTGTGTCATCCTAGTTTACTGGATGCTTTGGAAGGAGCGGAATAGCAGGGTTTTCAATAACGAGTCGACCCCCTTACATCTCCTGCTTCAACGGATTCACGAAGAGCACTGCTTTTGGCGTTTAGCAGGTGCTAAAGGTCGAGAGGCGTCATCTACTGGGAGATTTACTCGTTAGGTCTTCCTGGTTCTTGTTTTCTTTCTTTCCTCCTTTTTTTTCCGTTCTTTGTCCTTTGTCCTTTGTAAATTCTGGTTTGTATTTGTGCTCTTTTTCTTCTTAATGGAATGATGCGCAAGGCCCTTGTGTGTTCTCGAAAAACAAGGTTGCCGCTCTAGATTGTGCCACGAACTACTCATGCAACCGTCGATTTGAGTACACACAGGATCACTGAATAAGTTGGTTCACTCTGGGTCACCATAAAGCAGGGCAACACAGGCACACTAGTGGGACTTTATTAACAATATCACCAGCATATTCTTGGATCAGATAGCCAACTGTTCGATGATGTAAGCATCATTTCATTTTCTGAACAAAGCAATCTTGGCCAAGCATTTTATATTCGGTCCTTAGATAAGTCTTTCACAATGTACAAAGAGTCGAGAGATGCCGGGCTCTACTAAAGCTACCAAGACATTTCCAGCCTTAATTCGCGGCCTCAAACAAAAAGAAACAACACACTAGACCCTATAGCTAACTTGCTTCAACATGACCGGAGGACGTTCCTCGTTAAAATATCGGAACCGTGTGTCGCTGGAGCTTGCAACTCTTAGCCTTCTCAGTTGGGCAGAAGAGACAAATCCAAACCAAAAAGAGGGGAAAGAAAACAGAGATGAAAAAGGGTACAAGCAAAACCGTAGAAACAGATATCAAGCAAGGCCTCGCTCACCACTGCGCATCTAGGTGTGGATGCCGTTGCCATTTGCGTAGTATCCATTTACCAGGCTGTTCAATGGCTTCTTCGCATGTCCGTTTGGGTACAGTTTCAGTTTCGGAACTACAGTACCGTTAATTCTAGGTGTCGAATTCAAATCGGCAAAACTGCGCTGGAGCAAAAGATCTAGTTGTCCAGATGCTGCTGCTATTAATCCTGTCAGCAAAGATGCACTGTTAATTCAGATGAAGCGCTTGGCTAAGCCATTGGTGTTCAGGAAATGCAGATGGTCTAGTCATGATCAATCTAAACGAAGAACTGTAATGTCAATCAATGAAAAGGTGAAAATGGCACAAAATGCCTTCACAGTCTTTGGTACATCGCTAACAAGTAACAACTAATGGTAACCTTGATAAGTAGAGGTTAATTAACAACTAACATATTTGCAATTGATCAGGATATTAGAATGAAAATGATACGAGCATATGCATCAGCATACTTTGTCAAAGTATAATTGCATTACCTAAGAAAAGTGGAGATGGCTTTCCTGGTCTTGACTTGAATTCAGGATGAAATTGTGTGCCAATGAAAAACTTATGATTGGGTAGTTCAATAATCTGCATCCAGTAGAGCATCATCCGTTAGGCAATGGAGAATTCTTTATTACAAGTTCTTAGTGAAGATTAACGCAACTATTTTCAAAGTCTACCTCCATGCGCCTTCCACTTTCATCATTTCCAACAAATGAAAGCCCAGCCATCTCAAATTCCGGGACCATTTCAGGGTTCACCTGAAAAAACAATAAAATCTTCATCATTATACAAAGGGAGAATAGCAGCATAGAAAGATATGTGCCATCAGATAATAATTTTGTATAGCTAACCTCATATCTGTGGCGATGTCTTTCGTCTACAGAGCTAACATTGCGATACCTAAGATAATTCATCACAATTATATTCCACACATAAATGGTAATGCACATCAAATGCACGATTATACATAAGATTTAGGGGAAGATGAGGAACAATGTTTTCTTACAGCTTTGCAGATTTGCAGTTATTGACTTGGAAATATGTTCTCCTTGATCCAAGCCGCATTGTCGCCCCCATATGGGTTTTGGAGCCCTGTGGAAGTGTTGTCCAAAGTGTATGGATCAAAGTTGAAGTTGATTCTTATCAGAGAACAATTATCAAACAATATGACTGTTAACGTGATTATACCTCTGGCATAAAAATGACACAGGGTGATGTTGTAGCTGGGTCAAACTCTGTGCTATTTGCGCCACGTAATTTCATGATAGAACGGGCAAACTCAATCACTGCAATTTGCATACCCAAGCAAATGCCAAGATAAGGAACATTGTTTTCTCGTGCATATTTTGCAGCAAGAATTTTGCCCAGAACTCCTCTATCTCCAAAGCCTCCAGGAACGAGTATACCATCTGCACCCTGAAGTGGAAATTTCTTCAAATGACTGAACAGAATTATCAAGAATTGCATAATGGCACCAGTCTAGAATGTGAAATGTGCTAACCTTCAGTAGTTTCCATGCTTTTTGATGGGCTTCAGGGGTCTAGAAAACACAAGCATCTCCCAAGCATCAGTGGAAGGTCCATTGAGGAAAATAAAATCGATGTGAAGTCCATAGTCAACACTCAACACTAACCTCTTCGGCTGCAGAATCTTCAAGATCACATGAAGGAACCCACTCCACGACAAGCTTTCTTTCCATAGCAACTGATGCATGCAAAAGAGCCTGAAACAAGGGTCAAATCAGATAAATCAGTCAACATGAAGAGTAAATACTGTCATCTACAAATTTCATTGAGAAGTGCAGCTTTGTTTTTACAGAAAAGGAGAATTTTCACAAGCACAATGCCAATGAACTAAGAAGCGATTCCTAAAAAAAAAACGAACTAAGAACCACAGCTGTAAATCAAACAATGTCATCCAGAAAGCCGCAACTCTTCTAACCACCATAAGAAGTTCCGCAAACACTTATCATATTGAGTTGAAATATAAAAGAGTTGCATGTATGCTGTCTGCACCTATTTATCTTTTTAGCTTACTTTTACATGCTGTCTGCACCTATTTATCTTTCTAGCTTACTTGTTCAAAACCAAGTGTGGAGAACTTGCAAAAAAATGTGTGTAGTGTCTATCAAGTCATCAACTAGCAAATTAAAGTACAGGTAATCCTGTTGATCTTGAGTGTAAATATGAGTGTACTTAGTAATAAATTCACCTTTAGAACAGACAGGTAGGAATCCGACAGGCCAATATATTTTCCAACGATGGCAATCTTAACCTGAAAATTTAATTGTACAATAATGATCAGTTGTGAAAAAAAAACTTTTGATAACAAATAAATGGGCAATACTCTACCCCTCAGCCCCAACAACGATAGGAAGGTGAGAGTCCAAAAGGATAAAGAATCCTACCTGAGTCTTCAATCTGTCAAACTTGCTGGCTCTTTCAGTCCATTCAGCCAACTTAGGTTCTCGAGGTACTTTGCCTACACTGCATACATGAGTGGAGAAACACATTGAAGGCGTCGGTATTGTTCCTTCAAACTATGAGGCGATGAATAAATTTGTTGTAGTCATGGAAAAAATACATACAACTGAAGGTCTAAAACTTTCAGAATAGCTTCATGGGCCTTCTGGTCCTATAGAAAGAATCCAGTGTAGATGGTTAAATAAGCAAGATGCAAATTTGGAATATATGCATTGCAACAAAGAAATGTATCATACCCTTAGCAACAAAGGGATGTGCCAAATGTTTGTAACGTCATGGAGATTCACAATACTTGAGATCTGCAACATAAGTTGCATTGTCAGCACAACAGCAAGAGACAAAACCCACAAGTAGCCTTGAATTTGCAAGAACTCTCATTACTGGAACGTGGCAAAATTGTGAGAGCTTGGCTTTCACATGTTCTTCCAGTGTCTGTCAAAGCATAGAGATGACCATGAATAAAGCAATTTTCAGCACCAAAGGAAATGAACCATGGAGTGCTATGAAGGAATGAAAGAACGATGGTTGGATGGTGTACCTCAGTACTGCGACATGCTAAAATATCAGGTGCCAATCCATGTCCTCTTAGCCCACGAACACTATGTTGGGTAGGCTTAGTTTTCTACATAAATTTAAAAAGAAATCATCATTTGAAAGAAATAACAGAATGTGACAAGTTCAAATAACTGAAGAATTATACTGTTTTCAAGAGGTACGGAAACACTTCAATATTCTTTAGGTTATTATTGGGGTTTCCCCTTTTTAGTACAATAAAAAAGTGCCACTTCTCTTTAAGCCAAATTGCAACTCAGCGTAAATTACTATAGGTACCATGGATAGAAATCCCGGCGGTTACCGGTTTTACCGGTGGGTACCGGGATTTGGAAAACCGGCCGGTTTTTCCCAGTTTAGCAAATTCAAATTTCAAATTTTGGCCGGTTTTTAAGCAAATTCAAATTCAGTTTTCAAACTTCGGCTGGTTTTTTCCGGATTTCCGGTTATCGGCTGGTAACGGAGAAATGGCGCCGGGCGGTTTTTTATCCGGTACCGGAATTTTGACCATTGATAGGTACTATTTTATAGTTCATAGTTTCATACCATTTCAGGCAAAAAAATTGAAAGTACTATTTTATTTTGTCATATAGCACATGGCATGAACCCCAATAAAACTGTAAGCATTATTACAACCTCTCACAGTTTTATCTTATTGAAATGAGTAAAACATACCTGTTCACCAACTACATTTAGAACTGGAACAAGACTGACATGGACCAGACAGAAGTTTCCAGCTCCTACAACACAGAATGAGTAAAGAACATGTCAATTGAAACTGAATGGATATTGTAAAAGAGAACCAGGTCAAAATAAAAATAAACATTCAGGGGAGAGCTGCTGTTTACTGACCTACACGGTATGAAAATTGACCTAATGCTTCAATAAAAGGCATTGATTCAATATCCCCTGCATCAAGAATTCCACTGTCGTTATGCGGCGAAAAGATTTTGTCCCCTGCACCGGCATACTTACACAGCTATGGGAACAATTGAGCAAAAATAAACTACACTACGATGTTTGAAGTATGTGCTTTAGCAATATATGCTATAGATGAAATTGTTTTGTTGTTTTGTTTACCTATAGTGCCACCAAGTTCTATGACACAAACATCAGGAGGCCCTTCTTTACCATCGACCGGATTCATCGCCACACGTTCAATCCAATCTTGTATTTCATCTGTAATATGTGGCACGACCTGAAAAGGAAAATAAATCCAGATTCAATGATCTCTCTCAACAGTAATCACGTGAAAGCTCCACACTACATACTGATAACACACCTGGACGGTTTTCCCCAAGTAGTCCCCTCTCCTTTCTTTGTTAATGACAGCCTAATTTGAGCATTAGAAAGAAAACGCTATTAGTTTCAAGAAGATGAAACCAGCAGCTACAGTGTTAGAGAATCCAAGAAGAGTTTGACTACCCAGAATCAACCGATCACATGAAAGTTGTAATAAGGGTAGGTCACTTTTCATCCTAACTTACAATGGTAACAAAACAGCTAACTGATACTGGTCATTGGTGTGAGTTTCACCTGTAGTTTACTGATACCTAGTCTACTTTGCATCCTGTACAAAATTTAGGTGGTCAATGGAAGAAAGATTCTTTGTTCACTGATTTGACAGAAGCAGGCAACAGAGCATCGACTCTACAATTAAGCCACCATGTGACAGGTTGAATCTCATGAGTAACTTCCGACAACAATGGCAGACTAGAGGCCCAGATGATTCTACACATGCATAATTGTACTGCAGTGGATCTTACGATGAAACATAAAGTGACTCAATAAGGATTTGTGGGTTCCATGTACACTCAGTCAATCAAACGCTGGGCTGATTTGGAGTGATTTCGATTCGTTTTAGCAAAACTAGCCTTTGATCGACCGGAATTGTAAATCTGGCACCGCGGTAGGTTAGACAAGCGCCGTGTGTCATCTACAGCGCACCGGTACCGCGGCAGATTGATACCACACTCCCAGACCGCTACAGGTACCTACCGCGCTCTCAAACGACTGCAAGTACGTGTCAATGTGAACCTGCTGTGGTGTGAGCAAACCTGTCGCAGTCCCAGTGGGCTGCAGCTCCTACCGCACTTCCAGTCCGCGGCAGGTTTACTACCACGCTGCCACCTCACTCCTAGCGCTTGGTGACCGGTGTCGTGGTGGGAACGTTTTGCCGCGCTTTAGATGTGCCAAGCGGCACCTGCCTAGCCTGCCGCGGTGGCAGATTTGCAATTTCGGTCGACCGGGGGCTAGTTTTGCTAAAATGAATAGAAAACTCGCCAAAAGGAGCCAACAGCTCCAATATAACTTGCAGATATCCCTGAATGTTGTCGGTTTGTTAATGTCAAAGTAAAAATAACCTCCTTTATTTATTTATTTAAAAAAAGAAAGAAAGAAAAGTAGAAACCAAACTTTTGACTTGATAGCACAATCTTCCACAAAACAGAAGCTCTAACTACACAAGGATTAGGACTAATAGGTCCAATTACCTGATATATCTTTCCTGTGGTTATATTGTTGTCACGGGTCAATTTGATATCTAGAAAACGTTCATAATTTCCAAGGTCCAAGTCCACCTTCAAGAAAAGAAAAGGGAAGAAAGTCCAATTAGCCAAAGAGATTATATCCACATAACTCGCTTTTGAATAACTTCCTTAAAAACTCCCTCTTTAAAAACAAACTATGTAAAAAGATAAATCCATGAAAAAAAAATCCATTACAGGTGAACTAGTGAAGACTATCAATGGTCATCCATGACGATACCAACAGCATGGAGTTTTCTGGTAAGAGAGGCACAAAAAAGGAGATGTTGGAGCAGCCTGTAGTTACCTCTCCACCATCGTCCAAAACAAAGACCTCACCATGCTCGAACGGAGACATGGTGCCAGCATCAGTGTTGAGGTATGGGTCTGCAGATGAGTTGTCACAAATGAACAACGATAAGAAATTAAGAACAGTAAGTAATGCTCACCTAACAAAACTAAATGGTTTCTTTTATCCGTTCACCAACTTCTAGTATAGAAGCGTTGCAACTAAAATCTTGAACTGAACTGACAAGCGCTCAAGTAGATGGGAGAAAATGAAGGCTCAAAGTATCAGTCAATTTTTTCCACTAATTCCTTTTGTTTTTTGAAGGAATACCCGTACTTGCATACCCGTCGAATGAAACAAAACGAATGCTTTCCTTGAGGAAAAAGGGTACAGAAAATTGAGTCAGAAAAATTTAATGCATGACATGACAAACTTGGCCAAAACAGCCTAGGAGTTGGTCTCTTTGAAGGAACTAAGATTGTGACACCAACTTAAGATCAGATATCCGCTTCGTCAAAGACAACAACGAGTAACTGTTGAAGTATAAGTGAATTGTCTGTCTTTCCTCATCAGTTTAAGCTTTTAGATGAATTGATTGGTACATACAACTCAATATGGTATCAGAGCCAAAAAAATCTTAAGTTCAAGATCTGGTTAGTGTAATTAAAAAATAATAATTGCAGTCCACTTCTATTCCACGTCTTAAGTCTGAGGGAGCCTCATCAGCTTAAGCTTTTGATGAACTGGTTGGTACATATAACTCAATAGTAACCAAAAACGAAAGTAAAACGTTTTACTTTTACCAGAAGAAAACCGGAGGAAAACACCGAAAAGCATAGGCAAGAATCACCAAAAGCACTATACAATGCAGAACAATGCAAGATGTAATCTACTGAAGCAGAGGAGCAGAAACACTGTTCATCCAGGAATCTTTTTTTGCCGTATCGTCACCTCAAGAATCTCAAGTCTCAACTCACATGTACAGAATCAGGCCCAAAACAAGAGCGTTGAACACAGGCTGTGAACTAATTAACTTGATCATAGGTTGTATGTCTCATGTGACAAGTTCAAAGAAACTGATAAACTTGAAGGCGCCCAAGAAAAGCAAATAGCAAGAAACAGAGAGCTCCGTACCCATGACAACGAACAGAGAAGCAAAAGATAACCAAAAAAATGTAACAGATTGGTAAACAAGCGAGTGCATGTGCATCAAAATGCATGTGTTTTGAGGCCAAAAGCTTCAAACATTGCACAAAACCGTTCTTTTGACATTCAAACGAATTAAAAGCCCGTTTCTTTTCAGCTTAATTAAGATTACCAACTCACCATCTACTAGTAACAGGCAAGTGCGTTCGCGCAAGTAGTTGTCATGCGGCCATAAGAGCATGTACAAGTAGAGATAACCGCTGTCTATATACTCCTCTATGTTATCTACATACATGACTAAAGATAACTTCCACAATGATTTGTCTCTTAAGTTTGTTTATATGAGACCTTACCAATCCACTATCTTTTAATTATTAAATGAAAATAGTATTTGTTATAGACAATAACTCATACAATGATGTTACTCTCTTTCCTCCTCTCTCCTAAAATCCTACCTAGCAAAGCTTGTAAACAGCTAACGTCACACATCATTGTACATGCCTCGTGCGCCCCAAACAGCCCCCGGCCGTTAGGGAATGCTGCTTCCTTTGCCCAAAACAACACTTGTTCCACAGCTGTAACGACGAAAGCAAGGTATTCGTTTCTGGACTCTGGGTTGCAATTGAGACCAACCGAGCAAACGGCAAGGCAAGATCACGCAAAGCGTGGTTGATAAATCGGATCTTTCCACGGAAAACCCGCCTTTTTTCAGTTTCTACGTTCGCGGCGGTTATTTTTGTGCGGAAAGGCCGAAATTAG
This sequence comes from Ampelocalamus luodianensis, assembly GCA_036346255.1. Lineage (NCBI taxonomy): Eukaryota > Viridiplantae > Streptophyta > Magnoliopsida > Poales > Poaceae > Ampelocalamus > Ampelocalamus luodianensis. The sequence goes on along the minus strand of CM070618.1, from coordinate 59,653,053 downwards.
AGCCCAAAAGAAACCGGCACGAGGTGGGGGGGAAGGAATGGCTACCGATCTTGATGGTGGTGACGCGGAGGCCGCAGGCCTTGAGCACGACGCCGATGCTGCTGGCCGTCACGCCCTTGCCGAGGCCGCTCACCACCCCTCCAGTCACCAGCACGTACTTCATGGTCGCCTCCTACGTACCGCTAGCTCAACTACTGTTGGCTCTGCTCCGTCGCAAGAACAGGGAGGAGAGGAGCAAGCGGGCAAGAGCTGGAGTTCTTGGCTCTGTTCTTGGGCCTAGTGTAGTGCCAAGAGGTGAGAGGTGGAGTGGAAGGACAAGACCGGGAAAGGAGACTGGGAGAGAGGTTTAGGCTGAAATGGCAAGAGGGGAGAGGAGGGGTTAAATAAGGCGGCTTCAGGGAGGGGGGCAAAACTCCCTCAAACCCTCAAAACCCCGGCCTCCCTCTCTCGCGCTCGTTTCGTTCTCCCTCTCTAAAAAATGAACAGAATTAAAGAAATGAAATGTTTTGGATGTAAAATTGGGTTGTTCTGTGTTTGATTGCGGTATTCTACTGCATATTGGATTTCTGTTGCAACAGGGGTGAGAATGACGGTTGATGTTTTTTTTAGACGGTTGATAGCTGTGAAACTGCTAGGGACCAGCCGACCAGGCAGTTAATAGTTGGTTTTTATACCTTGTTTGTAATGTAAAATTTTAGCTAGACTTTTAGATAATTCATAATCATGTAGAATTATGCATGACAGCGTGATGCATACAGGTTAGGGTGCGATCAATGATATTTGTTGTTTTAAGGTTTAGAGTGTAAATCGACGATGTGATGTGATGAGATGAGAATTGAATGATATTTGTTGTTTTAAGGTTTAGAGTGTAAATCGACGATGTGATGTGATGAGATGAGAATTGGACAATTGTAGGTTGGCTGGTGTTGGTCGGGGTTGCAGGCTTGCAACTTTGTAGGGGTTATGGTGGCAAAAGCGAGACAACGGCACCATCCGGTCAGAAAAGAGTTATGTTTTGGGATTCACGTGGTCAAGATTTCTAATATTTGGAGATTGATATCTTTATAAATATTTTGTATTGGATACATAGAAATAGTACGAGTAGATTAATCTCATAAAATACTTTCGTAATATTATAATTTATTAGTTTTATAATTATATTACAATAGAAATTAGTGGTCAAACTTGCGTTTTGGGAGGTGTCGTCCCACCGCCTCAATTATTGCCATCATGGAAGGGATGCGGCCAAACCTTTTGGTCTTCGACCGCTAGTATCTTTAAAATTTCGCGTGGACGAAAATCATTCGAGCACCACCCCGAGCTTCTCCACGCAACACCTTCTCTACCCATGCTCCTCTAGCTGCTCAATAAAGTATGAATAAAAAATAAAATAAAACGAAATTTGATTTGCCGCATGGCTCTCACGCCAAAAACGAGCCTTCTCCTCAAGTCGCTCATCAAGTCCACGAGCATTTGCGCCATCATCGTGATTTGTATATGAACTCCAATAAAAATAACTAAAATATTGAATAAAAATTAAAATTATAACGAGGAGGAGGATTGTTGGGCAAGAAGCGGCGACGGTGGAGGAGCTCCGTCGCCTCATCGATCTTGGAGTAGAGATGGTGCAATCGTAGTAAATATGCCGAGCAGCTCCGCCATGGTTAGCATTAAGCAATAATTAGGGATAAGTAGAAGATAAATATGTGCCGATTTGGGCCTTCTTGTTGGAGTTTGAAGTACAAAAGTTGTGACAGTGTGAAAAGATAGAATCCACACGGTTTGATGGGAAAGCCTCAAGGTAAGTTGCCCGCAAGATAATTTACGCACACATAATCGGAGGCAACTACATAATCATGCCGCAAAGGAGGCAAAGGACGCACCTTGTTTTGACACCTAAGCTCGCACTAACATTGAGAAGCACTTTGCAAATTGCGGTGTTCATCCGCGCCGAGGGGAGAGAGAAAGCGATGGCGACATGCGCCTCGTGCCACCGCCACCACCGGCGCTCACGTCGCCGCCTCCCGAAGCCGCCATAGCGCACGTCGCCGTCAACTCCACGATTGAGGAGGTGCATCGCCACGACCGCGCACGCCTTCTGCACCACCCCGAGCTTCTCCACGCAATGCCTTCTCTACCCTGGTCGAGCCATGTCGCCCACCATGATGTCATGGCTTTGCCGGGGCGGAGACACGAGGAGCTGCACAGGGGCATGGAGGCCGAGGAGAGGAAGGTCGAGGCGCTCGTCGAGGGGGCGGAGGCGCTGCAACGCACGACGAGGGCGTGTCGGGCTGCGACTGTGGCAAGGCTGGAGGCGGTGCGCGCCAGGAGGCAGGAGGCCGCCGGGGGACGCCGACGCCGAGACGCAGAGGCCGACGGGTGTGGCAAGATGGCAAGGAGGGGACGACCGAGGAGCCGGAGCAAGAGAGTGTGCCTTGTCGTGAGGAAGAAGAGGCTATGGAGATTCTCTATTTTTCTCTGTTTTGTGGATTTGGGGAAGAAGATCAACTGCAGCAAAGTAGTTAGGTTAGTGAGGAAATTAATTAGTGTTAAGTACAATTAGTTAGCTATTAATAATTCATTAGTATTTTGTATGACATGTGGGTCCAAAACCATTAGAATTGCAATTAGTGAGATTAATTTGTATGACATGTGGGTCCAATGCCCGACATGTGGGTCTAAAACCATTAGAATTGGGTCGGTTCAATGAGACCAACCGAGGCAGGCACTATGCCGACCGAGCCAGGCACTGCACATTGAGAGCATTTTATAAAGTTTCTCTCTCCTAATCACTCGGATATATTATTTTAATGAGAGGAGTGTCTAACAGCAAAATACTATAAAATGTTAGTGTCTTTTGGCGAAATCACGTTTTTTATGTCCATTGGCAAAGGATACAAAATTGCAGTGTCATGTAGCCAATTTTCCCTTAATTAATCCCATGAAGAACTCCGAGAAACAAGTCAGGTGATCGCATAACTTGCTGTGAACGTTGAGGGTCTATTTGGAACACGGAATTTTTTTTCCTGTTCCTTCAGATCAAATGGAACTGTTTTCCATGGAATTTCTGCAAATTTTTGTGAAATTCATTTGTTCCAAATGAGGTCTGAATAAACCCTTTCACAGATGACCCTAAAATAAATAAAAAAATCAACATCAAGAATTTCTTACTAGAGGGAATAGTTAATATTTTCTATACCACGAAGTGTGTCATGCGATAATCTCATATGAACTAATGGTTCGTGGTGGTCTTTATATATATATATATATATATATATATATATAAACGTGAAGGTCTTATTTGCAATCCCACTTCTCCACAACTAACAATGATGCTTAAAATGTATTCAATTGAGTTTTCTGAAGAGCGCAAATAAAAAGCACAACTCTATTTATTATTGGTACTATATATGTATCGATTTATATTATGTTGGGAGATCGAGCTTACTATTCTAAACCTGTTCTATTAGCCTAATGTGATTCTATGGTATATTTGTCTACTCATCAAACATTATTTTTCGCTAGGGAATCACATTCTTACCATCATAATAGGTACATAGAGAAAAAAACTAAAATCCCCTGCATGGCTTGTCTGCTTTGCACAAGTCCTCAAAGTGTACCCTTTCTAGACCAAAAAATAATAATAAACAAACGGGCTTTTTCCAAAGAGAACCTAATTCTAGTCTAGAGAGAGCATTGCAAGCATCATTAATCGCATTTTCCGATACCCCGATACTGCCAGCCTGAAACATGCCGACTAAAAATCTTGGGCTCATGGCCGTTGCTGTCAAAACAAGTCATAATCTGTGGGGCTTTGCCATATGTTTGTTCTAATTCGCTGCTCAAATCTTTTGTACTTGGATCCCTTTCTGCCAGCACTTTCACAACTCGAATTTTTGCTTCAATGCCACTTTTCCTGTGCTAACATCTTTTTCAGTTTCACATTGGTCTTCAAGAAAGGACGTTAACAATGGAGCCCCGTCATCCAACGAGTAATCAGACTAACCTGTCAAGTTTTCGTTTGTGATGTTAATGTAAGTAAACGTGACCAGCAGAGTAGTGACAGGTTACAGTGGGTTAGAGAAGATATTTCTGATGTCGTAGATTTACTCTTTTTTCTTAGGGTTAGTTTGGAATACATGAATTTCCCTAGCTAAGTCCTTAGTGATTATTTGTACAATTTTATTTATTACATCCGTTCTTTTTTACTTGCTGTTTTGGACATCGACACAATTCTACACGTCTTTGAAAGAAACATTTTCTAATTATATGTTAGCAAACATTATTAAAAGTACGATGATATACACGTACTTTTGATGACAAATTTGCTAGTACAATTGTTGGACTGAAAAGACGACTGAGGTGGGGGGATAGAAGCACCTACTCTTTTCACTACCTCGGTATTCAACTTCCTCTTTACTCCAATAGCTATGAAAACTATGAACATTAAAGGCCTAAAAACACAACGGAAGTCTTGTGTTGAAATCGGAAAACCCCGAGGTCAAAACCTCCTGGACGGTATGACTACCAAGAACTGGTCTGTCTGACCGCTGGTGGGTTGGTTTGACCGTCTGATGGCTGGTCTGACTGCTTGAGGCACGGTCTAGCCGCCGGTTGTAGGGTCAGCAGCCCGAGATGATCTCAAATCGATCTAACTTTTGATTATGATATTCAAATCCGTTAAGATTTCAAACATAGCTCACCAAGAAGGTCAGGAACCTAAGATTTCAAGAAGTCAAGGTTCCACGAATTTCTTGAATGAGGTCAAGAAGGCACAAAACCCGAAAAAAATCAAACTTTTGATCCAAAAGCTTGCTCGTGGGTGGAAGACGGTCAAGATGACCATAAATCAATTCCCACATGTCCTAGTAAGCTAGATCACAGCAAAAGACCTAATCAAAATCCTAAAAACATCAAAGAGAGAGCAAAAACAAGATAGAACTCATCTTGAGACAAACCTTGTTTGGATTTTGGTTTACAATCACTCTATCGTGGACGACAAAAGCTCACTTGAGCACTGAATCAACCAATCTCTCTCAAACCCTAGTCTCCTCTATCTTCACTTTCTCCAAATCGTAAATTAGGGTTTCATAGCCTTGAGTTGGTTGAGTGCAAATCATGCACTCCTTTCTTTTATAATGGAGGTTAGGTCTAGAGAGAAAATCTTATCACACACCCGTTAAGTTCACACATAAATGGGTTTACACTCACGCATCCTTCTCAAAACGAATGACGAACCAGTCTCCCGAATCCGTCTCTTTGTGATTTTCATCTTTTCTCGACCTAAACCGCATCTGCTTATGTCTTCTTGCGCCGCGGTTTCTCCAAGGTCATCAACCCGATATTTTGGTGAAGATATCAAAATACCCCTTCTCGATCCTTCTCCAAAAGCCGAGTCCAATCATCGTGAAGCAATCACATGCTTCGCCACACGTAAGTTCATCAATGACTCTCTTTATATCGACAAGTTTCTCCCATACGGCTCCCACTAGAACTACCATAGCACTTGCATTGACCCCAAGCCACTTGATATAACCCGTTGCATTGAACCTCTCGTTCGATCATTCTTACCCATCTTGTGCCATGGTTGAGTCCAACCACTTTACTTAGCATCCTCGATCATTCTGGACTTCGTCTCTTCTAACCTAGTCTCGATTATCTTCGCCATTGAGTGTCGTTGACTCCAAGCCATCTGCACAACAATAGACCAAGAAATCAATTCCGAACACAAGTTCTTCGCAACTCCAAGCCATCTGCACAACAATAAACCAAGGTGCCAAAACATACATCCTGCAACACCTATGCACCAAATCCCATGACTTTGGCCAAATCCACAAAATTCACCACCTTCCCAACGAATGGAATGCCTCTGCCCGGTCTAACCACCAGTCAGTCGGTCTGACTGCCGGCAAACGGCCAGTTAGACTGCTTGGGAATTTTTCCCAAGTCTCGTACTAAACTCTCTTTAGAAATTTCAAACTCTATCTAGTTTTTCCTCGAAACTCCATTTTCAATGAGACCAAGTGCAAATGCATCACTTCACCTTCCTACACAAGTGATTTTTTGCGAATTCAAAAAATTCCACCTTTTCAAAATGGCCCATCAAACCGCCACTTTTGGCCAGTCTGACCGCCAGGCCCTGGCCGGTCTGACTGCCTACAGGGCCGATCAAATCGCCATACGCCTGACATTCAGCTAAACTTTGCTAAAACGAGGGTTTTCTAAACACTTCGATACCATTGTCAATTGTTCAATCACACTAAGATTATGATCATCTACTCATGATCTCCACAGTGATTTTCATATGACAAATCTACATACTTTTATGTATATTTGTTACCAAAGATTTAGAAGATTAACTATACACATTATGAAACAACAATAAAAGAGAATGTAGGGAGATTAAATTTTCCTATAAATGCATTCCAAGCGATTGCTTAGACTGTAGAAAGAGTTGGTTAGTGTAATTGATTATTTAAACACCGTAGGTATGGACCAAAAAGATGTTGCATCACATTCCAAAATACATTGGAAGCTGGCCTACGGCCAGATGGTCACCAGGGTTCAAGTTCTAGACTTGGCGTTGGTGTCAATCGATTTTAGGAGTACATATGCATTCGCGTTTCACTCGTTCAGTGAAAAAGTGTGTGCCCATGTTCCGTGAGGCCTTGGATGCCTCTGATAAATTCTAGTGTGTATAGGGGCACACACAAATACGTGCGTGGAGGTGGTGTGAGTGTGTGCGTCTGCTTTGTACTCTCTAATTTTTTTTTCTCCAAAATACACCCATAAATAACCTACTCAATTTTAATCTGTAAGACTCAAGTCCTGACCTTCAACTAGACAAGTTAGGTGCCACACAGACTATAATAATCATCAATATCTGGCTAGGTTTGTTCCTTTTATGTTAATTACTAAGTGGTGGTAATGAAGTAAACTTAGCAGCAAAAAACGTTAAGAAAACTCTCTTAGTTTTTTTTCTCCTTTTGAGCATCTGCATCTCAACTGATATTACTAAAGTTGATTATTTGATTCTAAGTAAAGTGGGATAAGTGGTTTTGGTTCGATGAGGGGAAAAGCCATGTTTTTGAAACTTGGTGCCAAAGGATCGTCAGTACTACCACTCCCTCTAGTCACGTGAAGTTGTTTTTTACATCTACATGGTCCTAAAATGCAACTTTGATCACTCATTTCTATTATAATAAAAATTAAAATATTATAAAGTTCTTTTCGAAACAAATCTATATGTATCATTTTCATGTGTAGTTAAAGTTTATAATATTTGCCTGCGGGTAACCCAAAATGACATCCTTTTTCTGACCTCAGAGGTAGTGATAACCACGTATCCAAGTCAAACCCAAACTGCACGCTAACATTTCAATTTGGAGCATTTATTAACCTAAAATCAGTGCTATTTATTAACCTAAAATCAGTGCATTTGATTGAGATCTTGGTAATTTTCAATTTGCATGCATTAAGGCTTGCACACATTTGACTATTATTTTTAAATTATATGTTAGTAAAAATTATTAAAACTCCTACCGAAACACACTCGTATATGCATAATGGTGAACACCTGGATTTAAACCATGGTGGCTGGATTTGAACCCTAGTGGCCATGGGTGAATCGTATACCTACAACTCCACCACCCTTACAAGAGATGGTTCCCAACTATATAAAGTACTTTCAATGACAAATATGCTAATATCATTTTCATGTAACAAATCCAATACTTTTAGGCGTAACAGTGGTCAAGGTTTTCATATTTTGACTGTACACGTTCTAAAACGATACTACAAAACAGAGTATTATATTCACTAATGTAGCGATCTTCTTCTTTTCTCCTCCTTTTTCAGTTCAAGAAAAAGAAAACTTAAAAGAGGAATGTAATTCGTCCTTTGATCCATAATTAAGAAGAAAAAAGATAGTTCTGTGAGACTGTGACAGGGTCCGTATCACATCGTTCTTGCGGGCAGACCGTTGAGAAGGGCGTGCCAGGAGCTAGCGTAATTACGGCGTCGAGAAAAGGTGGGGTTTTTTCCCACTTTGACATGGAAATTTGGTGCTTTTTTTTCTTGCAAGGAATTTAGTGCTGATTTTGTTTCATATATAACAAAAAAAAAAATCAGCCTTCTAGATGTTCGTCGTGGGCTAATGGTTCAAAATCAACGTGTGTACACGTACCATATTTTGTTGCATTAATTAATATATCGTTGGATGTGAGGCTGTGATGCTTTGGTCATGATTAATTGTTTTTTCTTGAATCCTAACCCTTTGTTAGCCAAAAAGAAATCTAACCCAGATCGTCCTTTGGACGTCCAAACCATGAAGCTAGGAAGGAGGAGGCTGATCTCACCACATATCCACAGCCTCCCCACAGGCACCATGCTAAATGGCCCAAAACATGGTGTTCACTATAAGTGCTTAAGAATTGACAATGCTCGACATCTCAAACAAAACTACAACACGTTTTACATATTCCCATGCCATCCAAAATCTACCTTTTTGTGTTTTCAAGTTAATGTTAAATAAATCATCAATCTTATGTTAAATGTCCTAGCTAGTAATTTTACTATATGCACTACTGCAATGCAATAATTTAGGTCATGTACAATAGATTTACATCAGTTGTCTATAGTATCTGTCACGTATGATTTAAACTGATGTGGATGAAAGAGAGATAAATGTGTTGTCTACAATCCTGCAGTCGACTGTATCACCAAAACCAATGAGGAAATGTCTTAGGTCCATGAAAGCATTAAAAGATTGTGTCATCTATAAAGATAAGTAAAAAGACAACCTATTATATGAGCTGTCCATAATACTGTCTACAAGTGACATAAATAATTACTATAGACAATAACTATTTGTACCATTGCATATGCCTAGACATACACATCGTCGCATGCAGGGTGCAGCCGCCCATGCTGTGGACTCTGGACCAAACCTGACCAGGCTCCGAGTCATCTCGGAGACCCCTTCCCAATCAATTCTCAACCTGCCTCAGGCTCCTGCACACCAACTTCATTGAATGGAGATGTTGGTGACGAATATTTCGCCAGCCAGTTGAAAGACATGCTGCTAGCTACCTGTGTCCTGCTGCTGAGTCCGCGCCAATACGGATCCACGTACGCGCGCCATCGGATCGATTGCCATCTTCCGATCCTGACTCGCAAGGAATTAGATTCGTGCGTGCTCATTGGACATGTACAGTTATCCAGTAATATACATACCAGAGGATATTTTTAATGGACGGCCGTACGCACATGACAGTGGAAGCATTGATCGGACCATTCCTAAAGCTTCCTGCTTTATTTTACTTATTATTCAACGACCTTTGCATGAATGGACGGACGAAAATTGTTTCGTTGTTTACGTCAAAAAAATTGTTTCGTTGAATTCAAACGATTCGAATGTATATCGACGGGGGGAAAGCTTTTCTTCACGAGAGGTAAAGCTAGCGTGCTCGATCGCAGCAATTGGGGATGAAAGGACATTAGTCGACGATTCTTTCCTCCAATGAAAGAAAAGCATAGTATGAGAGAGAGAGAGGTGTTGCATGCAGGGGGTTAAACTATTCATAGTGGTGCAGCTTAAATACAGAAAAAGTATGACAGCCTTTTTTTTCGCCGAGTCTAGAGGGATTGACTCGTCATGTACACATCGGTGTGAACTGTTTACCGTTTTGGTATTGGATCCTAAAGAAAAGGAAGCCTTTTTCCTACTTTCGAGTGTAGTTACTCCCTATTTCGTATCTCACAACGTAGGGAGTATCTTGCGCAACCGAGAGTATATATGTGTATTATACGAGTATATAAGACAAACTAAATGGTATTCACACCTTTTCAGGGGTGGTATGTACAATTTTTTAGATATATTCTTTTTATGTGCGAATATGAAGGTATTTACAAAATATGTTAAAAACTATAGACTCTCTTGCAATTTTTTCGTGTGGTTTACATTGGAGAATCTTATAATTAGTATATGAGTATACCCAAAGTGATAAAGGAGTATGTCAAGTTCTTTTAGATGGTATATCAAAAGTGAGAGTAACTACACCCGGGAGTAGAAAGTATTTTTCATATATATATATATGAAACATTTTTCCTACTCCCAGGAGTAATTACTCCCTATTTCGTATCTCACAATGTAAGGAGTATCTTAAGCAACCAAGAGTATGTATATGTATTATACGAGTATATAAGACAACCTAGGTGGTATTTACACATTGTTAGGGGTGGTATGTATAATTTTTTAGATATACTTCTTTCTATGTGCGAAAATGAAGGTATTTACAAAATATGCTAAAAATTATGGACTCTCTTGCAAATTTTTCATGTGGTTCACATTGAAGTATCTTATAATTAATATATGAGTATACCCAAAGTGATAAAGGAGTATGCTAAGTTATTTTAGGTGGTATATCAGAGGTGGGAGTAACTACACCCGAGAGTAGAAAATATTAATTATATATATATATATATATATATATATATATATATCCTCTAGTCGGTCTCCAGTGTGTAATCAATGTATGATGAAAGAAAAAGTTTGCATGCATAGTTGCATACGCATACTAGACCTGGGAGTTGGGTCGTGCCTTTCCGGGCCTGCACGAGGCCCAGCTGGCACAACATGGTCTAAGCATGGCACGAACGGTCGGGCCGTACCAAGCATGAGGATGGGCCTGTCGGGCGGCATGGCACGGCACGGCCAATTGGGCCATGCTTGGGGCGGCCCGGCCCGGCGTCACGGTGGCACGACGGCAACATAGAGAGGGAGGGAGAGGGCAAGGGGGCGCAACGCGGAGTGGCGAGGTGGCGACGTGCCGTTGTGACCGCGCCTGAGGGGGCAAGGCTGGAGGTGAGCTAGCCGTGCTTAAGGGGCCTTGTTGCGAGGGGACCCGGAGTTGTCGCGGCTGCACAGAGGTGGTAGCGCAGGCGAGGGCGCCTCGGGCGGGGCGCCAGAGCCGTTAAAGGTGGGAAAGGGACCTGAGGCAGGAGAAAGTGGAGATGAGGTGGCGCTCGGTCTTGTGCAAGGGAGCAATGCGGAGGTGGCGCCCGGGGACGCAACGCGAAGGTGGCAAGGTGGCGGCGCACCGTTGCGGCCACGCCCGAGGGGATCGAAGCTGGCGGTGGGAATGGGGAGGCAGGGAGGCGGAGATGGTGGGAGGGGCGTTGGGCGAGGGGGCGCGACACGGAGGTGGCGAGGTGGCGACGCGCCGTTGTGGCCGCGCCCGAGGGGGCTGAAGCCGGTGGTGGGAGGGGATGGGGATCAGGAGGCAAGGAGCCGAAGCTAGCGGGAGGGGCGTCGGGCAGGTGGGAGGGCTGAAGGGGAAGGGGATGGGGATTGGGGAGGAAGGGAGCTAGCGGGAGGGGCGCCGGGTCAGTGGGAGGGCCGGAGGGGGAGGGGAAGGGGAAGAGCATGGGGATGGTTGGATGGGGGCGGTGCCGCGGTGGAACGGGATGGGGACCCGAGGCCAGGAGCTGGCAGAGGGGATTAGGGGATGGAGAGGTGGCCATAGGGGATGGGCGTGGGGAGGCAGATGTGACTAGTGATCAGACAAGATAGCTTGCATTGGGAGAGAAGCAATGGGAGGGGAGGAAGAGAGGCAACGGTCGCCTGCCCCATTCGATAACAAGACAGAGCAGAGAAAGAAGCAGCGAGCAAGGCAATGGGCATATGCGAGATTATTCCTCTCTGAGCCTATAAAAAATGAACGCATTTGCTCATTTCTTCACAACCGAAGCTCAACTTCTCTTCTCAGACTCTATCTTTGCTCTAGTGCTCTATTCAGTAGTCTCAAGCATGCTACCAAGGAGTCGAAGCATGAGGCTGATAGAGGGAGCGGCAGAGCTCGGTAACGCTATGTTATCAAGGAGTCGTAGCGCGAAAGTAGCAGCGGGGCGTAGCCGCGGATGCTCCCGCCGCCGCTACCTAGTCCTCCTCCCGCTACCTCACCCATCGATGTTCGTTTCTCCCCAACCATGGGAGACTACGACATGAAGGGCCGTCATATGGACGGTACGGAGGGCTACGAGAAGTACTAACGCAATCCGGACCCGATGGGGATGCCATACTTTGCTACCCCATCCACGGATGAAAATATTGGTGGGTACACGCTTGGCATCGGCAGCGTCGGGCGAAGGACGGAGTACTGGAAGCACATGAACTGGAGCGAGGAAAGTCGAGATAGCCAAACGGTAGACATCATAACTTGTAATTACTATAAAGCTCAATTAACTGCTCGTATAGGTGGAGGGACAGGCACTTGAACCGGTACTACAAAGCATGCTTGAAAAAGGTAGGGGCACACACGCGAGGTGGAGGAGTCCAGGTGACGAGGATTAAAACCTCTATATATTATCTTTAATATATAAAAGACCATACGTCTTCATGGTCGTAACCTTTGAGGTGCACGACCTCACTGGTCGTAGAGATTCCAGAGGTTACATAATGAGTACCAGTGGAAGAAGGCCTGCCAAGCTTGAGACCGTGAGAATCGCTCGTAGAAGGTAAGAACGATTCCAAGGTATATTCTCTACCAGTATGATGAATGGAACACGTGCATATTCCATACGACGTATCTTATCCAAGACACACCGATGAACAACCTCCGATGCGGTTATATGTTTCATAGACATATAATCGCCAAACGGTTGATTCTGTATCAACCGTCACTTGACTCCGACTGCACATAACGCCGCATCGCGCCTTCTCGGAATCGCCACCTCTTCGAGGGCTATTTAAAGATGGAACTCAGGCGGATCAAGAGAGGAAAAAGAAAATGAGAAGAAGGAAGACAAAAAGCACAAGCCATAGATTCGTGTAATAGTTTCGAGTTAGCAAGAGGCGCGCAGTCCTTAGGATATACCTTGTAAATTCCAGTTCATATTAATAAAAGAGCGATTCCATTATTCCCGAGATTTCCTACATCATTTTCTCCTTTCTATTTTCGTAAGATCGACGTCTTGATCGTCGACAGCTGGCGTCGACCGTGGGGAACGCGGCGTGGAATCTCAGAAGATTTTTCTCTACTCATCAAATCTTTGTCCATTCCCCGTCTGTGATCGCTGATACGGTTATGGCGGGAAGTTGGGATTAAGAAAATTGGTTCGATTTGGAGGACTACGCCGACCTCGACATGGATGCATGTATGCGCGCCATGGAGGAAAACGAATCTCTTCATCATCCTCATCCGCCGGCCGCCAAAGGCGTAAATCGCGAGACAACCGGATGGATGAAGACACACCGCTACGATCGTTGGCGGTCTCGGAGAAGTGTTTCCAACCAATTCGGAACACCCCAAATCCTCGGCAAGCTCCGCCCTTTGACCGGCAAGAAAGGTGACGAAAATTCAACACCGCAACGAAGTTCAACATACCTTTGATGCGATCATGGTTGATAGGTACTCACGGCTTCTAGTAATTCCAGGAGCCAACCGACACTTAGTGACGGTGTCAATAAAACCTCCATTGGTCGTAAACCAAGTGGGGATGATAAAGCTCAAGATTCGATCGATTCGCCAATCGCCGAGGTCCTTCCAAAACCTCGGAGGTGCCGATCACCGATCGCTCTCCGTCGTGGAAGCTTCGCGAAGCTCCGAGAGGCTCTCCGTTGATTACGATGGAAGCTCATCGAGGACCGCTTTGGAAGCACGAGGTCAATGCGATCGGAGATACGGATCACAATGCGTGTACGGTCCTCCACACATTGCCTCGCCACCACGCCCTAATGGAGATGGTACGGGTGGTCAAGCACCAAATGTCGGAGGTGACGGAACCGGTAGATGTTCACCGGTTAATACGCTGATCCTTCCCAAACCAATGTGAGGGGCGGCAAGATCCACCGTAAGGTCGGAGGATGTAAGCCATCAAACACCTTCTTCTGGCAGAAATCCCTTGAGACCTTCGATAACTATACAAAACCTGCAGCGAGTCAAGGATATTTTAAATACTTTCGACCGCCTCGGCGAGACTCGGTGTTTTTCCCAACTCGCAGGTCAAGTATCGGAGATTATCCAACAGACAATGCAGCGCACAGAAGCTTATCGGGAACGAAGGCACCCGCAAAGTCAGACCATGACTTCATCACAACATTCTTCCCAAAGCAGAAGCCTACATGGTCGCGTTGGGGATCAATTGACACTGCGACCACCTCGACGATTCCGACCAACCAGTCACGAGGGGAGGAGATTATTTCAAGAATCTCGCCATCGCCGTCGAGACGAACCATCACTTGACTCGTGATCTCGGCATCATCTCGAGCGTGCAAGCGGTCGGCGTTTTACTAACGCCCACGATCGATCGGGACATTGGAGCATCGACAATCTGTTCCTAGAAATCGATCTCCAACCGACATAATCCAAATAGCCTTTTCAAAGAAGGCGCCACGAACTATCACAGTCGCCGAGCTTTCTCGGAGGGCTCCGGTCAGACGTTTAACAAATAGGTTCCGACCGGCCAATATGGATAAATTCAATGGGACCCAAAATCCCTAGAATTTCTCGGATATACACCATCGCTTATGAGTGCGGTGGTGATGAAAATGTAATGGCGAATTATCTTCCTACAGTATTAGAAGGATCAACCCGATCTTGGTTGTTTAACCTTCCAATCGGATCCGTGTATATTTGGGAGCAACTCTGCGACCTTTTAATTGCAAATTTTCAGGGTACGTATGATCGCCCTAGAAAGAAAGACGATCTCCATAGGATACGGCAAAAATCAAACGAGACTCTCCTACAAAGATATTAAAAGATTTAGCCAAGTCCAGTAACTCAATACAGAGGTCGAGAATCTTCCGTTATCCAAGCCTTCAAAGGGATTAAGAAATCGAAGGTTTACGGAGGATTTAGCTATACATCCTCCACGAACAACCATCGAGCTCTTCGACATGGTGACAAGTACGCCACGGCGAGTGAAGCGGTCGAGTGGAACGAAGCTGTTGTTCGAAAGGATAAGATCCCCCAACCTGGCTTAGATAGGCGGAATAGAAACTAAAGAAGACTCTCAAGAAAAAGAAACATGGCAGAGCCAACGACAAAGAGGTTCTCGATCGCTCTGAAAAATCTACAAAGGAAGAAAAGATTATCTTGGTCGTGGCAAGGCCAAAGCTCAGACTAATGGTTACAAGAAAAACAAAAATGGTGTCCTCTTCATCGCCAGCAGACACGATTGCGCAATTATCGCGCTTGGCAAAAGAAGTCGGAAGATTGTTATGCAGGTAAAGGACCACTCCCGTCGATTCAAGAGCTCGGGGAAACAAGCTCCAAGAAGGACAAAGATGGTGACGAAGAGATGGAGTACCAAGAACCTCAGCACACCATTGATGTGATCTTCGGTGGGTCTTCTTCGTACGAGTCCAGACGTCACCTGAAAGACATGGAGCGAGAGGTCAACCTTACCGAACCTTCGATCGCCGTTAAACCTTCAAGGTGGTCGGAGACAATAATCTCCTTCAGCAAAGAAGACTGCCCTATTCCTTCAACTCGACCAGTGCTTTAGAAGATATGCAGATTCCCAAATCCAAGGTAAAACTGTGAAATATGCCTTTCACGGCATAGTGCCCGGCTCATCGCTAAACCAATAGGGCACTTGTCCCTACTAGTTACGTTCAAAACCCGACAACTTCCGAGCGAAAAAGTTTCATTCGATGTGGTGAACTTCGAGGCGCATACAATGCAATTCTCGGTCGTCGACTTTGCAAAGTTCCGATAGCCACGCATTACGGTTATCGAGTTTGAAAATGCCGGGACGAAAGTGTAATCACATCGAGGTGATCGGAAGATAGCCTACGCATGCGATTGGAAGTGTTTAGAGTCGGTCGATGAACTTGACCAGGGGAACTAACACCGCACATGCAGTCAAAGTTCAAGGCCGAAGATGACACCAAAACCTTCCGACCAGTTGAAAGAGGTACAACTCGATGGAAGCGCTTCTCTAGAGGGTGCCAAGATACTGGTCGGGACAGGACTCGACCCTAAATAGGAAGAGTCGCTCGTCTCCTTCCTCCGAGCTAATCAGGACGTATTCGCATGGCAGGCGTCCGACATGCCCGGAGTCCCCAGGGAGGTGATCGAGCATAGGCTAGCTCTGACCTAACAAAAACCGGTCAAGCGAAGCTCGACGTTTACGCTTTGATCGAAAAGAAGCAATCCAGTCGGAGATCAACAAGCTTCTCAAAGCTGGGTTCATTCGTGAGGTCGACCACCCAGAGTGGCTCGCCAATCCTGTAATGGTTAGAAAAGCCAATGGGAAATGGCGAATGTGTATTGACTTTATAGATCTTAATAAAGCTTGTCCGAAGGATGACTTTCCCCTTCCTCGCATTGATCAACTTGTAGACTCTACTTCTGGGTGTGAGTTGTTAAGTTTTTTGGATGCTTATTCAGGGTACCACCAGATCAATATGAGTAAACAAGATTGACGAGGATCTAAATAATCCTCATTTATTTACTCCATAATCAAGAAATATGACGTCATAAGACATACCCCTTAAATATCAAAAGGGAAGAACTAGTCAGGAAGTCGTAGGCTATCCTACGACTACCCCCTGGTCGTAAGCTCTTCTACGACCACGGTATAACCCCTACGACTACCCCGTCGTGAAGCTCTTCTACGACCATGGTATAATCGTTACGACTACTACCTAGTCGTAAGCTCTTCTACGACTATGGTATAATCGTTACGAATATGTCTGGTCGTAAGTTTTTCTATGATCGGGGCCTGCTACAGGTTCCTCACGACTTACTGGACCCACCCGCTTGACTTAACCATTTAATGCTGAGAATCTAAGCAGTCAAAATACGCAGTTATCTCTGACATAACTGTAGATAATTCCCACTATCTCTGACTGGTAACTGATTGACAGCATGGGGAGGTTACTACTCCGGTAATTACTCTCATTATTACATAATAA
The DNA here is from genome assembly GCA_036346255.1 of Ampelocalamus luodianensis. Classification (NCBI taxonomy): domain Eukaryota; kingdom Viridiplantae; phylum Streptophyta; class Magnoliopsida; order Poales; family Poaceae; genus Ampelocalamus; species Ampelocalamus luodianensis. The sequence goes on along the minus strand of CM070618.1, from coordinate 59,636,132 downwards.
TGAGCGACTAATTAGCCTGGAAGGACAGCGTCCACTATTGCTTAGTATAAATAGGTATATGTTAGAGATAGAGGGGAGAGGCTTTTGGGCAAAGAAGAAATAGAGCCTTCTTTGGAGAACAGTTAGAGAAATACTTATTCGATTGTAACCCAAAGAGCAAATACAAGATACACAGGAGTAGGGTTGTTATTCTCACCGGAGAAGGCCCGAACTCGTATAAAAATCCCCATGTCTTCTTCTGTCTGCGTGATCAATTGTAGAGACCCCAATCAAACAATCTTTACGTAAGATCGGTTCTAAAACACCGGCGATTGGCGCCGACCGTGGGGATCCTCGGTAATTCCTTGTCAACGCTTCTTCATTTTCTCTTTTTGCTACCATGCCGGAGAATGGAATGAGGAGAATTGGTTCGACTTGGCGATTACGAGACATCGACATGGATGCCGGTCTCGAATACTGACCGAGTATCGAATCTTCGACGGTATTGCCGCCTCTCGAGATCTTCTATCGATCTCGAGATCGCATCACCACAGAGTCGAGGAGGATTTTTATCCCCACGACGATGCGCCCGGCCGAGGATCAATTTCCTCGAGGCAAGGGTCAACTCGACCAAGAACGACTGTCTCGGGGCAAACTTCGCAAACGACGACGAGCTTTTCCTCTAAGTGTTCGAGTCCCCAAAACGATTCGAGTTGGCAAGACAAGTTCGAAGCCATTATCCCGAGCTCCATCGACATCGATGGTCCTCTCTCTCCGAGCATTTCGCGAGGAAGAGGATCGAACATCTTTGTTCATCCAAATTCAACCGCCCCGACGCAGAGCCACTGCGGCAATCGAGGCGGTTATGACCCGTAGTTCCCTACCCGGAGGTTTACTCCAAGTTGCGGATGGTGTCGCTTGACCACTCCTCCGGTGAGAGATCTCGAGCGCAAGTGGAAGTCATCCACGGAGGTCTTCGTCCTTCCTTCTGATTAGGATCGTTCTCCCAGAAGAAGGATTGGACATGCTTCCCGCCGAGCATACTCTACACCACCTCGTCGTAATGGCAAGGACACCACGGACTAACGAAGCGAACACTTTGATGAGCGTGCGGGACATCCTCAACATTCTCGCGCTCCATTAAAACAAGTTCAAGGGTCTGAAATAAACCATTACGAGGCAATTCGACGGAAGAAAATAGTGGCTCGAAGAACCTCCATGAGCGTGCTTATTTCGATCGAAGGAGCTCAATAACTCGGCACATCAATGATTTCTTTGAGAACCCGACCCAAGAACTCGCTCGAGCACGAGGTTATGATCTTTTGCCAAAGAGATCGCGCAAAGACTTCGTGACATGATGGCCAAACTCGGCGGCGGCCACCACAACCACGAAGTCGTAATAGTCGCTACTTCTTCTTACGCCACCGCTCGGGAAACTCGTCGCATGGAAGCGCACGCGACTCTCCCTCATGTCGCTCTCAACATGAGAAAAATGCCACAAGCCAACGGGAGGTGATCTTTCACCACTTCGGCGACCGACGCACTGCGTGCAGCGGGAATGAGGAGTATTTCCGTAAGGTGAGGTCTATTATAGGCCTAGTCCCCATGGTCGGGTATCGGCGAGTTCGATCGCGGCGACATTAACCCTTCGTTTACGCAAAAGAAGACAAGAGGTTATCTCGGGATGTCGGGCGTTCTGCCGGCACCTTTCGAGCGTTCGTTGGCCGCCTCGATTTCGGACCACGAATATGAAGAAATTCGATGGAACTCAAAACCCCATCGAGTTCCTCCAAATCTACACTACGACTATCCGAGCTGCGGGAGGAGGAGAGCATGTCATGGCGAATTACCTTCCGATCGTGCTCGAAGGATCGCGCGATCATGGCTTCTAAACCAACCATTTGAGTCGATCTACTCGTGGCAACACCTCGTGATCTCTCACGGCTAATTTCCGAGGAACTTACAATGCGCCGAGAAAGGAGGATGACTCGCACCGGATAAGACGAGAACAACCATGAAACGCTACGACAATTCATCGGCGCTTGATCGGGTTCAAACTCTATTCGGAAGTTTCGACTCATCAGTGATCGGGGCTTTCAAGCAGGAGTCCGTAGCGTAAGAATAACAGAGGACATCGCTTACATCCACCCGCCATCGTCCGAGCTCTTTGAGATGGTCGATAGATATCGCGACTTCTTGAAGCGGTCGAATGGAACAATACCATCGATCTCAAAGATGGCATCCCTCGGGAAGCAGGCGAAAGTGGTAAGAAAAAGGATAAAAAGGCTAGGAAATCTAAGAACAAGGCGAAAAGTCAAAAATCTCCAGATGCCAGTTCTAAGGAGGTCCTCGCCGTAAGCGATAAGGAGCCACACAACCCCAAGCAAAATCCGATCAAGTAAAGTAAACGCCAAGATCGAGAAACGACAAACCAGTGTGGTGTCCTTTTCATAAAAAGAAGGGCATGACATTACGTGGATCGCCAAGTTTTCTTACTAAACTCGAGGACTATTATTCGGCAAAGGGCCACTTCTATTCTTGAGCAATTGGGCCAAACCAGTGGACAAAAGGAGTCGGATGATGAGGAGATGCCATTCCAGGACCCGCAGCACACCATTGATCACATCTATGGGGGGTCTTCGACATACGAATCACGAAGGCGGAAGCGATCGAGCGTGAGAGTAAACTGTCGACTCTCCTCTTGTCAATAAATTACGAAGTGGTCGGAAATCACCCTTGCTTTCGAGAAAGGTGATTGTCCGATGCCTTCGACTAGACCAGGTCGATTTCCGATAGTGGTTGAACCCACCATCAACAATTGTCGAGTCAATCGAGTTTTAGTTGATGGTGGAAGCTCGTTAAATATACTGTTTACGAGTACCCTGGACGAGATGCAAGTACCTAGGACAAAGGTAAGACCGGTACGATATTCATTTCGTGGAATCGTACCGGGGTCTTCGGCCAAACCCATTGGCCAAATTTCTCTTCCTTTAACGTTTGGATCACCAAGCAATTTCAGGACAGAGAAAGTCTCCTTTGATGTAGTCGATTTCGATACGGCATATAACGCCATACTCGGACGACCTACTCTGGCAAAATTTTTGATAGCTACTCACTATGGGTACCAATGTTTTAAGATGCCAGGTCCCAAAGGAGTGATCACAATATATTGTGACAAGAAGATGGCACATTCCTGCGACCGTCGTTCCCTTGAGATGGTTGGACAACTACCAACTCGAGGCGAAAGTCGACCCGACTAGCAAGTCGAAGCCTAAAGCTGCACCTAAGGCGAACGACCAGGTCAAAGAGGTTCCTCTGGACACAGAGGAGCCCTCGAAGACTGTCTTTGCGTGGCAAGCATCCGACATGCCCGGAGTCCCAAGGAATGTGATCGAGCACGGGCTAGCCTAACGGCATGATAAACTACCCGTAAAAAAAAAGTTACGGAGATTTGCCCCTGATCGACGAGATGCTATTAGGTCAGAATTGGACAAGTTGCTTAAAGCAGGCTTTATAAGAGAAGTCAACCACCCAGAGTGGTTGGCCAACCCTGTAATGGTTAGAAAGTCTAACGACAAATGGCGTATGTGCGTAGACTTTACTGATCTTAATAAAGCTTGTCCAAAAGATGATTTCCCTTTACCTCGCATCGATCAGCTGGTTGACTCTACTGCAGGATGTGAAATGTTGAGTTTTCTAGATGCATACTCTGGTTATCATCATATCAGTATGCATCGAGAAGAAGAAGAAAAGACCGCATTTATTACACCGTTTGGAGTATTTTGCTATGTCAAAATGCCATTCGGCCTAAAAAATGCTGGAGCTTCTTTTCAACGTTTGATGCAAACGACTTTCGCTCCTCAACTAGGCCAAAATTTGGAAGCCTATGTTGATGACCTAGTCGTAAAAGCATCAAACGACTCGAACATATCACGACTTGCGGAGACTTTCGACAACCTCGTAAAACACCAATTGAAACTAAACCCAGAAGTGTGTGTTCGGGTCTCTTCAGAAAATTGCTTGGATTCTGGTTTCGAACGGGAATCAAGCAAATCCAAAAGATCAAAAGCATCACTCGGATCGCCCCTACCACGAAAAAGAAGTCCAAAACTTACAGGTGCATGGCGGCTTTAAGTCGTTTTATAGCACAAGCGGGAGAAAAGGATTGCATTTCTTCAAACTTCTAAGGAAACATGAAGGTTTCAATGGTCGAAGAGGCTAACTTAGCCTTCGAGGAAGTCAATAGGTATCTTACGAGTGCTCTGTCTGGTTTCCCGAAGCTAGGAGAGCGCTCTTAATTTACCTATTTGCCACGCCACGACGATAGCGCGATCTTTGGTCGTAGAACGCGAGAACATACAGCGACCGGTATACTACGTGGTGAGGTTTGCGGACCAAGGAGGCGTTACCCTCGAGTTCAAAAACTTCTTTATGCCCTCCTCATGTCTTCGAGGAAAGCTGCGGCATTATTTTCGGCGCACAAACTAGTTGTGCCGTCCGAGTTTCCACTGGGAGCGATCCTCCGAATAGCGAAGCAATGCGGGACGCATGGCAAAATGGTCGATCGAACTTGAGGCGTTCGACATCCATTTCGTGTCGAACGGCCGTTAAATCCCGGATCTTGGCGGACTTTGTCGCCGAATGGACAAATCTGAACTGTTCGGATCCCCGACGATTCCCACGATCGATGGATGATGTACTTTGACGGGTCACTTACGATAAGTGGCTCTGGGAAATGGGTGGTCACGAATCTCCTCTGGAGAAACCTTAAAGTATGCCATACAATTAAACTTTCGGGCCACTAATAGCGTGGCAGAGTACGAAGGTTTGCTAGTTGGCATACGAGTTGCGAAAGCACTCTCGATTCGACGATTGCTCGTAAGAGGAGACTCTCAGCTAGTCGTGAATCAAGTCGGAAAGGAGTACGGTGCTCCAATTCGACCATGTCCGTACCTATCGAAGTCACGAAAGTTAGAAAAGCACTTTTTGGGTTTTGAGGTACAATTTATCCCCGAAGGATAATTTCCTCGCGAGACCAGCGGCTCGCTCTAGCTTCCTCTCGATCCGTAGTACCGAAAGGGGTGTTCTGGAGCGACCAAACCGAATCCATAGTCGATTTAAGCGGAGACACCTTCTATAGAAACGAATTATCTAGAGTGCGAAGATACATGGATGGCGCCCATTTATGAGTATCTTCAAGAGGGTTCTCTTACCGATGACGATCTAGAATGGATCGATTATCCAGAAAAGCCAAAATGTATACTTTGGTCGAAGGTGTTCTTTATAAAGAGGAACCCAAGGGGTGCTCATGCGATGTATTCGCAGCGAAGGATTAAAACTCCTTCACGACATACACGGAGGATCTGTGGAACTCATGCTTCCTACGAACACGGTTGGTAAAGCTTTTAGACAAGGTTTTTATTGGCCAACAGCCCTACGATGCCAAGGAGATGGTTAAAAGATGTGTACAGTGTCAGTTTCATAGCCGGCAAATACACCAACCAGCTCAGGCGTTGCAAACAATTCCTCTGTCATGGCCTTTTGGAACTTGGGGTCTCGATATCCTAGGACCGTTACCCAGAGCTCCAGGAGGTTTCGAGTTCCTGTTTGTGGCTATTGATACGTTCACAAAATGGATAGTAGCCGAGCCTGTGAGTGGGATAACAACGGAAGCAGCAAAACGGTTCATGATGAGATGTGTGATCACTCGATTCGGAGTACCAAGTCGAATTATCACAGATAACGGTAAACAATTTACAAGCGCAAAAATTCAGGAATTTTGCGACGAGTTGGGAACTCGTTTGTGTTATGTCTCCGTCGCACACCCCAAAGCAGCGGAGGCGGTCGAGAGCGAACGCGGGCGATAATGAAGGGAATCATGACCGAGTCTTGATCGGTGGTAAAGCGCTGGGGTTAGTACAGAATTACCCAGATATGGGCAATGCGTGTAGGGATACGGGTAGGCTCGCTAGCCATAAAACAAAATTTCTACACGTAAACCGGGATGCCAAGCAAGATATATGATCACATTATTACCACTAGGCGCGCGGCGGCGTGAAAGTAAGTCGGAGTAGCCTAGTCCGACGATGAACGCACCGAGCGAGTGGTCGTAGATGATCGCCCAACGTTCGTAGTCATCGTCTCTCGGCAGCCTTCCACGGTTCCTTGTGAAGATCACGGATTGTCCTCGGCGCCAAGGCGACGCGATCGCAGCGCCTCTACGATATCCACACGTCCGAGAAGGAACAACCGTGCTGCCGTGTGCTAGCACCAAGTCGCCGGAAGGCTCTCTCAAGAAGATGGCGGTTTAGGGCTTTGGTGGAAACAACTCACGTGTCTCTCTTGTCACACCAAAACTAGCCTCAAGCATCTCCTTATATAGTGCCCACGTGTCGGATCCTATCCGAACACTTTTAACGAATCGTATTCGTTACGGTTTGTTCCATCCCATTAAGTGTGTGACCCGGGTGGGTTTACGTGTAATCGGTTGTGACTGGAAAACCTTTCCGATCACGAGTCGTAGCGGTCCTAGCAGGACATAACGATTCCCGAATACACACAAATTATATCGGACGAACCTTAATGCAATATGATCTATGACTAGGTCCTCATCACTTACGACCGTGTCTTATCTTTATCGACGATTCGTTGCTCAGTCCTGACCAGTACCAGTAAACCCTTACGACCGTGTTTCGACCACTCACGTGATTTCGTTCGATCGGTCCACGACTTGCTCGTATCACCATACGACTTGTCCGGATCGATCGAACTAAGCGACTTACTCCAGTATTCTCCTTTTGCCTCACGATATCCGGTTTGAACTCCGAGTGAGATAGTGTGTCATCCATGGACTATTCAATACTTTTCGATCGAGTTGTCGAATAACCTTACGTGGTCGAACTCTTCGACCACTAGTGGCACTGACCATGCACTTTCTTTATCCGACTACTTGAGGGCCCAGACATCTCTCCCGTTATGTTAGGAGGGGCAAATCCCATATCCGACCACCACATCCCTCCGCATGTTTCATAGCATACCGAAAACTACCTTTATAACTACCTGCCATTTAGTAGCGTTTGGCAACCCTAAGAGTGCTATTACACATGTAGGGAACCATGCCGATCTCAGTTCTAGGATTATACATCATCATTGCTTGAGACCAACTAATGACACATAGAATCATAACAATCTCTATAGTGTCTCAAGGTGGGTCATTCCAACCCCATGTTCTCTAATATGTGTTTACATTATTGATTTGATATCCCCATATCCATGATCGGTGAAACATGATCATCAATCAATACATGTCTTTGGTAAATGAAGTCACCGGTGTTCGATCAATGACATTCGACGGGGATACTTTTAAACGACATCATATAAGTCGAAGTGTTTCACCAAGTCACATACTCGTTGATCTTGTAACTAATGATTCATTCAAGGAGCAGAATAACATTTATTCAAGAACTCATAAACATAGGCGTGATACAATCATCTCCATGATTGCCTCTAGGGCATATCACCAACAATCTCCCACTCGCACTAGAGTCAATCGATATGGTATCGAATTCCCCATAGCTCTTGTGTGCGCTCATGCTTAGGTTGCGGAGAGGCTTTGTCAACGGATCAGCAATATTCAAATGCGTGTGCACTTTGCATATTTTCACATCACCTCTCTCAACGATCTCACGAATAATGTGGTATCGCGAAGTATGTGCTTGGACTTTTGATGCGATCTAGGCTCCTTAGCTTGTGCAATGGCTCCACTATTATCACAATAGAGATCCATTGGACAGAAGCACTCGAAACCACACCCACTCACTAATGAACTTTTAATCCATACTGGCCTCTTTCGCACTTCGGCCGCAATGTATTCGACCTCGTCGTGGAATCGACAACCGCTCCTCGCTTGGAACTTTTCCGACTTATTGCTCCTCCATTTAAACAAAACACAAACCACGATTGCGATCTGAAATCATCCTTGTCGGTTTGGAAACTAGCATCGGTGTAACCATTTACGACCAGACTCTTCCTCACCACCATATACAAGGAATGCATCCTTAGTCCTTCTTAAGTACTTAGGATATTCTTGATCGCTATCCGATGACATTCACTGGATCTGATCGATATCCGCTCAGAACACTTAGAGCATACGACACATCTGAGTCGTGTGCACAAAGATAGCATACATGATAGATCCTATAGCCAAGCATATGGAATTCTACTCATTTTGTCTTGCTCATCGATTGGTCGAAGGGCACGCGAGTCTTGCTAAGATTAATACCATGTGACATGGGCAAGAAACCCCTTTTGGAATCTTGCAAGTTGAACGTTTCAACACCTTGTCAATGTACATGCCTTGGCTTAATCGAAATATGCAAACAACAGCTAGAATGATCCGGATAGACTTAAGCATAGCGACAGGAGAGAAGGTTTCATCATAATCAACACCTTGAATTTGTTTGAAACCCTTCGCAACCAGTCGAGCGAATCAGCCAAGGTCTTTTCGTCGCTCTTAAACCTGCAAAGATAAAAGAGCAAACATGAAAACAAGTGGTCATAAGCATTTCTATGACCAATGGGTAGTAAATAAGTTATTCTACGACCACCCCTAGTCGTAAGTTTTTCTACGACTAGTATAAGTCAAATAGCTTTTCTCGACAAGCGGTTACGAGTGTCACTCACCACCTCTGCTTGTTCACAGAGTGTTGCCTTTTCTTGTCGAAGCTTGACAAGTTGCCGATTGTACTACGCAAATCGTGAGCGACTTACTCACGGCTCTCAAAAAGAGAGAAATGATAAGATAAAGAGATAAAACCTAAGTGAGTATCGATAAATACTTACGCTCATGTTTGACCGAGCAAACATGGAGACTATTCGTGATGGATCCTTCACTCATCCATCTCCTACACTCGCTCCACCATACCCTTCAAGTCGCTCATTGTCAAATACGTCTCGCAATTGACAATGCTGCTGGGTGGGGAACGCAATCGCGGAGCGTAGGCGGAAAGATCCTACGATGGAGTCGGGGCCAAAGAAGTCGAGCAAAAGTTGAAATACTCCTCTTCCTCCGACTGCGGGCGTGAACTCCACCGAGGCCGGAGGAACATCCTCAACGACCTCCTTGCCAAGACGGCGGTCGGCGCCTCGCCGCCGTCGCCTCTCGTGCCTCCTCGAGGCTTGTGGCCTCCATGACAGTCTCACGACATCTCCGGATGTCGAGCGACTTCAACATCATAGGCCTTCGTGCGACTTGACAGAATCGCGGCCTCTTCGCAGCAGGACGAGAGCTAGATCTTGACCCATCGTCGTTGTCGCACTTCTTCCGGTTGAAGGGTGATAACGGATCCTCATGAGAGTTCCACAGGGCTGAAGGCAGGCCGAGAATCGCAAAGCACAACAATGAGTCAACAAATAAAATAGTAAGTAGTCATTACACTTATGTGTTTTGTTTTACATACCGTATATTTGGACCTAACTCAAATTTGGGAGCAACCTTCCCAACGGAAGATTTCTTCGACTTCTTCTCAACCACCATTGGTTGAGATGCACTCGAGGCAACAGAGTCATCTCCTCCCGACTTCCGGTGAATCTCGCTTCCTCGGCGATTCCACGGAGCGGTTAGATTTCCTTCATTAAAGACATGAACTCCTTCCGTTCTCCTTTTCTAGTTGTCTTACAAAGCCGCGAGAAGCGTAAACGAAGGACTTGTCATCGTAATAGAAAGGTACCTTAACTTTGGGGACCTTGCGCTTAAGGGCAATGACCTCTTCTTACGCTCTCTCTTTCTTGTGACTATATCTCTGCGGCAAACTTAGCAAAAGGAGCGGGAGGAGCAGAACTCGAACCCCCTTGTCGTCGACTTTTGCGGTCGGCGCTTCTTAGATGGAGGGGACTTCACGACTCGTCTGCGTGTCGCCCTACAACCACCACTCGACTTCCTCGTCGTCTCGGCGGTTCTCCATGCCAACTTTACTGTTGAAGAAGGAGAAAAGTGGTGCGTATGATCACTCAAAATTATAAGTATTTCTACGACATTATCTAATCGTAAGTCATTCTACGATCACGTTAAGTCGTAAGTTTTCTACGACATTATCTAATCGTAAGTCATTCTACGATTACGTTAAGTCGTAAGTTTTCTCGACATTGTCTAATCGTAAGTTATTCTACGATTACATCCCGTTCGTAAGTTTTCTCACGATCGTTACCGATCGTAAGTTTTTGCGACAAATCGCTAGTCGTATACTATTCTACGACAATAAAACACCTAAAGGCGATCGTTTGATTACCTTTAGGCGCCTTTCTTTCTCCTCGTGGTCAAAACCACGAGGATTTGAGAACGCCATATTCGACGGATGCTTCTCGCAGATGAGCCGGACACGTCGTCAACCTCCTTTGCGAAAGATCCGCAATATGGATAATCGATTAAACAGACTAAATCGAGGTTAACCAAGGATAAAACCAAAAGAGTAAGTCTTTCTACTCACCGTCCTTGTAATCCCCGGTTGGGTCGTCCTTTCTCGAGTACCTCCACATGGGAGGGACCCTTGTCTTTAAGGACTAATCCGCGTGATGAAGTCCTTCTGCGTATAACCGGTGAGCCCTCCGACTTCAAGTCTTTGATAGCTTGAATATAGGGGCAATCCGGTCGAGATTATCGAGTCGAGTCCCGGGAAGAAGATCGCCGCGGCTTTGTCCCAACGAGCGAGGCTATCTTCTGGGTAACCTCCCAGAGAACCACCTCTTCTTCCAACCCGGCCAGACGGCCAGGGTAAACATCTGAATATACTCCTTCGACTTGTTGTCATGGAGCTTGGACCATGACTACCACGATCCGGCTTGGCGAGCCATTCCATAATAATCTTGGAACAGCTCGAGGTCATGGAATCCTAAGTAGGCCTCACACAAGTACACGAATACACTTAACATCGTGATGGAATTAGGACCAAGGTTCACTAATTCCACCTGAAGTCTCGAGCACGAGCGTGAGGAAAGGTGGCGGTGTCGAAGGCCACACTCACGATAAGCACGGAAGGCGGAATTTGGCCTACCTCTCCCGAAGGCCAATCGCCCATTCGCCGCAATCCAAGTCACGAGAAGACCATCGGGGATCTTCTCGTGGCGACTAAAGCATTCATTTTTGCATCGTCCATCTCCGACTCGGCCCATTGGAGACAATCTCGCCATTTTTTTCTCTCAAGAACAAGAGGATTTAAGGTTGGGAAAGCTTCAAGAAAATGTACGAGTCACCGTGGCGGAAGAAACAAAGAAAGCAATAGATCGTTGGGTAAAGGTAAGAACCTAAGTTCTTCCCTGCGGCCCGTTTATAACCGCACAGTGAGATGAAGCGTCGCGTAATCCCAACAATCGCCACCGCTTGAATCGCCTAACGGACGGGCTTTTATCGCTCGATGGAAAGTCCCAAGACACCTTTTCACACCTCAAGTGAAATTACCATCTTGACTCGGGTCAAGTGAAAGACCAACCGGAAAACCTTATTTCCGGTTTTAAGGCTACGGCGGCCAAGTCGTAAGACATCTTGTAGTCGTGACAACCTTAAACCAATTACCTCGATCAAGCATATTCACGGTGAGAGAAACAAGGGTTGAAGAGTCCTTCCTTCAACGCTTTCCTAACGCACCCTTAGTGGTCAAAGGATCGTCTCGACCCTTCACTCAAGTAAGTTATTTTTACTTGAAGTCAGGGCTAGATGACGAGGATCTAAATAATCCTCATTTATTTACTCCATAATCAAGAAATATGACGTCATAAGACATACCCTTAAATATCAAAAGGAAGAACGAGTCGAAGTCGTAGGCTGTCCTACGACTACCCCCGGTCGTAAGCTCTTCTACGACCACGGTATAACCCTACGACTACCCACGGTCGTAGCTCTTCTACGACCATGGTATAATCGTTACGACTACTACCTAGTCGTAAGCTCTTCTACGACTATGGTATAATCGTTACAGTATGTCCGGTCGTAAGTTTTTCTATGATCGGGGCACCGCTACAGTTCCTCACGACTTCATCGACCCACCCGCTTGACTGGACCATTTAACGTGTGAGAATCTAGCGGTCAAAATACGCAGATTATCTCGACATAATTGTAGATAATTCCCACTATCTCACGATTCGTAATCGATTGACAGCATGGGGAGGTTACTACTCCGGTAATTACTCTCATTATTACATAATAATGAGCGACTAATTAGCCTGGAAGGACAGCGTCCACTATTGCTTAGTATAAATAGGTATCTGTTAGAGATAGAGGGGAGAGACTTTTGGGCAAAGAAGAAATAGAGCCTTCTTTGGAGAACAGTTAGAGAAATACTTATTCGATTGTAATCCAAAGAGCAAATACAAGATACACAGGAGTAGGGTTGTTGTTCTCACCGGTGAAGGCCCGAACCTGTATAAAAATCCCCATGTCTTCTTCGTCTGCGTGATCAATTGTGGAGACCCCCCGAATCAAACAATCTTTACGTAAGATCGGTTCTAAAACAACGACAAAGATGAAGAGAAAACTTCCTTTATCACCCCATATGGTACTTATCGTTATGTAAAAATGTCATTTGGTCTCAAGAATGCCGTGCAACATTCCAAAGGTTGATGCAAAGACCTTTAGCCCTCGTGGGTCTGAATCTTGAAGCCTACGCTGATGATCCGTCGTTAAAAGCGCCAACGCCGGGGATCATATTCTAGACTCGCAAGAGACTTTCAATAACTTAAGACGTCATAACCTTAAGTTAAATCCGAGAAATGTGTGTTGGAGTTTCACGAGAAAGCTTCTTGGGTTCCTAGTTTCAGCTAGAGGCATTGAAGCAAATCCAACGAAAATCGCGCCATCGATCGATGCGCGATCCAACCACAAAGAAGGAAGTCAGTTAACCGTTGTATGGCGGCGTTAAGTCGTTTCATAGCACGGTTAGGCTAAAAAGGACTACCTTTCTTTAAGCTTCTCCGGAAACATGGGAGTTTCGAATGGACTAAAGAAGCAAGCAGCGCCTTTGAAGAATTAAAACGGTACCTTACGAGTCCCCCAATCTTAGTTTCTCCAAGATTGGGAGAAACATTACTAATTTACGTGGCTGCAACGCCACAAACGGTTAGTGGTGTACTGGTCGTAGAACGAGACAATGTTCAACGACCAATATATTACGTAAGTGAAGTCTTACATGGACCAAAAGAAAGGTACCCGCATGTACAAAAATTGCTCTATGGTCTCCTTATGGCTTCAAGGAAACTAAGGCATTATTTTCAGGCCCACAAAGTGGTTGTACCTACTGGATATCCCCTTGGTCAAGTCCTGGGAAAAAGGGAGTCATCAGGACGAATATCAAAATGGGCGGTTGAGCTTGGGGCGTTCGATCTCCATTTTGTCCCACGAACAGCAATCAAGTCCCGTGCAATAGCGTAATTCATTGCCGAATGGACAAACCTGAACCCACCCAAGGGCCCGAGCACGAGCACCACGACGAGTGGACAATGTACTTCGACGGTTCATTGATGTTGCATGGCTCGGGGGCTGGGGTCGTCTTGATTTCCCCTACTGGGGGCAGCAAAAGATCTCGAAATAAAGGAATGTGAAGCTCCAGAGTCAAACAAGACTGCAGCAGACGATAACTAACAAGAAACGTACCCAACACAACGTCGGTGCCTCCCGAGCCTCCTCGGCCGAGATGTGGTTGACTCGACCACTCCCGACACTCGAGTCTTCTCGGATCACCTTACGGTCGTGTGTGACCATTCCCGCGTCCTCCATTGGGACGGGGCTGCTCCAATCCTCTCGAGGGCAATCGCAGCATAGTGTCCCTTCTTGTTGCGGTAAGCGGTAACATCGCGGTGGGTTGCGGAGCGCAACTCGCCACGGGTCGCAGTGCACGTGGTCAAACGCGGCCTACGGGGACGAGCAAGCGGCGCCGACGGCCTCGGCGGTGGTGAAGCCAAAGCACGAGCCAGTGCGGGCCCAACACGGGACGCAGTGAGGCTAGCCTGCGGACCGATGGGCCTCCCACTTGCGCTTGCGGGACTCTCCCGCCCGCTTCGCTTGTGCGCATGACGATGGCCTTGTCAACCAAGGCCTCGAAGTCGCAAAGTCCACAATAGATAGCTTGTCCCGCAGCTCTCTGACAAACCATCCATGAACTTCTCCCGCTTAGCCTCATCGAGGCCACCTCTCCCGAGCATAACGAGCCAAGTGGTTAAACTCGTAAAGATACTCGAGACGGCTTGCGCCCGCTTGCGCAAGAAACTTCTTCTTGAGCTTCATCGGGCCATCGGGAATGTGGGCCCGACGGAAGCGGATCGAAACTCATCCCACGAGACAACGTGGCTCGCGGCGCATGGCGAAAGTTCTCCCACCAAGATAGTCTTTGCACCCTCCGGCTAATGGGATGCAAAGAGTGCCCGCTCCTGCTGAGCGATATTGAGCTTTCGCTCAACAAGACGCAGCAATCATCCGCGTCGAGTGGATCCTCGATCGAGAAAGTGGGTGGCTGCGACGGAGAAACTCCGCAAGCCCACCACGAGGCGGTGGCCACCACCTCCGATCTCGGCGAAGCGGCGGGAGCGAGGTGTTCCTCGCAATGACCTCCAAGATCCGGTCGGTCCATGCGATTCCGCTCGATCTGAGCCAGAACCTCAGCCATGGTCGGAGGAGGGGGAAGCTCCTCATCGGAACCAGCCGGCTGACTGTTGCGGGTGGTTCTTGTCATCCTGTTCCACAAAAATAGGTTAAACACAACTCCGGAACAGGAGACAAAGAAGACGACTAACCTCTAAACAAAACAACCTTTTAAAAGCTCAAGTAGCAACATAAAATTACAGCAAGATCATAAAGATATCAACCACCTTCCTATTATGACTAGCTGGTATGGAAAAACGAGTAATCAATTTTTCAGGAAGAAAATTTCAGAACATTAACTTCTATTCGAAACAGCTAGGAACAGGGTGAGATATCTACTAAAGAATGGTTAGACACTTAGCTATCTCATATCACTTCTTACCCTTTTATTCCCACAAGTTTTAGTGGAATTAACCTCTCATTTCAGCACCTCCTACTAATTAAATGCTAGCTGTCCAGAAATTTATTGCTTGCTGTCCAGATTTTCTTCTTCACACCTCTTGGCCGAAATTTGTAGCTCCCAGCAGCTCCTAATCTTCTCAAAACAGCCAACACTTTCATTTTATAACTCTCATGGTTTACCCAAAACCAATTTACTCGGTTAACAACTATCTTTTGAAAGGAGATGAGAGGAAAACTCAGCTTTCAAATTCAGTTTAGAACAAGGTGAGATGAGCAAGCTAAGATAGGTGAGGAGTAAAATCTGAGAACTTACTTAAGATTTTCAGGAAAGCACTGATATTTGGAAAGTAAGTTTTCAAAATATTCTAGGGACGACCAAGCTAGGGGTTTCTACGGTCAGTATGGCTCTGATACCAAGCTCTGTGAGACCCCGGTTTATTAAACTTGTAATACTTAACCTTCCTCTGGTTCTAGTATCACAAATCGAATAATCGCGTCTCGATGAATATGTGCCTCCCAGAATAAGCGACACACATACATCATATCCAAGCATGCATCAATTCCATACAATGTAATATAACAAGTCTACCAAAAGACATACATAATATAAGTTATTACAACACAGCCGACCGGCCAAATGACATAAGTACCAAATAAGTAACAGCGGAAGCAAAAGTTGCCATAAGATGGCTTAAACCAAAAGACGACCGGTTAGCCACATAACACCACAGGGCAACCGCCAGGCATCAAGCTAATCGCCAGTGAAGCGCCACAACACAACTCACAAAGTGAGGTCCATCGGACTCACTATCATCCTCTGCACAACACAAGCAATGCGGTGAGTACAAAATGTACTCGCAAGACTTACGAGTAGCAAGCCTATACATAGCTACATGAAAGCTGTATTCAAAGGAATGTGGTTATATGGTTCTTTGGACGCATAAAGCAAGTTTCATTTGCAATATTGTAATAGATTGAACAGCGGTTTGTAAAATCCGTTTTAAGCATTTAAAAATAATGAGTAGCATAAGTAGCTGTATCCACCTAGAAGTGACTTTCCCAAAAGTCACCACAACATAACATGAATCACGATTCATACCACCCAACAAGTTTTAATTTTTAAAGGTTGTAGTCTAACTCTTGAAAAGCTTATCCAAGCATGTCCATAACCTAGGGCGAGGCTATTCGAATAGTTTTAATCCTGCAGGGTGTACCAATGTACCCACACTTGGACCGCCTTTTTGCCAAGCTATTAAGCACACTTCCTTTGGTATGCCGGCACACGGCTAAGTCCTCTGAACCCTTTCGATGGAATATGCTAATCAAGAGGCGCACGTATGGGGTTAATCCTTAGTGATCTGCCGAGCGAAATATGGATCACAAGGACCCATACGTGGAGCAAGATACACCGCCTCGGCGGGTGTTCTCCTCCTACAAGCGTGTCCATGTTGCATATAATCAAATATGCAACCCACCACGCGACTCATTAATTAACACGCCCAAAGTACTCACTAAGAGAGGTCCCATATCCTCTAGTGTGGTTAGCACGCACTAAATGCTCGGATAATGAGATACTCACAAGTAGTTCGGTCCTTAATTGACCGGGCACCATTCCAATCACACCCAAAAGATCACACCATCTTACCATTGTGCCCAAGTCTAAATTGTTTTCATTTTCAGTTTTAGTTTTACAATTTAGACAAAGCACAAGGTGAAATGTACACATAGTAATAGTTTGTGTGATCAAAGTTATCGACGCAGTCGATAGCGCCCATTTCTACCGATAGCTAAGCATGACTAAGCATAATGACACGTAAACTACTAAGTGACAAGGGTCCATCCAATGAACCCAAAATCACAGCAAGTAACCTAGGCTTGATGGTAGAGGAATAAACATTTCCTCACGATAATGCATCTAGTAGGTCAACTATCGACAATAGTTTAAAACAACATAGCAATGCATACATAGAATTTGCAAACAATATATTAGAATTTGAAAATAGTAGGAACAATATGATCAAATGAATGCTACATCCGCTTTCTGGTCAAGTCTGAGTCGATGGTTTGTTGTGGCTCAATATCAAGATTAATAATATTGTCTTGAACCTAACGCTAAAAGGCGATAAGCAAATAAGAAACGAAGAACACCAAATAAATCCCAACAAAGAAAACACATCCAAAACTAATAAAATTTACACTACAGCTAGGGAATGATTTTATAAAGTGACAGGAACAAGAATCATGCAATTTGAACTAAGCATGCAAAAGATATGAACAGAATTCTCTTTCTCAGCTTTATAACAATCTAATTAATAATTAACACTGTTCATGGCGAAATTTTCCAGAATGATCTAAGGTCTGAAATTTTTATAGAAGGTAGATTATGACACCCTAATAACAGCAAAGTTGGATTTACTAATTTTGGGGTTATACATAATTACTTATGATTTTTCTAAGTTGTAAATCTAATACAAATCATTTTACAGAATTATGAACATGCTCAAATCCTATTTTATATGAAAGTATACTATCAGACGAATTTAACAAAGTTGATTTTGCACAAATTGGATTTATACAGAAAAAGATATGCATTTTTCAAGATTAAAACTATTTCTGGAATATTCAAAATGACAGAAATCAAGTTATTCCTAGTTATACAATTTTCTCCTACTGGAACATGCTAAAATCCATTTTTATAATAAACTAAAGTGACAACATAATTTATTACCGTTGGAATTATCTAAAAAGCAGTTAAAATGAATTAGTTATGAGTTTCTAAAGTTTTTACACCATTTTGGTGGTTAAATAAATACTTACGAAATACTGGAACAACCCAAATAAAAGAAAACGACGTGGACAACTCCCAACCCTTGATCTAACATCCTACGGCTCACGCGGCAGCGCAGCTAATGCGCGCAAACCTAATCGGAGCCAGCGTTGGATCACGATCCAACGGCTCACGAGTGTATGCATCCGACGTGCGGTTGCTTGGCCAACCTCGACCGCAGTCTGCGGATGGGCGGTCCAGAGCGCACCAGCGGTCGGAAGGTCCGATTGCACACACGATCTCGATCGTTGATCTCAAGATCGACGGCCGAGAACGATCAAGGCATCCGGAGGGTCGAATGCACACGAGATCGGGCGCAGATCTAGAAAGCGAACGGTGGCTAAAGATCGAAGTTCAAAGAGAGGTCTTGACATGTGGGACCGCATGTCGGTGACTTCAGTCACCCACGCTATTTGGTTTAACCCACGTGCAAGGCATCTGGCCCACTTGTCGATCGAGAGTGGCGGTTAGGACAGGATTAAAGATTCTAATGATTATCATTAATTAGATCTAAGAGAGACACTAATGGCTACTGGAATTTGATTTTAATCCCTCGGGCCCACAAGTCAGCGACCCAGAGGTAAATTCCGATAGCGATTTAAATGTCGACACATTAATTAACCAATGATTAACATTAATGATGTCGGAACAGTGCGGGATTGCACCAGAGAGCGATTTAAGGATATTGGGCCCACTGGTCAGTGACTCAACCACAAAGATTAAGACACAATTAATTAGCTAATGATTGATAATTAATGTGTCCTAATTAAGTGACGAAAACAGAAGCGCTGTGCCGGCAAAACCCGAGTGGTTTCAACGGCAAATCGCCGGCGACACTGGCCGCGGCGGCGCCCACCAAGGACCAAAATGGATTCGCAATAGCACAACGAATCTAATGGTAGCATTCTCACCGCGCGAAGGACTAGAACGCGGCCAGCCGAAAAACGAAAATGGGAGCTTACTGCTAAACACGAAAATCGCGATGAGCTTCACTGCAAGCCTAGGATGCGGGTGCTAACGCTTCTAAGGACTAATAAGAAGCTACCTTAGTGACAAGAAGCTTCAAAGATGGCCGGAGTTGCTTGATCACGGTGAAAGCTCGCCGGACCCGAAGAAGAAAGGTTGAAAACGACACCCTGAGCCAAATGAGTGATACCAAAGCATCACTATAGCTTCATAATGATTCACAGAAGCTACATGAGCAAGTAATTAGAAAATGGAGCACTCACCTGAGTTGAGGAAGAAGATGACCAAATTCGGCCGAATTTGAACAAACCCCAAATTGGACAATTCCTGAGAATCAAATCCAAAATTAAGTGAGGGGAAATGTTCAAGGAAGTAAATAGATAAGGTTAGGGCAAAGAAACGTGAAGGAGGACCACTGGAACACCAAGAACACCCAAGGAGCTCCACGGGTCAACAATGGCGGTTTGCCATTTTGAGGTGTTAAGCTCCAATACGGTGAATGAAGCTTGGTGGTGGTCTAAAGAGATACTAGGAAGCATTGAGAGTGCTTATAAAGCCATGAAAGCATTAGGGTTTGCACCACCAATCTTTCGGGCGGCAAAACACGAGCACAAGGTGCGCCGAGCAAGGAAAAAGAGGTGAAGACGTGCATTAGGGCATGGCTCGCTCAAAGTACCCCATACCCCTAAGCGTCGGCTAGGGTGGCTTTAGGAGCAAGAAATGACATTGCCATTACTCCCCTACGTTGCTCGCGCAGTCGGAGGTAGAAGGCGACCCACGAAAAGACTCGGTGATTCACGGCCGTTGGATGAGACACGGACGGCCGAGATAGTGCCACGCCTACGGGCTTTAAAACACAACGGGGAGATTGCGAGCCCTACGATTAGAAGCGAACGGCTCGAATAGCCCCACGTCGCAAACGCGTTTACAACGAAGGACACGCGGACGTTGGATCTTAATCCAACGCCCGATTCAAAAATGCAAGCGAGGGTCCAAGGTTTCGCGCATCTCGATGGTTGGATGGAGATCTAACGGCCGACAATCAAACTTGCAACGGAAGGTCCGGAGTCTTACACGCGCGCGGGCCGTGCGATTTAGATCCAACGGTTGAGATCCAAGGCGCGTTTTAAAGAGTGGCTCGGTGCAGCTAGTTGACTGGACCGAATCAAAAGGCTCGAGCCCGAGTCTGACTCGAACCCGAGTAACAGTGAAACCAAGTTTGAGTTTGAAATAAGAACAGAGACTT
Organism: Ampelocalamus luodianensis; assembly: GCA_036346255.1. NCBI lineage: Eukaryota > Viridiplantae > Streptophyta > Magnoliopsida > Poales > Poaceae > Ampelocalamus > Ampelocalamus luodianensis. The sequence goes on along the minus strand of CM070618.1, from coordinate 59,616,089 downwards.
TGAATGATTTATTTGAGGTAGCAAATTAACTCCAAAAATTATGAAATTTTTACAGGAGCTTGCTAACCCAGATATTAACCTTGTGCAAAATTTTCAGAGGTTTTTATACTGTGAATAAATCTCCAAAAATTCTGCAAGGCTCTGTTTTAATGTTTGACTGAGAGTCGAACAGGTTTGATCGCTCTAAAAATATTCAAACAATTTCTAAAAATTGTGAAATTTTTCAGAGGGTCACAAACCATCACAGAGACTTAGGAAAAATATTTCCAGAGGATGATCACAAAATTTGACAAGATTGTTTTTGGAATGTCAAGATTTGGATCAACTAGACTTGTGACAATGTATTTCCATAATCCCTTGTACAAGAATTGTTTGGCACAACAGGAAATACATGATGTAAGAAAAAGTTTTAATTCCTACTGATTTTCTTACATTTGAAACACAAGCCCAAGATTGGGATGTTACATGGATGCTCCATGTGTCGATGATGGTTGGCGCCATCACGATCACGGTAGAGATTGGATGACATCGATCTACAATTATCTTGAGATGACCTAATTCGAAGATGATGTAGAGGCTGATCGCATTGCACGAAAAGCCAAATCATACACTCTCATTGAGCGTACCTTATAAGCGAGGATCTCACGGAGTGTTGATGAGATGCATATCTCACTCGGATGGCATTAAATTGCTAGCGAAATTCATGGAGGAGTGCATGGAGCACATCATTCCTACAGAACTTTGGTTGGTAAAGCCTTTAGGCAAGGATACTACTGGCCAACTGCCCTTCATGATGCAAAAGTGCTTCATAGTCGACAAGTACATCAGCCGTCTCAAACTTTGCAAACAATTCCTCTTTCTTGACCTTTTGCAACCTGGGGACTGGACATTCTGGGACCTTTCCCAAGAGCACCCGGGGGCTTTGAGTTCCTGCTCGTTATGATTGACACGTTCACTAAATGGATCGAAGCCGAGTCGGTTGTAAAAACTACAACTGAAGCCGCCAAGAGGTTCCTAACAAAAAGCGTGATTACACGGTTTGGTGTACCGATCGTATAATCATCGATAATGGTGCCCGATTTTCAAGCGATAATTTCGAATTCGTGAAGAACTAGGTATCAAGATACATTTAACCATTTGCTCATCCACGAGCAATGGAGCGATTGAGCGAGCCAATGGTATCATAATGCAAGGGATCAAACGACGAGTATTCGATCGATTAATTGGCCGTGAGCTTGGGTTCAAGAACTTCCATACGTATTATGGGTCGTTCGCACCACGACTAGTCGTGCGGCCGTGAAACACCATTCTTTATGGTTTACTGAGCAAGCCATGCTTCCTCGAGCTTAAAATTGGTTCCGCTCGAATCGATTCCTTTTCGAAAGTGATCGGTGTGAACGACGACTTGACGACATCAACTTCCTTGAAGAACGACGAAACCAAGCTTTGCTACGATCATCGATCTACCGAGCAAGTCATGCGTCGGTATTCTGATCGTAAGGTGCAACCTCGCGACCTAAGCGTAGGTGATTTGGTTCTTAGAAAATTCGAACCAAGCGGTCGCAACAAACTTTCACCTAAATGAGAAGGTCCATACACCGTGGTCGTAAGTTACTCCGGACAGGATCGGTACGATTAGCTATGACCGATGGGCAAGTTTTGTCTAATTCTTGGAATATTGATCAATTGTGTAAGTTCTATGTTTAATTTCATGTATTTCATTTACATTCTTTTTTCAATAAAGATGCTTTTCCTTAAAAATGATAAGTATGGTTGTTTATGCTTATTATTTGTCGCATCTGGTCGTATGTCATTCCGTTCGTTGGTTGGTCGGAGAAGACTCTCATTCTCTCCGATATTCCTTTCGATAGGATCTCCACTACTCATGGTTGCCGACTTGAATGTCACCGACCACATCGGTTTTAGACGTGATCATTGCTTCAATGATACACACGCCGCGACTGGACATTCTTTTCTTAAAGAATCATACGAGTATGAGGAATACCAACTCGACGGTTTACTTGGTTTTCGTTTCTTTCTTGAATTTGAAGATTGTTATTTTATTTCAACATTACATTTCTAATCAAGTTTGGATCTTGGTCGGGACACGTAAAGCCTCTGGTCGAAGTCTCTCCTCTCGCACGTGGTCCCGCCTTTGGAAGGAGCTTCTAGTGACGGTCCTTTTCCTACAATCCTCGATGGCGATCGGATTTGATCATGAGCACGTTTCGCGACATATTTTAACAAATCTTTAGTTCTTGAGATTCGATACGACCAGATCCAAATATTTTCTAAACAACGGTACTTATCTCTTCTTTTCTTTTTCTTTGCATACATTCTTAATGCATATCTTCTTATCAGCAAAATCCGGTCTTTGTTATGTCTTCCGACTACAAGTGGTATTTCATAGTACTTCGATAATGGACAAGATCTAGACTAGTCGAAATCGTCAGCTGGTTCCGACCACATGATTTCCTAGTATTTCCTAGATCGTTGTCATAGACATTATCAGCACTCTTACCATGGTCATCGTTATTACTCAATTTCCTGGTCTACTGCTTTCTTTTAGTAACGTTCATCTACTAACATAAGCAGTCGGGGGCTAGGAGATATATGAGTATTTAACAACATTGACAAAGCAGGATCTTCTTTGACAAAAGGTAAGTTTTTCATTTTACATAGTCTAATATTACATCTGTTTACATATTAGGACCTCCAGACTGGTCGCTATGAGATGGAGATCCGACTTCCATTTCCCCTGCAACTTTCTCTCCGAGAGGTTTTACTTCCTCGAGAAGTTTTGTTCTTCACTCTCGAGCGATCAAGTCCTCTTCCACAGCTTTAAGGTTAATAGAGGGATCGGAAGCCTTTAGTTTTGCTAAAGCAACACTAACTCCAGTTACAATAGCTTCCTTCATTGTCTGGGTATGGTTTTCCCCCATAGTTTTGAGCAGAACTTTGAGATCTTCCAAAAGTTGACCAAAGTAGTCCATCTTTTCCGTTGGATCTCCTAAAGAAGGCAAGCTTGATCATGATCCCATATCGAAGATCATCTTGTTAAGAGCCTTGATCTTCTCATCAAGGTCAAATACAAAAGCTTCCTTTTGGCCACGCTCAAAATCGAGGGTCTTCTCCGCTCGTTCAAGTGCAACAGTTTTTTCTGCACGAGTAGATAAACAAAATTAATGTACTCTTTACAATTGGAGTTATGGAATACTGGTTAGGTCTCCGACTAGTTACCTTTGATTTTCTTCTCACAAGAGTCGAAAACCTCTTTTTGCCTAGTCATCGCATGCTCGATCGACCGGTCTTTACTCTGATTTTCTTCCCTCATCTTTATTATTAGGGCTTCCTTGGCCTTGATCTCTTCTTTAATTTTCTCTAAATCTATCAAATATGATAGAAAGAGAAGGATAATCTATAAGGAGAATCAAGATAATAAACCTTAGGAGATCAAAAAGAGAAATGTACTTACTTCTCAGATCGGAGTGTTTTTGCTCTAAAGTTTTTATTCGCTGGGTCAGTCCTCCGATCACAACATAGTTTTCGACCAAATGCTACAAAAACAAAAATTCCTTTCTTTAGCAAGCTTTCAAAGCGCAAAGAAAGAGTTGTAAGGATGGTCGAGAACACTTACAGAATTGCTATATCGTTATATTCGGAAAAGATGGTATCTGGACCAATCTTGGCTTGATGGTCCGATATATTTCCCGAGCTTCATCAAGTTCCTTATCCTCGATAAATCGGGAGAAAAAGGGAATTTGTTAACTTTGAGAAGTATTTCTGGAGGAGGTGGAACTCGTTGAGGGTCTCGGGGATGACTACCTCCGAGAAGGAGTAAGGATTACTAGAGGATCCTGGCAGATTTGAAACACCGCTCGGGGGCTTCTTTGCTACTTCATCCTCGGTAGTTTTTGCTTTAGGAGTATCCCGTGGGAGCCTCCACGACCACCTCTACCTTAGGAACTTTTTCCGAGGGTGCTCTGCAGTCGGACACGCACGGAACACGAGAAGATCTAAAACGAGAGAGAGAAGGTAAGGAAGATCCAAGGTATGTATAAATCGACCTCTTCATTTTATATATATACCTTGTTGTTTTTACGAATCTACCCTTGTAGCGCATCGAAGTGAAGTTCGTATGCGACCTTCCTCTTCTTATCAAGCGATTTCACCGTTTTAAACCGGTAGGGTTGACTAGATCTTGCACATCCACCGATCGAAAATCGGGGCGATATCCGCGACCATTTGGTCGAGGTCACGATCGCCGGTCGAGATGTAGATTCGTCTACCTCCACAACGAAGGCCTCGGTGAGGCAATCGGAGGGTTCTCGATGACCTTCTTTGGAAGGTACGACGACCGCCTAAATTCATCATCAAAGATAGTTAGGCGATAAACATAATTTATCCAAAATATTATTTGTGTTGGTTACCTACCTCGGAAGGCTTACATCTGTGTGGTCGAAGGGAGATCGGATCATCAATTGGCTCACATCTTTCGGTGACCTTGTTGATTCTCAACCCAACCGACTACACATCAAAGAGGATTTATGGTATACCGATCAAAAATAATATGTACGTCAATAAGACAATGAGTTGATATTTTTTACCTTAAGTCTTTCAATCCTTTCTTGTGAAATGACCGCTAAGATCCGAGGAAACTAGCTTTATCGCCGAGCTCTCCGTGCGAATCATCTTGATCCGGCTTCTAATCTCATCGAAGATAGAGTCAGTAAGGTAAGATGAAAGATTTAAGGATACGAAAATAATTAATCGAGATAGGAAAACTGGTCAATCGTTAATGGCTTACCATTTTTAGAATCTCCGTCGTATCATCACGACCAATGTACCGAGCATCTTATGTGCTCGGGCCTTCAAAGGGCTAACCGGCGTGTGGAAAAATCCTTCACCACATGCCAAGATGTTAGACCTTTGACACTAGAAGCTTGATTGCTTCAACCCATTTCTACATTTCCCTCTTCTCTGTCAGAGGCGCCATCTCGGATTCTCACCGCCTTCTTACCGTAATAATAAAGGTCGTCTTTCTTCGTGATCTTCATATAGAACCAGCTCTTCTTCCACGACGACCACGAAGATTTTGAGTACATAAAAATGTACTCATCGGCTTTTCCATCATGGAGACGCAAGGTGCACTCTCCAAGCGCCCCAATCGTTTTTCGGACTTTGTCATCCCTGTAGTAGTACTGAATAGATCCGGATCTGCGGAATCCTCAAGTACGCCGCAGAGATAGATAAAAATACGAGATTGACGATGGCATTGGGAGTTGATTCACCAATTCAACTCCATAATACTCCAAAACTTGAGGAATGAAGGAGTGAATTGGTAGCCTAAACCGCGATTCGATATATGCGAGAAAACAGAATTTCTCCATCTTCATCGCTGGGAATGTTCCCCAAACGCGGATCTCCAAGAAATCACATCCTTGCTGGGGAGCATCCTGATCTTCTCTAGATTCTCTAACTTTTTCTCACTTAGGTCGGAAACCGACCAGTTGGTGATTTGGTCCGACATGGTTAGGTTCTTTTTGGGTGAGAAAAGCAAAGGAGGTCGGAGGTAGTTTTTACTCGGAAGATGAGAAAAGAAAGGAGGAAGTGAAAAAACCCTAAGTTTACATAGAGGTTTTATAAGCTTCAGAAATCCTAAACCGTAATAAGGAGTTACCCAAAAAAGTCCAACGGATACATAAACTCTTCAAATCCCAAGGCAAAGTTCTCAACTTTAAAGTGAATACAAACCGCTTCAAATGCCTTTGTATTTAATAAGCGTCATCCCGATACGATTTCATCGGAAGAAAGGTGTTCACACGACCTATTCATTTAAAGTTCGGGGGCTAGCTGACGAGGATTAAAACCTCTATATATTATCTTTAATATATAAAAGACCATACGTCTTCATGGTCGTAACCTTTGAGGTGCACGACTCACCGGGTCGAGATTCCAGAGGTTACATAATGGGTACCTGGTGGACGAAGGCCTGCCAAGCTTCCACCAGGAGAACCGCTTCGTAGAAGGTAAGAACCGATTCCAAGGTATATTCTCACCGTATGATGAATGGAACACGTGCATATTCCATACGACGTATCTTATCCAAGACACACGTTGAACAACCTGCGTGTGGTTATATGTTTCATAGACATATAACCGCCAAACGGTTGATTCTGTATCAACCGTCACTTGACTCCGACCAGACGCAACGCTTCGCATCAGGCGCCTTCTCCGGAAGTAACTGCCACCTCTTCGAGGGCTATTTAAAGATGGAACCTGGGCGGATCAAGAGAGGAAAAAAGAAAACAGAAGAAGAAAGACAAAAAGCACAAGCCATAGATTCGTGTAATAGTTCTGAGTTAGCAAGAGGGCAAGCAGAGTCCTTAGGATATACCTTGTAAATTCCAGTTCATATTAATAAAAGAAAGCAGTCCCATTATTCCCTGAGATTTCCCACGTCATTTTCTCCTTTCTATTTTCGTAAGATCGACGTCTTGATCGTCGACACCAGGCATAGCTTAACTTCGAGGTTGATGGCTCTGTAAGTACTTAGGCATACAACCCTTATTATGCCTATGAGGAAATTGCTAGATACATTATTTTTTAACATCAACTGATTAAGATGGGTGAAAGTCACTTGTTCGAAAGAATAATCTAACATGGCTTTTGTCTACATTACTAACATGTTAGTAGGAGAATGATCTCGCCTCGATATTTTAGGGATATATAGTAATGGCTAGCAACACTAAAGGAAATATTCCTACAAGTTTAGTACTCTTTTCTTTAACCGGATATTTAGACATCATTGCACCAGAGAACTGTCTACCTTAGTGTTGTAGCCCATTATTTAGATGATGAGTACAAGCTAAACAAGAGAATCATAGGGTTTAAGTTAATTACTAAATCACACACAGGAGGTGCCATTGCTGAGCTCATGCTTGGGGTAATTGAGGATTTTTAGATAGAAAATAAGATTGTTTCTATAACTCTTGATAACTCATCGACTAATACGATGGCTATGAACATCCTCACCCTAAGGTTGCAAACATATATCGGTGGATATGTTCTCCACCAGAGATGTGTAGATCATATCTCCCAATAGCCTCAAGCATCCTCTTATATAGAGCCCACGATGGATCCTATCCGAACACGTTTGTTTCAACTGTTAAGTGTGTGATCCTCAGAGGTTCATGCATAAATTGGTTGTGACTAAAACCCTTTCGATCATGAGTCGTTAGTGGTTCCTAGCATGACATAACGATTCCGAATACACACAAATTATATCGGACGAACATTAATACAATATGACCTACGACTGTGTCGTTATCACTAACGACATACCGTATCTCTATACGACTAGTTCATATATGGTTTCACCATTCGTAACTCTTACTGGTAGGTTTGGACCACTTAGTAATTATGTTCGACCAGTCTACGACCAACTCGTAAACATAGACGTGATATAATCATCTCTATGATTGCCTCTAGGGCATATCACCAACATTCGTTACCTCTCAAGTTCAACACAAGTGGTAGCCAGGTTCGCTGAGTACTGCGTAGCCAACGACAAGGTCCCAAGAAAATTCGATCTTGACATGAAGGTGAGGTAAAACTTGACATACATCATGCTGAAGAAGGTACAAGGATATAAACATATTATATATGTCTTTGTCAATGCTCAGACTAATAAGTTGATAGTTACTAACTCAGATTGAGAAATTGTTAGTCATTTTTTTAGAGTTTTTGAGACATTTGTACAAAGCAACTAAGGCTCTATCCAGTATTTACTTCCCTACCTCTTACTTAGTTATAGATTTTATTTGGCTAATTGTAGATAAGTTTGCTAAATCTAGGGAGTATCCCCTTTTAGATCATGTTGTTGCAGCAATGGAGGAAAATTTTGTTAAATGTTTTGGATCTATTTCACAACTATATTGGTTTGCTACCATTTTAGATCCTACAAAAAAGTTAGCAGGTTTGTAGATTGCTATGGAGGGAATAGGTGAAGGGAAAGTTAAGTTTTTCATCCTCTCAGCCTTAGGCGCCCCAAGTGGAATTCTGCCTCAGAGCTGAACCACTAAGTGGAGTATGATTTTGCAAACATCGATCCTGATCTTTCTAGCGGAGGTAAGTTAGACTTGCTCGAGTAGTGGAAGAACAACAAGTGGATATTCCCTATGTTGTGCCATTTCACACGAGATGTTCTATTGGTTCTGGTGTTCTCTGTCTCTTCAGAAGCGATGTTCAATATGGTAGGAAGAATAATCGAAGAAATGAGGCCACCCCTCATGGCCAAGATGGTGGAGGCAATCATTTGCCTCAAAGATTGGGAATTGGCAAAAGAGCGTTGTCGGTGATCTAGAACCGATCTTACGTATGATTGTTTATATCAGGGGGTCTCTTATGATTGGAACTATGCAGAAGACACATAGATTTTATACAGGTTCAAGCTTTCTCCGAAGAGAACAACAACACTACTCCTGTTGTGTTGTATTGAGAGTGCTAATTACAATCAAGAGGAAGACTAAAGTCCAATATCTTGTGCTCGATTGTCTTGTTATGTCCCGTCGCCCTCTCTCGCTTCCGACTTCAACCTTTATATAGTGTATGAGGAGGTGACAGTTCCTCCAATCCAAGAGACGTCTCAAAGTTTTAAGTAATAAACCATTGATGGAGGTTATTGTCAGAGAGACAAGTTCCCCATGTCGCCAAGCGGTTATTGTCGAAGACAGAGAAGAGAACGTACAGTTATTCTTGAGGATAACTGCGTATGCTAACTGCCATGTGTATCGGACATGATGCATACGACTCCCTAATTAATTAGGCCCAGATGACAGCAAACTTTATTAATCATAGGGTTGTCGAGACCAGGCTAGTCAAAGCTAGGCAAGTCGTAGAAGATTTTACAACTACAGGGTAGTCGTAGAGGAAGGCTTACGACTATGCCATAATCGTGGAAAGACTTACGACCATGGGATGGTCGTAAAAAGGTTTACGACCATATAACCTGGTTTCTCTTTTATGAATAAAAAGGGGTATACTTAAGATCGGCATGGAGATATTAATACCTATAAGAAGAATTACATATAAATAATAACTAAATGATGATTGTTATATCCTTGCCAAACGGCATCAGCATAAACTGGAGGATCCCGAGATCATAAAGGCGTTAGCCGATCTCAATATCGAGTAGCCGATATATATGCATGAATATAGTTACTATACTCTTTTCCTTACCGGGGGAACCCTACACTGGGTGTAAGGTTTTTAACGAGGCAGTAACAATATGTGTGTAAAATATCAATAAAATTTCACTTCCCCACTGAATTTTTAAGTGTCCATAATTTTACATAATTACTTGAATTTCAGTATTTTCCTCCATTTCCCTGTTCCCATCCTCTCTTTTTTTTTTCCTTTCCCCTTTTCCCCCTTTCCTTCGTACTCCCTTTTTCCCCTCCTCTTTTTTTTTTCTTTTTCCCTTTCTCCTTCCCCTTTCCTTTCCTTCTCCCTCACTTCCTCTTCCTCCTGTCTCCCTCTCCCTCCTCACGCTGAAGCCGTCGTGCCTGCCTGGCCCTCACTTCCTCCCTTTCCCTCCCTTGGTCCCTCCACCCCTCTCCCTCACTCCCTTGGCGGCCCCTGCTCCCTCTCCCTCACGTCACACCACTGCTCGCCCTCACTTCTTCCCTCTCCCTCGGCAGTGACGGCCGAGGCAGGAGGCGGCTGAGGCAAGCAGGGGCGGGCAAACACACAACATAGCCAAGGAGGGCGGAGGCAGGCGAGCTACAGGGGCCGTGTGCCGTGCCCGTGGTGGCACGACCCCACGGCGGTACGGTGGACCAATGTGTCATGCTGGACCTCGGCGGTGGCTGTCCATGCCGGCACAGCACGACCCGAAGAGCTCATCGTATCGTGACCTGTCGTGCTCGTACCGTACCGCATGGCCCGACTCTCACCTCTGCATATGTATCGGATTATCCGATATGCCAGCAGAGTATATCGAATAATTTGACCGACGCACTTTCTAGTTGAATTCGTCGTGACATATGACGTTCCGACATCTAGTTGCATGCGTGCCCCTAGCTCAATGGTTTCGCTGTCTAAGACTAAGCGCATCAGCGCATCTTTTCCTTTTGCCACACCGAGATTCGTTTTCGCTCGCTGCAAGTCTCTTACTACCAAAGCATCGCGCATTCAGACACGACGTCGCGCGCGCCGCGCTACCTTGAGAGGTCGGAAGCGCACGTACGTACGTCCAAAACTGGTCTTGTTAGTATATGCCGGCCGCACGCTCAGCCGTCGCCATGTTGAGGTCTTAATTTTGCCGCCGCCACGCCCGATCGAAACCGAACGCCACCGCACGACGCCGCCGCCGCATTGGTCGTTACAACGTTAAATATTTGTCAAGCTTTGGATAATTGGCGGTAGCTAGTTTAGCGGTGTTTAAGGCTTCTTTACGTATCATTGTATCAAGCGAAAATATTTAACTCGGTTTAAAATAAAAGAACTTTAACTTTCGACCATATAATAATATATAGATGACTGGTCTGTGCAGGAATCAATCTCATCCTTCTGATCTAACATAACGTACAAGCAGTGATCCTACGAAGGTAAGCTTTTCTGCGGGTGTTGTCATTGACTGGGCTGCTAGTGTCAAACCGAAGAAAAGTTTCTCTCACATGATCGGACGACTTAAATGTGATGTACGTGAATTCTTGTACTCCCTTTACAGAAGTTCGTCAATTTGATCGGAGTACATTTCTACTCTATTCTCTTCAACGCCCGTTTTAATTAGTCAATGATAATGTAATTAATGAATGGCAGTAGCTAAGCTAGTAGGCGTGTAGGGACACATCGAAAAGAAGTTAGTCGACCAAGTCACGGTATAAAAGGTTAGCTGAGTTCTTGGAAAATGGTTTAGCAATGTGTCATTGACACGACGCTGTGGTACACTGGTACGTTTGACTTCACTGGTGTCGTTGCATGGGACCAGGGCTGGACTAGGAGCAAGAAATTTAACCTCATAAGATCAAAGTTTGACAAGCTGTGGAAATTTAGGCTCTATGATTGGGCTAAATGTTGAACCTAGCTTTTATGAAGCACGTCCACTCACACCACGTGCACATGTGTGCGTCCAGTTACACGTACCAAAGATTGTGGAGGTCCAGAGTGTGGCCAAACGATCGATCCTAAGAATCAAACCCAGTCGGTGAAAATGAACACCCTCCTCAAAACCAGGCCAAGCCGCCGTCCTTTGAAAGGAAAATAATCTGAAAACAGTGTGATTCGATCGCGCAATAAACGATCCAACTACATGCATGCATGAGCCATGATTCATTGTAGCCACGGGGAGTGAGCCTGGCCATGGTCCTAGAGAAAGAAGAAACAGGGAGAAGATGACAACGTGACGTGCACATGCTTCAATTAACGAGTCCATCCATTTGGATTCTTGCAAACACGGGACCAAACTAACAATTGGGGATCGCAAAAAACTAGCCCCGAATGGCGCTGCGCAAACAGATGCAATGCGCGCGCCACATGCATGGCCACACAGCACGTCATTATACTCGCGGCGCTGGATTGCATGCAGGATCTGGTGTGCTCCAGTAGTGAACCATTGTCCCCACGTTGCAGCGAGTGCTAAGATAATGGCACTGTTGCTATTTTGCCTCCCAACAACCCAGCAGTATCATTCAGCGAGTGATAAATTTTGACGACTTTTACCGAGTCTACACGCTTGTTACTTTGTGTCGTACTTATTATACTCTTGACATTTCACAGTTAAAGTTTGACGATATATTATGTAATACTCCCTCCAGTTTAAAAAAAAACAAGTTGTTTTGGACACTACTACGTAATATCATCACGCACGGTTCGAACCGCCTGTGTTTTTGTGCGTCTATGATAATCGGCGGTTATCACGACGGTTAAAAACCGTCGTGATAAGTCACAACACGCATGAGCAAATCGTTCTAGTTACCAACCGTCTGTGATAACCATCTGTGATAGTCTATTTTCACAGACGGTTTTTAACAAGAACCGTCTGTGATAATTTATCACAAACGGTTCTTATTCGTAACTGCTCGTGATAGTTTTTATATTGCAAAAAAAGGCATATGTTGTTTCCATTCTACATAGAATAAAGTTGTTTGCAAAGACACATTATGGAGCACCGTGCTATCTAGCACACCCAAACATGATCACCAAGAACCCACTAACACATTGTGTAGCACATCGAGCCATCTAGTATAGCTACGGCCATCTACAATTCCACCAAAGAAGAATAATATAGGAATGCACCTTAGGACCTTCTACACGGCTCATCCTTCCTTCCTCCTCCCTTTTTCAAAGATCCACCTCTCTCAAAGATACATGATCACCAAGAACCCCACACTAGCGGCTTCGCCCTTTTTCATGCATAGAACAAACCACATCAAGCAATCTCAAAAGCGCTTAAATCAAAATCAAGAAACATCAAAAGATAAATAATACTCAATATGAAACAAAAAAGGGAAGGAGGAGAGCAGAGGGAGGACTGAGCCGGGTAGAGCGCAAGTTGGAGGTGGTGACTGGAGAAGAGGGCGGAGCAAGGCGGCGACGGGTGGTGGCGTTGTGTTAAGGGCCGGAGGCTCGGTCGAGGAGGCGGCATGCAGTGGAGCAAAGGAGGAGGGAAGGAAGGATGAGAGCCAGCCTGAGGTCCCAAAGGAGCCGAGGGAGAGGAAGACAACGCTGGGGTAGCTATAATATATAAGGATAGCGTCAAAATACTTTGCCTCCCGCGCACACGTTCAAAAATTTTCGAACTCCCGCCTCCTGCGCTGCGAATCACAGACGATTTCATACAAAAACCGTCTGTGATGACATATCACAGGCGGTTCGTATTATGAACCGTCTGTGATAAGTATATCATCACAGACGGTTCTTAATACGAACCGTCTTTGATATAACAACACAGACGGTTCCAAAAGAACCGTCTGTGATGAACCGTCTATTATGACCTGTTTTGTAGTAGTTGGAATACATGCAGTTAAGCTTTAAGAACTTTGGCTGTCGATACCTTTTTAAATATTTATATTAGATACATGAAAATTATATGTGTAGATTCATCTCAAAAAGTACTTTCATAATATTATAATTTTATTAGGTTTTACAAATATATTATAATAATAATTAGTGATCAAAGTTGTATTTTGAAGATTATATCGATGTCTAAAATGACTTATTTTTGTGAACCAGATGTAGTACATTTATAAAATGTTATGAAATTATAATGCTATAAAAATTTGTATTTAATACAACCAAACTAAATATTAGAAAAAATCTTATTGGTCAAATATTACGATGTTAGAGTCAAGAGTGTCAAATATTATGAAACAGAGAGAGTATAATTTTGAATTTTGAGACCTTCAACACCATGTACATACATAGTAATAGCGATTCCACAGTGGTAGGATGGACCTCATGAATCAGTATCTTTTAGGTATAGTAGTCGACACTGATCGAATACATGCATACACTGAGACGATCTGAGAATGCCCTTCCACGTAACGCTATTATTTTGATAGTGTATGCTACTGTACCTCGTACATTAGCTGCATGCCCTGTATGCAAAACAAAATGCTACACAGCAGTAACATGCATGCATGATATTATGATAACCCAACCAAGTAGCAGGGGTAGTGTGGTGTGGTGTGGTGTGGTAGCAGTAATTTGGTGGATTGGAACGTTGAGGCGGTAATATGGCCTATTTGCAATCCTGCATGATGATCCACGGGAAGGAAGGGACGTGCGGAGGAGAGGAGGGGACAGAGACAAATATAGGATTTTGGGTCCGCAGGCTGGGGTGGGGGTGGGGGTGGGGGGAGATCCTAAGAGCCAGCAAAAGGGATGTTATTCTCAGTAATGTCACGTGTTACAGTATCATGATATTGATTTGTAACTATTAGATCAAAAAATGAAAGACAAGATTATCGTAATGTCACGATAATATTCCTTTCTACCGTTTCTTTGCAATATCAAATGATCTAAATCCTGCTTTCCAGGAGGTGGGCCGTACGGAGCGCCACGTAACGCTGCGGTGGATCGGTTCCGGGCCCCACCGGGCAGTAGGGGCCTAGGGGGTGCGCGGTCGGTGGGTGCCCCTCCCACCACGTTGCCTATCCTGCCGATAGCCCGGGAGGCCCGGGTGCACGTGGCCCGCTGATGGTGCGCCGGGCCCAGCACAGTCGTGGTAGTTACTGGGCTCGGGACTCGGGGCTCGAGACGACTTCACTTGATCGGCCGAGTGATATGATTAAACCAACTAACGCTAACCCCTAAACAATAGGTACACGCTGTTTCGTCAAGGAGAATATTGCTTAAACAACTGGTTTAGATGTGCCCATCAGTACATGATCTCAATAACGTAGATTGTGTTTTTAGGGGCTCGATCAACAACCAACCATGCATCTCTCTTTTTCTTCAATTTTCCCTCTCATTTCCACGCTGTGGGCATTAGTAATTTTATTTTTGTTTTTCTTGACAATGAGAACATATCATTTATTTGGCCAAAGACAGGACCATACCTGACATTTTAAGGGCCCTGTGCTAAAATTATCATCAGACACTGTACGAGGAAAATGAACATCAAAGTTGTCGATGTTACTTGTCACATCCCCAAACTAATAAAGAAGATTATTATGTATCTCATTAGCATGCATCATGTTTTGAAACTTTTTAATTAAATATTGTACTTGGAAAATCTCAAAATACACTTGAAACATACACTTTAAATTGAACCCTAAACTAAAAACTGAAATAAATGCTACTAAAGTACCTCTGAAAATAATTTATTCAAATACTATATTAATTATCATGAATTAATATGATTTTTTCCAAATTTTTGGGACTTGTTTGAACCCTAAGAAAATTCAAACACAATTAAAAGACCAAGCCTAAGTTTGAATATATATATTGCAAAATATATATTAAACAGTAGGGTCCAATAATTTTTATGGACACTAGACTTACCCAGGAACCTCTGTGATTTATTTCACATTTTTAGGAATTTTATTTATATTTTTAAGCCTCTTGTCAAGGTAGGCAAAGCAATTTAAATATCACCAAAACCCTAAACCAAACCTAGCCATCGTTCCTTTGGCTCGAGCCCGACCGCACTTCTGGCTAAACCTAACCCCTAAACGCACTGCGCCGAACCCAACCGAGGTCTACCGCCCGATGAGAAATCGACGGTCCTGATCGCGTACCCCTTCCGACCAGTCCGATCACCCTCTGAATCTAAGCCGTCCAGCTAAGATCCAACGTGCGCATCGAACCGATCATCTCGCGGCTTGCGCGCGCACCGCTTGTCTCACGACACGGTGGGCCTTACATGTCGACTCGTCTCCTACCTCTCGCCGCAGCCCTCGAACACGCGTGCGCACGCGCCGTGTTCTCCGACGCGCCGAACGGCAACTCGACGCCGTCAATCCGCCGCCGCCGTTGGCCACCCGAGCGTTCCCGCATAACGCCGCCTCCCGCCGCCATCGCCCGGCTTAACACCCTTGCACCCTCCTTCTCCTCACTCTCCTCTGTTGACCGAGGAGAGGGAGGCTGGTTTGTGTTCTCTCATGGGTAAGTCTCTCCGGTGTTCCTCTCTACTCACCGCTCATCCCCGTATCCATTTTTTCTAATTCCACCCTTGTTTCGACTTGTAGTTTCGTGTGTCCTCGAGCTCTAGCTCACGTCCGAGCGCACCGAGGACATCTTTCGGTTCTCTTCGTCTCACGAGAGGTATTTTCCTCGACTTAGCGCGTCATATTATGTGTTTTAGATCCCCGAGAGAAACCCCTAAACTTAATTGGGTAATGCACCAGACCTTTGTGAATCGGTTTGCATCATTCTTGGCCGTGGAGCAACTTTTCATCTCCCACTTGGATTCGGTAAACCTTTGTCAATCCCTTGTTTCTTTAGCTTCCTCAGTGATCTATAAGCCATCTTGATCGCTCATTTCACTCGGTTTGCTCGGGATCCTCTCTCGCGGCCGTATTGTCAACATTTCCTTCTCCCGCACGACGCAGCCTCCAAAGACTTCGAGCTTCCTCGAGCACCCTACCTTGCTCGTAGCTCACCGATAGTCCCTAGGACCCGGGCACTCGCTTGTTGATTGTCGCGAGCTTTACTTTGCTTGTTGCGGTTTTGTCGTAAGTTTGTCGCCGCTTAACTCCGGCTAGCCGCGCGCAGCCGACTCGCCGCCGAGACCTCTCATTAGGAGCGCCATACTATTGTGCATTGCTTATGCCCTTGGTTGGCGCCGCGTGACTGTTCACGGCCGAACCGCCAGCAACCGCTGAGCGTTGTCGTACTCACCAAGATCAGAGCCGGGAGGTTACGGCAAATGACGAGCTTTAATTACCTAATGATTGGCTTAGCCGTTAAATGATGTCTTAGCTACGGAGATGTTTCACTTACACGCGGGCCCGATACGTAAAACGCGGAGTTAAACCAAAGCGAAGGTGATCGACATGTGGGCCCTAGGCCTTAAGCCCGTGCACCGTGCACATGGGCACGTGGACCAAGTCCGTGTGGATCGTCGACGGCGGGACCACATGTCGGCGCCAAATTAAAAGTCCGAGTTAAAAAGAAAGTTGTGCTATTCACCGCCCGCTAGTCGCTGATCGCGCTAGGCTAGCGCCGTAAGAAAAGGAGTAAATACTTTATAAAATCTGAAAACGAATTAATTGTGCATCAGAAACATGTATAACTTTGAAAATACATAACTAATTCATTTTAACTCTAAAATAAGTGAAACCGCTTCGATAATTTTTATTTTTAATTAACATTATATTAAAATTGGTTTCAAATATGTCTATGCAACAGAGAGCATCATTTTGGACAATGAGCTATTAGCACTATTATTTGTACAATAGAAAAAGGCTGATAATTTTAAAAATTCATAAGTAATTCTTGAAAACTCCAATTGAAGCAAACTCAACTGTTTTGAACTTGTAATAATATTGTTTATTTATCCATGCAATCCATGTACTCACCACTACTCTACAAATTTTCACCTCAGAATTAAATTACTCAAAACGGACATACCAATAATCGAACTTCAAACCTTTATAGTTTTCACACCCTAAATCAAAATGGAATAATTTTTCACCAAAAATCTTCTAAAATCATGACTTAGCTACTGTAGAAAAATCATACATTTTTAGCATTTTAATTTTTGAGGTATTTCTGTTCATTCTGTATTGTATTTATCTAAATACCGAGCCTTTTGATATTGACTCCTACGCTACCGAGAGTGAACAACTACTTTTCCAGCAAGCAAGCATCCTTTGAACTTTCTTTTGCATCATATTTGATCCCAGTTTTGTTAAGGTAGATGCAATGATAATTGTTTGCATGCTATTTTATAATGTCGCTATTTTTGGTGATGAGTAGTTAGACACATCCTATTATCTTGTCATTGTGGCTATCTATGAATTATTCCAGATCTTGAAATGCTTATGATAGGGTGTGTGAAGTTATATTACTCGCGTTGTTTAGCCATGCAAGTCTAGAACCGTAGTTTGATTGTCGAATAACCCGACAATTATGGGACAAACACCACACTCATTATATACTTTCGTTTCAGATCTTCGTGATCTGTTTTATGAGTTGATTTTTTGTCATTTTAAAGAAGTTTTGGTCGGACAAGTGTTGGTTAATGATGGTGCTTTGTGCACTAGATTTGGGTATGTGGTTGACTTGTCCGGACAATTAAGGACCAAACTTTGGGTACCTGCTTTTGAAGCAACACTCGTGCTATCACACGCGGTATATGGGTGTTGTACGGTTAAGTAAGGGGAAGGTCTTATTGTGTTAAGTCCCATGGTGGTGTAGGGGCATTTGTGTTTGATCATTTGTCCTTAGGAGCCGATGTAATATTCTGTAGTGTGCATGGGAGCACCAATTACCCTTTATGTTGCGTCGGTATTTTCAATATAACGTGTGAGCCCCTTAGCAAGTGCTATACGCTACTTGTACTAAGACCGGAAACATCTCACATGGGGGGCTTAGCTCAATAGGGTTTTCTTGCTGAAAACAACCAGTATCTCGATTCTCCCTACCGCATACCAAAGGAAGTGTGTCATTGTTCGAGGCATCCGGAGGCTTACTGCTAATCGAGTCGTGTGGGTAAAGTAGTACACCCGCAGGTATAAATCTATTCGAATAGCCGTGTCCACTGTTATGGACGACCGCTTGAAACTTATGGTCGCTTATTGTTAGACTTGAAATTAAAATTGTGGTTATAACTTGTATCGACATGAATGAGATGTTCATGCTTGTTGTTGTATCAAAGTGGACCGCCACTTTGTTTTTGGTACGATTTATTTGTTATGGAATTTATTATTTATTCACATGCTTTACTTCTACCTCAAATTTGATTTTTAGATGGCACTTGCAAAACTAGTATGTGTAGGGTGTACACTGCTGCGCTCTTTCGCAAAACTAAGCCAATATAAGCCCTTCCTTTGGATAACCTTATGCATAACTATTTTTATTTGTGTAAGACTTGCAGTACCCTTTTTGTACTCAAACGGATGTTTGTCGCTTTACATGTGAGGAAGATATCGAGACCGACGAGCTTGTCGGTGTCGATTTAGTCGACACCGATGAGTAGCGTGTTATCATTTAATCCCCTCGGTTGTCGATGGGTTGTGGGCATACCACCACTGGCCTTTTGGTTTATTTGCTCGCTTCCGCTATTAGACTTGTTTAATTTGGCCGTCGCCACTTATGTATTTGTATACTTGAAACTCGTGTTGTAAACTTTTGCACTAATTATGCATGAAAGTTGTATGGATGTGATCAACGTTGTAATAAGGGTATGAATATATTGGTCGCGATCTTGGGAGCCAATATAGGTCATGCTCATTGTTCATGGCTTTCTATTTAACTCACTAAGTGTAGCGCTTGGATCGTTGGAGAACCAACAATCATGTAGTGCTCCTGCAGGAGCGCGCATGATCGTTGGGGCTCTAAATTTTAGTTAAGTCTCTCATTTAGACCGAGTTAAGTTGAAATCCATTTACCGGAGATCTAGAGTTGTGTCTCTAAGACCTTGATTAGTCTCGGTCTTACGGAGATAACTCGGGTCCCCACATTACTACTAAGGTAACACGCTCAACGTTAAAAATGTCGACGTGACCTCACCAACATAATAATCAAAGTTAATTTCTTGGAAACATTGTCGAAAAATAGAACACCACCTATATGCACAAATACAAGAAATAATTGCAATAATAAGTGGAGTAGTATTAAAAAATAAGAACAACGGCTAGGCACAACCGCAACCGTGCACGTATGGTTCCCAGTGGCCCCGACGCAAGACAAATGGTCCATTGCGGCGAATAAGTGACACAACACCAGAGTCCAATGACGATGATGTACAAAGATCAAAAGTACAAGACAACAACACAAACTTGAGAGAAAAAATTATGTGCTTGAGGTCTTGAACTCACAATAAGTGACACCATCATTAGAATGAGAATTCAGTAGGGAGAATTAATCTTGCTTACAGTAACTAGGAGATAGTAGTAGCCGTGTTTGTGAAACAACAAAAGAAAATGAAACGAGAAAGAGAAACTCGATGGAACAACATGTACTAATACCAGGATTAACCAATTAATAATCAAATGTTAGACTGAAAATAGGCCCCTTAATTAGGCCATGTGCGGTTGATCATCATGCACACCCTCACCGTACAGACCTGGCCAAATACCATTATTTAGATATCATGCGCTATATGTTACTTAGATGTGTTGATTGTGGAATACATTTTGAACTAATTATATGCATGCATGGTTGCCATTAACTACCTTTTCGTATTTGTACTTCTAATTTACTCCATACACATCTGAGAAATATTATGTAAAATAAGATGTATCTATTTGTTACGTGTGGAAAGTAAAGTAAGTGCACTTTTTGTTGGGGGCTGCGGTTGGATTTTTCTACTTGGCAGAATGGCAGTTAGCACACCTCGAAGAGCATCCTAGGTCGGCGCTCGCCACCGAAAGAGGAATGTTGCGAGGCACAAGAGAATGCTTCACTTCTGGCAACCTGAACAAAGACAGAAGTGACCGACACTACGTGTGCAGAGAGCTAATGGACAGACCATGCAAATCAATCCCAAACAACAGGCCCCGTTGCCATCGTGTGCACGTCCGCTCCAGGCGCCGGCCCAACCATTCGCGCCCGCATGTCGCTGTGCCATAACACAGTAGCACGACCAGCACGCGCGCCGAGCAAACAGGATCCCGCGCGGATCTCGCAACTACCGAAAGACCTATCAAAACAACCCATACCGCCAGGACATGCACACAGGCGCGGATCACCCCCCCGGTCAAATCACCGAACTGGTCCGCGTCCGTCCTCCCCCACGCACCAACCCCCGTGGCACGGACCGATCGGGCGCACCGTCACCGTCAAATTCCGCCCGACGCTCGCGGTCTCTCCAGCACATTCCGACGTGTCGCCCCGGCTCACATCATCCGCGTTCAAGTCGATCCGCGCGCGCACCAGGAAGTCCAACGCGCCTGCATGCAGCCCGCGCCCCACGACCAAATGTCCACGGATAGAAACCGCCGGTACAGCGGCCGGCGACTCGCGAGCGAATTTGGCAACCTCGTGCGTTTTGCAAAAAAAAAAAAAAAAACTGCTGGCTCACGCTATAGCATTTGGGTTCATCGGGTTATAGGTACTACGAGGTTTCAAGTTTAACTAATAGAGAATTACTAGTCCACACTATACGTTGGAATGCATTTCGACTGTACGGTAGTTTCCTTAAGTTTTATAAGGTTTTAGTTGAAACTCTATTAAACTTCGATGAAAATTTAATGAAACCTCAAGTTTCACAAATATAAAGTTCAATGAAACTTTAGATTCAAACTAAAACTTTGATGAAACCTCAATTTTCAAAACAGAAACTTCAAAATTTCAACCATCAAATCAGAAACTTAAAAGCTTTAGAGGTGGGTTTCAAAAAGTTTTAGAAAAGTTTTTGAGTAGGTTTCAAGTTTTATGAAGGTTTAAGCAGATTTCAAGGAGTTTCAAACATAAACCTGTAATTTTGCAAGTTATGGCGCAAATTGAGCCACCGCATGCCGCCTCCGTCATGCCCTCCTTGATCTCCATCGTTAGGCCTACATCGCAGTCCCGACTGTCACCCGCCCACGCGCCTATCGTAGCCACCACCGACCGATTCATTTCTCGGCCTCCGCTGCCTCCACACCCACTCCTCGCTGCCGCCGATAGGCTCGCATGTGTCGCAGCAGCCGCCCATCGCAGGCACCGCCGCCACCGCACGCCGGCCGTTGCCGCCGTTCGCCGCCACCGCACGCCGGTTGTTGCCGCCTCATGCCTACTCGCCACCGATCCCGCACACGACATTCACTCGCCGTCGCAACCGTTGCCGCCGCGCCCACTCACATCTCTTACATGCTGGTCACCGCTAGCGAATTGAGGGGAGATGCATATGCGTGGGAGGTATGCAAGAACAGAAACTTATGTTGAATGTGCGTAAAGTAAACATGGTATCTCACGGCTCTAATACAACGACTGATTGTTACCCCATTGAATGAGATTAAAACGTTATAGCGTTTTGTAGCTTTTCCGTGAAAAACGGAAGTGGCGACGCGCGTGCGGATTGCCGAAGCCTCGGCCAGCACCGTATCGTGGGGCGGGCGCGCGCCGGCGCGCGTACCAACCATCGGCGGTTGCTTCGCGAGTTTGCCGTGCGGCCGGCCAGGGGTTCGTCGTGATATTTTGTCAAATTTCGCACCGTCGGTCGGTCGCAGTCGCAGCACGTCGGGAGGGTCCAGCCCGGTGCATGCGTTGGCGATGAATCGGCCGTTGGGTCGTTGGGGAAAGCGAGAGTCCGTACCCGGCCGGGTCGCTAGCTGGTCGGCCAAACCGGGTGGGATCAGAGTTCACAAGGAAACAAAACATAAACAAACGAGACCATTTGGAACGGATTAGCAAATTTAATCGGAACAATGTTTGGGGATTGGATAAGGCGTGGCTTTCCGGCGCACGCGCGGGAGATTTGGGTTGGTCCAGCTGGTCACGGGCGATCTAGCGCAGATCGGATAACGAGCTGATTATTAATTAACTAATCGGAAGCTAGCTAGGGGCCCGACCTCATATCAATCAACGGAATTAGTCGGGCAGTTCCAATGGCCATAGCACACGTTTTTGGATGTTGCGGAAATGATCTGACGCACGATTGACCAGTGGCTGTGATAGGTAGCTGCTGGGTATACAGGGCCGTTCCTGGTATTTTAGAAGCCCTAGGGCGAGATAAAGTGGGAGGCCCTTTATTCTAACATAAGCATATAATACTACTTTACATCAATTGCAAAGCTATTCAATACATCAAAAGATACAAATTACTCATAGAAAGCAATTTTTCTAACATTTCTAAATGCAGTCATTGATAATAGTATCCACGCCAATGTGATCTAACATATCCTTTTCAATACATAAAGTAACTGACCATTCAACATTTATTGTGAAATTGATGACTTCAAATAGTTTTTCAATAACTTCAACTTTGAAAGCTTCTTTCAGTTGATGCTATATCATAGGTCAAGAAATAAGATTTGATAAACAATTGAAATATTTGGATAACAATCTATATCTCTAACAAACTCAAAAATCTCAATAGCAGACATTGTCACATCTGGCAAAGTCATTTACAACACTCTTAATTTAGAGAAAAGAGATGTATCAAGATACCCATCCCTACAATCTTAACCTCAATCTAGTTAGTAGTTATATAGCCCTGCAGAGCAATAGAGCATATACATGATATACAATTATATATATACGTTTATGTAGTATGATGTATCAGATCAGCCCTTAGCGTCAAGGCGGTCGCCTGCCGCCTCCCTAAGGAACGCCCTGGGTATATATATACACATGTACATAGTTGTTGTCTAGAAGTGTCCACACCTCGGATTGGTAAGAGGATTTTGTCATCCATCGAAATATGGAAATTATTATGTGTTCATCATCTTTTATACTTTGCTTATATATATCGAAGAGAAGAAAATCAACTAACCTTTTTTACAAAAAGATCTGTTGTATATCGGTCATTTCAAGACCCGATTATGTGGGAACACTTTAGCTAAACAAATACCCATTAGGAGGCTAACGATCCACAAGACTCATTAGTTATTTTAGTCTCATATTGTTTATTCATGCACGAAGGAGAACTCCTCCTCCTATACAAAGAGGGGCATGGGCTTCAAATTTGTACACATAAGTCTACAGGCAAAGAGATCAATAAAGAGATGGCTGAGACTACGTTGTTGTGTTTTTGTCTATTATTTATTATTTGTGAGTTGAGAGTTTCGTTCGTCGGCAACACGACCTCGATTATACAACATGTTATCATCATGAAAATACTCTAAGCTAAGGCTTCCACGTACGTTGTTTTGATCAAAGTTTTCAATTAGCGAGGTAATGTTCTTTTTAGTAGATTAATTTTTATTCTATTGTTCGTTGTCGTTGACTGTACGCCTCCGCCACCACCAACCGAGTCAATCGGCCATGCGCCTTCGCGCACACGCCGTTGGACTCCACCAAGATAGTTCGCACGCCCGCGCACTTTGCCAATCACCGCTGATGTCGTTCGACGGGCGCCAACATCGGCGCCTCCCTGGGCGCCATCGCCCCGCACCGCACCACCGACCGATCGGGCTCCGTCACCGCCTCGCGCGGCGCCGCCGTTCCCATGGGGCAAGGACCACATCGTTGGGCAGGTATGTTGTGCGCCGCTCGCCGCACGCCACCACCCAAAAATTGACACCTTTGCGCCGCCCACCGAAGAAGAGAGATGGGATGACCACGATGCCTCCGCACTGTAACGCCTCGCGACAATGCCGTGCCAAGGTAGTCCCGTGCCGCACACCTCCGCATGTGCGCAAGCGACGAGGCTAGGGGCTCCGGCCGTCCTCGTGAGGATGAAGTAGACGCCACCGCCGCCGCCACCATCGCCCATGGCGAGCACGATGTAGGCACCATGTCGATGGTCAAGTTGCCGATCTTACTAAATGAAATGATGAAAATCGCTGAGAATTCTTGAAGAAGAATATGGTTGCTCTTTATTATAACGAATCGTTTTTACAGGATACCATTGACAAGACGACAAACTAGCCCTAATTTGATGAACCCAAGGTCCGATTGTTGGCCCGATCTTTCGATGAGAACGATAAATTCGGTAGGCGCCGCCAACTCTCACGATCTCGGCTACGAACACGCAAGGCTCAAACCACGCAATCGCCGAATCGATTGACAAGTCGTTATCAACCGTACGAATACCCGTTGACTCGACCACTAAGGTCGATTCTGCATACACCGAAGAAGCACGCAAGAACAAGATAATAAGCAATTTGAAATTGCAAATAGGATTGAAATATTTAATTGAGTTGGGATTCTGAAGTGGTATTATGGTTGGTCTAGTCGACATAAGCCAATACACGAAGTTGCAACAAGGCTAACTTTTAACTAAACAAAATCCAATGAAACTAGAGGGGCGCGTCCTCCTTAAATAGGGGATGAGGAGCCACAAATCTAAAAGAAATAGAGGGGTGGGACTAAAACTCGTGGTTACTGTTTATGTAAACAGTAACCACACTCCCAGGTGGGCCGCCGGCCGATGGGCCAAGTTCAGTATGATTACAAAGCCTAAATTGACCCAAATAAGTGATATGACGTCTTCTTTTGATGATTGCGATCAGCCCGAAGGAATTTGAGGTGAGCCGGATCCGTTGGAAAGAGGACGAAATAAGCTTTCAATCAAGTACTCGTGGACCTCTAACGGACTCCGTATGTGAAAGTTATGCCTGTTTTAAGTTGGTGATGTCAGGCTGATTCCGGAGGCCGAACTGGATTCCAAAACGGGTTCAGCTCGAACTGCTTGCTTGTCTTGGACCAAAAGTGATATGGCGCTGTACATATATATATATATATATATTTCATCATTAGGTAGCATCATATAGTTCATATAATATAAAGACACTCCTAAAAACAAGCTCACCTGATAATTTAAGTAAAGCGTACGAGCTCTTATACTTGGAATAGTAAACATAGCAAATATGGTTGTATCCATAAGGGTCATGTCCTCATCATCCTCCCTTTCTTGAAAACAAAGCCGCCCTCGGCGCTTGATAAGCTGAAAATAGGTAACAAAGAAGCCAAAGTGTATGCATGGTATATGTATATGTCATCTGCTTTAACAGTTCTTCGTTGTTGCACAATTAATGTTAGACGACAAAGCAATGATCATAAAAGATCATTGTATTATTACCCCAAGAATAATCATATATGTTAATGAGTAAAACAAAATTTCTCACATAGCAATTATTGCAACTAGTTTTGCAAATATAAGTGAAGTATTTATGCAATTCAACTCTCCAAGTTGTAAACTTGTAGTGGTCGCACATATGAGCAAATCTACAACTTTTGATTCAAACAAAGTTCATCTATATTATCGATTTCAATCGAGCAATAGCAAATTCATCTAGCAAGGGTGAAAGGATGTGTAAATTCTTCCATACTTCAACATCTTGATGCAGATTGTCCACACTAGATGGTGCAACAAGAGATAAACACATGGACATTGAATGAATACTAAATTTTATTTTTCTCTCATAATGAACAAGATTCACGACATAATAATTGTTGTTCAAAACAACAAGCTTCAATTCATCCATGTAATCACAAGTTATGCATATTCGATAAACAAGAAATTGATTGTCTACACCATAATCTCCAATCAAATTAAACTTATACCTGTGGGTGTAGGCACTAGACAAGCATTTTGAACATGCGATTTGTAAACTTTCTCCATAGCATGTGACAATTTCACTGTGGATCCAACATAATATAACATAAAGAGTCGAGGAGAAATTCTAGTCAAAACGTCTTTATGTCTAACCAATTCCACATGATCATTGTATGCGATTAAATCATCACATGACTCATTCAAAACAAGATGCAATTCAATTATTTCAGCACATGGTGCACTCAACTCTCATGGCAAATCAATCAAATTATCACAGATTCATGCAAATTCTCAATAATATCGATTCGTAGCTAGGAAATTAATTTCTACCTTCTCGCTAGATTCATCCACCTCATGTGATGCAAGTGGTTTCTACTACAATCTGATTTTCCCTTTGCTCAATGATACTAGGCATGAAATTATGGTTATTGTTCTTAGGTTGAGTGTTCAAATCAGTACTTTTGGTATTACCTTGTAGGATCCCCACAGATGATGTTGATACTAAAATTGGTGAGTAGTTAAAAGCTTTTCCTTCCTCTTCTTGCTCCACCAATTAACAATGAGCGAGCCATGGGTGCAAGACAACGAGATGCAGTAACGCCCACAACAAAGAGGGGCGGCCATCATGGTAGATGCAAAAGCAGGAGAAGCAACCGAAGATGATCTTGATGCAGGTTTGTACCGTGCGCTTATTTGTTTCATGTACACGTGAAGGTGTAGTGGAAGTAGACGAAAGAGCACGAACGGTCTTGAATTGTCGCCCTCAGATTTCTTTTTAACTTGGCAAGCAAGACGAAACAAACGAGTGACAGTGGGAGGTTTATAAACAAGTTTATTCCGAATTTGATGGTTTAATCCTCCTAGAACTCTAGTTATCTTTGCATCTTCAGTTTCTTCTAAACCACAATGAGACAAAGCAGTTTGCAAATTTTGATAATAATCCTCTACAGAACTACTATCTTGTCTTAAGCGTTGCAATGTATTAAGCAATTCACGAGAATAATATGAAGGTACAAATCTATGTCTCGTTGCTCTCTTCAAATCATTCCATGTTCTAGGTATGTTCTGATTAGTACGACAATATTCACTCCACCAAATAGATGCAAAATCATAAAACTCACGGGTAACAGCCCTAACTTTTAGATGATCACGAAATTCATGGCATGCAAATAATTGTTGTACATCTAATTCCCATATGAGATAAGCATCAGGATCATAATTCCTAGCAAATGAGGGTACCGTGAAGTTAATTTTATGAGACATACTATCACTATCATATACCTCCTGTGGTGAAAAACTTGTCTCAAGTGTGCATCTTCCTCGCTCACTATCTTGCACTCCCGCCCAACAGTTCAAGAAGAGGTGGATATATCTTGCAATCTTTCCGTGAACTCGCCATAGTTAGTAGAAAATAAGGAAACAAATCACAAGTATATGTCCCTATCAACTACTAGGTTCTGGAGGCTCAACCAAGTCACTCACACTCAAACTTATACCCAGCTTACAAGTTCTTACCAATACAACAAGGAAGTGGTACAACCGGTGGTCGGTTCGTGATACTCACTTGCGATCACCCAACGATTCATGAGGAACGACACTCGCCGAGTTAGTAGGAAGTGGAGCTTGAAGGCTTCAATATGGTAGCAAGGATCAGCAATAATCAAAACAGTTAATGCAAGTTGAAAGATTGTTCAAAGTATAAGCCAATGTTGCTGATTCTAGCCTAATCAAAGCTAGCTAATCAAAGCCCTATGCAAAGAAGTGTATGTACGCACACACAACGATCAATGTGACTTGATGCAAGCAAGGGAAAGCCTCACGACAAGTGCTAGGAGAGACGCTAGCCAACTACTCAAACTTCGTTCTAAGGGCATAAGATTGTTCGCGTGATGTAGAGCACAAAAACAGCAATATCGATGCACGCAAACAGCCCTCTAGATTGAGCAGAAACAATAGCTAGTCTCAAATGATGAAAATAAATAAAGTTTTATATGGCTTATATATGCTTTTCTAAAAGTTTTCGACGAGATCTACAACTTTTCAGTTGAGGCGAACTCCAAATTCCGAAAGGAAGATCGAAGGAAACGGCAAAAACAGAAACCGAAAACTTGCGACAAATCGGGCCGAACATGGCCGATTTTGGGGCACCTGGATGGCGACTTTTGGCTTAGTTAGAAACGATGCGCCTCATCATTAGCTTCAAACGAGCACAAGAACGCCGAAACGGACACCGTATGCAAAAGTTATGTCTGTTTTATCAAGGTGTTCAATACGAATTTACTCGGACTCGAATCCGTCTCGGGTTTAAATTTGAAATTGCTATATCTTTCAAACCCTTGAGCCAAACTTGCTGAAATTTTTTGTGAAAGCTTTTGGTTATATGTAGAAGGTCTCCACCAATTTTTATGCACTTTTCTTTTTCTTTTCTTTTTTTACCGCGGCTTTTGTTTTTGCGGTTGCCTCTTTCTCCTTCTACTATTTGGCCGACTCTAGGATTTGCCGCAAGTTACAAATAACATCAACTCTTCCAAAAGATCACAGCAATCCTCTCTCCTTTTTTGGATTAACAACAATACGAATTTTCTATTTTTGGTGCGCATTAGAGGAGTTCTAACCCACAAATTTCTGTTTTAGATGCAAAAACTAAGAACCCTGAAAGAGCGATCAAGCGATGCGAAGGAAAACACGAAATACAAACTAGACAACGATGAACTAGACTCTAACTAAACTAGCAATCAACAACTTGAACACGACAATGCAACCAATGATTTAACGAACAAAAACTGAAAGAAAAATTGCAATAGCTCAAATTGGTTCGGTATGGATGATAGATGCGATTTTTTGGGGTAATTTTCTGGACTCTAGGTATGAAAAACAAATCTACTACTAAGGGTACTGATTTCTCACCGAAGAACAGTAGCTCGATACCACCGATGAACCCAAGGTTCGATTGTTGGCCCGATCTTTCGATGAGAACGATAAATTCGGAGGCGCCGCTCAACTCTCACGATCCCGGCTACGAACACGCAAGGCTCAAACCACGCAATCGCTGAATCGATTGACAAGTCGTTATCAACCGCACCGAATACCCGCTGACTGACCATTAAGGTCGATTCTCGCATACACCAAGAAGCACGCAAGAACAAGATAATAAGCAATCTGAAATTGCAAATAGGATTGAAATATTTAATTGAGTTGGGATTCTGAAGCGGTATTATGGTTGGTCTAGTCGACACAAGCCAATACACGAAGTTGCAACAAGGCTAACTTTTAACTAAACAAAATCCAATGAAACTAGAGGGGCGCGTCCTCCTTAAATAGGGGATGAGGAGCCACAAATCTAAAATAAATAGAGGGGCGGGACTAAAACTCGTGGTTACTGTTTATGTGAACAGTAACCACACTCCCAGGTGGGCCGCCGGCAGATGAGCCAAGTTCAGTATGATTACAAAGCCCAAATTGGCCCAAACAAGTGATATGACGTCTTCTTTTGATAATTGCGATCAGCCCAGAAGGAATTTGGAGGTGAGGCCGGATCCGTTGGAAAGAGGACGAAATAAGCTTTCAATCAAGTACTCGTGGACCTCTAACGGACCCCGTATGTGAAAGTTATGCCTATTTTAATTTGGTGTTGTCGCTGATTCGAGGCCGAACTGATTCCAAAACGGGTTCACTGAATCGCTTGCTTGTCTTGGACCAAAAGTGATATGGCGCTGTACATATATATATTTCAACATTAGGTAGCATCATATAGTTCATATAATATAAAGACACTCCTAAAAACAAGCTTACCTGATAATTTAAGTGAAGCGTACGAGGTCTTATACTTGGAACAGTAAACATAGCAAATATGGTTGTATCCATAAGGGTCATGTCCTCATCATAATTACACTGAGTACATTACTTAGAGAAAGTGAGTTGTCTATAGTGATATTGAATCACTTGTCCACTTCTTCAACTTGCTTGTTGTGCTTCAGTTGTTCTCTTGTAATACTGTTCGTCGTCCACCCTTAAATATTAGTGAAGAGGCGCTAGTTATTTCTGGAGAAGACACCTTATGAAAACAACCCGTCTAGTAGAGGAGGTAGTTGTCGTCAAGGGAAGAACACCTAATCGCCAGTTGATGTCAGTGGAAGACGCACATGAGCAATAACTATATAGTAGTTATTGTCAGTGACTTAGGGTTGAAAAGCATCGTGTGGTTTGGAGCAGATAAGGCACGTACCTCATTAATCACACGAAAGGAATATCTTTGGAATCGTGTCCAAGTACCAGTTCAAAGATTATTTGAGAAGTTATTTGGTCGGACAATAGATACAGTGCCTTTTCCGACTATGGTACTTGTCGTCGATTAAGTCGCCAATCTTATGAAATAAAATAGAGAAAAATAGCACGGGATTTCTTGAAAAAGAATGAAACTGCTCTTTATTGATATGAACTGGCTATTACAGGGGGGTGCCTATGATTAGACGATGGACTAAACCTAATTACACTGAGTGTAATGCTTGCTATGCTAATGACTCAGGCTTGAAACATAAGTTTGATTCTGATTGCTATGCTTCAACCTGATGTCGTTTGATCTGATCCTCGTTGCCCCTTCTTCCACTCACGCTCTATCCTTAAATAACTTCTGAAGAGGTGGCAGTTACTCCTGGAGAAGATGTTTGTTGTGACGCGTTGCGACTGGTCGGGGCGAGGCGATGGTTGTTGAAGTATCAACCGTTCAACGGTTAAGTGTATGTGAGATACTCAACCGTACGATGGTTATTGTCAGTGTCTATGGTTTATATAAGGTCGCGTGGCATGAAGCATATGACATGTGTTCCATTCATCACACGGTAGGGAATATACTTGAAGTTAGATCTAGATGCCGGTTCATACCTTCTATGAGCAGCTAACTGTCGGAGGCTAGGTACATGACCTTATCCGACCAGGGTACCCATTATGTAACCTCTAGAATCCTTACGACCAGTGAGGTCGTTAGCCTTAGGGGTTACGACCATGAAGACATATGGTCTTTTATTATGTATTAAAGAAATACATAGAGGTTTTAATCCTTGTCAGCTAGCCCTCGAACTTTAAATGAATAAGTCATGTGGACACTTTCCTCCGATGAAATCGTACCGGTGTCGAATCTCGACCCGCCATTATGTGTTAATGGAATATTTTGGTGATTAATGACAAATCTAATTGTGAGACTAACACGTCTACTTGTTATCTACTACTTAGTCTCAGATTGGATATAAAGGTGAAAAATCAAAGAGGTATGATTTCTTATCAATGACAAATCATGTTGAGAGACTAACATACACTTCTATTGTTATACCTATTGTTTAGTCTAAATTGGATATAAAGATAAGAATCAAAGATGTATGCATTCTACATCATATTCTTATATATTTTTGCATTAATTGGATCCAAAATATAAGTTGAACTCCACCAAAAGGTTAACTTGAATATGTGCATATGTTCTTCACACACATTTGTGTATGCACACATTTAGGGGGGTTCACTCTATGTTTTGTGGTTTCATGAGTATTGATCCATATTCCCTTTCCACATATTTGAGATCTCTACTTTGAAACATATCTTTGAGTATATAAGACTTGTGTAGTTCATATACACTCTTTTGAGTATATACAACTCGAGTAGTTGATATATATACTCATCCTTGAGTATATACAATTTGTGTAGTTCGTATATACTCATACAAATCTTTATTCAATTATTTGTATTTATGGTAGTTATCATCAATTACCAAAGAGGGAAAGATTGTGTATCTTGTCCCATCATTATTGGTTAATTGTATGTTATGGTAATTAATGATAATCACATTGTGGAACTAATATTTTCTATGAATTGGATGAAATAGGTTGAGTTCCATGATGATGAAGACTTTGGATGACATCATGAGTTGATTATCATCAAGTCAAGATTCGAGATAAAATCTGAAATCCATCTATTCACTGGGGCAAATACTGAATTATTCCCTTAAAATATCTTTATTTGGATATTTGTGTGAAAATTTGGAGAAAATACGACAATTCCCTCTTTTCTCCAAAATTCGTAACCGACTCGATTTCGCCATCTTGCCGGATCGACTGGCTACTCCTCGTCATCGACCACTTACCTCTGGTCTAGCCGCTCCTTGAATGTCGGTCTGATCACACCTTTGCCGCCGATCTGACCGGACTTTGGAAAAATGTCTGATTTGTCCAAATTTTTTATTTCCAAATTTCTCAGGCATTCTCTGTGCCCCACAAAGTCAAAGTTGATCCTTGTTATCCATTGCAAGCTACCCACTACTATTTCTTCTTGATTGCCATTACAATTATTTAAGTGGTATTCTTTCAAGTGGTAGGTCCTTTTTGATCATCTTGACATCGGCATGAAATTCATTATTCAAATAATATCATGTTATACCTACAAGTGATATCCTTCAAGTGATATCTAATCTTTTCCTTGCTGATCTTACCTCCCTTAACCAAGCTCTATACTCCATAGTATACAAGTGGTATACTCTGGTATGCAAGAAGTATACAAGTGGTATACTCCTCAATGGTATAAAAGTGGTGGTATACAAGTGGATTATCTTTTCTCTCTTTTCTTTGGATGCTTTTCTTGAAGACCTTTGTGAAGAGAAGATCAAGCACTTTGCAAATTTCAAATCTTGTTGACACATGGCTCCTACAAGTGATCCTTACATGTGGTATCTACAAGTGATATACTTGATTCTTACAAGTGATATTTGCAAATGGTATCCACTTGTGGAAAACAAGAGAAGATGACAAAGAAGGAGAATTTGGTCATGCATACAAGTGATATCAAGATTTTACAAATAGAATCAATTATTCTTGGTATCAACCATTCAAATAAGTGGAATTAAATTCAAAATGGTGTATGCTCTTCATGGAAAAGATAAAAGGACCAAGAAGAAGATGTTGAGATGAGGAAAAATCCTTTGTGTGTCAAAGGAGAAAAAGAACCTTTGTGTAAGAGGGAGTTTTTCCTAAAATATTTTGTAAAAACTATAATGAAAATCGTTTAAGTTTTGCTTAAAATGGGTAAACTATATTATGGGAAAACTAATTTACAAAGACTCCCTTTTGGCTAAGTTTTAATTTGGATTTTTGGATTTTTGGTGCTTAATGCCAAAAGGGGGAGAATGTTAATATTTTGGGAGTTCATTTGATATTTGGATGATTTCACCTCAGTTCATGCATACGTCCAAAAAGGGGGAGAATGTTTTCACCTCATGTAATGCATGAATATAGTTCAACTAGCTTTAATTCTTATCTTATGTTGATTTATATCCAAATATTGTTATTATTAAAGGGTTTGTCATCAATCAACAAAAATGGGGAGATTGAAGAATTTAGACCCGCCATTATGTGTTAATGGAGTATTTTAATGATTAATGACAAATCTAATTGTGAGACTAACACGTCTACTTATTATCTACTGCTTAGTCTCAGATTGGATATAAAGGTGAAAAATCAAAGAAGTATGATTTCTTATCAATGACAAATCATGTTGAGAGACTAACATACACTTTTATTGTTATACCTATTGTTTAGTCTAAATTGGATATAAAGGTAAGAATCAAAGAGATATGCATTCTACATCATATTCTTATATATTGTTGCATTTCTTGGATCCAAAATATAGGTTGAACTCCACCAAAAGGTTAACTTGAATATGTGCATATGTTCTTCACACACATTTGTGTATGCACATATTTAGAGAGAGTTCACTTTTGTTTTGTGGTTTCATGAGTATTGATCCATATTCCCTTTCCACATATTTGGGATCTCTACTTTGAAACATATCTTTGAGTATATGAGACTTGTGTAGTTCATATATACTCTTTTGAGTATATACAACTTGAGTAGTTGATATATATACTCATCCTTGAGTATATACAACTTGTGTAGTTCAGTATATACTCATACAAATCTTTATTCAATTATTTGTATTTGTGATGGTTATCATCAATTACCAAAGAGGAAAAGATTGTGTATCTTGTCCCATCATATTGGTTAATGGTATGTTGTGGTAATTAATGGTAATCACATTGTGGAACTAACATTTTCTTTGAGTTGGATGAAATAGGTTGAGTTCCATGATGATGAAGACTTTAGATGACATCATGAGTTGATTGTCATTAAGTCAAGATTTGGGATAAAAGAAAATCACCATGCGTTGATGATGTTCACGCAAAGATCCCGAGGCGAAGAGATGATCATGAGTTGATCATCAAGTCAAGAGAAGGTCCATCATGTGTTGATGGAGATCAACAAATGATGCATCATGTGTTGATGCATATCAAGACTCGGGATGAAGGATGTAATCATGTGTTGATGAGTATCAAGTTAAGATCCCGAAGTGGAAGATCATCATGTGTTGATGATTATCAAAGTCAAGTCAATGACCCGGACTTGAAGTGAAGATGTGCGTCACCAAGCTTCAAGAAGATGTGCAAGGCAAAGGTATGACTAGTTAGGGCTAAGGATGTGTTCCTAGTCTTTTACCGGTCTTGGTGTTTGGTCGGAGACCAGATTGCTAATATATGTTGTCGTACTATTAAGAGGGGTATTTGACTAGTAGCTTGAGTTTGTCATGTGTTGATAGCTCGTTGTGTTTGCTCTAGCTCATCTTGGGATGATACAATTATTTGCGAATGTGTTTTGCAAATAGTTGAAACTCTCTTTAACATGTTGCCTATATTTGCGAATGTGTTTTACAAATGATCGAGGCTCATGGTTAACCCTTGTAGAATGTGACTATAGTTTACAAATGTGTTTTGCAAATGGTCTAGATCCATGCACCTTATCCTTGTGGTATGATGCTATTTGTTAGCAAATGTGTTTTGTAAATAGTTGAGGCTCATGTATGTTCCTTGTTGTATGGGACTTTAGTTTGCAAATGTGTTTTGCAAATGTCTTAAGTCCATCTACCCATTAGTTGTGGCTTTGATTCTAAAAGTTAGCAAATGTGTTTTGCAACTTATTGAGAATCTTGCCTTCATGCCTTGTTTGAATATCATATCTTTTGCAAATGTGTTTTGCAAAATTGAGTTGAAACAATATGCAAAGATCTGTTTTGATCTCTGGTCCAGTCTGACCGCAGTTGGTTACCCGGTCTGACCGAGGTGCTGGACTGACCGCCATGTGTTGGCTGGTCTAACCGGACCTCTGGGTCAAGTGAACCGGTCAGCTTTTTCCAGAGAATGTGTTTTTTTTCTGAAATTGTTGTGTGCGGACTGACCGCAGTGTAGGTTCGGACTGACCGGACCTCTGGGTCTTGGACCCGGTCAGCTTTTTCCAGAAGGTGGTTTTTCTGGTTTTGGTTGGAGCGGTCTGACCGCCATGTGTTAGGCGGTCTGACCGGCTGGTCCGGACTGACCGGGCATTAGTTAGCGGTCAAACCGGATGTGGTCTAACGGCTAGTTTTATAGCCGTTGGAGAGAGGGCGGTCTGACCGACCCCCTGTTTTCGACAGAATGTTCTCCAAACATCTAATTTTTTGTGTGGGCTATATATACCCACCTTGACCGGTTGTGGAAGAGGAAGCTGGTGCCCCATTCATTCTATTGAACTAAGAGCAAGCCATCTATACTCTTTTGTGCTTGTGTTGCACTTAGTGAGCTTTGAGAGGCAAATCCTAGTGTATATGTTGGATTAGGTGGTGGATTGTGTATCCATTGAGCTTAGACACATGGTTAGTTCAAGTGAGGGTCTAAGATTTGTTACTGTTGGTGTTTGTTGACACCTAGACGGCGTGGAGGCGTCGTGCGTCGGTGATCTTCTCAAAGAAGCTTGTGAGAATACCCGGACAGTTTATGAGTGGTTTGGTGCTCGCCATCTCCGAAGTGGAGGAAGGAGCAACCCCGAGTGGAGCGAGGTGTTGGTTCAGTTTGGAACCGGTCCAATTGGTTGTACTTACCTCGGAGGTGTTGGCTCAAGTTGTGGAGCCGGTCCAACGCGGTTGGACTTACCTCGGCGTGGATTAGGGAGACCGCAAGTCTCGAACACCACGGTAAAACATTAACGTGTCTTTGTGGTTTGCATTCTTGTGCTTTACTCTTTTACAATTTATATTGTGCTATTTGCATTTCTAGAATTAAATTATTTATATCCTTGTATGATTGCTTTAATTCATTAGTCTCATATTGTTGGTGCACTTAGTAAAGACTAGTTGATTTAGGCTTTAATTGTGCAAAACCGTTTTGATATTAGCTTCCGCATTAAAATTCGGTTATAGCAAAAAGAAGTTTTATAACCGCCTATTCACCCCCTCGAGTCGGCCTCCTCGATCTTAAAAGTGGTATCAGAGATTGGTCTCTTATTTATTAGACTTAACCGTCTATAGAGTAAAGGCTAGCGACTAGTGATTTAGTGCACCTCGGTGAGACACCTTTATTTGATGGTACAAATTATGCTGAGTGAAAAATCCGCATGTTATGTTATTTTGAGGCCATGGGCCAAAATATATCGCGGATTGTAGATGTAGGCTTTTCTCCTCCAAAGGATCCTCTTGTTCCAACAAATGAGGAAGAGAAATGTTTACATCTCGATGCTCAAGCAATTAACGTTTTATTTAGTGCTTTGAGTGTAGAGTTGTTTAATGAAATATGCAATCTTAAGAACGCTCATGAGATGTGGACACAACTTCAAGATAATTACGAAATGTCCATTTCAAACAATGAGGATTGCATACAAGAATGTACGCCGGGAGAAGAATACACAATCTCAAACTCCGACGACGATGAGTTCACAAGCACCTCCACATCAACTTCTAGCTTTGACAACGAAGAATCCTCAACTCCATCCACGCCACCTCATTGCTTTATGGCTAAAGGTAAAAATAAGGTAAATGAAAATTATGAGCCTTCATATGATGAGTTAATGGATATGCTAGGAGGGCTTAATGAGTATTTAGGAAAGGAGAAATCTAAGTTTAAAGTTTTGAAGAAATAGTATGTCTCACTTTAAAATAATTAAAATAATTATGATAGATTTGATAGATTTGGAAAAAATTTAAAGAAGATGTTGTGGTTAAAGAAGACACGATAATAAAGCTCAAAGAAGAGTGCCAAACCAAGGACCGCTTGATCACATATGTGACGACTGTGCAAAAAGAAGTTACTAAGACTTTTGAAAAGAAGATTTGTGTAACCATCGTAAGTTTGACCAATGTATTACCTCTTATAATCATACATATTTATTACTCGATTTACTCATGGAGAGCAAACTCGAGCGCTAAAAAAGAGCAGAAAAAGCTCTTGAGTTCGAGCGTGGTCAAGGGGCTGAACTTGAGTGGAGTCTTGAAGACAAAGTCAAGTCTCTCGAACAAAATGCTTTTGACCTCGGTCAGAACGCAATTGCCCATTTTAAGAGACCTGCAGAGAAGATCAATTTTCTCGGCCATCAACTCGAGGACCTCAAGAATATGATAAAAACTTTTCGAGAGAACCATGTAAGAACAATGAAGGAAGCTATTGTGAATGGAGTCAATGTTGCTTTGGCAAAATTGAAGGCTTCCGACCCCTCTATTCATCTTGGAGCTATTGAAGAAGACTTCGACTGCTCGGATGATGAAGCGACCAAGTTACTCGAGGAAGTAAGACCTCTCAGAGACAAGGTTGCGAAGGAAATGGAAGTCGGATCTCATCGCGCAGCGACCAATCTGGCAGCTCCGACAAGTAGATGGATGTAATATATAGACTTTGTAAATAAAACTTACCTTTTAACATCAATGAAGTTCTTATTTTGTCTTTTTAATCTCGTTAAATACTCATATATTCTCTAGGCCCCGACTGCTTATATTAGTAGATGAATGTTACTAAAGAAGTTGTAGACCAAGAAAATGAGTAATTACTACGACCATGGTATAAAGCATGTGCTGATTATGTTATAAAAAATGATCTAGTTAACACTAGGAAATCAAGTTGGTCGGAACCAGTGTATGATTACAACTAGCTGAGATCTTTTCCATAATCGACATATGGTGAAATACCACAAAAGGTCGAAGATATCACAAGACTTGCCTTGATGATAAGAAAGTATGCAAAAATGTATGCAAAAAAGAAAATGATAAGTGTCTTTGTTTATATGTAGCATCAGAAACTGGTCGTAAGGGTTGCTAAGAACTGAAGATATGTAAAAAATATTTCGCGAGACATGCTTATACTTAAGTCCGACTGGTAGCGAGGATCGTAAGAAAAAGACCGTTGCTAGGAAGCTCCTTCCAGCAAGGTGACCACGTGTAGAGAGGAGAGACTTTGACTAGGAGGCTTTCCGTGTCCCAACCAGTAGCCAAACAAGAGTAGAACAGAATGTTGAAATGAAAAAAACAAACCTTCAAGCTCTTAAGCATATAAGAAATCATAAAAAATTTGTTTGTGTTATGCTCCTTTTACTCGTATGTTTCTTTAAGAAAAGTGCATGGTTGCGTGGGAATCATTGAAGTAATGATCACGACTAGTACCTATTTGGCGCTCGACTATCAAGTCTAAGACCATGAGTAATAGGAACCCTTGAGGAGGATATCGGAGAGAATGAGTGTCTTCTCCGACCAGTTTAAACAACAATGATAGTTGACCAAGTAAAGAAAAACATATAAATAATGACACTTATTGAAAGAAAAGGAAATACATCTTTATTGAAAAATAGAAATGTATATAAAAGAAATAATTAAACAAAGAACTTATGCAATTTATCAATGTTCCAAGAATTTGACAAAATTTGCCCGTTTAACATTGTTAATCGTCATCGAACACAGTGGGTGACTTCGACCACGTGTATGGACCTTCCCACTTGGGAGAAAGTTTGTTGCAATATGCCCGGCTTTGAATTTTTCGAGAACTAGATCGCCTACACTAGGTCAGCGAGGTTACACCTTACGACTATGGTACCTTCGCATGACTTGTTGGTAGATTGTCGATCGTATCAAGGCTTGATTTCATCAAGTCGTCGCTCATTCGATCATTTTTGTTAAAACAATCGGTTCAAGCGAAGCAATTTTTAGTTCGAGGAAGAATGGCTTCACCCATAAGCTAAAAAGAATAGTGTTTCACCGCCGCACGACCGTCGTGGTACGAATGACCTATAACACGTAAGGAAGTTCTTGAACCCAAGCTCGACCGCTTAATTAACTAGACGAACACTCGCCGCTTGATTCCTTGTATTATGATACCATTGGCTCGCTAATCGCTCCATTGCTCGCGAATGAGCAATAGAAGTGAAATGTATCTTGATACCTAGGTCGTCACATAATTCCTAGAAATTACCTCTTGAGAACTGGTATCGTTATTCGTGATTATACGATCGGGTACACCAAATCGTAATCATATTTTTGTGAGAAATCTCTTAGCGGCTTTAGTTGTTGTTTTAACAACTGGCTCGGCATCGATCCATTTTGTAAACGTGCCAATCATGACAAAAAGGAATTCGAAGGCCCCGGATGTTGTTGAGAAAGATCCCAGAATGTCTAGTTCCTAGGTTGCAAAAGGCTAAGAAAGAGGAATTGTTTGCAAAGCTTGTGTCGGCTAATGTACTTGTCGGCTATGAAACTGACATTGTACGCACTTTGTCACGAGCTCTTTTGCATCATGAAGGGCAGTTGGCCAGTAGTATACTTGCCTGAAGGCTTTACCGACAGCGTTCTGTATGAATGATGTGCTCCACAGACTCCTCTATGAATTTCTATCAGCAACTTAATGTCATCCGGTTGAGATATGCATCTCATCAACACTCCATGATATTCTCGTTTATACAAGGCACTTTCAATGAGAGTATATGATTTGGCTTTTCATGCTATACGATCAGCCTCTACATCATCTTCTGAAATTAGGTCATGTTGAAGATAATTGTAGATCGACGTCATCCAATCTCTACCTTGATCGTGATGGCGCCAACCATCAACGACCTGTGGAGCATCCATGTTCACATAATCGAGGTGTACGATCTCCTTGTGAACATTTATGTCCTCAGAAGGCTCGACCACTGAGGGTGAATCGAGTTGCTCGAGAAAAACTCTAGGCGGGATGGTTGACCTGGTGGAGGCCATCCGTGCCAACTGGTCTGCCAGAAAGTTTTCTTTTCTAGGAATATGTTGGATCTGAAAACCAAAGAAGTATTTTTCGAGTTTTCATACTTCCTCCAGATAAGATGACATGTTGGTACAAGAGCATTGACACTCTTTCCCGACTTGATTCGCTACTAGTTTGGAATCACCTTTCACTAGTAATCTGTGAATCTCGAGCGAACGAGTTGCTCGGAGTCCTACCAGCAAACCTTCATATTCTGCCATATTGTTTTTAGCAGGAAAGTTTAACTGGATGGCGTATTTTATTTGTTCACTAGTAGGACAAATCAAGACGATTCCAGCCCCCGAGCCTTTGAGCATCAAGGAACCGTCGAAGTACATTGTCCACTCGTCGTGGTGTTCATACTCGGGTCTTTGGGTTGGTTCAGGGTTTGTCCATTCGGCAATGAATTCTTCTATTGCCTACGACTTGATTGCTATTCGTGAGGTGAAATGGAGGTTGAATGCCCCAATCTCAATCGCCCATTTTGCTATTCATCCTGATGACTCCCTATTTCCAAGGACTTGACCAAGGGGATATCTGGTTGGTACGACCAATTTGTGAGCCTGAAAGTAATGCCTTACTTTTCTTGAAGCCATAAGGAGATCATAGAGCAACTTTTGTACCTATGGATACCGTTCATTTGGTCCATGTAAGACTTTGCTTACGTAATATACTAGTCGTTGGATGTTGTCGCGTTTACGACCAAGACACTCTCGATCGCTTGTGACGTTGCAACCACGTAAATCAAGAATATCTCCCGATCTTGGAGAAACTAAGATTGGAGCACTCGTAAGGTACTTCTTAAGTTCTTCAAAGGCATCGTTTGCCTCTTTAGTCCACTCGAAACTCCCATGTTTCCAGATAAGTTTAAAAAAGTAATTCTTTTTCACCTAACCTTGCTATGAAACAACTTAGCGCCGCCATACGATCGGTTAGTTTTGAACTTCCTTCTTCGTGGTCGGAGGGCGATTTGGTCCATGGCCAAAATTTTTTTGCTGGTTTGCTTCAATACCTCTATGCAAACTAGGAATCCAAGAAGCTTACTAGAAGAAACTCCGAACACACACTTCTCGGATTTGACTTAAGGTTATGCCTTCTGTTATTGAAAGTCTCATGTAGGTCCGGAATGTGATCGCCAGCGTTGATGCTCTTTATGACCGGATCATCAATGTAGCCTTCTAGATTATGACCTATCTGTATTAAAGATTTTTGCATCAACTTTTGGAAAGTTGCACCAAGCATTTTGAGACCAAATGACATCTTTACATAACAAGAAGTGTCGTATGGAGTGATGATGAAAGTTTCTCTTCATCGTCTTTACTCATATTAACTGGTGGTACCTCGAGTATGCATCTAAAAACTTAACAACTCACACCAAAGTAGAGTCTACAAGTTGATAAATGCGTAGAAGGGGAAAGTCATCCTTCGAACAAGCTATATTAAGATCTCAGAAAGTCAATACACATCCGTTATTTCCCATTGGCTTTTCTAACTATTACAGGATTGACGAGCCACTCTAGGTGGTCGACTTCACGAA
This sequence comes from Ampelocalamus luodianensis, assembly GCA_036346255.1. NCBI lineage: Eukaryota > Viridiplantae > Streptophyta > Magnoliopsida > Poales > Poaceae > Ampelocalamus > Ampelocalamus luodianensis. The sequence goes on along the minus strand of CM070618.1, from coordinate 59,574,644 downwards.
TAAACCCAACCTTGAGGAGGTTTTCGATCTCTGACTGGATTGCGTCCTTTCGATCAGGTGCAAAACGCCTCAGCTTCAGCTTGACCGGCTTCTTGTCGGGCTGGAGAGCTAGCCTGTGCTCAATCACCTCCCTAGGGACTCCGGGCATGTCGGACGCATGCCAGGTGAATACGTCCTGGTTTGCTCGGAGGATGGAGACGAGCGACTCTTCCTATTTAAGGTTGACTCCTGCTCTGACCAGTATTTTGGTGCCTTATGGAGAAACGCTCTTGTCGAGTAGTACCTCTTTTGTCTAGTCGGAAGGTTTTGGTGCCATCTTTGGCCTCGAGTGCTTGACCTGCATGGTAGGCGGATTAATTTTTTGATCGCCTCAAACTGTGATGGCACCTTTCGGTCCTAGCATTTTTAAACACTGATATCCATAGTGTGTGGCTATCAGGAACTTTGCTAAGGTTGGACAATTGAGGATTGCATTGTAGGTGGTTTCAAAATCCACCACATCAAATGAAATCTTTTCTATTCGGAAGTTGTCGGGTCTTCCGAACGTAACCGGTAGGGACAGGTGTCCTATCGACTTGGCGGTAGAACCAGGAACTATACTATGGAAGGCATATTTCACAGGTTTAACCTTGGATTTAGAAATTTGTATATCTTCTAATGCTCCCGCAAATAAAATATTTAAAGAATCACCCCCATCTATTAAGACCCGATTAACCTAACAGTTATTAATAGTAGGCTCTACGACAATAGGGAACCTACCTGGTCGAGTCGAAGGGATGGGGGTAGTCTTCTTTGCTGAAGGAGATAATTGCCTCCGACCACTTGGATGGCTTGACAGTGATTGGAGATTTGGCAAGGTTGACCTCTCGCTCTATGGCTTTTAGATGATGTCTTGACTTGTACGAAGAGGATCCATCAAAGATCACATCAACAGTGTGTTGTGGCTCTTGGAACTCCATTTCTTCGTCACCGTTTTTGTCCTTTTTGGAGTTTGTCTCTCCGAGTTCCTGTATTGAGGGGAATGGACATTTAACTGCATAATATTCTTCTAGCTTCTTTTGCCAGGCCCGGCAGGTGCGCAAGTCATGCCCTACTTGCTGGTGAAGTGGACACCACTTCTTGTTTTTCTTGTATCCATCGGTCGAAGCCTTTTCTTTGTCACGACCAGGTGTAATTTTTCTTATCTTTGGTAAATTTTTCAGAACCACAAGGACCTCCTTGTCATCGGGTTTCACGGTTTCTCTTTTCTTTAGAGCCTTTCTTTGTTTCTTTTCTATCTTATCCAAGCTAGGTTGAGGGGTTTTGTCCTTCGATCAATGGCCTGCTCCACTCAAACGCCGCTAGCGCTCATGTACTTGTCGGCCATGTCAAAAAGCTCGATGGTTGTTCGTGGAGGATGTATTGCTATATCCTTCGTAAACCATCGATTTGTTAGCCTCGCTTGAAAGTTAGAATGACGGACGATTCGTGACCTCGGTATTGAATTACGAACTGGCTAAATCTTTTGATATACCGTTGGAGAGTCTCATTGGATTTTTGCGGATTGATGGAGATCATCCTCCTTCCAAGGGCGTCGACGCACTCAAAATTCGCAATCAGGAGGTTGCAAAGTTGCTCCCAAGTATAGATCGATCCGACCAGTAGGTTGAGTAACCACGACCAGGCAGATCCTTTTAGTACCGTGGGTATATAGTTAGCCATCACATTTTCATCACCACCAGCAGCTCTGATGGCGGTGGTATAAATTTGGGGAAATTCTAACGGATTTTGAGTCCCGTTGAATTTATCCAAGTTGGCCGGTCGAAACCTGTTTGGCCAACGTATAGCCTAGAGCTCTGCGGAAAAGGCTCGACAACCTGTGATTGATTCATGGCGCCTCCTTTGGAAAGGTGCCGGATTGTAATCGGTTGGAGACCGGTTTCTCAAGTTCAAGTGTTGGTGCTCAGGTGTCCTGATTCGGTCGTGGATGTTGGTAGGACGCCTCCGAGCGCCTGCTTGGTTTATATGATGTTGGAGATTATAAGGTCCAAGCGATTGCTTCTCTCGACGAAGAGAAAGAGAGGCTTCTTGAAATTGCCTTCTCCCCTCACAAGTTCTTAGTCGGAATCGTTGAGGTGGTCTTTGTAACGCCCCGCTTGTTTTAGAGCTTTGTCGATTTCAAACTTAAAAAGAACCATTTGGTTTAGTGTTTTGCTCAAGCTTAACTTGGAACTTTAGAGAAAAAAATCTGAGGTTTAACTTGACCTAACTCAAACTCCAATTAACGCTGGTTCAGTTCTTCGTTATGGGCCTTTTAGCTCTTTCTTTGGTTGCTTTGAGTGCTCCTTAGCCTAGTTTTCCCATCAAGACCACCTCCTTGCGTAACCCGATCGCCAGACCTCCCTTTGTTAGATCTTGACCATCGGGACCTCCTTCTTGTAGATCTTGACCGTCAGGACCTCCTACTTGCAGAACTTGACCGCCAGGACCTCCCCTTTGTTAGATCTTGACCGTTAGGACCTCCTCCTTGTAGATCTTGACCGTCAGGACCTCCTCCTTGTAGATCTTGACCGTCAGGACCTCCTCCTTGCAGAACCTGACCACTAGGACCTCCCCTTTGTTAGATCTTGACCGTTAGGACCTCCTCCTTTGTTAGATCTTATCTATCGGGATCTCTTTTGGTTCGATCCTGGCAGTTAAGACCACCTTGGACCTCTTTTCTGGGATCTCTCCATAGGATCCTTTCCTTTTGAATCGTCCGTTGAAACCTTTTTGTTTGGGCCTCCCTTAAGTCCAAACCCATGCGCGCCTACCTCCGCCAGACCATTAGATTCCGTTGGATGGCCCGATTTGAGAGGAGGCATTTGGATAGTCCAAACGCTCCCTTGCACTGTGGTTCGCATGATTTGGTTTGGGCGGCTCTGATGTGAGGATGCGTTCGCACGATGCGAACGTTCCTATCTCTCAGAACCACCCGATCAAGATCGTGTGGCCCTGAGTCTTTGCGCCTTTTCCTTAGTCCTTTGGATCTCCTTTCCTTGAGCATTCCCGTGGTCTTTTTGCAAAGACCACCCTGGTGCAACATGACCCCTTTTTTTTCCTCAGAGGACCTCCTCCTAAGACCACCTTCTTGGTTGGATTTTCACTATGGCTTTGACCAACCTCTTTATTTGAACCAACCCTGTTCCCTTTTTCCTTCTGCACGCTTGCCAGCAGAAAGTCTCTGAACTTTAAATGTGGTGATGCAAAGACATTAAAAGTGGTCACCTCTGTGGTACTTTTCTCCTTCTTTTGATGGCATGCCTTGTCAAATCCTTGTCCTAACTTCCACCAACCCTTGACATGTTTTCCCTAGACTCAGTGCTATCTCCTGCTGTTTGTAGCCTGGAGAGCCTCTCTTCACCACTTTTCACTTCATTTCTAACCTCCTGGTGCTCCTCTTGGTGTTGTGTGTGGAGATTCATTTCCCTTCAGTTTGGACCTCCTCTCCCGCAGGACCTCCTGTTCTTCTTGGTTTTTAGTTGGATTTGCTTAAGTTCTTCCTAGTCTTTTGAGTTCTTTTTTGGAGCTTGCCTTGTTTATTTAGTTTTTGCGAACGTATAGGTCCCGAGTTTGAAGAAGAGTTCTTCGACCCAACTCTCTCCACTGAAGATTCCCCACAGCTCAACGAAGGCAAGTCACAAGTCTTTGATCATTTTGAACCTAACATTTAAAGATATCTTGTCTATCTTCTTATGCATGGCTAAGTTCCTAAGAAAAGGTTTTGGGTAGTAGCAATTCCTATTTGTTATTAGACCCCCCTTGGATGTTTGTCCTCGAGCATGTTGACATGCTTAACTTGAACGCCTTAGAATGGGTGGTTTTGTTGGCATTCTTTGCTTTGCCAACTTGGGACCATAGAATGCTTAGCTTAGCCCTAGTACCGTGGGTCTCGAGAACCTTTGTTTTCCTTTTGTTAATCTTGACTAAAGAACTATGGAACGGTGGTTAGTGCCACTGATGAGCAACTGTGGTGTGAGGCCCAGTTGTGTCATTTGCGGTGCGATGCTGCTAATGTTAAAACTTGTGCCTGGACTTGGTGGTCCTATGGCTGGGGTTGAACCCTAAAACGTTTTATGCTCAGGCGAGTTGGTCAGGAGTGAGTAGCGGGTGCTATACGCACACTGGGTTTTTGGTCAGACTCGCATGATGTAGCCAACTAAGGACTTAACTTTGTGTTCTTGATCCGGGTTTCCCGTGCAACCACAAGATCACTTTATGGGGGTGGTCTGAGCTAAATAATTAGCAATGAGCTGGCTTGGTTCTGTTTTGGATGGGCAATTGGTGTTGCACGACGCAAGAGGGGGCACGAATCTAATGGATATGAGGCTCATTAGAAGCGAAACCTTAGCGGACAGCTCTGAGCCAGTTCAAGCTTTGTAAAGGCCTTGTCACGCTCCCTAGACTGCTTATCTTTGGAAATGAGCAAGGTTTCGACGGGAACCACCCCGCTAGAGAGGTCGTGAATTGTGGGTAAAGTTGTACACTTCTGCAGAGTGTAAAATCTATTCGAATAGCCAAGTCCTTGGTCATGGACATTGCCTAGTGATAAATGCGCAAGGGGTAGCTTGTTTTATCAACTTTGTTCCTGAGCATTTCTGTGAGAGACTATGGCTTTTATCTCGAAGAGACCTTGGCCAGCTTTAGAGAGGTCATGGTTGGCTCAAGAAAGGCTCAGGGATTGGGCGTGTGGAACCTAGGGTAGTCCAAGGGCTCCTAGGTTGGTGCTCGGGGAGGTCTTGGGGCCCTAGGGTGGTCTTTGGGAACTCTAGAGTTGGTACTCTAGGTTGGTCATGGGGTGGTCATGGACGTTGTTGCGACCAAGACCTTCCCCGTGAGGGAGTGAGTTGGTGCTCACGACCTCGCTTGGAAACCTTATTGTTTTGTCTTTTATTTTTAAATTTGAGCTTTTAATCTACTTAAACTATTTTCAAATCTTGCTTTGTGCAAACTAACCTCAGCTCTGTTGGCAAGCCAATACATGAATATTGTTTGCATACACATTCTCAGGACTTGCCGAGTACATTCAAATGTACTAATTGCTTTTGCCCCCTTTGTTGCAAGCGGTGTTCGAAAATGACCAAGTTCAGGGCAGCACAGACCTCTTTGAGGAGGAGTTTTTGACGACCAGACCTTCTAGTTCTAGGAGATGTCCTCCGCTCGACAGCCTGTGGGCTTGCCGGATGGCTCCACGCATTTTTGTATTTTCCGCTGTGCAGGTTTTGTTGTCTTTTTTGTTAGCCCGTGTTGGCAACCGTTGTAAACAACCTTGGCCATAAGACCCTTGTTATTATATTTATGCTTTTGCTTTAGTTGTTGTTTTTATTTGCTGGACCGTGTAGCTTTGATTTAACCTTTGTGGACTTGTGCAAGTTAGCTTGAGTTCCTGGGACTAACTCAGTGCACAGAGCCAATACCTTCAGGAGGTCCTAGAGGACCTCCTCCGGGGGTGTTCTTGGAGGACTTACGGGACCTCCGGGTGGTCCTGCGGACCTCCCTAAGAGGTCCTGGCTCGTCTTCTAGGTGCACTCTGGGGTGGTCCCTGACAGTCTTGGTATCGACTGGCCTCCAATACGACCATGCTGCCCTCTGCTGAGGGAGGAACGTTGGGTGAAGTCATGGTCTGACTTTGCGAATGCCTTTGTTCCCGGTACGCTTCCGTACGCTGTATAGTCTGCTGGAGGATTTCGGATACCTGACCTACAAGTTGGACAAAACCTAGAGTCTCTGCTAAAGCAGGGTTAGAAGCATTTAAAATATTCTGAACTCGCTGTAGGTTTTGTACCATTAACGGTCTTGGAATGTCCTGTTAATAGTAGGTGTATGATGACCGAACTTTCCCGACCTCCAGGTTGGTCTCGCTGGTCCCTTACATGGGTGGGTAGAACAGTGAATTAAGCGATGGATGTCCATCAACACTGTCACCTCTAGCATTTGGTGCTTGATCACCCGTACCATCTCCATCAATATGTGGTGGCGAGATAACGTGCGGACCGCATATGACATTTTGATCCGTATCTCGATCGCATTGACCTAGTGCCTCCAAAGCAGTGATCTTCCGATGAGCTTCCATCATAATTGATGGAGAGCCTTCCAACACTTCGCAAGGAGTTTCCACGATGGAGAGTGGTCGTGACCAAAGACCTCCCGAGGTTTTGTGGTGGTCTCAGCCTGATCCGACGGATTGCCGATCGTATGCAGAGCCATACAATTCCAACTTGGCCTACGACCAGTGGGGGTTTCATCGATACCATTACCAGATGTCGATTGGCTCCTGGAATTGCCATAAGCCGTTGGTGAGTACCTATCACCATGATCGATCGAGAATACATCGATCCTCGAGTTGTGGTGCCGAGGTTTCGTCACCTTTTCGCGGTTGGAAGGACCAGCTTGCAGAGGTCCTGGGTGTTTTGGACTAGTCGGAAGCACATTCTCTCAAACCGCAACTAGTCGTAGCGGTGTATCCTCATCCATTCGGCCGATTTCACGATGTCTCGCGATTGACGAACCAGAGCGGAGGTGAAGGATGACATCCGTTCTCTTGCATAGCGCGGATGCATGTGTCCATGTCGAGGTTGGAGTAGTTCACCGGATCGAACCGCTTCTTCTCGCCCCAACTCTCGCCATAGCCGCATGAGCGATTACGAAAGAGAAATGGGTGAAGATTTGTTGAGCAAAGAATCTCTTCAGGAAATCCGCGCCTGTTTCCCCATGGACGGCACCAGCTGTCGACGATCGAGTTGCCAATCTTACGAAATAAAATAGTAGAAAATGGCACAAAATTTCTTGGGAGAGAATGAGACTGCACTTTATTGATATGAACTGGCTATTACAGGGGGTGCCTATGATTAGGCGGTGGACTAAACCTAATTACACTGAGGGTAATGCCTGCTATGCTAATGACTCTGGCTTGAAACATAAGTTTGATTCTGGTTGCTATGCTTCAACCCAATGTCGCTTGATCTGATCCTCGTTGTCCCTTATTTCGCTCACGCCCATCCTTAAATAACTTCTAAAGAGGTGGCGATTACCCGGAGAAGATGTGCATTGTGAAGTGTCGCGATCGGCCGGCGAGGCGAAGGTTGGTGTAGTATCAACCGCTCAATGGTTAAGTGTCCGTGAGACACTCAACCGTATGATGGTTATTGCCGGTGTCATGGTTTATATAACGTCGCGTGGCATGGAGCATATGACATGTGTTCCATTCATCACACGGTAGGGAATATACCGAGTTAGATCCAAATGCTAGTTCACGCCTTCTACGAGTAGCTAATCGGTGGAGGCCGTGCACAGGACCTTGTCCACTGCAGGTACATATTATGTAACATCCGAAATCCTTACGACCAAAGTGAGGTCGTTAGCCTTAGGGTTACGACCATGAAGACGTATGGTCTTTTATTATGTATTAAAGAAATACATAGATGTTTTAATTCTCACAAGACTGTAAAGCAACTTCTAGGATTCTCCCGACCATAGGGCTCTTTGACCACGTGGGTTACGACCATAAGGGCCATGTGGTCTTTAATAAAATATTAAAGTAGTATTTAGGAATTTTAATCCTTATCAGCTAGCCCCTGAACTTCTAAGTGGGTTACGACCATAAGGTCCATGAGGCATCTGTCAAGAGCATTTAAGGGAGGGTAAGAGAAACTTAAAACAATGGGAGAGAAAATATTATAGCAATGGTTGAGTCGAGAGAGATATGGGAAGAGTTAAGCAATTAATTAACCTTGCAAGTTAATTTTTCCTTTAGAAAATAATTTGGACACTCTATGGACGGCCAATCTAACTAAGGTCAAGACCTACAGTCAGTATGGCTCCGATACCACCTCTGTCGGGATCCAAAATTACGATTCTGGAACCCTCTGTGTATCATGCACTAGTCCAGGATCACGCTAGTGCACGAAGTGTCAACACAGGTGAATATCAATCCACACAAACGATAAATAAAGTAAACGATTAGTTTGAATAACAAATAAGGTTTTTGTCCTTATGGTCGAGTTTACACTTATTGAGTCACGCATGGCTAACAGAGAATAAAATAGCAGCGGAACAGAAATAACTTCAGCGTAGATCCCATCAATTCACCACAGGCAACCGACCGGGATCCAGACCTTAACGATCAGCAACCTTCGGCGAACTCCTCCTCGAGAGCAGGCATAGACTCCTCCTCTTCTGTAGATTTGGGCGTAAGTTTTACAACAAGTGTGAGTACACAACCGTACTCGCAAATCATACCACAGAATGCAATTTATAGATGCAGGCTTATTCCAAAAGAAAAGACTTCTGTGGTTCTTTTGCATAAAAGCAATATTTGCAATTGAATACAATAATAGATTGAAATGCAGTTCAAAATAAATAGATAATAGTACTTTAACAGTTATTTTCACAAAGACACAAAACAAAATAGATTATTTCACATAGGCACATGACTTAGATCACATAGCTCCCATCCCAACATTTTATGAAAACTACCTCGTGTGAAATCCCGAGCATGTCCATGATCATGACGCGCTATTCAAATAGATTGATTTAACACTGCAGAGGTTGTACACTTTACCCACACGATACAACTAGTGCTGCAAGCACTAATCATAACAAAACGGTTCAGAAACTTCATCTTAACATTAACACTCCCGACGTGCTTACAAACCGCTATGCCAACCCAAACGAGGCGCTTTGGCATAACACACATCGTTGGACAGGGACACGGTGAACCGCCCCGTGATGCAACTACCTTGTAGTACACACCTCCACCCATAGTCTAACTTATAGCCTGAGTAATCAATGCCAAGAATCCATAACCTACTAAGTTAGGCCCGTCCCATCAGGCATGTGATCGTACAGTAAGGCACAAAGTTAAGTCCTTAATTGACCAAGGCAAGACTTTCATTCTCTAACTATGCCACAAAGATTATCGTTCCCATGCACATAGCTTCCACCATATCACAAAGTATCCACCACTTACCTCGCCTAAATCCTTTACCACCCGGTTGGTTTTAGTGCAACACATGCTATCACGAAGTAATAACACATAGCACACAGCTTTTACACAAAGTTCCATAGTCACTAAGTCGATTTAATATTTGCAACTCAAATGAGATGTGAGACTCGTAGCATGGCTAAGCAATTGTACTCGCATCTAACCAACCCACGTTGGTGCTACAATATTACCAACTAATAACCAATCTAGGGTGATAAGGTATTATGACATACAAGCCAAGGTGGTAATAACAAATTGGATGATAACTATGCCCAAAAGCATTTAAATACATAATTAAAGTAGGATGCAATACTTTGAAACAAAGTAGTTTGAAAATTGGGTTCAAGATGATCAAAGGTATGACTTGCCTTGGAAAAGGTCTAGGTACTGGTCTTGATCTTGAGGTGCTCCTTCTTCTCCAAAATTCCCCGATGTATCGACGTCTATTCGCAAACAAGATAAGTAAATAAAACAAATAAATAACATAGGCAAAAAAACTTCAAAAATTAAATACAAATCTCAGATAAATAGATCTTGAATTTAGATAAATTTTGGGACTTGAATGGGCTCAATCGGAGTTCGGATGCAAAAGTTATGGGCCCTGAAAGATTGAAAATCTAAAGAAAACTCTAATTTTGAATTTACCAGAATTTCTGAATTATTTCTTAACAGAAAAATCGGATTATTACGCAAGCACGACGTTAGCACAGGGATTTCAGAAATAAAATAAATAAAAAGAAATTACTGACATGTGGGACCCACATGTCAGCGAGATGGTGACGAGCCACGTGGATGGCCACGTCAGCTCGACGGTGACGAGCTCGGGAACCAACGGCAATGGCGAACAGCGGCGATCCACCGGCGGTGAGTGCTACCAGCGTGTAGCTGAGGTTATTGCGAACCTCTGGGTGCAACTCCGGGTGCATGGGATGGACGGTGGCGACCGGCGGCGAGGTTTGAGCGGCGGAGAGCCTCGGTTGTTGTCGGACAGGGCCTCCGGTGAGATCTAGGCGACGGCGAAAGCTCCTGGAGGTAGATGATGCGACGACAAACCCAGCGGTGCAGACCACGAGGGCGGGGCGACGTCGACGGCGGCGTAATTCGAAGAAAACGACGACGGCGAAAAACCCTAAAAGCTCGATTGCGGCGGCGCTAGGACTCACAGGGCAAAGTGGATGGCGGCTTTGGGTTGCGGAGGGCAGGGTGAACCTCGGGGACCTATTTATAGGGCCGGGGCAGCACGAGATAAGAAATCCCCAATTTGTGATATTCTCGGTTTCGAACAAAAACGAAGATAGGATAAGATATGGGATTTGATTTGATCTGGAACGGGTGCGGAAAGATCGGAGATTGAGTTTGGTAAAGAAATCGGGAAAGTTTTAGTTGGGAGAGTCCGTTGTCGGACAGAGCTTCTAGAAGGCGGCAATGGTGGACGGAGGCGGGCGCGTCGCGGAGACGAAGCCGACTCAGAGACGAAGGCGGCGGGCCCACATGGCAGCGAAAGCCCACGCACGTGCACAATCGGGCCAAAATAGTTAACCGTCTAGATGTGATCGAATGGCTCACAATCAATGGGACGTTCGGGTCCCCGGACGATCACGCCGCATCTGACCATTCAACCTTGATCGAACGGCTCAAAACGTTGATGACTTCGGGTCGCCCGAACAGCACAACGTCATCGGACCGATCAAAGAGAAACGGACGGCTGAGGTTTAACGCGCTCGTGCGAGGAGAGGAAGGGAGGCTGACACGCGGGGACCACCTGTCAGTGAGAGGCGGGCTCACGCGCACGGGTGTGGGCCGAACAGAGTTGGGCCAAAAGGGGATTGGGCTGGGTTTCGGCCCAAGAGCTTTTTCTGAGATTTTAATTAGCTTTTCTATTTTATAAAATACCGAAATCCAAATAAGCAATAGAAAATAGCAAATGAACTCGTAAAAATTCTAGAAAAATCTAGAAAATATATTCGAGCACATAGAACCCAAATAAAATAGTTTTGGCTATTGTTCATGTTGGGATTATTCATATTAAATGTTTTTATTGTAAAGTTCAATATTAAGCTTTTGAATTAAATTCAAATAAAACTAAATGGTGACTTTTTCCTACTAACTATTCAAAAAAATTAAACTCGGAAAAATGGGATGTTACTGGGTTCCACCAGATTTGGAGGTCCTTAGTTATTTCTATAAGATGATGAAGTCGCTGAAATCAACGCAGATCGCCAGGAGTGCGCTGCGCTCCACGACGGAAAGCTAAGGAGTACATTCGTATGTATTCCAAGTCTTCGTGGTCGTCATGGAAGAAATACTGGTTCTACATGATGCTCAACAAGGAAGACAGCCTCTGCTTCACCGGTCGGGTGACGATCAAGAACCCTTGGTGGCGATCCTTCTCGAAGAAGCAGGGAAAAGTGAGGAGATGGATCGAGGCCATCCATCACCTCAGCATCAGAGGTTTGACTTCTTGGCACGTGGTGAAAGATCTCTCCACGCGCCGAATAAGTCCTCTGAAGTTCCGGGAACGTGCCATGCTTTGGTACGTTGGTCGGGATGATTCGACCAGGGATTCTTCAGAACGTAAGTCCTATTTTTTTTTGACCAGTCAGGTTTATTTTAGTTGATTATTTTGTAACCTTAAAGTTTCTTCTTCCCTTCTCTTCTATTTTACAACCATTTCCCCTGAAGATGTCAGGGAGCGAATCAAGATGATTTGTGCTGAGGAACCTGGTAAAAGGCCGATGTTGGCCGGATCTTGGCTGCTACCTCTCTAGAAGAGAGGATAGAGAGAGTTAAGGCAAAAAAAATAACAACCTCTTTTCATTATTTATGTATTTTCTAATTAGTATGCCATAACACCCCTTTTTCTTAATGTGCAGTCGGTCGGGTCGGAGAGTGGCGAGCTTACTGAGAGCTCAAATCCTGTTGCTACCCCGACCACTTCTGCTTCAATGACCACTCAAGATGGTGGCTCCTGAGGTAGGCTTTTATTATAACCCTGAAAGTTTTTGTTTGAGGCCAACTCTATCTCTTATGAGAAGGACAAAAAAAAGCACCAAAGGGAGTATACACTCTCGATGAAGAATTTTATCGCCGAACTAACCTTAGTTAACAATTAGGTGGGAGAGAGAGAGAGAGAGGAATTCCGCTTATCGGAGCCATAGTTATTGTAGGTTCCGAAGCGGACGTGATCGACTAGACAGTTGCTCCTGAAGTTGTTGTTCTAGTGGTCGGTGAAGCCATGACTTCTAGACAGGTGGTCGGGGAGAATACTTCTGACCTCTGGTCAGAGGGCGCAAAGGGCCCGACTAGCCATATCGGAATAGAGCCGGTGAAGTCGGTCAAGAAGAAGAAGAGGAAAGCGAGTGCTCTAGACTTTGCTCCAGGGCATTTCAACTTCAAATTCAAGAAGACCAGGTATGTACAATGAAAATTTTACATAAATTCATACATTTATATTTTCTTGTATTATGAAGTTTTCTCCTTCCTTTCGTCTATTTTCATAGAGCCTCTAGTACTCGATCACTCGATCGAGTAGCCCTCGTGGAGGAAACTCCTAAGGAAGGGATGGTCGAGTCAACCTCGAGCGGTGGAAGCGCCAATGCTCGCTCCCTCGCTCAGAATCCTTTGCGCTCTAGCCCCGCCTAAGGAGGCAGAGGTCAAGAAGAGTCCCAATAAGTTACGCCACCGTTGAGACCGAAGTGGTCGAAGAGGACTGAGCTAATCTACTTCCTTCTTCCTTCAATGATCCCGCACTACTACAAAAAGGCTAATATCGACGCTTCATCACAGACGGTTGACCAAAACCGTCAGATTATATGCAATCATAGACGATTTTGGTTTAGAGATGCTCGTATTCGGGCCGCGCTAAAACCGTCTGTGAAGAGGTAATATCACAGACGGTTCATATTGAAAACCATCTGTGAAGTATGATAGACGGTTCTAAATACGAACCGTCTGTGATAATTGTAGACTGCACAGACGGTTCATATTAAAAATATTTGTGATAATATCGCTTCACTCGTGAGTTGTTCGTCACCCGATGAGTTTCTTCGTCGCTTCAATGCCACTTCGGCTCCCCGATGCGTCTTTTCGTCTCACGCGCCGAATTTATTCCTTATTTTATAAAAAAGATCATCCACCATCGAAGATAATCATCATCCCCACATATAACTCTGCTATATGTACTTCTAAAGCAGAAATATATATGTCACCCTCCTCTGTTTCCTTGTCGTGGCATTGATGGTGTACTGGCTATCTTGCACGAGCACCTCACCGCCAAATGCGTTGGCGGATGCGCGGAAGGACACTGCTCCAACAATGTCCTCCTCCTCTGCTCGAGGATTTGCCGAGAAGTTGGTGGCCACCTTCCGCCGTCTTGACATCCTCCTCCGCCGTGTCTTCCGAGTGATCTCCCACTTCCGGTGAGTTTACCACATCATCGATGTGGTCCTCCACAACGACGTTGCACGTCTCCAAGAAGCTCACCGTCACTTGGACTGCTTAATCGAGGCGGCAGGCGACCGAGTCGACCATGCCGAGACCCCTCAAGCAAGGGAAGAGAGACTATGGGCTCAATTCTTCTTGATTCAATAGTCCGAGGGTCTTCGGGAGACACTCGAACGAGTGCGTCAGCGGGTGGACGCATTTCGGGCTGATGGTCATGAACCGTTCGATGCCGCCGCCGCCTACGAAGTTTTGAAGATGGAGATAGCATCCTACCTCCGCCACTAGGAAAACTTTGTTTATTTAGGTTTCTACTTTTTTAATCTTTGTAAGAAGCGACTGGCCCTACTGTTTGGCCATATATATCTAAATTACAAAATGAAAAAAAATCTAGTTTGAAGGTGATCGAATTACTATATTATATGTTGAACTATATATATATATATATATAAGACGGTTCATCCAAACCGTTTGTATTAAAAACAATCACATACGGTTTTTGTATAGCGACCGTCTGTGTTACTTTCCGCGCTAAAAATCATTTTTGAAGAGGTAATATCACAAACGGTTCATTATAAAAACCGTCTGTGAAGTATCACAGACGGTTCGTAAAAATAACCGTCTGTGATATTTAGAACTATCACAAACGGTTTTCAACAAACAATCATCTGTGATAATTAAACATTTCGGCTCCCGCGCGATGCGTCTCTTCGTCTCTTGCACCAACAGGCGATGGCAATGCATCTCTTCATCTCGCGTGCCAACGTTACGTACGATGCATCTCTTCGACATTTTATAAGAATGATCATCGTTTGCCATAGTGAGCACGCATGGTATTGATCAATACGCCATGATGAGCACATGGAGCATGACTGCCAAGCTGGCAAGGAGGTTGGCAATCAACGTCCTTCTTCCTAACGATGTCGTCGTCCACATCGTCCGCCTCGTGGCCGCGAGCTCTCCTCAGCCCATGGCTGACCTCTGCAGCCTATGAGCCACATACGTGATTTCGTTTTGTGCCAATATCCAGTTCTGAACTGTGATCCAATTTGACTAGCGACAACGACCTTAATTTGACCTTTTAATTTTCTCTTATGGAGTAATTAATTCGTGTATTAAGATTTAGTCGTCTTGAATTTTAGTTGCAAGGCCATGTACAAGGCGTCCAAGAAGCATGTCGTGGGGAGGCACGTGACGCTGGAGCGAGAGGAGGCGATGAAGTGGCAGGATAACGAGCGCTACCTCATCGTCGTCACCCACCTGGCCGACGCCGGCAACCCGGAGGCCTGCTTCATCGTTGGCCTCGCGTTTATCTTCGTGCCCCAAGACATGCAGCACGACCTCGTGTTCCTTGAACGGGCGACCGTCGGCGCCACAAGGCGCGGCCACGTGCTCGCCTCCTCTACATGGCCGACGACGCGCGTGGACGTTGGGAAGAGTTACATCGTGAAGGTCGAGGCGAGCCGCGGCAGCGGTGCGAGACGGCCGCGGCGGTGCGACGGCTAAGAGGACCAACCGGAGTGCGAGGCGGTGCGAGGCTCGCCGCGACATGGTCGGGGCGGCGTGGAACAAGATCGGGCCGGGCGTGTGTGGCGCTATCGGAGAACGGCCACCGGTGAACGAGCACTGACTGCGGCGTGGAAGGGTGGGACGACTACGCCGTCTTCTACAGCGATGACTGCAGGATTAGGTATGAGTATGCTAGTTTCTTTGCAAATGTGTTGGACTATTTGCCATAAAAATCTAGTTTGGAGGTGATCGAATTACTATATTATACATATCACGGTTTAATGACCTACACTAAGTTTGAATTTGAATTATACAAAATATATATTGAATAGTCGCCCAGCAGTTCGAACGTACTCACGCGCACAACCGTCCGATTTTAAATCAACTGTCCAGATCAAGCGGAAACGTTCAGACCATCCGAACACGCAACGATTATGAACGGTTAGATCTCGATTGGGCCGCCCAAAAACAAGGTCCGAACGTCGCTATCACAGACGGTTCTTTTAAAGAACCGTCTGTGATATTGTACATATCACGGACGATTCTTTTATGGAACCGTCCGTGAAAAGTATCACCGATGGTTCCATAAAATAACCGTCTGTGAGATTCCTTTATTAATAACAGCCCGCGCGCTAGGGTTTGTGCCCTTACTCTCCATTGCGCCCTAGGGTTCGGGACTTTGGGCTCTCGGATCGTGCCTCCCCCGGCCGCCGATTCGACTCGCCGCGGACGATCGAGCTCGCCCGCCATCTACGCCGCCAAATCGAGGTACACCGCTCCCTCTCTCTCCTCGCCGCCGCCTCCCTCTCTGCTCCCCTCCCGCGCGGTCGCCCTCCCCTCTCTGCTCCCCCTCCCGCGCCGTAGCTCCCCCTCCTCTGACTAATTTGTGATTTTTAAACTGATGAACTAAATACTGTGGAGGCTTGCCGACCGCTTTGTGATTTGTGATCAATCGATGAATCGAATCGATTTACTTGTTGATCTATTGTGCCTAATGCCTACATTTGTTGATGGATTGAATACTTGTTGATGAACTGAATACTGAATATTGAATAAGTGAATATTGAACTATTGAACTGAATTGAATATATTGCTTGCTGAATACTGAATATTGAAGTATTGCTGAATACTAATTATTGAATATACTCGACGATATGGATGAGCCCTTTCCCTTCCCCTTGCTAAGTGATAAATCTTGAGAGCTATCGACTATGCTTCTGTGATGTGCCCTGAGGGCTAATGTTTTATGATTTTGGGGGATGATGATATGGCTGCGGGTTATGGGATGAGCTGAGCTCGCTCTCTGTGAAATATCTAGTTCATGTGGGCGGTCCCTTTTGAACAAGAAAAAAAGGGAGAAAGGGCATGAGTAGGGTTAATCTTGTGCGGTCCACTAGTCTGAATATATTAGCAAGTTTTAATCTTGTGCAATTATCCTTCCGAGAGCAATAATCAATCTTTATTTCACCTTTGCTGTGCACGCCCTACCATTTCATTTTCGATCTCTTTCTATAAAGTCTCTAGTAGAATCTTGTGCTTTTAAAATCGGTATATATATATATATATATATATATATATATATATATATATATATATATATATATATATATATATATATATATATTCGAGTCCTCAACCACTTTTGGGTCATCCACACACATGAGGAGGATGAGATAGCAGTATGGGAAACTTCATCGAGCCCATGCAAGTTTAAGAAACATAGCTTCCAGGAGAGCGTCAGGACATCCAATTAGCTAGATGTCGTCGATATCCAGGTAATTGGATGTCCTGACGCTCTCTTGCAGCCATGCTTCTTAAACTTGCATGCGCTAAATGAAGTTGCATGTGGCTCGTGTCTCACCCTCCTCATGCTGCGTGGACGATCGCCCGAAAGTGGCTGAGGGACTACGGACAATATATATATAATGCCGGTTTTAAAGTCACAAGCAGCCTTTACTTGGAGACTTTATAGAGAAAAATCATCACAGACGGTTTCATCTACAAACCGGTTGTGATAGGTAACTATTTTAGACGATTTTATCTAAAAACCGTATGTGATATATCCATCATCACAGACGGTTTCATATAAAACCCGTCTGTGATATCTCCATCATCACAGACGGTTTTTATCTACAACCGTCTGTGATATTTCAATAATCACAGACGATTTAGGTAATCGCCACGAGCGGTTCCGAGTTAATAACCGCTCAGGATAGTATGCATCATGCACGGTTTGAAACCGCCGTGATGACCTCATCATCAACGACCCATAGACTCGCACGGCTCACGAAAACCTGCTCGTGATGATATTTTTGAACCGCCTATGAAGAACTTTTCTATAGTAGCGTGTGGAGAGGAATTCTTCCTTAGTTAGGAAGTCTCCTCATCCCAATAACATCCCCAACCGGTCTCGGGTCTTTGACAATAAATGACTCGAGTAAGCTTGGTGGAGGAAGATCTCAGACTGTTAATGAAAGACAGATTTTGAGATCATTTACTCTAATTATGCGACAAGGCGGTCGGATAAATACGCATTTACTACTCTTATGGCATTTTTATGGAGTTTATCTCGAACTTAAAAAAGTTTACTATTTTTTGCTTTTTGTAGTATATGGTGGAGAACATTGCTGTAGTCGGAGAGCTGACCCAGCAAATAACTTCTTTGGAAAAGGAAATTTTCCCAATGAAAAGTAATTACTTTTTCTTCCTTTTTTGTTATTTTATTCCTCGTTGTTTTTTAACTCTCCCCTTATCATAATTGACAGAAATAGAGATATATAAAAAAGAGGCTAAGGCTAAGGGAACCGTCATAACTACACTTGAGAAGAGGTGCAAAGCCAAATATCAGTCGATTGAAGACTGGTCGACTAAATTTAATGAGACCTCCCTCAAGCATAAGGAAGCCATTGAAGCTTTCGAGAAGAAGACTCAAGGTAAACCAAGAAAGATTGATCATTTGTGGCATCATTTGCTTTCAAGCTACTAGCATTTTATCCCTCTTCATAGTACGGTTTTTCTATTATAGCACTCTGGTCTTTTATACTTTATTCTCCTAGACCGATAAAACTATGAAAAAGACCTATTAACTAGATATCTTGCCTTAAGCTTGATAAGATCCTTTAGCATTCTTACATCTTTGCCCGAGAATAATCCTTTTAACTTCTTGACAAAAACACGTTAGTACAAGATACATGGTTGCTATAATTACTAAAGCACTGCAATTGGGGCCTAGATTTTTCACCAATTTTTGCAAATCTGAGAGTTTACTCCCCGAACTCCTCGGCAACGATGTCAATTGTTCATCAACTAAACTAGAACCAAACTACATTGTCTTCACAGTAAATTTTAGTGTTTGGGGTTATTGTAAGTGTACTAACCTAGATAGCCGAGTTACCAGACCACGGCAAGACTAATACACCAACATCGATCGTTTCTACTAATCGTCAAGGACTTTTAAACTTGTGGACGATCAATGTGGTCAGAAAGCTTAAACATCAAATATACGATCAGCACGTCGCCTTTGTTGGTTCTGCACGAGCAACGATTTTTGGATGGTCAAGAAGCAACTTGTTTGCCCCCGGCAGCGTTTTGTCGTAAAAGTCGGTCTAATTTTTCTAAAGTGTTCGTTAGGAGACCTAACTTTCTGTTTAGTACCACGAATTAAACCAAACTTTCACAGACCACACATCAGCAATCACTTCAAAAATGGAGATTGGACAGGCATATGGCCGGGATATGCTGCTCTCCAGTACCGGCGTCTTTAGTTTGATCTAGTGCATGTGCTGCATGCAGGAAGAGGATGGGCTTGCCGTAAAAATTTAGTAGTCCCATAGTACGTACGTTGATCACTAGATACATTATACTGAATTGAATCGAAAGGATGCCTGTCGATTGAACTGTTCGTACTAACATTATACCGAGTAGAATTCACAATAGATGGAAGCTGGCAGATGGCTAGGCATATAAGTGTCCAGTTCATTAGGGTTCAAATCCTAGACTTAGTGCTGGTGTACATTGATTTTAGAGTACACACGCATACGTATTCAGTGAGAAAACGTGTGTTCGCGTTCCGTAAAGCCTTGATGCTTCCGATAATTTTTTAGCGTGTGTTTGGGGACGCATATGCGTGTGTGTGCGTGGGTAGTGCGAGTGTGGTGTGTTGAGTACGTACATGAATAGTTATCAATTCTATTCCAGAGGTCATTCCGGTTTGCCTCTTAGTATGGAATACGCCGGTACCGGTCCATTCCGATGTATCGTTCTGGATTTTAATATAACAATATTTATTTATTTATAAATATATATGTAATCATATGCACACATAATTTCACTTGGAATCTTACTTCAAATACATAACCATAGAATAAAAATGACACATGGTTTAATTACTTTATAAATACAAAGGTTGTACGTACTTAAATAATACAAAGGTTGTACGTTCATAATTTCATACATTTTAGTCTAGCATAATTTCACTTACCGAAGGAGTGGTATTGGACTCGGCCTTCTGAGTTGATCCAAAGAAATGATCACTTCAATTTTGAATTTTTAATCGGTACCGGAATAACCGGAATGAATCGGAATGGGTCGGAATGGCCGGTATTGGACGGTATTAACCGGTATTGACGCTGGTACGGGATTGAGGCTACGGTGTGCCTGTTTGGGGTGCCGGTATAGCATGTTCCGGCTATTCCGACCGGTACCGGGATGGAATTGATAAGAAGATGTACTTTTTAAGAATTCATGATAGATTTTGGAGTGGGATCGATGCTTTGTTGCATGCATTATGCATATGCTTTCCACGTCAGGTTAGCGCATGGAACTGGTGATCATTTCCACCCTGCAAGATGGGCGCGTGCGTGCATGGTCGGTGCATGCCTTGTCAGAGAGTGGAAATTAGCGCCGGTGGCCAGCCGGGAGACGACATCAATGACAAAAGTTTTGAGGTTCCCTGGTCCATGCACTGCGCCAACGTACTCAGCACTCACAAGGGTGCATGCAAGGGAGCGGGTGGCTGGTCTGTCATCCATTAATTATGGCTAGCTCGTAGTACTATAATCACGAAAAAAAAGGCAGCAGCCTGAGATCTCGTTACGGATCACCGACCATATATGTGCCTTTTGCAGTACATCGAGATGAAGCAAAATTGTAGTATAAAAAAAATACCGAGACACAATATAATTTAATAGTCAATATAATTAATGATATCAAATACGTTCAAATTGTCAGCATCTAACCGATACAATCGTACAAACATAGATCTAACCGATACAACCAAACAAGTATAGAATACAATATTAGGAGCTCACAGCTCACCTGCTGCCTACTGGCGCCTGGCACTACGCCGCTGCGAGTCTACGACGGTGTTGCCGTGGTGCTCGATCGCCGCTCGCCCGCTTCGCCGCGCGCAGCAGCCATCGCCTCGCAGCCTCAGCGGCTCGTTGCCTCGCGTCGAGCTCACCCATTACCGCGTGCCGCAAAGACGACGCTCGACGGAGGATCAGAGGATGAACTGAAGAGCTCAAGAGCGGAAGAGGAGGAATGGGGAACGGGGAAATGAGGATTTAGGGTTGTGCTAGTCTCGTTGGCTTAGCCACTTCACTTGGGCGGTTGGGCCTTGGGCTATCGGACTCGGCCCACAGCCCACGCTGCACGCAGGCACGTGGCGCCCCTGCCACCTGCACGCATCTCGCTGCCTCGCTCATGCTGACTCATGGAGATTGCAGTGGAGATGGAGTCATGGCATTGGCCAGGGGCGTGGGGGTTCGCCCGGCCAGGACCCCCGGGCAGCCGCCCCGGCTTGCCCTGGGGTGGTTCCACCACTGATCGATCGATCCTCTAGCTGCTTGCATTCTTCTTTCCCCCTCGCCGGTCGGTGCAGATTAATGAGGCACGATCGAGCGTGGTTTGAGTGCTACAGGCTCGTGCAAGGTTAATTAGTTCAAAGCAGAACAAACGAAAACCATCCTATTTTGTTAGTGTGGAGAGCTTGTGTCTCTGAACTGTGAGGTCCTTTTTTCCAATAATTTATTCAAGCAACAGCGCTGAAACTTCTTCTTGTATCGATCCAAGCAGGCACGCATGGAGCGCTCGACAAGCAGGCGGAGCACGAAATCGAGGCGTCGACAAAGGATCAGGATAACGCGGCCCCCCAGACGCGCAACCACCACCTGACGAGGGCCCCCGCAACGGCCCCGCCAAAAGATACTACCCTCCCTGGATGGCTAGATGAGTGGATGCCGTCGGGCCGGCGGTTACCTTGCCCTTTCTGCCCCCGTCCGGCGCGCCAACGCGGCGGATTCGCTGACGCGCGCACGCCGCTCTTAACGGGGACACACCGTCCAACCGCCACTATCCTCCACATGCGTATGTATGGTCACGTCGTCCTATCCTCTCTCCCTGCCAGGCCCCATTGCCACGGCTTGGCCCTCTCAGACTCGACGCGGGGAGAGAGAGAGAGAGGTGTCCGTGGCTGCAGTACGAGAGATCTCGTGCTGGTTGTGACGTCGCGTCTAGGTGAGGTGAGGCGAGTGGTACTGAACTGAACTGAAGGGGCACTGAGGATGGGCATGTGACGCTGCCCAGGGGCTCCGGAAGATGTGCGCTGCCCCGACAGTACATGTGACTTCGATTTTTTTTTTGAAGTATACACGCAACAACGCAATCACGTATATATACCACACGTACACTCATATAACTACACACATGAATATGTTTTTAACACGCGTGTAATCTAGAGCGAGGCTAAAATCCCACGGAGCATGCGCTCCACTGAATACACACGTGTGCGTATACTATTCCTAAAGGAATAAACACCCGATAGGTGAGGCAACCTAGGATCGATCCGAGACCGGCTGCATGCACATCTGCGTTGTGAGCCAACTGAACAACTTCGATTCGGATGGCAAAAACTGTTGGAAATTGGCCCATATGAGTGAGACCTATTTTCTATAATTTCAAAGCATTTATGGTTTAGTACCTGTTCTTCATCAGATCCATCTGTAAGTCTATCGTGTGATTGATTGACTTGTTTACATCCATTTTTTTCATATATTGCGAAGTACAATGAGTTGTCTGCTGTTAGTACTGTTTTATACCTCATTAGTTTTTTACAATATTTATCTTCTAATAAAATCTAAAATTAAAATATTACCCTCATTTTCAAAAAAAAAAAACCACTGTATGAAAGCCCACCAGGCACCACTGCCACTACGGCCGTATCGGCGCAAGTAGCCAGATAGGAATTTTTTTGTATTTAGCCTCCTGCCGTCACCTCAATAGCAAAAATAACTCCCATCGCACCGTATTTTCAAATCTAGCCCCGTCCTGATCGCGGAAGAATGCGACGGCGACACTGCCTCATCTGCGGCGCGCAGCGCAGTGACGCGCACGAGGCGGGAGCGAGCGGAGCGAGGCGGCGCTACCTTCCGCGCTTGACGAGCTAGAAGGCGTGCTCGAGCGCATTCCCAATTTGCATTGCATTAGCATTAAATGCATTCACATTTTGCATTTTAGCACTTCATGCGGTCAGCCACCGCAGGAAGCCGGCGTCCACCACCTTCCGCGGCCTGCGTGAAGAGCTCGCCCACCACTTCCGTGCCGCCGCTAGTTCCGCGTCGGAGAATTGCCGCTGCCACCGAAGCTCCGCGCCCCCGAGCGCGAAATGGACACGTGTCGAGCTCAGGGCATTCCGCGCTCGGGAGGAGCCTATATTTGCAAATACAACGGCACGAGGGCTATTTTTGCAATTCACGTGGCGTCGGGGGCCAAAATAAAAAAGAATTCGCCAGGTAGGGCACCGTGCGCTGCCGGTGAAGGTATTAACGACCGTCTCCAAGGTGGTGGTGGGTTCATCATCCGTGGTCTCGTCGGGGGCCTCTTCTGCTTGACGTCTCTCTCTCATTTGCTTTCCGACTTTACGTCGCTTGCGAAATGGCACTATAGCGCTACGCTGGTGTCGCAAATTGAGACCATAAGCTGCCTAATTGTTGAATTTGTTAACAAGAGAAGACACTCCACGTGGTTCCAACCATGACTTAACTAGATCGCGTTGGTGCTCGGCGTGGGTCAGCATGTACCGAGTATACATACATACCCTTGCATTGCCATGCGTGCATTCGTGATCGAAAGAACAATTCATGTGAGTGTCCACACGACACATGCGTGGCAGCTCTCCGACTTTAGCGGAGCAAATCAAATTTCCGTAACTTTAAATGGCCTATAGTTGTTAAATTAAGGGCTTACATAGCTCCGTTTGGGATTGTAGTGATCTTATCAACCAATTACTCTCACCAGTCGCTATTCGTATCTAGCGTTGGCCGTTTGTTATCGTGAAAATCTACTCAAAATAAGAACAGGAGGGACGTACGCACGTCGTTAATTTGTTTGCCTTCATTAATTAGCAGGGAGAGGGGCCTGCTCGATCGATCGCGCGGGATTATCGGAGGAGATTAGACAAAGATCGGAAGGTAGCAGCTAGCTGCTTGTGCATGATGCTCCAAACAGATGACGCTCATGTGAAACTTGGGTCACCGCGCGCTCGCCATCGCATAGTTAATGCTCCAAGATACTGTGGATACGATCTTGTACTGGTACTAAATATCCAGTAATGATGACGATTTGTGTCTAGTGTAACGTATCCTTCACGCCTAATTGTTCAGGTCAATAACAGAAAGGACAGGGGCCGTATGGTGCATGGCATTTGGCAACACCCAACAGGTGGCACACACGTCACTCTTCACCATCAACGATTGTCTCCTAACTACACCGCTTTAACGCAACATTCCTAGGTGATGGAAGGCAATTTTCGATCAGCGACAGCTTATGCACACGTAGGAGCAGTATGTGTCATGTGTTGAGTTGATGGGTTACCCATCTTGTACACAGTCCAAGTCTAATCGATTTCGTATAATATCTGTTGTTTTGGTGGCTGGCTGGCTTCACCTTTTCGTTGTTGCGTGGAGCTAGCAGTGCTGCGAAGTTGGCGACAAATATATCGAAGTTAGCAGCAGTGTACAGACAGTCAAATAACGCGAAAAATGCTTCTGTAAAAATGAGTGAATGACCTCATGGTCCTCAACCAACTTACGATATCTGATCTGTAATCTTCCAAGATGATCTGAGCAAAATGAAAGATTAATTCAAAACCCATTTCATTTAGGAGCTGGCATTTGGGCCTAACACTGAGGGAACCCATTGGGTCTGAAAGCCTAGTTTGGGCCGAAACCCATTTTCATTTACAAGCATGCATCTTGGTATAACCTACTTTCGGCCCAAACATAGTTGCCAACTAAAGCCCATTGATAGCTCGAGTAAACTCTTACAGACGAGGCCCAATAGTATAACAAGGCCGCCGAAAAGGGCCAATTATAGCCCATTCGCACAGCTCCACCTTACTCTTCTTCCTTTCTGTCCTCCCTCTCATCGTTCCGAGTTCCCGACTCAGATCTCCCCGACCTCCCACCCGACCCCCGCGAGCTCCCACATCACCGCGCCCCCTGCTTCCCCAGCCCACCCAGATCTCCAGATCTCTCCTCGCCCGCGACGACCTCGCCGCCGCACGCGGCGGCCGCGGCGAGATGCTCCGCCTCAGGGCGTTCCGGCCGACGAGCGACAAGGTGGTGAAGATCCAGCTCCACCCCACCCACCCTTGGCTCGTCACCGCCGACGCCAACGACCGCGTCTCAGTCTGGGACTGGGAGCACCGCCAGGTACCACTCACTCGCTGCGAGAGATCCTGCTCGGATTGGGCTCGCCTCGAGTTCTCGGCCCCCATTTGATCTCCTGCAGAACCAGCTTAGCAAGCTCTGTCTGCGATCGAATTGATCACGACGTGCGTTGGAACTTGTTAGGTGATCTATGAGCTGAAGGCGGGTGGCGTCGACGAGCGGCGGTTGGTCGGCGTGAAGCTTGAGAAGCTCGCCGAGGGAGAAACTGGTATGTGGTGCAGTAATTCTGGTTGTGATCGATTGGGCACGCCATATGGTTGTTTTGTAGGACTACAGTGGTAATGTTAGATTTGCAGCTTAGCTCGTGGTGTTGATTCGTGATGTATGGATGCTTAAATTGTTGAAATATGTGTGTTTTTCACTGATTGTCAGGATTTGGGCAGAATTCATAATGTCTATCTCATGGTTACAAACTAGAAATTTAATAAGCAGCTTTCTTCTTATGCATTCATCTTTACAAAGCACGCTCGCTTCATATCGCAATCCGAAGTGTGCAGCACACATTTAAATCCCTGGTGAAGTTAGCTGTAATGTTGTTTTAACAACTATAGTCTGTTTTCTGGCTTCATATCGTTCCTCTCAACCTTCCCTATCAATGGTGTTTGGTTTTTAGCTTCGTTTTTGCATTCTTTTTCTCAAGATGGGCATGCAAAAGTAATATACTATATAAGGTATATACTTTTGGCTTCTCTAACCTTTGCAAAATTTTGTGCAGATTCAAAAGGAAAGCCCACTGAGGCCATCCGAGGGGGAAGGTATTGATTTGAGTGTTTTGTCCCTTTCCCATGACCTTTTGCTTGATATCTTTACCTGACTCCCTACTGCCCAACTGTTCTTCTCCAAGTGTAAAGCAGGTTTCCTTTTACGATGATGATGTTCGCTTTTGGCAACATTGGCGCAATTGCTCTGCTGCTGCTGAGCCTCCAACCGCAGTCAATCAACAATCGTCTGCTTTCAGTGCACCTGCACCATCTACAAGAGGAAGGCATTTTGTTGTCATTTGCTGTGAGAACAAAGTGATATTTTTGGATTTGGTAACTATGCGAGGCCGTGATGTTCCTAAGCAAGATCTTGACAACAAGTCACTTCTATGGTATGGTTACTTTGCTGAGTACCCATGCTTATGGCTATATGCATTTCTTTGATGAGCCTAAATGAATTCTGCATGGCAGATTTAAATTTCTTTTAACAAACATTTTGGGTAGGTGATTTAGGGAGCAAAATAAGCAAAACCATTCTACTTGTGCGATGCTTCTCTTACATCGTTTAAGGCCTATAGCCTATAGGGCTATAGGCTATACTATGTCCAACATTACACCATTTATTTACTTGTGAATCCATCTAAGCGGATTGACACTGAATGATAGTGAGCAGTATTCCCATTGAGAACCAGGATTAGGTAAACTAGCTGATGATTTCGCTGGTTTATGCTAAGCACACTGATTCTAGTTAGACCATAACATTATTCTCTTAATGCAACCAATTCTCAAGTTTTTTTTCCCTTGGAGGGTTGTGGGTTTTGGGGGTTCTGTATTTTTTTTGGCTAAAAAACGTTAAAAAACTTCCATTTTTGTTAAGAGCAAGGTTATTAAAGCGATAAGGCGAGGCGAGGCGATTCACTACCTTCTTACCGCCAAAGCGCTTAAGGCGCGCGGCGAGGCAATGCCATACACACATTCCAACCTAGTATGGCAACAAATTAAATCAGCAATTAGTAGCACATGCATACCTTGATGTTGCCGGTTCTTGACCCCATTCAGCAGCCGGAACAGTAGCAATTTAACAGTGCAACATCCTCTTAGGTTTATCCATAGACTTGCAAACGCTGAGCAAGCAGCCACATAAAATTCTAACTCAAATAAAAAAAAGGCAGATCAGACCATGGGCCAGCCTAACCAGCCCATTCTTATCCTCACGTGGCTCACTCTCTACCCTAACTCTCCCACCCAACCGCCTCCTCCCACCCACCCACCGTCTCCTCCTAGCTTCGACTTCTCCCACCCGCCGCTGTGTCGCCTCTATCTCCCACCAGGCCACCACCGCCTCCTTGCTCCTCATCGAAGACCCCCATAGCAACAACGACCGTGACGTAGACGGCAATCGTGATGGCGACCAAACTCTAGCGGGGGGGGCGGGAGGAACTGAATAGTGGGGAGGCACCGGGGAGGTGGAGGACGGTGGTGGCCGGGAGGCGGAAAAGGGGAAGGAGTACCTGGATTTGGAGGGTGACGCCACGACGGGGATGGAGGTGCCGCGACGGTGACAGTGGCGCAGCAGCAACAGCGGATGGCCGGCGCGATGGGGACGGTGGCGGTGCTACGTGCTAGCAGTGTTCTAAAAACAGGTCTACTAGGCCGTATACTCGGCCATATGCAAGTAACGTGTGCCCTGCCTGTTAGCCGGTTATACTGCATAATCAAGCCAGTTATACGGCATAATAGGCCAGTTATACGGCATAATAGGTCAATTATGCCGTATAATCACTACTAGGTGGGGTGACCTGTCGAGTACTTGTTACCGATTTTTAGAACCTTGCGTGCTAGGGTTCACGCGTCCAGGCTCCACATGCTCTTCGTGTTTTTTCCCACTGGTTCCTATCTTATTGCGCTCAAGCCTTCTTCTGGCATCTGCCTCAGCCGTCCCCGACGCCATATGCCGCCTAAGCGATGCTATGGGGACACCTTGGACGTGAGGCGGACGCCATAGCCAGGATTGGCGAGGCGGGGCTATGGCGATGCCTCCCTGACCGCCTTACCACCTAAGAAGCGACGCTTAGGCAACGCTTTAACAACCATAGTTAAGAGTTGATTGGGGGATCAGTGTTGAAACCTTTCCTGGCTGGGAACCATTTTTGGCAGCTGAGTATTCCTAGATCTTAAATGGTTTTTCGGAATAGTGAACATTCTAGGCTGACATCATGTTCTTAGTTTAACATAGCCACAGCATACTTGCTCCTAAATCCTAATTGCAAGTATTTTTGGTGGTATTAACATATATACATCTGCATTTGGTATAGTTTCAGAAATTAGAGCATTATTCTGTCAACTGCAACCTGGACTTGAACTGGGCTGAAATGTAGCATTCATGAATGAATGGCCCCGTTGCTCTCCATGACCTTTCATGATATTTTATCTATGCTGTTTTATAGTCTATGCCATTTCTGTTTCAAACATGTTCATGAAACTTATGGTTATGCACTTCTTATTGGTGCTGCTGCTGCCGCATTTCCTGCTACATTTTGACCTTACAGTAATATGTGAGAAAATGAATCAATTACCACCAATACAAGATTAAGAACAACAAACGAGTTGATCCAGTTGCCCCTTTTTTGTTTGTATGGTGTAA
This sequence comes from Ampelocalamus luodianensis, assembly GCA_036346255.1. Lineage (NCBI taxonomy): Eukaryota > Viridiplantae > Streptophyta > Magnoliopsida > Poales > Poaceae > Ampelocalamus > Ampelocalamus luodianensis. Next base: position 59,546,621 of record CM070618.1, on the reverse strand, counting down.
GTAGCTTATGTTGTAGCCAATGCAACATAGATCTGTTACACAGCAAGTAATTTGAAACTTTAGGTTAGTGCTGGATGTTGATTTAGATCATGCTTGTGCTTTTGCAGTATGGAATTCCTCTCCAGGTCATCTTCTAGTGATGCCCCTCTGGTTGCTTTTGGAGCATCTGATGGCGTGATAAGAGTTCTTTCAATGATGACATGGAAGGTTAAACATATTCTACTCCCCCCTCTGTTTCTTCATTACTGCATATTAATTATTAAAGCTAGCAGTTCGGTGTTTGTAGCTTGTGCGAAGGTATACAGGTGGACATAAAGGAGCTATATCTTGCTTAATGGCATTCATGTCTGCAGCTGGCGAGGTAAATGATTGCTTAACTGTGTTTTTTGGTAGGTTTTGGTTGCTTGTGTTTGGTGATCAAACTACATTTTTTCACCTTTTGTGTCCATATGTGATGTGTTTGTGATGTCTGAACCTGTTGTACTTATATGATATTTCATTGTTGGTAGTTTCAGTTGCATTTTCATTTTCCACACGTTACTGTTATATCTTACCTTATCAATAAGTACTTGTGGCTTCAGGTACATTTAGTTTCTGGTGGCAGTGATGGTCTACTGATATTGTGGAGCGCTGATCATATCCATGACTCTCGTGAGCTTGTACCTAAGATTAGTTTGAAGGTAGCATGTTTCACACATTCATTTGTTTCTGTTTCTTCAAAAATGGCAGAATATTTAGATAAAGCATGTAAATAACATTAGTTAGCAATTTTTTTAAGGACATTAGTTAGCAGTTTAGCACGTGGGTTAGTTAATACTGGTTTCTTTTCTTTGGGTGTCTTTCTCAAGGCTCATGATGGAGGTGTGGTTGCGGTTGAACTTTCAAGGGTAATGGGAAGTGCTCCACAACTCATTACAATAGGGGCTGATAAAACTTTAGCCATATGGGATACCGTTACATTCAAGGTATGCATATTCAGTATTTCCATGAAATTGTATCTGTGATTATTTTAGGAAGAGCTTATACAGTAGCATATTTGATGTGCAGGAAATAAGACGCATTAAACCGGTACCTAAACTTGCTTGTCATAGTGTCGCATCGTGGTGCCATCCTCGTGCACCAAATCTTGATATTCTGACTTGTGTCAAGGATTCCCATATTTGGTATGTTTTTTCTGTGTTCGGAAAGAAATATTAAATTACAGATATTCTGTAGTGATGATAATAATGGTTTATCTGCACTATTTTGCATTCTGTACTATTACAGGGCCATAGAACATCCGACTTATTCTGCTTTAACAAGACCGCTCTGTGAATTGTCCTCACTTGTTCCTCCACAAGTCCTTGCACAGCATAAGAAGCTGAGGGTATGCTTCTGGTCTGATTCCTTTAATAGAAAAATATTTCTTTTGTCATTTCCACATTGATATTTTGAGTTATATGCTGTTAAGCTATTGTGTCTTATCTGATGATTCTGCCATACTGTGAATTTTTCTTGTTTGGTTTTCTGTGTTTTAGTAACTGAGGTGCTCTAGGGCTTGGTCATGTGCACAGCATGATGATTTTTTCAATGTTTCCATACTTGAAGAGATTGATTGCTGCACTTTTGAAAGAAAAATCTCACTACTTCCAAAGTCGCGTTTGTTCCAAGACACCTAAATATTTTACAAACAATTAACTTGATCTTTTAGGATATACATGTAACACTGCGGCCCATTTAGCCCGAGTTTAAGTTGATAGTGGTGAGTTTTGTCCCACATGGCTAGTTCAGTTGCATTAGAATTGCATATAACCTTGGGAAACGAGCCATACCAAACCAGGTTAACCCTCTTAGGTGTTGGTATCAGCTGGACGTAACCAGCACGTCAGTATACATGTTAACATCTCTGTTCGATCTACATTCATTGAATTGAAGTATGTTTACTGAATAGAAGAACTGTCCACTTGGAAAACACAAAATTTGGTACCTAACAGAAATCTGGAAATTCATCATTGGGCTGCTTCTGTAAACTGCACCCAGTAACTTTGATATAGACTGTTGATTATTGGATGTTGGCTTGCAGCATTACTAATTTAAAATTGCTTAGACACAACCACTGTGTAAGCACTCAACTAGCACTGGTCACATACTCACATTGGTTAATGTTGTGTGTCTTTAATATATCAGTGTTAAATCAATTCGCTTCCCATCTGATTCATCTCAGCAATTGCAAGAGCAGAAGATCTTAGTAACTGCAAAGCTTAAATGTGTCTCTAGAATTGCTTGCTGGCTGATGCAGTTTGTAAGGCTGTACCGCTGTATACCACATCATTCTGCACTTGAAAATGGAAAGAGAATTATCACATATCTGTGAAAGAAAATTTTGTCCTCGAATGTTCTTAATGTCCTGTTTTCCCTTTCAGTTCCCAGTACTCGCTGTTGCTGAGGAAATACTGATTTTCATATAAAGATAAAGCCACTGTAATGCATTTTCGTCAAGCATGCTAACCATAGACTGAATGTTGTGACTATTCTAGGTTTATTGCATGGTGGCACATCCCTTACAACCACATCTTGTTGCTACTGGAACTAATATTGGTATTATTTTAAGCGAGTTTGATCCAAGAGCACTTCCAGCTGTTGCTCCTCTACCAACACTGACAGAAAGCAAGGAACATTCTGCTGTTTACATTGTTGAAAGAGAACTGAACTTGCTGAATTTCCAATTGTCAAACACAGCAAATCCATCCCTCGGAAATGCCGGTGTCACATCTGAAACAGGAAGATCAAGGAATGAATCTATAGAACAGCTGATCGTGAAGCACACCAAGAAACATATTAGCACACCTGCTCCCCACGATTCCTATTCGATCCTTTCAGTTAGCAGCTCTGGAAAGTAAGTGACTATTTATGCCATCTTATTGTCTAGCACTTGACTACCTTACAAAAGATACAGACAATCCTGTACTTGGTTTGTCTTATTTCAAGAATCTCATGGTGGCTACACTATACATTGGCCCTAGCTGAATTGGTTCTAGTCTTCATTCTAGATATTGTTGCATTATTGAGTGTGTGTTGTTTAGTATTACATGGTAGTTGTTTTGCTGTTATGTGTTGTTAGTAATGTGAGTTGTTTTGTTGCAATCTGTCAGTTTACAAGTCAATGTTTCGGCCTTTCAGGTGTCTAATCTATTTTGCGTGTACCACTGTAATGCTCTGTACATGTAGGCTTTATTTATTTGCTTCTTAGATATATATTATGATTTCAAATGATTTTTCTAAAAAACAAAGGTTTTGATTTCTTTGCAGGTATGTTGCAATTGTATGGCCAGACATTCCTTCTTTTGCTGTGTACAAAGCAAGTGATTGGTCAGTTGTTGATTCAGGTACAGGGAAGCTCTTTGCCTGGGACACCTGTCGAGACAGATATGCTTTGGTAGAGAGTGCGTTGCCTCCAAGGATGCCACTTATTGTGAAAGGTGGTTCTTCTAAAAAAGCAAAAGAAGCAGCTGCTGCTGCAGCTCAAGCAGCAGCCGCGGCAGCTAGTGCTGCTTCTGCAGCCACAGTACAAGTGCGCATCTTATTAGATGATGGAACAGCACATGTTTTGCAGAGATCCATTGATGGCCGTAGTGAACCGGTTGGTAATCACCATTTCTGTCTTTTTTTTTTACTTCAGCTGAGTCTTTCCTTTCCTTTCTTTTAGTACACCAATTTGATGCCAAGTGACTGTAGAAAGGCAGTAATTAAATTTCTGTTTCTGGTTGCTTCGTGGAAATATAAAGCACCATCACTTTTAGAAAATCATCATACGGTGCCTGATACATGCTGGACATTGGCATGGATTCTTAGACATGTTGGAGCTGTGTTGGAAATTTCCAGCTCAAGAAGTTCATTTACATTTCAGACATTGTTCAAACACAGACCTGGCCACATTTTTTGGACACGGTGCTGTCATGTTTCTGGGCATAACTGAGCTTTAATTTCATTAGTATTTAATATAAAATTGTTTTCTTCTGTCTTTCTGAGTGTAAAAGTTATAGTCCAGCTAATGTTAATGATCTCTATCATCCAAATTACAATGTGTGATTGATTTCTGATTATGATTATCAGTTCATTTATTTATTTTTAATGTGCTTACTTAAATGTACTAAAATTCCCTTTGGCGAATTGTAAGATAACATACTGAGTATTTGTTGATACTGTATGGAATTTTATTTTATTTTTACATGAATTCACTTTGTCAGTTTGTTGTGTTGACATCATTTGGAAAATGCACAGGCTGTGCTTTCATACTTGTGCTGTAGCTGTGCTGCATATCATTATTGTTGAACATAAGGTGGTATGCAATAACAAATTTGGTGTTCGCCCGCTTAGGTGTTCTTGCTTTCAACTTTGAGCACATATCCTTTGTTGACAAGTGAAAAATAACCTTAATTTTCTGGCCATTCAACAGTGCGATGTTATCTCTTTAGTTTAGCGTGCTGTTCTTGGCATGCTAGTGTTTCGGGCTTTCTAGAAAATTATGGTTGTGATCTTGCAGGTCATTGGCTTGCATGGTGGCGCTATGCTTGGTGTCACATACCGAACATCTCGTAGAATCAGTCCTGTGACGGCAACAGCTATATCAACTGTTCAATCAATGCCCCTATCAGGCTTTGGAGGAAGCGGATCATCTTTTGCTTCGGATGATCCATTTTCCTCCAAAGAAGGGCCTCCTCAAAATTTCCAGTTATACAGGTATAGATGCGCTTGTTACTTTTGAGATATTTCATTTGAGAATTTCATGTTTCCTGAATATCCAGAGAATTTATTTGTTGGCTGATACAACGTGATTGTCGTACTATCATTATTACTTAAGTGGTTCGTAGCTAAAGTTTTTCTTTCGTATACCCATTGATATTTGCAGCTGATGTCTATGTTACTCTAAAACTGCTTACTTAACTACATTTGATTGGTGCAGCTGGGAGACCTATCAGCCTGTAAGCGGCCTACTTGCACAACCTGAGTGGACTGTGTGGGACCAAACTGTTGAATATTGTGCATTTGCTTATCAGCAGTATATTGTAATTTCTTCCTTGCGACCCCAATTTAGGTATCTTGGAGATGTATCAATTCCCTTTGCTACTGGTGCTGTTTGGCATCGTAGACAGTTGTTTGTGGCTACACCAACAACCATTGAGTAAGCTATACCTCTTTTTTGTACAGTTACTTATTTCAGTACTTTTTTTTTTGTGGGTGGTGCCCCCCATGTTGTTATCTTGTGTTCCTATGTTGAGTCTGTTTGAAGCTTTAGGCTGTCAATAATGCTATACTTGTGTGATATAAGATGGTAAATAAAAATTGGAGGATTCCATAGGAAGCTTATGAGTAGAAATTACATTATCCAATAAACAGTTCATAACGAAAGGATATTTCTTTTTCCAAAGACCATTTTCATATGTTAATTTTTAAAATGCATCCAATGGTACAAAAGTGATAGTGAAAGGATATTGAGCAGGCACATAATTTTTTTTATGAATTCTTATTGGATTGTTATTATTTATTTCCTGAACATGTTTTCTTATAGGATTTTAGTTGCGCTAATGTTTTGAAGTTTCGATAGCACTTGGAAGTTGGAACATCCTTCTATCTCTTGAACTTGCAAACAATATTTTCCAGGTGTGTCTTTGTTGATGCTGGAGTCGCGGCCATTGATATTGAGACAAAAAAGAGGAAAGAAGAAATGAAAGCAAGAGAAGCTCAGAGTCGGGCAGTTGCACAACATGGGGATTTGGCTCTTATCACAGTGGAAGGTGCCCAGGTTACCGCAAGTGAAAAAATATCATTAAGACCTCCAATGTTGCAGGTACGTATTTAGTACTCCTTTTCCACTTTATTAGATTAATGTCTTCTGTGTTTCATTAAATGTTATTGGAAGCCAGTTTTAATAATATAAAATTTCTTAATCTACATAATTGAGATGTATTTTGCTGTTTTTGTAACTTCTCTTTATGGATGTATGGGTTTCCTCTTTGTACTTACGTGTATATAATAGCTAATATTTTGAGGTATTCTCTTTGGGTTTGTTTAATGAACATAATTATTATTTATTCATTATTTGTGACATCCTAAGGAGGTTGTTTGCTTAGCATTAAAGTTGAAACGGTAGTCCTTTTATTGTCACATGTATGTATTCTGGAGCCCTGGACTTTCATTGTCACCTTGCAAAAGAAAAGGACCATAGTTCTCCACAGCCACAAGTTATTGTTGAATCTTCTGTGAATGAAAGCCTGTTTTTCAAAAAAGGATCAGGTGTAACCTGGTTTTTCACATCTGAGTAGTAACTTCACTACACACGTAGTTAATGTGGTAAAATATTCTTCATTAATGATTAATGGGCTGCAATGTCAATCAGCCTGGTAATTTTATTTTTATATTTAGTCACTTCTTTATGGAAATTGTCAGTTCAGTATATATTGAATATTGTGCGTGATATTTATCTCATTTAGGACAAGGTAAGGTAACTTTGTCACTTTCCAGGTTGTTCGTTTAGCCTCCTTTCAGCATGCTCCATCTATACCACCGTTTATAGTGCCAAAGCAATCCAAATTAGATGGGGAGGATTCAGTATTTCAGAAAGAATTGGATGATAGAAGATATGCTGAAGTCGCTGTTGCTGGGGGAGGGGTATCTGTTGCAGTAACCCGCTTCCCTCCTGAGCAGAAACGACCTATTGGACCACTTGTCGTGGTTGGTGTCAGAGATGGAGTTCTCTGGCTTGTTGACAGGTAATTTCTAGTATCCCTATAAATATCTCATCTCTTTCTTAAGAGAGCAAGAGCAGTTCAATCATGCTCAAGAAAGGTGCTGGTGGGATAAAGTTTACTCAAATAAAATTATGTTGTTACTTTTGTTGTGCTTATATTTGAAATGCTCATTTGGATGTAATTCTGACACTCTTACCGCATTTTTCGAAGGTATATGTGTGCACACGCCTTGTCTCTCAGCCATCCTGGTATAAGATGTAGGTGCCTTGCAGCATATGGAGATCCAGTTAGTGCCGTGAAATGGTATATCTTTATGCTTTAGAGCATTGCATCTTGTTGACTTTAAGAAGCAGGAAGAGTAATGACTTAAAAACCAATCATGCAGGGCTACTAGACTTGGCCGAGAACACCATGATGACCTGGCTCAGTTTATGCTGGGAATGGGCTATGCTACTGAAGCACTTCATTTACCTGGAATATCTAAGAGGTGAGAAATTTGACTGAGTTATTCTGTCGTTAGATATCATTATAGTATTACATCACATTCATCTGTTTCTATTTAATTGTATGCTCAAAGTAAGGATACCGATCGATATTGATAGATAAATAGATTGATACATATTTTTTTTTTTCATGAGTTTAAATTTGTGCTGATATTCCCCAGGTTGGAGTTTGATCTCGCAATGCAGAGCAATGACTTGAAAAGAGCACTTGCATGTTTGTTGACAATGAGCAATAGCCGAGATGTGGGACAAGAAACTACTGCTACTGATGTTACACAGATTCTTAATTTAGCTGTAGCTAAGCAAGCTAAGCAAGAAAGTCTTGCAGATGCTGTGCAGGGAATAGTGAAATTTGTCAAGGAGTTTTTCGACCTTATTGATGCTGCCGATGCCACCGGGCAGGCTGACATTGCTCGTGAAGTTCTGAAGAGATTAGCCGCTGCAGCTTCTGTAAAGGGAGCTCTGCATGGACAAATGCTACGAGGCTTGGCACTCCGTCTTGCAAACCATGGGGAGCTTACTAGACTGTCGGTATGTTCCTTTGACCAAAATTTATGATAATAATTTACCATGGAGAACTTGTGTCTCGCCCGTAATGGTGATTGTTGATAACAAACTTGGATTCCCATAATCGTCCATAATGGGTTGCAAAAGTGTCATGATTATAGAGTTACACCATACACCACATGGTCTATTATTGGTAACCTTTTCCAGCATATTTTTATGGAATATGGCATGACACATTGTTCATGCATGCATGCATGATAAACCTCATGTTTCCTTTTCTGTTGTTGATTAGCCTGTGACAAGCATAATTCATTTTTAATTTAAATGTCAAAACTGGGAGACCTAATCTTATTCCTTTTGCTCTAAATATTGCCTCATGGAAATAAATCTGTTTCTATGTTGCACCGTTCCATTCCTTTGATGATGGTGAAAGCTTGTATCGAACAGCCAATTCAGTTTGACCTACTGCCCTAATATGTCTCCTAAGTTATGTTCTATGCATTAAGCTAATGTCTTTGCTGATACCAAGCTTGCGTTTTGATAAGGTATTTTGTAAGCAGGCTGTTAGTAAGCTTGTCATGACTGGTAGAATGATGCAGGGTTCGGTTATGCCAGTTTTTGGTCAAACCTGTCTGTCCTTTTTTAGGAAAAAGGGTGGTTTAGGCCCTATATGACCCACACCCCACCCCACCCTGATTTTAGGTGGCAATTATGTACCGCTGCTTAGATATGATCAAAATATTAGGATTAGAAAACCTAAAAAAAACAAGAAACTGGACCGGTAAAAGCCAGTAATCAACCGTATCCAGTTTAGGGCCAATTTCAGACATCCAAAACTCTGATATTTTATAGTTTATACTGTTTTTCTGGCTTGTTAGAAGAGGGACCTAGTGTGTGGTGGTTAGGGAAAAAATTCCCGGCCGGTAACCGCTACCGGCGGGGGTTCGGGATCCAAAATCCCGGTCGGTTTTTCTGGGTTTTGAAAGTTCAAATTCTAATTTTTGAATTTTGGATGGTTTTTAATCAAATTCAAGCGAATTTCATCCGAATTTTTTCCGAGAAAACCGGTAACCAGCCGGTTACCGTTCCCGCCGGCCAGCCGGGATTCCCTCTGGGTCCGGTTGTTGGATCCCTGGTGGTGGTACAATTAGTAAAATATGCATATAGGAGCATGAGCTTAGGCTTATTTAGGTCGTATGGCTCTTAGCCTCCTACATGTTTGTGAAATGCATTAGTGAGCTGAATTGTGCACATGTTTGAAATATAATGCATTGTTGATTTGTGAATTGCCAGAAATTTCTTTTTGACGGAAATTGCCAGTAATTTTTTTAGGAACAATCACTAATACCTGTGCACTTTCCCAGGGTTTGGTAACCAATTTGATCGCAGCTGGCCATGGGCGTGAAGCAGCATTTGCAGCTGCAGTTCTGGGAGATAATGCACTCATGGAAAAAGCATGGCAAGACACAGGAATGCTGGCTGAGGCTGTTTTACATGCTCAAGTAAGTTATATATTGAATTCAATTCTTTCATGCATCGTCCAATCCTAATTCATGAGATAAGCCAACCATTACGATCGTATAATGAAACTTGAGGCGTTTTCTTGTCTATCCATTCTGCTCCATTGCTGTTTTCCTAAAGAAGACATCAGTTTTTTTTTTTTGGCTGAATGATCTAGAATGAGTATGATTGTCAAATTCTTACAAGATCTTCCACTTTTCAGGCCCATGGTCGTCCATCATTAAGGAACTTAGTCATAACATGGAACAAGATGCTACAAAAGGAGCTGGATCACACACCAACTGTAAAAACTGATGCTGCTGCTGCGTTCTTGGCTTCTCTCGAGGATCCAAAGCTCACCAGTTTGGGAGAAACCGAGAAAAAGCCACCAATGGAAATACTTCCTCCTGGGATGCCTCCTCTATCCGCACCTCCCATCGTTATTAAAAAGCTTGATGCAAAACCTGGCCTACCTAATGCGGCACAGACTCCAAATGCAGCTATAGGTGCTCCCATGGCTCAAGACACCCCAATGGTTCAAGGCACTCCCATGGCTCAAGGGGCTCCCATGGCTCAAGGTGCTCCTGCTCCAGCACAGAGCACCAATGAGGAAAAGCCATCAGAGGTTACAGCGGCTCCCGACAAAGCAGAGGCTACAGCGGCCCCTGGTAATGCGGAAGCTACAGCAGCCCCTGGTAATGCGGAAGCTACAGCAGCTCCGGTTACAGACCCAGCGAGTAGGGCTGATGCTGCCACTGCTACTCCAGCTACAGCAGCTGATTCCAGTGCCACTGATGCACCTGCTGTTACTCCCGGTGAAGTCACAAATGCTGCACCTTCTACCGAGGCACCAGAGTCAGCGGATAAGCCACCTTCAACAGAGGCATCGCCACCACCTCCACCCAGTGTTTCTGCTGTATAAAATATTTTGGATTCAATTCGTTTAGCGGTGTGCCATTTTTTTGTATGCTGATGCATTCGTCCCACTGTAATTTTTCCATACTGGTATAGTTATTTGTTGTCTCTGGCATTCAAAAGACGGCGAGCAGTATGTGAGTAGCCTTGTACATCTACTGTCCGCGTCTCAAAGAGTACTACTACTACCATTGTGTGACCATAGCTTGTGCTGTTTGTGATTAGTCGAGAGAACAGTTGAAGTTTTGCGTGATCAGTTAAATCGTGTTTGGTCACCAGTTTACTCTTTGTATGCCTCGTTTATATGCCTGACTAGTTCGTAAAATTTTATTCTCATCTGCTGATTTCATGTAAGTGCTGAGCTGTAAACCAGTAATTGTAAATATATTGTTAGGTTATCTAGCTAGAAAAGGCGCGCCGATGCTGCTGGTGTCGGCCCGTAAGAATGCGTCCGGGATAACAAAACGCCCACGTTTTGGGCATTGTCCGCTAGCTACCATTGGTCGAGAGAGATGTCAAAAGCCAATAAAACAGCAAGGGCGAGGTGAGCTCTGTTGAGGAACCGTCAGCGGCGAGTCGATCCAGCGATTACTGTGATACAAAATCGAATCGTAAGAACGATGCAAGAACACAAGAACACAACAATAGATGAAAACACAGGTATGAGAGGGGACTTTGTGCTGCTCTTTATTGCTCTTTCTATAATGAATTGTGTACATGATTGGGGTCCCTCTCCTATTTATAGTCTCCGAAGATGAGGTGCCCACCCGGACCGGACTCTGGCGGGCCCGGCTTCCTAATACTCCCTTGGGCTCTCATCCTTCATGTTCATGCCTCGCTAAAACTCCATAAAAACCAGTGGGAAAAATTTGGAGAAAGAGTACATGTATCATGTTCGCTATGTCGCATCTAATTGCCTCATTAAAAACCTTAACCGAGAAACTTGGGAAAAACTCGTCAAGGAAAAGAGTACAATTCACCCAATTTATTTAATCTTCAAGATTTATTCTTTGGGTACTGACCTTCGTGATCAAGCTTTAGTAATGAGTTCGTGAAGGTTCTCCCTCACTCTGCACTTCTAAGTCTTATCATTCCAATTCCACGCACGCACCTTTCAAAGCTAGATTGGAAGTGACTTAGTGAACAAATGCAAGATTTTCACATGACTTAGTATGCGAGACCTTAATTTCGCCCATCTTTTGCATTTCATGAGCATAGAAGAATTTGGGGTTGATATGCTTTGTGAGAGGACTCTTCACATAACCCATCCGCACTTGTGCAACACAAGCCGCATTATCTTCATAGATAATAGTGGAGGTTTGTGCGGTATTCAATCCACATGACTGCTGGATGTGGTGAATCATCCGCCAAGCCAAGAGCATTCCGTGCGGCCTCGTGCAGTGCTATAATTTCGAATGGTTCGTCGAAGTTGATACCAAACTCGCTTAGATGATTTCCATGAAATTGCAGTTCCACCACCGTAAATACATAGCCTTGCTTATGCGACTTAGTCGTATCGCGGTCCGACAGTACCCAGATCGCATAGCCGTCATTGTAAGGTCCTGGTTCTTTCAGAGAACAGGCCAAGATCTTTACTTCCTTGGAGGTATCGGAAGACGTTCTTTATTCCCCGCCAATGCCTTTTGGTAGGTTCTGCACTATACCTTGCTAAAAGATTCACTGCGAAAGCAATGTCCGGTCTAGTGCAGTTTGCTAAATACATGAGTGCTCCAACTGCGCTCAAGTATGGGAATTCTGGTCCCAGGACTTCCTCCCCTTCTTCTTTAGGTCTGAACGGGTCCTTGTCTTGCTGCAAGGATCTTCCGATCATTGGCACTTTTGAGGGATATGCCTTTTCAAAACCGAACCTTTCCAACACCTTCTGAGTGTAGGTTGACTGATGTACTAAAATCCCTTCAGGGGTATGCTCAAGCTGCAAGCCTAGGCAATATTTGGTTTTACCCAAATCTTTCATTTCAACTCGACCTGTAAGAGCTTGCTTTTCAATATCTTCCAAAGTCCCGATGATATTCGGATCATCTACATATACCGAGATTATATGTAATCCATCCCTGGATCGCCGTATAAAAACACAAGGACAATCCTCACTGCTCGTAGCCTTTCTTGCAGAGAAAGTCGCTTAGGCGATTATACCACATCCTGCCTGATTGCTTCAGTCCATACAGTGACTTTCTGAGTTGCACACTGTATAGATTTCTATTTGCTCTGTCTTGGTTCGGTATAGGGATACCTTCAGGTACCTTCATATAAATTTCCGAATCCAAGTTCCCATAAAGGTATGCAGTTACCACATCCATCAATTTCATTTCCAAATTCAGATTCATTGTCATTGAGATTAAATATCTAAAGGTAGTTCCGCCCATGACCGGGGAATAGGTTTCTTCATAATCGACTCCTGGTCTTTGAGTGAAACTTTGTGCAACAAGCCTTGCTTTATATCTTACAACTTCATTTCTTTCATTTCTCTTCGAACAAATACCCATTTATGCCCTACAGGTGCACACGAGGAGGTGTGCGGCTTACGTGCCCAAATACCTCTCTTTATTCAGAGATATTAATTCGCTTCTATTGCCTTCTTCCAATCTTTCCATCGATCTTTTCTTGCAATCGTGAGCGATGCGAGCTCGGATCAAGATCAATGATTGTGGCAATTTTCTTTGCAAAATAAATGTCGACATTAGTCACGCTCTATTCATAGATTCTCCCGTGGTCACATAATTTATAGCTATTTCTTCATAAGGCGGTTCGCTAATGCTTCTACTTGCTCACCGCCGCTTTCAATTGCGAGGCAAGTCCTTTAGTTTTTCAGCTCCGATGTGTGCGCACACATCCATGCCGATGTCTCCTCCGTGGGAATATTCAAATCGGTATGTCTTTATTGAAGGTTCCATACCGTGCGAGTCTCAACCGGCTCCCCTTCATTTGTGGGGAACTTGATGATCGGTGTGACAAGTCCTTCTTATCCTTTTCGCCAGCGTCCCGGTTACTTGGGATTCGAGGGCGGAGTTCTCGTCCTTTATTCCGAGGCCTCGGGCGGGATTAGGATACCTTCTATTTTCTTTGGTATTTCAACCCTCTCGGTGCATTGCGTGCGTGCACATGCGACTTGGTCACACTCTTCAAATCACTAAAGTGGTCAGCGGTTGATTTGCTAATGCTTGCAAATCAATTATCTTCCGACTTCTATCTGCTTCACTAGTGCGTGGGTCATGTGCATTAATTCCCGTGGCTTGCCACGTTATTTCCCGACATTTTTCATCAAGAGGTTGATTTCCTCCCCCTAATGACGGGAAACTATCCTCATCAAATATGCTATCAGCGAAACGGGCTGTATGCAAATCTCCAGTCATTGGGTCCAGATACCTGATTATGGATGCAGTCTCATAACCAACGTATATCCCGGATTTTCGGAGAGGGCCCATTGCAGTTCGCTGCGGTGGTGGTATAGGTACATAAACCTTGCAACCAAACCTTCTAAGATGAGAGATTTTCGGTGGTGACCCTTGCGCTAGTTGCATAGGTGAATGGATGTTGTATGCTGACGGTCTAAAATTGATGAGAGTTGCTGCATGCAGGACTGCGTGTCCCCAACACGTAGTTGGTAAATTACAATTCTGTAGAAGCGGTCGGGCAATGAATTTAATTCTTTAATCAATGCTTCGCTAGTCCATTCAGGTGTGGACATGTGGTACCGAGTGCTCAACGGTAATTCCCATTGCCATACAATAATCATCAAAAGCCTTTGAAGTAAATTCTCGGCGTTGTCCATTCGATGGACTTTACATGATGATCGTGAAATTATTCTTTATTTTAATTATCTGCGAGATCACTTTGCAAAAGCATGATTTCTTGTAGATACGAGCATACATGCGACCATTTCGAGGAAGCATCGATGAGCACCATAAAGTACCTAAATGGCCTCGACGGCTGAATAGGACATAAATATCTCCCTGGATTCGGTCCAGAATGCGGATTTCATCCTTCACTTTCAGAGGAGAAGGTCTAGTAATTAATTTCCGGTGGCACATGCAGGCACACGAAATCTTCTCGGATTCGAGAAATTCTTTACATTAATATTATGTCCCGAGAATTGTTAATTACATTTCTCATCATTCTAAGACCGGGTGGCCTAATCTATCATGCCGAGACGTAAAAGTTGAGCTTCTAAAAGATGTTTTCGTGACGAGATAGGCCGCAGTGCCCTAATATGAGTGTAGTATAGCCCAGATTCATATGAAGGAAGTCGTTCTAATACCCTTTTCCCATTCTCTTCACGCTTTGTAATGAGCAGGTATTCCTTACCATACTCTTCTTCGGTCTCTACATGGAGACCGTTAGCGCGAATATCTTTAAAACTTAAGAGAGTTCTAGTCGATTCCGGGTACAACAAGGCTTCTTCAATGACCAATGTCGTGCCCATTGGAAGTATAATTGTGGCTCTTCCTGAGCCTATTATACAAGTATCGCTGCCGGCGATTGTCGTAAGACTACCAGATTCTTGCCGATCGATTGGAAAATTTCGTCTCTCTTAGTATGGTATTCGTTGCCGCTATCCGCTAGACACACTTCCTCCATAGGGCGCCACACGCGTTCTGATATATAAAGTATTTATCAATATGGAGCAAAACAATCCACACATAAAACATACTTCAAAACAGAACAAAACTTGCTTTATTAATACGGGAAAAGTCTTGTGGACCTATCATAAGAATTTAATGCTAATGCTCTTCTAGAGCTTACAACCTTTATTCAATAAAATCCTAACATAAACCGCAAATGATCAGAAAACTAAGTGCCATGCATGCACTAAATCGAATCGACAAAGTAAGAATTAACTCACTCAATTTCATCTACTTCTATGTTTTCTTCTTGGCAACTACGGTGCGGCGCCGCAATGTCCAAAGAAGGAGTGGTAGGAGCTGCTGAGGCATGTCCACATCCATAGGTGCACCAATGACTGTGGATCTTCTATGCTCGCAATGGCGAGGTGCGCCTCGTCTTTGTCCTTTGCCCTTCTTCTTTGCTTTGAAAGCATCAATCACGTCTTTGCGTTCACGGCGGACACGTGACCAATGTCCCCAAGTGCCACATTTGTAGCGCTTTGGTCCTGCCGACCATAGGGCTTCTCATCGCGCTTCTTTTGGTCGCCTTTCTTGACTTGAGCATTCGCTTAGTCTTGTGACTCGTGACCTTACCCTTCTTGCTCTCTCGCCGGTGAGGCTTTCTCCTGTAGGCGCTAGCGTTGACTTCATGGCCAACTTTGCTACTAGGTGGTGCGAGATGTAGTTCTTTCGAGAACCTCATCTTGAGCTTCCGCAACTTGCATAATATCAATCGGTTGGCGTACTCCTTGTAGCCGTCCCGACAGTAGTTGCGTGCGGATTGCACCGCATTTGGGTGAAAGGTAGATAGGGTTTTCTCAATCTCTCTGCATCTGTGATTACTTTACCACAAAGTCAAGATTTGTACAAATTCTGCAAGGCGAGTTGTACTCCCCCACGGTCTTATAGTCAGCAAAACGTAGTCGAGTCCATTCCTGCTCTGCCCGGGGCAGGATGGTGTACTTCAGTTTCTCGAACCGCTTCTTCAGGGCGGTCCATAAAGCCAGTGCGCTCTTCTCTGCCATATACTCATTCTTGAGAGTTAGACAAAGATGATGTCTGAGGAAATGAAGTGCCTGATCATTTTCCTCAGCAGTTGGAACGGCGTCCTGCGAGGTGCCGAGTCCAATGGCAGCACGGAGCTTCTTGGCTCCCAGTACAATCTCGACATCTGATGCCCAAGTCAAATAATTACGCCATGTCACTCCTCGAACTCCGGTTCGTAATTCCGATCATCTGCATATTCATGCAAGGAATGCATAAGATTACCACTGTAATGTACATAAAAGGTTGCAAGAATTCCCATAATATTCCCGTATTTTTCTACGCATTTTTCAAGATTTACTGCTATATTCAGTGATTAAAAGCAATATAAATAATTACAAATAATCAAAACAGTAAATACAGTAATAAATTGCATAGAAATAACAAAACAAGAATAAATATGCTTCAAAGTTCAAAATTATGCAAAAATTTGATTCCCGAGGCCCTTTCTCACTGGAAAAGTGATTTTTCTATGAAAACCGCAAGTTTTGGGGTTAAAACGCAAAACTCGCCTCGAGAGGATTCGCAGAAAATTCATATCTTCCGAGGGTTTTCTGCAAAAATTCATTATACGCGAAACTTGCGCGTAATTACGAAGAACTTTCAAGGCTTTTTCGCAAAATTTGATTTTCTACCGGCCCTCATTTTGAGAGGTTGGGTCGCTTTGCTTGGCCCAATTTGCACCGCCCACAAAGCCCGCCCGGCCGCAATAAGGACCGGAGCTAGGGTTTCCTAGCTCTGTGGGGCTTGTGGCGGCGCTTCCATGGGGCGCTGCGCGCGATGTTGCTCGGGCGGCGAGGCCGGCGTTGGCGCGACCACGGCGGCTACCGGCGTCGCCACGGGCGGCGAAGTCGCCGTCAGCGCGCCACGGCGGCTACCGGCGTCTCGCCACGGGCGGCGAAGTCGGCGTCGCGGAGCCACGGCGCTACCGGCGGCTCGGCCATGGGCGGCGAGCTGCGGCTCGGAGCGCGCATGCGCGCGCGCGGCTTCAAAGTGGCGGCGACCGGTGGCGGGCTTGTTTCTTGCGTCCGAGGGCGGCGGTGGCGGTGTGGCGGCTCGGCCCAAGCGCGGTGGATGCAGCGCTCGGCGCGCACAAAGGAGGAGGCGGCGGCACGGGCTATCGGCGGCGGCCGGGCCATCGCGCGCGGCGGCGCATGCCGTTGCGGTCCGCCAGCACGGCGCGCGCCTTCTTTTCTCCTTTGCTTTCGGCGACGCCTCCCTTATCTCTTCTTGGATGATGACTGCCAGGGCCGCTACGGGCGGCGGCGTGGCTCGGCGACCCAGGCGGTGAGCGGCTTCGGGCCGGAAGCGGCGCTCCTGTGTGGCGCCGAGTGGCTTCACGCCGGACGCGGCGCTCCATCGGTACCAGGCGGCTTCGGGCCGGACGCGGTGCTCCCCCTGCGGCGACGCTCCATGCGGCACCGGGCGGCTTCTGGCCGGAGGTGGGGAGCGTGGGGCTAGCGCGTGGCGGCGCCGCTACAAGCGGAGGCAACCAGGGAGGCGGGGTGGCGGCGCTTCAAGGCGGCGGTTGCATAGCTTCAGGCCTACGTCGCACAGTGCATGCAGGCCGCGTGCGAATTTTTTTTTTCGAGTTTACTATTCATGCAATATATACTGTTCATGCGATGATCTATGGTGCAATCAACATCGACTCTTTCATACAATCCAACCGATCGGCTTGGCCGGCGACTTCAAGTCGGCTCGCGGTAGATTAGAGAGGATTTGCACCGTAGAGAACAATCTAGAAAGCAACAATTGAAGAATTGAAAGCGATCTAGAAAAACGATTCAATCTACGAGTGTCGTTCATCGACGGTTACCTTTTCGATGCGAGGAGTCGATCGTGCTGATAACGTGTTGAGGAACCGTCGCTGGCGAGTCCAGTCCGAGCGATTACCTCGTATACAAAATCAGAATCGTAAGAACGATGCAAGAACACAAGAACACAACAATAGATGAAAACACAGGTATGAGAGGGGACTTCAGGCTGCTCTTTATTGCTCTTTCTATAATGAATTGTGTACATGATTGGGGGGGTCCCCTCTCCTATTTATAGTCTCCAGAAGATGAGGTGCCCACCCGGACCCGGACTCCTGGCCGGGCCCGGTTTCCTAATAAGCTCCATTTTGACCCGAAAAAAGCAGCCCCCGGCCGGCCACCCGCCAGCGTTACTGACTTTGACATCTAATTGTGTGGCGCGAGATCCGCCGCGATGCAGCGCAACTGCCCCCGATCTCTCCTCGCCCTTGCGGGTCAAGCGTTGCATATCTACTTCGGTACGGTCGCCGCCGCCGCCAAGAAGCTCATGTTTCGCGGAGGAAACGAAATGTTCTGCGGCCGCTCGTCTCCTTACTTGTCCCCTGATCGACCATGCCTTTCTACATGTGACCGAACCCCGGACCGGCCTGCCCGTGCCTGCCGGCTTTAAGAAGAAGATCACACGGGGGTACGCACGTAGCATTAGTTTGAGGTTGCGTTGTTTCTGGCAGTTGGCGTGAAGCTTGTTTGCTAGCTTTCGCGCGGCACTTTCTATGTCGACGAGAGGGGTTGATGAGGCGAGGCCTGCAACGGTGAAGATCATCGAGACGGTGCACATTGAGGCGGACCGCGCCGACTTCAAGTCCGTCGTCCAGAGGCTCACCGGGAGGGACGCGGTGGCCGGCGGACGGACGTACGGATCACCCGAGCATATCTCGACGGAGGAGGAGGCTCAGGGGGTTGTCGCTGCACCCAGACTCGGTTTAGGGAAGTGATCAACCCCTTTGTTGATCAGATGGTAGGTCGCTCATGCAAAGAAGAGACAAAATGATGTTAATAAGATCTATCTTCCTGTAGTTGATATTTATACCCTTTTTTTTTGCGACGATTGATATCTATAACGTTGTGCTTACGGCGACTGCCAAGTTGTCAATGGTTCATAGGTGTTCACTTGAACA
Source organism: Ampelocalamus luodianensis (assembly GCA_036346255.1). Lineage (NCBI taxonomy): Eukaryota > Viridiplantae > Streptophyta > Magnoliopsida > Poales > Poaceae > Ampelocalamus > Ampelocalamus luodianensis. The sequence goes on along the minus strand of CM070618.1, from coordinate 59,527,867 downwards.
CCTAATTTTTTTGATGAAATACCCGTATACAGTAGGTATATTACATATTCTATATATTATAGTTGGAGATTCCCAACAAAAAATGTCATACCGCGTCATCCTCTTATTTTCAACAGTCCAATTTTGCTCCTAATGTATAGTAGCCGTTGGATCCGTTTGTTCTCGCACTGAGATGAAATAGCAACCAAGTCCTTTAAGAAATGTCCAAATTCTTCGCTTTGCCCCCCTTGTCCATTTTGTTTATAATCCAGCCCCCTAGCGTGGTCTGCATCTGCACCCCACCCCGCACCGCTTCCTCCCCGTGAGCTCCCGTCCTTTCGCCTCTGTCTTTGCCTATGCCTCCTCTTCGTGCACTATCGCGGCGTCATCGCCTCCCCTCCCTTCCCCGACACCACCGCCTCCTTTCCTCCCTCCCTTCCCCCTTCTCCCACACCCACCGGTTGTCGTCTCCTCTCCCGTGCTGCTGCATCCTCCCCTAGCCGCATCTCCCTGTCCGTGCCGCCTCTATGTCCTCCCAATTGGCGCCATTGCCGTGCAGTCCTCTGTGCGTCGCCACGACATTCCTAGCAGAGGCAGTGGAGACCAATCACTGCTAGGGTTCAGATCGGAGGAATGTGGCTGTCCACGCGGTGATATTGGGTGCCGATCTTCACAACTTCGATTCTAAGATACATCAAATAACCCAACGAATCGACGAGGTCAATCGATGCCAATGCAACGACCTATGACACATGAACTCGTTGAACCACACGCTTTGATAACTTCCACTTGAACACGACCAAAGTGGAGATGATCTCCCTGCAATTCAATTAAGACCAAGCAAGAAAATCAATGAGATATAGCACAATTCCATAGGGGCAGTCGGTGGCTTGCACAAATCCTAGAATGTGCTAAAAAGCAATCTAAAAATTTCTTCAAAATTCTTGGTGCTACAGTGTGTCACCCCTCCCTAGGGCATTATGGAGGTGTGGACACTCCCTCCACACATGGGCTAAGCCCAAACTAACTTTATTTGACCCAAGTGATCAAATTGGCTTTTAAGCTCAATCTGAAAGTAAGTTCTTTTAAAACGTGGAAAAATAGTTCTAAAATAGATATATGGCCCAATTAGGACCTCTATGACTTATGGCATGCAAGAACATCATGTAAAACCAAGTGGATCACTCAAACAGGATAGAAATAACAATTCAGTCTTTTTAAACTCTTTCAGCTCAATTGGATGAGTTGGACTTGGATTGCTTCAATTCCAGCCACATGGGCTTATCTTGAGCTTCCCTTGGATGTGGTAGATGTGGAATTTGGCTTAGGTGGGCGCATGAGCCTTCCCTTTGCTTGGGCTGGCCGTTTGGGCTCTCCCTTTGCTTGGGCTTACTCGCTCCTTGGGCTAGCCGCAAGGCTCTTCCCTTGCTTGGCTTGCTCCCTCCTTGGGCTGGCCGCATGGACCTTCTTGTGGACTTGGGCTTCCTTGTAGCCTCATAGATTGCTTCTTCTTCTTCTCTCTTGAGCCTGCCTCCCTCTCCTCCCTCTAACCCGCACTATTTCTAAAGTGTCCAGCATACCTACACAAGCAAAGCTATAGTCGTATTCTTTCAAGCAAACTATAATTACAAACATTAAATTTAACTCTAACCTTATTAGTGTTTGGACTCTTGATGTGTAGGTATGTATATCATGAAGCTGGGGCAATCCTTGTCACGCGGGGTGGAGATGGGCAACATGTCCAAATCTCGCCATCCCACCAAGCGGTGCAAATCCCATCGGTCTCCGTACACAACGCTGCCAGATCTGGCTATTCCCGTTGACCGGATGCTCGTAGGGAGGAGGAGGCGACGTGGACAGGAAGTCACAACTACACACGAAAGGGGAGGGAGTAGAGGGAAGACTATGTGTCGAGGCGGCGACGAGATGCAACAGGTGACACAAATCGGGTCCGACCGACAAAGAACACGGAGCGGGTCTGTCAAAGTCTCAGGCGGCACGATGGCTGCTGGGCGAGTGACATGCGACAATTGTGTGTGTGTGGTGGGGGGGGGGGGAGGGGAGGGAGCACAGTAGCGCACAGCAAGCAAGCGGAGGGAATGGAACACGTGGCCAGGAGCACAGTAGGCTAGTAGCGCGCGATGTCCAGGGAGCTGAGAGGCAGGAGGGAGTGCTCTAGCTCGGTGGCCACCAGGTAGCTAATGCGGTGGGGCCGGCGAGGCAGGCCGCAGACCGCACATAGTGCACACGACACAAAACAGGTGCATCCCCAATTCCCAAGTCTCAAATCCCAAATTCTCAATTCAACAATTTATTTAGTGTTATTTTGAGTCGTTATTGGTGAATGAATGGTGTCTTTTGTGAAATGTAGAACTTTGAAAAATAGAAAAGAAGTATGTAGATTTGAAATCTTTGTGGATAGAGTTAAAAAGACACATAGATAGCTTCCACCTCGACGCAAAAACTGATATCTATCAAAAGTGACGAATCCATTGAACAATATTTTATTAATTCCGAACATCTATTCTAGAAATCCTGAGTCTACCACTGCTTAACCGTCGGAACAACATGTATATGTGTCGCTGCAAAACACCGTGTGTTTTCGTTTATACAGTTGCATGTAGCGAAAATCCAAGGCAAACATTTTGGTTTTGGTTATGAGATTCATAGAAAAATACTGCCAGATACAGTAATACAACAACGATAAGTCTGTCCAAAACTGAAGCCTGAAGCTGGGTCAAAGTCGTCTCAAATTTGCTGGTACATCTGAAATGGATGCCGTAGAAAGGAGAACAAGATCCCAGTCCCAAGAAATGTGGCGGGTCAACCCAGTGCTGCACTGTTGCTTGCTTACCAAAAAAGCATTCGTCAACTCGATAAAGCTAGGCCAGTTTCCGTACTGCGTACACTTCAACCCACATGTTTTGTGTATCCAATGTACTACTACTTGCCGTCTATTTATGAAGAGAAATGTGCACCTCTACAGACTGTAGACTAAAGTACATAGCCCGAATTGGATTCAGGATATGTAATCACCACAAAAAAATTGTAGATTGTGTTCATTTATATTCGTAAGAAATCAGCTCCGACGAATATCTATAGCTGGGAGTTCAATGGGTTAAAAGAGAGGGAAAAAACATCATATAACGTAAATTTTGTATGATTATTAGTAAACAAACACATGCACACACTGATGACCAAACTAATCAAACTCAGAGGGGTACCCACAGAAGGTCTCGTTCTTGACGCAAAGGAAGAGCCTCTCGTACGCCAGCGCCATCTTAGTGGCCGCGAACATGGTCTTGGCGTACTCCCGGCACGCGCGGCCGCGCTCCGCGGCGCGCCGGGCGCCCTCCCGCACCACCGCCTCCAGCCTCTCGAGCAGCGACTCCACGTTGGGCGCGAACATGTAGCCGAACTCGTCGTCCACCACGATGCTTCCCTTGATGCTCGGGAACCGCGTGGCCACCACCGGCTTGCCGCACTGCATGGCCTCCATGAGCGTCAGGTCCAGGCCCTGCGGCCGCAGGGTCGGATCCACGAACACGTCCAGCGCGTTGTAGAACGCCTTGAGCTTCCCCGGCGGCACGGCGCCCAGCACCTTGGCGTTGCGGCCCAGGTCCATGTACCGCTGCTCCCACGGCCCCTTGCCGGCGACGAGGAGGTACACGTTCGGGTGGCGCAGCACGAGCTTGGAGAAGGCCTCGTAGAGCAGCGGGTGGCCCTTGTCCTTCACCAGCCGGCCCGACACGCCGAGCACGAGGTCGGCGCCCTTGGGCAGACCGAGGTCCTCCCGGAAGGCGCGGCCGAGCGTGGCGTCCGGCGCGAACTGCGCCTCGTCCACGCCGTTCAGAATGACGTGCGCGCGCCGGCCGGGGATCTGGTACACGTCGCGCAGCATCTCCCCCGTGGAGTCGCTGATGGCCACGTGGTGCGCGTAGCTCCGGAAGAAGCGCACCTCGGACAGCACCCGGTACACCGACTGCCCCAGGCTATGGTTGAAAGACGGCGTCATGGGCTCCTCCTCGCCGCGGGCGAGGTCCTGGTAAATGCCCGAGTGCAGCGCCTCCAGGGAGATGCCGTGCCAGGACACAACAAGGTTGGGCACGCCGCGCGCCCAGCGGTGGAACACGGCGACGCTCTCGGAGTGGATGACGTCGAACGGATCGTTCTCGCCCTCGGCCTCGTACAGCTTCCACGCCTCGTCGCAGCGCCACTGTCCGGGGGAGCCGTCCAGGAAATGCAGCTGAGGCCCGTCGGCGGAGGGCGAGGGCGCGGCCTCGGTGTGCGGCGGCGGGGAGGTGAACACGTGGACGCGGTGCCCTCGCGCGGCGAGCGCCGTGTGCAGCGTGTGCGCGTGCCGCTCCATGCCGCCGGGGGCCGTGGCCACCGGCCACTTCCGCGAGAACACGGCGATCTTGAGCTTGGCCGGGAGGCTTGGACGACGTGAACGGTAGGTGGTTCCACGAGAACTCAATGTCCAGAAGGTCGCCTGCGAAGCCGCTCGCGCTCGGCGAGGAGCGCGAGGTGGTCTTGACCAGGTGGGTGAGCAGCGGGAGCACGACGAGACCGGGAAGGAGGAGCGATGCAGGAAGAGGAGGGAGAGGAAGGGAAGGAGGAGGAGGAGGGAGAGGAGGGAGGGGGAGAGGGAGAGCATGGGGTGGGAGGGACACCTCTGCTTCCTTGGCCTCTGCAGGGAGGTGAGCGCCATCACGTCATGCGCTAGCTTTACCTAGCAAGTCATGCATGAACGCATGCGTGCAGGCATACACGGGAAGATGGAGCAAAGGAGAGGGAACGAGATGGGAATGTGCAGGTTTTTAGGGGCAGTTTAGGAGAGAACTTTTGGAAGGTAGAGTGCTTTGCAGGGTTTTGACTTGGGTGCTCCATGCTTGCTTTCCATGGCTGAAGTTACTTTGGAAGAAGGCCATACAAGGGATGTGATCATCTGTGCTGCTGAATTGCTGGCACTGCTTTGTGTGCGTGAGTTTCATGTGCAAGAGGAGGGTTCGTATCCTCTGCCTGGGCATGTGCAAAGGCAGAGAAGCACAGTAATTTGCCTTTGGAAAATCTTACCCGCCTTTGGATTTTCGAAGAGAGAACTGCTATACATCTTGCGATTTTAGCACTCTGTGATTGGTGAGAGAGAGGAAGAGAGGGTGGGAAGTGAGATTGGGTTAGGGATATAGGGGTGGGGGGTGATATCTGGAGCATTGGATCTTAATCTGATGGCTCAAAAAGTGACTGATTTTCAAGAAAAAATCAGTCGCATGTTGTATAGACACTCCTTACGGCTTCGGTTTACTGTTTGCCTCTGCCTTTGACTTTGAGGCACTAAGGCAGAGGATACGTTTCTTAAAGAGGGGTGTTCTCAATATTCACTGTGATGTGACAAAACCCCTGCTTCACAGCTTATCTTCTCCTACCGCCGTGCTGCTGTGTCGCTCTCCTCCTGCGCACGCCGCCGCCGCCACCTCTCCACCGCAGGAGAGAACTCAAAATACCTTGATCTATGGAAAAAGTAAATGGGAAATTCTGTTGATTTGATCATCACAAAATACCTTGATCTATGGAAAAAGTAAATGGGAAATTCTGTTGATTTGATCATCACATTTGTGCGTCCGCAGTTCTATTCCTTGTTTGGGTCTTTTTACGTTAAATCTTTGTCTCATATTCTTTGACTACCTTCTTTGCTGTGCGTATTCTAGCACATTCGACGAAGCGGGGTTAGTATTCAGCATCGACAAGTTTGCCAGGAGAGAGAGAGAATGGCCATAAGTTTTTTTTTTCTTTGTTTAGAGGAGAACTAGCAGCATGATCGTATATTTACGCGGTTAGATTTATTTCATTACTTGATACAAATTCTTTCTTTGAATCTAGTCCGTTATAATCTGGACCCACCACAATCGATAGTGTAGATCTTTTTATTTTTCCACCAATCAACGTGGAAATTTCTAGATCTTAGGAGTGAACTTTGAAGTGACAATAAAACTTTGAAGACAACATGTCTTGAACAAACACAACACAATCCCCAAAACATAACTTTGACTACTAATTTCTATTTAATATATTTATAAAACCTAATAAAATTATAATATTATGAAAGCACTTTTCGAGATAAACCTACACTTATGATTTCCATGTATAAATTCTAAATATTTGAAAAATATTAATAACCAAATTTTTGAAAGTTTGACGGCATGCATCCGAAAACAACATGTTTTGTGACCCGAGGGATTAATAATATCTATTGAAAAAGGTCAACTTCAGCCTGTATATGGCCATTAACGTAATATTGATATTCGCCCTCATAAAAATATAGTTCGGTTGGTTCACACTCTGTAAGCTGGATGTTGATCCCAAGTAGTCTCTATGATAAACATAAATAAAAAAAAAATGCATCTTGCGTTATTTCTTAGTTCTTGTTTTCCAAATCCAATGTGCACGTGAGAGATATACCGATTTTATTTCTTATATTATGATATATTTCCTTATTTGATAGCCAAGTGTTCGCTTCTCGTAGCCTGGTGTCAAAACGAATTTATCAGGATGTACCATTTTCCTAAGTTTAGTTTTAGGATACGTCAGTGAAACATGAAAACATGGAGTGGCATATATATCATGAAACTCAATTGCGTCACTTATCCAAATCATTTTCGTTGTATTATATATAGTATTTGTTGTGAAGGCACTCATAAAACGTCTCTCCAAGGTATGCTGGGATGCGGGAATTATTCCAGATTCATGTGGAAATTTGACTATTGCTGTGAAATTCCTGCGTTCCAAAAAGATCTGAATTGCAAATCCCCGTTTTCTAATTTGATGAAACACCAAAATGTCCTCCATTGATCAAGTCGAAACTATAATTTGACTTGTGTGCGGCTCAAAGTTTGCTATGTGTGCGCCTCACATGCCTCTTCTATTTAAAATGCTTACAATATTATTTTGAGGCTCTGTTTGGGATACAAGAATTAAATTGTTTTTCTGTAAAATCCCTTTGTTCCAAACAGTAAAAACTCTCTGTTTTTTTTAAAAAAAGCTATTTAAATCCCTTTATTATAATTTGATCCATACAAAAAGAAATATAAATATTCATGTATACAGCATAAGACATACTACACACAATGATGAGCTAGTGGTCTGGTGGTGGGAGCAAGGATCCAAAACCCGCATCGACCGAATCCCGCCACCAATGAATGGTAACCGCCGACACCGAAAAACCAGAAATTTCCCGGCTGAAATTCACAATCAAAATTTTGAATTCCGAATCGTGGGTACCGTAACATCACTCAGAACCGAAAAACTGTGCAAAACCAAAACCGAAAAACATACAAAATGGATAACTGTCGATTGGAATAATGCAAACATTAATTAGAAAGTATTTAATGAAGTAACAATCTTCCAAGTGTTTAATGAAGTAGCAATTAGGAAAAAAAACAGAGAAAACCTTACTAGCTTAACCTTACTAGCTTCACTCTTTGGGGCAGCCCTCTCCTCCAACTCCAAGTACTCAACAACATCTAAAATAATAAAAAATATAAGTTAATGGTAATAAATAATAACTTGACTAGCATACTAAAAACAATAATGGTGTAGCAAGTCATACCAATATATTGTCGAGAAACGCGAAGATTGTGCAATGTACTCATTGGTATCATAGAGTACAAGTCCTTCATATTAAGTTAGATAGGCTTTGTATTGATCCCAAGTGTATAAACCATGGGCATGTTCTACCTAATAATTATAAACTTGTTGGTAATACTTAGATTTCACCCACTGATAAACCATTCTTGTATTGTTGTTGAAGGGTACAAGACCGTAATAGGCAGTAGGATAAGGAGAAATATCTGAGATATGAGAATCATCACCAGAAGGTAATAGGTTGGCATCTCGATGTCCATAAGTCCGAATAGACCTTGAGCTAGCATGGGATTCATAGAAAGAAGAGTCATATGGCCGAGAATGATCTTGTTTGCGACCCTTACCCCTCTGGTAGGTCTTATGAATTGTTCTTGAAGCATGACAACCATGGTCTTCATCCTGAGTAGCATGCGTGAAATTTTTCTCGCAGGTGAATTCCAATAGTTGGTCTTGTACTACATCATGAGCTGTCCCACCATTAACACCATCATCGAATGATGGAGAGCTACTATCACCATACTCTTGGTATTGTACTTCATCAGATGACAGATTTTCTGTTTCTTCATCACTTCTCGCAATATCCTTCTCAATGGCCTTTTTCTTCTTCTTATCAGGCACTAGTTTCCTTGTTTGTGTAAGTGAGGCAAAGTCCACAGCCAATTTTTCAGTTGGCTGGCTATAATATTTTCTTTTCTCAAGATGACTCTTGCTAATATTTTTCTTTGTCCATTGCTTCAATGGTTGATCATATAGTACTTTATCCCGTTCCTTCTCAGGGATGACATCAACTATAATTGTGGATAGCATGGGGGGCTCACCTTGCTCGTCTAGTACGGGATCCGATTGTATTATGGAGCTATCAAGCCACTCATGGATTGGGTTCTCTCTGTCGTACATAGTGGTATTAATTAGATCGCCAAAAAGATCTACATCCCTATCTTCATTTCTAGTCCCATGCTCTTGCAATCATAGCCTTAGATTGTAGTGGATATATACAAGTTTATGCAGTTTCTTGTACCCAAGACGGTTCCTCAATTGTGTATGCAGCAAAGCAAATGTGCTCCAATTACATTCACATCCACTGGAGGAAACACATTGTGAAACAATTTACAAGACATATTTTTGTAGTATTTGTGTCTCCGCTCCAAACGTCATCCACCATGTTACTACAAGTCACATGAAAATTATATTAAACTCGTAGTAAAGGTTGATTTTCTATGTATATGATAGCAACATACCTGCAGTATGTCGAGATGCACTAATGTAAGCCTCATTTGAAGCAAATAGGCCTCGTCGATTACGATAGAATTCTACCTCGCCTAGAGCCTCCACTGCTTCCTCGGGTGTATCGGCTATTCTTTGAATTGCTTTTGTCAGGGAAACGACGAGGAATGGATTCTTCGCTAAACCATATAGGTTCGCTAAACCATATAGGTTGTGGCTCTGCGGGTTTAGCAACGATGCTGTCCAAACACACGTACAATGTTAGAAGAAAAGTACAACAAATATAATTTATGTGTTAGGATTTTTGAAACTATCTACTTACCTGGAATCATATAGGTGCGGTTCTTCATCATTGTAATTCTATTATTAACTACCTCCATAACATGATTATAGGTAGCATCATCTTCTTTCTATACATCTTCAAGTTCAAATTTGAGCTCATGTGTTTTTCCAAAAATTCTTGCCACTGTTGCGAGTTTCTGCTGGTCTACAAATCTTAACCGTCAATAAATTTGTTGTACCACTTTAATGACCCAATGCACACGGGACCACCATTGTCTACATGTGAGACATGAATACATGTATTCTCCTTCTTCGGGCGTGCACAAATGGTTGGAGCTCCACACATCCGACACCATCCACTTCATAAACTTGTCTTTTCTATCTCAAAAAATTTTCAATAAAATAAATGTCATTCCAAACCTTGTGGCGTTTGGACGAACTATCTCTCCTTTAATTTATTGTCGCATTTCACTATAGAGGCGACTGTGGCTATATAAGAACCGACAAATCCTCTTGACCATCTTGACAACTCCAACAACCTCCTCAAACTGGCCAATATCCTTTAACATGAGGTTGACGGTATGCGCTGCACAAGGCTGCCAGACTAAAGTATGATACTCTTCAATTACCAGTTGATATGATTTCTTATAGTTTGCACCATTGTCAGTCATAATCTGCATAACATGTCGAACTTCAACTTCTTTCACAACTTTACGTATCTCACAATACAGAAAGTCGGCATTTTGTATCTCACCAGTTGCATCCACTGACTTATGGAAAAATATTCTTCCATTGCAGTACAACATGAAGTTAATAATACTCATCTGTGTAGGTCATGTCCATAAATCACACACCAGTCATCTTTGAACTGTGCTACATACTGTTTTATATTTTGTTCGTTAGCATCAAGATATGACCTATCGATTTCATGGCCTCTTGGTGACTCCACGTCTTCACTAAGTTTTTGTGTCTCTTTGATGGAAACACGAAAATAAGGGCAGTCGGCCTTTTTCCTAGGAATGTCATTACTATGGAACCACTTAGACCAAAATTTCTCAAGTTTTGACTTTGCGCCTCCACGAAGTACTGTATCAATTGGAGGGATGCCTGACCTGCCAAAATATCAGAATCAACTCTCATGGACTGTGACCTGCCAAATATCCTAGAAATGGCACCACTTTCTTTGCCACTTTCACTTCCCCTACTACTTCCACTGCCACCTCCATGTTCAAACATTGCACTCCTGGCTTTTGCCCTTTGTTGGAGCTGATATACCTCAAATGACTCTCGGCGAGCCCATTCCATCTGCATTTCCTCGTCATCATCGAAGACATCTTGAGATGATGGACCACGAGCTACAGGTTCTCTTGCAGCTTGCTCCATTCGCAGTCGTTCATCTTTAATAGATTTCTTTCTTACCTTCGTTTTTTCAAGACTTGCCAGCATGTGCCTTCGGACTTCCGCCGAAACCCCACTGCAAGCAACAATATCTTCGTGCTTCCCAGCAAGATGTTCTTTTAGGCGGGTGACACCTCATCCTGATTTCGAAAGATTATAATATCTGCACTTCCAACTAGCACCTCCTAGTCTTTCTTCATACTCCCAAACATTGATAGATTTATGAGCCATCACCTACAATAATCCATACATAATGAAAAATGGGTCAAGGAGCTGACTTCTTTGTTAATTCTCACTTTGACAAAACTATCATTTTCTAAGCATCTGTGTAATGACGCGGAGGACTAATCGGTATTGTTTTTTCAATCAGCGAGTGGTCCTTTTAACCTATTGTAAACGTCAGCGCTTATATTGTTGTTAAAGTACCTCTCCGAAACTGAAGTTAATTCTGATTCCAAGTTCTGAGTGTGACTATATTTCCTGAAATGGAACACCTTTGTCTTTATTAAAAAGTTGAAGAATCCATTTTTAGGGCTTGATGTCTTGAATTTTGATGATGACAAAATTTGTGGAAATATTGTAGATGGAATATATTTAGTTCATTACTCTGTGTGATATAATGGACAAGGATCCTGCTGATATCTACTTTTTATATATGGTTACATACACAAGGAGGTGAATGAATCTAGTGCTTGTTTTGGTTGGTCAGGTGACAAAGAAGCTCAGGATAAGAGGAAGCTAGTTAGTAAATGGAGACCAACAACCAAAGACACATTCAAGAGAACTTACCGAGTTCGTTCAAAGGAAGAAGGCCGACGCCGTTGCTGCTGCGCTTCCTGCTGCCGCCGTCGCTGCCGCTTCTCCCCGGGTGCTGCTAGCCTGCTACTGCCTGCTGCTGCTTGGAATGCAAATGGAGAGGGGGAGGGAGGCAAGAGGGAGGGAGCAGGCAGGCACAAGAGGGAGGGAGACAAGAGGGGGAATGCACATGGTGAGCGTCTATCCTGGACAAGCAAACAGCAAGAGGGGTCATGGGGGAGAGGGCATCCTATGTGAACAGCAACAGGGGGTCAAGGGAAGAGCATCCAATGCTATGAAGAAGTCGAAAAAAAATCAACTTTGAATGTTTTTCGGCTAGGATTTTCCCTCCCGGGATCTGCCGGTAGATCCGGTTACCAGTGGTAACCGCCGATAATCAGCCGGTTTTTTTCACTAGGTGGGAGTGATGGTGTTTGTACCCATCAACTCGGGTGTGATTCATAGGATTGACACGGACTGTCTTATTTAATCGAAGTACACACATGTGTTTTCAATGGAAAAGCGTATGTTCGCAGTCCATAAGACCTTTATCGTGAGTTAATACAACAGAACAATGAGAAAAATAAAAAATAAAAAAGCTTTATGGACCAGGAGGGCAGGCTTAATTACAAACACTACTAGCACATTCAAAGGGAATGGATCGATCCGGTCGGCTCGGCTATGCCCGCGATCCACACCAAGAAGGGGTTAAGGGGTCGCTCTTTGATTGTTCCGTGGCCCTCATGACCCATCGGATTATAAGGGTCGACCTTACATCGCTTGTACAGAGCAAAGAAGAACATGTCGCCTTGGTGGGCTAGACTGCGCCGCCGCCTGCCGCTTTGTCCGGGCGAGGAGGTCGTCGTCACCACCGAGGCCGCCCGAGAGCTCGAGCTTGTTCCGCTTGGCATCTCACGGATCTTGGAGAAGTCCATGGAGTAGTCCGGCATGGCACCGTTCTTCATGTTCCACTCCGAATGCTCGCACCCAATCCGTCATCCACCCCACCACTCCCCTCCGCCTCGCAAGAAATCAGCCATAGACACCTTCTCGGACTGATCTAGCCATGAATCCTCCGCGCAAATCAAACCTAGCTAGCAGCACCATTGCCAAGAACCTCTTGGTTTCTTGGCGGTTTAGCTAAAGAAAGCAAAATCTCGACTCATGTGATTTTCGCTCCACTTTTCGTGAACTCAACTGCCGTAAAGGGATGGCCAAAGACTAATTAAAACTTTTGCATCTTCTTCTTATCGGATTAAGCAAGGATTCGACGGAAAGAGAAGCTTCGCTCCCCTCCTTGTGTGTCCGTGTTCATGTGAATCCTCTATTGCTGTACAACACATACACACCCACACAAAAATCACACTAGTCTACTTCTTTCCTGTGTGAAATTTGTAGCGACAAGGAGCAAGAAACCACTCCAAAGTCTAGGTGAAAATTACTTCAAGAAACAGAGAAAATGATGATTCTTCCCAAGTTCGGGAGGAACGAGGGAATGGGAAGAATTGCTCATACATACCTCCTTGCGGTTCTCCATCTCTCTCCTCTCTCTCTCTCTCTCTCTCTCTCGTGGCGAGCCGTAGATCTTGCGCCATCGCCGTCGCGCCAGCAGAGAGCGTGGAGGCTGGCGGCCGGGGCGTGCTTTGCGGTTGTGAGAGCTGCTCGGGCGAACGCGGTGCGAATGGGCATGCGTGTGGTGGGTGGGCGGCGCGCGCGCAGTGGAGGTGGGAGAGCGGCGTGGTGGAGACGGCAGCTGCGCCATGGTCGGGTGAGGAGATTCTTCCGTGGACTAGCTCGGTCGAGGACGAGTAGGCAAGGGAAAATCCGCGAACGACGGTGAGAGATGGGTCGCTCCGTGCGATCCAACGGTCAATAGGTTAATGGACCTTTATCTCTATTTTTTATGGATCGCACCTCTAATCTATTTGCTTGAAAATTTAGAAACGGTTAGGTTATCCAATGGATCGATCGAACCATTCTCACCCTATGGAAACCCCCAAATTAAGATGATCGCGCGAATCGCCCACCGCTGCGTGGGGCCATACAAGGAACGCAGCACATTGTCCGTCGTCACCACGCACGAAGCCGCTGGCAACGCCCGTCGCCATTGCTCAAGATCGTCGATGTTTGCCATGCCGGCCGAGCCGAGCGCGACGTGTGGTAGCACATCTCAAACGGCTTCACCGCGTCGCGCGCGGATGCCGCTCGGGTCAGGCGAACGCCTGAGCAAGGCAGATGTCTGAGCGCGGCGTGGTATACGCGCCACGGTGCTCAGCGTGATGCGTCGTCCGCGACGGACGTTGAGGTCGAAGGCACAAGAAGAACTATATGCTCTTCTCCCCGTGTCCGCGGGTTGCTCTTCTCCCAATTCTATTGTTTTCGGTGCTCTCTTCTAATTTGCATCGATATGTAGATTGCAGCAAGGAAGCACCAAGACAGAATCTTCGTAACCAATTGTACATATATAAACTATATTATAGGATATATAGCATAAAATTAGAGTTGTACTCGGTTTGAAGTTCGAATACATGTGTATTAATTTGTTACCCACCAAAATCAATGGTGTAGATTTTTGTTTTTTTATGCTGATTAAAGTAGTAATCAATGGTGTAGATTTTTCTTTTTTTATTATGCTGATTAAAGTAGTAATTTTTACCACTTGAGAGCGAATGTGGTGGCTTTTTTCTCTGCTTTAAGAAGATGACTAGCAGGTAGCTTGCACATCCTGGTGGTCAGCTAGATTTGGTACAAACTTTTAAATATTTTTAAAGTAACAAACTTTTTAATATAAAAGGTGGTGTTTTAGAATATCTTATATATATTTTGTAGGACATTTGGAGTTTTAACATAAACATTCGAATCCTTAGAAAAAGAGATAAAAAATTGGCAAAGTTTAAAGCTAAAATACATCTTGAGAAATGCTTTATTTAATATAAATTCAAATGCACCTTCACGAGTAAAATAATGTTCTTTTCATGCAAGTCTCCTGTCGTTTTGATCTTATCCAGTCATGTGGCTGTCATTTTTGCTTAGCTGGTGACAGAGATGCTCTTAGCTCCTCGGTACATTGCCGCGGCACGCTCAGGATACCGTCATTTTTTTAGTTCCAAAGCATGCACGAACCGTATGTCATGGTGCCTTTTCTCTTTATTTTTTTTTCTAACCAAGAAGACAGAGAGATACACGTGTGAAACAAGATTGTTGATGAATTGCTATCGATATTTGTGACTAAATACGAGGACATGGCTCTTGAGATCATGCAAGTAGAAACACCGGTTTTAGACAGTTCGATCTTCCGAGAGAATAACAATCTTACTCCGTGTTCTGCGACGAATGGGATTATAAGGCACAACAAGCCATCGAAACTAAAAATATTATCAATGGTTTCGCCGTGTTCGGTCTCTTCTCCCTCGCATGTCGACACCACCCTTTATAAAACGTCGAAGGGATGGTAGTTTGAAACGTCGAAGGGTCACCCGATCTTCTCGACGAGGATCAAAGTTTTTACAAAGGAAGATATGGTTCTCAAAGATATAAGTGAAGCTTCTGAGAATTACGCTACTCAAGAATATAAGCGAAGAGCAATGCGCAATAAATTTCAGCAAGAATGAGAGTAGACAACTAGTAAATATTACTAGAGAACTACTCTAAAAGATAGCGGGCTTAGAATTTATAGCCTCAAACTTGACTTTTGTCCAGCACTCCACCTGGATTTGAATCCATAATGAACTTAGAATTAGAATCAGATTCGAAATTCCAATTTATGGGTGCTGAAACTTGTCGGCTCGAACACACATAGAAGGAGGCCAAATTTGGACTTGACCAAAACAGCAAAGTTTGAGGTCTCGTTATAAGCTTTCCAACAAATCAAAGAACACCTAAATCGGAGTTCGAACACAAAAGTTATGACCAATTTACAGAACAGTGTACTAATTGAACTCGGACTCGACGAAAATTGATTCAAGAACCGAATTTGATTTTGGGATTTTTGGTTTTATGATAGAAACTAGGAACAAGCTACACAAAGAAAACACTTAGATCAGCACTAAACAAAAAATTTAAATAACTAAAACCTAACAAAACTCACAAGAAATAATAGATTGAAACTAGGGTTTGGAATTTTTGTGTTGCAATTTTTGGTTTATGGACTCTAGGTAGTAAGAACAGAAAAGAAAAATTAATCTAAACTAGGGATAAGTAATCCTACCGAGTCAACCGCATTCTGATACCAAGATGATACGGGATCGCCCGATCTTCCTGACGTAGGATCAAGGATACTCACGTGAGGCTTGCTGAATCGTAGTGATCCCCTGTTGCCAATGCAAGGACTAGCACTCTATAATTCGTAAGAACACACGTGTTGATCTCACCGACCACCAAAGTGAAGATCTACCGTGCTCTCAATTCCCAGCGAAAAGATTGAATGGTCTTCATAACTCCCAATCCCCCTCAAGTGTGTTCGACACCCCTTGGAAGAACAGGAGCATTGCAAAGCAATATGTTATTTCTCAAATAAAATTGTCTCTCCCAAAGGGCACGAATACATGAGTATATATGACCCTAGGGTTGGCCACAATTCATCCAAACTGACTCCAACTCATCCCTACGTAGTATTGGACTCAAACTCACACAAAAAGAAAACCTAAATTTACAACCATCACATTGTTTTGGTCATAGCGTGTGACTGTAAGGTTTCGAGGTGGCACCATATCCATTGTGGGCCTTAGAATAAGCTTTCCAACAAGTACAAGAGCACTCCCAATCGGACTCAGTTTGTGAAAGTTATGACCTTTTATTACAAGTCTGTGGCTGTCCCAACCGAATCAATTGAGTTGTGAGTTGATTCCAAGTTTGATTTCGTTAGACTTGTCGGAGGCCCGAATGGGCTTGAAAATCTTATCCAAAACTTGGACTTTGGACTCTTGGGCTTCTCCTTTTCCCTCCGGCGCATGAGCTTTTCCCACCTTCCTCTCATGTGCTTGGTCGCATGTATAGCCGCTACACCCTTGTGCTCCTCCATTGCTTTGGCCCCGCCTCCTCTCGGTTCCAAAGTCTTTACAATTGATAAACGAGAATGCACAATGTATTGGCATGAGGTAGTATCCAATTCTCATTAGCAAAAAAACTCTTTAAGAAACAAAAGCACTTATTGGTTTAGAAGCTTGGCTCTTGCCCCAGTCATTGGACCTTTAGGTACATCATGAACATTGTCCTCATACACACTTGGAGAGTTGGAAGAAGTAGTGGTAGTAGGGATGTCCTCATCATCCTCATCTTCTTTACTAAAAGCGTCCTTGGCTTTCGATAGCCTAAAATGTGCTAAACAAATAATACAACGTATATGCATGGTATATATATTTGTCATTCACACTTCTTCCGTTTAGCACATTATGATTTTCTAAAAGTGTACTAAACAAAGAGAATGTATATGCATGATATATGTACGAATCAATTGTTGTGTCATTCTCGTTGTTTTGCACAAAATAATTAGCATAACAGCAGCCATATGATGTATTTGGTATATACATTGCAATACTTTCATTCACATCAGCTGGCGTCTCCTGTATTACCCCAACAACAGCCACTCTAAATTCAGGCGTCACATCGCTCTCTACCTCTAGCTTGCCAATGATCCCAAGGACAAGTTTGTCCTGGCACGACCCCTTAATCAATTTCACTTTTTGTGTAGTACATCGCCGAATTTCGCGTCGAACCTTCTAGGCCAATTTTCACTCCGCCGTCGATCTCCTTCACGGTGAGTTTCCCGAACCGACCACGCCACCACGTGTTCCTCGGAGATTTCTACCCTTCCTCACCTCAATTTGTTCAATTTTGTACCGTGGAGTGTTGCCATCGATGTCGCCATTTTGCCGCCGATTGATGTGGAGCCGCGTCTCGGACCATCTCCGACCTTTCGCTGGCCATGAAGTTTCCCCATGCCTGTGTCGCCGTGCTCACCTCCGCTTACTCCCGGCCTCGATCGCCATCGCCGACACCGCAGCGATTGCCGCCACGAGCCGCCACCCGTTGGTAAGGCATACCCATGGGGTCCCATTTTTGTAGTTTGCCACCACTCTGCCGCCTACCTTGCCGCGCCGCCATGGCCGATCAGCCCGAATGCTCGTTTACGTTCTATGAAGCTCTCTGTTTCTCTTGTGTCTATGACTATGAGGTCCCACTAGTCAATGACTCATCCTTTCCTTCCTAGCTTCTCTGTTCTTTTTCTATAGCTAGAGGTCCCACATGTCATGCTGTTAGTATTCCTTCACTAGCATCTGTAACATGTGGTCAAGTGTTGTTTCTTTAATCAAACCGATTAAGTGAATTCCAGAATAGTAAACTTTATCTTTTTCTATCATTTCTTGTGAGGATCGAACTTCCGGACGTTCGTTCTCCTTCATACGAACTCCGATTCCACTGATTCTCATTTCTAAATTCATAACCTTTCTTTTGGTACTAATTTGATAAATTTTGGATTTTATTTGGATTTATTGTGTTTATTTGTCTCGTTTTGCACGTATAGAATCTAGTGTTTCTGAAGCCAGCTCGGATCAGTTTGCCGTCTGCAAGAGTATTTCTATCATTCAACGAAGGCAAGTCATAGACCTTGATCATTTTGTACCTATTTTGCAAAAGTATATTGTTTTATATCAACATGCATTGCTAATTTTATACCAACTGTTTTCGGGAGTAACTAAATACCTATTCGACAGTATGACACCTTGATAAATTGTGAATGCATGTTTCCTTTGAAACCCTAGAAATGATAAGTTTAGTTGGACATATTTTAATACCAACATGGGAGACATAGATAATGTTTAGTCATGCTTTAGTTGTATGATGGGTTCCGATTCACATTGATAATCATGAAAATTTGACTTAATGATATATATGGAATTATGGCATGACCATCGTTATTAAAATTTATTATGACATAGCAAGGGTTGTCATTTGGTGGTTAAACAAAAATGATTTCATACTCAGGCGAATGTTTGTGCAGCAAAGGGGATGATTTGGGATGTGGTTGTCTCGCCTGAGTAGTCACTAAGAACTTAACTTTGTGTGTCATTGATCTGAATCATACCGTACAGGATAGGGTGGACCTGGGTAATTAATTAGTGTTGCCTTGATTTTAGTTCTGTTTTGGTGGAAGTGTGAATCCTGGGTTAGACATTCACACTGGCGTAAGAGGGGGCTGGTCGACTGTGGTGTTGTTTTATGAGATGGATGTTGTGAGTTGTGGAGCCAGTCGGAGGCAAAACATTAGCGAGCAGAATTGGGTTAAGGCATAGCTTTGTAAAAATCTTGTGACAATTGTTTAGTCGTACACCTTCGGAAGTGTGTCAGACGGACATTATAAACTGATTATCTCTTATGGGTCAAGCTGTACAACCTCTATAGAGTGTTAAAAACTATTCGAATAACTGTGTCCCCTGTTATGGACAATGTCTGGTGATTTCACACGAGGGGTAGATTTTCTTAAAATTATTGGAATGGTTTGGTTGGGATTCGAGGAGTTAGATCTGGTTGATGGTTGAGAAGTGAATGGGTGTTCACGAGTTGTTTCAAAGAATTTGTCTACTTATGTATTTAATCTTTCAAATTATGTTTTTCGATCTATTTATTGTATTTCTTTAATATTGTTTTATGCTAAAATAACCATAAAGCTATCCTTATTCAAGCCTTACATGAATACTATTTGCATAAATTTTCCTCGACTTCTGAGTACTTTATGTACTCACGGCTTTGCTATTGTTGATCACACGAGGAAGAATCGTAGCAGAGTTCCATGAGGAATACCGTGAAGACCATACGAACTAGGTGCGCTCTCCACTCGATTGCTGTGGGCATATCGGATAACTACTACAAGAGTTTCTTCCGTTGCAAGTTTATTTATTTGTTGTTAAGCCCGTGTGGTAAACTCTATAAAACTTTGACCATAAAGTCTTGCTTCTTATTAATAATAATTTGCTTATTTCTTAGTTATTTCGTTGTTTGGACATGGTTTCATCAATGTTTTTGGTTTCATCAATGTTGGCATGTGTGAACTAATTACGATAATGAGGCTAGTTTAGAATACATAAAGGATTTGGATTCGAAATCCGGGCACCGACAGCTCGGGAACCATTCGTTCATGCATGACACTGGAATGTACTGCTTCATGCATGGAAGTGCCTGGGACATCAAGGATTTCATCAAACCGCTTCGCCATCAAATGCGATGTCTCTGTCACCACTGTTAGAAAGTGTTCTGACCATTGGGCCTTTATTTCTGAAAATCATGAAACTGATGCAGCCTAGGTTTTTACTTAGCTCTTGATGTCGAGTTAAGATAGTGCCTTCCATTAGGTATTGAATCCTTTGTCACTCATTGAAGTGAGCTCCAATATTTCCATCTTTTGTGCCAGACGGGCCACCAGTTCGTTTTTTTGCTGTCATTTTATGGGCAACTCCTTAAGTTGTAACTACTTCCAGTTGTTCAGTTTTCTTTTGTAGTAGTACTACTTAAGTTGTAACTCCTACCTTTTCTACGAATGGCAGAGTTCTCCTGCCCCGATTTCAGTAACAAATTGTTTTCTTCTTTTTGTAAGTATGCTCTCGTCTCCCCATAAATTATGTTCTCAACATGTTGATCTTCAGTTGACCTACTCGTCTACCCACGTTCTTGAAAACATGATTGTTGCGCCCCGGGCGATTAAGTGATCCAGATTTCGAGGATGAATTGAACAAGCTAGGTATCCAGGGCTCCCCTGTGCGGTAGTAATGCTATGCACTGATTCTGTCAGAGAAAGCCGGTACTGCTTGATGCAATCCGATCTCTGAACTCAGTCGACAGCATCTGGGAGACTGGGACTGACTGATCAGAGAACCTGTGTTCGTGGGCTGATGTTGTAAAGGGTAGAGGGGGGATTGTGGGTTGTCATGTGTTTGTGGGACCGGCTGTGTAAAACTGGGCTGACTCTTAGTAGGTTATGGACCTTAAATGAGTATAAGAATGAGAAAAAAAAAAACAAAAGAAAGCAGAAACATGGAGCAACAGCATATCGACATTCACGTTCACCAATATTTCAATACCCGTGCGTTGCTACGAAAAGCAAAGAAAAATCATGGCAACCAATGTGATGAACAAACAAAAGAGCACCGACTTAGCATACAATATATCACATTGATGGTGTTTGATACATGCCCTCACAATTGCAAATATTACTCACTTCAAACTGATTACAATTTTCCTTCGCTATAAACTTACTCCAACTCAAACGCTAGCCAATTAAAATGATCAGTTTGATTCCCAGTCGATAAAACTGACTACCAAACACAGAATTTCAATTTTTCTAGAAGCAAGTACTTCGATTACTTCTCTGCAAGCCATCTCCAATTCATACCACCGTGAGAAGATATGTTCTACATGGATGCCATGGGATGTCTGTTTGGAATTCATATTTTTTTTGGCAGGAATCAGTACAATTCCTCCCTTCCAAAAACGAAAAGACATGGGGATGGAATTCATTTGGTTGTCAAACATAATATCCTCTTTCATCTTCTGTCAAGATACCACACTCCAAGCACTAACCACACAATGGTGATTGAACTTGATTAAAATGCTTGAGTTGTATGACCTTCAAAAAAAAGAGAGAAAATCGTAATTAGCAACCAAGGTGAGCACAACAATGTAGAAATAAACAAGATATTGATCTAAAACTGCCCATATATATTAAGGAAACAAACTCATCAACTCATCGTCACAAAAAAACTCAATTTTGATCAAATGAGTTCTTATTACCAACTCTATCTATGCCAGGAGCAATATAACACCATAAACAGCCACTCAACCTTGAAAAAACCATTTTCTAGTTACTCCCATGAAGGCCTTTTATGTAGTCGGACGAGAGTGCTGCCATTTATTAGCCTTGAAAATTAACTTTGTATATCTCTGTACACAATTGTTATATGAAGCAAATAAATATAATACTTTTCAAGGTCTAAACAATCAAATTTGGTAATATAAAGTTACTATTTTCCACATACATCAACTGGAAGCAATTGATCCTAACACTATATGACATAAGATTGTTTGCTGGTCACAGCAAACACCACCAAGAAACTTTGTCCTAGACTTACTGAAGCATGTAAAGATGATCAAGGTGCCATCAAAATAGAACCTATTCGACCACTTAGAGCCAAAAGATGCCCATATACGGGAGCTCACCTGGTGCGGGAGCTCACCATGTTTGGAAGAAATAGCTTTAGAAGGATGAATCTTATGTTAGCATCAAAGGTAGTGATACTTCTCATTCTGATGAAAGAGATGCTGCAATCAACCTTTGCACTGGACATTGGTAATGACCAAAGTTGGCAAGACGGTCACATCTTCTCTCGATTTGATCAATCTGAAAGAACATCACACAAGAACCATCGGCATTGGAACATCATGCTAATCACTGAAAGTAAAAATACTAAGATCTACTCAATAAAAGTAATTGAATTCGCAGAGATACTTTCCGACGAACCTGGCCATCTTGATATCATGGCATTCCAGGTGCCAGCCTCCGGATCTTTTACGCACACCAGCACCTTTTCTTCTATTAGAATTGAATCGATTTAGTTTCAGCAATATGCCACTAAAAGAGAACAAGATACAGATCAAAGGAACAAATTAAGTTAGCCCCATAGCTAGCGTATAATAAATTGTTAGTATCAAGATGCCACACTAATCCTCCACACTATCAGACAATCCAACGAATATCAAATAATACCTGCTCGATCAACGAGGTGTCGGTGTTATGATAACGCAAGCCAAGACACCGCTGGGGAGCTCTGCTCAATGAAGCCGCAACCACAAGCAAGCTTCCGGACCATTGAATAAGACACCGGTACTTAGACATCACGACAATACAGAAAAGAAAATATTATATATTTGACATGGAAGTTGGCTTAAGGTTTGAAATAACCATTAATGTGAAATGGCACGACTATAAACTTTTAAAGGAAAGTTAAGAGTATCTAAAACCAAATGTTCCAAAACAGTAAGTTATTAGTTATTTTATCACAGCAGCACACGACTTTCAAATCACATACCAGAGTAGGTATTAATACGTTGCAGCCAATGTATCAACCACTCATAGTAAAGTAGTCTAAATTTTGACTAAGTGCAGGGCCAGCACATGTCCTCGAAGAGGCGGTGGGCGAGGTCAACGTCGCCGCAGCGCATGCATGCCTCCGGCACGGCCTGTGGACAAAACTCAACCATAATACATCTATCAATCAATCGGATTAAATTTTGTCATGCTAATCTGCAAGAAATGACACTGACAGCTCCTAGCAGCTCCTAAAATCATCTTCAGTGTCATTGTGCAAATTATTACACGGACAAAACACTTTCCAATCTTAGCAGCTAATCAAAATCATTGATCCTTTATGGGACAATATAACTACCTCCATCAGAGCACATCTCTACCAAGGTAAAAAAAATCACCACGGTTCTCCACGGGGGAAGAAAGGAAAAGGAGCAGCAGATGGAGATTGCCTGGTTTGCGGGAGAAAGAGTAGAAGTGGGGTGCTAGTCGGGAGGAGCAGAGAAGATACGACGCCGATGAAATCCTGCCGCCGTCCGAACGGCAAGATCGTAGATGAGGCATCATCTCCATTTCTTCCCATTTTGGCTCTCCGTCTCCATCCTTCTCTCTAGGCATATGCTCCATTGTGTCTTGGTATAGAACTTATGCACTGTAGAAAATAGAGCAACATAAAAATGTAATATTTATACCCAGGTAGAAAAGGGAACAACATTAAAAAAAACACGAACCTGGAGTTCAGGATGGAATCGATCAACCATTAGGGTGGACTTTTACTAAATCAGCTGGAATTGGATGTGATTCGGGGAGGATGAGCTTGGCCTTGAGGCAAAGAGATAGGAGGGGGAAGGTGGGGATATGTGTTGGTGAAGCACAAGGAGGCGACGGGGATTGTTGCAGTCGTCGATGGCAGTGGCGAGGGAGGCTAGGGATTCATCGAGGGAGAATCGATAGGAGGAGAGAGCGGCCTCCGTGGTGAGATTGGCAACGACGAAGCGGGAGAGGAAGGCGGCGATGGGGAAGGTGTTGACAGTGGGGAAGGGTGAGGGAGCCGCTGCTGGACCGCAGGCGTGTAAGGCACTCGCTGCTGCCGCCGAATCGCCTCGGGTCCGCTCAGCCATGCTGTCGCCGTCCAGGACAAAGGGAGGAGGGCGGAGAGAGATAGTAGAGGAGAGGAGGAGCGCGGGAGGGATGACGGCATGGGGGAGGAGGTGGGGCAGCGGTAGGGCGTCGAGAGCGCGCCGCCTTGGGGGTGGGATCTTGGCAAGATCCTTGGTCGTCGCTGGAGCAGAGAGGGAGGGGGCGCCAAGGACCGGCGGCGCGGGGACTGGGGTGGGAATTGGGGCCCTTAGCCGCCGCTGGAGTGGAGAGGAGGGGCGCCAAGGACTGGCGGTGCAGGGAGTGGAGAGGAGGGACGCCAGGACCGGCGGCACGGGGAGTGGAGAGGGAGGTGCAGGACCGGAGGCGCAGCCGCGCAGGGAGCGGAGGAGGGGTTTTGGGTGGTTGCGGTCTCGCGAAAGAAGCGGGCAACGACAACAGTGGGGCGGTTGGAAGTAAAGACGGTGAACGAGGAAGGAGAACGGACTGTGACGCGGTCACGCGGGCGTGGTGCAGGCCTCCCACGTTAGCTGATCTGGTCCGTCGGTCAACCGGCGATCCGACGGACACGAACGATGGTGGAAGACGAACGACAATAAATTTTAATATTTAAGTAGCCTACTACCGAGTTCAAGTTCTCTTTGCTCGGATTTGAGTCTCTTCTTAATTAAACTGATATTCAGTTCCTCCTAGCTATCCCATATTGTTTTTATGCGTTCAAAAAAAAAAAAATCGCTCAGTGCGCTCTGTAGGTACCAAATATATTTTTTTATAGCACTGAGTTGCTACTATGTATAAACGCTTGGTCTGCAATGGCCAATTTTTTTTAAGAAACAACTTATTACAATCGAGTAGTATTTATTCTGTTGGCAACAATGACATATGGCCTAACTCACCCTGCACACACCCTTGACACACACAACAGAAGAACCTATTGGGCAAACACAAGAAAATAGACAAATCGGAATCACGACGTGATATGGTCTTTTAGAATCGATTACAATGGTTTTCGTCATCAGTTGATGCCCAAATACCAGTATTAGCTAGTTGGAACCACGTTGCTCCGGACTCCGGAGGAGACCAGAATATAGACCACACGGCGGTTGCAGCAGATTGTAGGTACGAGTGTATCCCAATGTGCGCCGTTTGGAATGAATCGGGCTGTGGCCGGACAGAGATATGTTGATCACCATTCTTGCCCCCACGATATCTACATGATACAACTACAATTATTGTCCTCTACCCAACCCTTTGATCAATGATAAAGCAAATATTTGGCTTATCCTTTATCTGGGACAACTTACAAAAATCTGGCAGAGTAGCTGTATCCGGCTTAATGCAGGTGAAGAACATGAAAACAGTAATGTCCCAACTAAGCTCCATTCGGAAGTCAGAACTTATTAAATCCATCTTCAACGCCAGCTGCATTTGGGTTGACACTTGGCATTCGCCCGCCGCGTTCATGCACGCAAGCCGTGCAATCCAGCCCATCGATCACGGTACGGCTTACAATATCTTTAGTGTATTGAATTGATTTATACTAATAAATAGGACCCACGTTATATTAAAAAATCATAAAATAATAATATCATCTCACAACCGCACTCTCTCCTATGTAGTTATTTAATGCTCATATGATTTGTTTAATGCTTTGAATCGACTTAGGGCATGTACAATGGTACAGACAGTTGCTGTCTATAGCAACTCTCTATATCACCTGTAGACAGCACTAAAGACAGCTCACACAATGGTACAGACAGTTGCTGTTTTTTTAGCTGTCTTTATAGAACACACAATCTTTAATGTTTTTCTTGTTTCTCGTGATACAGTCGGCTACAGGATTGTAGACATCAACTTTCTCTCTCTTCATTCTCTTTCACCCATCTCGTAAAAAATCCTACATAGCAGTGACTATAGACGGCTAACATAAACCTATTGTACATGCTCTAAGTAGAGTCCGGTTCCATGTATTTTTTTATTGGAATCGACTCCTCCAATATATTGAATTGATTCAATGCTTTCTCTCTTCATTTGAACCGACTAAAATACAATATTGGAGATGGTCAGTTCCTACAGTTTCTTTCACCGCCGATTAATTTGCGTGTTTAGTTGTTTTCCATCTCATATCTTGCTCTCTTCACCAATGCAGTTGGAAGAGAACAATTGGAATTTGTCTCATACCATGTCTGCTTCCTACCAGAAATATATTATCCGTTACGTCCCCAAGTGTGTCAGCCACTCATCCAAGTCTACCCCAAAGGTGTCGGTGCGCTGCACAAGGCGACATTGCAGTACCGCGCGCTAGCTGCACGTACAGATCGGCTACAGAGCACGGTTTGTTTGGGCATACATCCCAACAGCTGCTTGCCTGGAATTTATTTTACCAACAGTAATAACTCATGATTAATCGATGCGGGTGATGCTGCTGGGCCATAGCTGCTCTCTTGTGAGGGACACGGCAGCGCGAGTGGCATTCAGTCGCCTTGAAACATTTTAGCGAAGGATCCATACGGACAGCACCATCAGAGTGAAGTTTGAACTTTGAAGATAAACTATTGTCCCAGTTCAGAAACGTATGATATTTTAGAAAGGGTACCGTCAAACTTCTCTAATTTTGGCTAATAATATATGAAAAGTTTTAATTTTGTCATGAGATAATAGTATCATTAGATTTGTCATGATAAATATTTTTAAATTATAATAATTTTATAAATTTTTACTAGTATAATTATACGAAAAGTGAGATCAATGTTAGATATTAAATACCGTATGATATCCGTACATTCTTGGAGACTGGAGAGGGAGAGGGTAGTTAATTTGGCCCTTGGTTTGCTTTTAGGAGCAGCTATTAGTACTGTGACTAGATCTTGCCACCCTCTCCTATCAGTGCGACTGAGTGAAGGTATGTCTGATGGTATAGGCAGATTCTATATACAACTTTCTATGTCACCTATAGGCAGACTAAAGGCATTTCATACAATAGGTTGTGATGATACAATTTCTGAGTTGTAGACAACACATAA
This sequence comes from Ampelocalamus luodianensis, assembly GCA_036346255.1. Classification (NCBI taxonomy): domain Eukaryota; kingdom Viridiplantae; phylum Streptophyta; class Magnoliopsida; order Poales; family Poaceae; genus Ampelocalamus; species Ampelocalamus luodianensis. The sequence goes on along the minus strand of CM070618.1, from coordinate 59,501,353 downwards.
TCTTTAATGCCTTTTCTTGGTTCGGTGCTATAGTCGTCGCAGAATTGTGAACAGCAATATTCTCTCTATTCATTCTCTTTCATCCACGTCAAAAATCTTATATGGCGGAGGCTATGAGCGGTGACGTAAGCATATATACACGCTCTAAAGCTCCATGTAGTGAACAGTGACAGTACCATCTCGGAAATTTACGCCGCTGCCCGGGCAACTATCAACGGCCCAACCATCAAAATTCAAACAGCCAAAGGCCAGCTGATTTTTACCGTTTTGCCCCCTGATTTCACTTTCTCAACTTCTTTTGCGTGGAGTCGTCTTTCAAGTTGCATGTTAGTGCGTAACTGCGTACTTGCGTGGCCATGGCATCTTTATTTACGTTTCAGGGATTCGTATCTCAGTACAATGGGTCATGGTTTCGGGCTGAGCAAAAGACGGTAACATCGCTCAATTAATCTCGCGGAATTGGCCCATGTAGGGTGAGACCATAGGCTGATGAAAACTTTGGACGGTTCATTTAAGTTTCTGCATTCTTTTGTATTGCTTGCGTCCATGCTTGTACCACCCTAGTTTTGTACATGTCTGAATCAGCAGGCTCTGGTCCCCCGCCTGGTTGTAAATGCTATCTACACATAGAATTGCAGACTTTGTCGCATACTTATCAATACCACTCTGTAAGCTATACCGGTTTGGCTCTTAAAATGAGACATTCTAGTATCGACCTGTACCAACAATATCGTTTTGGAGTTCAATATAATAATATATATTTATAAGTACATATATGCTTAATGATATGCACAACAAAATTCACTTGTAATTTTATTCTAAATACATAGTCGTAGGATCAAGTTCAATGAGTAAAATAGACGATATTACAAATTCCACTGGTATGATCGGTATTGTCCAGTATAGTCAGTATTGACTTGTATCGAAACGGTATGATCGGTATTAACCGGTATCGAGACTAGTACAGAACACAGGCCTGCTCTATACCGGTTTAGGTTGCGAAATAATACATATCGGTTATATTGGTCGGTACCGGAACAGTATTAATAAGTTTGTTTGTAGGCTGTAATCCTAATTCGTTTGTTTACTCTTAGTTTTATACTCCACTAACTACTTTGATCTGGACATGGTTGTGACATGTACAAACATCCCCATGTATGATTAGAGTCTATAGGCCTATCCTAAACTCCTACGGCTATCTCAGCTCAGCTTCACTTTAATTCGCCGTTTCATCCATCCGACATGTACACATCGAAACGTGGCTCCGTTGAAACGCCGAGCGACTGCGTGTCCTTGCACAGAACCGGTAGACCCATCTCGCGCGCACATACGAACCAATGAATCTCCTTGCCGCATCCGCAATTCCCAGCTTTTGTTTTCTATCATGTGCGACGCTGGTCATCAACATAAACCCCATCTCTACCGCTTTGTCGCGTTATCATCGCCATCACCGTGGAGCCCTCACAAAATTGAAAAAAACAGCATGATGCTGGATCTAAGGCTACGCATCGTCCCCATCATGGCCGCACGCGAGGCGCGGCCATGTGCCCGGCCTCGGCGAGGGTTGGTGGCGTCGCGCGCTGGCCCCACCGGGAATTGCCTGTGTGAAACTTCAGGGTTTTGCCGCAAGGATCCCAAGCAGGATTGGTCTCTATTTATAGATGATATACAGCGTAGTTACAATCAGAGTAGTCACAATCAGATTACAAGATCCCTTGGAACGCAAGAAGAAGAGAAAGAGATAGAATCAGCAGCTGTAGACAACCGGATGACGAGCTACAGGGCTAACCAACAAAACAAGAAAATCTATCTCTAACTCTTATCTGAACTTTACAGTTATTTTGATAGCCCCCCTCAATGTTAACCGGCAGTCATTAGATTGAGATTGCGATTTAGTTGATCGAAGGGCTGCTGAGCCAAGGGCTTTGTGAAGATATCTGCAAGTTGATCTACAGATGAGATGAATTGAACATCGAGCATCTTCGTGGCGACTCTTTCTTTGACAAAATGGAAGTCCACTTCGATGTGCTTTGTACGTGCGTGAAAAACTGGGTTGGCAGTGAGATATGTTGCGCCAAGGTTCAGGGCCGGTCCTGGGCTTTTTTGGACCTAGAATGAAGCTAAAATTTTGGGCCTTTTTATATGAACATGATAATGCTACTAGTACTACCCATTGGTATTACTAGTTTACTACTAATCTACTATAGTGTATACACATATCTGGGGGCCCATCTAGTTCGTGGGCCTGGGACGTCCGTCCCTCTCGTCCCCCCCAAGGGCCGGGTCTGCCAAGGTTGTCGCACCACAGCACATGAGGTCTTGCTTGATAAATACCGAGTTCTTTAAGCAAAGATTGAAGCCAAATGAGCTCTACAATAGCATTTGCTATAGACTTGTATTCGGCTTCAGTGCTAGATCTTGATATGGTTGGTTGTTTCCATGAGCTCCATGACACTAAGTTCGGTCCCAGGAAAACATCAAAACCATTTGTAGACCTTCGATCATCGGGGCATCCATTGATCCACATCAGAAAGAATGAGCGGCGAGAACTGGATTTCCTGATATGTAGTCCGGTTGATCCTGTCCCTTTTATATATCTCATAATTCGTTTTACTGTTGACCAGTGAATATCTGTAGGTGCTTGCAGAAATTTACAGACATGATTTACTGCAAATCAGATATCGGGTCTGGTCAGTGTAAGATATTGCAATGCTCCTACTGTGCTTCTATACTACAATGTTTCTGAAGCGGAAAGCATCTTCCCTTCAGACTTTGACACCCTTTCTGAACTCAACATACACTAGTACAGAAAACATTATCACAGACGGTTCAGAACCGTCATCACAGACGGTTTTCTAACCGTCTGAATTTGTATATCTGTGATAACAGGCATATCACGGACGGTTTTTTGAGCCGTCTGTGATAGCCGACATATCACAGACGGTTCTCTTTACAAACCGTCTATGATATGCAGTATATCACAGACGGTTCTATTCACTAACCGTTTATGATATGTCGGATATCGCAGACGGTTCTATTCACTAACCGTCTGTGATATGTTGACTATCACGGATGGTTCTATTCACTAACCGTCTGTGATATGTCGGCACTAATTTTTTTATTTTCGACTAGCCTGAAGAATTGCTAGCCATACCTTCTGATAACAAGGAGGCATAAAATAGATATATCACAGATGAATCAATCGTTGATAACTCAAAGTGATCATTTACAGCTAAAAATCAATTACAAAAGAATATATTCAAGTATTGTCGCTAGAGTTACAATTGAATTACAACGACTCAAAGTGAATTACAATTGAATCAATTGTTTGAAGGTGGTTCAGCGGTGTCGACAAAGTGAAACTTTCCGTCGGCATTAATGATCTGCGTCTTGATGAAGCTGCAGAGCGCTCCTCGAACCTATGAGATCTCTCTCATAATGAGTGCAGCTAAATCTATGTTCAAACCCTGTCTCTAGCAGGAGTAAAGTAGTAAGCATATATATTTAAATTTATAATTAGAAAATAATTATTGCGAGATTGACAAACCTCAGGATCCTTCAATTTAGCACTCATGATTTGCTGCATATGATGGCAAACGTAGAATGCACATTGTCTTTGTTTTTGCTAGCAGCACTACAAAAATAGAATTACATATATAGGTATAATAAATTCGAGACGCATTATTACGAAGTATGATATATGATTATTGTGTTGTAGCATATACCGAAAAATGCGTCCTACGTTGTAGGGTGGCGCTCGATCCCTTGTATGACCCTTCCTCGGCAACATAGGCGATGAACGATCTATACGATTCTAAAAAGTTATCCTTGGCTATTTCAAACGAAGGAAGACTACAATAGAGTAATGTATGGAGGAAATGAGCATACCTGTCGAGTATTCCTTCCACAAGGGTGAAGTCGTGGGTTTTGCTGAGTAGGGAATCAAGGTATATTACCTTGATCCTCTTTGGTATAACGACGATAAGGATCCAGTGGTACCTACTCATGTATGTCGCTATAATCATTAAACCGAAGTTCGTGCTGCGTATAAAGTACAAATGAAATTTACATAGCAAGTAGTAAAGCACTTACTTCTGGTTGTAGGGCACCAGTATATAGTCCTTGTCGTCCTGAGCAAGTAATCCCGTCGTTATGTATTTCTCGATGTAGGATGCATTCTGGTTGATGGTTTGCTCAGAGACCACGTGTGGGTCGAGGAAACCCATCGGTTCTCGCCTTTCTCAGGTATTTTTCATCATGTATCTATACATAAGCAATGAGTTGTGATATTAATCGGTATTACGTGAATGTAGAACTTGATTGTACACACTTACAGTGTTCAGCATCGTATAAGTGAAACATCGAGGGCCTTGAGGTTAAATAAGTCGAATAAGTCATTGAAACCCACGACGAAGTGACCCAGCTCGTGGAGGAAATGCTCCTTCATGTATATGATGGTGATTCCAGTATCACACCCTTTCTCTTTGGTCTTTCGTATGTACCATACATGCAAAGACTGGCAACCTAATCCAGTGCGGGCTAATACTGTGTCGGGAGCCAACGGACTCCTGAAGGAGTATTTGGAGGGCTTGGGAAGCGCCTTAATGTTCTTGATTTCGATTTGGTCTTAACGACTTGCCTGCTACACGTCTTCATGTGAGACGACTCGGGAACCGATACGGTGACACGTTTTTCTTGTTTCTTCGGCGTCTTCTCCACATGAACCAATGAGGCGGCTTTCTGAAGCGAAGGTTGAGGTGGAGTCATCGAGGGTCCTATTGAAGAGGCATGGTCGTGTTGAGATTGCGGCACTGTAGGGTCCAGGGTGATGTCCTTCTTGGGCCATTGAATAAAAGTGTACACGGCATCCCCTAGTGTTCTGATGTCTTCGTTCGGGCGAATCTCCAACAGGATAACCCTGAAATTGTCATGTATCATGTCCACCTGGACCCTAGCGTAACTCTGCGCCACCTGGGCACCGTGCTGCACTGTCCCTTCTTGGTATGGATACACCATCCTCGCCCAGTCTCAATAGAAATGGACCCAACCATCCTCACTTAGAGCTTGCGGGGCGTTGACTCCTACAAAACGATACACAATTAGCTAAGGTATCCTATAAGTCTATTTTTCGAGTATTTCAGAGATGTACATTACCTTAATGTTGTTGATAGGTAATTGGACGTCGTAATGTTCAGAATTTTACGTGGGCGCGACGCTACTCGATATTGAGGATGACGGCTCCCAAAATAACGGGCGTCTTGCGACCGTTGAGAGTACTTGATTTAGTTGATCCTGCAATCTTGCTATCTGTCCTTGAAATTTTGCAAGATGCACTGTTCCAAGGTACCGTCGTAGTTGGCCTTAGATCTCTTCCTACTCCTATACGTGTAGTAGTCGTCTGCGAATCCATCCCTCAAAGGTACGTAAACCCCAACGCCTCGCGTGCTATCCGGGTGCTCCTTGTTTTCCAGGGCCTCCAATAGTATATCCTTCTCCTTGTTTGCTTCGAAGGAGTCTTGGGAAGAAGCAGAAGTCAATACATGCTGCAAGAGGTATCATAAGGAGCTTTGAGAAGATGCGAAAGTCAATACATGCTGCAAGAGGTCATCATGTTATAATAGATAGTATGAAGTTATGGATTTATTAACAACTAGGTAGTTCGACATATTTACCAGACGTTGGGATACTTCCTCGTCTGCCTTGTTTGTGAAAGAGATGTTGCCCGAAGGCGTGGCTGATGCTCTCGCTCTTAATTAGGTTCGAGCGCGCTCGTTTGTGATATTAGCAAATGGCGGGGTTGCGTTCTCGTCCTCCATCGCCCATTGCACGGTTTTACCCGTGTACCCAGCGGTGTCGAGTTTATGGGGTAAGTGTTTTGTGCCTGAAGAGCCTTGTGTGCCACACTTTGTTACAATCAGATTACAATATCCCTTGGATCGCAAGAAGAAGAGAAAGAGACAGAATCGGCATCTATAGACAACGGATGACAAGCTACAGGGCTAATCGACAAAACAAGAAAATCTATCAATAACTCTTATCCGAACTTTAAAGTTATTGTGACAGCTTGTTTTGCCCTGGCCGATGCGGAGATCATCTTCGATCGCAACGGGCGAGCTATTGGATACACACACGTTCCGGCCGGGTGCAGGCATGTGGTCCAGGCCAGCAGTTCTGACTGTTCATACCACGTAGTCGTGTCTCCTTGCACAGTAGCTAGCGTTATTTGAATCTTGAAGAACTGCACGGGGAAATGCATTTCTTTTTTTCTGACGGTGCCACCTCAGTACGTAGTAGTTGCTCTCACACGCTTTGACGATATGTGGATGGCTTGTTTCAGATCGTCGGTTCAGTTACCACTTGCTTGCTTCATGTGATGATGCACACCGTACCTGCCAGTCCGGGATAACACGTATCTCGTGCTGAACTGAGCTACTACCCCCGGTTTTAGATGTCGAGCCAAGCAAGCAACATCAGACAGGCAGCGACGCTTGCCTCCGCGACGGCTACTTCGAGCTCATACGATAATTCATACTATACCACTCCAAGCATTGAAGCATTGGTAACTACTGATATACCACTCCAAAGATTTTGCTTCAAAGAATACAACTCTAAAGATGATTGGTTCTACACAATACCATTTCCACTCTTTTCCCCCTCTTTAAAATCGTTTTGCAACATTTGACCCGCGTGAAAAGACACTTTTGCCCCATGGTCGCACTTAACTTCCACACAATACCTTTCAAGACATGACATTTCTGCTCAACGTTATGATCCAATGAGGTCGTAAGGTTTCAGTCCATGTGAACACAGTGCTTCCAACATGTAGAATGTAACAATAGTATGACTTTAATGGTGAAGCCACCTAATGAAAAAAGATAGAGATGAAGCAGGTGATGCTGAAGATACAAATTATGCTCACATATATATCTTGTCAAACAAAAATGTGACTACAAACATTTTGCATCAACCTGAATTACAAACATTTTGCATCAACCTGAATAGGGAAGGCCATGCTCCACATTAAGTGTCAATGACTAACTGTAGTTGTACCTAGAACTTGTTGGAAATTGGCCCATTTTCTATAATTCTAAAGCATTTATGGTTTAGTACCATATTGCTAAGGCAACGTGGAGGTGACCAACATATAAAGTGGAGTTCTTGCCACTCCTTAAAACATGTGACACATGGATGAGGGTGGCATGAGGAGGGCTCTGGCTAAACACGCACGCGCGCGTTTGCGTATTTTCGCGTGAAAAATTGCGTGACTTGTGACTTGTGGCGCGTCATTTGGCAAACCAAGTCCACCTTATTTTTGCTGAACCATGCATCTCTCTCTCTCTCTCTGTTTGAATGAGATTCAAATGTTTGAATTTGAGGCTTTATTGGGTGATGATGATGCGATTACGATGGGTAAATGGTCAGTTAAGTGTGACGATTACCGATGGGTAAATAGTCGTTAAGTGTGTCAGTTACTAGTGGGTAAATGACTATTTAATCTATCAGTTACCAGTATGCATCTATATATGTCTGGAGACGTCCAATGCATAGTGTGTAGAAGAATAGCCTCCTTTCCTTCTTCCTTCTAATCGTGTTGTTTGTATCGCGCCGTCGAACCTCGCCGACTCTTCTTCTGCGCACCGTGAAGACGGAAGCGGTATCTCGGCCGTTCTTGCGGTGAAGACCTGCAGGCGGCAATAAGGTTTCGGCGCAGATGTCTGCGACCGCTGCCGTCCTGACCGCGACATCTACGTTTACGCATCGCATCAAGTGCCAACGCGCCGTGTTCTTCATCGGACCCATCCGTAAGTCTATCGTGTGATTGATTGACTTGTCTACATCCTGTTTTTCATATATTGCGAAGTACAATGAGTTGTCTGCTGTCAGTACTGTTTTATGCATCATTAGTCTTTTGCAATATTTATCTTTTAATAAAATCTGGAATTAAAATATTGCCCTCATTTTCAATAGAACTAAGACCTAGTCACATTAAGTGCGAGTGTGGGGTAAAAGTGTCTTTTTGCATGGGTCAAATGTTGCAACACAATTTAAAATAGGAGGGAAAGAGTGGAAATGATATTGTGCGGAACCAAACATCTTTAGAGTGGTATTCTTTAAAGAAAAATATTTAGAGTGGTATTCCAGTGGCTGCCAATGTTTGAAGTGATATAGTATGAATTATCCCCGAGCTAATTAGATGCCAGGACGATCGACCAAGTGCCGTTACCATTCTACTTATGGCTGGTAGCCCGACCAGAAGCATCTCCCGATGTAAATTTCCCCAAACAGAATTACTCCTAGTAGCTCTCAACCGGCGCGCTCCTGATGAGCACTCCCGTAAAACAAACAAACAAACAAACCGGTTCTTATCGATCGGCGTGTATCGATCGAATATCGATACCTAATCAAGTTGTTTTTGTTTGTTTATCTCAGCTGTTTGATTCCGGCTGGTCCGTTCCTCTGCAGTACAGCCAAACGTGCAGAACAAAATAGAGTAATCAGCTAGCTCAGATCTGCAGGCCTTGGCGCGCGCGGAGGTGTATGATGCACGACCCAATCGCCCGTCAAAGACATCCTTGTGATTTACAGCTCGGCAAATGGCACGCGATGACCCAACAGAGGTCATGCTAGGACGATGGGTGGATAATCAGCTGCGCAAAGTGGGTTACAGAATAAATATTTTGACAGAGACAGACATGTTCCTTTGCGAGTCCACTTGTCAATATTGAAATGCGCCGCGCACCTACTCTCTCGTGACCACCGGCATCAAGAAGAGGAAGAGATAGCTAGCTAGATACAGCATGCAAGCGAACACGGGTTAACCATCAAAGGCCAAAGCCATCATCTCTCTCCTCTTGCTTGCTAGCTATCGTGTGCCGAGCTACCGATGGTTTTGCTCTTCTTGCTTGTGAATTGTTGTAAGTTGTAACTACAGAGATAGATAGATATAGGTAGAAAGAAAGAAAGATAGCGAGATGAAGCTCCACTTCTTGATCAGGTTCCTCTTCGGCCCCGTTCCGGTGTACTTCTCGGCGCTCGCCATCCTCATCGTGCTCACCAACGCGCAGTACTTCGGCCTGGTCGGCGTCGGCGTGCCGCACACCACCAAGCTGGTCTCCTCGACGCCGGTGGTGAGCGTGATGAAGTACTGCGACATCTTCCGCGGCGAGTGGGTGCCGGACACGGAGGCGCCCTACTACAACCACAAGACCTGCTACATGATCCAGGAGCACCAGAACTGCCTCAAGTACGGCCGGCCGGACCTCGGGTTCCTCAAGTGGCGGTGGCGCCCGTCCGGCTGCGAGCTGCCGCGCTTCGACCCGGTGCAGTTCCTGCAGTTCGTCCGCCACAAGTCGCTGGCTTTCGTGGGGGACTCCCTGGCTCGCAACCACATGCAGTCCCTGCTCTGCCTCCTCTCACAGGTATATTCTTGTGCTAGCTTTCACAGGTTTTAATCTGTCGATTAAGTTGATGGATACTTCAAGCAGTGACGTGAATTGTGGAAAAAAAGAGAGAGATCTGCTTTGTGTTCTGACAACGTGAGACTTTGCCATGTTTGCTGCACACTGACCTGAGAGACCGAGACCTGACCAAAGATTTTCCCCTCTGGGGTGGAGCAACTGCAGGTGGCGTATCCGAAAGACGTGTCGGCGAATCCGTCGGATCAGAGCAAGGTGTACTACTACAGGGCGTACAACTTCACCATCAACATGTTCTGGTCGCCGTTCCTGGTCCGGGCGCGGGAGCCCGACCACGACGGCCCCGCGCACACCGGCCACTGGAGCCTCTACCTCGACGAGCCCGACGACAAGTGGGTGTCCCAGATCTCCCGGTTCGACTACGTGCTGGTGTCGGCAGCGAACTGGTTCTCCCGCCCGTCGCTGTTCTACGAGAAGCGGCGGCTGATCGGGTGCAGCTTCTGCAGTCGGCAGTACGGCGTGCCGGACCTGACGCTGTACTACTCGCAGCGCAAGGCGTGGCGGGTGGCGCTGCAGGCGATCAACGGGCTGGACAATGTCAAGGGGCGGGTGATCGTGCGGATGCTGTCGCCGATGTCGCACTTCGAGAACGGGACGTGGGACCAGGGCGGCAACTGCAAGCGGACGCAGCCGCTCCGGAGCAACGACACGGTGATGGAGGGGCGCGACCTGCACTTCTACACGGCGCAGATGGAGGAGTACCGCGCAGTGGAGAAGGCGGCGCGGGCCAAGGGGCTGCGGCTGATGCTGATGGACGCTACGGCGGCGATGCTGATGCGGCCGGACGGGCACCCCAGCCGGTACGGGCACTGGCCCAACGAGAAGGTGCAGCTCTACAACGACTGCATCCACTGGTGCCTCCCCGGGCCCATCGACATCTGGAACGACATGCTCTTCCAGATGCTCCTCGCCTAGCGCGCCATTGTCATCGGTCGGTAATGCACGCTGCACAGACAGATCAATTGTCGTTTAAAAGCAATTTTGACAAGGATTTATTTCTTCATCTCCTTGGCTATAATTCCCTTCCCTTTTTTCCTTTCCTTTCCTTTCCTTGATGCGGTCTGGTAGTTGTTGTCTTGTTGACGCGAATTTTTGATCGATCGTCAGCTGAAAGAGTGAGCAAAAAAAAGTGCCTTTCTGTACGACAGACTGCCGCGTCTACTGGGGAAAAAAAAAAGTCACGGTCATCTTCCAATTGCAACGAAAGCTACGCTTTACATTTACACCGCGTATCGGATTCCCTTTGCGAGTGGCAGCTCCAGGTCGATCGAAAGGTACGAAAGAAAGGAGTAAAAGCGCGTATAACTTCTCTGGGGCCGTGCGGGGCGAGATCTGTGATGAGGTGTACTGCATCTGCATATGGATGGATCGATCGCACTCATGGCGCCGGGACAAAGTGCTGCTGTGGCACAACGGAAAGCGGAGGCGGTACACGCTTGTCGGGCAGTGGGGCCTCGCTTGAGGCTGGCGACCAGCTGTGCTGGGTGAGTGAAGTGAATGTGGGTTGGTTGGTGTGCGTTTCTGGCTGTCACTGACGCGGTGACGCCCGTAACAAGCTTCAACCTCTGTACATTCTATAATTTGACATGGCACGCCCGTAACAAGCTTCAACCTCTGTACATTCTATAATTTGACATGGCTGACTAGGGCTATGCATTACCGCCGTACCGAACAAACCATACCGAGAAACCGAATCGTATCGATCAGTTTGGTTTGACAGGTATCAGTACGGTAGCCAAAATTCTGATTTTTTTCTTTCAGGATCCGGTTTGTTCAAGAAAACCAGCTGAAAACCAAAATTATCGAAAAAATCAATATAGTTATAACCCATTTTCCTAGTGGCTGCGACAACCACCCACCCGAAAAACTTTCTCTCTCTCTCACACACACACACAACCTTGCTCTCTCTCCCCCAAATCCGACGAGAGGAGAGCCCGCGGGGTCGGTGAGTGGACGAGGTGACTTTGACAAGTGGACGATGCGGTGGATCCGGACCTCCCTGAGCTCACTGTCGCCAGATCCATTTGTCTTGAGCCCACCAACGCCGGATCCGGTCACCCTCGACCTTGCGGCCACCGGATCCGCTTTCCCCGAGCCCACCACCGTCGGATCCGTTTTACCCGAGCCTGCAGGTGAGGAGGTGGTGCCGGTGTGGAGAAGGTGGCAGCTCGTCCAGATCTCGGCAGGCTCGGACATGACACATGCAGGTGGCGTAGCTGGCCTTCTTCCTCAACTCCAATGAGGCCGATGACGAGGTGCACCTCAACGGTGAGGCGAGGAAGACCAATGGAGTCTTCTTCCTCAAACGGTGCCGCCGCCAAGGTAGAGCAAGTGAGCATTCTAAAATTAACATTTTCACCATGAGGTAAAAATGTTGGATATTAGCTGAAGAGATCACTTCACCATGAGGTTAAAATAACATCATGACGATGGCTCTGTAAAATTCTGCAGGAAGTATAGTTCAACAGGCTTTATCAGTAGCAGGGTACAAGTGTAGGAAATGTATGGAACTAGTATATAGGCAAGTAGTTTAACAGAAGTTCCTTCAAATTTAGTGTCCGGGTTTATCTATTGTCACACTAAAGGCCATGCTTTGTCCAAATGTCTGTATAAATTGCTCAAGTAAGGAACTCTAGTAGACATAAAAATTACAGATTTTTTTTTGGCTGGAATTCTGGGAATTAACATTTTCTGCGTAAAATGGTTGTTACTATCTATCAATCCTGCTGTGTCACCATGTCAGCGTTCTGCTGATATCCTCTATATTTCCAATGCAGTGCATCTGTCCTGGGGTTCCGCTATGGCATCTGGTTGGTGCTTGGCTGCTGGTGGCTGGTAGCAGTGCAGTAGCAGCTAGCCAGTATTGCCCGGTTGTTGTCAAGTGTAAAAATTTGTGATCACAAGTTGTGGACTCGCTGTATCATTTTCATTTCGTGTCAACTTTGGTAAATATAGTATTTACCGATACCTTACCGAAATAAATTGGTATTTACTGATACCGAACTGTAATTTTAAAATTATCGTATTTACCGAACTAACAATATTGTATTTACCGAATATACCATTGTCGTCGATACGAGATCGGAAAATAAACTTGTAAGCACCCCGGTCGGATGCGTCGACCGCCAAAGATGCGAGGGAGGAGCTTAACAAGAATCACACACAAGGAGTCGTATGGATGCATTGTATATGAGTGGTAGAAGTTACATGTCGACTTCTCATTTACAAGAGGTCTTATTTATAGAGTGGGACGGGGAGATCCCTGAAGTTACATTGTTGCCCTCAGGGCTTAGCTTGCTCCAGGGGGTACTTTCGTCCACCGCATCAAGTGTGTTATGTCACGTCCGAGATACATGACATCGTTGGCCTTCCGTCTATGTGGGTGTCGACGGGACCTCGGCGTGTGGCTACCTTAGACCAGGTCCGGAGTGGATTCACTAACGTATCACGCCTTGCTAAGGTTGGCCCTCGATCCTCTTCTGGGGTGGATCCCCTAATGTGTGACGCCTCGTCGGGATTGATCCCCAAACCCCATCCAGGGTGGATCCCCTAATGTTTCACGCCTCGTCGAGGTTTGTCCTCGGATCTCGTTTGGGGTTGGTCCCTCGACCTCATCCGTGGTGGATCCCCCGATGTGTCACGCCTCGCCGTGGTTGGTCTCAGACCTCGTCTGGGGTTGGTCCTTGGACCTTGTCCAGGTTGGATCTCTCGATGTGTCATGCCTTCACAAGCTTATCGTCAGCTCAAGGTAGCGCAGGACCCTCCCCAAAAACCGTATTTACCAAACCATGTTTACCGAAAATACCGAACGAACATCCCTACGACTCACTGAGTGGCTGGTAGTTACTACTACTATTACAGTACTACTAGGACTGAAGGCGCTAGGGCCTAGGTAGGGGTGCCAACAGATCGAATACGAATCGAATAGTGGTCTTCCCATATTCGTATTTGTATTTTGTAAATAAATATGAATACAAATTTGAATATTGTCGAATACGAATCCGATGTTGTAACCAATACGAATACGAATTGAATACCTACTCAATTCAGTCGGATTCGGATATCCTTATAATTTATGTAATTGCAAGATATTTATGATACTTTATCACCGTACATAGCACATCTAATGATTCTAGTTTATCTATTTCACCTAAAACATGAATTCATATTAACTAAAAATACTCATCTAACTAATTAGCCATACTGCAATAAAATATGTAATTATTTTATCGAATTTGAATACTAATACGAATAGTGCAGATAAAATAACATTTTGGATGGCAAAAGTCTATACCTTATTCGTACCCATATTTTTTTTATGCGAATGTGAATATAAATAGGGGAGAAATTATGTAATTGGATGAAAAAATCTAAACTATGGATACAAATTTGAATGCCAGATAAAATGGATAATTTAGATTCAACTGACGCCCTAGGCCAGTCCAAAGCAGGGGCGGATCTAGTATAGGGACATGGGTACAAGAAAGTATACTTAAAATACATATTTTTCATCAGACATCCCGACACCCATCGCAGTCTCTCCGTTCTGTGCTCCGGCTCCATCCGCGCCCACTCGGTCCCAAGCCGACACTACCACTGCCCACGGCCCAACTCCAAGCAAGCCATGCGCGCTCGGCGCCCCAACCCCGTGGCGTGCTCCACTCCCATGTGCTAACCCTATCCCTTCCTCCCGCTTTCGCGCGGCGCAAGGACGCGTCGTGGCGCGGCGGGCAAGGTGAGCACCGAGCCAGAGCAGGGGTGAGCGCCAAAGCCGGAGCCGATCTCGAGACCTCAAGGAGGAAGCCACGTGGAGGCGGCAATGGCCGCAGCTAGGCCGCAGCCCGAGCCCGAGCCCGAGCAGGAGTAGCCACCGGCACCGGCGCAAGGAGCAGCAGCGGAACGCGGCGAGCCGGCGAGGTCAAGGTGAGATCTGCTCTGCTTGTTTCTTGCCTCTGCCCTCTTTGTGTGAGATTTGTGTGCATCCGAATCTCTGATCATTTGAGCCATTGAGGTCTGTTGGTCTTTGGTCATCAGATTGCTCAATAGTTTAGTAGCTGGTTCATCGCTATCCAATTTTATTACAAGATTGGGGTAACCCGTAGTTTAGTAGTGATCAGTTGTCAGTTCAACACCACAGTTTCTGATGAACACGTGAAACTGCATAGTTGATATGGATAAGTAGTCTTGCAATGATTAGCTAATTGCTGCCATCATTGTGAATAAATATATCATGTGGTGTTAGCTTCCTGATCAGATTATCTAGAAGGGATGAACCGGTAATGTCACACTCGGTAGCTAGCTCAGTTTGTGCGACGCCCCGTGTCATTACCCCAGGGGTAATCACACTTAGGCATACGGATTACTATTCGTTTGCTCAGTAGAACACTGCTCCAATGAATAGTAAGCCCTTACCAGAGTTAACGTAGCAGAACAATAAAATAGAAACTGTACTTTCTATTCCAGTTAGCCACGTAAGGCTAAGGTTCTTACATAGTAATTTATAACGGCACAATGGGACTACGTACCTTCGTCTACCTTCCTTTACTCCATCTCACCCTAGCGCCAAATCAGCTGTCCATCTCACCCTGGTCTTCAAAGTCAACGCTCTCGCCTCGTGCAGCTTCATCAGTACCTGCAAGTCCTTCGTCCCACGCGGGATAGTTCCCGGCCGGACTAGGATCTACAAAGGAGAATACTAGCAAGGTTGAGTACAAATTAATGTACTCAGCAAGCATTAATAGCAAAATGCACTGCATGACTCATCTCTGTTCTTTTTCTTCATTTTCTAGCTCATCTTTTTTTTTCTGAAAATAACTCAATAAAACATTAGGTGGCAAAATTTTATTCTGAAAAGACTACTAGTCACTCTGAGAGAAGAAAGACCTGATGGTTCCGTATGCTCCAATCCAGAGTCGCATGAATTCATGATTTTATTTAGCATGCGCAGCTTTGTACCACTTTACCCATAGCTACTCTGAACTCTCTTGAACTGGGTCCATGCATTTCCTTTGATGCGACTACGAGTTCGAATACGTAACGTTTTCGTGTTACGTGATTAAGTCTCCACCCATTATTTTCCGTCGGTGTCCTGAGCGCACCCAGTCCTCCACCGAGTTCCAACAAAGTTGGTTGGGGCGTTCATCTCTCCTATGCCCCAACACTCCACCTGTTGCGCTACTATAACGCCTTGGACTCCCCCAGTTCCGGACTTATCCTACCGGCCCCTGAGTTCATCATCCCTACACCACCCATGCAATATTACTTACCCGATGTGGAGAGGACAAATCATGTAACAAGGTAGCATTTTCTGCCCGCCGAAACAGGAAAATGGTTGGCACTTAAATACGGCCTCTGATCCGGGTGAGAGTTTTGTTAGTCCTTATATACTAACCCTAAGTAAAGGGGTCCCACCTCTTGCCACGTCATCATCTTTTGCTCATCTCCTCCCCTACCTTGGGCCCCCTTTACCAGCCCTAATAATAACTCTTCCTTACCTTTTTCATCTTCTTAATTCTTTCATCTACATCTCATCTATTTGATTTAGTTTTGGAAATATAGTTTTGATGCAATACATATATATAAGAGGTAGCGATATACAGTTTACAGTTAAAATAGCTAGATTCATGTTCAAGAGGGCCGCTTGCCTTCAAAATCGAGATATGACCTTGATTTAAACTGTATCACTATTTCTGTCAGCATAGGTTCAATCAGAATATACGGTAGAAGCGAATAATACCCAAATAAATACTTAGTGGATTTTAGTGCCAAAATAAGTATAGGGGTCAGTTGGTTCTTTTAATAGCAACCTTTAATTTAAAAACATCTTGCGGATCTCCGACAAGTCAGCATTCCCCAACTACGATTTTCTTGTCGTCTACCGAAAATTATTCGCATGCTGCTCCTACCCACAAAAGGAATTCTAAGGTTAAGCTCCACTGACTAACAACTATCGATACTCTGGCTAACTCTAATGCAATAAAATACTAACTAACACCACGCATTAGAATCTACACAATTTCCTACAATCATCCTATACTAATTGCCTAACACACCTTCTAACCCTAATCATCTAATCCCTAATTCTACTCTACCTAGCTTCTCCTAACCCTACCCCTCTTCTCTTCCTCTCTCTCTCTCTCTCCTTATCCACTCCAGCCGAAACCCCCCTGGCTTCTTCTCTTCTTGCTCCTTTCTTTCCCCACTCCTTCCTCGATCTAATCCTCACCCTCTACTCACTGACGCTGTGCCACGGTTCTCCGGCAGTGCGCCCGCTCTCCACCGCGCCTCGGCTCCCACTCGGCCCGACCTACAATGCCTCTCCCGCGCCTCAGCCACGACCAGCGCCTTCCTCGGCTGGCCCCCGCCGACTGATGTCGCCTCCCGGCCTCCTCCTCGTCCGGCGTGGCGAAGGGCCGCCGCCCCTGTGCGGCCGGCCTCCATGGTGCCGCCTCCGGCCCTCCGGTTCCTCCCCACTACCGGCCCGATTCACTCACGCGCCTCATGCCGGCTTGGCCCGGCCGCAGCTCCGGCGCCGCCGCTCACCCCGCCGCTGCCCGACCCGGCCGCCTCGCCGCCGGTGCTCGGCTCGGCCCGTGGTTGGCCGGCTCGGCCTACGGCCGCCGGCTCTCTCTCTTCCTCCCTGCCTATTCCCCCCTTCCCTTAAATTCCCTTAATTACTACCTGCTATGCTTGAGTTTACTGATGTGGTCTTATTGCTGCTCATGCATATTCATGGTGATGGTTGAACCTGCTACTGGAGATGGGGTTGCCGCCTACATGGTGATGATGTTGACTGCTCTTGAGCACTCAGGGTATACTACTCCCTATTCCTATCTCTAACCCTTCCCCCTACTGCTCTGTGGTGAATCTTGATGCTCTGAGAGCTGTGATGTTATTGTGGGATGTGCTCTGTGATGCTAAAATCAGTGAAATCGCTGTGGGTGCATTTTTGGCCGAAAATGGGGATGGCTAACTGAGGGGGTTACCTTTGTCGGGTTCGATTTGGAAATGGTAAGGCAAGGTGTTGATGGCGATGGTTCGGTTGGTGCTTCCTCGTCTCGATGGTCGGTTCGCGGACCGGGTGGTCTATCGCCGAGCCGCCGGCCACCCTTGCTCTCGCGCTTCCTCTACTTCCTCCTCTCTACTCTTGTCGGGTTCTGGGATGGGGGAAAGTGGATGGTAGCGCTAGCCTTGTGCTGGTGCTCTCCTCCTTGCTGCCTTGATGCCCTGAGATGGTTTGAGTTGGTCTCTGGTGGGGAGGCAGTGGAGGATCTCCTCTCTGGGCCCTTGCCTTGCTTCTGCTATGCTGCCTTGGCTGCCTTCGGCTGTGAGTGGAGATGGTGTATTGTGCCGGCTTGACGGGGGATGAGCGTCATGCGGTAGCTATGGGGATGGTCTCTACCGTGGGAGAGGATAAGTTTGGGAGATCTCCCTGTGCTGGATGTTCAGCTGGCTGCCCCTTGTGGTGGGTTAATGACCACTATGCCCTTGCCCTTATCCTGATAGCTTTCACAGTGCAGGATTTTTGTTGGGGGCTTTTTGGTCCAAGGTTTGGAAATCACTATATGTGGGTGCCCGATTAAATTAAACGCCGAGTGATGAGACCCACGGAAGTGATAGGTGCCGACTGACCTCGGGTGGTCTGGATATCTTGACGATCAAGGAGCCGACTAACTCCGATTGGTCTGGGTATCTTGACGATCAAGGGACCGATTGCTCAAAGTTGCTTTCGCATTCATCGCACTTCGAGACCGACTTTAATCGCTACTTTAATCATACTGTGGCTTGCTTCTGTCTAACAATACTGGCGGAGAGTGGTATGCATGCAGGTTTCTTGGATGACAAGGATGACACCGGGGTTTGATGGACCGGCGATCGAAGAACAAGGATACAAGGAGGGCTCGTCGATATGCAATGCAGGGTGTACTCTTTTTATTGCTTTGAAAACCAATCTAAGATGTAACTATTTAAACATCACTATATGATATGAGATGATGATGCACTTCTATGGCAATGCTTATAATTGACTTAATTATCTAATGCAAATGGAAGGTGCAATCTAATTATGATTGATGCTACTGCAATCGATGAATGCAATGATGCGCCGTCACTAAACGAAACACGACAATTAAAGGCTTAACGATGACCGCAGCACTCTCGCTAACTTATTGCTAAGACGGGATTAACTACCGCTAATTACCGATTACTGAAAAAAAAAGATTAGCTAATTACGCGGGTTCTCACAGTTTGGCTTTAGACTCAGCTATAACCTGTCAAAGTGAATTAAGCTATTTCATATCAAAAAAGAGAGTATGTTCTCCAATGCAGCCAATAAGGACTATGCCTTGCTTAAATGCTTATGTTTTTCAATTTAATTTCTTAGATGTGAAGTGAACACTTATGTGACTGCTATTTAATTTTGTTTTGGTTCTAATATTTGTCTGTGTCATATTGTTCTGTGAGACTGCGATAAGAATAGATTCTGATTCATTCATTTGCTATTAATTGTTCAAATAGTTTTCACTGGACAAACTACTAGAGTTCCTTAGATAATCAAGAGGGATAGAGTACATTAGATGTTGTTGTGCAAAGCTCAAGTTAATAGTATAGACAAAAGAGAGATACAATGGGATCCTGTTTTCTTTGCCAGGTGTGACCTGTTGTGCTTGTTATCTTCTATAGGCTATCTCAGAAAGAGTATAGAATGCTCTCCATGTAGATATGATTGGAGACGTGTGTTCACTTGTTAGATAAAAGAGAAGATTATTCTTTCTTAAATGTCCAATTATCTATGTGAAGCTTTTGTTTTTTATACCTTTTAATTCTTAACATTGGTTTAACAACATCGAGCATTGGTTTCAATGAATTATGTGAAAATTAAGCTAAGGAATAAGATGGTGGAACAATACATTGAGCATTGGTTTATATTATGAATCGTTATGTTTTACATTGTATAACATGTTTGTAACTTCGAACACCCATTTTGAAAATCCTAGATCTGTCATTGGTCCAAAGGCCCCCAAACGGTTTGGTTCTTTCGGGGGGGAAGGCATGCATGGTATGGTTGCGCATGATGGCTTCCACCACAACCACAAAGGAGCCTATGATCGTAGGGTGGGTGGTGCACGACTATATAGCACGTGGGATCATGCATGTCCCCACAACTCTATGAAAGGCGGGACACGTCATGCTTAACATACGAATTAATATAATCAGTTCACCTCCGTAAACTCCCAGCTGGTTTATACGTCTGTCGTTTATCATAGAGTAACAGTAAGTTGGTTTTAACAGTGTTGAAAATGCCTCATTATTCTTCTTTCGAAAAATAAGCCCACCGACAACGAAACTTGAGAAATAAAGGATAATTCAGGATATACGACACAAAAGAGTGGTGTGGCTCGAAAAGCCACTCAAAAGATTGACTTCCATCACATACCACTCCAAAGATGTTTAGATTCAACATATACCATTACCTCGATTTTATTGTGAATTAATTCCTCTCCGTCTATCCTTTTGGGTACGTGCAAGTATTATTTTGCCCTTGCGTCTCATGTTTTCACACTTCCAGGAAATATCACTCCTTCTCAAGGGACCCCATATTGTCTCCTTGCTTAGGCGGCTTGAATATGTCGTGTAGGCGACGTCGATGATTGGGAATGGAGATGGAGGCGACAATGGATGTGAATGGAGATAGAGACAGAGTGGAGGCTATTTTGTACACTCACACCAGGTTGCACCCCGAAGGGGAAGATGGTTGGGTCGCACCACGTCAGCATAGTAGGAGTGGTATTTTCTGAAATTACGAGGCTGCCGGCAACCAAGGGTAAAACGGTACTTTCATGTGGCCACAAAGGGGGATAAGCTTTAATTCGCAATAAAATTAAGGTAATGGCACATGCTGAATCTAAACATCTTCAGAGTGGTATGTAATGAAATTCAATCTTTCGATTGACATTTCGAGCCATGCACACTCTTTTGAGTGGTATATTATGAATTATCCCGAGAAATAACATTGGAATGAAACTCGACTACTAAATAAAATGGCAACCAACATTTATCACAGAAAAATGACACTATTTGCGGGTAAAATGGTGTTTTTCTCTCCTCATGTTGTTTTTGAGCTCGCTGGAAAAGATGTATCCAAGGAGAGGAAGAAGACAATGTCGGGGTCATGGGAGTGACAATAGTGCTGATAGGACCGATGGAAGACTAGACTAGCAACAACTGGAATTATGTCGGCGCCCCGGGTAGCACTACCCGAGACCCTCTGTGCACCGAGCCAGTCCCAGGACAAATGGCTAGCTCGTACAGTCACAACAGAGATGGAATCATAACCATACAACAAGCTAAAAGATAAAGCAGACAAATTAATATTGACATAAGCAAAAGACCTTATGGTCAAAGTTGTTACAGGGGTGCCTCACTGTCGGGACCCAAAATTACGATTCTGGAACCCTCTGTGTATAATATACTAGTCCAGGATCACGCTAGTGCACACAGTGTCAACATAGGTGAATATCAATCCACACAAGCGATAAATAAAGTAACGATTAGTTTGAATAACAAATAAGGGTTTTGACCTTATGGTCGAGTTTACACTTATTGAGTCACGCAGGGCTAACAGAGAATAAAATAGCAGCGGAACAGAAATAACTTTAGCGTAGATCCCATCAATTCACCACAGGCAACCGATTGGGATCCGCACTTAACGATCAAAGAACCTTCGATTTAACTCCTCGAAAGAAGGCGTAGACTCCTCCTCTTCTATAGGTTTGGGCGCAAGTTTTACAACAAGCGTGAGTACACAACCGTACTCGCAAATCATACCACAGAATGCAATTTATAGATGCAGGCTTATTCCAAAAGAAAAGGCTTCTGTGGTTCTTTTGCATAAAAATAATATTTGCAATTGAATACAATAATAGATTGAAAGCATAATCTAAAACAAATAGATAATATTAATTTAACAGTTGTTTCCACATAGACACAAAGCTAAATAGATTATTTCACATAGCCACATGACTTAAATCACATAGCTCCCATCCCAAACATTTTATGAAAACTACCCCTCGTGTGAAATCCCCGAGCATGTCCATGACCGCGGACGCAACTATTCGAATAGATTGATTTAACACTTTGCAGAGGTTGTACACTTTACCCATACGGTACAACTAGTGTTGCAAGCACTAATCATAACAAAACGGTTCAGAAACTTCATCTTAACATTGACACTCCCGACGTGCTTACAACCGCTATGCCAACCCAAACGAAGCGCTTTGGCATAACACACATCGTTGGACAGAGACACGGCGAACCGCCCCGTGATGCGACTACCTTGTAGTACACACCTCCACCCATAGTCTAACCTACAGCCTGAGTAATCAATGCCAAGAATCCATAACCTACTAAGTTAGGCCCATCCCATCAGGCATGTAGTCGTACAGTAAGGCTCAGTTCAATGGCGCACAAAGTTAAGTCCTTAATTGACTAAGACAAGACTTCCATTCTCTAACTATGTCACAAAGATCATTATTCCTATGCACATAACTTCCACCATATCACACAGTATCCACCACTTACCTCAGTCCAAATCCTCTACCACCCAGTTGGTTTTAGTGCAACACATGCTATGACGAAGTAATAACACATAGCACACAGTTTTACACAAAGTTCCATAGCCACTTAGTCAAATTTAATATTTGCAACTCCAATGAGATGTGAGACTCGTAGCATGGCTAAACAATTGTACTCGCATCTAACCAACCCACGTTGGTGTTACAATATTACCAACTATCAACCAATCTAGGGTGACAAGGGATTATGACATACAAGCCAAGGTGGTAATAACAAATTGGATAATAACTATGCCCAAAAGCATTTAAATACATAATTAAAGTAGAATGCAATACTTTGAAACAAAATAATTTGAAAACTGGGTTCAAGATGATCAAAGGTATGACTTGCCTTAGAAAAGGTCTAAGTACTGGTCTTGATCTTGAGGTGCTCCTTCTTCTCCAAAGTTCCCCGACGTATCGACGTCTACTCGCAACGAGATAAACAAACAAAACAAATAAATAACAGAGGCAAAACAAACTCCAAAAATTAAATAAAAATCTCAGATTGATAGAGGTCGAATTTAGATAAATTTTGGAATTTGAATGGGCTCAATCGGAGTTCGGATGCAAAAGTTATGAGCTTTGGAAGATTGAAAATCTAAAGAAACCCTAATTTTGGATTTACCAGAATTTCTGAATTATTTCTTAACAGAAAAATCGAATTATTGCGCAAGCACAACGTCAGCACAAGGATTTCAAAAATAAAGGAAATAAAAATAAATTACTGACATGTGGGACCCACATGTCAGCGAGATGGCTCACGGTAGACTAGGTTTACCGAGCCTCGGGATCTAGAGATTGGTGATTTGCCACGGATTCGACCGACGAATCCCGCATGACACGCCGGCGAATGGCCGATCGACGCTGTCTCGGGCGCACACACGTGAGATGATGAGGATGCCACGCGAGGTGACATGTCGCGGGACTTGAGGTGGCAAGCCACGTGGATGTCCACGCCAACTCGACGCGATCGTTCGGAACCAACGGCAACGGCGATCGCGCGGCGATCCACCGGCGGTGAGTGGTACCGGCGTGTAGCCGAGGCTATTGCGAACCTCGGGTGCAACTCGGTGCTTGGGATGGACGGTGGCATCGACGACGAGGTTTGAGCGCGAGAGCCTCGGCTGTTGCTCGACAGGCCTCCGTGAAGTTCCGCGACGCAAGGCTCCGGAGGTAGATGATTCGATGGCTAACCCGCAGTGCGCATCACGCAGGGTGGCGACGCCGACGCATGGCGCACCAAGAAAACAACGGCGACGAGAAACCCTAAAAGCTCGATCGCGCGGCGCGTTAGGGCTCTCGGTGCTATGGCTTGAGGGTTTGGGGTGCGACGCCAATGCGAACCTCAGGACCTATTTATAGGCCTGGCAGACGAGATAAGGAATCCTCAATTTGGGATATTCTCGGTCTCGAACGAAACGGAGATAGAGTTGGTTTTGATCCCGATTGAGGGTAGATACGCAAAGTAGAAGGAAGGAGATAGAGTTTGGTGAAGAAACGGAAGGTTTTAGTTAGAAAACTGTCTGACGGCTTTAGAAGGCGGCAATGGCAGACGGAGGGGCGCGCCGTGGAGACGGCCGACTCGAGACGAAGGTGGCGGGCCCACTGGCAACAAAGCCCACACACGCACGGTGGGCCAAAAGAGTTAACAGTCCAGATCTGATCGAACGACTCATAATCAATGGGACGCTCGTCCGCGACAATCACGCCAGATCCGTCGCTCAATCTTGATCGAACGGCCACAATCAATGGGACGCTCGTCGCCCAACAGCCCATCTCCATCGGACCGCTCAAAGAGAATCGGACGACTGAGGTTTAACGCGCTCCCGCGAGGAGAGAGGAAGGGAGGCTCATACGCGGGGACCACCTGCCGAGAGAGGCGCTGCTGTGCGGGTGTGGGCAATAACATGAGTGGGCAGAGGAGGATTTGGGTCGGTTTCTACCAAGAGCTTTTCTGAGATTTAAATTAGTTTTTTTTTCTATTTTATAAAATACCAGAAATTCAAATAAGCAATAGAAAATAGCAAATGAACCTAGAAAAAAATTCTAGAAAAATCTAAAAAATATATCTGAGCACATAGAACCCAAATAAAATAGTTTTGACTATTGTTCATGTTGGGATTATTCACATTAAATATTTTTGATTGTAAAGTCCAATATTAAGCTTTTGAATTAAATTCAAATAAAACCAAATGGTGACTTTTTTCCAACTAACTATTTAAAAGATTTTTAAACTCAGAAAATTGGGATGTTACACTCACTGGGCTTACAACAAAAGGGAAGATACAATGCAGCGGAAACATAAAGCTCAAAAGGGTCCATTGGACCAGCTCCACAGGCTTATCGAGTGGAGGACGTTCCTAGGTCGCAAGCTCCTCATAGAACTCCTCTTCATAGATCACTGAACTCCCTAGATCACCCTCCTTTGCTGATCAAACAGAGGGCATAAAGCCATGAGTACTTTGAATGTACTCAGCAAGTCATAGGAAATGCATGCAAATAATAATCATGTAAAGCTTGACAAGGAGTGGCTGCATGGTTAGTTGGCAGAAAGCAACTTTTACATGAGATACATTAAGTAGAATTCAAAGCACAAGTTGGAGAAATGCTCATAAGTAAACAAGTTCTTTGAAAACACTGGTGGACACCCTATCCACCACCAGACCTCACTGTGATCACCCTAATCACAGCTCAGACCACTCCAAAGCCCACAAGACCAGCTCAAGATCTCAACAATTTTCAGAAAACTCTAACCCTTGTGTGAAATCTCCGGGCATGACCATAACCGAGACCGCGGCTATTCGAACAGGTTTGAACTCTGCAGAGGTTGTACACTTTACCCACAAGAGGTAGTCGCTTGATACGACACACGTTTCCTTAGACGTGTGAATCAAGTAGAGACCACCACCAGGTCTTTACAAAGGCCCACTTGACTCGGTTCTGCTCGCTAAGGTTTCGCTGTCCCGACCCCCTCTTGCGCCATTCTCAACCATCACAGAACCGACTCAAGCTTCTCTAATTATTGCAACCGGTCCACTCCATCCTGGACATGTGGTTGTACGGAGAGACCCAGATCAATGGTTCAAGATTAAGTCCTTAGTTGGCTGCTCAGGTGAAGCTATCCACATCCCAATGTGCTTCCTACATGGCTGCACCCACACTAACCACCTTCCACATAGCCCGAGCATAAAACATTTTGGGATCCCCCCACGGCCAAAGGACCACCCTAGTCTTGGCACAACAATTTCATCAAGTGGCACTGCCACGGTTCCATAGTTCATTAATCAGTTTAACATTAAAGCATCAAGATAAGGCCACCATCGCAAGCTACATCATGGCTAAGCTCAAGACGCACCCAAGTTGGTGTTTCAACAGAGACCAACTAAAACCCATCCTAAGGATATCAAGGGAACATGTCAACATTTATGTCTCGAATAACCAAGGATGTCTTACTAGCAAGAGGGTACATAACTACTTCCAAAACCATTTGTATACAAAAAGCCATGCAAGATATGTTAAAGCAATATACATTTTTGCAAAGATGGGTTCAACATGATCAAGGTCTATGACTTGCCTTCGGTGAAGAACTTGAAAGCTTCTACTGATGTGGCCGGGTCCAAGAACTCCTCTGAGAAACTGGGATCTACACGTTCAAGGAGAACCAAAATAAGTAAAGCAACTATAACAAGAAGATCAAAGAACTCACCAAATAAGAGCCAAAGAAAGGTTAAAGAAGAAGGTGGAAACAGGAGCTGAAATCGCTCAAGAAGGAACTCAAACAAGGGAGGTCTTAGCTCTAGAGGGGGCCTAAGGCACTGGGCAACAAAACAGAGACCCAAAAGCCCTCTCAGGCCTTTCATAGGCTCGGGGAGGTCCTAAGAGAGGAGGACACTGCATTTAATGCACACGATGGGGGCAGGTGATGGAGTGAAAAGGAGCAAGTCAAGAAAGTGACCAAAGAGGAAAACAAAGTACTGCAGAAGCAACCGTATTTAATGCGTGAAGACTTTTACTGGAGCAGTACATAATGGGAGGAAAAAGAGACTGAGCCGGATCTGACAAACGGCCAGTCAAAGCACGTGAGGCTGGCCCAACCCAGAGGGGAGGTCCAAAAAGGGTGGCCTTTGCAAAAAGACCAAGGAAGGTGGTCTTTGCAAAAAGACCAGTCGCGACCAACAGGAGGTCTTAACCAAAAAAAAGGGGAGGTCGTGACCCAAGGGGTTGTCTTAGCAAAAAGACCACGATGGTGGTCTTTGTAAAAAGACAAAAAAGGGTGGTCTTGACCCATGGGAGATCATGACCCAGGAGGGTGGTCTTTGCAAAAAGACAAAAAAGGGTGGTCTTGACCCACGGGAGGTCATGACTCAGGAGGGTGGTCTTTACAAAAAGACCGCGAAAGGTCCTGAGGGGGAGGTCCTAAGGACAAGAGGTCAATGGCGCGATGAAGTAGGGTATCCGATTTGAATCGGGCGGTCCAAAAGGTAAGGAACGTTCGGACCACCCGAACGCCAAACTAGATCGGGCCGTCTAATTTCAATCGGACGGTCCACAAGGATTTGGATGTTCGGACCGCTCCGAACGGACCATCAAGATCGGACCATCCATTAAGATCCAACGGCTAAAAAGAGGAGGAGGTCCTAAGGAGGTCCAGGGGTGGTCCTAAGTGGTCCAGATTGAGCCACGTAGGTGCTCCAAAGGAGGAGGTCCAAGGGAGGATGTCAAGGGAGGTCCTGGATGGTCAGATCAAAACCAAGGGAGGTCCAAATGAACACGAGGAGGTTCAAAGGGACAAGGGGAGGTCCAAACACAAAAGGGGTGGTCTGAAGAAGGAAAACTAGGCTGAGAGATACACTGGGCTTAACAGAGAAGGGAAACTGGAAACCAAATAACTCCAACAACTCAAGATCAACCCAAAAGAGTTAATTGGAGTTCAATTTATTCAAGTTAAATCTCCAAATTTTTCAAAATTCCAAGTTAAGCTTAGGCAAATTACAGAACCGAATGGTTATTTTTGAGTTTTGAATTTTTTTTCAAAAAGGCTCCAAAAATTGGGATGTTACAAACCTACACCCCTTAAAGGGAATCTCGACCCCGAGATTCAGGCTGGCTAGAGAATAGGTGGGGGAACTCGGCCTTGAGGTCCTCTTCACGCTCCCAAGTTGCTTCTTCTTCGGAGTGGTTGCTCCATTGGACTTTGCAAAACCTGAGGATCTTGCTTCTTATCACACGCTTGGATACTTCCAGAATCTTGATGGGGTGCTCTTTATAGGAGAGGTCTTCTTGGAGGTTCACGGCTTCTAGAGGCATTTGCTCTTCTGGCACACGCAAACACTTCTTCAACTAAGACACGTGGAAGACATCATGCACACTGGACAACTGAGGTGGGAGTTCCAATTGGTAGGCAATTTCTCCTCTTTTGGCTAAAATTGGAAAAGGCCCAATGTACCTTGGTGCAAGCTTGCCACTGACTCTGAAACGACGCAACCCTTTGAGAGGTGACACCTTTAGGTACACATGGTCTCCAGGAGCAAAGGTTAAGTCTCGACGACGATTGTCAGCATAGCTCTTTTGCTTGGTATGTGTAGTCTTCAGTTTTTGTCTTATTGATCTTACTTGACTTTCGACTTCTTTGAGGAGGTCTGGTCCGAGCACTTGACCTTCACCAACTTCTGTCCAGTACAAGGGTGTTCTACATTTCCTTCTATAAAGAGCTTCAAAAGGGGACATCTGAAGGCTTGATTGATAGTTGTTGTTGTAGGAAAACTCAGCATAAGGTAACATCCGATCCTAACTGCTTTGGTTCTCTAAAGTGCAGGCTCTCAGCATGTCTTCAAGGATTTGGTTCACCCTTTCTGTCTGGCCATCTGTTTGTGGGTGATATGCTGTGCTGAAATTGAGGTCTGTGCCCAAGACATCATGTAGCTTCTGCCAAAACCATGAGGTGGATTGGGGTCCCCGATCCGACACAATCTTCTTTGGTACACCATGTTGACACACAATTCTTTCCATGTACAGCTCAGCCAACTTGTCTCCAGGATAGGTGGTCTTCACAGGAATAAAGTGGGCGACCTTAGTTAGACGATTTACAACCACCCAAATTGAATCATAACCAGCTTGGGTCCTAGGAAGGCCTTTGATAAAGTCCATCCCGACCTCTTCCCATTTCCACTCGGGTATGGGCAAGGGTCTCAAAAGACCTCCGGGTCTTTGGTGCATGGCCTTAACCTTTTGACAAACATCACATTGAGCCACATATTCTGCTATCTCTCGCTTCATACTAGGCCATCAATACATCTCTTTGAGGTCTTGGTACATCTTTGTGCTCCCAAGGTGAATAGAATACAATGCTTCATGTGCTTCTTTGAGGATCAACATCTTGAGATCTCTCTGGTCTGGAACACAAATTCGCTTGTTAAACCACAAAGTGCCTTGCTCATCTTCGGAAAACCTTAAAGACTTCCCTTTCTTCAAGCTATTCTTGATCTTTTTGACGTTTGCATCTTCCTTTTGAGTTGTTCGGTTCTGTTTTTGGAGGGTTGGTTGCACTTCCAAAGCAACCAAATGACCTTCTTCTACCAATTCAAGCTTAATCTTTTGGAATTCTTTATGTAGGGTCGGCTGATTTTCTTTGATCATCAAGGTGTTGCAGTAGACCTTCCTACTTAAAGCATTGGCTACCACATTAGCCTTTCCAGGGTGATAATGTATTCCCAGGTTGTAATCTTTGATCAACTCCAACCATCTCTTATGGTCAGTGTACACTTCGCAGCGATTACCGATGAGGTAATGGCACCAAATCTTCAAAGCATGGACCACAACAACTAACTATAGGTCATGAGTGGGGTAATTGGCTTCATGGGGCTTTAACTGACGTGAGGCATAAGCTATAACCCTCCTTTCTTGCATAAGAACACAGCCAAGACCTTGATGTGAAGCATCACAGAAAAATTCAAAGTCCTTTCGGACATCAGGCGAGATCAAAACTAGAGTAGTGGTCAAACACTTATTTAGCTCTTGGAAGCTTTGCTCATATTCAGGTGTCCAACCATATGTCTTTTCCTTCTTCAATAGCTGAGTGAGAGGTCTTGCTATCTTGGAGAACCCTTCTATAAACCGACGGTAGTAACCAGCCATTCCAAGGAAATTCTGACGTGAGAGAGTGATTTGGGTGACTCCCAGTTGAGGACATCTTTAACTTTGCTAGGATTGACAGCAACTCCTTCGACAGACAAAATGTGCCCCAAAAAGGTAACTTTCTTCATCCAAAATTCACACTTATCGAACTTAGCATAGAGTTGATGATCTCTAAGCTTGTTCAGGGCAAGGCGAAGGTGCTTTTGATGCTCTTCTTCGCTGTTAGAGTATATTAAGATGTCATCAATAAAGACAATGATGAATTTATCTAGATACTCCATGAATACTTTATTCATCAAGTTCATAAAGTAAGCAGGGGCATTGGTGAGTTCAAAGGACATAACCGTATAACCATACAGTTCATATCGGGTTGAAAAGGCTGTCTTAGGTATATCTTCTTGACGAATCTTCAGTTGATGGTAACCTGACCTCAAATCTATCTTGGAGAACACTCCGGCTCCTTTCAACTGATCAAACAAGTCATCAATCCTTAGCAGATGGTACTTGTTCTTGATGGTGACTTCATTAAGTGCACAATAATCCACACACATCCGCTGTGTACATCCTTCTTGGCAACAAAGATCACTGGAGCTCCCCAAGGTAAGGAACTCGACGGCGAGAAGCTCACAATGCGGTTGGAGGAGAGCGAGAAAGGGCGAGGGAGAAAGGGGAAAAGAGAGAGGAGCTCGGGGCGGATCTGGTGCTCGAATTAAATAGGCACGGGGAGGGCTGAGAGAGGGGGTTGAGTGAGGACGCCCTACGGCGGTGGGGGTCCGGCGCGGGCTCGCGCAGTGCGGTGGAGCACGCCGCACTCAATGCGTGTGTCGTGGTGGCGCGACGGACGGAAAGCGGCCGCGCGAAACGCGCAGACACGCTGGCGCGCGCGACGCGACGGCGACAGATCGGGAGGTAGACAAAGATAGTGGAGACGGCGGGCCGACAAAGCGTGCCCACCGCCACGAGCGGAGCCGGAGGGCGCGCGCGGGCGCCGTTGGATTTTGATCGAACGGCTGAAAATGAGCGAGGTGATCGGAACTCCGGACGTACCGACGCGATCACGACCGTTGGATTTAGATCGGACGGTCCACGATCGGTGGAGGCGCGGGAGGAGGCACGGAGGTTTGGGAGCCGTCTGATTTTGATCGGACGGTGCGAGGAGAAAGCGCGCAAGACGCAGAGTGGCCTGAGTGGGTCGCGGGAGAGAGAAAAGAGAAATGGGCCGAGAAGGATTCTGCCTGAAGCTTTTAGGAGATTTAAATACATTTCCGATTAAATAAATACTAGAAAAGCAATAAGGCTTTTAGAAAATAGCTAATAGAGTCTAAAAATTCTAGGAAAATTCACAGAAGTTCCTCGAATTATTTAGAACTTAATAAAAATACTTTAAACTATACTTTAGTTTTTAATTTTGCAAACAAAATAGATTTTGACTTTTCGGACAAAAGGAAAAACCAAATTAAAATCCGAAAAAAGCAAGAAAAGACTTAAAATCCAAATAAAATCCAGAAAACTCAAATAAACCAACTTTTGGATTTAATTAAAGTTGGATTAACTCAATTTAAATAGTTTTTGATTTCTAAATTTCAATTTAAGCTTTCACAACTCAATAAAATCAACTGGTTATTTTTATTTTGAATTTTTTTTTTCAAAAACTCTGCAAATTAGAGATGTTACAGTTGTCTACCAGCGTTCCAAATTAGGACACTGTCATTACCCAGGGCTTTTGCAACCTCTACCAATCCCAGATATGGCATGGACCCATATGGATTTCATTGAAGGAATGCCCAATTCAAGGGGTAAGGATGTCATCTTTGTGGTTGTGGACAGTTTCACCAAGTATGCTCACTTTGTACCACTATCACATCCATATTCAGTTCAATCTATTGCTCAGGCATTCATTGATAATACCTTCAAATTACATGGGTTTCCAGTGGCAATTGTGTCAGATAGGGACATAATATTTACTAGTAAACTATGGCAAGAATTATTCAAAGCAGTGAGAGTACAGTTAAGGTTTAGCACTACTTATCACCCTCAATCCGATGGGCAGACTGAAAGGGTTAACTAGTGCGTGGAATCTTATTTGAGATGCATGCCATTCCTTGAACTTAGGAAGTGGTTGTCCTAACTGCCATTAGCTGAATGGTGGTATAACACCACCTTCCACACTTCGTTGAAGATTTCTCCTTTCCAAGCACTTTATGGATTTCCGCCCCTCTCATAAATTAGATAGCGATACTAGGTCCAGATGATGATGAAGCTAAAGACTTCTTGGAGGAGAAAAGGATCATGTTGAATAGGTTGAGGGTGAATTTAGCTCAGGCCCTGTCGAGGATCTAATAATCCTCATTTTATTATTCCATAATCATGTAATATGACGTCACATGGCATACCCCTTAATATTATAAGGGAAGAGCAAGTCAGGTAGTCGTAAGTTCTTCTACGACTACCCCCTAGTCGTAAGCATTTCTACGACTATAGTGTAATCGTAAGTCCTGCTACGATTACATCCGATCGTAAGTCTTTCTACGATCAGTACCTAGTCGTAAGCTTTTTTACGACTACCCCCCTTGTCGTAAGTCCTGCTATGACCAGCTCTGCTACGACTTCCTCACGACTAACTGGGTCCACTCGCCGAAGACCCGCTTAATGGTGAGAATCCAAGCACCAAAATACGTAGTTATGCTCGAAATAACTACGATGATTTCCCACCATCTCTCGATTGATAATCATGAACGTGGGGTTATTACTCGTAATTAGTCTCATTATTACGCAATAATGAGCCTAATTAGCCTGGAACGACAACTGCCCCAACAGTATGGTATAAATAGGTGTCTTTTAGAGATAGAGAGGGGAGGCTTTTTTGGAAAGACAGTTAGTAAGACCCTCTGCTGATTGTAATCCATATACCCAATACAAGATACACAGGAGTAGGGTTGTTATTCTCACCTGAGAAGGTCCGAACCTGTATAAAAATCCCTGTGTCTCTTTCATCTGCGTGATCAATTCTGGAGACCCTCCGAATCAAACAATCTTTACGTAAGATCGGTTCTAAAACACCAACAGGCCCAAGCTAAAATGAAGATGTTGATCAGAATTGAACTGAGAGGCAATTGGCTATGGGGGATATGGTTTATCTAAAAATACAACCTTACTGAATGACAGCTTTTGGGCTTAAACAAGCATTGAAACGTGCTAGTAAATTCTATGGACCTTTCATAATCTTGTAGAAAGTTGGTAAAGTAGCATACAAGTTGCAGCTTCCTGAAGGTGTTGGGATACATCCAATTTTTTATGTCAGCCAACTCAAGAAACATTGCAGACCCAATGATGTCCCTAGCTCTGATTTACCTCTAGTTGGTGGATGGGAAGATAAGAATCGAACCATTGCGAGTTCTGGAGACAAGGGCTTTGCCTAGAACTGGTGTCTTAGTGACTCAATGGTTGATACAATGGGCTAATCTACCGCTAGAAAAGGCATCGTGGGAGGACGCCAACTTCATCAAAGGTATTGACGAGGATCTAATAATCCTCATTTTACTATTTATCTGTAATTGAGTATTATGGGTAAATATGACGTCACACAGCTATTGAGTATACCCCTTACAGTGGTAAGGGAGAAGTCAATCAGGTAGTCGTAAGTTCTTCTACGACCACCCCCATAGTCGTAACCTTTCCTATGACTACCGCGTAATCGTAAGCCCTCCTACGATTACCTCCGGTCGTAAGCATTTATACGACCAGTACCCAATCGTAAGCTTTTCTACGACTACCCCCTGGTCGTAAGTCATTCTATGACCAGTCCTGCCACGACTTCTCCACAGATAACTGGGTCCACTCGCTAGTAGGCCCTATTAACTGTGAGATCTGAGCAGTCAAGATACGTAGTTATTCTCTAGAATAACTGCAGATAACTCACCATTATCTCTGATTGATAACCATTAGGCAACGTGGGGAGGTTACTACTCCGGTGATTACTCTCATTATTACGGAATAATGAGCGCCTCCTGACTTGGAACGACAACCTCCCTCTCTGTATACTATAAATATACTTCTTTCAGAGAGGATTGGGGAGGCTTTTTTAGGAGGCTTTTTGAGAGGCTTTTTGAGAGGCAATAAGTAATAATATTAGCGCAAGTCTTTGCACTGATTGTAACTAGGATACACAATACAATACACACAGGAGTAGGGTTGTTATTCTCTCTTGAGAAGGTCCGAACCTGTATAAAAATCCTCTTGTCTTTTCTGTCTGCATGATCAATTGTGTAGACTCCCTGAATCAAACAATATTTACGTAAGATTGGTTCTAAAACACCGACAGGTATCTTTCCGGAGCTCTATACACAAACTATTAAGTGGTGGTTTCCAAATTCTGACACTTGATGACAAGTGCAAAGCTAAGAAGGGGGGAATGTCAAGATTGAAGCCTTATGATTCAGTCAAGTTCAGAGAAATTTAGAGTGTCGGGTAACTTTGTCCCAAAGTGCTCAAACCGTTATGATGATCAGAAGGCTGGGATCGCTCCATACCCTTTTGCTCAAATATCAACGGTGTTAGTATGTCTAAGTAGTTACTATTTACGTTATGGTGTTTTCAATTATGGTGAACAGTCGTTAGCTAGGTTAAAACACTTGAATCACTGAGCTGTAATTACATTTCACTTTGGATTGCATTGTAACCCTTATAAACCCGGAAAATGGAATGAAAAGGGCATCAAGAATATTATGCCAAATATCTAGTTAGCCTCTCGTAGTTGCAGCTTATGTTCTTCCAACTTCCCCAACTTCAGATCCATTTTTGAAGTAAAAGGAACCGACCCAATTGGCCGTACATGGCCATCGGTGCCGCCCTAGGGAAAAAGGCAACACACGCAGCCACACGCGTGGGCTAACTTGTCGACAGTGCCTCGCGAGGAAAGGCAAAAGAGTGGTGGCGGTGCAGTAAACAAGAGGACTAACTAGGCGGGAGGAGCGACGGGAGGAAGGACAACGACGGTGTGGAGGAGGAGGAAGCGGGGCACGGCGGCATACGAAGGAGCCCGAATGAATCTACATGAAGGAGGCCAGAGCCAGGAAGGATGGGAGAAAGTGGCGCAAGGGCGGAAGGGAGGAGGCGTGGGCAAGGCAGTGACCTCGGTAGCGAGTGTAGGGAGATGGGAGGCGCCTTGACCAGGGTGGTGGCGGCGCATGGGTAGAAACCATGGAGGGGAGCGAGCGTGAGGGGAGGTGGTGGTGTCAGTGAGCATGAGGGGATGAGGCGACCGTGGGGGAGGAGGGAGGAGCCGCGAGTGAGCGAAGCGGTGGCGGCCCCTAGGTCAGGAGAGCCTAACCTAGATCAGCGCGACGGCAACGGGGGAGGGAGGTGGCCGACTACGGTGTGCGGGAGGGGGGAACCCTAGGGTTTGGGGTGTGGAGGTGGGGCAGGCGGATCTGGACCATCCATGTCGAACATGCGATCCAATGACATTGCACCCATCCGATTACTACCGTACGATGGAGATCCGACGTACGGCCAAGACGAGACCTCGATGTAATTTCAAAAACTAGAGGATTTTTTTCGTGAAAACGGCGACGTGGGGGGCTCCAAGACCACCATTCCTTGCAGCTGTAGATAGTAAAGAGATTGATAAATTAAGCTTAGGTGCTTGTTAATTTCAACCTAAAGATGACTACTTACTGTAGATAATTCCTTTTTACCGTACGGTTTACACTAGAACATCTTTGTTTTGGCATTGTATCATCTGATCGTATGTTTTGTCATATATCTTTCTTTTACGGGATTGGTTAAACAATAGAATTCAAGTAGTCAAACAATTATAGCCTTGATCAAACTTCTCTTAGGTTGAACACATGAAAGTGATATGGGCACAATTTTTTACTTTTTATTTTTGCCAATAACAATTCACAATATAATAATTTGATAGCCTTTTCCAGATATACGAAGATAGTTAAATTTAGTACTTAAAGTTAATTTTGTTGACCTGTGAGGTAATTTCTTGCCTGGGATCTTGACTGCAAGCAAACTATTGCATATATTCAATCTCTCCTACCCACGTAGCCTTTTATTTTAATTCTGAAAATCCAGCATTTTCTCTCTCCTACCCACGTGTCGCGAGAATCGCGATTGATCGCTCATCTTCCGCCCGTAACCAACAGAGTCCGTAACGTACATGTTGGGCTGAAAACTTCAAAATTCCATATCTTCCTCCACGGTACATATAAAAGCGAATGGTTTGCGCTCACGTGTCCGTCTTGATCTCCTCTTCCAATCCCCTGATTTGGTTTCCTCCAAACCGATCCATTTTCGCCGCAATCTCCGTAAAACCGAGCTCCAACCGGTTCTTCTCGCGAATCGCGCCTTCATCCGACGCCCCCGGCCAACCGTCTGCGGCGTTGGCTTCGCATCGCCGCGTTTCTACGCCATGGTTCCTTCCTTCGCCCAAAGATCACCGAGCACCGCCGCCATGTCAAGCTATAAAGCCAAACGTGTTTATCGCGTTCCTCGCTTCCTCGCTGAGTTTTTCCAAAATCCGATCGCGCCATCTTGTGCCCTTGTCAATACCTATTTTTTGCATCTTATAGATTCAAGTTTCATCCACGCACGCCAAGAATCGAGCGCTCTTCGCCTCTTGTACGCCATCCTTCTCCACCAATTACTCCGCAACCGCTGATCCTACCTTCAACTCCACCACCGCTGAGTTCGCTGCCGCCGTTTCACGCCATGCTCACCTCCCTTTTCGCAGAGCATCACGGAAGTGTTACGCGCCCGTGAGGCCGCCGTCGTCGGCGTTCTTGGCGTCGCTGCCGTCGCAGGGAGCAAAATCTTGATGTCCGGACCGCGTCATCATCTCCGGCTCGTCGTTTCCTTTCCGTTTTTCCCCTTCGCCGAAGTTGGTTCGCCTCCGTTCACCATCCTCCTCTTGCACCAAAATCAGCCTCTGTTGAAGCAGTTCACATTCTGTTGTTTCTTATATGTGTTGTAGCTTCGTTCTGTTATCTACTTCCTGTTCGTTTTCTCCACCTTGTGTTAATTCTCTCTGTTAATTTGTCTCTCTAAATCTAAGCCGCCACTTCCTTGTGCCAAGTTCTGCCAGGAGCAGTTCGTGCCCCGGGGTTGTCTCTGTTCTCTATTTTGAACAGAAATGTTCTCTGATCTGTTCAGTTTGACATGGTCAACATCTTTTCTATCTCTTTCTTACATGTAGACCCCACATGTCATCCTTCCCATTAAAAACTCTTATTATTTCTCTCACTTACATGCGGGTCCCGAATGGCAGTCAACTCTTAGTCAAACCCTGTTCATGAGCTTGGTCCACCGTGGACTAGCATATCTCTGTGGACTTGGTCCATAGATCAGTGGCCCACATGTCAACCCCTAATCCTATTTTCAGAAATTAATTTAATTCTTGAAAAATCCTTTTATCTTATTGGTCCCACATGTCACTCTCTCTACCTTATTTATGGATTTATTTTAATTCTAGAAATCCATAAATACCAGTCGGTCCCACCTATCATACACTCATTCTTTTTCTAATATTTTTGAAATAGAATATTCTGAGAATATTCCGTAGAGTTTTTTTTTCATCATTTCATGTGAATTCCAATCTTCTGAGAGCCATATCTTCTTCACCCGAACTCCGATTGAACCCATTCAAGTTTCTAAATTCATCTAAATTCAATATCTACCTTCCAGTACCATTCAATTTCAGTTTGGAGTTTATTTGATTTGTCTTTTTGAATTTAGTTTGTTTTGCGCTTTCTTTCTCGTTAGACGCCGAAGTTCCTGAATCGTCCGAAGGAGCTAAAGATCAAGCTAGTAGAAGATTGAAGATAAATCAAGATCATCATTGATATAGTAAGAGAAGTTATATCTTTGATCATATTGAACCCATTTTTCAAAGTACTTTGATTCAAATTATTGCATTTACTTTAAGTAATTATTTAAATGTTTTGGGGTATAGCTATTTTCCAATTTGTTACACACACCTTGGCTAATTGATATGTCATAATCTTTTGTCACCCTAGACTGGTTCATATTTAGTTGGTGCTATGGTATTACCAACGTGGGTTGGTTAGTACGAGTAGATTGCTTAACCATGCTACGAGTCTCACTTATCATTTGAGTTGCAATTATAAATTTGACTAAGTGACTATGGAACTTTGTGTAAAATTATGTGCTATGTGTTATTACTTCGTGATAGCATGTGTTGCACTAAAACCAACTGGGTGGGAAAGGATTTAGACTGAGGCAAGTGGTGGATACTTTGTGATATGGTGGACTTTGTGAATGAGAATGATAATCTTTGTGACATAGTTAGAAAATGGAAGTCTTGCCTTGGTCAATTAAGAACTTAACTTTGTGCGCCATTGAACTAAGCTTTACTGTACGACCACATGTCTGGTATGGGACGGGCCTAACTTAGTAGGTTATGGATTCTTAGCATTGATTACTCAGGCTGTAGGTTAGGCTATGGGTGGAGATGTGTACTACAAGGTAGTCGCATCGCGGGACGGTTCGCCGCATCCCTGTCCAACGATGTGTGTTATGCCAAAGCACTTCGTTTGGGTTGGCATAGCGGTTTGTAAGCACATCGGGAGTGTCAATGTTGAGATAAAGTTTCTGAAAGGTTTTATTGTGATCAACTCTGATCCAGTTGATTGCATCTTGTGGGTAAAGTGTACAACCTCTGCAGAGTGTTAAACGATCTATTCGAATAGCCGCGTCTGCGGTCATGGACATGTTCGGGGATTTCACACGAGGGGTAGATTTTCATAAAACTATTGGGAAGGGACAACTACGTGATTTAAGTCATATGGCTGTGTGAAAGAATTTGTTTAGCTTTGTGTCTTTGTGAAAACAAATGTTAAATTAATATTGTCTATTTGTTTTGAATTATGCTTTCAATCTATTATTTGTATTCAATTGCAAATGTTGCATTTCTGCAAAATAACCATAGAAGCCATTTCCTTTGGAATAAGCCTGCATCTATACATTGCATTCTGTGGTATGACTAGCGAGTACGGTTGTGTACTCACGCTTGTTGTAAAACTTACGCCCAAACCTACAGAAATGGAGGAATCGTCAATCAACAAGGTCTACTTCAAGGATCGAGGAGAACTAGGTCGCACCCCACCATTGCCTGTGGGCATATGGATGGGCTTCACCGGTTATTCCGCTTGCCTCGCCGCAGCTTCATTGAGCTATTCGCCTTCTGAGGCATTAATTGTAAGCTTTGACCTTATGGTCTTTACTCTGCTATTTATTGTTATTTGCCTATTTCTTAGTCATCTTTGCATATAGAAATGATATTTCATCGATGTTGCCACTGTGTGCACTAGCGTGATCCTGAACTAGTGCAGTATACACAGAGGGTCCAGAATTGCATTTTTGGGTCCCGACATCCTCCCACCGAGTACTGTTGGTGAAACTGGTCGTAAATTGGGTGGAACTGGTCGTAGACCTTTGGAATCTGGTCGTGGGCCTTGTTGAACCGGTCGTGGATCTCGCGGAGTTAGTCGTGGATCTTGCTGAACTGGTCGTGGATCCTGCTAAACTGGTTGTAGACTTCCAGGAATTGGTCATGGCTTTTGGTGAGCTAATCGTAGACCTTATGAAGCTGATCGTGAACCTTGGAGAACTGGTCGTGCACTCTTGGCCACGTCGTCTTGATTCATTCATCCAAAAATCTGTTGCACCATGCAAAGCAACATTAAATACTGTTTTATGCATATTAAATGTTTTAGTTGGTAACTGTGAACATTGGTTCCTCATGATCCAAACGACGCCCTCGTATCATGCTCCTTCCCTGTTCCACACTAAGCTACATGGGCTCAGCGAGTCAGCGTAGCGCCTCCTCCCGTGCCTATTATATACAATTTCCTTAC
The DNA here is from genome assembly GCA_036346255.1 of Ampelocalamus luodianensis. Taxonomy (NCBI): domain Eukaryota; kingdom Viridiplantae; phylum Streptophyta; class Magnoliopsida; order Poales; family Poaceae; genus Ampelocalamus; species Ampelocalamus luodianensis. The sequence continues at coordinate 59,462,245 of CM070618.1, read as the reverse complement.
GAGAGACAGAGACCTCACCTGGAAAGCATGATCCGACGCAGAGATTACTCCACCTCCTTGTCTTTTCCGCAAAAAAGGGAAAGAAAAATTGAAACGGTGCTCCACCGCTCTTGCCATGCTTCTGGTGTATGCGGTGATGGCGCGCGTGACGGTTCGCACGCTTCATTAAAACAACATGCCTTGCTTCCGTCGTCGGGCCGGTCCTAGCATATTGTTAACCACGTCGTCAAGCGATTCGACCCTATGCGCCGACGGAACGAATAAAGTCTCGGCCGAAAGGAAGCGTCGTTGCCCACCAAACCGAATTGAGTGGACGTGAAAGTGAGCCTTCGGGTCCCTCTCCCTCTCCCTCTCCCTCTCCCTCTCCTTTTGCCCCCAACTCACGGAACCACGCAATCCTGTCCTATCCTATTATGGTACTTTGCCCGAGCACCGACACTCTGTCTATTGACTATGAGTGTCGACTAGCTGGTTCCACGACTTTGCCCATGCATGCACAAGTGGGACGCCTCGTTTCATTTGCATCAAGTTGCTACTAGTAACAGCCAGATTTGGGCTATGTTTAGAACGGCAGAATTTTCCCTAAATCTTATAGGAATTGAACTGTTTTATGTCAAATTCTTGCAAATTTTCTGTGAAATTTCTGCGTTCAAAACAGACCCTTGATTTGGTACGCAAGATACATCTCACTTACTTTGTAACCCGGAAATCCTATCCCATTTAGGTTGCTCCTAGTGCTCTATCTTGGCCGGTATCTTAGCCTGTTATGTAGGCAAAATAATGATGTGGCATCATAGTTAATGAAGAGAGAGAGGGTACTCTAGTATCTAATTTAGATACTGATTTGGCTCAAAATCCAACGCAAAACAGCCTCATGTATGTAATTAAATAAAACACCTTAAGATACTACACTATAAAAAATCATACATTGAGAAGATAGTATCCTAACACTTATCATATATTAAGAAACTGCACTAAGATACTGCCTATTGGGAGCAGCCTTAGGCCGCCAAACAAGGCCATAGTATTCGTTGATTTTTACAGTGTAGTACTTTGAACTTGACGTGATCAGAGTTTGCCGTACGTAGTGTGCCGGAGTGATCAGAAAATTAACGTGTGTTTTCTCAAGAAAGTATCATTTGGAACAGCATGTCGTTCCAGACGTCGATGGGCCCGGGCAGGCACCAGTGGATGCAGTCGTTGTACAGCGCCACCTTCTCGTCCGGCCGGTGCCCGTACCGGCTGGGGTGCCCGTCCGGCCGGTGCAGCATCGCGCCGGTAGTGTCCATGAGCACCATGTTCACCCCCTTGGCCCGCGCCGCCGTCTCGGCCTCACCGAACTCCTCCACCTGTGCGGTGTAGAAGTCCAGGTCCACGCCCGCCAGCCCCGTCTCGTTGGCACGGTACGGCCGCGTGCGCGGGCAGTCCCCGCCCTTGTCCCACGTCCCTCCCTCGAAGTGCGCCATCGGCGACAGCGTCCGCACGATGACCTTCCCCTTCACCTCGAGCTCACCGATGGCTCGGAGCGCGGTGCGGAACGCCGCCCGCTGCGAGTGGCGGAACGTGAGGTCGGGGACGCCGTACTCGCGGCCGCAGGCGCTGCAGCCCACGAGCCGGCGCCCCTCGTAGAACAGCGACCGCCGGGTGAACCAGTTGGACGCCGAGATGACCGCGTAGTCGAACCCGGCGATGGCGGACGCCCAGGTGCCGTCGGGCTCGTCGAGGTAGAGGCTCCAGAGGCCGGTGTGGCCCGGCCCGTCCTGCGCGGGCTCGTTGGCTCGGACGAGAAACGGAGACCAGAACACGGACACGGTGAAGTTGTAGTCCGCGAAGCGGTATACTCTGTTCTGCTCCCTGCTTCCAGTCGGCGACACGTCTTTCGGGTGTTCAACCTGCAATTGCATTGCACCCAGATGATTGCGCGATGCGTAGCCAAATGCGTCGTTCCTTAACACATGCAAAAATTACAAATCATGAGAATGGTTTCGATTGCGGAAACACTCCTCATACAATCAAAGCTCTACCAAACAGTCATGCACTCCTCAGGCTTCCTCAATAAACGGGGCCCACCCGTCGGCCATTATTTGTACTGATCATACGTGGAGTTCGAAATAAATATCTAAGGTGAAGTAGTCAAATTAGCAGGCCACATTTGACAAGATTACCTGGGACAAGAGGCACAGCAAGGACTGCATGTGATTCCTGGCCAGGGAGTCCCCCACGAACGCCAGGGACTTGTGCCTGACCAGCTCCAGGAACTGCGCCGGCTCGAACCGCGGCAGCTCGCACCCCGCCGGCCGCCACCGCCACTTCAAGAACCCCCGGTCCGGACGGCCGTACTTGAGGCAGTTCTGGTGCTCCTGGATCATGGAGCAGCTCCTGTGCGTGTAGCGAGGCCCGTCCGTGTCCGGCACCCATTCGCCACCGAAGATGTCACAGTACTTCAGCACGTTGACAACAGGAGGAGAAGGGTGGTATTCAGCATGGCCATGGTGGGGTATCCTCCTGAACATAACTAGAAAGACCACGATGGCTGCGACGTAGGTTGCGTGTGGCGTGGAGAGCAACCTGATGAGACGAAACATGATTGGTTTGGACATTGCAGGAAGGCGACAAGGGAGCAATAGGTGGATTAGAGGTTTGGTGCTGGGATTGGTTTTGTTTCATAAAAGCTGCTGGGGTTAGTTCCTTTCTGGAAGCGAAAACAACAGGAGGACAAGATGCTGTTTCCAGTGAACAAATGCTATATATTACCCCCTCCATTTTTTTACTTGACGTCGATGAATCCATGATGTCAAACTTTATAAAGTTTGGCCGTTAATAGGTTTAAAATTATTTGGAATGGCTATATAAAAATTATATCATTAGATTTATCATTAAAAATACTTCCATAATATTATAATTTTATTAGTACATCTTAATGTAAAGTTTTAAAAAATAGCGGTCAAAGTTGCATCTCGGAGACCGTGAAAAATCAAAAACATCAAGTAAAAAAGAACGGAGGGAGTACTACTCTTAATTCATGGAAGAAAGGGGAGCTTCATGCGCCCTCTACGTTACCCGGAAAACAGCGGCCGTTGGATCGCTCGCTATGCGTCCCAGATCGCGTGGAGGGAGTGGCTCTCCGGACTCGCGCTGATCTCCATCGAACGGCTGCCATCGCGTGGAGCGCGTAGACCCCAATCTCATCCCTCTCTCTCCTCCACGCCTCGCCGATCCCATGCCGCACTCCTTGCCGCTTCCTCCTTTGCCCCTTCTGGCTCACCTCCATAGCCACCGCCGCCCCCTCCATCTTCTTCCCTCGTCGCCCCCTATGTCTTCTCCCCTCGCTGCTCCCTCGGTCTCCCTCCCAAGCCGCCACCTCGGCACCACTCTTCCCTTCCGTGCCCTTGCCTTGCATCTGCCTACGCCACCGCTGCCAGTACCACCAGCCGCCTTGTGTTGCGGTGCGCCGCCTGCCCTCCGCCCTCCTCTCCGCCTCCTCTCCCCCCACACGCCTCCGGTCCCCATCGCCTCCAGCTCTTACCCCTTCCTCTTCCTCCTCCGCCTCCATGAGCGTGGCGGCCTCTCCTATTCTTTTCCCGCCTCTCGTGGGCGTGGCTGCACTCCTTCCTTCCGTGCTCTTGCCTTGTGGCCGCCTACGCCACCGCCATCGGTACCACCGGCCACCTTGTGTTGTGGGCTTGCGGCGCGCCGCCTGCCCTCCGTCCTCCTCTCTCCTGCGCACCTCCGATCCCCATCGCCTCCGGCTCCTATGCCCTTCCTCTTCCTTCTCCGCCGCCCCTCTCCGTGAGCGTGGCAAGCCCCTCCCTATTCTTTCCCCGCCCCTCTCCGTAGGCGTGGCCGGTCCCTCCCTATCCCTCTCCCACCTCCCTCTCGGGATCCCTCCCCAGCCGCCACCTCGACGCCTCCTGGACCGATGATGCGCGAGTTGCAGAGTTGAGGGTTCTACGAGCAGGGCCGTTCCTGGCATTTTAGAGGCCCTAGGGCGAGATAAAGTGGGAGGCCCTTTATTCTAACATAAGCATATAATACTACTTTTACATCAATTGCAAAGCTATTCAATACATCAAAAAGATACAAATTACTCATAGAAAGCAATTTTTTCTAACATTTCTAAATGCAAAGTCATTGATAATAGTATCCACGTCAATGTGATCTAACATATCCTTTTCAATACATAAAGTGACCAGACCATTCAACATTTATTGTGAAATTGATGACTTCAAATAGTTTTTCAATAACTTCAACTTTGAAAAGCTTCTTTCAGTTGATGCTACAGTCATAGGTACAGTAAATAAGATTTGATAAACAATTGAAATATTTGGATAACAATCTATATCTCTAACAAACTCAAAATCTCAATAGCGTACATTGTCACATCCGCAAAGTCATTTACAACACTCTTAATTTAGAGAAAGAGATGTATCAAGATACCCATCCCTACAATCTTAACCTCAATCTAGTTAGTAGTTATATAGCCCTGCAGAGCAATAGAGCATATACATGATATACAATTATATATATACGTTTATGTAGTATGATGTATCAGGATCGGGGCCCTTAGCTCTGGTGGGCCCTGGGCGGTCGCCCCGGCCAGCCCTCCCTAAGGAACGGCCCTGTCTACGAGGTGCTGCTCCCATTCTCCACTCCTCTCGCCCCTTCACTGGTGCCACGCTGCTGTCTTCTTTCAAGCACCGCCACTCACCGGCTCTCTCCGATCTGTTTCTCCTCCTCCCCGCCTTCCTTAGCTACTTCATGGGATTCTATGTGCTCTTCTATCTCCATGTTGCTACTAGGGTTTTGTGCGGCTTCAATCGGCGGCAGAGGTTGACCGACGCACCAACCTGAGTAGAGAGCCTATGTCATCGTCTTCCTCTGCGGTAAGAGGTTCATCCTCCGTTGTCTCAGGCTGATCAATAGATTTGTGCTCCAATTCTGACATGAGTTTGCATTTCTGTATGTTAAGTTTGTAATTCATGGGTCTATCTCAATGATTATGTTTACATGTTGATATTTGATAAGTTATGAATCCCTATATAATAGAATTAGAATGCCATTTTTTTTATTAGTAACGTAAATCATATCGGACAAAATAAATGCTTTAAGCATAATGAACTACCTTATCCGTTTGTTTGTTCTATTTTCCAAAGAGCTTCACGCTTAAGTGACTGAACTACTTTCTTTTGTTTTATTATCTGGAATAGTTCCTAAAAAATATACTCTTTGTTCATATTTCTATTTGCAGTACATTATTGGTGATGGGAACAACTACTATGATTTCACCTATGTCGAAAATGTGGCATATGGCCATATTCGTGCAGAGAAAACTCTGCCTTCTGAAGATGGTGCAAAGAGAGTTGCTGGAAAAGTAAGGTTCTTCTTTAACATTAACATCTTAATTTAAAGATTCCATTACATGTCTTTATCTGTGTGAGAACTACCGCCCTCCCCATACGCCATTGACTGGGATTTGGAAACAGGGGGTTCTTGAACTCTAATGTCTACCGCTCTAAGCTCAACAAAAAAATGTTCTTGAACTACTATAAGAACCATAACATTTTTATTTAGTTAAAAAAGGATATTTGAGAGAGAATCTAAGGATCGTTACATTGCTGGAAGAAGTGAATTGATGCAAGGTGACAAAACTGACAAGTACGCATGATGATGTTTCTGCTGCGGCTTGCAAATTACAACTCCTTTGAAGGAGTGCTCTACTGCAGGCTTCACTTTGATCAGCTGTTCAAAAGGACTGGAAGCTTGGACAAGAGCTTTTAAGGTATCGGCCCATTTCCTTGATTCCTTAGCAGAACAGTGGCTCTTGAGCCTAACTATATATATCCTCACCTGCAATGGTTCAGGCCAGAAAAAAATGTTGAGAATAAGGTATGCAGCATGTTAGATTTCATGTTGTACAGAATAGACTCATTTCGAGTAACTGCTACTTTGCATTTTTTTTTTAATCCAAAAGTTCCACAGAAATACTTATACACATAGATGCATATACAACCCCTCAAAACCTGAAGTGAAATGCATGGATCTGATTAGGGATGAAACCTATTCGGAATACCAATACATACACTGGTCACTCAAAACTTGAAATGTAACACATGGATCTAAACAGATCGGGAACATAGTCCAATAAAAAGTGACATTTTGCAAAAATGATAAGCAGAATGTTGACAAACTTTTGGTGCCCCTACGGTCCGTGTTGTGTTTCATATCATGTAATCAGCATTATTCATCTTTTGTTCTGTTTAAACTACCACATTTGGTGATACTTATCATGACTGTATTCTTGGCAGAATGCTATTAGTCTCCAACGCATTTGCTGTCACCAGAGAAAAATGTGTTGGATGCAACAAGACAGTCTATCCAATTGAGAGGGTACTAATTGGTATTCTAACTAACAGTCTCAATTACTTTTCTGGAGTTTCCTTTACTTGACAACCTGCTTGAGCTGAATTCATATTTATGAAAGTAGCATTTCCAAGTTGGACACTCAATTATTGATCTTTTTGTTTAAAGATAAGAAAAGGTAATGCAGACATATCGTACCTCTTGAGTTTTCATGAATAACAGTATTCTGACTGCGATGTACCCACCAATTCTGCAAGTTACTGTCAATAACACTATGTATCACAAGAGCTGCTTCAAGTGCTGCCATGAAGGATGCACCATCAGCCCTTCGAATTACATTGCGCATGAAGAGAAGCTCTACTGCAAGCACCATCATATTCAGCTAATCAAAGAGAATGGAAATTTCAGCCAACTAGAGAACAATCACGAGAAGAGATCACAAGAGACTGGGTCAGTAGAGGATGAAGAATCAGAGTATTAATTCAGGCGCGTATATAGCTACTAGATGCCAATGTCCAGCACTACAACTAGGTATTTATTTTGTTCCCTCCAAAAAACACAATTATAACACTGCCAGTTAACTAAACTTGCTAGCGTGCCTAGCTCTTGCGCTGATACTATGCCTACTCTGTTTTTCCTTACAGTGGAGATACCGTACCTGTAGCACAACAAGCCCGCCGGAGCCTGTTTGCTGACCTGCCATCAACAGAACACACTGATGATCAAAAGGTACAGCTCAAACTATTATATGCGGATAGAGCTCCTAATTACATGTTGTCTAAAAAAAACTTCCATGATAAATAGCTCTTAGATTCTAGAACTGCTTACAACCCATCCATATATAGACAAACACACCTATACATACTTCTTTTTTCTTGCTTAATATATTTCACAAGATGTGTTTGAATGCTGTTGTCGCCACACAAAGTTTCCAACCACCTACAATTACACAACTAAAGAAAACATCCTACCCTCTTACGTATAAATAGTCGCTTACTACACCGCCTTAGAATTCTTTTTTTTTAGCTCATTTATACCTGCTTAAACTTTATACGCATTGCTTAGCTTAATATGCCATGCTATACACAGTGCCTAATCTTTTCAAATTAGCAACCGATAACACAGGGCAAAAAATCCACCATGCTCTTTTAATCTAACAACGGCCGTAATCGTACCAATTGGCACGGGTCGGCATCTAGTACCAGTAATTTGCTACGCGGTAATGTGTAATTTTGCTCTGGCAGGGCACGGGGCATGATCCGCCATTTTCTCTACTGATCAGAAAAGCCACGTTGTGCAACTGCATTGCTGACGTGCGTGTCCATGTATGTCAGGAAAACTGTCAGTCAGATAAGATTTCGCACATGATCAACAGTGAGCATCTCAATTATATACACTGTAATTCCAACTCTTGTAATGACATCACTAGCATAAATCTGCAGAGCAGCGCTGATCAAATCAACGAACTTATTACAGTTGCACACGACCCATGCAAGAGGCAAGGCGTCTGCGGAAATCTTGTGGGAGTGTGTGTCTATATATATATATATATAGCCAAGCTTAGGCAGCCCACCACGCGCGACGCAGGCCAGACGCGATGCGCACACGCACAATCCCATACGGCTGGTCCACCAACTGCAGAGGCGGTCCAGAAACGTCTGCGCCCGAGGGATTCGATTTTGATGGTAAATAACACGGGATGTGATAGTAATTCGTGAATCAATTTACTGCCTTTTCGCAGCATACGATTTTTTCGAGCTTGTTTGTTTGATAGTAAAACATAACGGATAACACAACAAAGTTGTTATCTGTTTTTACTGTCTTTCGTGCGACATGCGATTTTATTCGAGCATGTACGTATTTGATAGTAAAAACACAATAGTAAGACAGTAAAATTATAATATATTTTACTACCGAGAACATCCTTATAAGTCGTAGTGGGGGAGACGAAGAGATGCATCGGGTAGCACGACTGGCATTGTACGATTTGTTTTTTTTTTTGGGAAAAACGAGGGTTTGGTTTGATTTTGTACCATGTTTTCAGCTATGCACACGCGAACATACAAAACAAAGGAGTGCGAGTGTAGTACAATAAAATGTAGGCCACAATGCAGTAAAACATGACACATATACAGTAATTACGAACAAAATAAAAGCTCAGTAATTGCGCTTGTATTTTACAATAAAGAGCTATCACATAATATTTTTTGTAGTAAATGTTCATCTGTTCATTGGGCAGTATAGCGAAAATGTAGTGTGACAGTAAAAGCACATGCAGGAAGAGGTAAACGATCATTTATAAAGTAGTAAATGTGTATTTATTGTCGCGTTTTCAATTTTACTGCATCCTTTTTTGTGTGTTCCGATAGTAAACCAAAAGAAAACATTGCAATAATGTTATATGTACATAACAGTACAGAACATGAGATAAAAATTCTTAAATATAATTCGGCCAAAATAGTGTGGCCGATCGCATTTTTCTTCTTGTTTACATTGCCTGATAATAACAAAAGAATAGAAGAAAGGGAAAAGAAAGAAAGCCCGCCTAGTGGCCAAGGCAGGACCCTATTGCAGTTCTCAGTCGTTCGTAAACCCGCTTGTGGAATTCGCCGGGAACTGGATCAGGGAATATGTGGACATATGCCTCCATTTGCTCCTTCGCGGCGGCGAACCGAGATTGGCGCCAATCGAGCGAAGGAAGCCTATCGACGATTGTCCAGATGAGGACGTTCGTCTCTTCTACGGTCTCGGCGCCGTCGATCTTTTCGTTTTGCTGGCCGATGTAGTCTTCGATCTTATGGATGGGTGCTTTGACTCGATCCACGTAATTCCTTAGAACGATCTCCAGGGTGAGGTTGATTCGCTGGACGTCGGACACAAGTACATTGGTCTGTTTTAGCAGAAGATGTAGGGTGTAGATGATTGTAGCTACCCTCTCCGATAGACACGGTGACGGAGCACAGAGGAGGTCGCAGACATAATCTTGGTCCGCAACCTCGATCAGGCTCCGCCAAGACAGCTGTCGTATATAAGTGCTAGGTAGGTTAGAACTATAGTTTGCAGTGGAGTGGAAGAAGAGCCTGGAGTCTTTTTTTTTGTTGTGTTCTATGTTTTTTTCGGAGTTTTACTAGGGGGAGGCTTTTTATAAGTCGTATGCAACACTTTGATATTAAAAATCGTTTATGGGGAGACGAAGAGACGCATCGGGGAGACAGAGCGGTAGTATGTATGGTTTAAAAGTAAAGTCTTTTTTTTACGCATGTAGTAATTCAATATTAAAAATATACGTCAGTAACGTTATTGACGTCTTACGATAAAACAGCAACCACATGTCTGTAGAACGAAGACGACCAATTGATCATTGCGTTCTTTTAGCCAAAAAAAATCAGTAACCAATATACAGAAGACAATAATAGATTATGGTCAACATAATAAAAAAATAAGTAGTAATACCATATGATACTCTTGTAGTAAGAGAGTTCGAATATACAGTAAAACATGCAAGGCAAGCTGAATAACGAGTTATGTTCCCCCTACCACTATCACCGCCACTCCTGCCCCCTCGCCCTCTATTTTGGGGTAGGGTTCGGTAGGTAGCACTATTGTGATCAACTTTTAGGCCGCATATGTTGCACGCCCTTGTCATCTTCTTCCCCACCGGTGTAGAACTTTGCTCTGGTTCGTCATCAACTCGTTTGTGACCTTTGATCTGTGACAGAGGAGCCGTTGATGGGTTTATCGTATCGTCGTCCGCTTCGTCAGGCTCAACGGTCTCCTCAGCTACCGGGCCGATGTCGTTGGGTACGGTATCAAGCTGCATGCTAAGCGCCTTGAGGACCTCCATGGCTCTATCGTATGCAAGACTCGATCTGCACCCTGACCGCACCATGCCCATAGCTTCCATCAATAAGGTGGTGTCTTTGGTACATCTCGATCATCCCATCGGTTCGACTCAGATGAGGTCATGTCCGTCAGCATCGACGATCAACCTATCATTCCTAATATACCTACGGAGCACGTAGTGGCTGGGGATACTCTCGACCTACAAGTGGGTGAACGCCCACACCAGGTGCGAACAAAACAGACCTACAAGGGGTAAACCATTGATGGATTAACAGTAAAACACGCTGGCGATGATAGTAAAAATTGACTATATGCACTGGACAGTAAAAGCATAATAGTTGGAATAGTAACTACTAACCGAGAGACAGTAAAAGTACATATGTGCTCCCAGCGTTTGCATTCACAGCTGTATGTACCCATTTCCTCTTCGGCCACCACCTTGAAATCGTGTTGTGGCCACGCGAACGTCGTAGACTGTTTCCCATAAAACATGAGGAATATGCCATGTTAGGTTGTGTCTACCCTTATGTGGAAGGTTATACTAGAGAAGTAGGTTTCCTTGTACTCTTTGAAAACCACATACGTATACACCCTGCCCAGTCGCTCCTCGAACAGGAACAGAGTGGCTCTCACTTGTTGGCTCTGATAGCAAGCAAGGCGGTATATGTCACCAAGAAGTACATAAAGGACAAGAAGTTATGACATACTTGGATTGCAGTAAAAAGAAAAGGGTGAGAGACGTAGTAAAATAAGACAGCTAACAGTAAATCACAGAATAATTTAAAGTAAATGTATGTAAGTCATAGTAAACCTTTTTTTATCCACATACCGTGGAACAGTATGTTTCTTGAGCCTCCAAGTGCTTCCTATTTTGCAGCACACGGTGCATCTTTCATGCGAATTGGTGGAGCGAAGTCATGTTATCCACAAAGTTCTGCTTTACCATCTTGTTTATACTCTCGCTTCTCTACGTGGATGTCATCCTACCGTAGTACACATCCTTGAAATATGTGGAGATCCATCTTTCGCGAAGGTCATAGGGGCTAGCAATGGCCCGGCTCTACTCAAGGCGGTACTCTCTCACTAGATTCTCCCACACATTCTTGAACTGTCTAGGAGTAAGCGGATGGTTTATAACGGAAACCAAATGCTCCTTCAGCCCGTCGTGCTCCATGTATAGCTTGTTCAGGTTTTGCTTGTACTTCTTTAACACGTGCCACTTGCACAGTCGGTGTTGCGTGTAGGGGAAGACGCGCGGGATGGCAGTTGCCCTAGGTCTTGATCGGCGGTATAATAAAACACATTAGGCAGTAAAACTCGGGTAGAGATGCAATATTTTTTTTATCAATATTGACAATACATTCTGGACCAGAATACGGAGAACACAGTAAAGAAGATGTGTGATAGCTAGTAATCCTTATCGACATATACAGTAATTACGTTTTGAACGGTATGAGAATCACCCGGTTAGCATGCAGATGGGGTCTTTGTCATCCATGCAAGTTTGGAACGTCCTAAACAGCCACTCAAAGGATGTTGTCTTCTTATCAAAGAGCAGCGCGACCCCGAACATGGTGTTCTACAAATGGTGGTTAGAGCCAGCAAACATAGCCAGAGGCATCTCGTACCAGTTCATTTTGTAGGTTGTGTTGAACGTGACGACGTCTCCGAAGTCGGCGTATTCCGTGCGGTAGCTCGTGTGGCTCCAGAAGATATTTTTCACAACGTTGTCATCATCCACCTGTATGTTGTAGTAGAACTTGTCGTTCTGCGAATGACAGTCCTTGAAGAAAGCCATCAGCTTGTTCAAATCGTCGGCGTGATCAGTGAGCGTATTCGCAACCTTGCTGGGTTTAGTCAGTACAATGGATGGTAACTAATAGTAAACACACGCAACATGGCAGTAAAAATGAGAATATGAGGAAAACAGTAAGTCGAAACGATTGCAACAGTAATAACACGAATAAGGAAAGGACGGTAATTCGTCATGATCACGCAAGCAAAGACAATGATGGGTGTAACAGCCCAATTTTCAATTTCAGTAAAATTTAAAATTAAATTATTTTTGTGGTTTTTCTGGAGTTTCTAAAAAATTTTATAATTAAGTTAAGGCTAAAACAAATTTATTTACAAAATTAAAAGCCAACATAAAGTTAGGAATAATTTTATTAAGTCCAGAAAGAATATGGGAATTTCTGTGAATTTTTCCATAATTTTTGGAAGTATTTTGCTATTTTCTAAAGCTATTATGAATTATCAGGATTTAAACAAATAGAAAAGCAAAAGAAAATCCAGAAATGGCTTTGGGCCGAAACCCATTGGCCTCGGCCCAAATCTCCCCGCACCAGCCCGCAACAGCCCGCGCTCGCCCGCGCGCCTTCCCTCCCCATCCACCGTTGGATCTAAATCCAACGGCTGCGCCCGAGAATCACTTACCGATTCGCATAATCTAATTTCCACCGTTGGATCAAAATCCAACGGCTGTGCCTAATCTCAACGTACCGCTTCATTCCATCTGTTATCAACCGTCCGATCGAAATCGGACGATTCCGAGTCGTCGTCTTCCTCGCCTCTTCTTCCTCCTCACTCCGCAACAGTCGCCCGCCATTTCCGCACGCCCCCGACTTCCCCGCGACGTGCGCACGAGACCGTGTCCACCTCCGCCACTTTTCCCCCACCTTCTTCCCTCTTCTCCGCGGCAGTTCACCCACGTCTGCCGAAACCGCCGCCATGACCCCCACCTCCTCCACGCCGCACCAGAGCACCCCGGCGCCTATAAAAGGCAGCCTCGGGTGCGCATTCCTCCACCGATCCCGAAGCCACCACCCACCGCCACGCTTATCATCTCTAGTGCTCGGAATTGAAGTTCCATCGCCGGCGATCGTGAAGCTTGGAGCTTCGTTCCCGCCGCCTGCGACGCCGCCGCATCCTCTCTGTCGCCACCTTCGGCATCAGCACCTTCTCACGAACACGGTGGTCCTTCCACTTCGCTCGAGCCGCGAACTCCTACCTCGCCGACACCCGAGCCTCTCCGCGCCAAAGACCCGCCGCCGGTCAGCCCGACGACCATTCACGCCCAAATGGTACCATCGTGGTCGACATTTCCCCACATTTTGCGACCACTCACTCGCCGGGAGCCGATCGCCGTTGTCGGCGCGCCGACATGCGGTTGCCGTCGTTGCCGACGTGGCCGCCACCGTGGTGCCACCGGGCGCCATCTCAAGACGACCGTGTGGCGCGGTCGTGACCACGCACACGCACCGCGCGCGCGCCCACGTGCCGATCCTTCCAAGCATGGTGGACTTGGTCCACATGGCCGAAATCATCGACTCATGGGGCCCACTGTCGAAATGAATTTTAAATCTTTTATTTTCCGAAATACTGTGCTGAGGTAATCACTGCGCAATAAATGGATTTTCAGTAGGAAAATAATTCTGGAAATTCAATAAAATTTCAGATTTAGTTATAAACTTCAAAAATTCATAACTTTTGCATACGAACTCAAAATTGGGTGATTCAAATTGCAAAATTTATATAAAATTATAATCTAGCTAACTAAACCAAAATATTTAAATTTGGAGTTGATTTGAGCTGATTTTTTGAATTTATTTGAATTTGAATTTGAATTTATCGTATTTTCGCGTTTAGACTTTGACGACTCCGGAGAGCTCGACCCCACTGAAGATTTAGACTTCCAGGACATCAACGAAGGCAAGTTATACCATTGACCATATTGCCCCCAGTATTTTAAAGTATTTTCAGTTTTTAAATTATTTAATGCATGCATATGTTTATATAAATGTTTTAGTGTCCTGTTTTTACATAGTTATTCCCATGTTTCATTGTATGACCCATTTGAACATTATAATTGTTTGCCTTGACACCATAGACTAAAAATTATCAAAATTAGTCAAATGCTTAGCCTGGCTTAGTTCACACTTACAAATTTTGGGAAGGTTTAGCCAAATCTCTTATAAATTGTTCCAAAACTGAAATTGTGGTATTGTTTTACCACATGGATTTAAAAAGGAGGGTTTTACTCTAAAATCAAAAATAGGTTTGGACTCGGGCAAAATGGTTGTAAAGGTGGGTGCAGGTTTATGCACGGGTTTAATCTGGTTAAGATTAAGACCCAGGGTTTGTCGGAAAGTCGCCCAAGTCATTTGAGGACCGGTCTTTGAGCCGCTAATTGCTATGCCTAAACGTACTACCACACGTCCTGTATGGGCAGGATTTGGCTAACTAACTTGTGATGTTCTAGTGTATTTATGTCATGTGTTTATGTGGGTGTCGGTTAGGCGTTTTATTCCCCTTGGCGCAAGAGGGGCTTAGGAGGGCGGTTAGTCCAAAGGAGCGAAACCTTAGCGGGCATGAGTATACTAGGACAAAACATCGTAAAGGCCTCATGATAAATGCTCAGTCGCACGCCTACGGAAGCGTGAAGTGGCCGACATATCTAGCATGACATCTCGTGTGGGTAAAGTTGTATACACTCTGCAGAGTAGAAACTATTCGAATAGCGCGTCATGGTCATGGACATGCTAGCAATGCCACTTAAAGTTAGAATTGTTTTTGGTTTTAAAACTGTTTTATCACATGGCTAGGATGGTTTATCCTTATGAAAAATTGGGCGGGAAGCCAAGTGTTAGGAGGGTATCCTTCACTAATTCTTTGGAGGTTATCCATGTTATCATAATGACAATGAAAATCTGATTTGAGTTATATAATGAAAACGACCTTGGAAATTACTATTGATATTAACCAGAAAATGTTGTTTATGCAAAATAACCCCTGCTATACTCACTTGTTACCTTATGCATGCATTTAAGTTCAATATTGGGTGTAGCTTGCGAGCACGTAGTAGTGCTCACTCTTCTTTGAATAAATCTTATTCGGAGAAGATCTGTTCCCCGACAGTGAGGACCTGGACGAGTAGGCCTTGACCCAGACGATTGCCTGTGGCGCATCGTGTGGCCCCATATATTATTATGCTTCCGCTTTGTCTTTCATTGGATATTTGTTAATTGTTATTCAGACTCGTTGTATCAAACCCCTTTATTAATTAATGTCATTTTCAATTCATGATATGATTGTGATATTCATTTTTGTGAGACTGTGTATACTGGAAATCCTGGACCGGTATATGAACACAGAGAATTCGGGATCTTTCGCTCCCGGGTTCGACAATGGGACACAGGAAAAACCTATTTTCTAGGTCACACACGGTGTATGGTATGTTATGCTACCCCCATGCATCTCCGACAAAACGTTCATCGTAGTGTTGTGAGGGACCCTGCCGTCCTGCATGGTGTCGACGAGCTCCATCAACGAAGGATCAAAGTTCTTGTGCGACTGCATGAATGCGACCAAGGACGACGTCCTAGCTAGTGGATGGTTGTGCTCCAACACAACCCGCTTGATGCATACGGAGCCATCTTTCAGGTTGTTATGCAACTTTACGAACACCCCACACCCAATCCTCTTGGAGGTCTTGGTACGTTCACGCTCCTTCTCCGGCATGTAGAAGTCTTGTTTACCCTCTAGAGTACAGCAGAACTCTTTGATCGTTTTCCTGCTCCTGCTCTTTCTGATGCCAAAACTAGCATGTCGTGCGTACCGACATTAGAACTGGTAAGCATCACCCTCATTATCAAACTTCATGCAGATCTGGGGCACCATATGGTCGGGAACGTCCTTGTCTTGGCATCATCAAAACACAGTAAATACAATAATATACAACAAAAAATAAGTAAATGACTCTAGATAGGACAGTAAATATCGAAGAGTGCAAAATATAGTAAATAGACGATATATTGGTAGTAAAAATGGCGGGCAAAGACTAGTAAAACACACATATGTGGGTGTACATCCGATTGGTTCCTCATCTCGCTCAGAGAAACAACGGGGGTGGCATAAGGATCGAGGCATGGAGGAGAGGATCCTGGTTAGCGGGGGGCTTACAGCCAGTGGTATAGTGTTTACCAGCGGTGTAGCCATCTGCATAGAGAAACCTGGGTTGTCCACCATTCCACCAGGCATGGCAATAAATGTCGGGGGAAATCTGCATGTGCTAGAGAAAAATCTCACCAACACTAGTGACAAAGAACGAGCACCACCGAGCTGGGTTCCTCCGCGCCCATGGGGTGGATGTCCAATAGTCATTGTTGTCGGAAGGGATCGTTGGGGGTGGTGGATTGGGGGAGAAGCGATAATGACCGGGTGAATGTGGGAAGGGGAGGTGGGGGCAGATCTTATGATCGGTTACGTGGGGAGTGCGTTTAGTGGGATGCATGGGATCGCCCACCTTTTTTTATTGCTTTGCGCCAGAGGACATGCGGGAGCATTTTTGTTGTCCGAACGAACGGGGGATCGAGTGGTCAAATCAATAAGTTTGTATTACAATAAAACTCATTTTGGTGTGAAGAAAAACTAGATAATAGGTTCAATAATTAGATACGCATCCAAGACAGTAAAAATTCACGCACTTAGAGTAATTCAACGGGGAAAAACAATAAACCTCATTGAACACAGTAAACGGGCGAGAGGACAGCAAACAATAAGTGAGTCGGCAGCAAAATTAATCCAATGATGGTCACATATTCTTTTTCCCTGCTTTTTAATGGTATTATGCTCTTTGTTATTCTAAGCAATTTCGTTCTAATCTTATCTACTAAAATCTTTGTCATTTCAGATTTGTCATTTAAAAAACATACCAAAACCTTTACAACTGCTTAAGTCTAGAAGTTAACTGAAGTTAGCCATCCCTCAAGTGATGATTGAAGTGGAAATATGAGCCTTTGACAAGCAACCAGTCTTGTTTGGCTGCTACAACAGCAATAATTCACCTCTTGACAATTCCTACATAGCTATTTAGTTTCCTGAGCCAATTTCCTAGGGACAAAGTTAGTTTGCAGGGTCAATTTTTTAGTAGTGTGTGTTTTTCTCATGTACATAGCCTGCCTTTGCATGTTAGACATCTTAGATTATTTTTACTCTCAATGAAAATGTATTTTACTAGCTTCTGGTTTTACATGAGTATGATAAATACTAGCTTGTGTGTGTTTTGTCAGTAAGGAATTGTATGTATGATAAATACTCTCAAAGTAAAATACTATCATACTTTGGCCAGCCGTACTGCTAGTTAGTTTCATATAACATACTAGCTTGATGCATCTTTGGTCAGTTATTAATAGTAGTTGCTTTCCTATAACATGCTAATAACAGTGTCACATATTGCCAGTACAAAAACTGCCAGTACAGATGGTTAGCCTTCTACCATTCTACTAGGCATATATGTAAGAGCAAGCTTCTGATTTTCTCTTTTTGTGAACAGAAAGCGTAATACAATTTACTATTTAAATGACAATTTCCAGCAATTGTCATTGGGTGACGAAGGTACACCAAGGATCTTACTACTACATACTCATTGCATTCAGGGTACTTAGGCCTATTCTATTCAATGATCCAGCAACAACAGTGTTGAACTTAGGTCTTTCTATTGGTTCATACCACAACACTGTCTTCAAGAAAGTTGCCTCTAGTCCATTTAATAGGAAAAATAAACTCAATGAGCCCTGCTAATGATGTTTCATACAATGCATAACAAACTACACTACACCATAGCGAACATCATGCAAGTAACTCCCGAATATCATTCATTCAATGGGCGAGCGCAGCGTAGCGTGCTTTACCATCTAGTAGGTTTTGTTTGCTAATCCGTGGGATAAACCTGTCGATGATCTAGTATCCATCTTACGAATGAATATTCGGGGGTCTCCTAGAATTAGAACCACACAGAGAATGACATAGGGATTTATATAGGTTCAGGCCTTCTCTACAGAGAATAACAACCCTACTCCTGTGCTATTGTATTGAGTATGTTGTTTACAATCAGGAAGAAAACGAAAGCCTAGTGCCTCCTTCTAATCTGCCTTGCCTCTGTCCCCTGACTGTAACATTTATATAGTATATGAAGGGGTGACAGTTTCTCTAGGCCAAGAGGTGCCTCATCATTTCATGTAATGAGCACGTTGATGGAAGTTATTGCTATAGAAGTAACTCCTCCACGTCGCCTGGTAGTTATTGATGAGGATATCAACCCTAAGGATGCAACCACTACTTCGACCGGCTGCACTACATCCTCTACTTCAACCATATCTTCACCAATTGGACTTTCAACCACTGCAATGCCATATTCCTCAATTGGACCGAGCTACTTCTACTCCTACGAGTCGAGCTGCGTCTACATGCCATGGAGCTGTGTCTATATGCCATGGTGCTGCGTCACCAATTGTTGGCCCACAGGCTATGTAATGTATAGACCGACTTGGCCCATAAGGCCCATATGTTGGTCGACCACCCTAGGGAGCCCGTATTGTTCATGTGAACAGTACCCATAAATAGTCTCTAGGGCTCCCATCTCCTGGCCACACCCCTCATATAGGAGCCGCCACTCCTTAGCAAAATTCAAGTTTTGTTGATTGATGTTTAGCTTTGCTACTTTATACTTTATCCTCTTGTTTAGCGAGATCAACAGCGACATTGTTCTTTGGAACCCCACTTATCAATACAATTTTAATTCCTATTCACAATTTCAGATTGCTATTTATCTCGTTCTTGCGTGCTTCTTTGGTATATGCAGGAATTGATCTTCGTGATCAGGTCATCCGGGTATTCGTACACAGTTGATAACGACTTATCGAGCAGTTCAGCGATTACGTGATTTCGAGCCTTCCGAGTTCGTAGCTAGGATCGTGAGAGTTGAGCGACTACTACCAAATATACCTTCTCATCGAAAGATCGTGCCAAATCAGGACCTCCGGGGTTCATCAGTTATTATCAGAGATTGAGGCGTATTACGTGTAGTTATTTAAGAGAATAACAACATACACTAACTGCTTAGAGTCTTTAATCGACTGGGCCTACTTTTCTACAGGCTTTATCGATTACAAGGTGGTTGTAACCAACCTGGTTATGGAAGGACTTACGACTTATGGGGTGGTTGTAGAAAGACTTACGACCACTCGGCTGAGCTTCTCCCTTGTGAACATAAAGGGGTATACCATATGATGGCTTTGTTATCTATAATTAGAATTACAGATAAATAATTAAATAAAGATTATTAGATCCTCATCGTCTAGCATACTTTAGTTGAGAGTCTCCTCTCAAGAGTAGTCGTTGAATCCCGAGCACTTTCGCGGCTCATATGCCAACCAACAAACCTTCATATTCTATCACATTATTAGTGGTAGAAAAGTTTAATTGAATAGCATACTTTAAGATTTCTCTTGTAGGAGATTCTAGGACCACCCTAGACCCCAAGCCACTTAGCGTAAGTGAGCCATCAAAGTACATTGTCCACTGGTCGTGGGATTCGTACTGGGGATCCTGAACAGGTTCAGGATTTATCTATTCAGCGATAAAGTCTGCCAAGATCTGGGATTTACTAACCGTTCGAGACACAAAATGGAGGTCAAACTCCCCAAGTTCAATTGACCATTTTGCCATGCGTCCCGCTGCTTCCTTGTTCTGGAGGACCTCTCCTAAGGGAAACTCAGACGACACAATTTTCTTGTGCACCTAAAAATAATGCCACAGTTTCCTTAAAGACATAAGGATGGCATATAAGAGTTTTTGAACCTGAGGGTATTGCTCCTTAGGCCCATGCAAAACTTCGCTTACGTAGTAAACTGGTCATTGAACGTTTTCACATTCGGTGACTAGTACTACGCTTACTGTCTGTGGCGTGGCAGCTAGATATATTAAGAGCGCCTCTTCTATTTTCGGAGAAATCAAAACAGGAGCACTTGTAAGATACCTCTTGATATCCCCGAAGGCATTGTTTGCCTCCTCTGACCATTCAAAACCCTCATGCTTCCTTAGAAGTTTGAAGAAAGGAAACCTTTTTTCTCCCAATCGTGAGATGAAACGACTTAAAATCGTCATGCATCCTGTGAGTTTTTGAACTTCTTTCTTTATGGTCGGAGGGCGTATTTATTCAATGGCCTTTATCTTTTCGGGATTTGCTTCAATTCTTCATGCAGAAACATAAAGAAAGACACACTTTTTAGGATTAAGTTTCAAATAGTATTTTCTGAGGTTGTCGAATATTTCTTCCAGGTTGGTGATATGATTAAGTTGCTTGATGCTTTTTTATGACTAGATCATCAACATAGGCTTCCAAATTTCAGCGTGGTTGAGGTGAAAAAGTCATTTGCATCAAGCATTGAAAAGAAGCGTCAGCATTTTTAGATCAAATGACATTTTGACATAGCAAAATATTCTAAATGGTGTAATAAATGTGGTCTTTTATTCATCATCTATACATATACTAATCTGATGATAACCAGAATATGCATCTAGAAAACTTAATATCTCACAACTAGCAGTAGAATCAACCAACTAATCAATACGAGATAGAGAAAAATCATCTTTTGGACAAGCTTTATTGAGATGAGTAAAGTGTACACACATACACCACTTACCATTAGACTTTCTAACCATTACAGGGTTAGCCAATCACTCTGGGTAGTCGACTTCTCTTATAAAGTGCGCTTTAGCGGCTTATTCGATTTTGATCTAATAGCATCTCGTCGATCAGGTGCAAATCTTTGTAATTTTTGTTTTACGGGTTTCTTGTCAGGCCGTAGAGCTAGCTTATACTCGATCACTTCCCTGGGGACTCTGGGCATGTCAGATGCTTGACACGTGAAGACATCTGTGTTTACTCAGAGGAAAGTGACGAGGGTGTCTTCCTATTTAGGATCGGAAGTAACCCCAATATGAACAGTCTTCAAGGGCTCCTCTAGATTCAGGGGAACTTCTTTGACTTCATCGTTTAGCTTTGGTGCAGTTTTAGGCTTTGACTACTTGGTCGAAGGCTGACTTTTGCTTGTTTCTCGAGTTGGTATCTAGCCAACCATCTCGAGGGACTTTCAATCGCACGTGAGCGCCGTCTTTTTATCACAGAGGACTGTGATCACTCCTTTGGGACATGGCATCTTAAGATATTGGTACCCATAATGAGCAGCCATTAAGAATTGTGCCAAAGTTGGTCGTCCAGGTATGTCATTATATGCCGTGTCGAAATCGACCACATCAAAAGAGATCTTCTTTGTCCTGAAATTGTTTGGAGAATCAAATGTGATAGGGAGAGAAACTTAGCTAATGGGTTTGGTTGAAGGCCCTGGTACGATCCCATGAAATGAGTATCGTACCGGCTTTACCCTGGTCCAAGGCACTTGCATCTCGTCTAGAGAACTCGTAAATAAAATATTTAATGAACTGCCACCATCAACTAACACTCGATTTACTCAACAGTTGTTGATGGTGAGCTCAACCACGATCGAAAATTGTCCTGGTCGAGTTGAAGGGATCGTACAATCACCCTTCTCAAAAGAGATGGTGACTTCCGACCACTTCAGTAATTTATTGACAAGAGGAGGGTCAATGGAGCTGTCATTTTGACTCGTACACCGAAGATCCTCTATAGATATGATCGATGGTGTGCTTTGGATCCTGAAATGGCATCTCCTCGTCATCATTTGATTGCTTTTGACCACTTGCTTGTCCTACCTCTTTGAGTGTAGGAAGAGGCTCTTTGTCGGAGTAATAATCCTTGAATTTTTGTTGGAAAACTCAGCAGTTACGTAGGTTATGTCCTTCCTTTTTATGAAAAGGACACCATGTAGGCTTGTCATTCTTTCGTTCGGGGCGTTTGCCTTTGCCCCGGCCAGAGTAAGGCTTGGAGCTTCAAGGCTCTTTATCGCTTGCAGCCAAGACTCCCTTAGAACTATTTACTTGAGGTTTTTGACCTTTAGTCTTGCTCTTGGACTTCTTGGCCTTTTTATCCTTCTTCTTAATATTCTCATCGGCTTCTTGAGGATCTTTATCATCTCGATCGATAGTTTTGTTCCACTCGACTGCTTTTGTAGCAGTCGCATATCGATCGACCATCTCAAAGAGCTTAGTAAGAGTATCCGGAGGATTTAAAGCGATATCCTCTATGATCCTTCTACTACGGACTTCATGCTTAAATGCTCTTATAACAGAAGAGTCAGAAACCTCAAGTATAGAATTGTGAACCTAACTGAAGTGTCTGGTAAATTGGCGCAAGGTTTCATGTGCGTTCTGTCTCATCTGTGCAGTCGTCCTCCTTTAGGACGGTTGTAAGTACCTAGAAATTGGCGATGTGAGATCACAGAGATGTTGCCATGAATAGATCAACTCTTGTGGTTGATTTAACAACCACGAACAAGCAGATCCTTCGAGCACAGTAGGAAGGTAATTTACCATAATGTGCTCTCCCCCTCTTGCGGCTCAAACTATGGTTGTATAGATATGAAGAAGTTCAATGGGATTTTGTGATCCATCAAACTTCTCTATGTTCACTAGTCGAAACCACGGTGGCCAGCGAACTACTGGAAGGTCAAGCGAGAATGCCTGACATTCGGTAATAATTTCATGTCGCCTCCTTTGTGGGAAAGAACGGTTGGAATCATCAGGCGATCGTACATGATGATACCCAGTGGTCGGTGGACCTGACTTGTGATAGGTTTCAGTTCTACGAGGGTAATACTCCTTGTATTCCATTTGTTGTTGCAGGTTTCTAGGTTGTAGTGGTGAAAGATCACTTCCTTTGGGAGCCTGTTGTTCACCAGTTGTTCGAAGGGCCCCTCTCCAACTGGAGTTGTGATTAGGGGAGCGACCGGTCCTGTGGCTGTGCCGCTCTCCATGAGGGGAGTTGTTTTAACGACTTGTGTTAGATGGAGTTGTACTAGTATGACTTCCAGAATGATGTCGGCGAGTTTGCTCAAGTCTGACCATTGCACCCCGAAACCTCTACGTGATCTCTTGAGTGAAGAGGTCGTAACATGGTGTTCGCCCAAGCTCTTGAGTTGGGTTCTCGATTAGGTCATTTATACGTTGAACTTCTTGAGCTTCCTCTGACTGATATTGAATGCGCCCAGGTAGAGCTCTCTGGGTTGCAATTCTTCTCCTCCAGATAGTCTCAGGATCATCTACATCGAAGGTTGCTTGAGCTCACCTTAATGGAGAGCGATCATTTCTGATATTTCTCCCACGCTCATGAAAGTGTTGATCCTGTTCATCGTCGGAGGCATTGCGCCATCACCACAAGAGCTCAGAGTGAGTGGTCAACAGGGAGCATTCTCAGTCCAGTCTCTTGGAGAGAGATTAGAATTTGAAGAGAGGACAAAGACCTCCTGGATATGACTTTCACTTGTGCTTGAACCCTCCTGGCTTGAGGAGTAGTCAAACGACAACGCCTCGCGACTTGGAGCAATCCCCTCCAAGAAGGGGAATTATGGGTTATAACCGTCTCCAATCGAAGGTGATCTCTGTGATGGTATGGTCAAATCCGCAGGAAGAGTAGGCTTGACCACACACCTCGTGGGGGTATCCTAAGAGTGACGATCACCAGATGCTGGTGGAGTCTCGGAATGATGGATTCCAGGGTTTGTCGCACCAGATTGGACTGCCTCAAACGGACTCAAACATTTGGAGGGAGAACCCTCGTTATGTTTTGTACTTATCTTTGTGCAATCCTGATTACGGTCGGATGGACCCTTGCCCTCTGAGGAATATGTTTCCTCGTCTCAACGTAATGTTGTGGGGGAAACAACCCCTCATCAACCCTGTTTGTGGCATGATCTCCTGGGTCTGGTGAAAGATCCTGGAGGCTACATTGTCATCAGACAAAATAATGCTCTGCTTGTAGCAGGCATCCATGTCGAGGTCTGCGTAGTCGGCCAAATCGAATCAGTTCTCCTTGTTCCACTCTCCTGCCATAGAAGCACCAGAGTTGAACAAATCAAAAGAACTTGTTGAAAAGGAATCACCGGAAGATCCCCACGGACGGCTCCAGCTATCGATGATCTAGTATCGATCTTACGAATGAATATTTGAGGGTCTCCTAGAATTAGAACAATGCAGAGAATAACACAGGGATTTATATAGGTTCAGGCCTTCTCCATAGAGAATAACAACCCTACTCATGTGCTATTGTATTGAGTATGCTGTTTACAATCAGGAAGAAAAATGAAAGCCTAGTGTCTCCTTCTAATATGCCTTGCCTCTATCCCCTGACTGTACCCTTTTGAAGGGTGGCAGTTTCTCCAGGCCAAGAGGTGCCTCATCATTTCATGTAATGAGAACATTGATGAAAGTTATTGTTGTAGAAGTAACTCCTCCATGTCACCTAGTAGTTATTGTCAGAGACAGAGACATATTACATGCAGTTATTTCAGATAATAACAACGTACACTAACTGCTTAGAGCCTTTGATCGACTGGGGCTACTTGTTTGCAAGCTTTATCGATTACAGGGTGGTTATAACCAACCTGATCTTGGAAAATCCTATGACCACATGATGGTCATAGAAGGACTTACAACTTATAGGGTGGTCGTAGAAAGAGTTACGACCACTCAGCTGAACTTCTCCCTTGTGAACATAAAGGGGTATACCATATGATGGCTTTGTTATCTATAATAAGAATTATAAATAAATAATTAAATAAGGATTATTAAATCCTCGTCAAGATCCATATTGCTATACTAAGAAAGATAAAAAAGGTAAAGCATGGCACATGCATAGATTCAATAAACCCTTTCAGCAAACATGGTTGTGTCATCTAAAGTGCAATGTTCACAAAACTAATGTATGATTATAACTCAAGGAAAAGTTCTTCATTACTTGCGTCATTGGATTGTAACTTATATACCCAATACTTTGTTTGTTGAACTACTTTTCGCTCTGATTCACTTAACCCTTGCTACCAAACAAAGTGTAGTGAAAGAACCAAAGAAGCACAATAACAGTGTTCATTTTTTAAGCACATAATCAGCAAATCAATATAATATGAACTCCAAAGGAAAAATGAACATAATAATAATGCACAAAAAGAATAGCCAGAAGACTAGATCTAATGGCTAACTTAACAGACAAGCCACATCAATTGAGATAAATAGAACACAAGAAATCAAGAATAGGACATGTGTTTAGTGTGGTGTGAGAACAATTTAACTATCAAAATGAATTAAATACACCTTACGATCCATCTATAATGGATGCCTCATTGCCTCATGATATATATAATAAGCTAACGAGCATGGATTTAAAATGTCAAAGCCTTAATTGCAACCGACAAAAATATTTTTAAAAAACCTATTGGTTAATAATCATACTTGAATTAACAGGAAGGAAGAATCACCTCAATCAAAGTAGAAATTCTACCTTTGCCTAGGAGACTATCCTGCATGGAAACGCGAGCAAAAATCACATGATAAATAATATCAACCGAGCACTAATCCAAACAGTGCGGCATGACCTCAAGTTCTCAACAAATATCCAATATAACCATTCAATATCTTCCATATAAATTTACCCCATTACATGTGATTATAGCTAGATAATGGAAATTTAATGATTCACATGTGAAACTAACCAAAACACTAACTGGTAAAGGGTAAATATAAACGGTGGAGATGCCTATTCATTACTGCATTGTCCTATTAACGGCAATGAGTCAATCTTAGATACAATTTCAGACTACAGGTAGTTCCTAGTATCCCCGTAACATCACAGCAACACCTATTTAGGCCCAACAAAGAACCTGTAAATGGCACAACAATACGCATGATATTAAGAGCCCCAATATCTGTAGGAACCAAGCACAGCAACGACACGTTCGATGTTGTTGGTTCATAGCCAGCGATGACGTCTCTTCACATCCGCCAACACCGGCACATGCATCCTCATATTGATGCAAAATAATAGACAATGAGACAATCAGAAACATAATAACAAAAGTAACATGAAAAATAATATGTGCATTTCAGATGAACCAAGCACATAACTCTATTTTGCATATTATGTTCTGAGAGTTAAATGCAGTAAGTACGAGGGTCAATAAGCATAGGTTATTGTTAGAGCTATATCCTGATACACTGAAATATAAACTGTTTATTCTCATGGCCATTTATTTGTTATTTTTCTTTGGAAATTAGAGCACATAATTATGTTACAGAAACAAAAGTTTTATCTTATGCCCTTGCGCATTCCTTCATGACTAGCAGGCTCAAATATTCAAACCTTTTTTTTGCGTGAATATGACAAAACTTTCTAGGGGACTAATTAAGGCACGGGTATAAAGATTTACATTTGCCCAAAAAGGAAAGACTATTTGAACCTTAATTACACACCTGGTTGCCTTCCATCCAAGCCATGATTCGTTGAGGTCATATGGTTCTAGTCCATGTGAACACATTGATTCCATCATGTACAATGTAAAAATAGGACAACTTTAATGGTGAAGCCACCTAATGAAAAGATGATTGAGATGAAGCAACTGATGCTAAAGATAAGAATTATGCTCACATATATATCTTGGCAAACAAAAATATAACTGAATTTACAATGTCAACCTGAATTGTTCGTTGCTTGCATATTTTCTAATCTTGGGCCTGGATTCAGGGATAGGGCAAGTCCTTCTTCAGAGTATGTCATTACAGACACCATTTCAGTAATAAAGTTCTTGTATGTCGGGCTTAAGACCACGCTACATGGAAAATTCAGAAAGAAAATAGATGTAAGGTTTGAAGCATCCAGGTAATAGTGTCGGTCTATCACATCAACCCAAAAATATTGACTGTAAAGCACAAGCAAACCTTAAACACTTGGTGATTCTGAAATAGGCCAAACTCAATAGCTATTTCCCTCCATGAAGGTGAGGCTATGCATAAGCAAGAATAAATTAAAAACAGATAATCTAATTTAATATAGAGCAGTGTGCCTATTACATGGATAGCTTGGAACTTCATAGACTGAACCATCTTGCTAGCATGTCAAATTACCGACGTCATCTCCTCCTAAAAGGAATCAAGATCGTTCGCATTCATAGACTTGCATTAATCATGTTAATTAATTAAAGGCAGATAACTAACAAGTATGAAATTGTCCAAATCTCCATTGACTTATCAATCAAGAAAATGAAAGCAGCTAACAGTGTATGACTGCTAACCTTCTCTCAATTCTTACCAACAACTACACAACATATATTCTAGCACCTATCCCTTAGAAATCTATGCGCAAGGAATACGTCAATTAGAAAGATTCAAAGACCAAACATTGCATCAATCTAGTCAGCACTAGTAATTCACAAAATTATAGGCTTCAATTAGTTTTAAAGGGAAAAACTATAAGAAAGATTTGATTACCCTGAATACACGAGGTATCCATCTGCCTTGTTTGCTAGCTCCACTAAACTCAAGGTCTCCTTGTAGAACTAGACTGCATCATCCAGAAAATAAATGAAAACGAGGAAAATCAGTGAAGCAAGAACATGTTGCATTAGATCATTGGCTTGTAAGCAGAGACCGATACCTTTGCATTTGAAAACAATTTGTGGATTGACAGCGGAGGCTTATTTACAAAAATCCATACTTCGGTTTCCTTTGATATGTTGAGATTTGTGATCTGAATTTCTAATATGGAAGGATCCGGAATATGCCATATTAGCAGATTAGTTTACTTCTTGGACTCCAAATCTTTTTAACCCCTTTATATTTCTTTTGTAAGCCACACGGGAAGAGGAGACGTCTCATTGTAATCCCTTGCGTTTTGTAAACATTTCTCATATAATGATCATCGCCGATTGGTGCTCGTGGTTTTTTTCCCTCAAGGATTTTCTATGTAAAAATTTGTGTCTCCTTTTGTCCCTATTTTTCCTAACAGGGTATTCACAAACTAGGAGCCATGTAATGGCCACCAAAATAGGCAAATGATGAAACATGTACCATGCAAAATCTGAAGGATAATGTTAGACCATGTGGATGGGTCGTGAATTTTGATGATGAATAATTGACATTTGGGTTGTATTGTAATTTGTGGTTCTCAAAGTTTCGGTCGTTCCGCCTGGCTACGAGTACTGTAACACTATGTCTTCGAGTACTATTACTTTGAATACCGTAGCTACGAGTACTGTTCACCACTAGCACCGTAGCTACGAGTGATGTCCTTTTCAAGCACTGTTCATTTCGAGTACTGTAGCTCCGAGCACTATTCATCATGAGTGCTGCGTGGGTGTCGAAGGTTTCAGTTGCATGTGGTCGTAGCTAAATGTGGTCGTAGAATGTTTCGACTGCTCGTGGTCGTAGAATGTTTCGACTGCTCGTGGTCGTAGAAAGTGGTTGGTGGTCGAAGCTACAGTGCATGGTCGTAGAAAGTGATTGGTGGTCGAAGCTACAGTGCATGGTCGTAGGCTTCGAGTGCTATAGTGCCTGGTCAAATATTGAAGCTACAGTGTCTGGTCGATGGTCGAAAGCTACAGTGCGTGGTCGGTGGTCAAAAGCTACAGGAACTGATCGTAGACATCTTGAAGCTGGTCGTAGACTTTCTGGAAGTGGTCGTAGAAACTCATGAAGCTGGTTGTGGACTTCATGAAGCTGGTCGTAGACCTTCTAGATCTGGTCGTGGACTTGATAAATGATTTGGATAGTGATTATTGATGGTTGAGAGTGTGTTATGGGTGTGTGGACTGATATTGGTCAAGTTGGAGAACTTATACCAGGAAAATGTTCTTTGGTCTTTGCATGTACAGATTGGGCGTGAAGACGATCATGGTCGATGACGAAGAGGACCAGGACTAGGATGGGAAATCTGAGGTTCAGGCGGTCAAAGATGTCACGAGGTGATCGGGCTTATGCTGGGGCACGCGGAGATCAAAGGTAGATGCATGATGCGCGGAGAAGCTTCGGGAGGTGTAGTCTTAGAGGCTTACAACGTGAGGAGATATAGAAGGTGTTTTATATCTGGAATGTTTAAAGATATTGCAAAACCCGTGTTTGGAAGGGTTTCGGGTCCCTTGATTTTCAAAAGAAATAAAGTTATGTGCCGTATTTGTTGAGGACATGGCTTAGGACTCTAGCCTATAAAAGGAGGCAGAGGTTAAGAGTTCTGAGTGGCTTTTCGCGCGGTTTTTCGTGACTTTGCGTTGAGTCTTTTTGCTAAGATTTGAGGGGTGCCGTTAGAGCACTTTGTAGCTATAGAACAATCAGAAAGAAGATATCAGATCTATTCCAAGAAATTCTTGTTCTCGTCGCGACGTGTTTCTCTGAGCATCGATTCAAATTTGTTCTCGTTCGAGCAGTGCATGGCGAGATATCCATTCTTTGTCAACTTCACTGTCTAGGTTTACGTGTTGTGTTGATCACCCGATTATTGCCAACCACATCAAAAGATTGAGAAGATTAGCACATAAAAATTGAAATTGGAAGGAAGAAATCGCGACAATCATTCATCCTCTTTTATCGTTGTATTTGATCCTACGGATAAAAACAAAAATGGCTTACCCACTGACCCGATTGCCAATGGCAGACGACAAGATAGTTGCATGTCCTCACCGTACGGTGAGGTCTCCCGTGCGGCCTCCATACTGTTGGATTATGTGGGCCAAGCCCATACAATAAGAATAATTCCTAAATTAAATCTCAAAGGCCTACTCATGCAAAGGAAGGTTGCATGTGAACTTTAGTACCATATTGCTAGTTTTAGGAGAGGAAGACCACCTTAAATGGGATGGTGCACTCCTAGTCACTTGAGGCATGTGTGGGAGAGAACTAGAAGATCACACGCGCGCGCTCGCTCGCCTCGCCGGGCCGGGCGGGTGGCGCAGGCGCACGGCACCTGCGTGAATGGTCCGCCAAAATCGGTGTCAGGTGCTTGCGCAGACGCGGTTTCCTTTTGCGTTTTTATCTTTTGCTGTTTTATGTGGCGGTGAATTCGGATCGGTTACGCGACTAATCCGTTTCGGTTACGAGTTATGGAGAACGTGCAGCGTCTTGATCACACATCACGATTCTTCCATAAATACCGAATCGCCGCCTCCATACAGAAAAAAGCAAATCAATCTAGGGTTTTCGCCTCTTCCATTGTATTGCGCCGTCCCACGTAGTCTCGCCGTCCGTCGCCGGCGTGCGCGCCGTTCGGAGAGCGGTCTCGGAACCGTCGCCTTGAGTTACGCACCGGGAGAGGCGAATAAGGTTTTGGAAGCGCTGCGCGGCGCTTCGTAGCTCGGCTCGTCTTCCTCGGCGTTCGGCCGCGAATCGTCATCGACTTCGTGTCATCCACACCGTACTGCGGTGTCAACATCGACAAGCCGTCGAAGCGAGAATCATCGATGCATACGGTCATGTTCTCCGTATTAGATCATTCATGTTCGATTTCTGTTTGACATGTCTAGATGCATTATGCGTGATGATTACATTATTTTGCGTGTATGATGTCATGATTAATTTATGGAATAAATTGAATCTACATGTGCTTATATATTTAACAATCCAAAAACCTTATTTTAGGCACTGTGGTTTAACTATGGCTGGATTTGCCGATGCACTGAGGCTAGAGAAGTTCTCCGATGTGCACTTTAAGAGATGGCAGATCAGGGTCACTCTGTGGCTTACTGCTATGAATGTATTCTGGGTTAGTAATGGCAAGCTGAAGGTATTCTTGATGCTTAAGCGAGAAAGAATTCGAAGCGCCACTACTCTCTTTGTTGGATGCATTCTTAGTGTTCTTCTTGATCGTCTGCATGCGAGTTGTATATGCACATAATGACGCAAAGGAGTTATTGGATGCTGAATTCCAAATGATTGCTACGATGCCAGCAATGACATGTATGTCATGGAGCAATTTCATGACTACAAGATGGTTGTTAACCGTTACGTAGTAGATCGGGCTCATGAGATACGATCCATTGGCAAGGAACTCGAACTCTGAAGTGTGCCTTACCCGACAAGTTTGTGGTGGATGTATTATTGCGAAATTACCTTCTTCATGGAGGAATTTGAACGAGACTCAAACACAAGAGACAAGAGTACTCTGTTGAGAGTCCGATTGAGTCTCTTGAAATTGAGGAGAAAGCTCGGGAAAAGGGCGTTGTGTCTAAGGGTGATGGAGGCGGTCTAGTGCCAATGTGATCTGAAACCCTCAAGCAAGAACAAAGGAAATTTGTCAAAGTCCAACAGACAACCAACTTCAAGAAGAAGAAGAACAACAACAATCGGGATGATAGAACTTGCTTTGTGTGCGGTGAGCACGGTCACATGGCCAAGAAGTGCATAGCATAAAGGAAAGAAGGCACTGTGGGACGGACTTCTAAGTGCATCAGCGTGACCATTGGCAAGGCGGAGATGGGATGGGTATGGTAATTTACCTCTTTGTTCTTTCGTTAGTCAATCTACCAATTGGTGGATTGATACAGAGCTAATGTACATGTGTGTCTTGATATTTCGTTGTTTTCCTCTTATCAGTGCCAGGGATTCCTCCGTCCTAATGGGAATGGGTCACATGCTCACTGTTCATGGTGTTGGTACGGTAGATCTGAAGTTTACCGGGAAAGATCGTGCAGCTGAAGAACGTGCAACATGTCCCTTCTATAGACAAGAATCTCGTTAGTGGCTCCCGTTTATGTAGAGACGGGCTTAAGTTGGTATTTGAGTCTACTAAAGTAGTCGTGTCTAAACATGGACATTTTATTGGTAAAGGCTATGAGTGCGGAGGCTTGTTCCGTTTTCCTTTCAGTTCTGCAATAAAGCTGTGAACCATATTTGTGGCAGTGTGGATGATGAGGCCAACGTTTGGCACTCACGTCTATGTCATATTAATTTTGGTTTAATGTCTCGGCTTTCTAGTATGAATTTAATTCCAAACGTTTCCATCACCAAAGGTTCTAAATGCTATAGTGTGTGCAATCAAAGCAACCTCGTAAGCCTCACAAATTCGCGAGGAGAGAAATTTGGCACCACTAGAACTCATGCATTTAGATCTTTCGAGAGATGAATGGCATGTTAACGAAGGGTGGAAAGCGATATTTCATAACATTGATTGATGATGCAACTAGGTTACGTTATGTGTATTTATTGAAAACGAAAGACGAGGCTTTAGACTATTTTAGAATCTATAAAGCGAAGTTGAAAACCGATTAAATGAAAGATAAAAAGACTTAGGTCGGATCGTGGTGGAGAGTATTTCTCAAGCGAATTTGACTTATTTTGTGAGAACATGGCATTATACATGAGAGGACGCCTCCTTATTCCCCCGAGTCAAATGGGATTGCCGAAAGGAAAAACCGCACGTTGATTGACTTGGTGAATGCCATGTTAGACACTGCGGGTTTACCTAAGGCATGGTGGGGGGAGGCTTTGCTAACGTCTAATCATGTATTAAATAGAGTTCCTAACAGAAATAAGGACAAAACACCATACGAGGTATGGATTGGGAGAAAACCATCACTTTCTTACTTGCGTACATGGGGGTGCTTGGCGAAAGTCAATGTGCCAATAACTAAGAAACGCAAGCTTGGAGCTAAGGCGTGGATTGTGTCTTTCGGGATATGCTAATCATAGCATTGCCTATAGATTTTTGATAGTTAAAGCGAGGTACTGACATGCATGTTGGTACAATTATGGAGTCTCGAGATGCAACGTTCTTTGAGAATATCTTTCCAATGAAGGATACACATAACACTACTAGCCAACCTTCTGAAATAATTCCCAGTTCAATCACACCACCTGAACCTCTTGAACATACACATGAACTTGTCAATGAGGAGGATGACAGTGGAGCTCCTAGAAGGAGCAAGAGACAAAGGATAACCAAATCCTTTGGTGATGATTTCACTGTGTACCTTGTGGACGACACTCCCAAGTCTATTTTAGAAGCATATGCATCCCCGATGCGGACTCTTTGGAAGGAGGTGTCAGTAGTGAAATGGATTCCATTATCGCTAATGCAACACAGGAGTGACAGATAGACCTTATGGGTGCAAACACTGTAGGATGCAAGTGGGTGTTCAAAAGAAGCTTAGGCCGATGGTACTATTGAAAAGTACAAGGCTCGGCTTGTTGCCAAGAGCTATACTCGAGAAAAGAAAGCGAAGATTTCTTTGACACTTACTCACTGTTGCTAGATGACCACAATTCAGTACTACTTGCTTTGGTGCCTCACATGGTCTTCTCGTTCATCAAATGGACATTAAGACAACTTTTCTTAACGGAGAGTTGGATGAGGAAATTTACATGGAACAACTGATGGATTTGTAGTAGAAGGTCAAGAAGGCAAGGTGTTAAAGCTGTTGAAATCTTTGTATGGTCTAAAACAAGCCCCTAGCGGTGGCATGAAAAGTTCGATAGAACAACGACATCATGAGCTTTCTTGTCAATGAGGCGGATAAATGTGTATACTATCGCTATGGTGGGGGTGAGGAGTTATTCTCTGCTTGTATGTGGATGACATCCGATTTTGGGACAAACATCAATGTGATAAATGAGGTCAAATTATTCTTGTCTCAAAATTTTGATATGAAAGATGCAGGTGTGGTGATGTTATTCTAAACATTAAATTGGTTAGAGGTGAGGATGGGATTACACTTTTGCAATCTCATTATGTGGAAAAGGTCTTGAACCGTTTTGGTTTTTCGATAGCAAGCCTTCTCCAACACCTTATGATCATAGCGTGTTACTTAAGAATAAGAAAATTGCTAGGAATCATTGGAATACTCTTAGATAATTGGCTCACTTATGTACCTAGCTAGTGCAACAAGGCCGGACATCTCCTTTCTGTGAGCAAGTTGAGCGGTTTACATCTAACCCGGGAGATGATCACGGAAGGCGCTTGAGCGAGTGTTGCGCTATCTGAAAGGTACCTCGAACTTTGGACTTCACTATACTGGGTACCGTCGGTCTTTGGAGGGTTATAGTGATTCCAAGCGGATCTCGATCTTGATGAGATCAAAGCCACTAGTGGATATGTTTTCACTATTGGTGGTGGTCTTTGTTTCATGGAGGTCTTGCAAGCGGACCATTTTGACGAGTCAACCATGGAAGCGAACTTGCGGCACTGACAACGCTATTGTTGAGGCGGAATGGCTACGGGATCTATTGATGGATCTACCTACGGTGGAAAAGCGATGCGGCTATCCTTATGAATGTGATAATCAAACCGTTATCGTTAAAGTGAGCAGTTCTAAGGATAATATGAAATCGTCTAGACATGTCAAGAGACGATTGAAGTGCATCGAGAAATTGAGAAACTCGGAGTTATAACCTTGGATTACATCCAAGCAGATAAAAATCGCGAGATCCTTCACAAAGGGACTATCACGAAATGTGATAGATAGTGCATCGAAGGAGATGGGTATGAACCCATGTGAGTTATCTATGGTAGTAACCAACCTATGTGATCGGAGATCCCGTGAATTAGAATCAGGAAAAACAAGCCATTAGTTAAGCGGAGGAGAGTAATTTCAACCCTCTCTATGTGAAGATGCAATACTCTCAAAAGCGCAAGGCAGGTTGGTTAAGGCCTTAATGTGTTCCATTGGCTTTCGCGAAGACGTTATCTGTGAACGTTCTTGAAAGAACACACCTATATGAGAGCATTATTAGTCGCGATCTATGAAGATTTTGGAAAAATCTCCTACTAAGCTCATGAAGAGACCAGGAGTATGACTTATACGCTCCAGCAGGGGTAGCCTCTGGCGGCCTAGTATCGATTAAGTCTTTAAGTGAAGCTTGCTTGCACCAAACTTGCAATTCAAGGCATAGTCCATTGTTCAAGTTGTGAGTAAGTGTAGCTTGGAGTTCTAGGTGGATGTTCAACCTTAATCAGTCTCCATCGAAACACTGATATATAAACAGTACATTGGAATTCAGGCAAATCTCTTTGGGACTTTGAGATCTGGTGGGGGATTGTTGGATTATGTGGGCCAAGCCAATACAATAATAATAATTCCTAAATTAAATCTCAAAGGCCCACTCATGCAAAGGAAGGTTGTATGTGAACTTTAGTACCATATTGCTAGTTTTAGGAGAGGAAGACCACCTTAAAAGGGATGGTGCACTCCTAGTCACTTGAGGCATGTGTGGGAGAGAACTAGAAGATCACACGCCAAGGCGCTCGCTTCGCCTCGCCCGGTCGGGTCGGTAGGCGGCCGGCGCGTGGTGGAATGGCGCGGCGCGGCTGCGATGCATGAATGGTCCGCCAAAATCGGCGTCGGTGCTTGCTGTGACGCGGTTTCCTTTGCGTTTTATCTTTTCTTTATTTTGTGTGGCGGTGAATTCGGATCGGTTACGCGACTAATCCGTTTGATTCTGAGTTATGGAGAAGCGTGCGGGCGTCTTGATCACACGTCTGATTCTTCCATAAATACCGAATCGCCGCCTCCATACGAAAAAGCAAATCAATCTAGGGTTTTCGCCTCTTCCATTGTATCTGCGCGTCCCACGTAGTCTCGCCGTCCGTCCCGCGCGTGCTGCTGCCGTCGGAGAGCGGGTCTCGGGCCGTCGCCGAGTTACGCGGAGAGGCGAATAAGGTTTTGGAGCGCTATGCGCGGCGCTTCTGTAGCTCGGCTCGTCTTCCTCGGCGTTCGGCTTGGCGAATCGTCATCGACCGTGTCATCCACGCCGTGCTGCGGTGTCAACATCGACAAACCGATCGTAAGCGAGAATCATCCGATGACGCATAGCGGTCATGTTCTCCGTATTAGATCATTCATGTTCGGTTTCTGGTTGACATGTCTAGATATGTTATACCGTGATGATTCTGTTATTTTACGTGCATGATGTCATAATTAATTTATGGAATAAATTGAACCTACATGTGCTTATATATTTAACACATACTGATGCATCAGGGAGCCACCTTACCAATGTCATGCATAGAGCCCCACGGAGAAGTTGGCGACGCGGCGACAAATCCGAAGTAGAGGCGGCGATGGCCGGTGGCGCTGTGGAGTCTCGTCGCTAGGCATGGATAAGAAGCGGATAGCTAAACCCTTAGTCGCAACGTCGGCGGTGGAATCGGATCGCGCGAGCGGCGGCGATCGAGGGGGCAACGGCGGCGAGCGAGCGGAGGAGAGGGGATGGCTGCGATAAGCGTGAGGGCGAGAAGCGCGGCGGTGAGAGGCTACGAGTGGAGGAAGCAAGGAAGGCGAAGGAATGAACGCGAGGACCAACCGATGCGTATGATGTAGAAAATCCCTCCCCTCACAGCCTCCGCCCCGTACATGCGCACAAAGCCGGAGGCCGGTGAACCAATAGCGGCACCGCCGTACCAGGATAACACGTGACGGATCCCACCACCCCACACGCCAGCGAGATACGCCGAGCCAACGTAAACAGCATGCGCTGGGCGCAGTAACCGGCCAACCAAGCGATGTCAACCGGATGTACAGCATAGAAGGCCCCGGCCCCGGCCCACAACGCCGAGCAACCGGGAAACCGGATCTGCACGCCCGTCGACGGCGTGCGTCGCAGAATGGCCCGCGCACAGGACGCTTGGCGACGTAGCATTGGAGGACTAAACATACGGCAGCACCCTGAGCTCCCCAAACTCACCGGACTTAGTATTAGGTAGATTAGGTCAACTATGGCCAACTATAATTTGGCTAGGCTCATGTGTTATCGGGAAAAAGACTAGTCTCATGATTTTGTTGTAGTCGGAAATGGACTGGTGAGCAATAATTTGCACCTGAAGCACATAAAAAAAGATGGGATTATCACTTCCCCGTGAAAGATTTTAAAAAAGTACTACTCCTTGCAAAACAAAAAGAAAATTACACAGCCTACAAAACATTTTGATTGTCAGTTAGAGTGATCTAACAAAACTCGATTGTCAGAAACAGCCGGTACGGATGCATTTCATTCATCCGAACACATTTTCTGTGCTGAGAGCCTGAGACGGCCTGTTTAGGTGGGCCTGGTGTCGCACCCACACCCACACCCACAGCCACAGGGCCGGATGTCTTCTAAGCCCTAACGGGCCTTCTCAACTCTTTGAGCCCTCCTCTCTCTCCAAACAAAAAAAAGACACTCTTTGAGCCCTCAGCAGTCAGCACACGCGCGCCAGCTGGCCAGGCTTCAGCCCAAGCCAGCGCGGCAAAGGGCCTGTCCCATGATCTCGGGGCCCCGAGCTGGACGCATCACCCATGTGGCGAGTGGAAAATGTCCATGGGAGCTCTGTCTTCTGCTGGGTCTGTGTGGCCCGTTGCCGCCCGGCCGCGCTTGGTGCCAGATCGCTACCGATCCCAGGCCGATTTGGAGCACTATCAAACATCATTTCGGTTTGGTAACGGACGACTCGAGCAGTAGCACATCAAGGCAGCACACGGCTGTTGCTCATATTTTGACGCCAACGGACGACCAAAGCAGCGCAGCTGAAGCTCGTCGTGGGCAAGCAGTTGGGGACCTGGGGTGGAAGACTGGGCCGATCTTATCCCTTTCGATTGGTCATTTCATTTGCCGGAGCTGTTGTCGTACGCGGTTGTTTTCATTACTGTTGTTTCGTACTGCGCGCACTGATCACACTCGTAAACAGCTAGTACAAGGTTCGTCGTAATCTTCAAAACAACCAACTCGTCAAACCAAAGGAATTCATCTCCTTCATGGCACCATTTTTCGTTTTGCGGACTATATGATTTGTGGTATATATATCAGCAGCCAATATCCGGCGCCGTGCGCAAATCTTTATGCGGCAAAGCAGCAGTATTAGTATTGCTGCGAGGTACTCGCGCGGGCCTACTGGCCCGCGGCGAATGCCTCGACGGGGAAGGTCTTGGTGACGCCGGCGAGGCCCTTGAAGTGGATCTTGCCGGTGGGCGGGTCGTCGACGGCGATCTCGTTTACCGGCGGCTACAGCATGAGCTCCTTGGCCTTGAGGCCCTTGAGCTTCTTGATGCACCTGGCCTTCACGTACCCGGTGATCTCCACGTCGTAGCTCACCTGCTTGCTCTCCATCTTGAACTGGTGCTCCACCTTCCGCTGCGCGATCCACATGTAGCCGGTGGCGCGTACGAAGCCGACCTCCATGACCTACGTCAGCGGCAGAAGGCCGAGCGGCAGCCCGAACTCCTCCAGCAGCGCCGCGGCCATCTTCATGCCCTCGTCGTGGTCCTTCTTCACGATGGCTCCCTCCCTCAGCCATGGCTGCCAGCTAGTTTAGTGGTTAGCTGCTTGTGTGTGCTTGTGGTTTGCTTGTGTTTGGGGCTGCATGCGCGTGGGGTTATACAAGGAGACATGGGCGAAGTCAGAAAATTTAGTCGATGGGTTCAGTCATTCAGTCGTAATTTTTTGTGGGTTTATTGTCTGTTTATAAACGTCATTTGTTATCTCTAAAGAGAATTTGTACTAAGCTTTCAAGAAGTCATTGATGTCAGCTGAACCCAATGCTACTAAGCTAGATCCGCCCCTGCAAGGAGATAATCAGTAGGAGAAGCAGGCAAGGCCAAACGAGAGACGACGGGGATTGTATCCTCGAATTGAATTAATCGTTGGGTTTTAGGAGTTTAGCATGCGGGTGTTCGACGTGATGATCGAGTGATGTTAGTACATAGCAATGAGCAAGATAGTGTTGTCTTGCTTTGTGTGTTGCAAACTTGCAATATTAGCATTGTCAAGTCCGAAGGGCCGTCCATGCGCCGGTGCAGTGTTTCGTTCGTCCAAGAGAATTCACAACGACGGTAGACAGACAAACGCTATTAATTTTGATCAAAATATTATTTAAAACATGTGGTTTGGATACATGAAAATGATGAGTGAATTTGTCACAAAAAAAAAATACTTTTAAAATATTGCACTGCTACAGCTTTTTTGAATATATAATAAGAAAACTTAATGATCAAAGAGCATCTTATTAACTTCGAGAAGTCAAAAATTTCACTCCTTTTTTACCGGAGGTTGTAAGATATTTGAGACTTTCCAAAAAAAAAGCCCATTTCAATTCCATTGGTCAGTTCAGGCTCCCCTGTCAGTCAGTCAGCGTTGAGAATTTCGTCACAGAATATCAGTATGGACGTAACCCCATCTTGTGAAACGGTGTTATTCTTCGACGACAACACAGCAGACCAACAAAATTGGTTAGATCACAAGTGTTCTCCTTGGACAAACAGGTTTGAAAAGCAAATCAAAACCAA
This sequence comes from Ampelocalamus luodianensis, assembly GCA_036346255.1. Taxonomy (NCBI): domain Eukaryota; kingdom Viridiplantae; phylum Streptophyta; class Magnoliopsida; order Poales; family Poaceae; genus Ampelocalamus; species Ampelocalamus luodianensis. Next base: position 59,423,057 of record CM070618.1, on the reverse strand, counting down.
AATGGCGAACAAAGACTACCACAGATCATAAACCGAGTTAAGAACGATCTTCAGAAGCAGACAGATCAAAAGGACCTTTAGCTATCAGCTAAGGAAAACAAATAACTAAAACGAAAGTTGCAGCACTCACAGGGGTAAAACTATAACGAAACATACATTTAGATTAAACTATAACGAAAGCCCAGTGACGACAAAACAACAACAATCCTACACTCAAAAAGGTAACCTTTTCGGGTTTTCAGATAGCAATACATTGCTTTTAGAGCTCAAACGGCACACTGATATAGTAGTTCTTAAAATCCACCCATTGAGATGTCCCGTGGATCAGCACAAGCTTTAGGAAGACTGTCGAAGCTCTGGACGCACAAAATCTGCGTCAGCAGGCACTGAGATGTCAACGGTGGGCCTCAACTGAGCACAGACTTCAATGGCACCATGAACAGGGTCGGACATGAAATTGCTGATCAGGTCTTGGTTAATTGGTGATTTCTTGTCAACAGTCACGAAAGCTTGCTGGGTCAAGATGTAGTCGAAGCGAGGAGCCCACTTCCTCGATCCCAAGCGAGCTGTCGTGGAGTAGTTATCAACGAAGGCCACCCCACGAGCATGCATAAATGGGTTCAGGGAGTCCACAGACTCGATCACACTCTCGTTGATGATCTCCGAGTAAGAGTGGCCTTTCTTTTTAAGGACCTCAATCTACAGTGATGCAGAACAGAACAAATGAACAAACATTTTACCAACCAATGTACAGTCAAATCCTAATTTGAAATAAAGGAATCCAACCTGAGCCATCATTAATGCAACATACACTCCAGCAGTGAAGGGATGTAATGGGCCGAGATCACCTTGTGGCCGAGTTGAACGCACCCTTTCGCCCACCTTCCACATACGTGTTTGATCAATGTTGCCCATAGGGAAAGCAGGGAGCCCTTCCTTTTCCTATTAAAACATAACAAACAAGTTAGGCATCAAACATTTCATTTTACTTCATTGGATACCCATGAAAATAAATAAGATTTTAATCGCGTTTAGAGTATATAGAAGAGCTTACATAAAATCTCCTCCCAGCCAACACAACACTTCTAATTTCACTTCCAGAAGAAACATCTTCATAGCACTCATACAGTATATCCATGCATGGGTAATAAGCTGCGCTATATGCCTTGTTGAACTGCTACTTTCCTTCCTCTGTAAAAGAGTTGTACACTTGAGCATCCCTGGGCCCATATCAAGCACTGTAGTAAGTAAAGCCCAAAGGAGATATCTTGAAAGATAAAAACTCTGCATACCTTCTTCGAAATAGTTTTTGAGATTATTCCAATGATGCACTCTACAGTGTTCTTATATGCTGAAACCTCGTCCATTCCTAGTTCTGTGTATCTCCTAAAAAGAGCCTCCACAATGCCATGAACAGCGCCAAGCAAAATACCTGAATAATGGATGATTAGTCACCAACTAACAGTGCAAAATTTTACTAAGGCAAACAGGAAAGCAGGTCACCTCGCTCGCCAAAAATATCGCTCCGGTACTCCTGCTCTAAAGTAGTAGCAAATGTGAAAGGAGAACCTAGAGCAACTGACCATCCTAGAGCAACATCTGTAGCCCTTCCATCAACATCCTGTATGAGAAGAACAATACAAGGACAGGCAACAGTAATTAGCAAATATATACTTGAAGAAAGAACCAAAGAAAAGGATCGTACGTTCTTCAATGGAATGAAATTAAACAAGTTGAATAGTAAACTGTATGGGCAATACCCGCTTGTAATATACCTGGTGAACAGCAAAGCTAGAGTTGATACCAGCACCATTTCTCTCTTTAACATGAACATAAAGCCTTCTAACTGATGGGCCCATTCCCTTGGGGCATACGGCGATCACACTGATGTTTTTTTGGGAAATCACGGCCAAGTGATTGCAAATGTCCAAGGAGAAACCCATGTGACAAACCAAGAATACTGTTGGGTTTCATGTGTGAGAAAATTTTCTCATAGTTATCTGCCTGCACAAAGCATTAAAACAACACAAACAATTTCCACAGCAAAGTTATGTAGGCAAAATGAAATGGGAGTAGCTAAAATTTGCTCGAACAAGAACCTAAAGCATAACAAGCAGAAATTCAGATGTACAAACTAATCAATACTCTATTAAGATAGAACACAGCAGTGACCTACAAACAACTAGCAGGGCAGTTCATGTGAAAATGCTCTTGCTGAACATGATGAGTAGTATAGGAATTTATGCTACTGTTCTGAAATAGATCAGACAAAAAAGTATCGTTCTCAAATATATCCAAGTGAACATGCCATGAAACTAACATTCAGTATGTGGTGGTCAACATAAATCTTCAATAGACTGATTAATATGGTTTCAAAATTATACAATTCTAAAAACTTTTCACAATTAAAGTCAGTACCAGGTACACTGGTACAGCAACAAACAGGGAATGCTCATAGCAAGTATGATATATATGAGCATATGAATATCCAAAGAAGCAAACCTGAGCAGCATCTGATATCAACAACAATAGAAGATCACTGCTTGAGACAGTCTCCCATATATCTCCTAAGGCCCCATTCTCCTCAGTGAATCCAGCTGCACGCACTTCTTGGAAAGATTTAGAACCTTTTCGGAGACTAATCTGAAATCAAAAGGCAGAATGTTACAATCAGAGGGTACTGCTGTTCTGCTAAGAGACCTGTCGTAAAAAGACAAACAAATACACATTCTCAAGGGGAAAAGACCAAGAGAAATTATTCTGCCCTTTTAGCCACCACATGGAAAGTAGAGTTGAGAAGGAATAAAGAAATACTTGATGGCTCATTCAAGTTAAGGTTCAGAGCTTTTACTTAACATGACGGAAATTTTGACCTTAGATAGCAATGCTACGAATCCACGATATGCTGGCCCAGCCAAGGGAAAAAGAAGACCTAACCTTAACAACAATGTCTGACTTGACCTCAGCAAGTGAGTCTCTCAAATTATGAGCTTGTGCCGGACCCTGCAAAAATAAAATAGACAATGTTATAGCCTGAACATGCCGTTGTCAATAAAAGGGTAATTCTTTTCCTGAACACAAGTTACAGAAGAGATCTCTGAAGTAAATAGAAAAAAAATATATGATGGGGGTTAGGACTTGTGAGCACTTCCAGAAAAATGTCAAACGAGCACGGCAACTACTTGGTAGAGAATTCCATGCATGTCAGTACCTTCTTTCAAGCACATAGGCTTCGTCATATCCCGCACCAACCAATATCAGTATCAACACCCACTACTATATCTAACAAGTGAGTGAGAATGTGTGATCTAGTGGCCACCAAAGGAGTAGTGAGTGACATTAGCACTATCCCATCCATAGGCAAACTAAATCAGACACCACCACACCCCTCAGAATATTTGCCCTACAAACTTCATCCGACCAAAGTGTACTCGATCACAGAAATGCTAACCATCCTCTGTTTATTCAGCAAAAAATATGCTCTGTCACGAAAACGTCACCACCAATATAGTACACAATCATTTCCTTAACATACGACACGCCTATAACACCACCCATCCACAAATGTACCAGAAACAATACATTCACCAGACATCAACACAGGTGGCAAAAAAAACACATTCAGATAGAGAAGAAAGTTTGCATCTTTTTAACCTGAGAGCCCCATCCGATCACGCCAATCTGCTTGATCCCCTTGAATGCCTCTGGCAGCAGCGGGAACAGATTCCTGCCACCCCTCACAATATACTGCAACATGAACCGCCAACAGATCACAAAAATGTAACTTTTCACAAATTAATCACCAAAGGATCAGGAGGAAGACAACACGGGTACAAATCAGACTTCGTCAAAACCGGCCAAGGACACCTTCTCCTTCTTGAAGACGGATGTCTCGAAGTCGAGCGATGGCATGGTGGTGCCGATCACCGACGGCGACGACAAATCGGCGGCCACTGCGCGGCGGCGGCCGGCGGAGGCGGCGAGGAGGCATGGGGGCTGGGCGGCGGGGAAGGAGACGGAGTCGGAGCCGGCGGCTGGGGATTTGGAGGCGAGGTTTAGGGCTTTGGGGTGGGAGAAGGCAAGGGAGGAAATGGAGGAGGTAGCCGCCGCCATTTGGGACACGAGGGCTAGGGCGAGGCGTGACTGCGCGAGTGGAAAAGGTGGATTATTTGAGGTGCGCCCGTGGGCTTTTATATCTTATACGTGGGATTAATTCCTTATTTACTATTGAAAGTTGGCTGTTTTTTTAAAATACTAGAGAAAAATTTCTTATCATGCAATCTCAACTTCTCTATCTTTTTTGTCACTCCCGTGAGCAGTGGCGGAGCCAGAAATATTCTGAAGCCTGGGCAAGCCGCAAGCCTAGAGCGCGAGGAGGCGTTGGTGCCTGGGGATGGTGGCGCTGCCCCAGCCGCCGACTTGGCCGCCGCCGCAGGACGTGTGATGCGGGATGTTAGAAATCTACGAATTCAGAGAAAAATCGAGTTACGAACTTCGCAAGTTCTTTTCGGATGATGAGCGAGTGGAAGCTGAGAGAAGTTGAGAAGAAGAAAAGCAGAGAGGAGAGGATTGTACTACGCAAAAACTGATTGCAGCTTTTCTGTTGGTTTTACTGAGTGTGATTAATGCTAAAACAGCAACATAAGATGTTTTGTAAAAGCATGATTTAAGAACAATATTGACAGAATATGATGTACACTATTGATGAGAAGTTACAAACCCGAAAAATCCCTCTGTTGAATCATCACCAACATTGTTTAGAATGGCATCACCACCTGGATACTCATCCACATATGGAGTGATCAATCACAAAATCGATAAATCATGACAATTTTTTTTTTCAGTTTCAAACTTCATTGTAATGCGAGATGAAGGCAGTTTGGTAAACTGGTAGACCCTTTTTCACAACCTTGTCATTGATTATGATCCACAGATCCAGCAATCCTTCCTGAATGTGTTAAATACAAACATAAAAGCATACTCTAAAGCATCATGGCATATGTTAAAGACAAAATTGTTTGTTAAAACAAAATTAGATGTACATGCATTACAGAAAACTACAGTATGCAAATGCGGAAGATGAAATTCACCGTTCCATTGCCTCCTGAATGTGTTTCCTTTCCTTTAACTGCCTCACAACATTACTTAGTGCCAATGATTTTTAGTTGACTTCACATAAGATTACCAGTGATGCAACTTTTACCTCTGCCGTTGGACCTTGGGATAACAAAAAGGGCTCCAAGTACAAGAACAAGTGAGATGACAATAATTTCCACTGCGCGCCTCAGGAATTACTGAACTATGATTAACTGAAGTAATGCTCTGCACAAAAAAATTTGACTTCAATCAGTAATGCTTACAACAAAGAAAGTACAATTGATAACAACAATCGATAATACTACAACGATCTCAAATTCTCAATGTTTATTACGTGTAAAAGATATCTAAAGCAAGGACAGTTTCGGAGTTACTACACCCACAACCCAGTAAACTCTGAAAGTATGCAAGAAACTGGACCTTGCACAATAATGGCCGGAGCATAGCTTATTCTACATCTAATCAAGGTGGCCTTGCTAATGCCGTGACACAATACGCTACAAAGAGCTCAAAGATCGCATCATTCCCGTGTCAGAATCTACTCAAATCTCGTATACTAATTCAGACCCAGTCTTACCGAGCCGGGCGCTTTCGGTAGAAAATCAAATCTTGCAATGATGCCAGCGTCGACTACTGAAAGATCAAATCTTTCCCACCAATTCCAGCCCGAATAAGCTAATCTTTCAACAATTTTTACGAAATTGAAATGAATCAAAGATTCCCAAGTTGTTGCTGCTCCTCGAGTCGAGGGTCTCCTGTTGCCGGGCGGCAGCGGAGGCGTGGGGAGGCGGTGCGGAGCGAGGCAGCTGCGTGGCGAGCGGGCGGGGCGGGGTGGTGCGGAGCGGCGTCGGCGCAGCGGCGTGGAGCAGCGTGGCGGCACGCCGGGAGCGGCCGCGGCCTTCGGCGTCGAGCGCGAATGGCGGGGCGCGACAGCGCGATCGGAGAGCTCTTAGGCGGCACCGCCGCCGGCGCGACGCCATCGTGAAGAGCGGCGGCGATGTGATCGACCACTCCTCGTCGTTGACCGCCTCCCCTCGCCCCGCGCGGGCCTCGCCGAGCGGCGCCGCCTGCGCCTCGGACGCGTTATGCGCCCGAGGCGGGCTCGGGCGAAGGGATGAAGACGGCGGCCGAGAAAGCGGAGGAGGAAGCCGGGCAAGCGCTATGCACCCTCGGGCGGGCTCGGAGCCAAAGGGATGAAGACGGCGGCGAGAGAAGCGGCGGAGGAAGCCGGGCAGCGCCCAGGCTGGAGGGACGGTAGATCCGCCGCTGCCCGTGAGTTGACTGTTGACGTGGCCGTTAACTTGGCCGCGAAAAGATGATTTTGCCCCTAAGGATGCTGAGATCTTTAGGGAATTGTTTGACATAGTAATATAGTTTCAAAAATTATGAAATTTTTAGGGGAAGTTCTTGACATAGTATAGATTATTTTGTAATTTTTATATGGTTTTATTTGCAGCACGTTTTTCTCTAAAAAACTTTTAAGTTTCGGTTGAATTTGAAATATTTTTAGAGAAAAACATATTAAAAATAAAACCCTATAAAAATTACACAATAATCTACACTATGTCAGAAACTTCTCCTAAAAATTTCATGATTTTTGGAATTATATTACTATGTCAAATAATTCCCTAAAGATCTCAGTACTACTAACTTCACTTAGGGACAAAATCATCTTTTCGCATCTAAGTTAACGGTCAAGTCCACGGTCAACTGATGGGAGTGGCAAAAACAGGAGAGAAGTTAAGAATGAGTGGCGAAAAATAGATAAGCAAATTAATTAACCCTATGTTGGACAGCAAGAGTGGCAATAGGATATTCACATTGCTATGGCCACCGAGTACGACATAAAATACTATGGCAATGTCATGTTTAACTGGTTTTTGCAGTGAAAAAAACTGGGTTTTTTACCTACTTAAAAATTAAAATTGCATATTATTTCATCATTGAACTTGTAATTGGAAACTAAGACGTTACGCTAGCTTTTTCGGACCAAGGCTCAGAACACATTATATATTTTTTCATCTAGATGTGATTTTTTACTTTGCTTTTTTTTTACTCATTTCACTGCCTAGGCCAGAAACAATAAACCCTACAGAGTTAACTAGGTTGAGAAGAGCTTTTTGCTCAACTCTACACTAGATTCTAAGTTTCTTGGACCAGACGAGGTGAAAAACACCTTTATAAAGAAACATACTCAGATACCATATGGCGGATGAAACCAATGAGCAACGGTTAGCGCTAGTAGAGTGCTGTTTTGTGTTTTTTAGAAGTGTTGTAGTATATTTTTTCCTTAACCACATTAGTTTATCCATAGTATTATCTGCCATTTTCATTAGACGAAAGCAATAGCATGCCTGGGACTTTTGGTGCAGGGAGCTATAACTATAAGCGTTTTTTATAAGACAACGAACCGGCGAACTTGCATTTTCTTTCGAGAATATACTACCTGCAGTGGTGCAGGTTCCCCCGTGGCTTCTCGCTCCGGGTTTGGGCCGAATCGCTTCCTGCTGCTGCCTGGCTTGTTGCAATGCACGTCCCACGAGCAGAGCGGAATTGGCGGTTTGGCGCTCCGCGCCTGTTTTGCTGCAGCAGCACTGCATACCTTTTCCGCTCGCCCAGTGATTCCTGCGTGGGCTCGTGCACACAAGCGAAAAGGTCGCCATTACTACTAATAGTAAATCGTTAGTTACACATAGAAGTGGCCAGATGGTCGTGCCGCCGGCGGCGCGATGCAATCTTATTGATCTGGTCTAGACGCGATATGGCCCTGCTGTATATAGATCGGGCGATGCAGCCGAAGGCGCGGGTTGTGCCAGGTTCGCACCCGCGCGGTGGGTCGGCTAGGCCCATCGTGCGGGTGCGAACCCTGCGAGGAGGAGCTCGGAGGGCGGCCCGGTAGAGAGCGGCGGTTGCGGCGCCGGCGGCGGAGGAGGGCGCTAGCATCGAGAGGAGGAGGCCGATGCGAGGCTGCGGCCTACGGACTCGGGCAGGCCGGGGGAGAAGAGAAGAGGAGGAAGGGGGCGAGTGCGGAGAGAGAGAGAAGAGGAGGAGGGGCGAGGCTGCGGCGAGCGGAGGGAGAAGAGGAGAAGGCGGCAGGCGGCCGCGGCATGGAGGACAAAGGGCGGGGAGGCGGCGGCGCGGGCGGCGTGGAGGAGGAGGCCAGAGAGAGCAAGGAGGCGGCACAACACGGGTGGCGCGAGAGGAGGAGGCCGGGAGGCGGGAGTCGGCATGGAGGCGCGGGCGGCGGCACGCTGCAGCGATGCCACATGCGGCACGCGAAAGGACCAGGCGGTAGGGGGCACGGTATGGGGAGAAAAGGGGAGGCCGTGAAGGGGAGGCCTCTGGGCCACGCCAGCACGATAGGCTGTGCCTAGGACGGCATGGCTTGAGAAAAATATGGTCGTTGAGGTATTTTTGGCATGGTGGGCCGTGCCCGGCACGGCACGCCACAACCCATTTGGCCCGTTTAGCTCATAACGTTCGGATTTTCAAAAAATCCAATTGTTTTTTTTTACCGTTTGTGGCTTTAAAAATAGCAAAAAAAAAATCCTGAATTTTTTCTATAAATAGTCACCATACCCCCCTCATTTAGCACCCATCCATTCCTTAATCTCTCTTTCAAATTCTATTGTGTAAATTCAAATTCGTTATGAGATAATTTGGCAAAATTACAAAAAAATATATCAAATTTTGGAAAATTCAATTTCCAACAACAAGTCAACAAAAGAGGTACAATACTATTTTTTGCAGAATTTTATTGTTATTATTTGTTATACTAAGATGAAAGTAATAATAGTGTTAATTTCGATTTTGCAGTTTTCGTTATGGAAAATTACGATAGCTTTGCTATTGGTGATTACAGACTTTCACCATAAGAAGTTGCATCCATAGAGGTTGCCCTCAAACCAACAGTAGTTGTTACCGGAATGGTAAGACGGAGTTCCATCATTAGGCCCCATGGCAGCATCTTCGTCGGCGACCACCGGAGTAAAGAGGTCAAAGTCGTCCACATCGAGAGTCCGGGAGAATTTCGACGGGACAACCAAGTCAAACATACAGGGAAATGGGGTACCATATGATATTTGCAAAAAAAAAATCGTAATGAATTGTCTACAAAGTCTTTATGTGGAACGATGCACTTGTTTAGACATACCACAAGATGTAAGACCAAGCAAGGATTGATGATGAGGCAGACACAACTGCAGTACAACTCGACGATACGGTACGTAGCTGGGACCACGATCTTGAGACAGCCCATCAATCTCTTTGTCGTTTAATTGCTTCTGAGGATTTACCGTTAGGTTTTGGAGTCTACTGCTGTCGACGATCAAGATGTTGATCTTACGAAAAGAAAAGGAGAAAGTGACGTGGGAAATCTAGGGAAATAATGGGACTGCTCTTTTATTAATATGAACTAGGTTTTACAGGGTATGCTCTGAGAACACTGCTTGTTCCTTTACAATATCAGACCTACAACACGAATCTAAGGCTTGTGTTTTAGTCTGATGGCTCTATCTTGTGCTCCTCCTCCTTGATCCGTCCAGGCTCCATCTTTAAATAGCCCTCGAAGAGGTGACAGTTACTTCCGGAGAAGACGTCTGATGTGAAGCGTTGCGTCTGATCGGAGTCAAGTGATGGTTGATAAAGGATCAACCGTTCGGCGGTTATATGCCTATGAGACATATAACCGCATGGAGGTTGTTCGTCAGTGCTTCTGGATAAAAAACGTCGTATGGTATGGAATATGCACGTGTTCAATTCATCACACGGTAAAGAATATACTTGGAATCAGTTCCAAGTATCAGTTCATACCTTTTACGAGCAGTTCTCCTGGTCGGGAGCTTGGCTTATGCCTTCGTCCGACCAGGGTAGCCATTATGTAATCTCTGGAATCTCTACGACCAGTGAGATCGTGTACCTCAGGAGTTACGACCATGAAGACGTATGGTCTTTTATTTATTAAAAATAATATATAGAGGTTTTAATCCTCGTCAGCTAGCCCCCGAACTTTAAATGAATAGGTCGTGTGAACACTTTTCTTCCGATGAAGTCGTATCGGGCTGACGCTTTATTAAATGCAAGGGCATTTGAAGCGGTTTGTATTCAATTTAAAGTTGAGAACTTTGCCTTGGGAATTGAAGAGTTTTGTGTTCGTTGGACTAAAAAATTTCTGTCCGTTGGACTTTTTTGGGTAACTTCTTATTGCAGTTAGAAATTCCGAAGCTTATAAAAAACCCTTTGTAGATTTAGGGTTCTTTCACTTCCTGCTTTCCTTCTTCATCTCCCGAGTAAAAACTGCTTCCAACCTCCTTTTCTTTCCTCACCCGAAAGAAATCTAACCATGTCGGACCAAATCACCAACTGGTCGGTTTCCGACTTGAGTGAGAAGAAGCTAGAGAGCTTGGAGAAGATCGGAATGCTTCCCAACAGGATCGATTTCTTGGAGATCCGCGGTTGGAGAACATTCCCCGAGTAGTGAAGATGGAGAAATCCCAGTTTTTCTTGCATATGTTGAATGCGGATTTAGGCTACCAATTCACTCATTCCTTCCTAAAGTTTTAGAGTATTATGGAGTTGAATTGGTGAATCTTGCTCCCAATGCTATCACCAATCTCAGTATCTTTATTTATCTCTGCGAAGCGTACTTGGGGATTCCAGCAGATCTGGATCTATTCAGGTACTACTACAGGATGACAAAGTCTGGGAAGACGATTGGGACGCCTAGAGAGTGCACCTTGCGCCTCCATGACGGAAAAGCCGATGAGTGCATATTTTTGTACTCAAAATCTTCGTGGTCGTCGTGGAAGAAGAGCTGATTCTATATGAAGATCACGAAGAAAGACAACCTTTATTATTCTGGTAAGAAGGCGGTCGAGAATCTGAGATGACGCTCCTCTACAGAAAAAGCGGAAAAAATAAAGAGATGGGCTGAAGCAATCAAGCTTCTTAGTGTCAAGGGTCTAACATCTTGGCACGTTGTGAAGGATTTTTCTACGTGCTGGGTTAGTCCTTTGAAGGCCCGAGCACACCGGATGCTCTGGTATATTGGTCGTGACGATACGACCAAAGATTCCAAAGAGGGTAAGCCATGAATGATTCCGACCAGTTTACCTATCTTAGTTGATTATTTCTGTATCCTTAAATCTTTTATTTTACCTTTACAGCTCTATCTTCTGATGAGATTAGAAGCCAGATCAAAATGATCTGCGCCGGAGAGCCTGGCGACAAGGCTAGTTTCCCCTGGATCTTAGCGGTTGTTTCCGCTGAAGAGAGGATTGAAAGACTTAAGGTAAGAATATCATCCGCTGTTTGTTGTCGTACATATTATTTCTGATCGGTATACCATAAATCCTTTTTGATGTGTAATCGGTTGGGTTGAGGATCAATGAGGTCACTAAAAGATGTGAGCCGATTGATGATCCGACCACCCCTTCGACTATACAGGATCTCAACCTTCCAGAGGTAGGAAACCGAACATAAATAATATTTTGGACAAATGATGTTCATCACCTAACTATCTTTGATGATATATTAGGTGGTTGTCATACCTTCGACAAAATGGCGAAGATCCACCAGGCCGATCGAGGCTCTTTGTTTTGGAAGTCGGCAAATCTACACCTACTAATCGCGATCAGGACCTTATCCTCGACCAAATGGTCGCGGATATCGCACGATTTTCGATCGGTGGATGTGCAAAATCTAGCCAACCCTACCGGTTTAGAACCGGTGAAATCGGTTGAGAAGAAGAGGAAGGCAGTATAGCGAGTTTGCTTCGATGCGTTACAAGGTTAAACTCAGAAAATCGACCAGGTATATATTAAATGAAGAGGTCGTATATATACATACCTTGGGTCTTTTCGATGTATTAAAACCTTGATCTTCCTTACCTTCTTTTTTTTGTAGATCTTCTGGTGTTCCAATCGTGTCCGACCAAAGCACCCCTCAGGAAAAGGTTCCTATGGAAGAGGTGGTAGTGGAGGTTCCTGATCAGGACACTCCTCTGGCTAAGACTGGAGAGGATGAAGTGGTTAAAGAAGCCCTCAAGCAGGTTTCAACATCTACTCAGGATCCTCTAGTAATCCTTACTCCTTCTTCGAAGGTAGTCATCTCCAAAGATCCTCAACAGGTTCCACCTCCTCCTGGAAATACCTCTCAGGTTAATAAGTTTCCTTTTTTCCCCCGATTTACCGAGGATAAGGAACTTGATGAGGCCTGGGGAAAGATATCGGACCGTCAAGTTGAGATTGGTCCAGATACAATTTTTTCCGAATATAATGACATGGCAATTCGGGTAAGTATTCCACGACCATCCTTACAACTCTTTCCTTCGAAGTTTCTTCGAAAAACTTACAAAATAAAGGGATTTTATTTTTGTAGCATATGGTCTAGAAATATGCTGTGGTCGGAGGACTGACCCAACGAATAAAATCTTTGGAGCAGAAACACTCCGATCTGAGAAGTAAGAATATTTCTCTTTTAGTTCGACTTCCTAAATTTTATCATCTTGTTTCTCTTTTATAACTTAACCTTCTCTTCCTATCATATTTGATAGATTTAGAAAAAATTAAAAAATAGATCGTGGCTAAAGAAGCCATAATAATAAAACTTAGGGGAGAAAATCAGGGTAAAGACCAGTCGATCGAGCATGCGATGACCAGGCAAAAGGAGGTTTTCGACTCTTGTGAGAAGAAATTCAAAGGTAACTGGTCGTAGACTTAACCAGTATTCCATAACTCCAATTTTAAAGTGTGTGTTAATTTTTATCCACTCGTGCAGAAAAAACCCAAGCACTTGAATGGGCGGAGAATACTCTCGAGTTTGAGCGTGGCCAAAAGGCAGCCCTTGTATTTGGCCTTGATGAAAAAATCTTGGCTCTTAACAAAATGATCTTTGATATGGGATCAGGATCAAGCTTGCCTACCTTAGGAGATCCAGCGGAAAAGATGAACTATTTTGGCCAACTTATGGAAGATCTCAAAGGCCTGCTCAAAACTATGAGGGAAAACCATACCCAGACGATGAAGGAAGCTATTGTCAATGGAGTTAGTGTTGCTTTAGCAAAACTGAAGGCTTCCGACCTCTCTGTTAGTCTTAGAGCTGTTGAAGAAGACTTCGACTGCTATGAAAATGAAGCAACAAAACTTCTCGAGGAAGTAAGACCTCTCGGAGAGAAAGTTGCTGAGGAAATGGAAGTCGGATCTCTATCACGCAGCGACCAGTCTGGTGGTCCCAACAAGTAGATGAATGTAAAATTTAGACTATGTAAAATAAAACTTGCCTTTTATCATCATTGATGTTCTTGTTTTGTCTTATCAATGTTATTAAATACTCTTGTATCTCCTAGCCCCCGACTGCTTGTTTGAGTAGATGAACTTTATAAAAGAAGCAGTAGACTAAGAAACTGAGTAATAACAATGACCATGGTAGAAGTGCTAATAATGTTTATGACAGCGATCCAATGAACACTAGGAAATCAAGTGGTCGGAACCGGATGATGATTTCGACTAGTTTAGATCATGTCCATTATCGAAACACTGTGAAAAACCACATGAAGTCGGAAGACATAACAAAACTGGTGTTGATGATAAGAAAATATGCAAAAAAATGTATGCAAAAAAGGAAAAGATAAGTACCTTTGTTTTATAAATTATCTGAATCTGGTCGTAACGAATCCCATGAATTGAAGATTTGTAAAATATCTCGCGAAACGTGCTCATGCTCAAATCCGACTGGCAGCGAGGATCGTAGGAAAAGGACCATCACTAGAAGCTCCTTCCGAGTGGGCGGGACCACGTCAGAGAGGAGAGACTTCGACCGGAGGCTTTCAGGTGTCGACCGATAGCCAAACTTGAGTAGAACGAATGTTGAAATAAAATACGATCTTCAAATTAGAAATAACAAAAACCATATAAATTATCTGAGTTGGTACTCCTTATACTCGTATGTGTCTTTAAGAAAAGAGTATTTGGTTGTGCGTGTGTATCATTGAAGCAATGATCACGACTAAAACCAGTGTGGTATGTGACACTTAAGTCAGCACCCATGAGTATTTGAGATCCCTTCGAAAGGAAAATATCGGAGAGAATGAGTGTCTTCTCTGACCAACCAACAACAATAAAGACATATGACCAGATGTGACGAATAATAAGTATAAACAACCATACTTATCATTGAAAAGAAAAGGAAATGCATCTTTATTGAAATATGAAATGAAATAAATACAGGAAATTAAACAAAGAACTTACGCAATTGATCAATTTTCTAAGAATTAGGCAAAACTTGCACATCTGACATAGCTAATCGTACCGATCCTGGTCGGGTGACTTCGACCACAATGTATGGACCTTCCCATTTAGGTGAAAGTTTGTTGCGACCCGCTTGGTTCTGGATTTTTCTAAGAACCAAATCACCTACATCTAGGCTGCGAGGTTGCACCTTACGACTGTGGTACCGACGCATGGCTTGCTGGTAGATTGCTGATCGTAGTAAAGCTTGATTTCGTCGTTCTTCAAGGAAATTGATGTCGTCAATTCGTCGTTCACACTGATTACTTTCGGAAAAGCAATCTGTTCGAGCAGAACCAATTTTGAGTTCTGAAGGAAGCATGACTTTAGCCCCATAAACCATAAAGAATGGTGTTTCACTGATCGCACAACTAGTTGTGGTACAAACGACCCATAATACAGAAGGAAGTTCTTGAACCCAAGCCCCTGACCGTTGAAGTAACTGGTCAAAAATACGTCATTTGATCCCTTGCATTATGATACAATTGGCTCGCTCAACTGCTCCATTGCTCTGCGGATGAGCAACAGAAGCGAAATGTATCTTGATACCTAGGTTTTCACAGAATTCCTGAAAATTGCTGCTCGAGAACTGGGTACCGTTATTGTCGGGACCCAAAAATACAATTCTGGACCCTCTGTGTATACTGCACTAGTCCAGGATCACGCTAGTGCACATAGTGGCAACATCGATGAAATATCATTTCACAATACAAAGATGACTAATAAATAGGCAAATAACAATAAATATCAGAGTAAAGACCTTAAGGTCAAAGCTTACAATTAATGCCTCAGAAGGCGAATAGCTCAATGAAGGCTGCGTGAGCGTATGAATAACCGGTGAAGCCCATCCATATGCCCACAGGAAATCGGCTGGGGTGCGCGACCTAGTTCTTCTCGATCCTTCCTTGCGATAACTGTAACATACACGTAGCAGACATTGTGACTTGCCTGATGATATTGCACCGGAACGACTAATCTTCTTGAAGGTTGAAGTTTGACGCTTTGCAGGGCATCTTTTGGCATAGTGGCCTTGCTCGCCATATTCAAAACACACTCTTGATGATACTGGCTCGCTTCTCTTTTGAGGTGGGTCGCCAAGGTCAGCATCTTGCCTTTGTGATTCTTTAGCTGACATATCTTGTACTGACAATGGTTTGCCTTCTTTTGCTAATGTTCTGACAGTAGCTCGAAAATTTTCTCGCTGACGTTGCATTGCAGAAGTCAACACGGAATACATAGGGCACTGGCTCAGACAATGATCATCGCTTTCACACAAGAAACATGTGATCTTGATCATGGGACATTCTCCAACGGAATGGTTTCCTTCGCAACTGGAACAATTGATTTTGTGCTCATCAGCACTATGGCCTATTTCTCCAAAGTGGGTACATGCACAATCTTCTGACTTATCTGGTTGGCAGCATTCCAACTGACAACGGCTAGATTTGGTGTGGGATATCGGAATAGCAAGTTTCTCTTGATCACTTATGCTTGATATCGCATGCTGCTGGCACAAAGCGGTGGTGAACTCTGCCCAAGTGATGGTGTGCTCGTCCTGATGGGCGGCACGAAATTTTTCCCACCAATCTAATGCAACTTCTTCTAATTGATGACACTACACCACAACCCCCTTTTCCCTACAATTATGTGTTGGTAAATCAAGGGTTTTGGCAACACATAATGTGTTGGCAATTCTTTACCTTTTTAGAGTCACTTAAGCGTCGGCAATAGTAATGTAAGGCTACAACTTATATGTCGGCGTCTCTCCTTCCAACACATAAAGTGTCGTGAAAGTTTTTAGACAAAGAAGTGTCGTTGTATCCTACCTAAACCCTTGTCCAAGTGTTGGCGAAGGGTAGGCCCGAAGCAAAATAGAGATACTGTGTGGGAGGGAGGCAGTGCCAAAACAAAACCGTCTTGTGAGGAGCTAAATGGCTAAATATTCTTTTTTATAGGAAAAGGCTAAGCCACTAAAGCAGTGCCAACCCTTCGTTCCTTGCTCCCTTTCGAGAAAAAAAGAAAACCTCGCTCTTGCGAAGCGCGGCCGGGTGCCGCCGCCACAGCTCGGCGCGGGTGCCACCACGCAGCTCGCCGCCGGGCTCGCCGCGGCGTCGCTAGCGAGCTCCACTGCCGGCGCCGCTGAGGCGGTGCGAAACTAACACCCGCGCGGCGCGCGCCCCGACGCCCGCCAAAATCGCAGCCTCCCAATCCGCCGCGCGAAGTGCGTCCTGGCGAGCCGCGACCTCTGACCCTAGCCCCGCCGCCGAATCAACGGACGCCGCCGCCAAGCTGCCGTCCCCAAGCCGCCGTCGCCCTAGCCCACCGTCGGCCACCAAGAGCGGTGCGCGCTGCATCCCCATTCCTCTCCATATCGGTCGTCATCTCTGCATGCCCTTCTGTCATCCCCATTCCCCGAGTGCTAGGTTTTGGCACGCTTAATTTCTTGTATTTTTTCTTGGTTGCGAGAAGGAGTAGGCGAAGGTGAGAAAGGCTAGAAAGATTCAAGGTTTGGGTTACTTCTCTGCCAAACTTTCAATCGGTCTAGATCCGCCTCTCTTCCCCTCTTTGGAGAAGGCTCGATTTAGATGTGATGTTTCTGCCTTAGTTGATTTTGCGGAGGAATGTGAGCTTCAAGATCTTGTACACAACACAATCAATCGGGTTGCATGTAAGTTTTCTTATGCTCGATCGCAACTTATTTGTAGTATATGAAGGCAAAGTTCACACTGATGGGAATTCATAGTCTTTTTACTTTTGGTCCTTTATGCAAAAAAAAAAATCAACTTATTTGTAGTATATGAAGGCAAAGTTCACACTGATCCAGGAAGGTGATGCTTATTCCTATGTTTGTGGGGCAGAGAAGAATGGATATGTTCGTGTTGTGGGTTTGGGGCCAAGTCCTGCAGATTTGGAAATGCCTGGAGCTAGAAAATACACATCAACAAGGCTTCAAATGGAGATAGAAGCTCGTCGGCAATCTGATAAGAGAGTGGAAGATCTAACAAATCGTCTAGACATAATTCAAGAAACTCTAGATAGATTGATGCAGCAACAAAATGCCAATAGCACTCCCCATGGATCTAATAATGCACCACAGGTGGTAACTATTAACCTTTATCTCTTACATTTTTTCTTTGTCAGTGCAATAACTGTTCAATGGTTTTTACTTTGATTTAGAACTTGAGGGCTGCACCAACCTATCATGATGAAGAAGTACATGAAGAAGAAGAAGAAGAACAAGAACAAGAACAAGATGCTAGATCATATGCAGGGGATGATATGGCTGATATGCACGTACATGATGATGATGACTTTGAGTAGGCAGTGGTCCTTCGAGAGGAGCAATATAATGAGGTAATTTCCTTGTCCTCGTCCTCACCGCCTATGTGTTCTTGCTACTCCTCTAAATTTGAATCAGTTTATGTGCATTGGTATTAGTATTTTTACCTTACTAAAATCCCTTGGGTGCAATTAATTTGGGAGAAACACTAAAATATGACTATTATTTGCTCCTTTGCCATAGAAGAATCACATTAACTAGCAGAACCCGCACTATTTTTGTGAAGGTCATCCTGCTGATAACAAACTTTTTGACATGTAAGAAAAGAAGCAATGCATGTTGGAAAGCAATAGATCTTGCGGCTAAGATCTCGGAAGGACACGAAATTAGCAAACCTTGTTAGCCTCCGCTCTTGTATCGAGGATAGTGAAAAACAGCATAGGCACATCGAAACTAATTTGAACTTTTGAAGCCCTTGAGAGGTTATATGTCAATGGCAAGCATGATCTTTTCATTGTCACGAGAGAAATTTCCAAATAGGTGCGAGAAAGTACAAATGCGACATGTTATGAACTCCTAGTCTTTAGGAAAATAATAGCGGTGACATGTTCGGGGCATGATTTACAGGTCCAATAAGGAAGCACTAATCGTGACAATAGATTTTTAGAATCAGTTTTTATGGTGTTCTGAAATATATTTTATGCTTGAGTGGTGAGAGATGTGATACTATATAATATAGTAAGGCCCTATGATGTCGCGATGGCAAGGCTACCGTTCAAACAAAGAACCCAAGGGCTATTGTTGGAAGTCTTGCTCTTGGCGTGCGATTCGTGAAGTGGTTGTTAACCATGTGTTTATGAGGAGCATGCATCTTTGCCTCGTCCATATGAAGGGTCACCACCATTCTAGAGGCTCTTGGGAGATGCATTGCATGGCCACATGATGAGTAATGGGTCTAACCTCTCTATGTTCTTGAAAAAATGATCATTATATTTTCTTTGATTAGTAATATATATTTTTTCTACTAGATAAGGGATGACAAGAAGTCAACTGCAGCACTCAAAAGGTGGTGGCACGACTTGAAGGTATTTCACTTACCATTTTGATGTATATATTTAGCTAGTAGTAACACTTATATGTATTGCGAGGCTTGATTTAGCAATATTCACTTTGATTATTTTCACAGTTTCTATTGTATAGCAATTAGTTCATGAGCTATGACAACACTTATCGTAATGCATATAATTAGAATTGTATATGGTACATCAGAGAACATCTTCTGAGCTCTAATTATCCAAATAGTACACAATCTCATGGTATTATATCTTAGTCCCTTGAGCTCTGCATGAATTGGCCATCATATTATCATAGCGAGAAAAAGATAAACACATTTGTTATGACAACTAGATCCATCAATGCAATTTGGTCAAAAAAGATCCATCAGTGCAATCCAATGAAGCGAGAGGAAGCAAGAACTATTTAGATATTTGTTTGTTGTAAAGTTTAATATATTGGTATTTCCATCTCTAGTTTCTTCTGTGAAACCTTTGTGAAAAGAAATGTCGAAGCTTACTGATAAATAAATTGACAACATATGGAGTATTTGTAGATAACCGAGCTGTTGTTATATCAACATGTCAGTCTCAACATATAATTAAGAATTGTTAAATGCAGAATAAAAGGCATATATTATTGCAATATAGCATACCTTGGCCATGCTAGGATGCGGTAGTTCTATTATTTAAACCTTTTTACGCAATCCGGTGACTTTGGAAAATGCACACACTACAAATTTCAAGATCGACGAACTATAGGATCACTTAAGGACATATGTTAGCCAATTGCACAGTAATAATGTTTCACTATTTGCACCCAATAACAAAGCAAGAGTTAATGATCTGAGAGGACATTTCAACGATATTTCGCATTTTTTCCATGTTAGGTATTATGTGGTGTTGCAAGTATTTTGGATTGGCAACCTTTTGAGGTTCGATCAAAGAGTCATTACATGTTCTATGGAGTGGCAGCAACCATATGTGCACCAAGTTGGTGTTCAAGTATTTTGGAGTGGCAACAAGTGTCAGAAATTCTTCTTTGGAAGACATGAATTGCGATTATGTTCTTTTGTTTGCACCTACTATCATGTAGGCGGAAGACATGGGCGCGTTGAATGCCACTTTTGTGCCCACGACATGATCTGTTGATCTCTTAGCTAGTGACTAATCTATATCTATATCTATTGCACCTACTATTGTGTAGGCGGAAGACTTGTAGTATATGTCTATATATGTGTGCTAGTGACTAATCTATATCTTGGACTGGATATGTAAATTTGTAAGGCTATGTTCTATGATCATCAACACTTGACTGCTATATATATATATATATATATATATATATATATATATATATATATATATATATATATATATATATATATCGATTGATGTATGTAGGAAGATCTAATATATTGTTTCTATAAAATCAATGAATTTGCTTAATGTGATGCCTTCTATATGAACAACGATGGATTTGTCAAATTAATCAAATTGTATTTATATCTATATCTGCAATACGGTTTTGCTGAGCGAGTTTACTTCTTTGGAATGGCGCATGATTCACAAAACACCTTGAAACGATTTCGCCAACACACAAAGCGCCGGAAAGGTTCTAGCGTCGGCGTAGGTATTAGCGTCGCAAAGGTTTTATCTGTCGGCGTAGGTGCACCATTTGGCTACAACAAAAGTGTCGGGATTCCATTAGCGCCGGCAAAAGTTTCGTGAGGCGGCTTCTCTGTGATTGTTTTTAAGCGTCGGCAAAACTTTTGCGGAGGTTATCTGTCGGCAAGGTGCCCTTTGAAATGATAAAAATGTCGACAAATGTATGTCATGGTATAGTGTGAGTAGCATAGAAAATTTTCTCATTATCGTTGCCTTCGCACTGTGATTAACTTTTCTTCTATGGTGCAAATCCAAGATTCTGCATGGTTGATCCTTCAAAGATAGACGGCTTGATCATCATGAACTTTGAAGATTTGAATTGAGGGTGCGTCGTTGGGATGGCAACGAGTTGTGCATCCTTGCAAACAGTAATATTGTCTAATGGTTGCATCGTCCCTTTCATGATCGATTACGGCTGCGAGGCGGCAGGTTACGATGTGTCACTCGCGCGCGGAGATAGTTGTTGGTCATCATACGCTCGAATGCGACACCGCGACGAGTGCGATGACTTGCTTGATTATTCTGATTCATCAAATTAACTAAGGTAGCGGTGGTTTGATTCTGCTGGGTCATCCGGTTGTTCATGTTCTGCATCATCGCATTCATGAGTTGAGTCTGAGCTACCAAGAATTGTTCCATGACTCGCTCTGCAACTCACGAGTGCGACAACTATCCACTAGGATTGGCGACATCCGGTAGCGCAGGTGTCTCAAGATTACTTGACAAAGGTGGCTTCACTGGGGCTCTTTATCTCTTGGCGACCAGGGCTTATAGATGAGAGGGAAAAGCACAAGGTAAGGGAAGACAATCTACTAAGGGGAGCAGGTTTAACCCAAAGAACACCAAGGAACACACAAATAGCCGGAAAGCTATTAAGAAGCATAAAACTCACAGCCAAACTACACCGAAAAAGGGAAACAAAGATCTAATCGTCTAGTCGATTAAACTCTTACTTAACAGGGCGACTTGGCTCAACACACGGGAGGAACTTATGCTGACTTATCCTATATGGTTAGTCTAAAGAAAACTCGATCTGATCACGGTCTTCATCAAACATTGACTACTTGCGATCCTTGCAGGCGAATTTGTCTTGAACACCTGGGAAGATGTTGATACGTTGTTGTTGGTTGCACGGTCTTCGAAGAGTTGCTCAAAATAGCTCTTGGGCATCCACCAAGACATTTGACATGGATAACGATGACTATAGAAGTTATGAGGGGAAAGAATCCAATTTAATACTCTAAATGGTGAGGATGAATATAGATGAGAAATAGATAGAATGGAAGAGTATAGAATAGACAAGGTGAGAATAGCACATCATTAAGATTTTCATTTGTAAAATAAGTTTTGAAGTTTTCCTTACAAGCGGTCATTCTAACTAAGGTCACGACCTCTGATCGATATGGCTCTGATACCACCTCTGTCGGGACCCAAAAATACAATTCTAGACCCTCTGTGTATACTGCACTAGTCCAGGATCACGCTAGTGCACATAGTGGCAACATCGATGAAATATCATTTCCATATACAAAGATGACTAATAAATAGGCAAATAACAATAAATATCAGAGTAAAGACCTTAAGGTCAAAGCTTACAATTAATGCCTCGAGAAGGCGAATAGCTCAATGAAGTGCGCGGCAGGAGCGTGGAATAACCGGTGAAGCCCATCCATATGCCCACGAGGCAATCGGTGAAGTGCGCGACCTAGTTCTTCTCGATCCTTGAAGTAGACCTTGTTGACCGACGATTCCTCTATTTCTGTAGGTTTGGGCGCAAGTTTTACAACAAGCGTGAGTACACAACCGTACTCGCAAGTCATACCACAGAATGCAATGTATAGATGCAGGCTTATTCCAAAGGAAATGGCTTCTGTAGTTATTTTGCAGAAAAGCGACATTTGCAATTGAATACAATAATAGATTGAAAACATAATTCAAAACAAATAGACAATATTAATTTAACAATTGTTTTCACAAAGACACATAGCCTAATCAAATTCTTTCACACAACCATATGACTTAAATCACACAGCTGTCCCTTCCCAAAGGTTTTATGAAAATCTACCCCTCGTGTGAAATCCCCGAGTATGTCCATGACCATGAGGCCTTATTCGAATAGATTGTTTAACACTCTGCAGAGGTTGTACACTTTACCCACAAGATGCAATCAACTGGATCAGAGCTAATCACAACAAAACCTTTCAGAAACTTCATCTCAAACATTGACATTCCCAGTGTGCTTACAAACCGCTATACCAGCTCACATAGAATTGGTATAACACACACATTGGACGGGGATGCGACAGATCGTCCATAATGTAACCACTAAGTAGTCACACCTCCACCCTGGCACACAGCCTAACCTATCCACCTAAACATCAATGCCGAGAATCCATAACTTACTAAGTTAGGCCCGTCACATACCAGGCATGTGGTCGTACAGTAAGGTTTAGTTCAATGACGCCTAAAGTTAAGTCCTTAATTGATCAAGGCAAGACTTCCATGTTCTAACTAAGTCACAAAGATTATCATTTCCATGCACACAGCTTCCACCATATCACACAGCTTCCACCACTTGCCTCAGTCTAAATCCTTTACCACCTAGTTGGTTTTAGTGCAACACATGTCATCACGAAGTAATAACACATAGCACAGTTTTACACAAAGTTCCATAGTCACTTAGTCAAATTTAATATTTGCAACTTACATGTGATGTGAGACTCGTAGCATAGCTAAGCAATTGTACTCGCATCTAACCAACCCACGTTGGTAATACCATAGCACCAACTAAATATGAACCAATCTAGGGTGACAAAAGATTATGACATACAATAGACAAAGTGGATATAAGAAATGGGACTAATAGCTAAACCCAAAAGCATTTAAATAATTACTTAAAGTAAATGCAATAATTTGAATCAAAGTAATTTTAAAAACTGGGATTCAATATGATCAAAGGTATAACTTGCCTTGATATAGCAATGATGATCTTATTTTATTTTCAATCTTCTACTTGCTTGATCTTCAGCTCCTTCGGACGATTCCGGGACTTCGGCGTCTAACGAGAAAGAAAACGCAAAAAAAAAACTAAATTCAAAAGGCAAATCAAATAAACTCCAAATTAAAATTGAATGGTACTGGTAGGTAGATATTGAATTTAGATGAATTTAGAAACTTGAATGGGTTCAATCGGAATTCGGATGAAGAAGATATGACTCTCGGAAGATTGGAATTCACATGAAATGATGAAAAAGCTCTACGGAATATTCTCAGAATATTCTATTCCGAAAATATTAGAAAAAGAATGAGTGTATCATAGGCGGGACCGACTGGTATTTATAGATTTCTAGAATTAAAATAATTCCAGAAATAAGGTAGAGAGAGTGACATGTGGGACCAATAAGATAAAAGGATTTTCAAGAATTAAATTAATTCCCGAAAATAGAATTAGGGGTTGACATGTGGGCCACTGGTCTATAGACCAGGTCCACAGAGATATGCTAGTCCACGGTGGACCAAGCTCATGGCTAGGGTTGACCAAGAGTTGACTGACATGCGGGACCCGCATGTAAGTGAGATAAATAATTAGGGTTTTAATTAGGTGGATGACATGTGGGGACCACATGTAAGTGAGAAGAGATAACTACTATCTTGCATGACATATGGGGCCCATTGTCATAGAGAGCAATAACAGCAGGAGGAAACAACGAAGAAAGCGAATAGAGGCAAACAGCGGCATGAACAGGCATGAATAGTGAATAGATTAGTAGGTGATTCTTGCTTATGGAAATGCCGATGAGCGGAGTGAACCAACATTGGCGAAGGGCAAAGCGGAAAGAAACAGCGAGCGGAGATGATGGCGCGATGCGGACATCAAGATTTTGCTCCATGCGGCGGCAGCGGCGCGAAAAACGCGACGACGGCGGCCTCACAGGCGTGTAACACTTCGGCGATGCTCTGCGAAAGGGAGGTGAGCACGGCGTAGAACGCGGCGGCGCGAACTCAGCGGTGGTCGAGTTGAAGCGAGGATCAACGATTGCAGTAATTGGCGGAGAAGGGCGGACGAACAAGAGGCGAGAGAGCGGTCAATTCTCGGCGCACGGTGGATGAAACTTGAATCAACAAGAGGAAAAAAATAAGTATCGGCGAGGGCACAAGATGGCGGTCGGATTTTGGAAAAACTCACCGAGAAGCGAGGAACGCGGTGAACACGTTTGGCTTTAGGGCTTGACATGGCGATGGTGCTCGGTGATCTTGGGTGAAGAGGAAGGAACCATGGCGTAGAACGCAACGATGCGAAGCTAACGCCGCATGACAGTTCGTAGGGGGCGTCGGATGGAAGCGCGATTCATTGGAGAAGAACGGTTGGAGTTCGGTTTTACGGAGATTGCGGCGAAAATATATCGGTTTGGAGAAACCAATTCAAGGGATTGGAAGATGAGATCAAGACGGACGCGTGAACGCAAACCGTTCGCTTTTATATACACCGTGGAGGAAGATATGGAATTTGGAAGGTTTTTGTTGTACGCGTATCAGAAACGGGCTCTCTGGACGTTCGGCAGGAGTTGGAAGATGAACAGTAAATCGTGATGTACTGTAACACGTGGGCAGGAGAGAGAAAATGCTGATTTTCGGAATTAAAATAAAAGACCAAAAATCAAGGAGGTCAAATAAATAGCAAACAAATCCGGAAAAATCTCAGAAAATACCCAAAAATTCCTTGAAAGACAAGGAAGCCAAATAACACAAGTTTTTATTTAATTCACGTTTATATTAGTCAAATTAAATATTTTAAATTTAGGAAAATTTCCAATTAAGCTTTATTAATTCAAATAAAATTGGTGAAATTTTCCAGGGACCTAAACTACTCAAAAGATTTTTGAAAAGCCAAATTTTGGGACATTACAAACCTCCCCCCTTAAAGGAATCTCGTCCCCGAGATTCAGGCTGGCTATAGAATAGGATAAGGAACTCAGCCTTCGGTTCACTTCTTGCTTTCAAATTGCTTTGACTTTGACTGAATCGCTCTTCTGACCACTTACAGAACAACGCCTTGCTTCTAGCTAAACTTCTCGCTTCACTGAGTAAGCATTGATACTCTTTCCCTACATGATTCGCTACTAGTTGAGAATCGTCTTTCACTAATGTCTGCGAATCCCGGCGAGCGAGTGCTCGAAGTTCTACGATGAAACCTTGATACGCCATATTGTTAGTAGCGAGAAAGTTTAACTAAATGGCGTACTTTATTTGTTCGCGATGGGAAATCAAGACGACCCCAGCCCCCGAGCCGTGTAACATCAAGGAACCGTCGAAGTACATTGTCCACTCATCGTGGTGCTCGTACTCGGGCCCTTGGGTGGGTTCAGGGTTTGTCCATTCGGCAATGAATTCGCTATTATGCGGGACTTGATTCTTTGTTCGTGGGATAAAATGGAGATCGAGCGCCCCAAGTTCAACGCCCATTTTGCTATTCGTCCGATGACTCCTGTTTCCTAGGTTTGACCAAGAGGATATCCGATGGAAATGCGACCACTTTGTGGGCACGAAAATAATGCCTTAGTTTCCTTGAAGCCATAAGGAGACCATAGAGTAACTTTTGTACTGCGGATACCTTTCTTTTGGTCCATGCAAGACTTCACTTACGTAATATATCGGTCGTTGAATATGGTCTCGTTCTACGACCGATACACCACTAACCGTTTGTGGCGTTGCGATCACGTAAATTAGCAATGTTTCTCCCAATCTCGGAGAGACTAAAATTGGGGACTCGTGGAGGTACCGTTTAGTTCTTTGAAGGCGCTGCTTGCCTCTTTAGTCCATTCGAAACTCCCATGTTTCCGAAGAAGCTTAAAGAAAGGTAGTCCTTTTTCGCCTAACCGTGCTATGAAACGACTTAGTGCTGCCATACAACCGGTTAGTTTCGGAACTTCCTTCTTTGTGGTCGGATCGCGCATCTGATCGATGGCGGCGATTTTCCGTGGGTTTGCTTCGATGCCTCTAGCCGAAACTAGGAATCCGAGAAGCTTTCCCGACGAAATTCCGAACACAAATTTCTCTGGATTCAACTTAAGGTTATGACGTCTTAAGTTATTGAAAGTCTCCTGTAGATCTAGAATATGATCGCCGGCGTTGATGCTCTTTACGACCATATCATCGACGTAGGCTTCAAGATTCCGACCTATCTATGGACTAAAGGTCTTTTACATCAACCTTTGGAATGTTGCACCAGTATTTTTTAGACCAAAAGGCATCTTTACATAGCAGAAAATACCATATGGAGTGATGAAGGAAGTTTTCTCTTCATCTTCTTTACTCATATTAATCTGGTGGTACCCTGAGTAAGCATCTAAAAAATTTAACAACTCACACCCGGAAGTAGAGTCTACAAGTTGATCGATGCGAGGAGGGGGAAAGTCATCCTTCGGACAAGCTTTATTAAGATCTGTAAAGTCAATACACATTCGTCATTTCCATTGGCTTTTCTAACCATTACTGAGATTGGCGAGCCACTGCGGATGGTCGACCTCACGAATGAACCCACTTTGAGAAGTTTGTCAATCTCAGATTGGATTGCTTCTTCCGTCGAGATCGAAACATCGTAGCCACGCTTGACCGGTTTTGTTAGGTGTAAAGCTAGCTTATGCTCGATCACCTCCCTGGGGACTCCGGGCATATCGGACGCCTGCCAGGCGAATACGTCCTGGTTAGCTCGGAGGAAGGAGATGAACTACTCCTCCTATTTAAGGTCGAGTCCTGCTCCGACCAATATCTTGGCACCCTCTGGAGAAATACTTCCGTCGAGTTGTACCTCTTTTATCTGGTCGGAAGGTTTTGGTGTCATCTTTGGCCTCGGGTGTTTGACCTGCATGTTAATGGTGTTAGTTCCCTTGGTCGGAAGTTCATCGACCAGTTCTAAGCATTTCCGATCGCATGCGTAGGCTATTTTCTGATCACCTCGGACCGTGATTACACCCTTTGGTCCCGGTATTTTCAAACTATGATAACCGTAATGCGTGGCTATCAGGAACTTTGCTAAAGCTGGACGACCAAGAATTGCATTGTATGCAGTTTCGAAATTTACCACATCAAATGAAATTTTTTCTGTCCGGAAGTTGTCGGGCTTTCCGAACGTAACCAGTAGGGACAAGTGCCCTATTGGCTTAGCAGTAGACCCAGGAACTATGCCGTGGAAGGCATATTTTCACAGGTTTTACCTTGGATTTTGGAATCTGCATGTCTTCCAAAGCACTTGCAAATAAAATATTTAGAGAGCTACCCCCATCTATCAAGACCCGATTAGCCCTGCAGTTATTAATAGTAGGCTCAATGACAATTGGAAACCTACAGTCGAATCGAAGGAATGGGCGATCTTCTTTCTTGAAGGAGATTATCGTCTCAGACCACCTTGAAGGTTTAACGGCGATCGAAGGTTGGTAGGTTGACTTCTCGCTCCATGGCTTTCGGTGACGCCGGACTCGTGCGAAGAAGATCCAGAAGATCACATCGACGGTGTCTTTGAGGTTCTTGATACTCCATTTCTTCGTCACCATCTCATCCTTCTTGGAGCTTGTTTCCCAGAGCTCTTGTATCGACGGAGTGGACCTTTACCGCATAATAATCTTCGACTTCTTTTGCCAAGCGACAATTCGCAGTCGTGTCACCTTCTTTGGTGGAGAGGACACCACTTTTTATTTTCCTTATAATCATTGGTCGGATCCTTAGCCTTGCCCCGACCAGAATAATTCTTTCTTCCTTTGGTAAATTTTTCAGGAACAGCAAGAACCTCCTTGTCGTTGGCTCTGTCATGCTTCTTTTTCTTGAGAATCTTGTTTTGCTTCTTTTCCGTCCTATCTAAGCCGGGTTGGGGAATTTTATCCTTTCGATCAATGGCTTCGTTCCACTTGACCGCTTCACTGGCCGTTGCGTACTTGTCAACCATGTTGAAGAGCTCGATGGTTGTTCGTGGGGGATGTATAGATAAATCCTCTGTAAACCTTCGATTTCTTAATCCATGCAGGCCTCTGCTTCGGGAAGAATGCTGGGACGAAGTCATGGTCTGACTTTGCGGGTGCCTTCGTTCCCGATATGCTTCTGTGCGCTGCATCGTTTGTTGGATAATCTCTGATACTTGACCTATGAGTTGGACAAAACCTGGAGTCTCTGCCAGGGCAGGGTCAGAAGTATTTAACATATCTCTAACTCGCTGCAGGTTTTGTATTATTACCGAAGGTCTCGAAGGATTTCTGCCAGAAGAAGGTGTCTGATGGCTTGAATTCCCTGATCTCCTGGTCGATCTTGCCTGGTCCCTTACATTGGTTGGGGAAGGATCAGGCGAATTAACTGATGGACGTCCACCAGTTCCGTTACCTCTGGCATTTGGTGCTTGACCGTCCATACCATCTCCATTATTACGTGGTGGTGAGGCAACGTATGGAGGACCGTACACGGCATTTTGATCTGTATCTCCGATCGCATTGACCTCGTGCTTCCAGCAGCGATCCTCCGATGAGCTTCCGTCGTAATCGATGGAGAGCTTTTCAGAGCTTCCGCGAGAAGCTTCCATGACGGAGAACAGTCGATGATCAGCACTTCCTGAGGTTTTCGGAAGGGCCTCAACCTGATCTGGCGAGTCACCGATCGAATACTGAGTCTTATCATCCCCACTTGGTTTATGACCAATGGACGTTTCATTGACACCGTTACCAGGTGTCGGTTGGCTCCTGGAATTGCGAGAAGCCGTCGGTGAGTACCTATCAACCATGATCGCACCAAAGGTATATTGAACCTCGGGTTGTGATGTTGAATTTTCGTCACCTTTTTTGTCGGTCGAAAGGCCCGGGCTTGCTGAGGCTTTAGGGTGTTCCGAACTGGTCGGAAGCACTTCCTCTAGTTCTAGAAAAACTTCCGGAGTTGAACTTCTATGCGGCCATTCTTCTCTTGCGATTCTCCATCTCATGGTGCTTGCCTTCTTGACGAATCGCCTTGTCGACTAGCTGCTGGAAGTCTGAATAGTCCTGGGAAATCAGCTGTACAGACAATTCATTATTGAGTCCTTCTAGGAATCTTTCCTGCTTGTCTTCATCCTTAGCAACATCGTTAGGTGCATATCGTGTCAGTTGATTGAACTTGTGCAGGTACTCATTCACAGAGAGGTTGCCTTGGCGCAACGAATGAAATTCCTTCTTCTTGAGGGTCATCATGCCTGCAGGAATATGTGCATGGCGGAAAGCTAGCACAAATTCATTCCAGGTGATGCCTTGAGCATCGATATGTGAGATGCTGAAATTGTCCCACCATTGGAAGTGGACCCATGAGTGTGCGGCAAACAACACCCTCTCATGATCGGTGCATTGGCGATGTCCAACTTCTTACTAATCGCCCGGAGCCAATCATCTGCATCCATGGGCTCAGTACTGCTTGAAAAAGCTGGTGGACGCATCCTCATAAATTCTGACATACTGGTTCTTTGGGGTGGTGGAGTTGGAGTTGGGGCTTGGGAAGCTGTAGTTTGTCGGGATTGATTGTTACAGTTGATGGACTGAGAGAGCAGTTCGATCAGACGGTTTTGATTGGCCATCAACTGCTGCCACTCTGGTTTATTGATTGAGGCACTTCCATTGGCGTTGGCTCCACTTCCTGAGTGATGAGGGTTCACCATCTGCTGTTTACTCCAGAGAGTTAGGGAAGGAGGCAAAAGATAGGGGAGAGACAAATAAGAAGAATTAAGGGATAGAGTAAAACAACCTCCCAAACGAAAGAACTAACTTAAAAGCTTTTCGGACAAACTTCACACAACGTTCTATCGCTCGAGACTCTTTTAATTTGGTGAAACAACTCAATACAGAATGAGTCTTGACAACTTAACTATATGGCTTGGCCGACAACGCATCTTACGCTCGTAGTTTTTGATGGCGATGCTTCCTTGATAGCTTCATACCTTGTGGTCTTGAGCGTAATGGTAGAGCGTATTGATCATCTATAGAAATTTTCAAGGAGAAGAGGATCCATTTAACATTATAAAATTATGAGGAGATAATAAGGTAAGAAGGCTAAAGGTAGATAGATGACCGGATGAGAAGAGAACATTTTTTCTTATTGTGTAAAATAAGTTTGGAAGATTTTCATCTAACGACCATTCTAACTAGGTCACGACCTACGATCGATATGGCTCGATACCACTTTGTAAGACCGGGATTAACATCCCGGATCTTACGTGCATAAGCGAACTAGTCCCATGATCGGTGGCTAGCTCACACATGAAACAAATGTGATAACACAACCATAAGCGTTAAAAGTTATTAAATAACAACGAGTTGATTACAAGATAGCCTTACAGGGCAACATTAAATAAACACAATGGAAGGCGATGAAGAAGTAGTAGGGTCGACAATGCGCCACAGGCAATCGATAGGGTAGCGGCCTGTTGTCACGATCCACACTTGAAGCGAAGTCCTTCTCCTCTGAAATTTTGTTTGCATAAAGCAAGAATGAGCACAACTTCCGTGCTCGCAAGTTACACCCGTCAAATAACATAATGACATGCATAAATGGATGTAACAAAGGATGGTTTATAGGGTTATTTGTGCAAAAACAGCATTTGACATTAAATACCATACTAAGTTCAAAAGCTCAAATTTTATAAATCCAAAATTGATATTAAATTGATAAAGATAGTGTAGGCACCAACCTAACACCAATATAAACACGGGCACCAACCCGGGGCTTTAACCCATAACTTTTCTAATGGACACCCATCCATGCCAAACTGTTTTACAAAAACATTTTGAAATCGAAGTCTAACTTTGAGTGGCGTTGCCAGTATGTCCATGACCGTGGACACGGCTATTCGAATAGATTGACACTCTGCAGAGGTTGTACAACTTTACCCACAAGACATGAATTCTCTAGTTGTTTGGCATCCGTCGATACCACCGCTCACTACCTTAGGTAAGCAGTCTAGAGCACGTGTCAAGGCCTTTACAATGCGCCATTCCACCATAGTCCTCCCTCGCTAAGGTTTCACCCCCTTTGGACTACCCGTCCGCAGAGTTTAGGCCCCCTCTTACGCCAGCTGGGACTAACAAAAGTCATGAAAGACTACCCACCTCATCAATAGGAACGACCATGATGGAGCTTTGCAAATTATTCAGCCAGGTCCTGCCCATACAAGACATGTGGTAGTACGATGTGGCTTAGCAAGATGTGGCTCGAAGACCGGTCCTTAACTGACATGGGTGACAACCAACAGAACCCTGGGCCTCAACCTACCCAGTTGAGCCCGTGCATAAACCTGCACCCACCAGACCACCAATTCGCCTAAGTCCAAACCATCATTTTATTTTATTTTTCAAGCATTTGTAAAACTCCCATGACACACCAATGCCAATGGTACAATTTAAACAACATTTGACTTTTGGCTGAAATTCCCCAAATGAAACATATGTGATCTATAAGCATGGCTAAGCACAATATTTTCCAAATGATCCTAGTCCATACTATTGTATCAACTAGGTTTTTATCTAGGGTGACAATATGTTTGATTTGATATCAAAATTGGTCATACAAAGGATTTTAGGCATAGCTATAAATTTAAAACAGGAATTTAAATTACTGAATATAAATAAGCATGCAACAACAATTTGAAACAGAATTTAAATAATGGGTGCAAATATGATCAAGAATGTAACTTGTCTCGTTTGAGGTGAATAGATCAACTGATACTGAGGTGATGTTGTTTTTCTTAACAGGTCACCTAGTACTCACAAGTACTTTCTCCAGGTAGTCTATGTGTACAATCACGATGATCATACAGTCAAAATCAATCCTCTTATGTGCTCTTCAACGGCGTCAAATCGACTTTCAAGTCGTAAAAATCTATGTGAAAATAAGCCAAATTCTAAACCAAATTCAAATAAGATTCAAATTAACTCCAAATTGAATAACTTTAGTTTAGATAGCTAGATCTTGAATTTAGATAAATTTAGAAATTTGAATGGGCTCAATCGGAGTTCGGATGCAGAAGATATGAGCTTTTGAAGTTTGAAATTACATGAAATGATAGATTTAGGGTTTAAAGGAATTTGTGGTAAAATGATCTCAAAATTAAATAATTTTTGGTTTAGTTAGCTAGATAATGATTTTATACAAATTTTGAAATTTGAAACACCCAAATTGGAGCTATGATTCAAAAGATATGAATTTTTGAAGTTTAAATCTATTTAAAAACCTAAATTCTGAATTTTCAGATTTTCTTGATTTATTTTTCTAAAGGAAAATCCTTTTACTGTGCCAGCATGACGTCAGCCCTCAGGGTTTTTCGATTTTCGGCCGGATTTATTTTTAAATGAAAACCCGGAGTCTATGACAGGTGGGCCCAGGTTTCGTGGACTAGGCCCACGGCTTGGTTAGAGTCCACCGTGGACTCGGTGTACATGAATAGTGCACGGGGGTGGGGTGCTGGCGCTGGGGGTGACGTGGCACCACGTAGCGCTGACGCGGGCGCGAGGTGCCGAGGTGTCGCCACCGTGGCACGCACGTGGCCATGCCACGTCGGTGCGTGGCCGGCGGTGCTCCGGCTCGCGGCTTGCCGGCGATGGGCTACACGGCGGAGGGTGCGGGTGGTACCGTGTGAGAGAGGAGGCGACGGGGATGCTGATGCTCACCGGGGTTGCACGAATGCACGGCGGAAGGACCACCGGCGACGAGGTTAAGCGGCGGCGAACTTCGGGTCCGCGGCGCGCGAGTTCGGTGGCGCTTCAGGCGCGGCGCGCGCCGACGCGTAAGCGGCTTCTGGCGATGCCGTTGGTGGCGGCGGCGAGGCGAGAGCGGCGACGGTGGCGGCGCTAGAGGCGGCGGAAGCTTCTTCGGCCGGCGAACTTCGACGACAAAATGCGGCGGCTAGGGGCGGAGAGGGGCTAGGTGAGTTGCGGGGAGGAGATGAGGAGGGAGAGGGGCTCACCGTGCTCCCTTTTATAGGGCGAGAGGAGGCCGGGAGGTGGAGATCGTGTGCGGCATGGCGGCGGCGGTTCCGGGAGTTCGTGGGCAACCAGCGCGGAGAGAGGGGAGGACGCGGGGGTTGGAGGCGGTGGTGGGGTGCGGTTCGCGGCGCGCGTCGCGCGGTCTCATGGCGGTCCGAGTGGCGGTTGAGCGGTGCCGGCGCGCGAAATGGCGTCGAGCGGTTTCTGCGCGAGGAAGAAGAGGCGGGGGAGGAAGAAGACGGGCGGGCCGACCGGCGGTGGCAATGAGAGAGGAGGGAGAGGCGAGTAGCGGTAGTCGGATTTTAATCCGACGATGGAAATTAGAGGAGGGGGTTGCGCGGGAGAGCAGGCCAAATGGGCCGAGGCGCGGTGGAAAAATGGGCCGGCTGAGGAGTTTTGGCCCAATAGGGAATTTGCTGATTTTTAATTGATTTCCTAATTTAAATAATCTAGGTAATTCTTTTGGGCTTTAGAAAATAGCAAATTAATTTCAAAAATTAAGAGAAAATTCACATAAATTCTCTTATTTATTTTGGACTTAATAGAATTATTTCCATCTTAAAGTTGGCTTTTAACTTTGCAAATAAATTTGTTTTGGCTTTAAAATACTTAGGAAAAAGCTTTAAAATTCCAAAAAATTCTAGAAATTAAGTAAATTTTTATTTTTTAAATTAAATCAAATAAAACTTCAATAACTTCAAAGAAATTTCACTTTTGACTTTAAAATTTCAAAAATTCAAATAAATCAATGAAATTCTAAAAAAAAATTCAGAAAAACCAATAAAACATTAACTTTATTTTATTTTATTTTGGTAACATTACTTTGGAATGTTACATAATCCTCGTCAACTGCTTTCCAAACTTATATTAGGATTACGCATAATCCTAGATTTTCTACCGTTTCTAGACAAACAACAACTAGGGATCTAGTAAAATACTACAATGAACGTCATAATAAATTAAAAGAACTATTTAGTACGTGCACATTTTCGGTGGTCCTGACCTCGGACATATGGAGTGGTCGGATTAGGAAGGATTATCTTAATGTAGTTGTGTATTATGTTAATGACAATTGGGGGGTAATGGAGAAAATAACTATATGTTTCAAATTAATTGATGTAGCATACACGAGTGAAAATATTGCAGACTGTATTATCAAAATCGTGGAAGACTTTGGTCTTGCGGACAAAATATTCTCAATTACTTTAGACAGTGCCACTTCGAACTCTAGGGCCATAGATATTATTACTCTAGTGTTGAGTACATACGTCGATTGCTTCTTGCTACATAAGCGATGCACTTACCATATTATTAACCTTATAGTCAAATGTGGTTTGAAGAGGTTAAATTCGTATGTTAAAGCTTTTTGCGATGTGATATCTTACTTGAATAATTCTAACGTAAGAATAGCAGCATACAAGAACTTTTGCGGAACGATAGGTGTACGTCCAAGAAAGTTCGGTTTGGACATGCCGATAAGATAGAACTCAACTTACTTGATGTTTAAGAGTATTTTTATCATATAAGAGCACATTTTTTTTTTATTCAAACACACTATCAGAGCACTGGTGGTAGTGTATTATTGTTTGAGCAACATTGGTTCGTTGCTGAGAAGATACTTTAGTTTTTAGAAATTTTTTATGAGGCTACTGTTGCTTTGTCTGCTGTCTATTATCCAACATGTCCTATTACCGTGTATAGTATTTTTACAAATTGCTAGTCAATTAAAAAACTATAAAAATGACACAGTTTTAAGAAAGGCTATTGTTGCTATGAAAACTAAATACCTTAAATATTAGAGAGTTCCCTATATGCATTTGCATTTATTTTAGATTCTAGAGCTAAAATTGACGAACTTGCTAATGTTCTTGATCTTCTTAGTGATGCTACAGGGCTAGACTATTCTAACTTTTTTTTTTTTACAAATGTTCGCTCTCGATTACATGAGGTTTTCCAAAGGTATGAAAATAAATTTATAGGAGTCCTCTTACAATGACCTCTAGTAGCACACACCTCAAGTAACAAGACAAATCTGTGGCGCAAGATTTGGGAAGCATGCTCTTCCTCCAGGTCCAGGTCTTCTTTTTCTACTACGGCACCTTCTCAACAAAATCTAAGACCAACCTCTCACCTAAAGAGTGGGGAACTATCCGCCTATCTGGACAGCGATACAGTAGATTTCAACTCAAAAAACTTCAAAATTTTGCAATGGTAGCATAACCATAAGTTAGCATATCTCGTGCTATTCATATTTGCACGTGATGTGTTAATTGTTCCTGTCTCGACGGTTTCCTCCGAATCTGCTTTCAGTCTTTCTGGAAGAATATTGGAGGTGAGAAGAACATGTCTATCAAGTGAGAGGGTGGAGATACTTCTAACTATGAAGGACTGGGAACAAGCTGATTCACGAACACAACACTCTGTGGAAAATCCAGAGTTATCATAAGTGTTCGAAAATTTGTATCTAGACAACAACACATAGAACAAGGATGTATGTAGAGCTGTAGACTGTACTCTTTTCTTTTGCCAAGGTTTTCTCATGTTGCCTTTTTACTTGGCAATAGTTTTAACGAGACAACCATTTAAACATTAATAAAGCTCTTTATTATATTTTCAATATGAGTATCTCATTTTTTATAATTTTCATATCTATTTATGAATTCTACACTTTTTTGGGGATTTTTTTTGAATTTTTCGGACCTAACGGGCTAAGTGGACCAACCTTGGTCCACCGGGCCAAATGGGCTCGTGCTAGCCTGGCATGGCACGAATGACCGATGGGCCGTGCCTGGGCTGCCTCGCTAGCATGTGGGCTGGCACGGCACGGGCCGTTTAACACGCGGGCCAGAATGGGCCGTGCCTAAATGAGTCGAGGCCATGCCGGGCCGGGCGACCCATCTGGCCACCACTAGTTACACTTACACAGAAAATGCATGCACATTTCAAGCACAAAATCCAGCTGCATATATCTCTTTCTTATCGACAACGTGGACATGAGTTGAATTGTCATGGTTGGGAAATGCAAGGATACATGCGCATGCAACTATGCGCACTATCATGTCCGTCAACACTGCTTTGAGATTAGTGTTTATACCCCTCCCCTCTCTCTCATCTTTCTCCCTCTCTTTCTCCTCTCTCTCTCGCGCCACGTTGCCACCAGGCCACCGCGCGCGCGCCGCACTACCGCCCGCCGGAAACCTCGTTCGTGGCGCCGCCTGCCGGAAACCTCATCCACTAGAACCAGAAACCTCCCGCACGCCACCAGAAACCTCGGGGTTTCGAGAGGTTTCGGCGGTGGCGAGCGGGTTTCGGCGCGGAGTGAGGTTTCAGTGGCGGCAGTGCGTGCGAGGTTTCAGCGCGCGGTGGCGAGAGAGAGCTAGATGAGAGAGAGAGAGAGAATGAGACGAAGGGGAGAGAGGAGTGGGTGAGAACCTCGAAGCAAAGCGGAGAGGAGGACGGTGGGTGTAGAATGTCCAGTATTCGCTTTGGTTTTGGGTTTGAGACTCCTTATTACAAAAGAAGGTTTGTTTTCGTTAGAGCATCTACAATAGTTTGTTTCTTAGCTTGTTATTAAGAGAAAGAGAGAGTACTCAATCTAATAAAAAGAAACAAGTCTTCCAATATATTATTTCTTAAACTTGTATCTAATTTTAATTGCTACAAGTGTGTATGATGATTATTGATGATCAATAATGAAGTATAACTTTGTGGCTTACATATTTTGGCTCTTTTATCATAGCAATAATGAAGTTAGGCTGCACAAGTGATCCGGTATATATTTTACTTGGACCCACAAAACACGTTTTTAAGTAACAAGTAAGTCTCCAATAAAGTATTTGGTTGTTTTTTGTATCTTAGTATTAACAATTTACTTATTTCTTCATCTAGAAATAAACTTACCTTCTCTCACCACTATTTCTCCTAATGCTGATGTGGTAACCCCTTAGTAATAAGTGACGTGACCTATTGTAGATGCTCTTACACGTTCGTACAGACGCAGGAATGGATCATACTGTTTATTTGGCTTTGGTTTTGGTCCATACTCCTCATAAAAGTTTGCTTTTGCTGCAAGTTCATACGAATACAGGAATGGAGATCAGACAAAAATAACCAAGGCTAATGTCATCATATGCCTTTGTTTTTCCTTCTTCGTCCATGCAAAAAGCAGCGTGGCTATCAGCACATTCCGTAGTTAGTACTAGCACATTTTAGCTACTTGGGCTCCATACGAATAACGTGACCTCGTCCAAGTTCACAAACACAAGCCACCGTCGCCTGCCTATGTCGTGTGCTAGTTAATGCAGATTAGCACTACCACACACTGAAACGAACAAGTCATCAGAACCTAACAAGACAAACCAAACAGCACGTTCAAACCATGTCAAAAACCCTGCCAAGAAGCATCGCCGAACGGTGGAGGGAGCTCCACGGCGAGGAGCACTGGAGGGGCCTCTTCGACCCGCTCGACGCCGACCTCCGGCGCAGCATCATCGGCTACGGCGAGCTGGCGCAGGCCACCAACGACGCGTTCATCCGGGAGCCCTGGTCGCCGCACGCCGGCGCGTCGCGGTACGGCCGCGACCGGTTCCTGGACAAGGCGCAGGCGTCGGACCCGGGCCTGTACGAGGTGACCAGGTTCTTCTACGCCACCGCGGGCGCCGTGGGCGTGCCGGGGCCGTTCATGGCGAGGCCGCCTCCCGCGGGGTGGGCGTGGAGCCGCGAGTCGAACTGGATGGGCTACGTGGCCGCGGCGACGGACGAGGGCTTGGTCGCGCTGGGAAGGCGGGACGTGGTGGTCGCGTGGCGCGGCACGGTGCGGCCCATGGAGTGGCTCAACGACCTCGACTTCACGCTTGTGCCGGCCGCGGGCGTGCTGGGCCGTCCGGCGAGCGGCGCAGGGGCGGTGCCGAGGGTGCACAGGGGGTGGCTGTCCATCTACACCGCGAGGGACCCGGCGTCAAAGTACAGCAAGCTCAGCGCCAGGGAGCAGGTACGCACGTACGCGCGCGCGCTCTGTTGCCTGTTGTTACTTACGTTTGCTGTGCAATTGTGCTTGACCTGTACGGAGCACATTGCAATTCCAGCTCCGTTTTGGTGTTGGGGTTTGGTTTTTAGTTTACTCAATTACTGTGTGTAGGACGACTGGTTGGTGGCTAGTTCCTTTCCGTCATTAAATTCGGTTTTCTCCGGATCAAGCCAAAGCTTTGGCCTGATTAATGGCCGGCTTGGCAGTTCGATCTATCACATGACGGGCAAAGGAGTAAATGTGGTTGCAACAGCATGATCTATGATGCGATCAGCTGGTCAGGCCGATGGTTCAGGCGTTCTGCCGTGATCGAGCCACCGAGGTGAAAGTTTAGGCTTCCAGCCACACGAAGTGAACCTTGCCGTGAGAATGTAATCTAGCATTTAGCCATTTCTGGAATGCTGGTCTTCATGCGCCAACACCACGACGGTCTGGTGCGACTTCAATCATTCATCACATCATGTGTGTGAAGTTCGCTTCGATCGTTCACGTTTCGGCTTGGTTCCGAGCACGTGGCTTGTATGGCCAGAACGGCCGGCATGTTCATATGTCACACTCGCACCGAATGGCAGAAGGCTTATGTTTACATGGGCTCGGCTGGGACGGTAGCCCAGGTCGGGGCTCGGCCAGTCAAGCTCTAATACGCCTTTTTACTATTTAAAAATTAGAGTTGATGGTCGTCTGTTCTTTTTACTTTTTTCGGCGTCCGTTAGATCGACGAGCAGAAAACCAACAGTTCAGATCACGTCATTGAGCATAATGATGATTGACAACCCGACGTGATGGGACTATAATTTTTTTTAAAAGTTCATAGCAAAGTATGAGCATTGAAGAACTAGTAGTAAAAAATTAGAACCATGCGCCAACATGGGATTCAATTATTTGCCACTACCAAATATGCGTAATTGATTATTTACTACTGCAGTGGTAAATTATAAAATTCACTCTTTTGCAGTGACAAATAATCAAATTTTCCTTGTTTTTGTGGTATATATCATCACGAAATGCTTGACAAATTTTGCGCAGCGCGCATGTGTCAACTAGATCTTGACGCCGTAACTCTTTTCATCTTTGCAACCAGATTTTGGATGAGATCAGGAGACTAATGGACATGTACAAGGACGAGGACACCAGCATCACCGTAGTCGGCCACAGCCTCGGAGCCGCCGTGGCGACCCTCAACGCCGTTGACATCGTCTCCAACGGGATCAACCGGCCAGGAGAAACGACCCGCGGCGCGGCAATGGTCGGCCTGCCCCGTCACGGTGGTCGCTTTCGGCTGCCCCCGCGTCGGGGACTCCAGCTTCAAGAAGCTCTTCGACGAGCTGCCCGGCCTGCGGCTGCTCCGCGTCTGCAACGCGCCGGACATCGTGCCCATCTACCCGCCCATGGGGTACGTCGACATCGGCGTCGAGCTGCTGGTCGACACGGGCAAGTCGCCGTACCTGAGGTCGCCGGGCAACCAGGCGGCGTGGCACAGCCTGGAGTGCTACCTGCACGGCGTCGCGGGGACGCAGGGGAAGCGAGGCGGGTTCATGCTGGAGATGGACCGCGACGTGGCGCTGGTGAACAAGAACGTGGACGCGCTGAAGGAGGAGTACCACGTGCCGCCGGCGTGGAGCGTGCAGAGGAACAAAGGCATGGCGAGGGGCGCCGATGGGCACTGGAAGTTGATCGATCACGAGGAAGAAGAAGGTGACCATAACGATTAACGTGGGCTGGGATCGTATAACTAGCTTATTTGTGTGCTGTCTCATGTTATTTTCGCTTCTCATTTACATCTGGTGTACACGCGAGAATGGTGTGCGAAAACAGTGAAATGTACACCCATGTCGGCTCGTCTGTTCTGACACACGAGGAGAAAATAGGCAGCCCATACGTTACATGCCAAGGAAAATTGGCACATCATAGAGGCCAGTGCGGTGCTATACTCAGCCCAATCTTGGTAGGCCCAGCAGTGCTATAAAATATTGGAGGCAAAGCAAGTGCGAAATGAGGACCGAGTTTTGCTCTGTTCGCTCGTGTTGCTGTAGAGCACGTCTGGGTTTGAACTTGGGCTGTCTCATCTTTTCGAGCTATTTAGGTAGTTTTTGAATAGTACATACGTAAATACGTTCAGCGATCAGAGCATATGTGTTAAGAACGCACTCACGTGTGTGCTTGCGCGTGCGCATGCGTGGGTGTGGTGTGTAGGTGCGTCCGATATGTACTTAAAAAAACAAGTGCGAAATGAAGGACATGTTCCGGTTGAAAATAATGCCTACTCGATTCGCAATTACGGTGCACTTTGGGAGTTAATTTCCTTAAAATCAAGGACACAGGGCAGGACCTACGATGCAGGCTCAACATAACGCGGGGGTGGGGGTGTTCAATATGCGAGTGGTTTGGTCCTCATCATGCCTACTTAATCTGGATAATATATATATATATATATATATATATATATATATATATATATATATATATATATATATATATATATATATATATATATATATATATATAGGACTAGTTTATTACTCCATCTGACTAACAAACATACGCTGTAGTCCATTATTAAACTTCTGTAAACCTTTTAATATCTCATCTCATCTGCTACTACCCAAAATAGATGATAGATTTAGGACGATAACAATTTGATGTTGATACTTTAGCACTACTTGCCCATGCGATTAGCAAATCTCGACGTTCTATTTTGTCTTCTCATATATTGGAATTTTGGACTTATTTGGCCCCATAGCGCTTGTTAATTCCTAAAGTAGCCCCCTTTGCATCGAATTTCAGATTTAGCCCCTTCTAGCACGCGCCGTCCGAGTCAGCAAAGAACCAAAATCGTGCGGCGTGGAACCGCAGCACCTAGGGCTCGGCAGGACGTAGAAGCTGCTGTCGGGCTCGGCAGCACGTCGCCTCTTCTGCCACGCGACGCAGCAGCTCTCCGCGCCTCGGACCCACGTCGTAGGGAGGCAGGTCTTCGCCAAACCCCACGGCAGCACCTTGCTCCTGCTGTCCCACACGGCAGCATGTTGGCACCCACGGCTGCTGCGGTCGACGGTGGCAGCAGCTCACTTGCTGCCGTCCCGGACGGCAGCACGTGCTAGAAGGGGGCTAAATTTGGAATTCTGATGCAAAGGGGGCTACTTTAGGAATTAACGAGCGCTATAGGGGCCAAATGAGTCCAAACTTCCATATATTGTTGGTAGTTAATCTCGACGTACAGGCCCAGCCGTTAACTTGACATGATAGAGGACAGAATGTGGTGCATTAATCGGGGTGTTAGTTAGTCTCTCTGTTTCAACGACTTAAAAGTGTCCATGTGCATGCATAACATCCAGTGATAATGAACGCCGAATACTGCTCAATCCATTAATCTCTAGTCCGTGCTAGGTAGGGTCAGAGTAATCGTTTGATTTCTGGTCTACCTGTCCAGTGCTGGAATGGAAGGTTTGAAGGATTGCGTAGCCTCTCCGAACCCAACATGAATAATACGCTTTTCATGACTAGAACAACACCATGCACAAATACAAGAAAGCACAACAATACTAGACATTAAAAGTTTAGTATAGAGCTAAATAATACGTCTCAACAACCCGGCTCATCCGGGTCATCCGGATTATCCGTACTGGGCCGTCAAAATTTTAATTTTAACACAGAGCCCTCAAAATCTAAGATACGCCTTGGTTCCAGCACAACGCCGAGATGCACAAATACAAGAAAGGATAACAATACTAGACATTAAAAATTTAAGATGCTCGCATTAAACTTTCCTGGCCATTTCTTCGGAGCTTCTACTAGTTCGTTAATCACTACTCGAGTAATTACCCGAATGGGCTCTTAAAAAATCGAGGCATGTATACACTTAGGGCATGTATAATAGTTTGTCTCTTAGGGTTGTTTCTAAAGACTTCAACTTATCTACAGACAATCATAAAGACAACATCTCTAACAATTTATCTATAAAATCATTCATTTTCAACATAACTTCTCTCATTACTCACTCACCATTTGCGATCGTTTGTATGCCCATCTTATCTCTTATATAAGAGATGACACATTCTCTCTCCTCCAATTAGACTTTTGAGTGACATGATAGATAAAAGACGGCTGAGGTAGCCCCTATTGAAGACGCCCTTACTGAAACGGGATTGCTACTAGAATGCGATTTAGTCAAGGACTCCAACTACTAAGTACCCAGTTGGACCAATGACCTATGACTCCCTGTTTTTTTTAATACAAGGACTCTGCCTGAGATTTAGGCCGAGCTGATGGATGAATTTGTTCCTGACAATATTAATGCGCTAGTAAGATGAAATCAGTGTGATTCAACAAGAGTTTTTCTTCGAGCTGGTGTGTCTAAGTGTAATTTTCGTGGCAGCATATTTGGTACTCCATGGACAACTCGTAGCTTTTGGGGTCACGAGGAACATGCAGTGGCACTATAGCAGGCGCGAAATGGGGTGTCGGAGTTGTCCATCTTTCGAGTTAGGATCCTGCTCTCTCCTTTATCGTGCCGACAATAAACAAGTGTGGTGATTTCGACAACATAAATTAAACTCCCAATATCCAACATGTGGAGTATCTATGTTCTGCAATCGCCATACTTCAGAAATTAGAACAATCGAGGGAATGTTATGTCGCGTGCAGTTCCAGGCTGGCTCACATGCTCTGCTCCAGTGACGGAGCCAAGAATTCGATAACAGGAACAAAATAAGTCATTCAATGCAACAAAATTTGATAAGAGGGGCCAAATATTATAATACTATCAGATTTTGTTGAAAACTAAAGGGCAAAAAAAAAATGTAAACTTTGAGATCATGAAGGGGTCATTGCCCCCCTCCCCCCTGGCGTTGCCGCTAACATAGTGGAGCCGAGAATTATTGATAACAGGGACCAAATAAGTCATACAATATAACAATTTGATTAAAAAAATGAGTCAAATAGTATGAATACTATCAGATTTTGTCGAAATCTAAAGAGCCAAAATGTTGTGGGCTATGGACCCCACCAGCACACCCTCCCTTCGCCACTGCCGCTAATAGCTTGAGCTTGGTTAGATTAGTAAGTAATTGTGGTGCACGCCAAGTCTTTCTAACTTAGTTTTAGTCAGAGAATGTCAAGGATCAAGGTTAGGTTGCGGCGATCTCGAAGTTTGGATGGAATTGAGTAAAGTCTAGAAATTTTGCATAGAGGCGAATAATCTGGGCCACATGTACCATTAAGGCAGAGCATGTGTCCAAAGAGGGATTTCATTGCACTCCTAGAGTTTTCAACAAAGGCAGATTATCCGAGTCGGGCTGTACCATTGATCCGTTCCGTTGTTCCATAGATATTTGATTTTTGGAGAAGGTTAGGGGTGGATAATCCAGGTCAACCGGTACCATAGAGGCGTACGCTATGTCTAGAAGGTTTAAAGTGATAAATCACATTGAAGGCGGATGATCCGGGACAACGCGTACCATTGATCTGTACCATTGGACCAGAGAGGCAGAGAGATGTTAAATGTAAGCAGATCGCACGGGTCGAAGCGTACCATTGATCCACAAGGGTTTGAGAGTAGTGCTTGTGCTAGGCGGGTGATATAGCTCAGGGTGGATAATCCAGGTGAGCCGGATGATCCAGGTCGAGGCGTATTATTCAACCCTATACGAAGTCTATTTTTGTTACTAAATTTTTAGAGAAATACTAGAAAATTCTATAGCGATTTCCAGCCAACCAACGGTACAACTCTTACCCATTCGATTTGAGTCATCCAACACACCTGATCTACCCCTACCTCCACCTTATCCCTTCATTTTTTCCATTCCTCTCATTCCACTCATCTCGATCCAAATCCCTCCACCTTAGCCCTTTTTCTCTCTCTCCCCTCTCGCTCAAATCCAATGTGGCCGGTGGCGCTCCTCCTCCCCGGTAGGTTCATCCCTGACGACCCTCGTCCTGGATAGATCCATCCCTATCGTCCCTCTCCCCAGCCCCTATATGCAGCATTGGGTTTCCCCGTTGGTCCACCCCCAATGTTCCCTTCCTAAGCTGCTACACGTTTGTTCAGATCCATTTCCTCCCAAATTTTTAGTTCTGTGCTTGATTGTTGAGGCAAAAGATGAAGAATATTTTGTTCAGCTCAGAATTTTTTCATTTCCCAATTCACTTTGTTGTTCAGCC
The DNA here is from genome assembly GCA_036346255.1 of Ampelocalamus luodianensis. Taxonomy (NCBI): domain Eukaryota; kingdom Viridiplantae; phylum Streptophyta; class Magnoliopsida; order Poales; family Poaceae; genus Ampelocalamus; species Ampelocalamus luodianensis. The sequence continues at coordinate 59,378,517 of CM070618.1, read as the reverse complement.
AAAAGTCCAGATTAGCATGTAGTTTGTTGTTTATTTTAGAATATCTGAAATATTTGTTCAGTGAAACATTCAGTTGCATTCGTTGCTGGATAAATATGTGCTGCTTTTGGTTATAACCAATGTTTGAGCACTCTACAAGTAGAGTTGCAAGGTGAAAAAAAAATCAAGTTTTGTGCCATATTGATGATTTCTGTATTTTCTAACAATACACTTTTTGAACGGAGTGAGGTGAGGCAAGTGGAAGCGACTACCGGAGGAGCGCGCGGTGACGTGGGGGGAGGTGAGTGGCCACAGTAGAGGTGAGCTCGGTGGTAGGAGGGAAGGCTAACGACCACGACGTCCCAGCGAACGCAGAGCTGTGGCGGCGAGCGATCGCGTGGCCCCAGGTGATAGGGCTGTTCATTCGGTTTTTTGGTAAATACGGTTTGGTAAATATAGTGTACACGGTAAATACGGTATTGTTAATGTGGATATCATGGGGATATATGCATAATCTTAGGATGATGATACAATTGGCAATGGTATTGATGGTTTGTTCAATCACGCGTTTTTGGCAAAGTTAAAAAGGTTGTCAGGTCAAGTGCGGTCAGACCGGTGCCCTCCACGACCAGTGGTGAGAGGGCGAGTGACTTATTGATCGTAGTGCATTCGAATGTATGCGGACCAATGAGCACTCCAACCAGAAGGTGGTTTTCAATACTTCATGACATTTGCTGATGATTTCAGTAGATATGGCTATGTCTACTTGATGAGATATAAGTTGGAATACTTTGAAAAGTTCAAAGAATTTCAGTATGTGTAGTTCGGTTGATGTGTAGTTCGGTTCAACCAGATATCGTGAGGCAAAGGAGAATACACAAGTAGGTCGTTAAGTTCGACCAGATACAGACTAGTCGTATGGAGATACGAACAAGTCGTAGACTGGTCGAACATAGTTTCAAACTAGTCGTAGATTGGTCGTATGGAGATGCGAACAATTCGTAGTGGTCGAACATATGCTCGAAGATAATCACAAACTGGTCGTAACTTAATATGGACTAGTCGTCACTAGATACGAGCTGGTCGTAAGTGATAAGAACCTAGTCGTAGATCATATTGTATTAAGGTTCATCCGATATAAATTGTGTGGATTCGTGAATCGTTATGTCCTACTAGGTACCGCTACGACTCATGATCGGAAAGGTGTTTCTGTGTCACAACCGAACTACACATAAACCTAACGGGTCACACACTTAACGAGTTGGAACAAACCAGTACGGATACGATTCGTCAAACGTGTTCGGATAGGATCTGTCACTAGCACTATATAAGGAAATGCTTGAGGCTGTTGGATACATGAGAAAAACAGAGGAGACACACGACAAGAGTTGACATGAGTTGCTCCAAACCCTAGCCACATCTTCTTGAGAGAGCCTTCCCGTGCGACTTGGTGCTAGCACACCGGCCTATGGCGTTCTTGCTCTGGACGTGTGGATACTATAGAGGTGCTACTACATTGTTGTGCTTGAGGATGATTCACGATCTTGGCAAGGAACTAGATTGGTTGCTGGAGGAGACAATCGCCGCACTGGACGATCGACTACAACCACTACATCGACGTGCTCTTGGTTGGATCAGGCTGCTTCAGCTCTTCTTCCGCTGTTCTACGCGTTTGATGATAACGATCTATGATCATCTACTTGCTTGGCATCCTAGTTTACGTAGTAGATTTTTGCATTGTTAGCTAGCGTAGCCTACCCGTATCCCAACACTCAGGAGCATGGAAATTAATTCAGTGTGTGAAACTTATGCTACTCCTGGATTGGCCGCTCGCGACGTGCTGTCCTTCAAGTGCCTCCGAAGGGGACTCCCTTGTATGTCTCGTAGTCCGATATTTGAGATATGTCCAGATGGCCTCAAACTTTTGCCTCTGGTTCTGCAGGCACAACGCCTTGAATGTCTTCATAAGTTCCTGACTGCGGAACTGTATGAAGAAGTTCGATGCAAGATGCCTCATGCACCACCGGGTTTCCACATCGTTCCACTGGTGAGAGGGTTCCGTCCCATTCTGCATGGTGTTAAGAGCCGACAACAACCCAGCATTATAGTCTGTGATAAGGTATACGTTGGGCTGGTCTCCCACAACCGCCCGCTTCACATTCACTAGGAACCACAACCAACTGGATGTGCTCTCATTCTCTACAATGGAAAAAGCAACCAGGAGAAGTTGGTCACTCGCAACGGCCACAACCACGTTGAGAATAGTGCCCTTTTACCTATCCGTCAGGAAAGTATCATCCATCATGAGCACGGGTCGATAGAACTTGAAGCCCTTTATTACCTAGGTGAAAGCCCAGAACACCCGGTTCAATATGAAGCAGTTTGGGCCTCCATCAGCACCTTCACTTTCAAGCTTTTTTATGTACGTGCCAAGGTTTTCTTCGGTAATTTGGTGAAGCGTTCTTGGCACAAGGTTGTACGCCTCTTCATATGTCCTGTACATGGAATCGATAACCTTTCGCTTGGCTTGTCTGACCTTACTGTAGTTGACTGGGCAACCAACCAGATTGACGACTTCCGACATCAGCATCTTGGTGGAGACGAACATGTCCTCTGCAACTAGGTGGCTGATGAGGCTTGCCACATATGCGAAAGTCACGTTCCGATGCTGCTGCAGGGGCTCTCTAAGCTTGCAGGTGTGTTCGGTCGCCCGCGAAGACCGAGTCAAATAACTTTGCTCGGTGAGCGCTGACCTTGCCAGGGTAGCCTTCCACTACGTACTTCACTGCGTAATGCCCCGGGTTAGACCAGTGCACCCGGTACACATGGCTGATGGACAAAGCGTATCGTGCTATAGCTTGTTGCACGGCTACCTTGCTAGGGAAGTGATGCCCAACTAAGAGGGTGTCGGCATCAAACCCCACTGAGACCCTTCTTCTTGCGATAGAACGAACGAACGCACCGCGATATCATCAAGTCTCGATGTCACATAAGACACCTTCGATAACACAATTTCGCTGGTTGGACCACCAGCCTGGTGTGCGGCCTCCTCGCTATCGTCCGAGCCCGGGTCGGCGTCCTCATCGAACTCCAACCTGAGAGGTTGGTCTGGTAAATATTCGTGGCAGTTAATGCTGGCCAACCACCACAATTCCGCTCTCTCATTTTGCACAAAATTATGCACAAGTCTTCCCTCCGAGACAACACATTCCGTGCTACCATCTTCAAGTTTCGCCTGCGGTTGGCCGCTTGTCGAGGCCCCAGCATCATCAAGGTTTCCCGGTGTCCTGCGTACGAAATTCATATACACCATCAGCTTTCCGTAAATGGCCGCCTCGGGTTGGGAGACAATCTGCATGTACTGGCCCCATGCTATGCTTCCATTCATCTTGACCAACTCCCATACGCCCTTCGTGTAGGTGATCCCCTTGATGACAAGTTTTTTCGTCATTGGCTCCGTATCAAACTCCCTCCGGAGGTAGCTCCGAAGCTAGTGAATATTCATCGCATCGAACCCCTCCGTCCGGACCACCTTGTACTGACATCTCGACAGGTCCAACACATCGGGTCCGGCCCGTACGAGACCATCATCATAAAGCACTACCAAATCTTGCATGTTCAAAATTACCTAAAGTCACAACGACCCGATCTGCGGTACGTGATATAAGAAACACGTTATGTAGTTACCACAAATTTAATATGACTGAACTAATTAATAGTATATAATTACAAGTAATTTAATCATCAGTAATTACCCAAGGCACAAACAATGATGATAAATTGCATGCAAGTAATCGATTAAATACGAGTAATTACATGCGAATAATAAATTAATTAGCAGGAAATTGATTACTTGTCAAATAAATATTTATGAGTAATTCATTACTACTGTAACTACCAATAAACCACGACTTAAATAAACACGATATATTAATTATCACTAAATTAATTACGACTATGCAATATTGAATTTCCACCAAATTAATTATGTCTAATTAATTACCACTAAACTAATTACGACTGATTAATTACCACTAAATTAATTATGACTAATTAATTTTCACTAAATTAATTATGCCAAACTTAATACCACTAAATGAATTACGACTGATAAATTACCACCAAACTAATTACAACTAATTAATTAGGATGGTTTAATTTTCACTATTTTTTAACCACTAACTAATTCATACTCGAATAATAAAGCCTAATTAATTACCATTAATTATGAAGCACTAATAAATTATGGATATATTAGCTACGACTAAATTACTAACAGTAAATAACTACGACTAAATTGTTAACAAATATTTAATTAAGAATACAAGCTACATTACTTAGGACTAGCTGAGTAATACTAATTAATTATGACTACGGTAATAATGACTAATGCATCGGACAAAAAATTACCTGCTCTTCGAGGGAACCATTCAAAACTGCTACGGTCCTAACAATTGCTCCGAACTTTAATCTAAAAAAATCAATTGTGTTCTCTATGTCCTTAGTGACGAGTGCGAGAACGAGAACGAAAATGAAAAAGCGATTGAGATGAGTGATGAGCGAGTACGAGAGTCCGACATTTATAGCCACATGGAGGGAGGAGAAGCTGCGTTGGTCGCAGAATTCCGGAGGCGCTGTCGGGACGCAGCACTCTGGGCAAGGGGAATAGCAACGACCGGGCGACACTTGTGCGAGGAGGTTTGTCCGGGGGGGGCACTGGGGTGGCTGGTCTGGGCGGTGGCCCTGTGGTATTGGCGTCGTCTGGCAGGTGGCCGTGCGGATGCGACGTCGTCTGGCCAATGGCTGTGCGGAGGTGGGTACATGTCGGCACACTACGGGTCTAAGCTATGGCCGTGCGGCAGAGCGGTCATTTATACAAATGCGGCACAAAGAGAGCCAGTTTTGCTAATAAGTCATTGAACAGTGCCATTTAGAAGGAAAAAAAAACTCCCTAAACCAGGTCTCAGGCCACCATTGCATTACAGATTCACAACCCACTGCCTTTATCCAACTCATCCGACCAGAAAAGGCTCGTCTCCTCAGACGAGGTTCCACATGGCAGAGACTTGCCAACAATCTAACCACAGGTATCCCACAGAAAAGCTGGCCGCCGGATAAAAGGCGTAAAACTCGTCCAGCTCCATATAAAGGTCGCTGCCCCGTCGTCCGTCCCCAAGCTCAACTCGTCACTCCTTTTACTCCATAGTGCCAAACAATGGCGCCCAAACGGCGGCAGCGGCAGCTATGCCTCCTCTTCCTCCTGGCGGCCCTCGCGTGCTCGCTGCACGCAGGCGCCTCCGCGGCGAGCACGGTCACGCTCGGCATCCGGCACAAGCCGAGGCACAACAGCACGAGGCCGCAGCACAGGGGAGGGAGCCGCGGCGGCGCGGGCGGCGCCAGCAGCGGGCTGGCGTCGTGCAACCTGTTCCAGGGCAGCTGGGTCTACGACGACACGCTGCCGATGTACGACACGGCGGGGTGCCCCTTCGTGGAGCCGGAGTTCGACTGCCAGAAGTACGGCCGCCCCGACAAGAGCTACCTCAAGTACCGGTGGCGCCCCACCTCCTGCGAGCTCCCGAGGTATGAATGCGATTCCTGAATCAATCAATCAATCTTGATGCGCTACATACATGTAAGCTGTGGTGCATTACCACCAGGTTCAATGGGCGAAATTTCCTGAACAAGTGGAGGGGGAAGAAGATACTGTTCGTGGGGGACTCCATCAGCCTGAACCAGTGGGAGTCGCTGGCGTGCATGCTGCACGCGGCCGCGCCGGCCTCCAGGACCACCTACCACAGGGGCAACCCCGTCTCCACCGTCACGTTCCAGGTACGAAACTATATGCCGTGCCGTGTATTCCAGTCACTTGCCATTCCTTCCATTGCATCAGCAGTTCAGCACAATACAAAGTACTACTCTAGTACAGTTCTTTTTTCGCTTTGGTGATGCAGATTAACTGACTAGCACGGCTGGATAGCTCAACATTCTAGCTGTAGCAGTAGTAACTTTCTGGAGAAAGGGGTCGGCCGAAGTTTTTTTTTGGTTAACGCTAGTTTGAAGCTATTTAACTATGAGCGCGTAATAGGATAGCCACACGTTTTCGAAAAGGGGCGTGCTTGTGCCGGCCTTTTGGTTTCCCGGCCGCTGGCTTTTGGGCACCAGCGGTGGAACGGCATGTTTGTCTCGCGCGCGCAGATGGAAGCTGTAGTGTAGCGTCAGCGTCCTAGTGCCAATTCCACTAGCCCCTCGCTCGCTTGCACTTGCACATCACATGGTTGCGCGCGCGTTTTGTTCGCAAATGTGCGCGCGAGTTGGTGATGGCAGAAATTGGAAAAACCATATCGTGGGCTGGCTCTCGTGGGGGGTTTGGGAACCGCACGCCATGGGCGACAGCACAGAGCATCATGTCCTTATCCTACCAATGTATCATCGCCTCCTTTCGCTTTTCGATTGCCGTTTTGCTAATCGGTCTTACCCAGGGATCCACTGACAAGAGCCAAACTGTTCGTTCCTCCAGATGCAATCTTGTGTATAGATTCCATTGGGAAGAGAATTTTTTTAGGAACGTGAAAAGTTATCAGGTCGACCAGATTGGTACTTTGGAGTGTTAATTTTGACCTGTAGGCATCTTATCTACTTTTGAATTAGACCGTCTATCAAAGTAGTGATACTCTGTAGGCTTGTTTCGGGAAGAAAAGCGAAATGTACTACCAAATGTATAAATCTTGTAGTCTGCACGTCCTGGCAAGTGAACCAGGGACCGTGTGGGATTTATCGGTGGACTTGCTTGAACTGTACGTCTCTAAGGTTGGATGGAATGTGCAGCTGTGACTTTCGGCTGGAACCTGCAATTTCCAGGCTTTGTAGTTTGTACACAAGCAGGCAGCCAACCATCTTTAGGACGTGGCGGTTTCGGGGTACCAAAATTAACATATGCCGTGGATGTACTGTCTATTTCTGGAATCTGGAACAGAATTGAACTCAGAAGTCAAAAAAGTGTAAAAAGGCGAAAGGTTCAATTACACTGATTCGTTCTAAACTTATGATCTTATTCAGTTAAGGTATCTCTAATAGTTAGAGATAATCTTGTCTCTAACATATGCTACATCATCTTTAGAGACAACATTTTCAATAGATAATCTTTAGCACACTCTCCAATATTTATATTTTATAATTTTTATTTGAAACGAGTCTATATGTCAACTAGAGTAGATTAATGTATCATATCTTGTTTCGCGTGCACGACAATCTTTTTAGAAAGAGACGATCTGTGCTCTCTTTCCTTCACATAGGATTTTATAACATGACATATATAAGAAACGATAATAAATACACTATTTTAGATGGCCTTAGAGAGTATTGCTTGCTTTTGATGGTCTCGTTATTAAAATCGCCATTGGTTTTACAAAGTTAGTGCCATGAAACACAACTTTCCTGTGCTATAGTGGTTCGTTATACCCTGTTTACTGCTGCATGCACGTACTACTACTGTACTTGGTCGTTTAGCATGCGGTTTTGATCTAACAAATGATGCAAGGCATTAAAATCTCAAAAAGAAGCTAGCAATGGCGCTTGTTCGCGGCCGGTGCGGTTCCTTGCACTAGACGTCGCTTAGCATAGCTGATGATCTGGACAACTCAACCACCCCTTCCTGTAGACTAGGATGCACTCGTACTTAGCAATACCTTTTAGCTCCTGGCATTCTGGCCTGGTGCCCGTTCCTAACTTCCTATCATGCATGGTTGTGGGTACGAGATATGTGCACGATTATTTTAAAATTTAAAAAAACTATCAATATAAAAGCAGGATATATACTAGACATAATCGCAATTATAAACAGTAGCATGATTATCAACTCAAATACACCTATATCATATATATATATATACATGTTAATAAAGCAAAGCCTTATACTAACAAAAGTGCAAATCATCATCATCATCACATGATTAAATTCCAGCAAGCAAGATTTAGCCATGACAAAGTAGATCACCGCGACTTATGGAGAATCACTCCGGCGATAGTCGCGGTAGAGTTGGATACAAAAAAGATGACGAAATTTGATTCACCCTAATCCGTACAAGATCACGAGGTACACCACCTTTGGAGACTACTCACTCCACGCGTCGGTGCACGTCGACGAAAGGATGGAGTAGTCAGATAGCACAACACAGCACAAAGGAATAAGAAGGCAATAATGATTTTCTCTCAACTGTATTGGATAGAGAGGACACCTCCTCATTTAGATACAGATAAGCTCGGAGGGAGGACAAATCACCGCGCAAGAAAATTGGAAATTGCTGAAACGCATTAAAACACAATTAATACGTGCCATAAAAGCCCCATAGAATTAGTGAAATTCAAACGTTCGGTTTCATGCGTGCCATAAGAACCAGACTAATTTCCAAATCGCATGCGCGTAGATGTTATATCATCATGCATGGTTTTTAGGTGTAAAAAGAAGCAGCAGTCCCACACTTAATCGGACGCAAAATTGCCGGACCATTCACGCACGCGTAAGCGATGTGCGATTGCGTGGCGAGGCGAATGAGCGAGCACACATGTTCTTCTTTTGCTTGTTTCAACTAAGTAAGATCAACTCCAACTATACTATGGTACTAAACCTCCTACTTACACCACGCATGAGTGGATCTTTGGATTTTACTAGGATTTATAGTGTATTATTTGGACTAAGCCTATAAACTCCAGGCAACTAGACTAGATAGAACTTACCCAACACCAAATAATAAGTCCACTTTGTGGGTGCCAACCAGTGATTACCGCGATGAATAATATGCGTCATGCGAGTACTAGCATATGCATCTATGTGCGCACTGCCGTTTCACGGGCCCGATGGGCAATCACTCGATCTACTTTGCCGAATGCAAAGTCACGGTCACGGGGAGTGGGGGAAAAAAAACCAACCACGGTCCACGCAGCTCGCAGTTCTATGCCTGTCGTTTGGCCCCATCCGGCCATCGCTATGGCAGCGATGACATCGCACCTGCCCCTTTCATTATTCCATGTCGACAGTGAGACGCACAGGTAGCCGCGGGCGCAGACAAGCAGAGATATTAGTAGTACTGCCGGTTTTATGGTCGCGCCCACCGTATGGGCGGCGACCGATTTGGAGCGTCGTGCATGTTGATGCGATGCGCTCATCTGCTAACATGCGGCAATGCATGATCAGAAGCCCGTCAAGATAGATGCTAACTGCACTGATACATTCATTCATTAGCACGTTATGGTGCGTGGGGGTGAGGACAAGAGATGCACGGCGCGATCCACCAGAAGTTGGGTGCCGAATGCATGCCAACTAACGTGCGCGTGTCGTCTCGCGGCAGGATTACGGAGTGTCGGTGGCGTACTACCGGAGCACCTACCTGGTGGACATCGTCGACGAGTCCATCGGCCGGGTGCTGAAGCTCGACTCCATCTCCGGCGACGCGTGGCTCGGGGCCGACCTGCTCATCTTCAACACCTGGCACTGGTGGACCCACACCGGCAGAGACCAACCGTAAGACGAAAACCCTCTCGCAGAGACCAACAGGCTTTGATTGATCCATAACATATTTCTGTGTGTGTTCTTATCCAGATGGGACTTTATGCAAGACGGAGGGCAGGTCATGAAGGACATGGACCGGCTCACGGCCTTCTCCAAGGGGATGTCCACATGGGCCAGGTGGGTGGACTCGAACGTAGACGCCTCCAAGACGAGGGTCTACTTCCAGGGCATCTCTCCGACCCATTACAAGTAAGATGCCTCACAAAGCCCACACCAGTTGTAAAAGCCCAACTCTTGTGCTGCCATGTAGCGTTCAAGCCGTAACACTGTGACGTCCAAAAATTGCAGTGGAGCTGAGTGGGGGGAGAGCTCCAAGAGCTGCGCGCAGCAGACGCAGCCGATCACGGGGTCGGCCTACCCGGCGGGGCCGCTCCGGGCGCAGAGTGCGGTGAGGGGCGCGCTGAGCGGCATGTCGAAGCCGGTGTTCCTGCTCGACATCACGCTGCTGTCGCAGCTCAGGAGGGACGCGCACCCGTCCGCGTACAGCGGCGGCCACCCGGGCAACGACTGCAGCCACTGGTGCCTCGCTGGCCTGCCCGACACGTGGAACCAGATCCTGTACGCGTCGCTCCTTGCATAGGGAAAACAGGGATTGTTACAAGCCGTTTTGCTGCTGTTCTTTCATAATGTTAATTGTACGGGGGGAGTATTTAAATTGGTGATTCGATTGGTGTTCAAAATCAGGGCGATCGCCCTCAAAAAAAAAAATAAAATAATAATAATCAGGGTGATCGATCAAAGAATAACTTTATTTGCCCTTTGACTCCTTTCAGAATTTCAAGCTAGACAACTAGGATTAACTGGAGTAGTCTCACACCCAAAAGTGGACCGAATGTGAGACCTGTCAGGTAACCATCGACGACACTGAGGGTCTATTTGCTTCGAGCCCTAAGGGAAACTTGTGTGGCCGGGAGCGTCCCTAGAAGCAGCCTGAGGTTTGGTTGGTTGCCTGATTCAGGCCACCTCGTGAGGCTTAGGCGCACAAAATAGGAGGCCGGACAACAGGCGACTCGTTACGTGAGCTAATCTTCCTGTATGCGTGCGTAATCCTCTCGTTGTCGCGGTCGGTAATTATAATCAAGGTCTAATCTTATTTGAAGTTTTCGTAGACACAAATCATCAACCAAACAACATAGTTTCAGGCATACCTGATTAGACAAAAATATCATAATCTCAGGCCACTCTCAGGCACACCTTTTTCTCATACACGCTATGTCACAGCCCCAACTATTAAAAAATTCAAATCCTTTCATAATATATTGTACTTGGAAAATCTCATTTTATATAAACATACACTTCAAATTTCGGTTTTCTTTTAGCATCGGTAATAAAAAGTTGTGATCATCATCTGGAATCAATTTATTTAAATACTACATTAATTCTCATGAATAAATATGATTTTTCCAGAATTTTTGGGACTAGTTTGAACCTAATTAAAATTCAAACAACATTCATAGACATAAAACATGTTTGAATTCAAATATCACAAATTTTAATATGAATAGTGGGGTTTTATAATTTTTATGGGGACTATATCTTCCCAGGAACCCCCACAAATTATTTCATGATTTTTGGAAATTTATTTCTATTTTTAAGCCTCTGGTCAAAGTAGTAAAAACCTTTTAAACCTCAGTCAAACCCTGGTACTATTCCTTGGGCCTGAACCACACCTTGGCTCGAGTCCGACTCAGCGAGCCGACTCGGCCGAACCACCTAAACGCACCGTCACATGCAACCGTTAGATCATCATCCAACAGTCCAGATCTCACGTCCTGTTGACCAGTCCGAACGCCTTTCTGTCGATCCGTCCTCCGCAATCCAACGGCCGATTGAAAACCACTTGAACCCCCTCTCGCGTGTGATGTGACTGCGGGACGCGGCTGTCCAGTCGTCCCCTACCTCCCGTTGCGAGCGCGAGCGGCGCCACGCGCTCATATCTGCTCGACGCAGACACGATGCGGCGATGCTCACGCCGTCCGTCCACCGCCCCCTCCACCACTCCGGAGCGTTCCCCACTTCACGCCGCCTCCATCCCCGTCAACACATGAGCATAATACCCCTCGAAGCCCCTCCTTTTCCCTCACTCTTCCTCTCGGCGGCTGAGGAAGGGGAAGCTCTCCGTGCTCCTCGCCGGTGTAAGCTTCCTCCACTTGGTTCCGATCGTCCCCGTGGTCGATGCCTTTTCCATTTAACTAATCTCAACTCTTGTATTGTCGCGTAGCTCTCGGTTCTTCTTCGTGCTCTCGGCGAACCGGAATCCCTTACTTTGAATTTGGCGGTCGGCCGTATGTAATAAGCTGTAGACTTTGACTATTATGCAGTATGTCTTTTGATCTCTTGTTATATGCGTTGTATGGATGTAATCAACGTCGAATGAGGGTATGAGTATATTGGTCGTTGATCTTGGGAGCCAATATAAGTCACACCCGTTGTTGATGAATTCCCATTTAACTCACTAAGTGTAGTGCTTTGAATCGAAAGAGAATCGACAATCATGTAGCGCTCGCAAAGGAGCAGCGCACATGATCGTTGAAGCTCTAGTATTCGGTTAAACCTCTCACTTGGATAGAGTTAAATTGGAATTCATTTACCGGAGACCCGTGATTATGTCCCTAAGACCTTGTTTAATCTCGGTCTTATGGAGATAATTACCGGGGTCCCCACACGCTACTCAGGTCACCAAGCAAACAACCCCTAAATGCTTGAACCGTTGGGAAGTGGATACAGTAATAGGCCATCCTTGTATCATTTTGTAATCCACTATTCCACTCCGTACTACCATGCATAGTAAACACAATGACAACTTGAACGTAAATTTCAGAAAGTACCACTACCAAAGATTCCCACACGGGCACACAGCAGCATGATCTATCACCATTGCGGCACACAAACAGCTGCGAAATTTGCAGAACTAGTTATAACCCAATCCTTGTAACGCACACGGAGAAGACAATAGAATCGAAATGCTTACGACCATAGAGAGAATATCAGGGGAGCGAAAGACGCAACAGCGAGCAAAGATATCTACTAAAAAACGAACAAAGGTTGTTCTGACGTAATAAATATTGAGCGTTTTTCAACAGAAACAATCAACTACACATACTATGGTAACGTCGAGATTGTTTACGGTACATTGGTCCTGTTTGTTTAGGCTTTTTTTAGCTTAAAAGCAAAAAAGTCTAGTCTAAACAAAGAAATGATTTTTTTATTCAGCTTATAAAAAGTTTAAGCTATTTTAAATCTAAAAAGCATAAGCCATAAGAGAGGTGCTTTTTTTGGCTTTTGTGGGATAGAATAATCATTTACCATTAAACTTCAATAAAATTACCCACCAAATGCCATCGTATATAAGTTGAAATACTTTTATTTTTTCTTCTCAGGCTTGGTTCCCTAGCCTGCCGCCGCCACCTCCTCCCCTCGCCCGCCGCCTCCTCCTCCTCCCCTCTCCTGCCGCCGTTGTCACCTCCCCTTGCTCGTCGTCGCCTCCTCCCCTAGCGCGCCGCCTCCTCCTCCCCAGCCCAAGGCCGCTCCTCCTCCCCTCGCTCGATGCTGCCTCCCCTTGCCCGACACCGCCTCCCGTTGCCCGCCGCTGCCGCCTCCCCTAGCCCGCCGCCGCCTCCTCCCCTCACCCGCCTTAGATTTGATCCTGAAGCCTCCCTGTTGGAAAATGTTTGGCCATCATTGGCTGTTCTAATAGTGATGCAACTTTACAACTATTAAAGAAGGCAGAACAGTGACAAGAACTTTGGTGTATCTGATGCTTCTGAATCTAGGCTTCTTGGTTTCTTAAGAAGGTTGCTAATTTGGCACAGCGAGAAGATATTATCAATCAGTGTGTTCTATGCTTGCCTGCCATCAATCAGTTTATCTGGCCTAATTTATCTGTTTGATCTCATTGTGTTTTGTACTCTACCAAAAGTGTCCCGAATTCCTTCAAAGGTTTACCTTGCTTGCACTGGTTTACTTGCTGCATCTGAATACCTATTTCAAATGTTGTGCAAACATGAAGAAATGTGTCCTGATCAGCGCCTCCATGGCTTGTCTGTGTTTCTTGGTTTGAAACATTATGATTGTGGGTTCTGTGGGGTCGAATATGGGCTTAGAGGGAAGGTTATGGTGATTGTGGCTTGCACTATTCAATTTAATGTGTTCCATTGGTTGGATTTGATGCCAACATCTCTAGTACACGGGGGTAAATGGGAAGAGCCTTGCCAGTGGTTTATCTCTTCCGATCCATCTTCTAGTCCTATGGGAAGTAGCGAGGAAAATCATTCATCAAATAAATTTACTTTGTTGTTTTCGAAAGTCCAAGGTCTTATAGGTAGCAGCTCAAGTTCATCACTTAGTTCAGGCAACACTTATCAGACATCAGAATCTGTCCAGAATATGACCAAGGGCTCAGATGAGGACAAAAGATACTCATTTGCAAAGATTTGGGGAATGTCAAAAGAAACCTATAAGTGGGATAAGAAAAAGGATTATTTCTCTAAAAAAAGAAAGATTTGAGACTCAGAAGACACATTTAAGTGCTACATACAATTTGGTGTTAGCCGATTTATCCCCAATGATGTAATAAACAATCTGTTATGGAAAATGATGTAATGATCTCTTGAATGCTAAAGTGCAATTTGTCGTGGAAGCTTGAATGAATACAATTCTATGACCTTCTTTGTTACCTGATACTGTTGAAATGCTATATATGTGTTTTTTGTGGTTATTCTATCAAACAGATGGAGCCCTTGAATTCTTGCACCCTGTAGAGCAATTCCCATGCAAAAAATGTTTAAATACATGCATAAATAGGTCCTCTAAACCTTCAAAGACAATTCAGATTTTTTTATCCTTCACACACAACTCAATAAGCCAACAAACCATAAAAAAAATCAGATTATTAAACATCTTAGCTTGGCTTAAAAGCTAATAGGCTTATAAGCTGATTAAACCAAAAAACTAGTTTTAAGCTATAAGCCAAAAGGCTTAAGCCTAAACAAATAGAGCCTATATATAAGAACGAGTTGCTCAGGTCCTTGCAACGAGCCTTTGCTGCCGCAGATGTCGATTCTGCTTTTGCCGCTGGATACGGCACATAGACGCCTTCTCCTTGAGCTCTTGAAACGCTCTCATGGTGTCCACGTCGAACCCGCCTGCAAACTGCGCGAACCAAAAGGAGTATAGATTCTATTAGGTTGCGACTTGCGCCTTATGATGTGTATCTTAGGCTCTTAGCAAGTATATATACCTGGTGCACTCTGAAGGCGAATCGTACTCCTTGAAGCATCAACTCCTCCTCGTCAGGGCCACCCTCAATGGCTTCAAGCTCAGAGGAAACCCGTTTCAGGTACTTCATGGCTAACTTCACCGATTGGAGTTTGATCTGTACATCGAAGCTTTCATCAGCAATCATCAAACTTGCATGTTGTATTCAAACAACTGATTAGAATAGGCACTGAAACGTTCATGAAGTGTCAAAGTTGGAATAACTAGTACTACTGTGGAGTGTGGACTCATCAAGAGATCATTGCCCCCATTGCATTGCCATCTACAGGATTGCAGTTTTTTTAGGAACGGAGGGGCAATCCCTACCACATTTTTTTTGTATTGCAAAATACGCACAGATTTTTATGTAAGAGAAGTACAACTCACAATCTCTGCACCAACTAAGATGCACACAGCCATTACATCACCATCAACTTAAAACTTAAAACAAAAAGCGGTCAAAAGGCAACAAAACAAACAAATTGTTATGCAAAAGCTAGCATAAAAAAACCACCTAGTCCCGCCTCCAGAACCAACCAAGAGATACAAAGAAAAAAAAGCAAACCCTTTTCGAATAGCCTGGGGGCAAACTACTGCAATTCCTGCTCAGCGACACACCCTTAGGTTGCAGTTATCCGACTAACTGAAGAAGGAAAAGAAAACTAAACCAACAGAATACAAAGCAACTCTCAAACAGGGTTGCAGTTATCCTTAGCAATTATTCTTGCCTCAAAGACATTACCAGTTTTTGTTCAGTCTCTGGCACTCTCTGCCCTGTTTCTAATAACAAAATATCCACTATAACAGCAACAAGAAAATTGTTGAGAAGTTTTAGCAATCCAGTTTTCTTATAAAAAATAATACGGGCAAGCCTACTTAGGCCTAATTGGATACAAAACTACGGAAAATAATCCTATAGGACTTGATCCACAATTCCATCAGTGTAGACTCATTCCATTGCGTGACACGTGTCTTTTCACGAATCTAAAAGCATGATATGCTAGTCTTTAGTATTTAATTCGTGAAAATTTACATCAGTGATTTATTGAGCTGTGCGCTTTGAGATTCGTGAAAAGACACGTGTCACGTGGTGAAATAGGTCTACACTGATGGAATTGTGGACCAGATCCTATAGAATTATTTTCCCAAAACTAGCATTCAAGTCCAACAAAGGCTATTGCGTTCATTTATCAACCTCGAAGGTTAGGATTTGGGAGATGGCCAAAAGTCAGAACAGAACCACCCAGTATTACATGACATCTACATAACTCCGGAGCAGAATTGCAGATTAATGAGGCTACATGTTAAAGTTTTCCTACCAACTTGCTGAAGAAAAGGAACATCACATTTTCTGCCCCCTCTTCTTAAAAAATAGGATGCACGCTGATGCAGCATTGTCTATATTGATTTTTTTTTGCATGCACCAGTCACGAACCAGGTTCATACACGATCAAAATTCAGGCCAACGGAAACCAAAATATTGGAACCACGCCCTGACACGTGAGCTGATGATCAACTGGTTTACTAATCCTAGGCCAAACGGGACTGCTGACATCTAACTGTCGTTTTTTTACTCCCAATCTAATACAGTGACAAGGCTGTAGAACTCTGGTCAAGCAGTATCCAAGAAATTTCAGACTAGTACATTCATTTCTTGGGGTTCTAGCTAGTTTTCTCGATGGTCTCACACAGCTAGCAGGGCTCCACGTCCTTCTGAACCCAGCAGGAAGGCTAGCAGTGAAACAAAATGAATGCCCGAAGTGTTTGTACTGGGCTTCAGAAATGATGAAATATTTAGCCTGAATAACTTCCTAGGGACCAACCGAGTCCACGTCGATATACACGGATCGGTCGTGCCAGGCTAGACGTGCGTACCTATGCTACGCATAACGACACGGCTCTCGAGGTGTCATGGGCTTGTTCTCTAGCTGAACAGTAGAGACAGGAGAGAACGAAGCATGCTCACGAGATGCGCCCCCGGCTCACGTGCACGACATATATCCCAACAGGAGCTAAGAAAAGACCACATTTCCATCGGTCCCGGGCCGGCCGGCCCCGTGGTCGTGCGTGAGACAAACACCAATTCCCTTTTGTTGTGTAGCACGCCGCGCGCCTACGTGCTCTGCTGCACGCGCGTGAACAAAGATGCGTCGCATCACGCGTGGGTGTTGTAGCTACCTTCAAGTTGTATCTTTCTCATGTGCACCAAACAAAGACGGTAACACGACGGTTTTCTCTCGTCCTGTCACGTCGTAACTCTCAACGGAGAGTCGCGCCTCTACAAGCGTGAAATTCATACCCAAGTGGCGCGGCAAAGGGAATTAAGTTACCTGGCACACGATCGCGGTGTCCTGCATCCACTCCCAGGGGATCTGGAACCGTCTGTACCTGCTCGTGGCGCCGTCACGGGCGCGGGCGAGGTTGTACACGCCGTGCTCCAACCTGCACGCCATTGTTGCCGGTCACATGTGAACACGAACACGTACTAGAGGCAAACTGAGTACAATGGCGCCGCATAAAAACTGAGTATTAATTGCTTACTTCTCGAAGAGGGCCTGCATCTTCTTGAGGGCGGCGGCGCAGGGCTGCCGGGCGTCGTCGTGGAACGAGGAGGCATCCCCCTCGAGCTTCTTGAGGTCGCAGTACCCGAACGCCGCCTCGCGGAGCGCGTCCGCCTTCTGCTCCGGCCACTCGAAGTGCTTCAGCACCGCTCGTTCGTCAACCTGCGCCGCACGGGCACGCAACTTAAGTATATCAGTGACCGATCGAGCAACAACTTCCTGCGCATTCTTTGTGTGGTCTACGGTGGATTTTCGTCGTACCAGGCGCGTCAGCTCGTCGTCGAGCCACTTGACGAAGGTGACCACGTCTTCGATGTCGACGAACGCCGCGCCCTCCACCTCCTTGATCAGGAACCGGATGAAGTCGCCCTGCCTCTCCACGTCCGACTTGATCTGCAGTGCAAAATATACCGTACAGTTTCGGAAACATTAGCGGTTCGTCTCATTTTTTCTCCCATCTGATTTAAAATTACCAGAACTATCTTCCCGAAAGATTCAATGCGAGCGACGTAACGCCGTACGAATCATTCCAACGCCTAACCGGTAACGAACTTCCGGACAAGGCCGGGGGCACGTACGGTCACACTAGTGCTCGGATTAATTTGTGACCGTAATTCACACATGCATCTAATTAAGCTCATTTGGTTAAGCAACTGGTACCGCTCTTAAATGCCGTATTCACTGCATCTCGCTTGGCCCCTCCGTCCCAGTTTGACACGTTCACTTCGGATGCAGATGTTTCTGCCGATTTCTCAACTTTAACTGACTCAGCACACCGTTCTCATTCACCAAACTCGCGCCTTCGAGATCAACAGCCCAAATTTGTTTAGAACACATGCAGTAATTCTACAGGATTTTTTTCCTCGGAAAGATAGTGTGATCTCTCCAAGAAATTATCGTTAGAATCTCTCATGTTCCAAACAGGGTTCTAAGGCCCTCGCTTTGCAATGTGAAACGAGTGGCAACGAGAGCTCGAGAATAAAAAGGATGAGATCTGGATGGGTTTTGTTTTACATGGTGTACCTGCAAGCAAGAATGGCAGCATGCGTTTGCAGGCTCACCAAGAACTAACGTTTCTGTCCGACCTAATCAGTTGTACTCTTTGCTATACCAACCGAGAATTCACGGATCTACCAGTACTATGTTACGTAACTTTCCAATGAAGCATCGTTAAGTTCACTAGTAGCTGTCCAAGACACGAGTAGGCTCAGTTTGGGATGTAAAAATGAGTTATTAGAAGTTACAGGTTATTTACTACAAATGCGCGTTCCCTCCACTATTTCCAGTGTTAATGCGGTTGTCTAAGTTCAGAGAAGAAATAGAGAGAATCTTTCAGTAGTAGTAGAATTACGCACCGCGAGGAGGTGAGCCGACCGGTTCTCGATTTCGCCGATCATGTCCCTGGCCGCCGCCACGCCGCCGCCGTTCGCAGCTTCGCCACCGCCACCTCCGTCCCTCTTCGACTCCCTCCGCATTAGTGAGTGGTAGAACTCGACAACCTCTGGCACACGCCTCACGCATGGCCCCGATTTCGCCGGTGAAGACGCCCTCAACGTCCTCCTCGCCGGAGGGGGCGGCGGCGGAGGAGGTGGGCCGCCTGCGCTTCCGCAAACGCTGAGTGAGCTGGAGGGCGAGGAGCTCAAGCTCAGGCTGGGTGCTGGCATCGGCGGAGGCCGTGGAGGCGGTGGCGGAGGTATCGGCGGCAGCTTCGAGAGCTCTGGCACGCGGGTTCTTGGTACCGTCGCCGTGTCTGACGACGAGCCGGAATACATCGGTGAAGTTGACATGGAGGAAGACGGCGAGCATGACGAAGAACTCGGAGGTGAGGCGTGCGATGAGGCGGAGAAATAGGACTTGGACTTGAAGGGTGGCGGTGGCATTGGCGGGGGAGGCGGTGCGGCGGGCGGCTCAGCTCCAAGTTGAGTTAAACTCGCGGGATTTGCCGCGGCACTAGAGCAGGCCGAAGCCGACGACGAGCAGTCGTCAGCGTCCGCCTCAACCGCTTCCTGTTGCTTCCTCATCTCCGCCATTTCATTCTCCATTTCAACAATCTTCTGTTTTCTACTCGTAACCTCCAACACGGCGGCATCTAGCTCGGCGCATAGCCGCACGTTCTCAGACTCTAACCGTGCGGCGGCCTCCTTGCATTTTGCGAGCTCCAAGCTCTTTGCCGCGAGCTCGGCCTCCAAGAATGGGACAATGGCGACGGTCTCCTTAAGTATCTTCTGCTCCAGAAGCTCGACGCGGAGGCGCGACTCCCTCTCCTGGAGCTGTTCGATAGCGCGCAGCAGCTCGGCGACTTCCGGCGGCGCGCGCGCCGGCTGCACCTGCGCCGACGACCGCGGGAAGTACGCGCCGAAGGATCGCGCGAGCGCCGACGCCTTCGACACCGAGCCGCCCGGCGCGGGTGAGGCTGACGACGGCGTCTGCACCTGCCCCCCAGCGGGAGCCGTCGTCGCCGGCGCCGGCGACTTGGGGGCCTTAGGGCTGCGCTGGAAGCCCATGGCCACCTTGACGCGCCCGGCCACCATAGCGGGGGCACGGCCCTGCAATGTTCGGGGGGTGGAACGCGGAACGTTCGGGGCGGTTAGGACCGGGCCGCCTCGGCGGGCATGGCCGTGTCAGTGCGCGTACGTGCCGCTGGGGTGGTGGTGTTGGGGCGCTGCTCTTCTCTGTATGTGTTCAGTGGTTGGTGTTGGACTGCTGGCTGCGGGGTTTAAGCGGAAGGGCTGACCTTGGGTTGGAAAGCGGGTGGCGGGGACGCGAACGAGTGCGATACGCGGCAGCCCAGCGGCCGAGGGTAAATACACCGGCTGAGGGACAGAGGAGGGAGGGAGCTAGGGAAGGGCGCCGTAGCGGAGCGGAGCGGAGTGGGGGCGCGGAGCGAAGAACGCTGGAGGGAGGCGTGTACCGGTGTACCGCTACAGCAAATCTTTGGTGTACGCGTGTTTTCGTTACAGGCTTGCAGGCACGCCTAATGTACGACTCAAAAACTTCATTCACCTAAAAAGTTAGAAATGACAACTTGAAATGATAGTTGTTGCTGTTAATAATGGTAGTCAGAATGAGAGGGATCAACCTGTAATGGTCCCATGCATGATGAAACTTGATATTAAGCTCTTTGGACCGTTGCATATGTAGATAGATATTTCCTGTTTAACTGTTAACTGTACATTGGGATCCCTATGCTTGATAGTTATGAACTTCAAGCTCAGAGACATAAAATGGCACTTGCGCACAAGTTTTGGATCACTTGCCGCTCTGCGCTTGAAATTTAGTTAGGAGAATATTTTCTAATTCTAGTAGAGCGTTTTTTTTGGATCTAAAAGGGGTTATCGCTTATATCTGTGTTGCCACCAAATGTAGGTAAGGCAAAATATAGTCGGCCACGTCTTGGAAGTATTTGGAAGAAAGACAAGCGATGGTGAAGCGGCCGACAAGAAAGAGATAGCCAAGGAAAGATATACATTTTCTATTTACTATTTTTTTTCTGCATTTTCCTTTCCTTACCCCTAGGAGTAGTTGGTAGCCGGTATAACATTTTCTTTGTAATTTGATATTGATCAATATTGCTTCGCACCGATATGTTGATCTGCATCAATTTACACCTACCAGCTGAAAGTTGTCTCTGTTCGATATTGCTTCACATCAATGTTTTGACCAGAGATCGATTTTCGTCCTTCGGAATCAAGTCGCTTTGCGATTCACACCCTTTTGCCGTTTTGCTGGAAAATCGGCTGGTACATCGCATATATCCCCAAGCAGCACCCTCGATAGGGACGCGATGCTGTCACGGGAAAAAAAAAATCTTCTTTTGGCAACAATCTAAAAGTACTATTACAATAAAGGTATAGATTAAAACATTAAATGACATTCTATTGTCAAACTAAGCATTATACTAGGTGCAATCGGTAAGACGTAAATCAACTGTAGCTTAGAGACATATCTCATTTGGTGTTCAAACGTACACGTGTCTTTGTTTATGTCAAGACTTGAAGGTGGAAGCCCTGCCCTGTCGAGTCACTCTCCACATCACATTTTTTTTTGCACGAGAATCTGTTCATTGCTACTCAACCTTTTTACATCTAAATATTTTTTGGATTTTGGACATTGCAACTTTGCACATGCAAAAGGCGGCATGACACGAATTTTAGGGTTACCTTCTGTCGATGCGCGCCACTCGTTCCCCTTATCTTTACTCACCACTCTTACTCTCTCTCACCACACACTCTCTTCACTCACCTCTCTCACTCTCCTACTCTCCTCTCCCTGTCTTCTTCTGGGAGATCTGGTCTCCTCTCCCCTCTCCTTGCTGTGCTCGTGTAGATGTAAGGAGGCATGGTTCCTCTCCCATGCTCGCTGCTCCCCTTCCCCTTCCCTCCCCAAATGTCTCCCTTCCATCCCTTTGTTGTTCTGCGATTTTGTGGTTTTGATTTGTTTGTACGTGATGGATTTTGCTCTTTTGAAGTTATAGATGTCAATCTTGTGCTATTTCGTGTTAGCCATGTCCAAATCTATCATGTGTTCATGCTTTCACTATGCTCCATTTGTGCACCGTCCAAATCTAGCATGTTCTGCCATTGTTTGTTTTATAGTATTAACAAATTGATGGCATTTGTTATGATGATTCATCGTGAGGTAGTATTGCCATGTTCAATTTTTTTGCTAGCACTTTCTAGAAGGCAATTAAATCGAGCATATTTTCCATATCGATGATGTTTGAATAGCATTGGAGGCGTTTCTTTGTGAAGCAGCAGTCGTGCCATCAAAAATCTATAGCCTATTTTTCCTGAACATGTTACATATTAATACAATACTTGCAACTGTGCTCACTTAAATCTAATAAATGGTTTTTTGTTCAATTATTTAGATGGATATGCAAAGTAGACGAGTCATGCTTATTATTAAGGTGTAACAGCCTCAATTTTATGAACAGTAATAAAATGCTTTCTGAACAGTAATGAGGTGCTATTCATAGCATCACTGTTCATTTTTACAGATTAGGCATTATGTTACAAATGAAAACTTTCCTTTTCTAGTCTAAATCCAAAATCCATTTAAAATTTCAAAGGAAATACAAGTTAGAGCTTGTATTATTTTTGGGAAGTATTTTATCAAAGCCAAGATAAATTATCTTGACCAAAAATAATTTTTGTGAATTTTTAGAAATTATTTTGTCTTGGAGAAAAATATTTGACTTTAAATAAGCCTTTTCGGGCTAAGGCAATTATTTATATATTTTATAAAGTGAAACTGTGGTTTTAGAAATTTATTTGGGAAATATATTATCCCAGTAGTCTCCTGGCAAAATTTCATGATTTTACAAATTTATTTACTATTTTTAAAGCCCGGTCAAACTTTTAAACTTTGAATTTAGAGTCTGGTCAACTATTTTGGTCTTGACCCAAACCCTAGCACTGTAGCGACTCAAACCCAATGAGGTTGGTTCCAACCGATGCGATTAGGTCCGGCTCAGTCACGCTCGGGCGCGAGCCCAAATCCCACACGTGATGCGAGCCGTTGATCTTCCATCGAACGGGCGGGGTTGCAACATCACGCGGGCTGTCCACGTATGCACGTTAACCTCCACCCTTGGATCTTGATCGAGCGGCCGAGGGGCGCGAAAACATTCGGACCATCCGGATCCCCTCTTGATCTCCACCGTTGATCCTAGATCCAACCGCGCCGCTCTTTTTGTTTTGAACCTAAAGGCGCGCAGTCGTCGTTGACCGTTGGATTCAAATCCTACGGTGCACCTTTTTGACCGCGTGCAATTAAGGCCCAAATTCAGTGGACCGTTGGATTTTAATCGTAGGTCCCATATCGAGTATGCATTCGGACCATCCGGATCCCCCGTCAATCCTGACCGTAGAAAGCCAATCTGACGGTGCCGCGCCATCTCATTTAAGAGTGACGTGTATCCTTTTTGTTTGATCATTGGATTTCAATCCAACGCCCTCTTTGAATGTAAACCCCCGAAATCCTGTAGGGCTTCTTTAAATCTCCATCCTCCGTTTGAGATCGCACGTCCCATATTAATTGATATCGTTTAAATTCTTTTAAACCCTGGGGTCATCGTAGCCACCCATTTCTAATCGGACGGTTGATGTCCTTTCGCGTTTTAGGAGGCGCGCGCGACTATGGCTGACAAAGGGGACCCACACGTCAGGTGTTGCCTCTCTTCCTCCTTGCCTCTGTGCGTCGCCGCCGGCTCTGTAAACTAGAGTAGAGGAGTTATCCAAGAATCATGTAACTAATTTTTGGATATTTAGCACTAAGTGGACACCTCATCAACTCTAGACACTTCTCCTTTGCCCTGTAGCTCAGCCTCTATATATAAACCCTAGCTTTTGGGCTGCTGCCATTGTTGACCACTGGAGCTTTTCACCTTCCATTGCCATTCCAGTGGAGTTTCTTGTTCCTCCAATTTGCTTATCCATCTTAAACGCTTGTTTCACCCTGTAGTAAGGATTTAGCATCTTTTGTAGGTTAAACCAGAGTTTATTTCTCTGTTGATCAACGTCGGTTTTAGGAACCTTCGGTGTTTTTCTCACCCTGGTAAGCTAAGACTGTGATTTTTGTCATCTTGAGCACCTTAAGGACCTTAGAAGCTCACTTGAATCCTTCACTTGTACATCAGTAGCTCCAACCTTCTTTAAACTGAAAAGTTGTTTTCATAACTTTTCGGTCTTTCATATCGTTTTCAAGTTCTAGGGTTTCTCATGTTAGCTTATCATCCTATTTAGATCTCAACTAAACCCTAGTAGCATAATAAGTTGTTCTTTTAATTCTTGTTGTCATCTATTTAACTTGGTAGCAGAGGTCTACCTTTGTTATCTGTTGTCGGCCCAACCGACAACTTTTGAAATCTTGACAGTTTTTGTAATCCGGCCGATTAGGGTTAGATTTGGGTTAACCTAGAGTATTATCTACTCTAAAAATCAGACTAAGTTTTAATTTGAGATCTTTTACTTAATCTATTTCCAATTAACCCGAAAACTACAATCTGCCCTGTTTCTGTTCTTTTCAAAATCTAAAATGAAACTTTGACCTAAACTCTAGTTTCTGTCATTTAAAGGCAGTAAATGGTAATATGTGTTATTATCTTTATTGGAGTATGTATAACTTAAGCATGCTGTTAAAACATGCATTTCCATATTGATCATACATTTTCTTTCATTCTGTACTTGTTGTCAACTTTGGTATTTATTGGATTTTATTGTCTCTTTTAGAATCTGGTTCTTCTGAAGTATTTGAATCTATTTCTGAGCAACCTGAGTCTGCACAAGAAGTCTATTATTACCAAGGCAAGCATCCTCTTTGCACCATGTTGATCCCAAAGTTTTATACAATAGATTTTCCAAATACAGTGATAACTGTTGCATGCTACTTTTCTGAAAATACAATTGTGATCTGTATTAGTTAGTTATGACCTAACATTGTGGATTACCTTAATTCTAACCATACACTCAAACCTAGAGTAGTACTGTATATTATAAGCTTTGGTTTCAGAATTTGCTTAGCCATGCAGTCTAGATAACTCTAGAGTTTGACAAGATTATCTTGTCAAACATGGGAACCACAAATGAATTTCAGTTATTTCAAACTCTTTGTCCAGTTTACTTACACGTATGAATTTTACATTTCAAATTGATCTCGACAAGAGGAAGCTAGTGGTGGTGCCTTCGTGCACGAGATTGGGAATTGTGGTGGACTTGTCTGGGCCAATTAAGGACCGAACTCTGACTGTTCAATTCAATTCCCCCACGTACTTCCACACGCGGTGTATGAGCGCTGTTTGGTTAAGTAAAGGGTTAATTCTATTGAGTTGGAAACAGGAGAGTAAGGATATGTGTATTGATCTTGTATGGCATAGATGCTTTGGTATATGGACTGCGTTTTATGCCATGTGAGTTTTATATCGATATCAGATGTTCTTAGGAGGGTGAGGGCGTATTTGTGTTCCATCGCATGTACGTACCTTAAAGATGCCGATTGCAATCTAATATGGGCAGCGAACCCAGTTCGTATTTTTTTGTTTGGGTCGGCATTCCTGACGCAACATGTGTGCCCCGGTTAAGCAGATGCTATCAGTCGTTGTTTAAGCGAGATCAGTTCACACATGGGTATCCAACTCAATAGTGTCAGCTTGTTGAAAAATACCAAATCTTTGTTTCCCCGGTCGACATACCAAAGAAGTGTGTCATCATTTGGAGGCATCCGAAGGCAACATGCTAACTAAGTCGTGTGGGTAAAGTTGTACACCCCTGCAGGATATTAAACTATTCGAATAGCCATGTCCACGGTCATGGACGATAACTTGAGTTGATGTCACCTGTATAGAGTTTTGATTTAAACTTTTATTCTGGTTTCTGGTTCAGCATGAGGGAATTCATGCATTGTACTGTTTACATTTATTCTCATTTACTTACTGTTTAATCCAACTTTGATTTAGTAAATTGCTTTATCAAAATCTAGCAATTGTAGGTTAAGATGTATTGCTTTATGCAAAATTGAACCATTATGCCTTCCTGTTGTAACCTTATGCATATACAAATCTAAATCCTTTGTATAGATTCTAGCAAACACTTTCTTTTATTAGTTTGTGTAAGTCTTGCTGAGTACCTTCCGTACTCAAGGTGCTATAACCTATTGTTGCAGGTGAGGATGATTATCTTTATGAAGTGCCCGTTAGCGCCGATCAGGTTGACGCTAACGAGTAAAGCTATTTCTTTCCTCCACGCAATCGCCTGCGGGTAGATGGGGCCATTGGTGGTTTTGACGTTTTATTTTGCTTCCGCTGTCAGACTTTTGTAGTGACCAAGTCACTGGATATTGTAGTACTCAATCGAATTGTAAACTTATGTTTAATTATGTAAATGTATGACTTGTATGTGTATGATGCAATGTTGTTTTAGGATATATGTGCAATGGTCACTGATCCTGGGAACCATTGTGAGACATATATCCGGGATGCCTAAATATTGGGTTTGTTACTTATTAAATTTATGCTTCTAGCATGATCTTTAATAAAGGAGCAGCACTGTTCCTTAATTAAGAATTATGCTACAGTATAACTTTAATTAAGTATATTTCCAATATTCCGGGGCGTCCACATAAAGCATCCACTCTAGTCACAATTATGTATGCATCGTTGTGAGAAGGATTAGGCTGTCTCGATGATCACAACCTGCAATCACATATGTCCCAATGTCCAAGAGAGACAATGAGCACCAAGCAAACCTAAACAAAATATACAACTGTGATGATCTTGAGTGTGTAGACATGCTACGCATGAGGAGAGCCCCATTTTTCACCTATGCAACTTGTTCAGAGAAAGGAACTTGTTGCGACTTTTGTTGCCGATCCTGACACAATATTTGTGTTTTTTTTAAACGGTACACGATCTTGATTTGTTATACGTTACTGTGAATTCATGTAATAGGAATTAACAAAAAAACTCAGTTGGATAGTCATAATTAGGTGTTACATAACTTACTCTAATTTCTAGGACTTAGCTAGATTCAAGACTCAAGCAAGGGGGGGGGGTATTCTCACCGCACCCATGGAAGGGTGACCACAACTTGGGTTCATGCGGGCAACCAAACAACTTTTCTTGCATATGATTTCTATATCCACCTTATGTGGGCAACCAAATAACTTCTCTACTAAGCCAGACTACAAGAATACAGACAATCAAACAACATCACATTTCATCCCCAAAGCCTAGCCTAGTGATTGGTTTGAAGGATCATTCCATCCTAGATGGATTGATTCACATTGTGATCATCTCATAAATTTGGTAGGATGACTTCATCCCTCATTTTATATAGTTTTATGTAGGGGTGAAAATGGATCGGATAGTTTCCGACCGATCCGGAAAAAAACGGATTCAGAATGTCTCGGACCGGATTTTTCTCAGATAATTTTTGGATCGGAAACAAATTCAGATTTTTTTTTGTCGGAAACGGAAACGAATACGGTAGGCATGCTATCCAGCGGATATGGAAACGAATACGGATTATCCGGATAAGACGGAGTCCGGATATCCGGATTTTGGCCCAAAAGAGGATTTCAGCCCAAAAGAGAAAATGGGATTTTAATTGATTTTGAATTTCAGAAAATGCAACAAATCAAATAGTCTTTTAGAAAATAGCAAATAGAGCTAAAAAATCCTAGAAAAAATCACAGAAATTCGTTGAATTATTTTTAACTTAATAAAATTAATTCCAACTTTAATTTGGTTTTTATTTTTGTATATAAATTATTTTAAATTTATAAAAATAGGAAAAACCTTTTTAAAATCCAAAAAATTCAATAAATTAATTAAAATTTTCTTTTTCACTTTAAATCCAATAAAATCCCCAGAAAACTCAATAAATTTTATTTTTTACATTAAAAACTAAGAAATTAAATAATTGACTTTATTTTATTATTTTTTTCCTTTTTAACCAGAAAAACTCTTTTCAATCTCAGAAAATCCAATAAAATAATAACTTTATTAATTTTATTTTTGGTAACATACTTTGGGATGTTATAGTCATTTGCGTATAGATTAACCATCCAGTCTAATCGATGTTAGTGTTAACTAAATTTTATGTATATGATGAACTAAGTGTGAATGCGTGATGACTTTGTGAGTTATGACATATGAGTTAAATATGGTAAACTAAGTGTTATATTTGTGATGAACTAGTTAATGTAACTTGCTAGTGTCAATGTTATGTGTGGTTGCTGAAAATATGAACAATTCATGAATGTTTACATCAAATAAATTAGTTATATGTTTTCGTTAATTTCTGACATACAATTTAAGGGGTTTTCATGTTCCAAAAAATATCTATGACCGTATTCGTTTGATTCGTATTCGCTCCGTATTCGTATTCGTATCCGGGGTATTCGTATTCGTATCCGGATCCGAAAAAAATATGAAAACAAATATGGCAAAACCATTATCCGTCTGTTTCCGATCCGTTTTCACCCCTAGTTTTATGCCTATGACTAATGAGGTGGTGATGGGCCAACTCATTCCATTCATCAATCCAAACAAGTGGATTAAGTTCGGAGTTAAGATCGGATGATCAATTCACTGCCCGTTCTTCACACCAAACAACCCATTAGAGAATCCCATGATGCAATTTAATTACTGATGTGAAGTAGCTTGTAAAGCTAAAAAAACATTGCGCTAAAAGAAAGAGAATGTGGGGGTACTATGGTGAAACAAAACCATCAAAAAATTTTGAGTCATGTCTTGTGATACCTCGGACAAAAGTTTCACGTACCATCCACATGGGAAATTAGAGGCCTATAGTAGATGGGAATCTAGTGTGTTTCGTTAGGTAAAACATTACGAATAATGACAATGTGCCAAGAAAAATGGACCCGACCTAAGAAATTCCGAAAAAGGAAAAAAATTAGGAAAAGAAAAAAACAAAAAAAAATCTAAAAATTTGCAATAGGTCCTCAACTTCCAAAAATTATGAGAAAACTGGCGCGGATAAGGAATTTTTTTAAAAAACCTCCTAGAGTTTGGGAAATTTATGACGAATTCTGGATTTTTATATATTCTAGCAGAATAACCCCTCGGGAATCCATTTTTGCGATGGATCAGTTTATTCTATCGTTATTTTAATCTAGTCCCTCATCTTATGGTTATTTGCTTTATTGTTATTATTTATACAATAACCTTAAATTAATCCTAGAAACTGAATTTCTAAGGTAAGTGAGTTTCCGTAAATTGTGAAACTTTAGACCGAGTACACCTTGAAAGCTTAATAATTTTTATTGTTTATTTTTCCCTGGTATTGTGTGTTTGGAAAATTAATTAATGGGTTTAGTAATTCTAAAAATTGCTTTCAGACCTTAAAATTATAAGAAAATCCTAAAAACACGAGGAAAATATGGGAAATGTATAAAATTATCTACTGAATAGATAAAATTAATCTTTACTATTTTGCACTCATTTTATGCATTTAAAATGCTTTACAGGCAGTAATCATTAAAAATTACTTGAATTATGTAGGACATATTTGACATCACTAAGTGGGATATGTGTTTGTCCTGGATGACAGGAATGATAAGCTAATATTATGCTCTATGGATACCTTCAACAATCTCTTAGTTATCCCTTAACTTTGCAAAGATGTCGTTTTCTTGCATGAGTTGCATTAGTAGTATAGATCTAACTCCTGTCGAGCTTGGTCCTACTCCTGCTGAGCATCTCTTATCTTTTGCTTTAAGATGGAATCTTATGCATTAGATTGTTATTTTCCAAATGCCATGAATAAAATAATGGTATAAGTTGTTCTATTAAAATCTTATCTCCTGCTGAATAGTTGATTAAATTTGCTTAATAGAACATATTGCCAGTAGCATACCTTACTTGTAGTAAGCTAATCTTGTATGGAATAAATTTTTAAACTGTATGCCTTAAAATTGAGAATACGTTGCCATGTCTTGCTAACAAAATGTTGTACATGTGCTCTTGATATGTAATAAGCCTCAATTCACTAGCTTGTAGTGCACGGATGCCCAGATAGCAAATGGGAAACTATTTTTCTCAGTGGCACCGATCAAACCTAGTCATATGTTCATCTATGATGGAACACTTTGGCTAGAAAACACCATATTCCTCAAATAAGTATATAATAATTTCATCCCTAAGACTTGGAGTCTATATAACATTATCCTCCACCACACTGATTTCTTAATTGAGGAATTTTGTAAGTAAAATGTTACAGAGTATATATTGGTTTCACACCAACAAAAATTGTACTCCTATTGAAGTATGATAGCAAACCTTTAACTCTAAGTTGATTTCATGCAAATGCCTGACGCACACGCTATAACTTGGGATTTTTATAGTTGGTATGTAAAGGGAGAGGATATTGGGCTTATGTGGGATATTAAAACCTAAGAGACATAGAAAAATATTCAAAACAAGAGTCATGATAGGCACAGTGGCACATCCTAGGTCAAAGCTAGAAGCAAATTAGATTGAAGTAATAAATTAATCTAGTTTATTTTGAGAGATGATTAAAGTAAATTGCATGAATTATTATTCTTATCCATTTGACATGGAAAATGGCATTTATGCCATTGCCGATACCCATGCTGTTTGCAACCATAATAATTGATGCTCATGAAGGGCAATTGATTTGTGTCTTTAGTAATATGTTAACCGCCAGCATGCGAGAATGCACACGATAAATCGACGGCCACTTGACGCAATCGCACATCTGCCATGTTTGGCTATGTACTAAAGCGTGCCATACTCATAAAAAATGACACATGCATAAATTGGTAAGTGCGGTACCAGAAGCTATATCACTTGCTTGAAACAAATATAGCTCCTGAAAGAAAAATGACCTATTGGACTTTGTTAATCCTGAATGATCAAAATTTGGCCATGATGATTCTGGCACTACAAATTAAAATAAGACATACAATCTATCACCCTTAATTAATTTTGATGTTCCTATTGAACAATAAATATTCCTGTCAAATAATTATGCTATTTGTGTGATTTAACTAAGATTTGAAGTCCAGAAGAAAATCTAGTATTTTCGTACAGATTAATTATGGTCAAATATTTTATGTTTGGCATTATATTTATGTTTCTGAAGATCATCCTGTAGTTTTATGCTGTTAGAACGCACTGCTTATGACCATAAGAAAATATGTTGCATAATTATAAACTTGAAGTTTAATGAACCAAATTATTTAAAATATGGTATAAGTAATTGGATCAAAACTTGGGCAAATAATAAAGAAGTTAGTCTATAGAATAAGTCTGCTAACTCTCAGACCCCTGTATGGGACCTTCGTCGTAGATAAATAAACAACCAGAAGTTAGAATATCCTACAGAATATTAGGATCATACAGTTCTCTTGCCACTGCACTGATAAAAGTCTTGCTCACTTCATATAATCTTCAAACCCATTATTGAAATAAGTGCATGTTGGAGGAATCAAATGTTTTCCACATATTATCACCACTGTAGCATACACCTTTGGGCCACTACCTGTTGTTGGAGATCATGTTGGTTCTAAAATTCGATCACTACTGCAGAAAATGTCATCACAGATGGTTTCGTAAGCCATCTGAGTTTATAGGTCAGTAATGACATAAGGTCATCACAGATGGTTTTCAAACCGTCTGTGATGCATACTATCACAGACGGTTATTAATTCAGAACCGTCTGTGATGATTGACTATCATAGACGGTTTGTAGATGAAATTGTCTGTGATAGCTGATGTATCACAGACGGTTTGTAAATGAAACTGTCTGTGATAGCTAATGTATCAAAGACAATTTTTACTAAGGAACCGTCTGTGATATTCTTTTGTATTGCTAAATCTATTTCTGTTTATTGGCTAGCCATGTCTAAATGAGCAATCAGCATAGAAAAAAATCTAAATGCAACCAATTAACCATCTCCATACCCAGAATCAGCTAACACTAACTCTGATAATCTAGAGGGTACCTACTCAAAATATTATAGATAATAAATAATGGAAAAGTAAATAGCAATGTATCAACGAAATAGTGAATCTAGTTGGCTCTGCAAAGATTTATGACATCAAAACAAGAGATACTAGACTACTAAAAAATTTCCAGAAGATCAAGCCCTACACTGTTCTTACATCTGTCAGTATGTATTCATCTGTTCTAAAAAAATTATTCTTGCATCTGTATCTCTGATGCTTCTAATTTTTTCCCCAAAAGATCAAACCCTACACTGTTCTTGCACAAGTATGAAATTCCCTAGATGAGGGTACATCGAGGATGGGGTAGAAGATGTTGACTGACCTTGCCAGGGAAGAAGCCGTGTGTGCCATCCATCAATCATCACAAGAACTAGATGCATCAACAATTAATTTTCACATGCACAAGCATATATCAAGATTTACATGGCCGAAACCCTAGCCATCCATCAATCATCACAAGAACTAGAGGTATCAACAATTAATTTTCACACGCACAAGCATCAAGATTTACATGGCTGAAACCCTAGCTATCCATCAATTTCATAATTTTAGATCCAAGCATCAAGAAAGAGAGGGGAGGGGATTGGATGGGGGATATCACCGGTGATGAAGGAGAGGCGATGGCAGTGTCACCATTGTGTCACGACGGTGATACTGCACAAGACACTCTTACGACAAGAGTGCCTTTTGTAGTGAATTGTGGTGTCACAACAGAGATGGAGGAGCTCACAACAGTAGTCAGCGTCATCGAGGGACGGGGCACTTCAATCGGTTTGGGGGAGGCAGCGCCGCTTCGGTTTGGGGGAGGCAGCAAAATCAATCTAGAGTAGTTGGGCACGTGCAGACAGTATATATAAAGGGGATTTGGGTAGCGGAATCGATCTAGAGTAGTTGAGAGGTCGTAGCGCTGCTTCGGTTTGAAAGTTTGAGCGGCAAAATATCACAGATGAATTTTAATACAAACCGTCTGTGAAGTATCACTAACGGTTTTCCTTAAAGTGTCTGTGCTAATTTTACGACAGTATGCTTTAACTATGATTATTACTGCTGTAATTATATTTGAATATTTGCTAAAATCGCTAATTTTACGACAAGTAGTTCAACACCTGTGCAAAGAACTTGGTGTACTCATGCCCAATCCTACAATCGTCGCTGTAGAAGACAATGTAGTCGCCCCACCCTTCTTTCACACCGCAGTCGGTGCTCGTGCACTAGTGGCCATCCTCCAGCAGTGCCAACACCCGGCCCTGTAGCGACCATCTTCTTCCATGTTGCCTCCCGAACCACGTCTGCAGCAAGCCTTAGGCAATGTCTGCACTTCCGGTTGGTCCTCTTGGCTGTCTCGCACCCGTCACTGGCCGGCTCGCCATCGACCTGGCTGATGTAGTGCTTCCCAACATTACCCACCTCACCGGCCATGTGTGGAGGGAGGAGGCCAAGCATTTAGGCCACGGCCGCCTGGTCGAGGCACATGAGGCCGCGCTGCATGTCCTGGTGCACGAAGACAAGCGTGAGACCGATGATGAAGCAGGCCTCTGGGTTGCCGGCGTCAGCCAGGTGGTTGACTATGGCGAGGTAGCGCTCGTTGTCTAGCCATTTCATTGCCTTGTCCCGCTCCAGCGCCACGCGCCTCCCCACAACGCGCTCCTTGGACGTCTTGTACATGACCTTGCAACTCCTATATACGTACACAATTTAAGACGTTAGAATTACTCTATAAGAGAAAATTAAAAGGCCAAATTAAGAGCGTTGTTGTTAGTAAGATTAGTGATATATTTCTCTAAAAAATAATATAGAAAACAGTAACATGTATGCATGCATGGATTGGTTGCCACCACAGACAGTAGTACACATTTTTGTAGGTATATAAATACGTACGTGGCTCGTAGGCTACAGAGATCAGCCATAGGCTGAGGAGATCTCCTGGACACGTGACTATGTTGATGACGACATTGTGAGGTAGAGCGATGGCGATGGCACACATCCTCGCCTTGGTCCTCGCCGTCATGCTCTACGTGTTCACCATGGCACGCAATGGTCTATGAGTTTTCAATATCGTAGTGTGTTTTTTTAACTCTATTGATTGTTGATGGAGGGTGTGAAAGAGAGTAGAGCTATGTGGGGATTTATTTTTTGTGGCGGATGATCATTCTTTTAAAACGTATCATAAATCGAGATGAAAAGACGTATTGTAACATTGGCGTGCGAGATGAAGAGACGTATCGTGCGGGAGCTGAAACGGCTTGAACTTGTCATAGACAGTTTCAACCACAAACCGTCCGTGATACAAAATTATCACAGACGGTTCTTGTTAAGAACTGTCTTGAACATATCACAGACGATTATATTTAAAAATCATCTGTGGAGACGATTATATTTAAAAATCATCTGTGGAGTCTACAATAATCACAGATGGTTCTTGTTAAGTACCTTCTAGGAATTATCACAGACGGTTCTTATTAAAAACTATCTGTAATATCTGATGTATCACAGACGGTTCTATCCATCGCTAGTAACATAGACGGCCGCAATTGTAAAACCGTCTGTGATAATTACAACACTGACGGTTTGTGATGAGGCGCCCAATATTGCCTCTTTTGTAGTAGTGAATCAATCATGTGCCTATGATAGGGAAATTTTGCGATATGCTGTTAATAAAGACCAAATCTCAACATTAGGGAGAGAAATGCCCAAAAGTTCGAATGCCATCATATTTTCTAGAAGGAAAAGATCTTTAGTATGAAGATACACAAACTAGTCAAGCTAAACTTAAGGTTTAGTTTATACTCCTGTGCTCCAGAAGCGGGGAGACTGCCAAATACTTTCTAATTATGGAGGAGTTACTATAGTGTTTACTTGCAGTAAATACTTCACTAAGAATGGAATACCCTGGGTTGAATAGTACATCCACCTCTACGAAATTGATTTATTGGTGCTTGATCTAAAATATGTGGGGATGTCTGTGAGTCTAAGATCTAATGACACAAGTCAAAACATTTAATAATCACTCATATTAACTCTCATAAAGAGAACTCACCTTGAAAGTGAAATACCTCATGAATGCGGATTTTACTTACCATATTTGTATTTTCCCGAATACAAATATCGGGTAAAATAGATTATTCTTTACCAATTCTCATCAGCCTGCAGCCCCAATGTTCAACTTCCTTCGTAATAGCGCACAGTTGGTGGTAGTTCTACCGTGGCCCAGGTAATGATTGCCACATGGTCAGTTTGGCCGGTAATTAGCACACTATTTCAGATGAAATCCAGAATGTCATGACACGTCGGATTGCTTTCTTGTCTTCTTCTTTTTGGCGTCACCCCTCGGGTACAAAAGGACTTCCCTGACTTACACGTATGCTGCCACTGGACCATGGAAATTTTCACCATCGACACACCCGAGCTCAGCGTTTGACAGGACGGTCCAGGGGAACGATGGGTCGGACTATCAGCATGCGATCGAGCTAGATTAGTGCTGTGCAACGCGACGCCTCGCCGCTAAACGGGACGCGTGATCTCTGCACGTGGGACCGCGGGATCTGCACCAGGTGTGCGCTGTACCTGAAGCCTTCAACGCGCTCACCGCACGAGTAAATGAGCGCCCGGTGTAGCGTGGTAGAAGTACAGGTCATTCGTTTGAAAACAAGTTCGGCTATCGATCGAGGCCGAGTTTAAATGAATGCATGCAGTTTCTAGCTGTGAACGCGCAAAGGAAACTAAAAAAAGAGAGTAAATTTTTACGGAACTACAATTGTTTTTCCCTAATAGTCAAGGAACTACGTTTGATTGCAATTTCGCTAACTTGTACCAACTACTTTGCACTCCGTATCTCGCAAAATGGTGCTCAGGCTAGTGCTAAGATGCACTCCACTGCAAGCCCACGATTTCATTTGGCCTAACCCCACCACGTTGCCACGCTGGCTTGAGGACGGGTCGACCTCCCCACTAATACTCCAAGTTGGCTGATGACGAGTCCAGGAAAACGGAATGGGGCATAATAGATCGGGTCACTGCTGAGTTTTTGCTTAAATGATACTATTCACGCCGTTATTAAAAAAACCAGCCGTTCATGCACCATAATGCCAAAAATAAAATAACGGAAGTGTCGGTGTTCGATATGCGTCCATGTTTGTTCCTCCCGTGCCTGGATTCTATCTGCACCGCTCCTTAGGGGCCAGACGCCACCTGTGCCGCCATGTCATCGGTGTTGCACCCCTGGCGCCCGGACAAACTTGTGCCGCACCCCTGGCACTTGGACAAGTTGCGTCTGCACCCCTGGCGTCCAGACAAGCCATGTCCATGGCCCCATGCCATGGTACCACCTCCGTCGGTCCACCGTATCCCAGACGAGCGCCACGTGGCTCTTCCGCTCCTCTCTGGCCAAGATTCTCGCCGTTGCTATGCCACCATGGCACGGTATTGCCATGCCCCGACGTCGCCCGTCCCATCTCCGTCCCATCCATCACACCCATGCCCCCCATGCATGTGAATGATTCCCCGCATGGGAAAAAAAACATCATGCGGGGATTCCCACCCGTCGCTTCGATGTCTGCGGGAATTGCATTCGTGTGGCTATAAATACTGGAGTCACGCTCGCTCTCGCTCTCATTCATTCTCGTTTTACGCTCGTTGCTGAGAACACATATAATAGAAATATTTTTTTTTTCGAGATTAATGAGTATTTAGAGAAGTTCTTAGAATCGTATTAGTATAAAACAGTCGCCACCAAGAGAAGGTAATTTTTTTCTCCAATGCATTTATCCGAATTACTTTTGTCGTAGCTAATTAGTATGAATCAATTAGTCATAATTAATTTAGTCATTACTATGCAGTTGTAAATAATTAGTCGTTATTAACTAGTCATAAGTAATTAAGTCATAGTTTATTAGTGGTAATTATTTAGAGGGAATTAACTAGTCTTAATTAATGTAGTGGTAAATAATTAGTGCTAAATAATTAGTGGTAATTAATTAGTCTATATTAATTTTGTGTGAATTAATGAGTGGTAATTAATTGGTCCTAATTAATTAGACATAATAAATTTAGTGGTAATTAATTAGTGGTTAATAATTAGTTTTATTTAATTATTCATAATTAATGTAATGGTAATTAATTTGTCATAATTAATTTAGTTGTGATTAATTGGTGGTAATATATTAGTGGTAATTAATTAGTCATAATTATTTAGTCGTAATTAATTAGTGGTAAAAATTAGTTGTACTTAATTTAGTCATAATTAATTTAGTGGTAATTAAGTAGATATATTTAATTTTATGGTAATTAATTGGTCCAAATTAATTAGTAGTAATTAATTTAGTGGTAATTAATTAGGTGTAATTAATGTAATGGTAATTAATTAGTCATAATAAATTAGTCATGATTAATTAGTCGTAATTAACTTAGTGGTAATTAATTTAGTTGCAATTAACTTAGTCCTAAACCCTAAACTAGGGGATTCGTGTGAGTTTTGACATTTTCGTGTGAAGTTTGTTCGCTCGTCCGTCGTCATTTCATGCGGAGTTGCAAACTAAAATGTGAAAAATAAAATTGACAAAAAATTAAGAATAAACAATGAAATTTGTGAATTACATGTTGCATATGGTTTGGTTACTTGCATTACAAGCGACAACATGCACGAATCAACAAATCGGAAAATACCTAAGATACACATGCGACTTTTTTGGAATGGAAAAAGGAGGATCGAAATTAGTCTTCACGGTGCATTGGCCCCTTCCTCTTGTCTCGGGACTGCCTACGACGATGGTGTGTGTCGAAGTCATCTATGTTCTGCGAGACTGGCTGTATGATTGCATGATGTTAGCAGAATGAAAGACTAAATCAATAATCAGGATATGAATTGAGCATAACTTACCTCATCGATCCAGAGTGTGCTAGGGCGATGGGGAGCTCTAGGACGGCGACAGTCTCACTAGCAGTAGCCTTACCCTTGTCGACAGGTGCCTTTCAATAGGGTCGGGTAAGTAAGGTTTCTATCGCTAGAAGGTCTCAGCTCGCATCACGTAGTTCAACATGTACTTCTGCTGGATGAACACCCAATCATTCATCTTTAGGCCGTCGATCCATTGGAAGAAGTTGCAACGTATCCCAGGCTGCCATTATGCGCGGATAAAGTTAGGAATATGTGGAATGCAACGTAAGGTGTGAAAAATTGATGTGTGCATAAGATTCTCTTACACGGATATTCCCGCACGTGTAGTACACCCAGGCGGCGGTGGCCGGGTGTGTGGACTAAATGATCTTCGTCGGTTCTTCGCACACACATTGTGGGCATGGAAACTCTGGTGGTACCGATGCATCCTTCATAGAAAAATCTGGGTAGGGTTTAGCCCTCTTGGCAAGCCACTTGCGATTCTTCAGTATCTTCGCATAGTAGTTCGACAACGAGTCCAATATTTCCAAGGCCGACCTAATGTTTTGCTGTTGCGCACAGAACCAGGGTGAATCAGTTCGGAGCAAATAGAATGCCGAAATACATATGCGTTAAGAAAGAATGACGTACAGAAATACACAAATATGAGCAAAATACCCGTTTACATTAAATGACGATCCCCTTACATGCAAACAATACAATTAATTACAACACAGAATGACAACTAGACGAGCTCAGTCTGTTGGGGGCAATCATTCATGGAGTGACCAAGGGTCTTGCATATCCTACACTTCGTCGTGCGGCTTAGGCCCCCACGCTGGCTGTTATCCATGTCGTTCCGGAAGTGTCGTGTCTGCCGTCGTCCCTTCCTAGTTAATTTCAAGGCCTTGTTCGGGCCCCATTTCACACTGTCCAACCAAAGATCCCTATAGTTCATGTCTACACCATACGAGTGAAACTCTGCACTCCATGTACCGAAAAGATGCTGCATGTTGTACTACTCGAAGATATATTGTGTAGACATCTGCCTGACTTGCGCACATACCTTGTACACATGCGAGCATGTCTTGTGCAGGAGTTTCGGCTTGTTGCAGGTGCATGTAGCCACATCACCTAGGGTGCTTGTATGTTTCCTTTCCCCCTAGCATGATTGTTGATATATTTTTACCTCACCCTGATCTTGTACTTTCTCCTGAGGCCATCGATCACCCAGATGTCATGCATACGGGCCTTCTGCATCTTCTGGTCTATATACCTTTGCATGTTCTTGGACCACTGCTTCCCTTCTTCTAGCTGTCGCCTCGCTGTGGTGACTCTATTGATAAAGTAGCCGACCATGCGAGTCCAGGTCTCCTTAATGATCGCAGTGATAGGGAGACACCGCATACCTTTCAACACACTATTGTACACCTCGAACATGTTGATCGTTATAATTCCGTACCTCGCACCGTCTATGTCATACAACAGGGACTATTTCTCCAACTCAAGAGCGTGGAGATTAATCTGCTGCATGAAACTTATGGTGCTCCTAGATTACCTGCTCGCGGCCTATTGTCCCTTCTATGCGTCCGGATGGGACTCCCTTGTATGCCTCGTAGTCTGATGTTCGAGGTTTTCCAGATGGACTCGAACTTTCGCCTCTGGTTTTGCATACACAACGCCTTGAACATCTTCATTAGTTCCTAACAGTGGAACCGCATGAAGAAGTTCGTTGCAAGATGCCTCATGCACCACCGAGTTTCCATGTCGTTCCACTAGTAAGGGGGTCCCATCTCATTCTTCATGGTGTTCAGAGCCAACAACAACCCAGCTTTATGGTCAGTGATAAGGCATATGTTGGGCCGGTCTCGACAACTGCCCGCTTCATATCAGCTTAGAACCACAGCCAACTAAATGTGTTCTCATTCTCTACGATGGCAAAAGCAACTACTGGGAGAAGCTAATCATTCACGTCGACCGCTACCGCAGTGAGAATGGCGCCCTTGTACCTCCCAGTGAGGAAAGTGCCATCCATCGTGAGCACCAGACGACAGTACTTGAAGCCCTCTGTGGCCTAGGCAAAAGCCCAGAACACATGGTCCAGTATGAAGCAGTTAGGGCCTCCATTAGGATCTTCACTTTCGACCTTGTTTATGTATGTGCTAATGTTTGCTTTGGCAATCTAGTGAAGCATTCTCGGTACAAGGTTGTACGCCTCTTCGTATGTCTCCGTACATGGCCTTTGTAACTAGGTGGTTGATGAGGCTTGCCACATATGCGGAAGTCACATTTTGATGTTGCCGCATCGGCTCGCTAAGCTCGTAGGTGTGGTCGATCACCACCTTGATCGTGAAGACTGAGCTAAAGAATTTTGCTCGCGTGGCGCTTGTAATACCCCGCTTATTCTTTAGTGAGTACAACCAGTATTTAGAGAAGGAGTTTGTATTATCCCGTTTATTTATTCGATAGAACAATATTTCGGAGAGGGATTTAATTAGAAATTCAGGTTTTGTTGGAAGGTTTGGACTTTGGGCTCTTGGCCCAGGCATCTTGGGGCATAGTGGGCCGGCCCATTAGTGGTCTAGGGAGGGGGGGCGCCCCTTTTCCTGCCCTAGCCGCCCCTCCACCCTCTCCACTCCCTCCTCCCACCTCTTGTGGCCGCCACCCCCTCCACCCCTCTCCCTTGGTGCCTCCACCTCCCCCTCTCCTCCCTTGCCTCCCTACTGGTTTTGGCGCCTTTCCCCAGCCATTGGTGCTGCCATCTTCCTCCTGGAGTCGCCCCTCCCTACTGCCAGTCTTGGTGAAGGAAGGAGAAGGAAGCGCGGGCTGTTTGGCCAAAAGGAAGGGAGAACGAGGGAGAGAAAGGAGATCTTCTTCTTGGGTTCAACCAGCGTCTCCCTAAGGTTCTACAAGGGTAACGCAAGGCGTTCTTTGCTGTCTAAGTTGTATTAGATGCGAATTCGATTAGTTTGATTGGATTGAATTGCTGCTGCTAGAAATTCCATTCTGTCCTGTTTATTGCGCGCACTGTTTCAACGACTTAGAGTCGGAATCCGAAGAGTTGACCTCCTAGAGTTAGTTAGGTATTGTTCTTAGATTTCGGTGGCCGCCAAGAACACTGAATTCCGACGTACGGATAAAAAGTTATGTTAGTTTTTGTCTCTGCTGTCCAGAATCCTGACGAGAATAAACTGTCAAGTTGTCTTTTAAATTATGAGTGTGTTAATGGAAAATTCAGGGCTTTCACCCAACTAGGTTATTGTAGGCCTTGGTCTTAGCTTTTGATATTGTTAAAGAACGCTCAATTCGGAGTTGTAGATTAAAAGTTATGATTGTTTTAATACGGCTGTCTTATTTGTGTAGACATATTCTGTTCTGCTGTTTCAGTTATCTGTCAATAAATTAAATTGGCCGAATTGGGTTACCTTGTCAACTAGAGTATTGTATATATGTTAGTTAAGAATCCATAGAAATTGGTCTCACATCATTCCGAGTTCCATACCAATAGATATGATTTTTACCGTTCTGCTGTCCAGTTTCGGGTTGTGCCTGAGTAGTCTGTTTTCAGATTAGAGCTAACTAGTTAATTGTGGATTGTAGGAAGGCGTTGTAGAACGTTAATGGAAGCGCTCTGTTATATGTTGTATTTATTTCGAGTACTTGCTTGTGTAGGCGGAGAGGCTTCGGGCTTAGGGGCACCGTCTTTGCCTTCTCACGCGTCGCAACGCGAAAGGCAAGTACATTGATGTTCATATGTTTGGAGTATGATGCATGCTTGATGACTGTATTGTGTTTCTCTGATATCCACGAGAATATTCAAAGTTTATGTCCTTTTCTTATGTGTTATATACATGAGTATATATATGATGTCGTTCATAATTCATTCTTCAGTTCATGCATCCTGTTTCATGTGCCTTCCACGGGAGTGGATTATAAGACCCATCAATTCCAGTATGGGCACGTAAGATCCACCAGTCCAATGTGGGCAGTTTTGGACACCCGTATGAAACGTTCTTCATACAAGATTGGGATCCCCGTATTTTGGTTAAATACGGGCTTAAGTGCACACCGACGGGTGTGTCACTAGCTATACCGGTATAAGCATGTGTGCAGTCCATTCTTTTCATTAAATTCATTCATTCTATTCATCCATATACTCATTCGGGGTATGTTCGCATTCTTTAATGATGATGTCTTGTTCGTATTTGTGGTATGTTCATTTATTCACTGTACTTGCTGAGTCACGGACTCATTCTTGCTTTGTTTGTTTTATTTTAGGTGATCATTGATGCTGGCTCTATCGGGAGGGAGTAGACACGCACTAATCATGCAATTCACCATATTCAAGTTCAACAATATGATTTAGTTTATATCTTTCATTTGTTAAGTGATGAACTGTAATAAATAAATTTAGATGGTGAAGGAAGGATACCTTCTCCATGTTATGATTGATTATGTATTGCTTGTGATCTTCGATCATCCCTTGTTACACTTGCTTGAATTCAGACTAATGTCATGCCATGGTTCTATTCAATAGTGATTTCTTTATATCATTAGTTGATATTATTCAAATTCTTCCGCATTATGGATGTATGTTAGATGATTTAGGTGACATCTTGGCTTCCGAATAGCTAGGGTGTTACAACGCTGACCTTGCCAATGCAGCCTTGCACTAGGCACTTTACTATGTAGTGTCTTGGGTTGAACCGGTGCACCCGTCATACACAACTGATGGACAAGACGTACCATGCTATAGCTTGCTACACGACCGTCCTGCTAGGGAAGTACTGCCCAACTAAGAGGGTGTCAGCATCAAACCCCATTGGGACCCTTCTTGTGGCAGTACGAGTGACTGCACTACGTTATCATATCATCAAGTCTGGATGCCACTAAGACACCTCCGATGACACAATTTTGCCAGTTGGATCACCACCCTACGGTGCGTCCTCCTTATTACCATTCGAGCCTGGGTCGACATCCTCATCGGACTCCAACTCGAGAAGCTTGTCCAGTAGATACTTGTGGTAGTCAATGCGAGCTGAC
Organism: Ampelocalamus luodianensis; assembly: GCA_036346255.1. Classification (NCBI taxonomy): domain Eukaryota; kingdom Viridiplantae; phylum Streptophyta; class Magnoliopsida; order Poales; family Poaceae; genus Ampelocalamus; species Ampelocalamus luodianensis. Next base: position 59,335,750 of record CM070618.1, on the reverse strand, counting down.
CACCATAGTCCCGCCCCGTCATTTTGCATAAAATTATACACAAGTATTCTCTCATAGACTTCCTCCAAAATAACACATTCCATGCTACTGTCTTGAAGCTCTGCTTGCGGTTGCCTGCTTCCTGAGGCACCAACATCATTAAGGTTTCCCAGCGCCCTACGTACAAAATTCATGTATACCATCGGCTTCCAGTATATCGCCGCCTCAGGCTGGGAAGCAATCCGCATGTACTGACCCCATGCTATGCTTCCATTCACCTTGACTAGCTCCCATATGCCCTGCCCTCCCCTATTCGTGCAGGTGATCCCCTCGACGACAAGTTTCTTCGTTGTTGCCTCCATGTTGAACTCCCTCCGAATGCAACTCTTATGCTCATGAATATTCATCACATCGAGCCCTCCGCCTGGACCACATTGTACTAGCATATCGACAAGTAGGGGTGGATATCGAGACAGGTAGTCGTTTTACCAAGCTTTTCTTGAAATTGACACAGTTTGATTTAATATCATTTTGTCTATATTTTGAAAGTATTTTTATAACCGAGCTAACGAGCCGAGCCAAAGTGAAATCCAATTTCATTCGAAATTGACTCATTTTAATGTTTAACCAAACAACGAGTCTAATTGGAGCAATTTTGAACTGAGCCAACGAGCCCCAACAATGAGTTTTTTCACCCCTATCAATAGGTCCAACCCATAGGGTCCAGCCTGTACAAGACCGTTGCCATAAAACACTAGCAACTCTTGCATGTTCGAAATTACCTGAAGCCACAACAACCTGATTTACGGTACGCAATAGGGGTGGTGCACTACGTAGTCTATATTTCAATTAATTTACTATAGATGACTATTTACATAGGATTATTTCATTAATTACCACTAATTAAATAGGACTAAAGTAATTAAGGATAATTAATCTTGACTAATTTATTTGCCACTAATTAATATATCAGCAATAATTACAACATATTAAATACAAGTAATTAGCAATTTAATAAGAGTAAATAAATATGAATAATTGATTAATTAGCAGTAAATTGATTACTTAACAATAAATTACTTACGGGTAATTCATTACATTTAACTAATTCCCACTAAATTAATTATGATTGATTAATTACCACTAATTAACTATGTGTCATTAATTAATTGTAATTAATTATGAGTATTTAATTGCCACTAATTAACTACAAGTCAATACTTACCAATAAATTAATTATGGTGCGACCACTTAATTACCACTAATAAACTACGACTAAATTAATTACAATTTATTGTTTATAATTAATTAATTAATACTTAATTACCATTGATTACTTATGACTAATTAACTACAAGTATTTAATTATGACTACTTAACTACCACTAATTTAATTATCACTTATAAAGTACGAGTAAATTACCACTAATTAACTATGACTAATAAATTACCACTAATTAACTACGATTGAAATAATTACAACTAATGCATAGAAAATAGTTTTACCTTGCCTTGATGTCGACGTCACTGTACTGATGAGGACATAAACCCTAAGGATGCAACCACTGCTTCGACTCGTTGCACCGCATCCTCTACTTCAACCACATCTTCTCCGATCGGACTTTCGACGAATGCATTGCCATATTTTCCAGTTGGATCGAGCTGCTTCTATTCATACGTCACTACTACAAAAAACGTCATCACGAGCGGTTTTCTGAACCGTCATCACGAGCGCGTTCATTGTGAACCGTCTCAGAGCGGTTCTTATGCGCTCGTGATAATACAATCGCGGCGTTCATCGATAAGACGGTTTTCAAAACCGCTCGTGAAAATAGCTATCATGAGCGGTTCTTGTTCGAACAAATGCGTGATAGTTTTTGTATTGCAAAAAAAAATCAGCATACGTTTGTATACGTTGTATGCAATGTATACGTATAACACCCCTCCCCCCTCGGCAGTCAGAATGGGAGCAGAGTGGACATTCAGGCTGGAGCAGAACTAGGAGAAGATGGCTGTCGGAAGCCCCTTGGTGAAGATGTCGGCGTACTGCGAAGAGGTTGGAAAATGCAATACAAAACATCACCAAGGGCAACACGCTCACATACAAAGTGAAGATCGATCTTAATGTGCTTTATGCACTGATGCTGAATCGGGTTGGTGGAGTGGTAGACGGTGCTGATGTTGTTGCAGTAGACAACAGTGGCTCGACGTAGAGGACGACGAAGGTCAGCGAGCAACTGGCGTAGCCAACAAGCTTCGACCACAGCATTGGCCACGGAACGGTACTCCGCTTTAGCACTGGAACACGAGACCACATCAAGCAAAACATCAAAAGATAAATAATACTCAATATGAAACAAAAAAGGGAAGGAAGGGAGCAGAGGGAGGACTGAGCCGGGTAGCCTGCGTGGTGGCGCTGTGTTAAGGGCCGAAGGCTTGCGGGTCAGAGGAGGCAGCACCCAGTGGAGTAAAGGAGGAGGGAAGGAAGAGCCAGCTTGAGGTGTAAGGGGGCCGAGGGAGAGGAAGATAACGTTGGGGTAGCTATAATATATAAGGACAACATCAAAACACTTTGCCTCCCGCGCATGCGTTCAAAATTTTTCGAACTCCCGCCTCCCGCGCTGCGAATCACAGACGGTTTCATACAAAAACCGTCTATGATGACATATCACAGGCGGTTCGTATTATGAACCGTGCGTGATAAGTATATCATCACAAGCGGTTCTTTAATACGAACTGCGTGATAATGACCTCATTATGCAGCGGTTGGTATTAAGAACCGTCTGTGACTTGAATTTTACCATGGCTTGGAATTTTTCTCTCTCTGATTTTACCATGGCTTCAAATTTCTCTTTGATTTTACCATGGATTGGAATTTTTCTTACTCTCAAATTTTACCATGGACTCTGATTTTACCATGGACTCTGATTTTACCATGGCTTCAAATTTTACCATGGATTGGAAAAATTCCAAGTCATGGTAGACTCTGATTTTACCATGGACTTTGATTTTACCATGGCTTCAAATTTTACCATGGATTGGAAAATAGACTCTGATTTTACCATGGACTCTGATTTTACCATGGCTTCAAATTTTACCATGGATTGGAAATTGCTAAATCCAACCGTCTGTGATAAATACCTCATCACGAGCGGTTGGTATCACGAATCATGCGTGAAGTATCACAGACGGTTCGTCATACCAACCGTCTGTGATGAGGTAGTTTTCACAGACGGTTCGTATCATGAACCATCTGTGATACTTCACAGACAGTTCGTGATACCAACCGTCTGTGATAATGATGTATCACAGACGGTTTCAAAAGGAACTGTCTGTGATATAACAACACAGACGGTTCCAAAAGAACCGTCTGTGATGAACCGTCTATTATGACATGTTTTGTAGTAGTGCGTGTCGAGCTTCGTCTACATGCCATGGTGCTACGTCTACATGCTATGGTGCTGTGTCACCAATTGTTGGCCCATGGGCTTTGTAATAAATGGGGTGATTTGGCCCATGTGGTCGGCCAACTAGGGTTTTTGGTACTGTTCATGTGGCACTGTTCACGCATGAACAGTACCTGCAGCCACCCCTTTCCTTCTCCTATACATAGTGGCCGCCACCCCTTTGGTTTCTTGGGTTTTGTTGATTGAAGTTTAGCTTTGCTACTTTATACTTTGTTCTCTTGTTCGGCGAGATCAACAGCGACATTGTTCTTCAGAACCCCACTTACTAATACAATTTCAATTCTTATTCGCAATTTCAGATTGCTTATCTATCTTGTTCTTACGTGCTTCTTTGGTGTATGTAGGAATTGACCTTCGTGGTCAGGTCATCCGGGTATTCGTGCACGGTTGATAACGACTTGTCGAGCAGTTCAGCGATTGCGTGGTTTCAAGCCTTGCGAGTTCATAGCCAGGATCGTGAGAGTTGAGCGACTACTACCGAACTTACCTTCTCATCGAAAGATCAGGCCAAAATCAGGACCTCCGTGGTATCAGAGCTTACGTTGACCGGTAGGATTTTGTTTAGTTAAAAGTTAGCTACATTGCAACTTCGTGTATTGGCTTGTGTCGATTAGACCAGTCATAATATTGCTTCAGAATCCCAATTTATTGAGTATTTTAATCCTATTTGCAATTTCAGATTGCTTATTATCTTGTTCTTGCATGTTCTTCGATTGCATGTAGGAATAGAACCTCGTGTTTAGGTCAACCGCGTTCTTGGCACGGTTGATAACGACTCGGAGTGTGGTTTAGCAATTTCTTGGCGTTCTAGTTGTGACCGGTTAGAAGCCTATATCATCAAAGTCATTCTCCTCTAAATCAAAGTTATCATCCTATCGAAAGATCGGGACTCATATTGTCTCATTAGGTGGTATTAGAGCCACAAAGCCACGAAAATCACAAAAAATAGGTTTAGTTCATCATCCGAACCAATCCATTCCTTTGCAATTTTTCTTTTCAGTTTTTGCTTGTTGAATCTTTGGTTGCATCGTTGTGTCAGTTGCTGAATTCTAGTTTAGTTGGAGTCTAGTTCGTCGTTGTCTAGTTGCATCTTGTGTTCCCTTTACGTAGCTTCATCACTATCTTTTTCGCATCTTGCGTTTTGTTTGCTCCCTGCCGCTGCCACCATCCTTGCCATAGCAAATCGCTGCCGTGGCAAACCAAGCTCGCTGCCGTGCCACCACACCCCCTGCCGTGGCAACCCTCCCGCTGCCAGTCCTTCCTGCCACGAAAACCAAGTCATCCCTTGCAGCGTCGCTTCAACACCCTGCCGCGGCAACCACCAAAACCTCCCTGCGTGGCAACCCACTCGCTGCCGAATTCCCTACCGCGGCCACGCTGCTTCTCCTACCGCTGTTGCCATTGCTACTCCCTACCGTGGCAGCCCAAGCCCTCTCGCCGCCGCCACTATTCCCTGCCATGGCAGCCACAATCGCCTACCATCGCTGCTTTCTGGTTGTCACGGCAACCAAGCACCTACCACCATAGCCCCTCCCTGCTGTGGTCTACCGTCGCATGCCACATCATTGCCGCGGCAAGCAAAAACATCTGCCGCCGTTGCCCTTCCACTGCCGTGGCAACAAAGATTGATTTCGGCTGTTTTGAAAGAGAAGAAAAACGATTTGATTGATTTAAGTTTTTGCCACAACCAAAGTGCCATAGATTGGTTTCAGGTTTTCCAGAGGAGAAAAAAGAGAGAGAAAAACAGAAGAAAAACAAAAAGAGAAAAAACAGAAGAAACAAGAGAGAGAGAGATAGAGTCCTTCCTTTACAAAATTTAAAAGTGCATCAAAGCTTCGCCAAAACTAGTGAAAATTGGTGGAGCCCTTATTAATACATCCACAAGTTGCCACAAAAAAATTGAGCAAGTTTGGCCCAAGGTATCAAAAGATATAGTAGTTTCAATTTGAGGTCAAAATGAATTCGAGTTCATTTCCGAGACACCTTTAGTAAAACAGGCATAACTTTTGCATACAGAGTCAGAATTCGATGTTCTCAGACTGTTTGAAAGCTAACGATGAGGCGCATATGAAAAAATGACCTTCTTGCACTAGTTGCCCTCCAAGACTCCCAAAATTGGCCATCTTCAGCCCCAAATTCACGTTGCAAGTTTTCGGTTTTCTGTTTTTGGCAATTCTTTTGGTCTTCTCTTCGGAATTTGGGGTTCTCCTCAATTGGATAGTTGTAGATCTCATTGAATCCTTTCAAACGAGCATATATAAGCCATATAAAACTTTGCTTTTTCATCGTTTGAGACTAGCTGTTTTTTCTGCTCAATCTAGAAGGTTGTTTGCATTGCTCCGATATTACTGTCTTTTGTGTTCTACGTCGTGCGAACAATCTTGTGCCCTTCATAGAAGTTTGAGTAGGTGGTTAGCTTCTCTCCTAGCACTTGTTGTGAGGGTTTCCATTGCTTACATCAAGTCAGATTAATCTTTGCGTGTGTGTTCCTATATTTTGCTTCATAGGGCTTTGATTCACTAGTTTTGATTAGGCTAGGATCAATAACTTTTGACTAGTACTTTAAACAATTTTTCAACTTGCATTTATTGATTTAATTATTGTTGATCCTTGCTACCATATTGAAGCCTACCGAGCTCCACTTCCTACAACTCAGTAGGTATCATTCCTCGCAATCGTTGGGCTATTCACAGGTGAGAGTATCATGAGCCAGCCACCGGTTGTACCACTTTCTTGCTGTATTGGTAAGAGCTTGTAAGAACTTGGTAAAAGCTTGAGTGTGAGTGACTGTTGAAAACTCCAGAACCTAGTAGTTCATAGGGACATATACATTGTGGTTTGTTCTTTGTTTTCTACTAACAATGACAGGTTCACACGGATCTACACATGGTGGAAATAATAATGACCACTCTTTGGAGCATACTGGTGAAGGATCTTTCACACCTTGCATGAGAGAGCTTGTGCGGTACATGGAGCACTCGCTCGGAGAGAGCGTTCGCAATTCCTTGGATAAGATCAATGACAACCTCGCGGCGCTCCACACACGCGTTGCACTCCTCGAACCTCAGCCACTTGCTGAAAACACGACCCAGGATGAGCCAAGGGTGGACGACCCTCCTACTTGCTGCACACTACCTCCTGATCGCCGCACACCACCTGCTGCTCGCTCTTGGGTAGATGAGGTGGAAGAAGAAGTAATGAACAACTACACTGCTGATACAGAAATCGATGGATTCAATGTTCACAATGATCGCAACCATCGTCGGTTTCGTCACAATCGTCAAGGTATGGGAAGAAATCAACGTGAGGTACGTGACCATAATGATGCATTTGGTAAAATTAAATTCACTATGCCTCCTTTTACTAGAAAATATAATCCTGATGCTTATCTCACATGGGAGCTTACCGTAGAACAAAAATTTACTTGTCATGAATTTCCTAAAGATAAGAAAGTTAGGGCTGCTACTAGTGAGTTTTCTGATTTTGCATCTATTTGGTGGAGTGAATATGGTCATACTCATCAGGACATACCTAGAACTTGGAATGCTTTGAAGAGAGCAATGAGACATAGATTGGCACCTTCATATTATTCTCGTGATTTGCTTAATAAATTGCAACGCTTAAGACAAGGTAGTAGTTCTGCATAGGATTATTATCAAGAATTGCAAACTGGTTTATTGTGTTGTGGCTTAGATGAAACTGAAGAGACTAAGATGGCTAGATTCTTGGGAAGTTTAAACCGAGAAATTCAGGACATACTTGATTATAAAGAGTACAATTCTATCACTCGTTTATTCTATCTTGCTTGCAAAGCTGAAAGAGAAGTGCAGGGTCGACAATCTCGCTCTAGGGGCAATTTCGGAGGATCTTTTGCAGGTCGGCCAAGTCAGCAACAACATGTGGCACCCTCCTCAAGCTGTGTGCCCCCTGCTGCTCCTTCCACTCCTACACATGTCCCTGATGCAAGCAAATCAGCAAAGGTACAAGGTTGCTTCTACAGGGCGATCTCAAGACGTACAATGTCACCATTGCAAAGGATTTGGACACTTGATGCACGATTGCCCAAGTCAGCGAGCTTTGCTTATGAAGGACAATGGTGTGTATACTTTAGCTAGCAATATTGAGAAAGAACATGTTTTGGTAGTAACTAACAATGCAGGTGATGAAATTGAGGAAGAACATATAAGTCATGAGGCATCTGACAAGTACCAAAGCCTAGTTGTCTAGTGTGTGCTTAGTGCTCAAATGGAGCTTGCTGAACAAAATCAACACCATACTTTGTTTCAATCCAAGTTTGACATCAAGGAACGTTCATGTAGAGTCATCATCGATGGCAGAAGTTGCAACAATCTTGCTAGCACAGACATGGTCGAGAAGTTTGGCTTGACCACCACTCAACACCCTCACCCTTACTACATTCAATGGCTGAATTCTTGTGGTAAGTTGAAGATGACTAAACTTGTGCGCGTATATTTTTCTATTGGATCATATCATGACTATATATGTTGATTGCGATATTGTACCTATGCAAGCAAGCTCGTTATTGTTAGGTAGACCATGACAATATGATAGATATACTGAACATCATGGTAGATCTAATCATTATACTTTCACATATAAAGAAAATAAAATCACTTTGCTTATCATGTCTCCTGCTGTCATACTAAAGGACGAATTAGAAAGAACTGAGAGAACAAATCAGGAGAAGACAAAAGTTGATGATAAGATTATAGCTCCAAGTGAAACTAAATTGCAAACTCCTGTTATGTTAGCTACAAAATCTGATTGCATTGACATGGAAAAACATGAATCTGAATGTTGTGCTATGATTTGCAAAGAATATTTATGTCCATTAGAAGAACTGCGTGTTTCTTTGCATCCTATTGCTACTAACCTTTTGCAGGAAAGTAATGACTTGGAGCATACGATTGAATCAAGGACAACTCAAATTCAAGAAAGGGATGATGATGAGGATATCAACCTAAGGATGCAACCACTACTTTGACCCGCTGCACTGCATCCTCTACTTCAACCACATCTTCTCCGATTGGACTTTCGGCGAATGCATTACCATATTTTCTAGTTGGACCGAGCTGCTTCTATTCATATGTGCCGAGCTTCGTCTATATGCCATGGTGCTACGTCTACATACCATGGTGCCGTGTCAACAATTGTTGGCCCACGGGTAATAAATGGGTTGATTTGGCCCATATGGCCCATGTGGTCGGCCACCTATGGTTTTTGGCACTGTTCATATGGCACTGTTCATGTGTGAATAGTACCTACAGCCACCCCTTTCCTTCTCCTATACATAGTGTCCGGGTTTTGTTGATTGAAGTTTAGCTTTGGTACTTTATACTTTGTCCTCTTGTTCGGTGAGATCATCAGCTAAATTATTCTTCGAAACCCCACTTATTAATACAATTTCAATTCCTATTCGCAATTTTAGATTGCTTATCTATCTTGTTCTTGCGTGCTTCTTTGGTGTATGCAGGAATTGACCTTCGTAGTTAGGTCATCTGGGTATTCGTGCACTGTTGATAACGACTTGTCGAGCAGTTCAGTGATTGCGTAGTTTCGAGCCTTGCGAGTTCATAGCTAGGATCATGAGAGTTGAGCGATTACTACCGAACTTACCTTCTTATCGAAAAATCGGGCCAAAATGAGGACCTCCATGGTTCATCATGTACTTATACGGTCCTAAGCATTGCTTTAAGCACTATTTAATCCACAGCGTAATCCAAAAAATGTTTTAGTTAAATTCTCTATGTTCTCTGCGACAAGTGTGAGAATGAGAATCAATTATAGAATGAGAGCATGAGCAAGCGCAACGCTGGATTTATAGCCGCGTGAAGGCATTTTGCGCTGACCCTAAAGCAACGGGAGAGAATACCGCATGCTATGCGTTGTGATTATGCATGCATGTGGACGAAGGCAACGAGGTGATGGTGTTGGTAGATTGGACGGTGGAAAAGATCGAGGGGGACAGGGGATGCTTTCGGTAGAAGGTGAAAATGCGCCTGTGCCCGTGATCCGGCCTAGGGTTAGGATTAAATCCGCCCCTAGGGGCACAGATGCGCTGGACTTAACACATGGCGGGGTGTCCGGGCGCCAGGGGCACGACACCGGCAACGTGGTGGCACAGGGGGCGTCCGGCCCCCTGGGGAGTGGTGTAGATGGAATTCGGGTACGGGAGGCACAAACGTGGACATGTGTCAGACACCGACACATCCGTTGTGCCACTTTTGGCATTACCGCGTGTGAACGACTAGTTTAGTCAATAACGACGCCAATAGTGCCATTTACGCCAAAAACTCGGTCACTATCGTCTGGGCCCAAGGTGCCTGTCTGGACCATTGTGAGATATGGAGTTGTAGTTCTACGACAACGAAGTGCAAAATAGTTGTAGGTTCACGAAATAGCAATCAAAAGTCGTAGTTCATTGACTATTAGGGCAAAATATTTGTAGTTATGTGAAATTTACTCCATTAACAATGATAGACCATTTTCACCTTTCTAGTTCTCTATACACAATTAATTTACAGAACTCAAAATTAATATCTAAGGCTAAAATTCTTATTTCTTTTAGTTAAGTTTAGGTTTTGTGCTACCATACTTACTAAAGTTCTTAAAATTAGTAACACCAGCGCAAGCCAAACTAAGGGCTCATTTGAAATGTACAAATTTTATAGAAAACTATATGATTCCTTTGTAATTGCCATAGGAGTCCACTCCAAATGGGCCTAAGCCGGATGATTATTCGATATCGAATGCTGGAATTGCTGCCGTTAGAATTTCAGTTCTGTCCTGAATGTTGCGTGGCCTGTTTCGTGATCTTAGAGGCCGAATTTGGGTTGTCCATCTCCTAGAGTTTTGTAGATATTGATCTTAGCTTTCGGTGGCCGCCAAGAACACTGAATTCCGACTTTCGAGTCAAAAGTTATGATAGATTTACTATCTGCTGTCCAGAATCCTGACGAGAATTAGCAGTCTCTGTATAGGTTGATTTATGGCCTAGTTAGAAGGTGATTCAGAGGTCTTGCCCATAACAAATTTTGAAGGTGATATCACTAGCTTTCAGGATTGATAAAGAACACTTCATTTGGAGTTATAGATCAAAAGTTATGCACTTTTCTTTGTGACTGTCCAGATTGTATGTCAGTCTGTCCAGTTTGTATGTCAGTTTCTATCTTTAATTTTGACCCGTGTGCCACTTTTTGTTAAAGACAATATATGAATGTCGTGCCAACTAGGTTATTGTAGATAATTTCTTAACCTTTTCAGATTGTTAAAGAACGTCCAATTTGGAGTTGTACAACAAAAGTTATGGATATTTTAATTTAGCCGATATTTCTGTCTATTAATTCAGTCAACAGATTTGAGCCGTGGGCCAAATTTTATTAGAGGCAAAATCTGAACTTTTGCCCAACCAGAGTATTGTAGATATGTCAGTTAAGAATCCATGGAAATTGGTCTCACCTCATTCCGAGTTCCAGACCAATAGATATGTCAATTACCGTGCTGCTGTCCAGAATTAAGTTATGTCAGAAATTGTTGATTTCATTTTAAGTTTTGTATTAATGACTAGAGTCATCGGAGCGATGTTTAGCATCGATTAGTAGTGTTGGGTATATTATGTCCTTATTGAAATTATTTTACTTGTTTAGGAGGTGAAGCCTCGGGTTTAGGAGTATCACCTTTGCCGACTAACGCGTCGCATCGTGGAAGGCAAGTACATTGCCACCCTTAATGATTGTGATTGATGAATGTTTATATGGTCATGCTGTGATTTGGTATGATACGAGAGAAGATGGATTGTCTATGTTCTTTCATATGTGTTGAATCCATGTTTTGTTATCATGTCTTTCAATATTAAGTATTTCATTCTATGCATTCATTATGCATGTTTCATCCACGAAAGTGGATTGCAAGTCCCACCATTCCAATGTGGCGGTGTTGGACATTGTCATGTCCGCCCACGGAGTGGATTTGAAAGACCCATTAATTCCGGAATGGGCATGTAAGACCCATTAACTCCAAGATGGGCAATGTTGGACACCGTGTGAAACGTTCTTCATACGGAAGTGGATCCCGCATTTTTGTTAAGATGCGGGCTTGAGTGAACACCGACGGGTGTTTCAGCGCTATACTGATGATATGCATGTGTGCAATCCATTCCTTTGATTTTGAGCATTCATATCATGTTTTCATTTGTAATCGGTTGTGATGTGATCGAACTCGATGATGAGTTTGTCTTATTCATATTGAATGATTATCTTATTGATAAGCGTATTTGCCGAGTCATGGACTCACTCTTGCGTTGTTTGTTTATTTTAGGTAACCCGATGTTGGCTCTTGGGAGGAGTAGACACGCACTACTTGTTCACAACATCAAATTCATGTTCAAGTCTAAATTTTAGTTCCATATTTCATTCGTTAACGATGAATCCGTAATAATTAAATTATAATTGGAGAAGGAAGGATACCTTCTCCACCGGATGTTGATTTATTACTGCGTGTGAACCTTCTTTATTGATGTTTAGTATTAAATAACTTAGAAGGTGAAGGAAGGATACCTTCACCATGTCTGCTTATCTTAATGTCGTCTTTAGTTGATATACTTGTTTCAAGTTCTTCCGCATTATGGATGTATGTTAGATGTTTTAGGTGACATCTTGGCTTCCGGATAGCCAGGGTGTTACAGTTGGTATCAGAGCGGGCTTTAGGTCCGTGGTTAATAGAAGACATTAAAATGACACACTGTGCACAGTAGGTGGGGTTGGGAATCTATTGCTTCCGCATTTCTATTGTTATGTTTCATTCGTTGAGCAATTGTTGAGTTGCTTTGTATTATCTTTCTTGTTGTTAATCTATGATCTACTATGATATTCATTATCTATGAACTAATACTTTGATTGTCGTGAGATGATCCTGCATATTCATAATTGAGTATTTTGGTGAAGCGTGTTGTTAACGGATGATAAGAAGTGGAGGTCGTGGTTGTTACTCTGGGATTCACCAGGTTACACCACTGTTCGCAGTACGTGGTTAGAGGAGTAGTTACCCCGAGTATCATCGTTTCAGGTACTAAGTATGAGTTACTTTAGAAAGTTGTTCTTCTTTCATTTCGAATTTGGCAATTCTTGTCCTGTGGTGGTTGATGAATTTCTCAGGGTTTGTGGTCCGTGATAGTTATGGTTTTCCATAGATCCTCTTGGTTCTCTCAAACAATTATTGCTTTTATTTGTTGAGTTGCTTTTACTACTTATGATCGTTGTCAATTGGCAAGATTGATGTTTTCTTGGTTGCTCCTTCTTTCTTATTGAAAAGAATGACTCATTTACTCATTTGATAACTTGATTAGTGAAGAGTTTTCCATTGTAAGTTCGGTTGCTTAGGAAAGCTTTGGCTTTATGTGTTTCTTTGGATTACTTGAGCGTTGAGGTTTGAAGTCTCTCTTTTCTTTGTAGTAAGGTGTTAGAATCCTTTTGTGATGTCTTGCCATGCTTAAATTGAGAATTTATGATTAAGTTTAATAAATTGTTATGATATGAGTTACCAAGTTGGGTTATTAGCATAGTGCAAATCAATTACTCTTAACTACCATCCATGGAAGTGAAACCGATTAATTTGATATGTCCTTGTATTTGATTCATGGTGTATGTTAAATAAAGATGTCAATATCTATTCGTAACCTATAGATCTTACATAAGAGCTAGATTTATCTATTTCCTAGTATGCTAAAATTGTTGAAACTTGTATAAAGTACCGGATAGGTGCTTTGGTGTATCGACTCATGAAACCTTGTTTATAGGAAATTATGTTAGTGAATCTTTAATCATGTTTTGAAATGATTTCGAACAAAGGTGAAATGTGAATCTATGTTTATAAATGGTTATGTGATTGCAAATAGAATTAGTACCGTATGTATACGCGTGGTTAGTACAATCATCATTTGTTAATGAGCGTCAAGAAAGCTGTTGAGCAACACCAACAATTGAGTAGATGAATTTCGTAAGTAGTCTTTGTTAGCGTGCCTTGTGATATTGTTATTGCTTAGCATAAACTTGTTATGATAAATTTGTTTCAACCTTGTGGTTTGTGTTCCTTTGGGAAGTTTTAGGATGGAGTAATAAAGTTTGATGATTCTTGGTACTATGTATGTTGTCGATGTTATTAAATAGTCAAAAATGTGATAATGAGGTTAATTTGTAGTAATTTGATCACCCATGGTGATATTTCCTAAATGATCAAATTTAATTTGTATTCATGATCTTTTGGGGTTCAGCTTTATGTGGTAAATGAAGTTTATCGAGTAACGATATGTTACAATGTTGCAATGGTTCTTCAGTGATGCAAGTGTTTCGATTTTGAATACTTATTTGTTCTTATCTGTTAAGGTTCGATATTCTCTTCTTGTGAGGCTTATGCGTTCAACTGTGGACTCCACTTATGTTCTGTGAGTTCATTGCTTAATTGGTTTCTTCTCTTGGTCCCATGTTCGGTCACGAGTGGTGGATGAGTTTTCTAGTTGGTGAAAATCGCTTTCATTTGTCTCTTCTTTCGAGAAAGAATCAACTCATTCTTTTCACGTGGGTCTTTTGAAGTGTTTTCTAATTGTTGTTGTGAAATTGATGTTAATACCCATAGTAATTTGATCGCCCTTGGTGATATCGTTCGAATGTGAATATTTCAAGTTTAGCTTTCGTGATATTTTCTTTGAGCTCTTAAATCATCTCGTAACTGAAATTATTTTAAATAAATTAAGGTATTGGATTGTCCTGTTGCTTCTTAAGAGATTTGTGTGGTTTAACTCTAAAGGCTCTTTGGTTTGAGTTGGCAACGCGAGGTTGCAACCAAAGAAGTTATGTTGGTTCCTTTAAGAGGAGAATAATCTACTTGCTTTTCATGAAACTCTGTAATTGGAAATGTTTGAGTTTGGTGGCTGAGATTATTTGGATCTCATGTTTCTTGTGTAGTTGAACTGTTCTGAATAAATATAACGTATGGAAGAATTTTTATTGGTTCTTAATTAGTCCTTGTGGTTTGGACTAAAGACCTTATCTTGTTCTTTGTGGCAAAGTGATGTTAGTCAAAGAATTAATTACAGTGTTAAAGGAGAGAGTGCATTATGAATATTTGAGAATTTAGTCAAGTTTTGTAACTTGTGGTTATTTGAATTGTTCATAAACTTTTGCTCTTTTCACTCAAGAGTTGTCGAGTTTCAATCGCAATGTCATTCTTCTTGTTGGTGGTTATTTGCTATTCCCTTTCGAGGATGCGTGCACTCCACGGTGAACTCAATTTTCGTTTTCCGGATCTTCGTTACGATTATTTCTTTTGGTCTCGTGCTCACCGTGAAGCAGTAACATTTTCCGTGTTGTGAAATTTGTTCTTGTTCGCCTCTTTCTTTTGAGAAAGGATCAACCGTTTGTGTCAGAAAGTTTTACAACTCGTAAGTTGTTGTTTGTTTGGTGGTGGTTAAGTGATTGTAGGGGTGAGTTTTTGCTACCCAGCTATTGGAGTAGTAATAGAAGATGAGTTGGTTTTGACCTGAATCTCTTGGAGGGAAGTTGATTCAGATGGAATGTTTGGTTTCGAGGTAAAATCGTATATTGTTCGACTAAGTAGGACCTATGGTATAGTGTAGTTCTAGAACCTTGGTTCATGTTGAAATGTTGGGGATTATCAAATGTATGGAAATCTTAATCAATTTTATACAGTAACACTATTGAAAGTATCGCGATGTGGTATGAGTGATTCCTGATGATGTCAATGAGTGAGTATATCGGAATTGTGGGGATCATAGAGATTTAATCCGATGATTTCACTATTTGTTATAAGAGGAATTCGTTGTAGAGGTCTCTGAGGTTAAATTTGGGCTTTCGTTTTCATACTAAACTTTTGGTCACCCAAAGATTGGTGTGTAGAGGAGATAGAAAACTGGAGTACTCGAGTAGTGGAATGATTGTCGATAGAACCCTTTTGTTGTAGTTCATGAGCGGGTGTATCAAAATTTGATGTGATATTCTTGAAAGTTGGAGGTGATGAGATTGCATGGGTTTTGAGGGCTTTGGTGCCTTCTATCAAATTAATGTCATCGCTTGAAGGAGTGGTCCAGAGTTCAGTGGAATCAATAGAGTCTCTCCACAAAGGTGTGGATGATGTATTTCGGTTTAAGCCTAATTTGAGGTTGTTAAATTAAGAGGTTTGAGCCCTGTGGTATGCGATGAATTCGAATTCCAATGTCGAGAGAAATTTTATTCCTACAAGAGGAATTGAAAAAAAGGATGTTACCTTGGGTATTGAAGCGTTTTCTTGTTACTCATTTGAGCTTTATGTTGTTGATCGTGTCTTCGCATGGTGAGTTGGTGTTGTGTTGGCATGTTTGCTTCTTTCCAATTCGTGCAAAACAAAAGAAGTTTTTGGTTTGAGCGCTCAAGTGATCTCCTTTGGCTTTCGTGGACGTTTATTATAATTTGCCACTTGGAAAGTGGAAAGGTTTTCTTGATGAAATTCGATTTCGGATTTTACTCTTGATGACTCGATTGGTAGCGTATAGTTGTGATGTGAATTTTTTCTTATTCAGATGTGTTTTCTTGGTAAAAGAGTTTGCTTAAAAGAATTCGATTGTATGTTTCCGTTAAAAGAGGGTGATCCTTGTTCGGTGAAGAGTTCAATGGAGAGGTGGAACAAGATTTCCGTGCTCTATGTGCTTGTTGTGTGGTTCGACTTCAAGGAGAAGGTTAACCCTGTGTTCATTGGGTTGTTTTCGATAGTCGTTGTTTCGCTAAGACCGTCTCGATTCCTACACGTTGTACTCACTTTTGGTTTCATTTGGTGTGGAGTGAGTACCGGAGATCCGGAGTTTGTTATTCGTTAACAACGCTGACCATCGAGTAGGATCTTACCTTCGAGTCTCGTCCAGATGAGTATAGCCGAAGTGTCGGGACGAGTGTTAAGACGCACGCCGATTTGCGTCAAGATGTTGTGGTGTCCTCATCCAGAAAGAGGCCACTTAGGAGCGGAGGCTCGCATGCACGAGCATTATTCGATTTGTTCATATCAGTACATGTTACCCGTTATTAATTTTAGTTGCAACCGACCTTTCACGAGAAGTCGGTGTGAGGATTCGGTCGAATCCTATTTAAGGGGGTAGAATGTAATACCCGATTATTCGATATCGAATCTTTGTAAGATTAGAGAGGAAATAAGTTAAAATTCAGAATTTTAGGAGAAGTATGGGCCGCCAACCCATATTCGAGAAGAGGAGCCACCATAGTGGCCCAAGGCCCATGAGTGGGCGGCAGCCCATTAGAAGGCAAGGCGAGGAGGGACCAAACCCTAGCCCCATTTGCTACAGTAGCCGCCGTGCTACAGAGCCCGTGCTACTACAAGAGCGGCGTGCTACGTTGCCTCGCCGCTTGCTGCTCCTCCTCCCCGGCGCCGTCTTTCCTGCCGCTTGTGGCGACCGTGGGAAGAAGAAGAAGAGGAAGGAAGAGAGGATTGAAGGAGAATTTCTTCGTGGGATTTGATCAGCGATCTCTGATGGTTCTACAAGGGTAATGATCGATTTCTCGCTGTTTAGGTTGTTTCGGATGCGAATTCGATTAGTTTGATTGGATTGAATTGCTGCCGTTAGAATTTCAGTTCTGTCCTGAATGTTGCGTGGCCTGTTTCGTGATCTTAGAGGCCGAATTTGGGTTGTCCATCTCCTAGAGTTTTGTAGATATTGATCTTAGCTTTCGGTGGCCGCCAAGAACACTGAATTCCGACTTTCGAGTCAAAAGTTATGATAGATTTACTATCTGCTGTCCAGAATCCTGACGAGAATTAGCAGTCTCTGTATAGGTTGATTTATGGCCTAGTTAGAAGGTGATTCAGAGGTCTTGCCCATAACAAATTTTGAAGGTGATATCACTAGCTTTCAGGATTGATAAAGAACACTTCATTTGGAGTTATAGATCAAAAGTTATGCACTTTTCTTTGTGACTGTCCAGATTGTATGTCAGTCTGTCCAGTTTGTATGTCAGTTTCTATCTTTAATTTTGACCCGTGTGCCACTTTTTGTTAAAGACAATATATGAATGTCGTGCCAACTAGGTTATTGTAGATAATTTCTTAACCTTTTCAGATTGTTAAAGAACGTCCAATTTGGAGTTGTACAACAAAAGTTATGGATATTTTAATTTAGCCGATATTTCTGTCTATTAATTCAGTCAACAGATTTGAGCCGTGGGCCAAATTTTATTAGAGGCAAAATCTGAACTTTTGCCCAACCAGAGTATTGTAGATATGTCAGTTAAGAATCCATGGAAATTGGTCTCACCTCATTCCGAGTTCCAGACCAATAGATATGTCAATTACCGTGCTGCTGTCCAGAATTAAGTTATGTCGAAATTGTTGATTTCATTTTAAGTTTTGTATTAATGACTAGAGTCATCGAGGAAGCGATGTTTAGCATCGATTAGTAGTGTTGGGTATATTATGTCCTTATTGAAATTATTTTACTTGTTTAGAGGTGAAGCCTCGGGTTTAGGAGTATCACCTTTGCCGACTAACGTCGCATCGTGGAAGGCAAGTACATTGCCACCCTTAATGATTGTGATTGATGAATGTTTATATGGTCATGCTTGTGATTTGGTATGATACGAGAGAAGATGGATTGTCTATGTTCTTTCATATGTGTTGAATCCATGTTTTGTTATCATGTCTTTCAATATTCGTATTTCATTCTATGCATTCATTATGCATGTTTCATCCACGAAAGTGGATTGCAAGTCCCACCATTCCAATGTGGGCGTGTTGGACATTGTCATGTCCGCCCACGGGAGTGGATTTGAAAGACCCATTAATTCCGAATGGGCATGTAAGACCCATTAACTCCAAGATGGGCAATGTTGGACACCCGTATGAAACGTTCTTCATACGGAAGTGGATCCCGCATTTTTGTTAAGATGCGGGCTTGAGTGAACACCGACGGTGTTTCACGCTATACCGTATATGCATGTGTGCAGTCCATTCCTTTGATTTTGAGCATTCATATCATGTTTTCATTTGTAATCGGTTGTGATGTGATCGAACCCGATGATGAGTTTGTCTTATTCATATTGAATGATTATCTTATTGATAATCGTACTTTGCCGAGTCATGGACTCACTCTTGCGTTGTTTGTTTATTTTAGGTAACCCCCGATGTTGGCTCTTGGGAGGAGTAGACACGCACTACTTGTTCACAACATCAAATTCATGTTCAAGTCTAAATTTTAGTTCCATATTTCATTCGTTAACTTAAGAAACCATCGTCCATCAAGCTCGATTGTGTGTGTATATATATAGGAAATTGGTATGATACTCCTGGGAGTACATACTTCCATTTCTCATATACCAATTAAATCGTATGACATTAACTCTTTATCAATTTGAGCATACTCCAATAACGATTATAAGATACTCCAAAGTGAGTTCTATGAAAAATTTCAAAAAAAAAATCCAAATTTATACCAAAATTTGTGTATATACTCCTTTTATATATGAAAAAGGTTATATAGCAAAAATAAAGGGATCCAATGAAAATATTTTATATACCACTTAAACGAATATATTATACTTCTTATCCAGGAAATTTTTTCATTGGATCCCTTTATTTTTGCTATATACCCATGTTCATATATAAAAGAAGTATATACACAAATTTTGCTATAAAAGGTGGACTTTAATAAAAAAAATTATCGAACCCACTTTGGGGTATCTTATAATCATTATTGGAGTATGCTCAAATTGATAAAGAGGTATCATCATATGATTTAAGTGGTATATGAGAAGTGGGAGTATGTACTCCTAGGAGTACTATACCATTTTGTATATATATATATATATATATATATATATATATATATATATATATATATATATATATATATATATATATATATATATATATATATATATACATAATGTGATTCTTAAATTGGATTAGTTAAGCATACAAAGTACATTTATGAAAGGGGAAATTGGCTACAGGGCACTGCACATTCGCGTTATTTGCCAACGGACATCCAAAAAATATGGTGCAACCAGAAGACATCATAAAAACGTGTAATTTTGCTGTTAGGCATTCCTCTCATTAAAAAAATATATCCGAGTGTAAAATGTCCTCAATGCCCTCAATGCGCAGTGCATGGCTCGGTCTAGTTCAACCGGCTACAGTGAGCTTGGTAGCTCTAATTGCAATTCTAATGGCTTTGGACCTACATGTCATACAAAATACTAATGAATTATTAACAGCTAACTAATTGCACTTAACACTAATTGTCCTCATTTCTTCTCTCTAGGCAAACCGCAAACATCAAGCATCATCAAGCATTAGTAAATAGAAAGCAGCAAGCAGCAAGCATCAAGCATGCAGCAGTAAACCGCAAGCAACAAGCAAACACATCCAAGAGGCATGGGCGCAGGCGACGCCAGGCCGAGCTAGTAGGGAGAGGCGGTGGCGCCATGGGGGCAGCATGGGCTGGGACCCCATGCTCCTACAGCAGCGGGTCTGCGTGCGACAGTAGCGCGACGAGCGGTCGTACCGCCCCGGCCGCCGTCGCAGGAGTTGGAGTTGGAGGTAGCGTCGTCGGCAGAGTAGAACGGGCGCACTAGCGCGTGGAGCCGAGCCAGGGCGGTGGGGCGGCGCAAAGTGAGGAGGAGAACCAAAGAACCGCGAGGATCCCAAGAGCTCCCACCCCGAGCAGGCAATGTTAGTCCAGGGCCCCTCCCCCCGCACCCCTCCCCGCGGTGGCGCGGCCCAAGCGCACGTCGTCGGCGCCGATCCGGCCATCTGACTACGCGCATAGCCCCGCACACCACTGCGTCGCGTGGGGACGCCACGGTGCCGCGCGCCATCTCGCCGACCTTCCACCGCCGCCCACCCGCCGAGGATCCTCCGCCGCAGACGCCGACCGCAAGGCCCGCCGCGAGCATCCATCTCCGCCGCGCCGATCGCCACGACGTGCTCGGGGACACCGCGCTCCACCTCGCGGTGCGGCGGCTTACTCCCCTCCTCGCTCGCGCGCCGCCGGTGCCGGCACGGACACCACGCTCTAGAACCACGCCAGGTGGACGCCACTACAGGAGGCACTGTGCGTGGTCTACAAGGACATCGCCGCCTGCCTCCTCCGCGTACACCAGTTGGTGGCACAGGCAAGCTCGCGCGCTGGCGCCGTGCGCTCGCCATAGGGAGCTTAGAGGAGCAAAACATCGAGAAGATGATCATCGGCAGGGAGCTTCGGAAGGAGGAAAGAAGGAATAGAGAAAAGAAATGGGGGAGAGAAGAAGATTCAGGAAGAAATGGGGAATGGGAATGCTAGGGGCAAAATTGGCAATTCATGCTATTTCTCTCTCCCCTTCGGACTGAAAATGATATAATAGTGCCCTCGGTGTCCTACGACAAAATTACATGTTTTTGCGGTGTCTTCTGGCTGCATCACGTTTTTTGGATGTCCGTTGGCAAATGACGCGAATGTACAGTGCCCTGTAGCCAATTTCCCCTTTATGAAATTATGGACTTTTTAAAAACCTTTTGTTGCAAAACAAATGTGTTAAAATCTGATCTTCCAAAAACCTAGAAATACTATACTATTTCTCCAATCCAAAAGCTTAATTTGAAATTAAATCAAAACTAAAAATATTTCAAGTGTGAGGAATGTATTTTGGGTTTTCAACTTAAAAATAATAATACCTCAAATGTTCCAAAAATACTTGAGGAAGTTTAAAAAGGAATCCCAATGTCAAACTTGAAAATATACTTCCTTTATCTCAAAAAGACAAACTTAATTTGTATTTTGAAAATATAGTGGGACCCATGAGCTGGGAATGATGTAATTGGATTTTATATACTTTGTTATGCTTGTTTGAATTTTTCTGGAATTTTTGGAGACTATTTGGTTTCCAGTTGATTTGCATACTCAAAGTTGAATTTGAATTTAAACTACAAATCAAACATGTGAACAATGCCTGGAAATAATTTTCATAGGTTCTAGAACACTTTAGAAACTCACCTTTAAAATTTCACAATTGTTAGATTTTAATTACTATTTTTAAGCAATAAGTCAAACTAGAAGTCAAATACCAAAAATAGAAATTTAATAGAATTATAGAGAAAAATGTAGCCCACGAAAAACTGTAGAAAAATAACAGAACAAACTAGATAGTGTGTGTAACCTTACATAAAATTTTCATCATTTTAGGAACTATTTTGCATTGTCTTAAAATCTTCCAAAATCTCAGCCATTTTGTGAATTTGGAAACCCATTTGTGTCTCACCACTCACTGACCTGTCGGGCCCACCCGACAGGTCCTTCTTCTCCAAGGCGGCACCTTGGCCACACAGCAGCTCAGCCATGCTAGCGCCTCGGACACGCGCCAGCGTGCTCGGCCGTTGAGCTCGCATGGATGCCATGCTACCCCCACCTCACCAGCCCCTTGACCCCAACTCGAAGAACCAACACCGCCCTATCCTCCTTCTTCCCCACTACTGCTTCGAGCTCTAGTGCCAAAGCCGGCACACCACCTTGAAGCCGTTCTGACCACTCAGCGAGCTCCCGGCCAATTGCTCGGGTGGAGCACCTGAGCACCTCCCTCGACGTTCCCTAACCTCCAATTGGAGCTTTCCCTCTCCCCTTCGGTGCCCCCACGGCGAGCCCTCTACGCCACCATGACCTTTTGTCGCTAGCTGCTTCGGATCCTCGCCACCACTGCTATCGGTCCCGGTGAGTTCCCCTGGATCTCCCCATGCTCATGCTCGCCCGAAATCTCCTTCCTTCCTCACCCATGCGCCGCCGCACCATGTCCTCCTCACCTCTGGCCACCACTCATCCTTGCTGCGTCGCCATAGGGCCACTCAAGCTGTGCAACCACCACCCCTAGCCTTCTGGTCCTCTGGACAACCCATTTTCGCGGTCGCTTTTGCCTCACCACCACTCCTTCGTCGACGACGAGTCATGACCTGAGCCGCCGGCAGCCTCCCTGTTTCTCTATCTCTATGTTTTATCTGTCACTAAATTGTAGGGTCACCTATAAGAGGATTAGCATTTGTAGCTAATAGTTGTGATGAGCTAATTAAATCACTCATTCATGTGTTTATCAATTGGATAAATGAATTGGTGGAAGATGAGCTGACCAATCAGCATAGTCTTTTGGCTGAGAAGATGAACAGAGAAGAAGAAAGTTCAAAATGTCAGTAGAACCCATCTATAAAACCACATTTCTAATGCTAACAAGTATTGTCAATGTCAATTGAATCACTTAATTGAGTTAGCAAAAAAGGAAGTTTGGTTAATAGGCTTAGGTTCTGAAATTTTGCGCTATTGTAGGTTGAATGAACAATATTCTGAAGTTGATCAGATTTGTCTTTGGGCTAATGACCTTGCTAAGTCTAGTAGATAGAAAAGTTACTGATTCAAGTAAACATTTGAACACTTAAGCTATTAGTAGTAGTCAAATATGAAAAACCATTATGGAAATGAATCTTTAGAAACCAATAGAAGGCATTTTCAGTTGCAAGATGTGAGTAGAGAAGGTTTTTGGAATATAGTTGGGTTCAACAGGGAACTACTGATTTTTCAAATACAAGTGAATGGAAAGGTTATGCTGGATTAGATGACCATTAGTGATTGATATAGAGAGAGCCCTCTGAATATGAAAAATAGTCAAGTTAGTAAGCTCAGTAGTTAAGGATTAGTGAATAATATATGATGTTTAACCTAGATAATTTGAGGTTAACTAAAAGCAACCTTATGTCTGATAGTGATGCCACTCAAAAATATGTTTAACAAATTGAATTTCGAATTAGCAAGAAATTGAGTTGGCAACACCTATTTCAGAAAAATGTCCTTTTGTAGGTTGTTTAAGCAGTAGAAGCAGATTAGTGCTTAGTATTGTATTTAGCTTTTAGACCACTCAAATTTTTTCTTAGGAAATGAGTAATTGAATTAGTAAGAAGGCTTAGTTAACAAACTCTTTTACTTAGCAATTTTCTTCTAGTAGGATGAAAGGACAGAAAGGTCTCATGATGAAATTTTGCTCATGTCAGTGAACTGATGTGTAACACCCTGGCTATTTGGAAGCCAAAATGTTACCTAAAGAATATATATACAACCAGATGGCGGAAGAATTTAAACAATATCTTATCTAAAGGCATAAGGTGGTCAACATATAATTGAACAAATACAAGAATATATTCCGAGTCCAACGACAGTTTATGCAAGCCTACTGAATCCACTAAAATAGTTTTATCAAATAGGTAATTATGGATCATAAGCAATTATTTAATCAGTCTTAACATAGAGAAAGTTATCAACCACTTCTAACTTTATTTATTACAGTTCATCACTTAACGAATGAAAGACAGAATCAAGTCTCATTATTGAAACTGGAGTATGGTGAAATGAATGAATAGTATGTGTCTACTCCCTCCCGATAGAGTCAACATCAATGATCACCTAAAATAAACAAACAAAACAAGAGTGAGTCCGAGACTCAGCAAGTACAGTGAATAATTGGACATACAACAAGTATGAACAAGCCAACAACATTGAAGAATAGGAACATAACACCAAATGTTTATATGAAAGAATGGAATGAATGGATGTAATGAAATGAATGGACTGCACTCCTGCTTATACCGGTATAGCTAGTAACACATCCGTTGGTGTTCACTTAAGCCCGTATTTAACAAAATACGGGGATCCAAATCCCGTATGAAGAACGTTTCATACGGGTGTCCAAATCTGCCCACATTGGAATGGTGGGTCTCACGTGCCCATATTGGAATTGATGGGTGTTTAAAATTCCACTCCCATGGACGGAACATGAAAATGGATGCATGTAATGAACTTATGAATAATGAATAACATCATCTCTAAACATGGGAATTTTACATGTGAAAGGAACATAACCATTGAATAATCTCATGTTTTCGCGTTGCGATGCGTTAGGAGGCAAAGACGATGCCGCTAACCTCGAAGCCTCACCTCCTACACCAATAATTTACTCAATAAGAATAACGACATCAAGACACTACTCGTAACACTCCTAACTCCTAACTCATACCACAAGACCTCAACATTTAAATATAAACTTAACTCAAATTGAACTACATTCTAGCAGGAAGCCGTAATGGACAACAGTATTAAAAGTGACATAACTTTTGCTCTGAAATTCATAAAAATGTAAACTCGGGCTTGCTTGAAAGGTAACGAAATTATCTACAACAACCTAGTTGGTGGAAATCCCGAATTCTGTATGAATATAACTCCAAAAGACCGATGAACACCGTCTATCAGAACTACTCGACAAATCTGGGCAGTAGCCCGAAAATAGCCATAACTTCTAATTGGTTGAACCAAACTTAGTGTTCTTTATCAATATCGAAAGCTAAGACCAAGACCTATAATAACCTAGTTGGGTGAAAACCCTGAATTTGCAATTAACTTGATCATATTTTAAAAGACAACTTGACAGTTCATTCTCGTCAGGATTCTGAACAGCAGGGATGCGAACTATCATAACTTTTGATCCGTATGTCAGAATTTAGTGTTCTTGGCAGCTACTGAAAGCTAAGAACAATACATACATAACTCTAGGAGATGGACATCTCACATTCGGCCTCTAAGAACCTAAAATTGGCCGCGCAACAATCTGGACAGAACCGAACTAATAGCAGTAGCAGATCGATCCAACAATCCTAATCGAATTCGCATCTTCTAATCAAACAACGAAGAACATCATTCATTACCCTTGTAAAACCACAGGAGATCGCTGAATTCCTCCGTGGAGAGCTCCTCTCCTCTTCTTCTCCTCTCTTCCTCCTCTTTTCTCCTTGGCTGGCGGCACCCGAAGGGTTCTTCTCCCCCCCTTCTTCTTGGACAGTAGCAATGGAGGGGGGCGCGCACTGTAGCGCCAGAGGCACTGTAGCAGTGCCAGTGGCACTGTTGCACGGGGGTGCTACAGTACATCTAGGGTTATAGGCTGTCCCTAATGGGCCAAGGCTATGGGCCTTTGGCCCAAGATTTAATCCCCCTTTTACAGAAATTCTTAAATTCCATTTTAAATCCCGATAAAATGGTTTGAAATTCAATTATAATTCGTAGGATTGAATGGGGTATTACATTCTACCCCCCTTAAACAGAATTCTGACCCGAATTCTACTCAAAAGAATACCAACTAAACTTAATAACCATGAACACTTTCCGACGTTAAAAACTCTAGTTAAAGCTCGTGCGTGCGAGTTTCTAAGTCCCAAGTCTCATCACGCTTACACCATTACAGGTTATCTCAACACATAGGACACAAATGTAAGATCATACTCGTTGGCCAACTCTATCGAAAACTGAAGCTTTGGACCTCTCAGGTACTGACTTAGCACTTGACATACCAGATGTTGCGTACCCCACGTATGAACCCGAGATTGTCCTAGCGGTACGCCAACTTTCGAATCCCCACAACTAGCGAAAACAATCCAATGTACATTGGGCTAACCTCTCCTTTCGGTACCAAACCACACAACATGCACATAGCACACAAAACTCTTGTTCCACCTCTCAATCGAACTCTTTACCGTAACAAGGATCACCTCTTTTAACGATGAACACACAACGGAACTTGCTTTGAACAAACTCTATTATAAACAGAGCAACTGAAAGTAAAAGATTCTCATCGCAAACACGCAATGCCAATTCCACAAAAAGGGTCAAATCCAAAATCGAAGATTCATCACGAAAGCCATTCCACTTTCTAATCAGGCAGTTTGCAAATGGACACCACGAAAGCTAAAGGAGAAATCACTCGAATGCCCAAATGAAATACTTCTTTTGGTTTGTCTGAATTGGAAAGAATCAAACATGTCAACACAGCGCCAACTTCAAATTGCAGAAGAGATCAGTCAACAACACAAAGCTCAAGCGAGAATAAAGAAAACGCTTTGCTACCCAAGAAAACATCCTTTTTCTCAGTTTTCTATTTTAGGAATAAAATTTCACTCAAACCTTGGAATTCGAATTCATCGCATACCAAACAAGATCAAACCTCTTAAGTTAACATCCTCAAGTTATGCTCCAACCGAAATACATCGTCCACACCTTTGTGGAGAAGTTCTATTGGTCCCACCGAACACTCTAGATAATTTCTTCTATTAACAAAATTAATTTGATAGAAGGCACCCAAAACACCACAAAATGGATCCCACGTCACCTCCAACTTTCAAGAACAACAACTCAAAATCCTCAGTACACACGCTCATGTACTACATCAGAAGGGTTCTATCAATTATCATTGCACTACTCAAGAAACGTCATTATCTAATTTCTCTACACAAAACTATTGGGCGACCAAAGGTCTTGCATAAAAATGCAAAGCCCAAAATTTAACCTCCAATACCTCTACAACGAACTTCCCTTATAACAGAGAGAGAAATCATCAGATTAAATCTCGAATATGCCCACAATTCTAAAAGACTCACTCATTGACATCATCAGAAATCACCCCCACATTCTCACAATACTTTCCAATTGCATTACTCAGAAAAAATTGATCAAGATTTCCATACCTTCGATAATCTCCAACATTTCCACATGAACTAAAGTTCTGGAATTTCACTATACCATAGGTTCTACTTAGTCGTACCACTATTCAGTTTTTCTTCAACGCCATACATTCCATTGGAATCAAATTTCCTCCAAGAGGCACTGGTCAAAACCAATTCATCTCTTACTACTCCTCCAATAGCTTGGTAGCAAAATCTCACCACTACAAATTCTTAACCACCACCAAACAGATGCAAAATACGCTTTGAACACTTTGCAACACAAAACTGTTGATCCTTTCTCAAAAGAAAGAGGCAAATAAGGACAAGTTTTGTCACACAGGAAAACATTGCTCCTCACAACGAGTATGAAACCAAAAGAATTATTCTGAGAATTGTGATCTTGGAAAACAAAAGTTAAGTTCGCAGTTGAGGGTACACATCCCTCAAAAGGGAAAAGCAAATAACAGCCAATAAGAAAAAAAGACATTGCGATTGAAACTCGACATCTCTTGAGTGGAAAGAGCAGAAAGTTTGAGAACGATTCAAATAACCTCAAGTTACAAAACTTGACTCAAATACTCCTACTGCACTTGTAACACCCCAGCCCGTCATGAGCCTGAAATGCTACTGAACTAACATTAAATAATTCTAACCAAGGCAATTGCTAATAAATTTTGGCAGAACCTCCCTTGTAAAAACAGTTACACGGGGGGAATCCAATAGACAAGTAAATCATAAATAAGTGAACCATCAAATCTAATCCACAATAGATAATCAAATCATGTTAGGTGACTAACAAAACTAGAGAAGTATAAAGTTCCACTACTCATCATTATTACACTTAATCCATTGCATGAAACATAGCGTAATAACCATTGAGCAACTCGCCCAATAATAAGAAACATAGTCTGAAGCCTATTCATCTTTATTTGGTTCATGATGTGTGTGTAACTATCATTCTACTTCCCCCCATGCATGTCGTTCTTGAATCGGGTACCTAAAAACACAATGAAACACAAGGGTGAGTTCAAGAACTCAGCAAGTACCACATAAGAGACGCTACAACATGATTGAAACATCAACCTTCAATTCTACACATTACTCAAAACTTTAACATATGGAGCATGAATGCAGGCATGCAATGCAACCTTTCACTTTTCACTCTTTTGCGCATTACACCTGTAATGCGGGGCAAGCAACCGTCGCTGCGAGCCCATGCCTGTGCTCGCAAGCACAGGGACCAATTGCCCTATACTCCACAAGTATAGGGGACCTCAAGCCCACACTCCGCAAGTGTGGGGATCTTTGCCCTTCGTTACACGTTGGGGATCCCTCCTCAATTGCCCACATTCCACGAATGTGGGGATCTCAATCATGCATCTTTACGTATGCTCCAATTGTACATATAAACCATGACATGGTTGCAAGATGCATGAACATCACTAGTACTGTACATGAAGTACAACCAATCATATCATAAGCTGGCGCCACTTTTAACCATCAGCTCACACTATCTATTGCATGTATCAAAACATTCATCATCTTTAACAAACACATCATATTACCAGTAGCATGTATCAAACACATTATTATCTTCAACAAAACATATCACTCTATCAATCAACCACTGCTAACAATTTCCAATTACTAGCAAACTTTGTCAACCCATCCATAGCTACTCTACTTGTTAGGGTACTTGCCTCAACTGCGTGAGAACGGTGGATGCGAAGTAGGTGCTGCCTCCGGAACCAGTCCCCCACCTAAGAATACATTTTAAAGCTTTCTAAGACAATGGCAATATACCAAATAAACCATAATAGCAAGCACGAGATAGCAAAAGCTTGAAACGTGACCCCGACTCCACTTTCCTACATGCTGAATTGACCCTTCTGTAAACAGTCATATTGTAAAATTCGTAACTTTTAGCACACGGGTCCAAATGAGGTGATCGTGGACTTCATTGAAAGTTTATAAAATTCCCCATCTAAGCCTAGTTGGTGGGACTTCCTGATTCGGCCATTAACTGCCCCTAACATGCCTTCTAACAGAACATCGTTTTCGCGTCAGGTTCTCTGGACAGAACACTAAATCTATCATAACTTTCAGCTCGTTTATCCAAATTTCGTGTTCTTGTGCTTCCCTGAAAGCTACGACAATTATCTACAACTTTCGTTATACTGATATCCTCTAATTCTCTCTTTAACTGATCGTAAAGGTTAGATTACTAAAACCTGTCCAAAAACTGACAGAGTTGCAGAACAGCTGCACCATTAATTTCATAACTTTCGCTACAGAGGTCCAAAAATTATGATCTAGCACTTACTTGAAAGCTATTGACGTCCTCTACAACTTCCTAGGAGATGTCCGAGACTGAATCCGCACTTAACTATAACAAATCGTCCCTCTAACGCGATCTGCCCTGAGGCGACAGAATTGCCGGCAAAGAATAGTTAAGCGCTAAAACATCTAAACGAGGGGAAAACGAGGTTACCCTTGACGAACCGATTGCCGGGCACTGAGGGAACCCACCAGCGAGCTCTCCCCCAAAAGATGATCTCGTTCCCTTCCTCTTCTCCTTCCTCGAACAGCCAAACACATCCAGCGATCACCTTCTCTCCCGAGTCGGCAAGCGAGGAAGACGGACGGGGCTTTGCCGGCAGCAAGGGAGACGCAAGGGGGAGGGAGTACAGCAGCCGGGGAGACCCTGGGCAGGGGAGAGGGAGGGGCGGCTGCCTAAGGGAGAGAGGGGGAGGGGCGCACGGGTGGAGGGGCAGGGGAGGGGGCGGAAAAGGGGTGTTCCCCCCCTGGCCGGCCACACATGGGCCACTATGGGCCAAAGCCCATGCCCAAGTTGGGTTAAAACAGCGGATACCCCCCTCTCTAACTGATGAATTGAACATTTCCCAGTTGGTCCTTCCCGCAAATCCATTTAATTCTCTTCCGAATAATTAATCTCTCCCGACTAATTACTTAACACATTTTCGGGGTATTACAGCACTCTTTCCTTTAACACTGAAATCAATCCTTTGACTAGTAACACTTTGCCACAACGAACAAAATAAGGTCTTTAGTTCAAACCACAAGAACTAATTAAGGACCAAAATACAATCCTTCAACACATCATATTTAGTCGGAACAGTTCAACTACACAAGACACATGGGATCCCAATGATCTTAGCCACCAAACTCGAAACATTTTTATTTACGGGATTTCACGAAAAGCGAGCAGATTATCCTCCTCTTAAAGGAGTTAACATAATTTTCTTTGATTGCAACCTCACGTTGCCAACTCAGACCAAAGAGTCTTTAAGATTAAAACACACGAATCTCTTAAGAAGCAACAGGAAAATCCAATACCTCAATTTATTTAAAATAATTTCAGCTACCAGATGATTCATGAGCTCCAAAATATCACTAAAGCTAAACTTGAAATATTCTCATCTGAATGATATCACCAAACGCGATCAAATTACTACAAGTATTAACATCAATTTCACAACAACAATTAGAAAACACTTCGAAAGACCCACGTGAAAAGAATGGGTTGATTCTTTCTCAAAAGAAGAGGCAAATGAAAACGATTTTCACCAACTAGAAAATCATTTACCACTCGCAATGAACACAGTACCAAGGGGAAAACCAATTAAGCAATGAACTCATAGAACATAAGTGGAGTCCACAGTTGAAAGCATAGACCTCACAAGAAGAGAATATTGAACCTTAACAGATAAGAACAAACAAGCATTCAAGATCAAATCACTTGCATCACTGAAGAACCATTATAACTTTGCAACATATCGCTTTACTCGACAAACTTCGTTTACCACATAAAGCTTGAACCCCCAAAAGATCATGAACACAAAACTTGAAATTTGATCATTTAAGAAATATCATGAAAGGCGATCAAATTTCGTTCTCTATAACAGAATCAACATCACCCCCACATTACTGACCATTTTATTAACCTCAATAACATACATTCTTGGTAACAATCAATTTACCTACTATCACATCAATAAACCTTCTAAAAGAAACATGAAAATCGTGTCATAAACTCTCCAGCATCAAAATAAATTGTAATAACAACTTATTCTAGAAAAGAAAAACCTAGTGCGAAAGCCACAAATCTAAAACAAACCTCTTTTTAACAAGCTCACTCTAGTACAAGACAAACTCATAAAACACACCAGATTAAATCACTTATTAGATTTCGCTCATATACCCTTTCTGACGCTCAACGCCAGTATAGCACACATTAATAGCACTCTAACTTTTAATACTAACAACCAATGATTATCTAATCATGGAAGCATTCATAGTCCTACCTTTGTTCAGAAATTGGAATGAAATATCTTTAAACTTCAGCAATGGAATATTTATAAGGCAAGGTTTTGGAAATCAATACAATCACCCTCATCCATTTCTTCATACATATAACATCACTTTAGCATGGCAAAAACAGGTGGATCTAGCATTTGTACAAATTCTTCAGGTATCCAAATAGAGACAGATTCAAGGTTAATATTTACCAAGGCAAAGATAACTTCACTTTTGAAGACATTAATTAAGAGTCATTGGTTTGCACCAAGATATTAAGCCAACCTGATAACTCCTACCATACCAAATAATTCTCTTAATTAAAACCTCTTAGATAAGTATGACAATACATCACTAACGGTTTTGACATACTCTTTCTCATAAGAGAGGCATAAAACTTCAACTCTCAAATTAACCCAAAATAAATATGCAAGGTCAAAGCACTCACTTAATAAAGAACTTGCAAAAGAAATCTTCCACTACCTGAAATTCCAAACGAACAATTGAGTTACAATTTCCAACAAAGGATAAAATAGAACTTTCGTGAAAAGATTAATCTTGCAAATTAACTACGTTCACAAGTAGCAGAAATATCACACTAGTCAGAAGAACGATATTTATTTCAAAGAACAAATAAAGACCAAATAGAGTTTGCCCACTTCATTATAACCACCATTCAAAAGAAGTTCATCGACTGCAAGGAACTACAACCAGGAAACCAATTACAAGCTTAAGGAAGACAACAACTTTAATAAAGAACTCGTTCTCAACACATAACTATAGAACGGGGGTAAGTACTTCTCTATTCCCCTACCATGAATGGTAGTGTAGCCTGGTGAAACCTAGGACAACAAACATGACTTTAACTTCTCAACGTCCGTTACCGACACGCATGGCCGATATAATCAATTATGAATACCTAGGATCATCTCATGACAATCATAGAATAAATTCTTAGATATAGGATATCGCATCATATCATAGATTAACATCATGAAAGATGGTACAGAAGCAATTCAATACAGTACAGCATAACGAAACACATCACTAGAAATGCGGATGTAAAGGATTTCCCCAAACCCCACCTACTGTGCACAGTGTGTTATTTTAATAATTTAATTACCACGGACCTAAAGCCCGCTCTGATACCAACTGTAACACCCTGGCTATTCGAAAGCCAAAATGTTACCTAAAGAATCTATATACAACCAGATGGCGGAAGAATTTAAACAATATCTTATCTAAAGGCATAAGGTGGTCAACATATAATTGAACAAATACAAGAATATATTCCGAGTCCAACGACAGTTTATGCAAGTATACTGAATCCACTAAAATAGCTTTATCAAATAGGTAATCATGGATCATAAGAAATTATTTAATCAGTCTTAACATAGAGAAAGTTATCAACCACTTCTAACTTTATTTATTACAGTTCATCACTTAATGAATGAAAGACATAATCAAGTCCTATTATTGAAGCAAGTCTAATGGGCCAAGGCTATGGGATTCCAAACAAGGCAAGCATCCTCTTGCATCATATTGATCCTAGTTTTGGTAATTTAGTATTTTAAATTGCAATGATAATTACTATAGCATGCTATTTTTGATATATCAATACTTTGTGAGTTTAGTTAGCTATGTCCTACAACTCTTGCAGGTTATCCTTGATATTACCACACAGCTATGCTTAAGTTAGTTGTCATGTGATGTTATTTATCCTTTATATGGATGCTTAGCCATGCAGGTCAGTAGTTACAGTAGTTTGGTTGATGGGGTTATCTCGTCAATCTTGGAAAACACTGAATATTTTATCTTTATGCCTTTGTCCAGATTTTTGAATCTGGTTTTTGAGTCTAAAATTTGTATATTTAAAGCTGATTTTGATCTGGACAAGTGGCTAGTAGGGTGAGTGCCTTCGTGAATAAAAATCAGGTTTAGTGGAAAGACTTGTCTGGATCGTTAAGGACCAAACTTTGGGTTGTCAATCCAAGTACCATACGTACTTCTACACACGGGGTGGGAGCCGCTTAGTCAAGTAAGGGGAGGGTCGTATTGAGCTGGAACATAGGTGGTGTGAGGACATACTGTGTTTGATCAGATGTTCCATAGGAATCCAGTGTAATACTATAATGTGCAAGGGAGCACTATTTCTTAGGTTGGGGAGGGGTTTCCCCACATACAAACTATCTTACACTGGCATCTCCAATACAACTTGAGAGCCCTCTTAGCATTTGCTATGCAAATTATACTAAGTGGGACTTACTCTCATAGGCTGTCCAACTCAATAGGATTTTCTTGCTGAAAAATACCGAGTCTTGATTTCCCCGGTTGACATACCTAAGGAAGTGTGTTATATCCAGAGGCTTACGGGCTGATCGAGTCGTGTCGGTTATGGATGACACTTGGTTTGAATGACATCATCGATATACTCATAATTAAAATTAACATGGGCAACAACTTGTTATCGACATGACAGGTATGTCATGCAGTTTAGTTTATCAAAGTGGGCTGCCCCTTTGGTATTGTTTGATTTATGTTTACATCAATGTCATTTAAAATTCTTTTGTCGAAATTTTATTAAACAAATGGCATTTACAAATTAGTATGTGTTGGCTGAAAATTGGTGCTTTTATGCAAAACTTAAGCTATTAAAGCCTCTCCTTTGGTCAACCTTTAGCATGTATAATTCCCTCTCATTTCGATAGTCTCTATCATACAAGTTCTTTTATTAGTTTGTGGAAGACTTGTGTAACACTCCAGCCCAACATAGAGCCTAGGATGCTACCAACTACTCCATTGGCTCAACTAATTTCAACATCTTAATAAACATTCAACCAAGCATTCATTCATGAAGGACATAAAACTGATAACCAACACTATCACAGTTTGTAATTACTCAACAAGAGCGTAACATCTATCACTTGAGTATTAAACAATTTATGAAGCCTCTTCTTTAACAACTAATCCAAGCAGTCCAACATTACTATGCTCAAGCAGCTAATGATCAAATAGTTACCTCTAGAACATTATTGACCAACCAAACAATAAAGATGATAGAATAATCCAATCAAACCTTCTAATCCATCAAATGAAATTAAATGAACTTGGATGACGAAGAATTAAGAACATAAATGGATCATCCACGATCACAGTCAAAATCATCTACCACAAAGGATGGTCACAAAATTGAATCTAAAGAAATCATTAAGACCATGAATTGTAGATAATTGAACTAGTTTAATCATTGTGGTTTGTGTATACGTAAAGTCCACCATGTCTACCCCTCCCCATGCATGCCGCTACCTCGAGAGGTACCTAGAAAGCACAACACAGCAAGAGTGAGTCCACGACTCAGCAAAGTGCAATAGTAATAAATATCATAACATCATAAGCAGCCAATGGGGCTAATCGATCCCATCGTGAACAACAACAATATATATCACAAATCCATATTTTATGCAAAAATGCAATGAACATGTCATGGATGCTCTTTCTTTATCTTTTTTGCAATTACCGGTAATACAGAGTAGTGTATTCGTCGATACATACTCAAAGTCTGTGCCCTTTAGGCATAGGGATCCAATGCCCACACTCCACGAGTGTGGGGACCCAAGCCTGTCCAATGCATGAAGGGGATCTATGCCCGTCCAATGCATGACGGGGACCTTAAAGGAACAATCCTTGGCTACCATGTAGACCAAGATACATAAATGTATGTCATGATACAAAATTGAAATCACAATATCAACTCATCATGAAAAAGTAATGCTCATCAACATTATCAAACATAAAGCTTCATCATTAAACTATGGCATTCATCAATTATGAAATAAAGCAACTCATTATTACTATCTGCACTTGCCTCAACGGTGAGACAGAAGACAAAAGGTGGAACGCTCTAGCACCGGGGTTCACCACCACCTAGTAACCAAGAATGATACTAGGAATCAAACAAACATGCTTAACAAGATATTACTCGCAGCGCTCTACATCGTCTTCCCATAACCCAAGTTTAAACAATTTACCTACTCAAGCTAGTCATCATGCTAACAGAAATCTATTCTGGACAGCAGTACGAAAAACATCATATGTTTTGTTCTCAAACTCAAAATGACGTGATCTCAGATCCTATGGAAAGGTAATGAAAACCTCTACAATAGTCTAGTTGGATGAATCCTCCAATTTGGCCAAAAACTTAGGATAACATTCAGATAAAAGTCTAATATATAAATTGTCTAGTAGAATTAAACAAAGCAGTAAGGAAATAATCATAACTCTTGACTGGATTAACCAAAATCTAAGATTTTTTTATCATTCTGGGAAGCTAAGATCATAACCTTCAAAGGTCTAGTTGGCATAAAACTCAGATTTTGCCTTTAACAAAAAGTAGCACACAAATCAAAACTACTGTCGGAACCCGACTTACAATCTGGACAGTCAAACTGAAACATACATAACTTTTGTTTTGCAAATCCAAAAAGGGTGTTCTTTCAATCCTGAAAGCTAATGGAATTATCTACAGAATTCATTTTTGGCAACATTTCTGAATCAGCTCCTAACATAAATATATTCTAAGAAACAAACTGACAGTTAATTCTCGTTAGACTTTCTGGTCAACAAACAAGAATTCTTCATAACTTTTAAACCGTAACTCAGAATTGAGTGATCTTTGAGTCTACCGAAAGCTGAGAACGAAACCCACAATTCTCTAGCAAATGAAATACTCCAATTTGGAATCTAAATACATGAAAACTGATGAGCAAACAGAGGATGATTTCTGAATCTATTGACACCAGCTCAAAGTTCCTCTAATCAATGGCAGTTATGAATCTAACTTGAACCAAACAGCGGGGAGTCGATTGTTACCCTTTAAGAAGCGTGTCCCCGCTAAATTCCCCGCGAGGCATTCCTCTCCTCTTCTTCTCCTCTCTTCCTTCCCCTCCTTCTTCCCAATGGCCGGCAGCAGCAGCAGTAGCAGGAAGGATGGCGCCTGGGAGAGGAGGAGCAGTCGGGGGGGGGGGGTGGATTTTACTGTAGCACCACGGTGGCTATTGTAGCATGGGTTGGCACTGTAGCATATTTAGGGTTTCCCCCCTTTTGGGCCTTTGGTGCTGTGGGCCAAGAGCCCATGGCCCAGGTTTTGAAGAAATTTCCGAAAAACCCCTTTAACTATTTTTGTTTTCTCTCTAACACGTTTTGAAGTATTACAACTTGCAACTACCTTTTGTACTCAATCGGACTGTCCACTTGTTTCAGGTGAGAACGTCGCTCGAATCGGTTTACTATCGCACTAGTTTTGGGCAATAGCGGCAGATGCAATGGCTTTAACTCCAGTTGGTTGCTTGTGGGTATGGGCATGCCATTCTGGGTATTTACCTTTATTTCCACATTTGATTCCACTATAATTTATTGTCTTATGTTTAATTTTGGCCAGTCGGCCCTCTTATACAAAATTTGGCCATATGGTCCTAATTGTTGAGATTGAAATAATAATACTTCTAATATTTTTGCATGTTTGACTATGGATGTGATCCATGTTGTGTTGAATATGTGCATGTTAGTCACTGATCCTTGGGAGCTAACATGAGACGCATATCCGGGGCTTGAAATTGTTTTCATTTCCGGTTAAGGATTGTACCTTCTGTGCAATCACTTGACTTAAAACGGATTCAATTTTGGGGTTCCCACACACACACACAAATATATATGGGAACATATCTAGTGCTAATGGCTAATTGGGTGCTAAGGTGCTAATGCCAACCAGGAGCATCGGATCGGATAAAACACAAGTGAGTGCGTTGCGATCGGTAATAAAAGTTTCGGTATTGTCCAATCTTGTAACATCCCAAAATATGGCCATATTTTCAAATGTGTGAAAATGTGAACTTTTAAAAGTTTTGATGTATTCCGTTGTCATTTAATTTTTTGGATTTTCATTCAAGGTGTTTATCTAATTATAAAACTTAACCATCAAAATTTTGATATACAAACCCAATTGATAATTAAAACAAATTGAAATGAAAGATGATAATTAAAAATCCAAACTTAACATATTTTTATTGTTAATAAAATGGGTAAATTAATTAAAGCATGTTTTGCAATTTTCCTCACATAAAATAATGAAAGTACAAGCAAAAAGAAACTCAAAAGATTTTTTAGAGAAAATATATAGAACAAAAGACCCTAGGAAAATTTCTCAATAATCTACACTGTGTCATAAGCCTCTCCCAAAATTTTCATAATTTTTGGAGCTCAGCATCTATATTTAAAAATCCTAAAACACCCTCATCCATTTTCTGAAATATGAAATCCTAACCTAACCTTTTTCCTCCCACTAACTGGTGACCCCATCCGTTAGGGTTCTTCTCCCACGTGGCATAGCGCTCTGTGCTAGCTCGCCCGAGCGCCATTGCCACGCCACTAGAGCTCGCCCTGGTTTTGTACCATGCCCCCGGTTTCATTGCATAGGCCGCATCGCCTGCGCCAGTTACCCGCCCCCGTCGCTCAACCATCACCCTTGCCCATGCCTGTGCGTCACGCACCCAAGCATAACACCACTGTGAGTCACTCGAGTTTCCTCACGATCTCTCCACCCCCATCGTCTATAAGTAGCCACCCCGAGCTTCTCTTCACCTCCCCTACCATTCCCTACACTTCATTCTTCTTCCATCGATCAGTAGTGCAAAGGAGGCGTGAGCTCCCTTTTTGGCCGACAAGCCGCCATTTCACCGCCGGTGCTCCGGTGAACTCCCGGACTAGCCACTCATGTCAACACGTGTTCCAAGACCCAAGGAGCTCCCCTTACTGATTCTCTCTTTGGTCCACAGGAACTGCCAAATTGTCGTTCTTCCCCACCTTTGGCTGAAACCTCCCCTTTTCTTCCCCAACTCCGACACATTGAGTCATTCTTCAATTCCTCACTCTACCACCACCTCCTGGCCCTTTTCGTGCTTCTCTGACCTTTCTTTGCCCTTCTTCTTACTCAGGTCACCAGCTCCACGGGAGGACCGTTGCCACCACCTCGGATTACTACCGTCGGCCACCCACAGTCCATCTCTGTCCTCCCTCATCGTTCCAGATAGTTTCCCATGACCTTTAGTTACTCGGGCACTCACTAGTTAGCTCGGGGTGCCACCGGGTTTGTAATTGGCATAGTAGCCGAACGCCGCCACCGCTCCTCGCCGTCGCACCACCACCGCAGGCCACCGCAAACCTTGTCGCTTGCACCAGCAGGTGCAAGCGCAAGCGTGCGGGGTGCCATTTTGGGCATTCCGGGCCGTCGCCATGGACTGGCTCACCGGCGGAAAGCATGGGCCGCAAGCGCCCTAGCGTGCTTTGTTCTGTCTGAAGCAGACATGAACTGTAGTAGGGTAATCAATACTCAAATCCTAGTCGGTTAGGGTTTAATAAACGTGAGCAATAATTAGGGTGGTAATAATGATTCTCTATTACACTGTCATGTGGGCCCGCGAACATAAATCAAGGGGTAATTAAATCCTAAGAACGCCTGTGAGTCAATGATGTGTGGGCTCAAAAGCATTAATTGCACAGTAAAACCTCTCCATGGACCGAGGCACTGTGCTTGTAGACCATCGGTCCATGCACTGTTCACATACACCAAGTCACTCACAGTGGGTCCTACATGTCAGTAGCCTTTTTCTTTAGGAATTTAAAGTAAAAATAAAATAAAAACACTGCACATGTTGTCACAACCCAGCCATGGGTCTCCCGAGATGACCTCCTAGAACTCCCGAAAAGTCCACCAGGACCTCCCAGGAGGTCCAGCAGGACCACTCAAGAGGATCTCCAGGACCACCCAGGAGGTCCAATAGTACCACCAGGAGGTCCTGAGACCTGACTCGAGGAGGTCTTGAGACCCCAGGACCTCCCCAAGTGCCACGACTAGACTAGGGGAAGGTCGTGGGACTTGGAAAAGTCCTACATCTCCTATGCCCGAACTAGTCTCAAGGATCAACAGCTAATTCACACAGCAAAACAAGTGATAAACATACATCAACGAGAACTTTGTTAACAACAAAAATGTTGATTACAAAACTGGCTTACAAACCGACAAAAGGGCAACTTTACACAACGAAAACAAAAGATAAGTCCATCCAATACATCACAGGCAATTGGCTGGAGGGCGTAGCCTAGTCGTCGTCCAGGACCTCTCGGTCCACATCGAAGACCTCTTCACCTGCTCAAAAGATTATTTCAAGCAAGAGTAAGCACAACAACCGTGCTCGCAAGCCACACCCATCAAATAACAGAATAACATGCATAACTGGATATCACAAGGGTGAGCTTATAAGGTTAGTTTGCATAAAGCCAGGTTTCTTTCAACATACAAGTAATAAGTTGCAAAGCAGGTTAAACCATACATAAAATTCATTTTCTAAACACACTTTTGATTGACAACAAGATTAAGGATGTAGGATAACCTCCTAATACTAGGCTAACCGCCAGGGCTCCCTGCCCAGAACACACTAGATAGAAATCCAGACACAGTTTTCAAAACCATTTGAAAACCCAAAACAAAGTCTAACTTAGAGAGGCCTTGCCAGCATGTCCGTGACCGCGGACACGGCTATTCGAATAGATTTTCACTATGTAGAGGTTTACAGCTTTACCCACAAGAGAGAACCAATTTTCACTATGCACTTACACACTTTCGAAGGTGTGCGACTAAAAAGTTATCACAAGGCCTTTACAATGCTCCTTCTCACCAAAGTCCCCCTTGCTAAGGTTTCACCCCCCTTTGGGCTACCCACCCGCAGGGTTCAGGCCCTCTCTTGTGCCAGGTGGGAATGTAAGAAAGTAGGTCATGAAGGACCACCCACACATCCAAAAGGATAACCATGGTGAGACATTGCAAATTATTTAGCCAGATCCTGCCCATTTAAGACTTGTGGTTGCACGAAGGTCCAAGGAGGTCTTAACTGCTAGGGCGGAATCAAGGGGAGGTCTTGACGGTCAAGATCTCATAAGGGGAGGTCCTAACGATCAAGATCTCACAAAGGGAGGTCTTGACGGTCAAGATCTCACAAAGGGAGGGGTTTGAAACACAAACCTGAGCTTAAAACAACTCAAGGGTGGTCGTGACTTACAAGGGAGGGTCAGGACCACGGGGAGGTTTGGACAAGGAAGAGGTCCACACAAGGAGATCTAGACCTGAGGAGGTCTACACAAAAGAGAACGAGGCAAGCATAGGAGGGGAGAGGACACCAGAGCTCCAAAACTCCCACAACCCGACAAAACCAATAGAGAATCTAGTGGAAGCTGGAGTTAGTCACTTGAAAATCATTCCAAAATATCAGTTTAAGCTTTGAGACTTCGAGGAAACCAAATGGTTTGCTTTATTTTGAAATTTCCAAAAAGCTCCAAAAACCAGGGTGTTACAAACCTACCCCCCCTTAAGGGAATCTCGATCCTGAGATTCAAACTTGGCTAGCAAAGAGGTGAGGATACTCAGCCTTGAGGTCTTTTTCACGTTC
Source organism: Ampelocalamus luodianensis (assembly GCA_036346255.1). Taxonomy (NCBI): domain Eukaryota; kingdom Viridiplantae; phylum Streptophyta; class Magnoliopsida; order Poales; family Poaceae; genus Ampelocalamus; species Ampelocalamus luodianensis. The sequence continues at coordinate 59,294,922 of CM070618.1, read as the reverse complement.
CCAGGTGGCTTTATCTTCGGAGTGATGGCTCTACTACACCTTGCAAGATCTGATGAATTTACTTCGAGTGACACGCTCTGAGACGTCCAAAATCTTGACTAGCTGCTCCACATAAGTGAGGTCCTCTTGAAGATCAACACTCTCTAGGGAGGTCTGCTCCTCTGGAACTCGGAGGCACTTCTTCAACTGAGGTACATAAAAGACATCATGTACCGCTGACAAGGTTGCTGGCAGCTCTAACTGATAAGCAACTTCACCTTTCCTTTCCAAGACCTTAAACGGTCCGACAAATCTTGGTGCAAGTTTACCCTTGGTCTGAAATCTTTTTACTCCTCTAAGGGGGGTTCCCCTGAGATACACATGGTCTCCCTCTTCAAATGACAACTCTCTTCTTCGATTGTTAGCGTAGCTCTTTTGTCAGGACTGAGCCTCTTTTAAACGTTCTCTTATGAGCTTCACTCTGCTTTCAGCTTCTTAAATCAACTCGGGTAAGAACTGACGCTAACAAAATTGGTCCCAAAGGAGAGGAGTACGACACTGCCTTCCATACAAAGCTTCAAAGGGGGACATCTTCAAGCTGGCTTGATAGTTGTTGTTATAGGAGAACTCAGCATAAGGGAGGTTTTTGTCCGAACTCTTTCCATGGTCCAGCGCACAGGTTCGAAGCATATCTTCAAGAACTTGATTTACACACTCTGTTTGTCCATCAGTTTGAGGATGATAGGCTGTGCTGAAATTGAGGCTTGTTCCTAAAGCTTCATGTAGACTTTCCCAAAATCTGGAGTTGAACTGAGAACCTCTATCGGACACAATGCTCTTAGGCACTCCATGTAAGCAAACAATTCGAGCCATGTACAACTCTGCCAATTTGTTTCCTGCATAGGTGGTCTTGACAGGGATAAAATGTGCCACTTTGGTCAAACGATCAATCACCACCCAGATGGAATCATAGCCTGATTGGGTCCTAGGCAATACAGTGATAAAATCCATGCGTACTTGCTCCCACTTCCACTCCATAATGGGTAAGGGTTGAAGTAGACTTGCTGGTCTCTGATGTTTAGCTTTGACCCTTTGGCACACGTCACAACGTGCTACAAACTCGGCTATTTCTTTCTTCATGTTGACCCACCAATACTTTCTTTTGAGGTCTTGGTACATCTTGGTACTCTCTAGATGAATGGAATAAGGAGATCCATGAGCTTCCTTAAGGATGAGCTGCTTGAGTTCTTGACGATCCGGCACACAAAGGCGGTTGTCAAACCAAAGAACTCCCTTTTCATCTTCCGAAAAACCAAGGGCCTTTCCACCCTCCAAGTTGGCTTTGATCTCTTGGAGGTCTTTATCTTCAGCTTGGTTCTCCCGAATTTGTTTCTGGATAGTAGGTTCAACTTTTCTGGACTGACATGGTACTGCAATAGCTCTTTCGGCTCAGTGCATCAGCTACTACATTGGCCTTGCTAGGATGGTAATGGATACCAAGATCATAATTTTTTATGAGCTCCAACCATCTTCTTTGCCTGAGATTAAGGTCGGATTGAGTGAAAATGTACTTCAAGCTTTTGTGGTCTATAAAGATCTCACAGCGATTACCAATGAGGTAATGGTGCCAGATCTTCAAGGCATGCACTATGGCTGCCAATTCTAAGTCATGTGTGGGATAGTTGGCTTCATGAGGCTTCAGTTGTTGGGAAGCATAAGCTACCACTTTTCCTTCTTGCATCAAAACATAACCAAGGCCCTGCCGAGATGCATCACAAAAGACCTTAAAGTCCTTTTGGATATCTGGCAAAACAAGCACTGGGGCAGAGGTCATACGCTTTTTTAGTTCTTGAAAACTGTGCTCACAAGATGGTGTCCACACATACTTGTTTTCCTTTTTAAGTAACTGAGTGAGAGGTCTTGCTAGTCTTGAAAAGCCTTCAATGAACCTACGGTAATACCCTGCCATGCCAAGAAAACTTATGACCTGAGGTACTGACTTGGGGTGCTTCCAATCTAGCACATCTTGGACCTTGCTAGGGTTGACTGCTACACCTGCCACTGACATAACATGCCCCGAAAAGGTGACCTCTTTCAACCAAAAGTCACATTTATTGAATTTGGCATAGAGTTGGTGGTCTCTGAGCTTGTCTAGGACCACCCGAAGGTGCTCTTCATGCTCTGCCTCATTCTTGGAGTACACTAGAATGTCGTCAATGAAGACAATGACAAACTTATCCAAGTACTCCATGAACACTTTATTCATCAAGTTCATAAAGTAAGCAGGAGTATTGCTTAACCCAAAAGACATAACAGTGAACTCATAAAATCCATAACGAGTTGAGAAGGCTGTCTTTGGGATGTCTTCTTGTCGGATTTTCAATTGGTGATAACCCGATCTCAAATCAATCTTGGAGAACACTGCAGCTCCCATTAGCTGGTCAAACAGGTCATCAATCCTAGGCAAAGGATATTTGTTCTTGATTGTGACATCATTGAGTGCTCTGTAATCTACACGCATACGCTGAGTGCCCTCTTACTTTGCCACAAAGATCACCGGAGCTCCCCAAGGTGAAGAGCTCAGCCAAACAAAACCTTTGCTTTGCATTTCTTCAATTTGCTGCTTTAGCTCAACAAGATCATTGACATGCAATCTGTAAGGTCTCTTGGAGATTGTTGCCATCCCTGGGACTAAGTTGATGACAAACTCTAGTTCTCTGTCCGGAGGCATTCCAGGTAGCTTACCTAGGAACACATCTGGGTACTCCCTTACCACAGGGAGGTCTTCAAGATTCACTTTCTTCAAACAGGCCAGGCTAGGACCTCCTTTGAGAGAGATCCTAGGGCAGAACTTAATCTAGGTTCCCTACTCATTGGTGAGCACAATGGACTTCTTGGCACAGTTTATCCGACCTTGGTGCTTGGCTAACCAATCCATTCCAAGAATTACGTCTAGCCCTTGGGAGTGCAAGACCACTAGGTCTGCAGAAAAGGGTACTCCCAAGATCTCCAAGGTAAGATTTGGGCACAAGGAGCTAATCTTTATCTTTGAGCCCGGAGAGTGGATCAGCATAGGGTTTACTAAAGAAGATATAGCTAACCCATTTTTACCCACAAACTTAGTCGAAACAAATGAATAAGAAGCTCCTGCATCAAAAAGGACTGTTGTAGGTACTGAATTGACAAAGAACGTACCAAGGACCACATCTGATACGGTTTGAGCCTCTTTAGCTGTGACGTGGTTCACACATCCTCTAATATTCTGGACCGAATGCTTCACCATAACATTGTTGCCAGAATGAGGAGGTCCTTGACCAACTCGGGTTAGAGCTGGAGCTAAGGTGGTGGCTAGTAGCTTCTTTGGGTACTTATTGGCATAGGGCCCAATTTCTTTGCAAAAGAAACATGTGACCCCTGTTGCGGAGATCACTGGCGACTTCTTCTGGAAATGACCTCCTGGGGAGGTCATTTGAGGACTGGAGGTGCCAGGACGTCTAGCTAGTACAGGAGGCCTTGAATGGGAGGAGGTCCCAGGTTTCACTTGTTGGAACTGGGAGGTCCTGGGCCTCGAAAAACTCCTAGAACTGAACTGCTGAGATGCCTTCCTCTTCTTGTGGTTCTCCATCTCAAGATGCTTGTCCTCTTGGCGAATTGTCTTGCTCATCAGCTGCTGGAAATCTGAGTAGTCCTGGGCAATCAATTGAACAACCAGGTCGTCATTGAGCCCTTCCAAGAAATGCTCTTGCTTGCACTTATCTGTTGCCACATCTTCTAGTGCATACCTTGCAAACTGATTAAATTTGTGCAAATAATCAGTAACTGAGCGGTTGCCTTGACGCAGGGCACGAAATTCTTTCCTCTTCAAGGTCATCATGCCCGGGGTAATGTGGGCATGACGAAAAGCTTGCAAAAATCGCCCCAAGTGATGGTCTGAGCATCAGTGCGGGACTGGGTGAAGTTGTCCCACCACTCTGAGGCTGGTCCAATGAGCTGGTGAGAGGCAAAGAACACCCTCTCATGGTTAGAACACTGGATCATGTCAAGCTTCCTACTCACTATCCTGAGCCAATCATCAGCTTCCAAAGGCTCAGCACTACTGGAAAAGGTGGGAGGTCTCATCCTCATAAACTCAAGCAATATTAGCCCTTGGAGGAGGTGGAACAAACACCGGGGGTTGAGCTGCTGCTGCTTGGAGGTTTTGAGTGTTGTTGATGGACTGAGCTAACAAATTGATCAGCTGAGCTTGATTCATCATCATCTGATTCCAATTAGGACCTTCAGCTGGAGGTGGAGGTGGTTGTGGAACTGGTGCTTCAGATCATCGCCATCGGCTCGCTCGACCATCGGTGCCGCCATCGCACGTGTTGTCACCATCTGCCAGGACCACCAAGATTAGGAAAGGAGAAAAGAGCTAAGGGGAGAGATCGAAACACCCAAGCCAACAAATCAACCAACTCAAACACGTTCTACTCAAGACTTACAGCCCTCAGGGCTATAAGCAAGGAGGTCGTGGTCACAAGGGGTGGTCTTTACAAAAAAGAACCCAGAGGGTGGTCTTTGCAAAAAGGACCACCACTCATGACCACACCCAGGGAGGCCCTACAAGGAAAAAGAGCCAAAACACCAAGGCTAACGACCTCCTATAGATATTTCAAAGGGAAGGGGATCCAATTACCGTTGTAAAACAGTGAGGGAAAGCGGAGGGTAAGAAACAACTTTGTTCACACAACTAGTTCACATAGCAAAACAAGTGATAAACATACATCAACGAGAACTTTGTTAACAACAAAAGAGTTGATTACAAAGCTGGCTTACAAGCCGACAAAAGGGCAACTTTACACAACGGAAAACAAAAGATAAGTCCATCCAATACACTATAGGCAATTGGCTGGAGGGCGTAGCCCAGTCGTCCAGGACCTCTCAGTCCACAGCGAAGACCTCTTCACCTGCTCAAAAGATTATTTCAAGCAAGAGTAAGCACAACAACCATGCTCGCAAGCCACACCCATCAAATAACAGAATGACATGCATAACTGGATATCACAAGGGTGAGCTTATAAGGTTAGTTTGCATAAAGCCAGGTTTCTTTCAACATACAAGTAATAAGTTGCAAAGAAGGTTAAACCATACATAAAATTCATTTTCTAAACACAGTTTTGATTGATTGATTGATGACAAGATAAACAAATAGAAGAGTTATTATGCATAAAGGCCGGATGTGCCACAAGATACAAAAATAAACAAGAACGATAAATGAAGCAAAGTGCCATAAGATGGCTATAAACAAAGCCAATCGTGTCTCCAACCCATAAGGCATCCGACCGACCGCCAAGTCTAGTCGCCCATGAAACGGCAACACACTCACGTAAGTGAGGCCCTTGGGGCTCACCTTCTTCCTCTCGCAACAAAAACATTAAGCAAAGCACCGAGTACAAAGATTGTCTTTGTACCCGCAAGACCGACGTGTGAACTAGCGCACTATTCATATGCTACATGCAGCTTGTTTAGTGGAGGCCATATGTTTCATTTGCATAAAGCCAATTTTCATTTGCAATAAGGTAATACGGTTTAAAGGCAAGTTTGCAATTCATTTTTAAGATTGAAATAACAAATAAATAAAGATAGATACAAGTAAACACCTAGAAGTGACTATCCCAATAGTCACCATTAACATAGCACTAATCCCCGATTCGCACTCACCCATCAAGTTTTAATTTTAAATGGTTGTAGACTAACTCTTGAAAAGCTTACCCAAGCGTGTCCATAACCTAGGACGAGGCTATTCGAATAGTTTTAACCTCGCAGAGGTGTACCAATGTACCCACACCTCGCATCGCCTTTGCCAAACACACTACCAAGGTATGTCACAGCACACTAAGTCCCACGAGACTTTTTCCAATATTGTGTATTAACTACGAGCCGTCGTATGGATAGAAATCCATACGCTACATGGTAAAGCCGAAAAGACAACTACCCACTCAGATAAAGCTTTTCTGACAACTACCATGCTCCCACCTCCATCCTCCCGCGACCTCCTCGCGACCCTGAGCCAATACACGCCAAAGTACTAGGTCAAGAGAGGTCCCATACCCTCTAGTGTGGTTAGCACGCAAAATGCTTGATAACAATCCACTCACAAGATGTTCGGTCCTTAATTGACCCTGCACCTTTTCACCACACCCAATAGATCACACCAATCTTACCATTGTGCAAGTCTAAATCATTTTTGTTTTCATTTTTAGTTTTGCAATTAAACATAGCAAAGATGCTAAAATATAAAGCTATAGCAAATTTTAGGTGATCAAGGTTACCGACTAAAGTCGATAACCGCCAGCTTCACCGATAGCTAAGCAAGTCTAAGCAGATTGACCCTGATCTACTAAGTGACAAGAGATCATCCAATGATCTCTAATCACAAAGAAATAACCTAGGCTCGTAGTAGAGATCAATATTTTGTCTACAGATATGCAACACGGATTTAACTAATCAATTTAACACAAATTAAGCGATGCATACATACAATTGAAACAAAATATTAGACTTTAAAATACCGATAAACATGATCAAATCGCTTGTTCGTTGTCGTTGCTCAATTTGTTATGAGGGTCGTTCTCGTGGTTGCCGCAAATATCGAATCCTAACGATTGAACAAAACAAATAATAAGAGCGAATAACACCGACCAAACTCAAACATGCAACAACAAACAAACATACTAAAATTCACACAAAGAACCTAAAGCATGATATAACAAAATTTTAGAAACAGAGAACAATTCATTTTAGGTGGTTATGAATTTTCTAAGAATTTTCTAAGCTAACAATTCACATGAAAACACTAGTTAATTACTTAACAAATTTTCATGAGCAAAAACAGTATCTAAAATCTATTCTGATAAATAGTACACTAAAAATGAAAATTTACAAAATTGGATTCATTAGATTTGGACAATTATTGAGAAAGATAGGAATTTTCTAAATTGAAAGTACATAATACACCAATTATTCAATAACAGATTCTTGCTACAAAACATGGTTGAATCTAATTTTAGTAAATATTACATTTAAAATTAAAATTAATGAGACTGGTTTCAAGTGATTTGGAGAAAATTGAATTAGTTATTAATTTTCTAAGTTTAAATGAATTAACAAAGACAACAGTAAAACACATTACGTAAATACTAAAGCATTTAATCCTTTTTCTACCCACGCCCAACTAGCCCTAGACATCGACAATGGCCCAAATAAAGGTGCCGATCAGACAGATCGCCACGAAGGTGACGTCGGCGTGATTCTCGAGAATACGCTTTGACATCTCAAAGCGTACTTCTAACATATTCTCACGATAAATACGCTTCCAAACAGAAAACGTAGCACCGAGCTACACAAATTTAATCGACAAAGATGGACCGACATGGCGTGACTCGTAGAACAAATAACGGGCCGGATTAAAGGTTCTCTAAACGGATTAGCCAATAGGCCCACAAGTCGAGACTCGACTAAACAAGATTAACGCTAAACTAACTCCACCGGCGCTCACCGGCACAAGATCGGGACGGTGATGGCGCGCGCAGTGATCTAGCTAACTGGGAAATCGGGCGAGAGTGGTACCTTCGGGTTCGCAACGATCTCGCGAACTCACCGACGGTGACCCGACTCGAGGATGCCTGGCGTAGTCAAGCGGCGAACTGAGGCGAGAAGAAGACGCGGTGCTCGCGAGAAGACGCGATAAGTTTCTAGAAGACTCTAAGGTGTGCACAAGCCCGCCTTGACACCGTGATCAACAAGCACAAGATAACACCGATGAAGAGGGACCGAGGCGCCGAATTGCTACTACGGCGCGAAACCGAGCTCGAGGAAGAAGGGGTCGCATACCACCGATGCACCAAAGACGAAATGAAGCCATCATTAGATTCAGGCATCGCGCGATCCAAAGGGACCAAGTGTCGGTTAGAAACTCACCAGAGCACTAGCAAGCTCGCGGGCCGCCGCAACCGGAGGCGAGACGACGAAGGTGCCCTCGCGATACATCGGATGCCGAGGGTCCTCGATGGGCAAAATGGAAGTGGCGAAGAGAGTAGATCATGATGGCGTGGTTGCGGAATCAAGGGCGCCGCTAACACGCGGCGCCGCCAGGGTTCTTCTCCGCCAAATCAAGAAATCGCGAGAGAGCTACGTAACGGGAAAACGAGGGATGAGTGGTCGCGTGAGGTAAAGAAGGCCCGCGATGCACCAAAGACGACACGAGGGCATATAGGTGGCGTGGCGCAGGCACGTGGCACCCATGCGCGAACGGCCGCGAGCCCGTGAGGTGCGGAGAAGACGAGGCGGATCTCGACGGTAGGGTCCACCGTCCGCCGACGACGGCGGTGCGAACCGGTGGTTTGACTCGATCAAGATCGCACCGACCGCTGGATCTAAAATGAACTACCGAGATTGATGTATGCATTCTGACATGTGTCGGTTGACAGACAACGTGGACCGCTCGATTTGCATCGGACGGTCACGATTGATTGGACTCGGCGCACGATTAGTTGACGCGACCGAGTCCATTAGCGCGGTCGACTCGAGCCCAAGTGTGGTTCGCCCGAGGAATGTTGTTTTTCGATTCGATTTAAAAGACAGAGAAGGTTTGGGAAATTTTTAGAGATAGCTCCAGGGCTCCAAAAATTTCTGAAATTTTTATGGAAGCTAACTAGAACAGAGGACAACCTTGTGTAATTTTTCCAGAACTTTTATGCACTGCATTGTTCTACAGAAAATTCACAAGCTGCTGCCTAAGGGTTTGACCAGATTTCTAAACTGGTTTGACTTGGGCATTTGAAATAGCAACTAAAATCTAAAATTTGTGAAATAATTCAGGAGGTAGATAGGATGATCAAGATGATAGGAAAAATAATTTCAGAGGATGATCACAAGTTTGAAGGCTAAGAATTTGATGACAACAATTTCCAATCACAAGAATTAATTTAGAAAATTGGAAATTGCTAGGAAAATTTAGAAACTTCCAAATGATTTGAAGAGACAACAAAAGTTTTTATTTCTCCTCAAAATTTTACATTTGAAATACAAACCCTAAGTTAGGATCATATAAATCTCCCCACAGAATCTCACCGAGATCTCGATCATCGGAGAAGAAGGATGGGTAGTCCGCTCTGAGACGATCTTCCCGCTCCCAAGTGGCTTCATCCTCTGAGTGGTTTGACCATCGAACTTTGAGGAACTTGATCACACGGTTCCTCGTTCGCTCGCCTTCTTCGAGGATACGAACGGGCGCCACGATAAGACAGATCTTCTGCACATCGATATTTTCCAATGGTGTTTCTCAACCGAACACGGAGGCACTTCTTCAATCGCGACACATGGAAAACATCATGCACCCTTCAAGTGTAGCCGGCAACTCTAACTTGTATGCAACAGCCCCACTTTCTTGATGACGCGATAAGGCCCGACATACCGAGGAGCACCAACTTGCCCTTGACACCAAACGACGATGTCCTTCAAAGGTGAGACTTTGAGATACACAAAGTCATTGGGCCGAAACTCACCACGACGACGACGATCCGCATAGCTCTTTCGCTCGACTGAGCTACGCGCAAGTGCTCACGAATCAATCGCACTTGGCTTTCGCCTCATTAATCGAATCCGCTAAAGAACCGCTTTTCCCGCCACTGGGCTTCAACGGTGTTCGACGCCCATACAAAGCCTCAAATGGTGCCATACCGAGACTAGCTCGAAGTCGTTGTTATAAGAGAACTCGCAAGTGGTAGGCACTTCTCCCAATTCTTCCCATAGGAAAGAACACAAGCACGGAGCATATCTTCAAGCACTGATTGACGCGCCCGCTTGACCATCGGCCCGAGGATGATAGGCCGGGCGAAAGAAAGACGAGTTCACATGGCCTCTGCAGACTATGCCAAACCGAGAGGTGAACAGAGAACCACGATTCGACACAATCGGTTTGGGTACACCATGCAAGCTCACAATGCTTGATACATATAGCTCTGCCAGAGGTTCCACATTGAGAGACTACTGACCGAAGAAAATGCGCCACTTTAGTTAGCGATCAATGACAACCCAAATGGCATCTATTTCCAAAGATGACGGGCACCAGTTGATGAAATCCATGCCTGCTGAATCCCACTTCCACTCTAGTATAGGCAAAGGTCAAGAAGACTCGCTGACGCCGATGCTCGCCTTGACACGACAACATATGTCACATCCGCAACGAACCCGCAATCTCGCTTCATGCGAGTCCACCGTAACCTCTCGACGCAGATCTTGGTACATTTTGGTGGCCCCGGATGGATGGACAAAGGAGAATCATGGGCCTCTGAAGAATCAAATCCCGCAACTCGGGACCTTTGGGACCACAAGACGCCGCCCAAACCATACAACACCATGCTCATCTTCAGAAACATTTGGCGATCCATTCTTGATGTTCGCTGATTTTACCCACACCAACATCTCGATTGTTGTGCCGCCTTGATTTGATCCACCAAGGTTGGTTGCACAACCAAGGCAAAGAAGGGAACCATACTCAACCAAACCCTGTTGAGACGCTAAAACTCGCAAGAAGTGCAAAGTTGTCGCTCTGGATCATCAAAGTATTGCAATACACTTTTCGCTAAGTGCATCAAAGAACCACATTGGCTTTGCAGATGATATCAATACCCATGTCATAATCTTTGATCAATTCCAACCATCTCTCTCGCTCGAGGTTCAGATCCGCCGAGTGAACAAGTATTTCAAACTCTTGTGATCGGAATACACCTCACAATGGTTTCCGATCAAATAATGCCGCCAAATCTTGAGTGCATGAACCACAAAGAAGAAGCTCCAAATCATGGGTGGATAGTTGAGCTCATGAGGTCTCAATCTACTAGATGCATAGGCAACCGCCTTGCCTTCCCCGCATAAGAACACATCCAAGTCCTCGACGGAGGCATCGCAATAAATATCAAGCTCTTGTGGATATCAGAAGAGTGAGAATCAATCAAGTCAATCGCCGCTGAGCTCCCAAAGCTCTCATCACAAGCAGAGGCCCACACAAACTTCTTGTCCTTCTTGAGCAATTCAACATTGGCTTTGCGATCTTGGAGAAGTTCTCGATAAAGCGCGTAGTAGCCCGCTAAACCAAGAAAACTCCGCACATCGCTGATCGACTTGGGCCGACCCTAAGATAGAACATCACCGACCTTGCTGGGATCCACAACTATGCCTCCACTGAAAGAACATGGCCCAAAATGCCACTTCCTTCAACCGTAACTCACATTTGTCGAACTTCATGATACACTGGTGCTCCCGCAATTTGCCCAAAACAATCTTCGATGCTCAAGATGCTCGCTTGGCCTTGGAATAGATAAGAATATCATCAATAAAGACCACCACAAATTTATCCAAATACTCCATGAATACCGAATTCATAAGGTTCATGAACAAGGTCGAGCATTGGTTAAACCGAAGACATGACGGTGTACTCGCATGCACTATAACGAGTAGTGAAAGCCGCCTTCGAATATCCTCCGATCCGATCCCGACTGATGATATCCCATTCTCAAATCAATTTTGGAGAACACTGGCTCCAGCCAACCGATCAAATAGATCATCAATGCGGGCAAAGGATATTTGTTCTTCACCGCCACCTCATTGAGAGGACGGTAATCAACACACATGCGCAAAGTCTTGTCCTTCTTCTTCACAAAGATCACCGACAACCCCAAGGAGATGAACTGGGACGGATGAAACCCTTTGCTTGGAGCTCACCAAGTCGCTTCTTCAATTCTTCTAGCTCATTGGGAGGCATCCGACACGGCGCCTTCGAGATAGGGCGACGACAAAGAACTCAATGACAAACTCAAGGTCTCGAACCGAGGCATCCCGGCAAGTCTTCGTGAAAGACATCCTCAAAGTCGATACTATGGGAACATCCCGATTTGCAAGGTCGCTTCGCTTCTAATGCACATAGATGTGGCCCCGGCGCGCGAAAATCCGACCGTCACTCAAGGGTCGTGAGATAGACAATCTTTCCGCACAATCGATTTGCCCAAGTGTTGGGACAACCAATCCATGCCAAGAATCACATCCGCACTCACGAATCGAAAGCGTAATAAGGTTTGTCAAAACCCCACTCCTTTGACTATGATAGGAACATCACGACATCAGAGAATGCCTCATTTCCGACCGAGAGCTGATGAGCAAAGGAATTCCCAAAGGAACACAAAGAAGACCACTAGCAGCAGAAATGATCTTGAAATAAAAGAATGCGATGCTCCGTAATCAAATAATACCGCAGCAGGACGAATTAACAAGAAGTGTACCCATCACGACATCCGCGCCCCGAGCCTCCTCACCGAAGGTGGTTGACTCGACCACGCCGCACTCGGGCTTCGGATCATCTTCCGTCGTGGATGACCACCGCCCGCGCCCTCCATTAGGACGAGGGGCGATCGCAACACTCGAGGGCAAGCGTTGGCGAGTGGCCCTTGTTGTGGCGGCAAAACAAGTAACCTCGCCGCCGGATTGCGAGGCCGCTCTGCTGCCGATCGCAGCGCACGTGGTCGAAACACGCCCGCGGTGGACGAGGAGCTGGTGCAGATGGCCTCGGCGCGGTGGAGCAAAAGAGCGGCCATCGTGCCGCCTCACCGAGGACGAGTGAGGCCGGTGTGAGTAGACCGATGCGCTCCCATTTGCGCTATGGACTCACCAACGCTTTGCCTTGTGCTCAAGAACAATGGTCTTATCAACCAAGGCCCGAAGTCGAGAAGTCCATAACAGATAGCTTGTCCCGCAGCTCCTCGACAAGCCATCCATAAACTTCTCCGCTTAGCCTCATCCGAGGCCACCTCCCCGGAGCATAACGAGCCAAATGATTGAACTCGCATGTACTCCGTCACGCATTTGCGCTCTTGCTTGAGCGCGAGGAACTCCTTCTTCTTCGCCTTCATCGTGCCATCGTGATGTGGGCCCGACTAAAAGTCGATCTCAACTCCTCCCACGCGACCACATGGCCCGCGCGGCCGCATGGCGAGATAGTTCTCCCACCATGAGAGGCCGCGCCTCAAGCCGTGGGACGCGAAGAGTGCCTTATCCTCGCGCCGCATCGAGCTATGTTGAGCTTTCGCCAACCATGCGCAGCCAATCATCCGCATCGAGAGGATCCTCGAGCGGAGAAAGTCGGCGTCGCAGACGGAGGAACTCGCAAGTCCCCGCGAGTCGGTGGCCGCCACCATCGGCAGGAGTGGAGGTATTCCTAGCAATAACCTCCAAGATGCGCCACCGTCCATGCGTTTTGCTCGATCCGAGCGAGCACCTCACCATGGTCTGAGGAGGGGAAGCTCCTCATCATGACCATCTGCTGATCGCCACGTGTTCTCCCGCCATCCTGCTTCACTAAGACAAGTTAACAACAAATGAAAACACAAAGTCGACAACCCACCGCAAATAACTTACTAACAAAGACAAAATAAACACAAGACTTGTAAGTTACAAAACCAATTGACAAAAATCGACACTTAGCAAACTCATACATATCTTACCCTTACACCCCCACAACTTTTAATTAGACTAATTTCTATGGTTCTCCCAAAGACTCGATTCTACCTAGTAGTAACTATCTTTTGAAAGGAAAGAGAGAAACCAAGTTTTAAACTCAAATTAGAGTATGATGAGGTTAGAAGGCTAAGATAGGTAAGGAGTAAAATCTGAGAATCTGTCTAGGTTTTCATAAACCCTTTTTATATTTTGAAATTAAGCTTTTCAAAATATCCTAAAGACGACTAAGCTTGGGTTACTACGGTCGAATGGCTCGATACCAACTTTGTGAGGACCCAATTTATTTGGCTTGTAATGCTTAACCAACCACCGGTCCTAACATCACAAATCAAATAATCGATCTCTAGATATGTATACTTCCTGCAAAGCAAGATACACACCTCTGCACAAAATTAGACATCAACACCATTCCAAACATAGAGTCCAAACACTACACTACCAAACGGAAGATAAACAAATAGTAGAGTTATTACGCATAAAGGCCGATGTGCCACGAAATACACAAATAAACAAGAACGACAATGAAGCAAAGTGCCATAAGATGGCTATAAACAAAGCCAATCGTGCCTCCAACCCACAAGGCATCCGACCGACCGCCAAGTCTAGTCGCCCACGAACGGCAACACACTCACGTAGTGAGGCCCTTGGGGCTCACCTTCTTCCTCTCGCAACAAAAACATAAGCAAAGCACCGAGTACAAAGATTGTCTTTGTACCCGCAAGACCGACGTGTGAACTAGCGCACTGCTCATAAGCTACATGCAGCTTATTTGGTGGAGGCCATATGTTTCATTTGCATAAAGCCAATTTTCATTTGCAATAATATAATACGGTTTTGAAGGCAAGTTTGCAATTCATTTTTAATGTTGAAATACAAGAAAGGTAATACTAACAAAAGAGAAAGATAAACAACCTAGAGGTGACTACCCCAATAGTCACCACAACAATAGCACTAATCCCCCATTCGCACTCACCCATCAAGTTTTAATTTACATGTTGTAGTCTAACTCTTGGAAGACCTTACCAAGCGTGTCCATAACCTAGGACGAGGCTATTCGAATAGTTTTAAACCCTACAGAGGTGTACCAATGTACCCACACTCGCATCGCCTTTAAGCCAAGCACACTACCAAGGTATGCCAGACACAGCCTAAGTCCTACGAGACTTTTTCCAATATTGTGTATTAACTACGAGCCGCTCGATGGATAGAAATCCATACGCTACATGGTAAAGCCAAAAGACAACTACCCACTCAGATAAAGCTTTCTGACAACTACCATGCTCCCACCTCCATCCTCCCGCGACCTCCCGCGATCCGAGCCAATACACGCCAAAGTACTAGGTCAAGAGAGGTCCCATATACTCTAGTGTGGTTAGCACGCAAAATGCTTGGTCAATGTAACAAGATGTTCGGTCCTTGTTGACTGCACCATTCCAGCCACACCCAATAGATCACACCAATATACCACAGCCCAAGTCTAAATCATTTTTGTTTTCATTTTTAGTTTTGCAATTAAACATAAAGAAAATGCTAAAACATAAAGTTATAGTAGATTTTAGGTGATCGTGGTTACCGACTAGAGTCGATAACCGCCAGCCTCACCGATAGCTAAGCAAGTCTAAGCAAGTTGACCCGGATCTACTAAGTGACAAGAGATCATCCAACATCTCTAATCACAAAGAAATAACCTAGGCTCGTAGTAGAGATCAATATTTTGTCTACAGGATATGCAAATACTGATTTAACTAATCAATTTAACACAAATTAAGCAATGCATACATACAAATTGAAACAAAATATTAGACTTTAAAATACCGGGATTAACATGATCAAATCGCTTATTCGTTGTCGTTGCTCAATTTGTTGCGAGGGTCGCTCGTGGTTGCCGCAAATATCGGCCTAACGATTGAACAAATAACAAATAATAAGAGCGAATAACACCGACCAAACTCAAACAAACAACAACAAACAAACATACTAAAATTCACACAAGAACCTAAAGCATGATATAACAAAATTTTAGAAACAGAGAACAATTCATTTTAAGTGGTTATGAATTTTCTAAGAATTTTCCAAGCTAACAATTCACATGAAAACACTAGTTAATTACTTAACAAATTTTCATGAGCAAAACAGTATCTAAAACCTATTCTGATAAATAGTACACTAAAAATGAAAATTTACAAAATTGGATTCATTAGATTTGGACAATTATTGAGAAAGATATGAATTTTCTAAATTGGAAAGTACATAATACACCATTTTATTCAATAACAGATTTTAGCTACAAAGACAAGGTTGAATCTAATTTTAGTAAATAGTACATTTAAAATGAAAATTAACAAAGACTGGTTTCAAGTGATTTGGAGAAAATTGAATTAGTTACTAATTTTCTAAGTTTAAATGAATTAACAAAGACAACAGTAAAACACATTACGTAAATACTAAAGCATTTAACTTTTTCTACCCACACTAACTAGCCCTAGACATCGACAATGGGCCCAAATAAAGGTGCCACTCAGACAGCATCGCCACAAGGTGACGTCGGCGATTCGAGAATACGCCTTTGACATCTCAAAGCGTACTTCTAACATATACTCACGATAAATACGTTTCCAAACAGAGAAAACGAAGCACCGTGAGCTACACAAATTTAATCGACAAAGATGGACCCACATGGCGTTGACTCGAGAGAACAAATAACGGGCTGGATTAAAGGTTCTCTAAACGATTAGCCAATAGGCCCACAAGTCGAGACTCGGACTAAACAAGATTAACGCTAAACTAACTCCACCGCGGCTCACCGGCGCAAGACTGGACGGCGGCGCGACGCGCGCAGTGATCTAGCTAACCTGGGTTTCGGCGAGAGAGTGGTACCTTCGGTTCGCAACGATCTCGCGAACTCACCGACGGTGACCCGGACTCGAGGATGCCGACGGCGAGTCAAGGCGAACTGAGGCGAGAAGAAGAAGGCGCGGCTCGCGAGAGAGGACGCGAGTTTCTAGAAGACTCTGAAGGTGTGCTTAAGCTCCGCCTTGACACCAGGATCAACAAGCACAAGATAACACCGATGAAGAGGGACCGAGGCGGCGAATTGCTACGGCGCGAAACCGAGCTCGAGGAAGAAGGGGTCGCATACCTCACCGATGCACCAAAGACGAAAATGAAGCCATCATTAGATTCGGGCATTAGTGCGATCCAAAGGGACCAAGTGTCGGGCTAGAAACTCACCGAGCACTAGCAAGCTCGCGGGTCGCCGCAACCGAGGCGAGACGACGAAGGTGCTCTGGCGATACATCGACGCCGAGGGTCCCGGATGG
Organism: Ampelocalamus luodianensis; assembly: GCA_036346255.1. Classification (NCBI taxonomy): domain Eukaryota; kingdom Viridiplantae; phylum Streptophyta; class Magnoliopsida; order Poales; family Poaceae; genus Ampelocalamus; species Ampelocalamus luodianensis. The sequence continues at coordinate 59,278,072 of CM070618.1, read as the reverse complement.
GCAAAATGGAAGCGCGAAGAGAGTAGATCACGATGGCGTGGTTGCGGAATCAAGGCGGCGCTAACACGCGGCGCCGCCAGGGTTCTTCTCCTACCAAATCAAGAAACCGCGGAGAGATCTACAAACGGGAAAACGAGGGATGAGTGGTCGCGGTGAGGTAAAGAAGGCCCGGCGATGCACCAAAGACGGACACGAGGGCATATAGGTGGCGCTGGCGAGGTACGTGGCACCCATGCGCTAACGGTCGCGAGCTCCGGTGAGGTGCGGAGAAGACGAGGCGGATTCGACAGTAGGGTCCACCGTCGGCGATGACGAAGCGGTGCGAACCGGTGGTTTGACTCGATCAAGACGCACCGACCGCTGGATCTAAAATGAACGGCCGAGATTGATGTATGCATTCGGACAGTCGTTGAGATAAGCAACGTGGACCGCTCGATTTCCATCTGACGGTCACGATTGATCGGACTCGCGGTGCGATTAGTTGGCGCGACCGAGTCCATTAGTGCGGTCGGACTCGAGCCCAAGTGTGGTTCGGGCCGACAAACAATGTTTTCGACTTCGATTTAAAAGACAGAGAAGGTTTGGGAAATTTTTAGAGATAGCTCCATGGCTCCAAAAATTTGAAATTTTTATGGAAGCTTGATAGGACAGAGGACCACCTTGTGTAATTTTTCCAGAACTTTTATGCACTGCATTGTTCTACAGAAAATTCACAAGCTGCTGCCTAAGGGTTTGACCAGATTTCTAAACTGGTTTGACTTGGGCATTTGAAATAGCAACTAAAATCTAAAATTTGTGAAATAATTCAGGGAGGTAGATAGGATGATCAAGATGATAGGAAAAATAATTTCAGAGGATGATCACAAGTTTGAAGGCTAATAATTTGATGACAACAATTTCCAATCACAAGAATTAACTTCTAGAAAATTGGAAATTGCTAGGGAAAAATGTAGAAACTTTCAAATGATTTGAAGAGACAACAAAAGTTTTTATTTCTCCTCAAAATTTTACATTTGAAATACAAACCCTAAGTTAGGGCTGTTACAGTTTGAAACAAAAATACTTATGGTGAAATATTGGGTGTCGATATGATCAAGGATATGACTTGTCTTGCTCGAAGGCTTGGGGGTCTTCCTCCTCAAAGAACTCGGGCTCCTCGGCGTCTTCACAATCTACACGAAAGAACAAAACCAACTCAAAACAAAGCGCAAGGAAAGGCCAAAAGAACTTCAAAGAAAGCACCACTAGAACCAACAAAAGAGCTCTGAAGGTTTGGGGGAGGTCCATAGAGTTGGTCGAAGGAGGTCCAGAGCTTTGGAGGAGGGTCCAAAGAGCTGGTTGAGAGAGCAAGAGAGTTGAAAATGAGGAAGAAGGCAAAGATGGAGTGTTGTCCAAGCCTATAAGGCCTGGGCTGCAGGGAATTCAAGGGCACACGTGTTCAAGGATAGGTGGAGTAGAGGACGGGAGCAGGTAAAGGAGGGGACAAGAGGGAAGGAGAGGTACAACGGAAGTGACACCATTAAATGTGCCGCAGCAACATTTAGTGTTTAGAGACTTTCTGTTGCAAGCGTGCAAAAAGGAGAAAGGGGACAGGGCCGACTCAAACAAAGAGGTTGGTCAAAGCAACAGGAGAAGGTCGTGGCCTAAGGAGAAATCCAACCACGGGGTGGTCATAGGAGGAGGTCCTGAGGAGGAGGTCCGTAGAGGACAAGGGAGGTCCTGTCCCACCACGGTGGTCTTTGCAAAAAGGCCACGGAGGGTGGTCTTTGCAAAAGACTAGAGGTCATGACTACAAGGGGTGGTCGTGACAAAAGAGGGTGGTCTTTGCAAAAATACCAGAGGTCATGACCATAAGGGGTGGTCTTGACAAAAGAGGGTGATCTTTGCAAAAAGACCAGAGGTCATGACCACAAGGGGCGGTCGTGACAAAAGAGGATGGTCTTTGCAAAAAGACCAGAGGAGGAGGAGGTCCAAAAGACAAAGGAAAAGGTGCAACGAACCAGGGACATACGATCTTGATCGAGTGGTCCAAGGAAGCCTCCTGTCACTCGGGCCATCCAAACAAGATCTAACGACGCTAGAGAGGGGAAGGCGCGCACAAGATTTGGACTTAAGGGAGGTCCAGCACAAAGGTGTTTGAAAGGGTGAGATTTAAAGAAAGAGGATCTAACAGAGGAGATCCAAAGAAAGAGGTCCAAGGAGGTCTTAACTGCTAGGGCGGAACCAAGGGGAGGTCCTGACGGTCAAGATCTCACAAGGGGGTCCTGATGGTCAAGATCTCACAAAGGGAGGTCCTGACGGTCAAGATCTCACAAAGGTAGGGGTTTGAAACACCAACCTGGGCTTAAAACAGCTCAAGGGTGGTCGTGACTTACAAGGGAGGGTCAGGACCACGGAGAGGTCTGGACAAGGAAGAGGTCCACACAAGGAGATCTAGACATGAGGAGGTCTGGACCTCGGAGAAAACAATGAGGAGGTCTAGACGAAAGAGAACAAGACAAGCATAGGAGGGGAGAGGACACCAGAGCTCCAAAACTCCCACAACCCGACAAAACCAACAGAGAATCTAGTTGAAGTTGGAGTTAGTCACTTGAAAATCATTTCAAAATCTCAGTTTAAGCTTTTAGACTTTGAGAAAACCAAATGGTTCGCTTTATTTTGAAATTTCAAAAAGCTCCAAAAACCAAGGTGTTACACATGTGGACCCCGCCTGTCAGAGAGAGAATTCCCTCTCCATTTTCTTTTTCCTGGAATTTCCAAATTGAAACCTTAATAATTTTTGCATAAAAACTCCAAATTGAATTATTCTTGTTTCTGAATTCATCTAAAATCATGCTATACCTAAATATGCAAAAATATTTGGATTTGGTTACTGTTTAATTTATTTTGCCTTATTTAATTCATTTATGGTTCTTTTTGGAATAGACGTTGATTGCTTGAACGACATTTTCGACGACCATCCATCCTCCTACTTAGAACAACCAGAGCAAGGCAAGCACCTCCTTTGATCATGTTGATCCTACTATTTCAATTATTGTATTTCTTTTTGCAAAATCTATTATGCATGTGTGTATGTTCAGTAGAAAATTGCTATGTTTGGGATGTCGGTAGTCGTAAACCCTGTCCGTTGCATGATCCTCCTTGATATGTTGATGTCCTTGTTATTGTAGCCAATAGGATTATGGTTTAGACAAAAAATAATGTCAACTTGAGTTTTCGCATGCAAATCCCGCGTAACTGCTTAATTGGGTAATAACTTTTCATGAAAGTTATAAAAAGGATGACATGATATTTATGAACTTGGGAGTTTTGGAAAAGGAAGTCTAGAGGGATGTACCTCTGTTATTTTGTATAAAAATAAAATGAAAAATCTAGTTTTCGATGCAGGTAAGTTATATTAAATTCTGAGAAGTGAGAGAAGAGTCTCACAAGTAGATAGGGGGAGATTCTCACCCGGGTCAATTAAGGACCGAACGCCAGCAACTCCAATCTAAGACTAAGCATACAACCACATGTGATTTTATAGGACGACCTTAGTTAATGAAGTTATTAGAAACTAGCCTTGCATGAGGGGTAGGCAGTAGACGTGCGAGCATGTTTGATTGCCGACATAACGGCAAATGTATCACTGAGATGGGTATACCCGGGTGAAGTGAGGATAAACATTCGATGGGTTAAGTGCAAGGTTAGGGCTAGATAATGTAAAGACTTCGACGCGTGCCCTAGATTGCTTACCAAAGGTAGTGAGCAGTGGTATCGACGGATGTCAAACAAACTAGAGAATTCAGGTGCTGTGGGTAAAGTTGTACACCTCTGCAGAGTGTAAATCTATTTAAATAGCCGTACTCATGGTCATAAGTGTGCTTAAATTGTCAATTTAATGGGTAGAGTTTTGGTTTTCACAAAAACGTTTCTTGTTGGAAAAATAAGGGAATGGTTTATGATTTATATTTGAGTTAACTGCCATGTTATGGCTAAAAATGGAATGTTGTTCGCAGTCGAGGAGGGTTGCGAGTTGTTGTATTATTCATTCAATTACTTACCTACTGTTCTGCATCTATTAAACTGCTTTTAAGCTTCCGTTGCAAATTACTATGTATGGTTATTGCAAATGAAACTGGCTTAAAGCAAAAGAACTTGTAGAGCCTCAACCTTTGATAGCCTTGCATTTATATAAATTTTGTGATACACTACAAGTCTTGCTGAGTATACATTGTACTCAATCTTGCTTATATTGTTGTTCAGAGTATGAGGATGAGCCAACGCCAGACGATGCTTTCTTCGCACCCGGAACCGGAGAGTTCGGTGACGGGTCTATCTAGGCTTTATTTCTTGTTGGTTGCCTGAGGGTCTAGATGGGCATGCCGCTGGAATTTATTTACTTTCATCACTTTTACTTCTGCTTGTTACTCTGTTGATACTTGTTTTATTTGGCCGGTGGGCCATTGATGTAATAACTCTAATCGCTATAGTTTAGTACCACTTTGCATTACTTTGTATATGTGAATGTATGGATGTGAATGCCAAATGTTGTGATTGTGTGTACTAGCCACTGATCATAGGACTAGTACGGTACACACATAGGGTCTTCAGGTATTCAACGATTGGGGGTCTGACAAATCTGGCAGTAAAATCCCATATCAAAGCGATTAGCGATGAAATCGACAGTAAAAGAGGAACACACGTCACCCACACCGACAGTAAAAAAAATTGTTACTCCTGAAATCCATGGTAAACTAAAACACTGATACACCATAGATTGGATGGTGGTTGATGGTAAAGTTACTCTCGGAAAAAACACTAGTACTGTGGTGACAAACTGACAATAATTACTGATAGGCACATGCGTACGCCCGACTTATTTTTACTATCAACACACTCATTGTTTATTGTCCATTCATCCATTTACTATGTGCGACATGGTTTACTATTTGTTCCGATATGTATTACTGTAAATGTCATGAATTGGTATTGCCCTTGTGTACATATGTAATTATTGCTCCCATAAAAAGTGTTGTACTTGACTCATAAAAAAGGCAGGCGATCCCATGCAATCCTAGTAAACGTGCTCCCCATGTAACCTATCATAAAATACGCCTGCTCTTGCCACTCCATCCCACGTTCGCCCGAACATTGCGGTTCCTCCCCCTTCCCCAGCCACCCCCAGTGTCCCCCTTCTGACGAATCACATTGATAATGAATACTGGACGTCCTCCCTACGGGCACGCCAATGCCAGTCAGATCTTCCTCAAGCGCATGCAGATCCCCCATCGTTTACTGTAGTGCCCGGCAAAATGACAGATGACCAAGGTTTCTCTACGCATATGGCTACGCCACCGGTAAACACTGTACCCCTGGTTGTAAGCCCCCCGACAACCGGGATCCTCTCCTCCACGGCTTGGTCCTCACGCCACCCCCACTGTTTCTTCGAGTGAGATGAGGACACCCGACGTTGATTGGACGTACACCCACGTATGTGTGTTTTACGGGTCCTCATTTACTATGTTTACACTCTTCAATAATTTACTGTTCTATCTAGTGTCATTTACTTGTTTTCTGTTGTATATTACTATGTTAACTGTGTTTTATTGATGTCAGGACAAGGACGTCCCCGACCATATGGTGCCCCAGGTGTGCATGAAGTTCGATAATGAGGGTGTTGCTTACCAATTCTACTATCGGTACGCGCGACATGCTGGTTTTGGCGTTAGAAAGAACAGGAGCAGGAAAACGATCAAAGAATTCTATTGCACTCTAGAGGGGAAACACGACTTCTACATGTCGAAGAAGGAGCGTGAACATAGCAAGACGTCCAAGAGGATTAGGTACAGGGTGTTCGTGAAGCTGCATAAGAGCCCGAAAAGATGGCTCCATATGCATCAAGCAGGTTATGTTGGAGCACAACCATCCACTTGCTAGGATGCCGTCCTTGGTCGTGTTCATGCAGTCACACAAGAACTTTAATCCCTCGTTGATGGAGCTCGTCGACACCATGCAGGTCGGCAGGGTCCCTCGCAATGCTATGATGAATGTTTTGTCGGAGATGCACAGGGCGGGGGGGGGGGGGCAGCATAACATACCATTCACCGCGCGCAACCTAGAAAGAAGGTTTTTACTGTGTTCCATCATTGTCTTTACTTGTGTAATCGTGACAAATTACCATTGTTTCCTTATTCATGTGATTACTGCTGCGACTGTGTCGACTTACTATTATCCTCTTAGTCTCATTTTTACTGCCATGTTGGTGTATATTTACTATTAGTTATCATCCATTGTACTGACTAACCTAGGAAGGCTGTGAATACGCGTGCTAATCATGCCGATGATGTGAACAAATTGATGGCTTTCTTTAAGGAGTGTCGGTCATAGAACGACAAGTTCTACTACGACATACAGGTGGATGATGACAGTGTGTGAAAAACATCTTCTGGAGCCACACGAGTTGCCACGCGGAATAAGCTGACTTTGGAGACGTCATCACATTCGACACTACCTACAGAATGAACTGGTACGAGATGCCTCTGGTTATGTTTGTTGGCTCCAACTACCATTTGCAGAACACCATGTCCGGCGTCGCGTTGCTCCGTGATGAAAAGGCAACATCCTTTGAGTGGCTGTTCAGGACATTCCAGACTTGCATGGATGGCAAGGACCCCATCTGCATGCTAACCGGTGATTCTCGTACCATTCTAACCTAATTACTTCATATGTCGGTCAAGTTTACTGTCTATCACACATTTGTTTTACTATGTTCTCTGTATCTAGTCCAAATGTATTGTCAATGTTGGTAAAAATATCATGTTTCTATATGAGTTTTACTGCCTAATGTATTTTATTATACTGTAGATTAGGACCCGGCCATGGCGGCTGCCATCCCGCGCGTCTTCCCACACATGTAGCACTGGCTGTGCAGATGGCACGTGCTGAAGAAGTACAAGCAGAACCTGAACAAGCTATACGCGGAGCACAACGGGCTGAAGGAGCATTTGGTTTTGTCATAAACTATCCACTTATTCTGAGAGAGTTCAAGAATGCGTGGGAGGATTTGGTAAGAGAGTACCGCCTCGATAAGAGCCAAACCATTGCTAGCCTCTATGACCTACGTGAAAGGTGGATCGCGGCATACTTCAAGGACGTGTATTGCACTAGGATGACATCCACACAGAGAAGCGAAAGTATGAACAAGATGGTAAAATGGAACTTCATAGATAACATGAATTTGCTCCACCAATTCGTGAGGAAGATGCATCGTGTGCTGCAGAAGAGGAAGCACTCTGAGGCTCAAGAGACGCACCGTTCCACGGTACGTAGACAAAAAAAGGTTTACGGTGACTTCCATACGCGTTTACTTCAATTTCTCCCATTATTTACTGTTAGCTTTCTTATTTTACTACGTCTCTCACCCCCTCCTTTTACTACAACCTATGTATGTCATTACTTCATGTTGTGTCTGTACCTACTTCATGACATACACCATCTTGTGTGCTGTCAGAGCCAATCGGTGAGAGTTACTCTGTTCCCGTTCGAGGAGTAGTTGGGCAGGGTGTACATGCCTGTGGTGTTCAAAGAGTACAAGGAGACCTACTTCTCTAGTACAACCTTCTGCATAAGGGCAAACACAACCCGAGATGGTCTATTCCTCATGTCTCATGGGAAACAATCTATGACGTTCATGTGGTCGCAACATGATTTCAAGGTGGTGGCCGAAGAGGAAACAGGTACATACTACTATGAATGCAAACGTTGGAAGCACACAGGTACTTCTACTATCTCTCTGCTAGTAGTTAGTGTTCCAACTATTATACTTTTACTATCCAGTGCATATAGTCAATTTTATTGTCATCGACAATGTATTTTACTATTAATCCAACTTCGGTTTACCGCCCGCAGGGCTATTCTAAACGCACCTGGTGCGGGCGTTCACCCACTTGGAGGTCGATAGTATCTCCAGCCGCTATGTGCTCTGTAGGTACACGAGGAATGCTAGGGTGGATGTGCTGTACAATAGACATGACCTCATGCAAGTCAGACCCGATAGGACGACAGAGATATATTGGCACACTACCTTATTGACAGACACTATGGGCGTGGTGAGCTCAGGGTGCAGATCGAGTCTTGCATACGATAGAGCCATGGAGGTCCTTAAGGCATTGCAAATGCAGCTTGATACTGTACCCAACGACATTGGCCCGGTGGTTGACGAGACCACTGAGCCCGATGAAGCTAACGGCGATACAATAAATCCATCAGCACCTCCTCTATCATAGACCAAAGGTCGCAAACAAGCCGATAACGAACCAGAGCAAAGTTCTACACGGTGGGAAGAAGATGACGAGGGCGTGCAACATATGTGGCTTGAAAGCCGGTCATAACAGTACTACATACCTAACGTACCCCAACTCCTCATCCAGAGGGCAAGGGGGCAGCAGTGGCAGGTGTAGGGGGAGGGGCAGGGGAAGTAGAGGGCAAGGGAGAGGAAGGCTCGGTACACACCGCCAGCTAATTCATGATGATGGATCGAAAGAGGACGACGCTGAAGAGTCTCAACGTAGGGTCGGATGGCAGCGATACGTGCTGAATAACCATGTTTTTTTTACTTCCATATAGTAACACATTTACTGCCTTATCTTATGTGTAATACTGTGTTACATCTGCCAACTCGAAATAGAGCGTGCTATTCGACTCATGTTGCATGTTTTTACTGTTTTATACAAAATCTCTTACTGTAATGTCACATGGTATTACTGCTTGTTTTTACTGTGTTCATAGTTTGTCAATTATTGTCTTCTGTAGCGGTTACTTTTGTTTATTTGTTCAGATCAGTGGCGTTGTCTTCATGTACTGATATGTTGTAGATGTTTTACTGTATAATGGCAATAATATTACTAACATTTTTTTGTTTGGAATTATTGTGTGTGTGAAAATACTTTACTTTTAAAATGTAACATTGCCGCTCCGTCTCCCAATGCATCTCTTTGTCTCCCCAAAATGACTTATAAATATATACATCAGCTTACGAAGGTTGAATTTCACACAAACTTGAGCCTCCCCCGACTGAAAAAACTCTAATACACACACTCAAACTAAAAAATACAACACAAAAGGGGAAAATGCCTTCAAGCCACAAAATAGGCAGTAAATACTATCATGTCTCATATTAATTACCGTCGAATCGAGCCCCGCGCGGGTGCAGACATTTCTGGCTCGCCAACTGTAGTTGGTGGGCCAGCCGTATAGGGATTGAGCGCGCATGTCACACCTGGGCTGGGTCGCACGCGATGGGCTAGCTAGGCGTAAAATAACTATTCTACGCTTAGCTCCGAGAATAGTATATATATATATATATATATATATATATATATATATATATATATATATATATATATATGTAGGATTAATGCTTTCTACTCCCGGGTGTAGTTACTCCCACCTCTAATATACCACCTAAAAGAACTTAACATACTCCTTTATCACTTTGAGTGTACTCATATACTAATTATAAGATACTTCAATGCGAACTATACGAAAAAATTGCAAGAGAGTTCATAGTTTTTAGCATATTTTGTAAATACCTTCATATTCACATATAAAAAGGATTATGTTGTAGAAAATGTACATACTACCCCTAAAAAAGTGTAAATACCACCCCTAAAAAAGTGTAAATACCACCTAAGTGGTTTTATATACTCGTATACTACACATACATACTCTCGGTTGTGCAAGATACTCTATACATTGTGAGATACGGAATAGGGAGTAACTACTCAGGGAGTAGAAAAAGGCTTCCTATATATATATATATATATATATATATATATATATATATATATATATATATATATATAAACCATGGACCATGACTAGGATAGCAATTTCGCCCATTTACCCGATTACCTGTGGGTAAAAACTCTAATAGCGGTGGGCATGTTCCTATTTTTCTACCCAGGGGTATATTCGTGGGCACAAATCTCTACCTGATAGGTAAACGAGCATGGACATGGGTGACACCCATCCATGCCTATTTCGTCCGATTACCTGTGAGAATGCACTGACAGGTGGGCCTCAAGTAATTCATGTGTTAGCATGCATATACCCCACCGGCCACACACTGTCCACACTCCACCCACTTCTGCCCGCACGGTCCAAGGCTCACAACCCACCACACCACACTAGTGCACCACAAACCCAAAGTCCAAACTCCTTACCCTAGCAAAGTATCAAATCCCCAATCCAATCCTCCACGCCCCCTTCCCGCACTGGCCTCCGCCTCCCCTTCCCCCACTGGCTGTCTCCTTCACCACTCTTCTCCATCGGGACGACCAAGATCCTAGCGTCCACACCCACATAGAGGTCGACCTGACACGAGCGCGGATGACGTCGGACGCGGTGCAACTGCTGGGTGAGGACATGCAATACTACGAGCTCGCATGGCGGCTGGAGGCGTGGGGCATGCAGGACCTCGCATCCTCTCCACCTGGGACACCTTCCTCTACCCCTCCTTGTCCTCGCCCCAACGCCTGATCCTCCTCCTCTAGCTCCGCGTACGTGCACTCCTCTTTGGTAAGGCCTCTGCTACGCTCCTCCCTCGCGGCGCCTCCCCCGTCGGCCACCACTCCTTCAATGCCAACCGTGAGTCCCCCTCCACTCGTCTTCCTCCTCCTCCACGTATCGCGCCACTCGGTTGCTAAGATTTAGGGATCTGTTGCTGGATTAGCTGGGGTTTCACGAATTGGTGTTGGAAATTAGTGGGGCACACGGACATGCCCACGGATGATGAGCATGTGCGAGGTTCTCTGTCCATTACCCTTCGCGGGCATGCTCGTGAGCGAAGAATAGGCTGACGGGCATGGACATAGACGAACACTACCTATGTCAGCCGCGTTCGATTGCCATCCCTAACCGTGACCATGTGCGATTAAACACCAAAATATTCGGTTCAAATTAGACGCACGCATGCATGCATTGTCCATTTGAAAGAGACGCAATAAGCAAGCAACGTACTCGTGCAATGGTTGGTACAAGCTATTACTACACCCACACTACGAGTTGGTAATCGGTGATGATTGTTGGTTGCCATTCTAGCTAGCTGCGTGGTGCCTGCGCCTGCGCGGTCGTCCTTGCAAGCTGGATTTAGAAGCGAGCCCTTAATTACTTCTTTAGCCCCACTGTGATCCCCCCGACCTCCATGTATTATATGCACGAGACCACCATTTGCTTGTTACTCCTATAATGGTGTACGTACTACGTAGCCCGGTACCAGAAATTAAGCCAGGCAATTAAACATCTCGTCATCACCAGGGAAGCACCTATGCATTACAATCTAATGGCAACAAGGACAAAAAAATGATCTACCGTGACTATCTCAGTGTTTTGAAAAATGGTCAGAGCGCCCGATTAGTCGGAGACTAAATCGTCACGTACTCATTATTCGGAGGTCTGTTGGCATCAACAAGCGTTTAATCGTCCGAACAACCCGACTAATATGTCGATTTCCGTTTAATCGGGAGTCGGGACGCAAAATCCGTGTAGATCTTGTTTAGATCGTAGGAAGTTCAAGAGATGTCAAACAAAGTAATCCTGCCACACAAAACAAAGACGACCGTCAAAGCTACAGGTAGTGCGTAGCCGTACTGCCGAAGCCGTCGATATTTCGTACCGCCGGAATCGAAGATGTCGCTTCCGTCCGCCATGGTCGCTGAAGTAGCCTTTGAGCCCCCCGATAAATGCTGCAGTCGAGCTCACGGCCGAGTCAATTCGTGTGCTGGAGTGAAGTCCTGGTGTGACTGCTTGTTCCATAGGCCGATTGGCGGACTGCGATAGAGTTTCCACGAATCAGCAAAGGACAGAGAATCGGGCAAGAGAATCAGAGATACATGAACGGACAAAGGGGAGAAGTCTCCTCGTCAAAAGCAACTAGTATTCTGTAAGCCTGGTTCACACACTCATCTACTTCTACTATATTTAAGGATTTTTTATCACATAAAATGGCATTTAATTATTCTGGTTTCTTTTTTAAGTAGTTTATTTGATTTTTCTATTGTCAACCCCAATATTATGTTTATATTTTTATACGAGTCAAAAACATCAATATATCAGTGTGAACAATAAGCATCCATATAATTCCGATTAATCATCGCACTCCGATTAATCGTTTATTTTACCTCTATGTCCACAAACCGTATTCCGTTTTTCACTGGACTATCTTACAAACACACGGTCTATTTCATATACCTTCGAATTGATCATCATGGCATTCGCTAATTTGCTGTTGTCCAAAAGCCGCTATGGGAAATTTTGTATTACTTAAAAAAAAGGATTATACGTGAATACAAATCAATATCACCATGGATGTATGCACGGTTGGCTTTCGTCTGGAACTCTTAAAGTCCTAATTTGGACGTTTATTCCATTGATTATGTTATCCGAATTCTGTTTGATGGTGATGAAAGGACAGTTTGTGGTAGCGGATATGACTCCAAGTCATTTTGTACCCCTTATATATACACTTGTAGACGTATGGGATCGAGGTGATGACTAAAATCCCTTGCTTTATAACGCTCCTCATGTAATGATCATTGCCGGTTGTGTGTCTATGATCTTTTCCACAAGAGTTTTTCATGTTAAATTTATTGCATGTTTTTTTTATTATCTTCATTATTTGCCATGTCGTTTCTAATATATTCCGTGCTTCTTTGCTTGTTACTTCATTATGAAAATATGGTGTGAGTTTGATGCACGTTAATCTTATGGCAAGTCACTTGCGCCGTCATAGAAAGCGGAAAATTTAAATAAACAAAAAAGTCAAAAGCCCTTAAACAAATGGGGAGAAACCTTCGGTAACTACGCTTGATTATATGGCTAGCGACGAATTGACAAGATGGGCTCATGTGCCATAATTTCTAGGCTTTAGTTTAGCTTCTTTTTTGCGAGAAATCATAAGTTAGGATTATTAATTAACTACAAAATAAACTAATCCAATGTTGACATTGCTAGTTGAGTCGTTAACTCTATCACATCCTTCCTCGAGGCACCTGGGGCAGGGGATAAATAAGGTCTTATTTGGAATGGAGAAATTCCAAATGAATTTTGGAGGAATTTTACTTATTCTTTCTTCTTTGAAATCTACGTGCTCTAACCAGGCCTAAACATCGCTGAAAACATTCATAAACACAGATTATTGGTGGGGATGGGGTTGAGTCCAGCTTTCCCCCCAGAATATGCGGGGGGTTGCGTGTCATTGCATTAACAAGATGCCATTAAAAGTTTAGAACAGATGGCCTACCTTGGGTCCAAAACATTAGGCTACATATACTCTCCCTGAGCTAGATCGAGACAAAGGACTAGCAGGGCCAGCAAAAAGGACAAGATGGAATTCATTATCTCCAGAGCTAGCACAGGAGAAGACCACAACGCCCAATCAATGTGCATCTCAGATCCGTCAACGTGGTGGTGCCATACATGCATGCATGGCCGGCTCCACTGCAGTACTGCACTGTACGTGTGTGCATGCTCCATGCGGCACGCCCGGCCGATCGAGGTAACCCGTCCCGGGGAAATATACTTGGGACAAATAAATCATCGCGTTGGCGAGCACATCTTATTTTCACGCACGCACGCACCTGTAAAAGCTCGTACCTACGCAGTTCTGTACCGTGAAAATTAAGACGCACTATGCTTAGGGGTGCTAATAGGTTGGATTCGTTTGGGCTTTACGGGTTGGGTTTGATTTGGGTCTATTTGAATGGGTTAAAACGGGTTAAATGGTAGAGGTGGGTTGGGTCGGTGCGGGTTGCCTGATGAAACGGGTTAGTGTGGAGTGGGTTTGGTTTTGTTATGGCCACCTGAATTGGGTTCAACCCACGGGTTAACCCGTGGACTCTCAACCCACTCCTACGACCTGCTTCGGTGAGCTCCTTGATGGTGAGCGCGTGGCCGAGCTTTGCCATGAAGATTCTCAAGACCATGCAAAGACAAGCTCTAACGAAGAAGCTCGTTGGCCGTGGCGCTATACACTCCACTTGTCTCCCTCAGCTCGCCGGTGCCGCACGAGTTGCCTCTGCTCCACCAGGCGCGCTAGGCCACCCAAACCTTCAACTCCCCCAAAATCTTATTCCCTCTTGCATGGCTTTCGATTCTATTCCAATCCAATCCAGTAGTTGCGGTCGAAGATGCCGAAGAGCCTTTGGAGCTGGTCCTCGGAGTATGGGGACGAGGGCGACGATCTCGGAGAACTCGATGAGGCCGTAGGAGTTGGTGTCGGCACGCTGGATGAGGGCGTCGAGCTGGTCGACGCTGGGCTTGAGGCCGAGGTAGCTGAGGAGGGAGCCGAGCTCGAGCCGCGTCAGGCTGCCGTCGTTGTTGCAGTCGAAGGAGAGGAAGATCCCCCGCAGCTCGGCCAGCTGGTCGTCTTCCGTGGCGTTCTTCTCGGCTGGTGGTGTTCTGCGGCAGAGTGGGCTCCGGCGGCGCTGTGTGTGGCGGCATGGTCTCCGGCGGTGGTCGTGGTCGGCTCTCTCATGATGGTGGAATTGAGAGGTCGGGAGGAGGAAGCGTTGCGAATTGATATTTCTTGGTTTAATTTGTTTGCGCTGGATTGGGAGATTTTGGGTGGTGCGGCGCCCGGCCGGACAAGGCGGATCACCTGGAGAATGTGGGATCAGGGAAGCATACATACTACGGCAACACGTACGCGTAGGAAGCATGTCGCGCACATCGCCGCCGCTTCCATTGTTGCAGTCGACAAGGTTGGCGCTGACGAGCAAGGAGCACAAGACTTGGAATATGGGTTCAACCCATTTCTGTGATTTGGGTTGGGTGGGTGGAAGTATTATATTGGTTGGGTCGCGTTGGTTCGTGAAAGTTACTATTTCGGTTGGGTGGGGTTGGTTTTTTTTTTCTTGTATGGATAGGGTTGGGTTCACAGCAGTAGCACCTCTAACTATGCTCGATCAGTCCGGTTTAACCGGAGACCATTTATGCAACTCCAGACTAACGCTCGCTCCAACAAGCAAGCGCATGCCAGATCCGTCCATCTGTACGACCCGCACGAACCGTGTATGAACAGGGAGAGTCAGGCTGGCACGTAGGGCCCATCGATTTTGGTCTCATCCGGTACCCAGCTAATGGTTTCACTTTCGCATGCATCCTAGGGGTTCATAATTAAGTGGGCTCTTCGTACGTACACATAGCATTGGCAGCTTGATTACCAACGGACCGGCACAAAAGGCTTTCCAAGCGTGTGAGAGTGATCCGACGAGGGTTTCTAACCACTATTAATTCCCTCTGGACAGTGTACACGTGCAAGGTACCACGCGCACGTACAACTGGATGCGATCATTTTTCTCTCGTACAGATCCGGCCAGCTCATCATTGCAGGCCGCGCGCGCGAGGCAGCCCTAGCTATGTCGCTCGCCTCGGCAAGTGGATCCTCTCGCTAGCTAGCTCATGGATTCGGACGAAACTAGCTAGCTACGCCTACGCGCGACGCGACCATTGTCATGCGCCAATTGATGGTTGGGCATTACGCTTCATGCGCCGGTACAACCTGTCTGAGCCAAGGAACAAATTGACGCGAGTTGATTAATTAAGGAGCTCGGTGAACGGTAGCTGCACGCCATGGCCATGTACGTACTCCACACAGTTCACCGGGGAACTGGCCATGGCTGCTTTACATTAAGTCCAAAACGGCGACAGCAAAGCAGAAGCCTGCACCGCATTGATCTGACAGGGGCGCAGGCGGGGGCTGTCCTATCGTCAGTCAGACTCTGGATGTACTGTTATCCATCGATCATTAGGAGAAAGTACGGCTTAGAGAAAACTAGGATATGTGAGCACTTTTTATTTTATTTCTAGGCCCGCTGTGCATGAGGTATATATAGGACTATATATATATATATATAAGCGTTGGTACAAGGATGTACGGTATTTGCGTCGGCCTCTAGGTAGCCCAGTGCGAGGCTCTGGCACATCCTAGCCTACTGTTCTGTGTGGGACTCGAAAACAACGTGTTAATGTGTGGGACTCAAAAGGAATTAGCGCGGGAGGAATACACGCGCGATGAAGATTTGGTTTGTTGGCGCCGTGTATGTAAAATTGGTTTTGTGAAAAACTACGGACTGCTTTATGGAAAACGCAATATACCGGATTTACAAGAAACGGTTTACTTATCTCAAGAGTAGTTATCAATCCAAGCGAGTTTTCCTAAAACATGCTAAAAGCGGTTTTGAGAAAATTGGTTTCACAAAGCGTATCATAAAGTCAGTGGTGTGAGCATGACCTTAATTGTGTCCTTTTGCCCTCCTTATAGCATCTCCAATAATGCATTTATTGTTGTCTTTTAGCTATGTCACATCAACAAAATTTTACAGGGATAAGAGAGGGGGAGAAGAGAGAGAACATGTCTACCATTAATTTACTCTAGTTGACATGTAAGCCTGTTTTAAAAAAAAAAATTATAAAATATAAGTGTTGAAGAGTGTACTAGAGACTGTCTATTGGAGATGTTGTATCTAAAGATGATGTAACATATGTTAGAGACAAGGTTGTCTCTAACTATTGGAGATGCCCTTATATGCGCGGTTGTAGTAATGCGTCGGCACTCAGGCTGCTCTCAATGCTTAATATTTTAGTGTAGTTTTTTAATATACGAGGAGTGTTAGAATATTATCTTTCTAATGTATGATTTTTATGGTGTAGTATCTTAGGTTCTTTTAATTAATTAGATGTAGAATCTCAAAGAGATGGTATGTACAAGATGAAAATGAGTTAATTTTTTTGTCTATAACTTCGAGTCAGAACAGTCTCTTATTTAGATATTGTAACAATCTCTCACCTCATTTAATCTACTGTCATCTCAACACTTTGTCTACATGACACCTTTAAGATACTAGCTAGGGTGGAGCATTAGGAGCACCCTCGGGAGCTTAGATCTTCAACAATTGTCCTGTGCTAAACAAGATGTCCTATCTGGCCGGCTGTTTCAGGGAGTAAATAAATAGTGGCCATGTAAAAACTAGTGAGTTTTGCGGCACCGGAGTTTTGCGGAGGTGCAAAACATCAGCTTCCTCTTTCTGCCTTAGCGAGCTAGTCCCCTACCAAAAATGCAGAAAGTGCAGCAAGGTCATGTTCTGGTTTTGCCATTTCGGTAAGGCATATGGATGGTTCGTGCGAAATCCTCATCAGGGGAAAAGACAGATTGCAGCGGCTATTCGCTTGAGATACCTTTCACTGTTCAGTCGACAGTCAGTGCCAAGTGAATCCAAACAGTGCTGGACCCACCAAGATGCTCGCGGTCGCGGCCTCGCGGGCGTACTTCCAATATATAAAGCCGGATGCGCAGAAGCATCAGCTCATCAGGGGCTCAGGACCGAACGATTGATGAGTTGATACATGGTATCTCGACCCATGTTGACGTCTGTACATATAGTAGCAAAATTGACCTACCCTTTCTTTCTGTGCGATGGAGTAGAAAAGCTTGCGACCGAAACCCACTTTATTGCTCTGGAAAATATTGGTGACAACGTCAGTTACCAAAACGAGCAAGGACGTAGACTCGAAGCAAAGAATCTCTCCCTAAGTGTAGCAATAGCAACGCCATCATTCCTCCCGAGTCCTTAGAGGAACTCAACGACGGAAAGGCGAACAGAGTTTTTGCTGGGTAGAGTTGGGAGCGAGTGATCCGATTGAGGTCAAGTTGGTGCAACTGATTCTGACGTATCCACCACTTTTTGTGGGGATTCAGTTGCTGCATAGGATAGGATTGTATCATGATGCGTTCTTCCCTTTACTACAATAAATAAATAAATGCATTCTACCTTTTGTAGCCGATGTAACAAAAATGCTGAAGCCTTTGGTTCGCATAAGTATAGTTGGCTGAGAAATTTCTGTGAGAACAGGGGAAAGGTGGTACATAACTTAATGCAGGTCAGAAAAGCCTTTTAAATCTATTGGTCCCGACCTGTTTGCGGCCCAACCTTGCATGGATCAAAATGTCAAATTTGGCCCAACTCTCGTATTTCAGAATGATTTCAGACACACAGGCACCCAGCCACCCACAGGCCACAGCAGCTCCAATAATCATCATCCAGCTCAAAATGCCAGAAATACAGTCTCATTATTATTCGAACATAGAAGAGCCGCTCTCAAATTCCTATTTCCCTTTCCCCTCCTACTCAATATTTTATTAAAAAAAATCTTCCAACAAGCTACATTTATTAGTTTAGATCCCACAATTAAAGTCACCAAAATTCATCACATCGCAAGGTTACCCTCATGATCCTGCAAAACCCAGTGCCAACTTGCGTTCTTCACCATGCCCTTGCTCTTCTCCACCCACCACGTCGCGGTCGACCACCCACCTCGAGTGCTAGCTGCACGGCGTCGCGGGCACGAGGGCGCCGGCGACGGCGCCGGGTTCAGCCTGGAGTTCGACCGCGACGTGGCGCTGGTGAACAAAGAAGTGGACGCGCTCAGAGAATGCATATCTTGAATTGGGCTAGAAAAATCTCCGGAGATAGAGTGGTGTTTTTCTTACGAGAGATTAGTTTGTAACTAGTTTTTCTTTTTGTCAGTTACCGTTTCGTTCAGTAGGTTGAAGTGAGTAAATCATCCGTCGTGACGGACGCCCTGAGGGCGTGTGACCACAAGATGAGGCTCACGAGCATGACCTCCTTTGGGCTGGTCTTGGAGTTGTATAGTTGTTCGGAGTTAAAAGTAACAGAAAATTTGGTGGGGGTCATTCCCCTCCGTTTTCTAAAAAACTATTAGGTCTGCGCATTTGCGTAACTAGATTTGTTTCAAAGTTTGTATAAATACTTGATAATATATTTATGTATCTTGTAGCCTATTTAGACTTTTAAGATATTGTAAACATTAGAAATGCCAATAGAAGTTTAAAGGAAATTACAACCTGTTGAACGTAATTGAAGTATATGCTTTCAAAAAAGAAAATCATTGAGCATAATAAGTTCTTAGAGGTTCTTACAAACTAATCATTCTCCATCATGCAAAGATCATGTAGTTGCATGCCCATATTCTTACTCTATTAGTTTATTTTTTAAATTATATGCACACATATGTACCTCTATTTAATCTCAACTAATATTTTGATTATGTATGTGGTAAATTATCTTATTAGCTTACATAGTATAATGTATTAGAGTACCTTGCTCACACATACACCGATGCACTATGGACGACTTACCTTGAACTTATCTTCCCTCACACACCGGCTACCCCACCAAACCGTGTGGCTTCTATCTTTTCTCGCCGTCATAACTTTTTTTTGCTTCAACCTTCAACAGTAATCCCAAATCTTAATCAATCACTTTTAGTTGCTACAAATGCAATACTTTACTACATAGTTATCTTCTACTTCTCCCAAATTATAGCTTAATGCTAACCATTGCAACATCAACACGCATACATATGCAACTGTCGTCGATCCCAGCTGGGGACATGTGTTACGCTCTCTTCGATGACCCCAAACATATTCCCTATGGTTGCGTCATCTCTACTCCAAACTTCTTGTTCCTCTGCCTCTATACGCCCGCGATTCTATTCGTACGGATACATGATATTATACATGGTCGATGTCATCTTCTTCGACGTTGGCCAACTCAACATTGTGGCTTCCTCACTAACCGCAGTGATCTCTCATCTTCACTAATATCGGTATATCTACTTTATTCGTTATATAACGATATGAAGAATTTTTGCTATGACCGATGATAACGTTTCCCTCACCAGTGATGGCACACTCCTAGCTACCCAATAGCCCTATATCGTCCCCAACTCGTCTTCGATGCAAAGCTTCATCTCCTCTCTGCTATGGTTTCCCCATCATCAAGCTTCTTTGGTCATTACCTTCTTCAACAATGCCGACGCTCACCACTTGTCATCACTGCCCTTGTCTCCTTTAACATTGGATTTTCTCTTCAATGGCTTCAGCGAGCAACAAGACATTGTCCTCATCTCCGTCGTGCCGCCTCGGCTCTTCGCTTCCCCGTGGGTCAATGTCTTCTTGCAGGATAAATCGATGCTATTGCACTCTTCCGTTGTATCCTCCAACACCATTCGTGCTATTCTCGTTATAACCTGTATTTTTAATCAAAATATCGGTTTTTTTATTCCATAGGAAACAACAATAGAAACACGTGACCTTGAGAGCGAGACGTTGTGGCTTTTTTTGTGTCTCTCCGACACTATTTGTGCCATCCTCATTATAACTTTCATTTCTATTCAACATTTTAGTTATTTTTATTGGAGTTCGTATACAAATCAAATTGCTAAATTTATTTTATTTATTCCAAATTTTAGTTATTTTGGAATTAGTATGGAAATAAAATTGCAGATTTCTTTTATTTTTTATTTTGAATTTCAATTCTTTTATTGGAATTCGTATATATCGGTGATCTAGAACCGATCTTACGTATGATTGTTTATTTCTGAGGGAGGGGGCTCCTATGATTTGAACTATGCAGAGAGTGACAAAGGGATTTTATACAGGTTCAGACTTTCTCCGGAGAGAATAACAACTCTACTCCTGCTGTATTGTATTGAGAGTATTGAATACAATCAAAGAAAGACTAATGCTAGATGTCTTGTGCTCCGAATTGCTTGGTCCTCCCCTATGCCTTCTGACTTCATTCTTTATATAGCGTACAAGGAGGTGACAGTTATTCTAAGCCAAGAGACGTCCCAACGTTCCAAATAATGAACCGTTGATGGAGGTTATTTTCAGAGAGATAAATCCCACACGTTACTGGGTAGTTATCGTCAAAGACAGTGGAAAATCATGCAGTTTATTCCAGAGAGCAACTATGCATATAAACTGTCGTGTGCATTGGACACGACGTACAAGGCTCCCTAATCGCCCAGGCCCACAAGTCAACAGGCTTTGTTGATTATAAGGGTGTTGTAGACAACCTTGTTGTAGGAAGATCTACGACCACAAGGTGGTCGTGGAGGGAGCTACGACTATTACATTATCGTAGAAAGGCTTACGACCATATGGTAGTCGTAGTAAGGCTTATAACCACAAGGTTAAGTCCATTTCTCTCAAGTATTTAAGGGGTATACATAGGATTAACATAAAGGTATCACCATCTATAATAAGAATCATAAATATATAACAAAATGAGGATTGTTATATCCTCGTCATCTAGCCCCCCAACTTTAAGTGAAAATGACTTACTTGAAAAAGAGGTCATAGAATAGAGGTAGATGAAAGCAAAGCCTTTTTGATTGGTATCTCATTTGACAGAGAAAAAAAAACTTGGTCAAAAAGGCAATTTCGCTTGAGTTGTAAAGACACACTTTATTTTTTCTCGATCGGACAAATTTGAGAATCCCAATTGACTCTCACAGTCATGTCCGTTGGAGCAGTTCTCGAAGAGGTGGCAACTATTGAGCACCCACGATCTCTAAACTCAAGCGTGCGGCTATAAAATCTCACCGCAAGGGTAATTCTAGGGTTTTTTACTTTCATCATTCACTTCAACAGTTCTTCAAGGCCTTGTTCTCTCCACCGCTAACCCAATCGTACGCTCTCTTGGAACCTTTCTAAATCTAAATCTACCTCACTTAGAGAAGATGGCTGGAACCACTTCTAAGTGGGCTGAATTGGAGGTGGATGGGGCGAAGATGAAAGAATTGGTCGCCGCCGAGAAGATCCCAAAGAAAGAATTTGTGAAGTGGATTGAAGCAGCTGGACAACATTGGCCGCCAGGGAAGATTGACCAAATTGACGTCTTCCAAGCGTACTGTGAGTGTGGCCTTCGATTTCCCACTCACCCTTTCCTCACACTCGTATATGCTCACTTTGGGGTGGAATTGGTGAATCTTGTTCCCAATTGCATCACAATATTGAGCGTGTTTGTGTACTTGTGTGAGGCCTACCTAGGGATTCCAGCGGACTTGGAGCTCTTCCAGTACTACTACGGGATGGGCTGACAAGATGGAATCATAAGAAGTTGTGGTCTAAAGCTCCACAACGGAAAATCGAAGGAGTACATTCAGATGTTCACCCGGTCGTCTTGGACGGGGTGGAAGAAGAAGTGGTTATACTGGGAGCTAACCAAGGACGACAACCTCTCCTTCGCAGGGAAAGCTGCTAAGAAGAGTTCTATCTGGGATTCAACTCCCGCCAACCTCGACTGGATTGCCCCCCTACATTCAAGCCATAAAGGACTTAAAGGAATAATGGCTCACCGGATGGCATGTGGTGAAGGATTTCATCATGCGTCATATCAGCCCGTTGAAGAAACGAGTATACTCCATGTGGAGGTACTCGAGAAACAAAGAACTGACCAGGGATTTCGAGGAGATTTTTAACTTAGCTCTATTTTGATTGATTTCGAGCCCGATTGTTGAAAATTTTATTTTACCCATGTAGATCTCCCACGAGTAGAGATTGACGACTGAGTCAAACTCGTTTGTGAAAAATCTCCCCCAGTGGATATAGTGGCTCCTCGAATCCTGTCTGTCATGTTCGCAAAGGAAAAGGAGGAACGCCTAAAGGTAATCGAAGCTTGATTTCGTCTTCAGGGCCTCGTAGTATAGAAAATGGCGACTAAGTATGGTTCATTTTCTGATTTTTGCAGAAAGTAGGCATGACCGACTGTTGAGCTGACTAGGAGGTTGAAACGACACTCGTCGTAGTGGGGTCGGAGGAAGCTACTGCTCCTCCGGCCAAGAAGTGTCGCTTGGTGTGGGCCGCTAACAAGCACGACGCAGGCTCAAGCTCTGCTCCCCCTCCGACCAACCCCTTTAGCCAATTCTTTGCAGACGTAGTCGCTACAGAGAAAAGAGGGGCACTCGAAGCGATCGAAGCCCTTAAACACAAAGCTCCCAAGACCAAGGTGTCATTCTACTATGATGATAAAACTTTTTCGGTCTCTGCTTCTCATGGCTTTGTTAAGCGACTAGAAAAGAGAACTGAAAAAGTTTCATGTCTTTTATGAAGGATACTGCTGCGTCGGCAGAGCTCATGGTCGAGGGAAGCACTGTGTCGGTAGAGCTCATGTTCGAGGGAAGCACTGCTCCTCAGGTGGTCGAAACAGGTTTCGATCACCAAGAGGGGTAGGAAATTCAAGGAGCAGCAACTCCCGCTGAAGACCCATGACCAGACGTGGTCATGGCGATCCCTATCCGTCAACTTGAATATCGACCAGACGTGGTCGAAGAAAAGAAATAGAAGAAATCCTTCTTAAGGAAGGTTTTCTCTAGATTCAAGATCAAGTGCAGAAAGCGAATGTATGTAAAAAAATCAAAAGTATAAGAACAACATTTACCTTTCGTTTTTTACAATTTTGAAGTGTTTTTCTTTCTGTGATCTTAGCCTAATTCCTCCAGCCCCCAAAGACACTTCTGTCGAGAAGCCCACAGCCATTTCTCCTGCAGTCATAGAGACAACTGGTGTTTCTCCTGCAGTTGTAGAGACAGCAGCGGAAGTGGTCGAGGGATCGACCACTACCCCCGTGGTGGACGAAGTCGTTACCGCCTAAGCGACTACAACCATTGATGTGGTCGAAGGATCGACCACCGTCCCTACGGTGGAGACAGTTGCTCCTGCTGAAGCAACTACGGCTACTCATGTGGTCGTGGAGGCGGAGGCGAAGACGGCGGACGAAGTGGCGGAAGCATCTGGCCAAGGTGGTGGTGGAACCTCTGACCACCGCGCTGGGAAGGAAGTCTCCACAGACGTTCCCTCGGTCCCCAAGGAGAAGCTACCATCACCGAAGAAGAAGAAGAGTACATCAACTTTTTCTCTGAGTTCTTTGGCCCCGTATCCATTGTAGGATCTTCCTCATTCAGGTCTCTGACTGAGTCCCTCACCCTAAGGACATGCCTAATCGGGGGAATATTTTCGATGACGAGCGTCTCAAAAAGGTGTGGTGGGGTGAGTCGAAGAGATCGATGAACTCAATGATTCCCAGAGCGTATTCTCCAATTTTGCTCGAACGAGCATTAATGTAAGCATCTGATACCAAACATTTACATATTTGGTTTTTCTCACTTCTCGCTGTCTTTCTTTATGCAGAAAGCTTTGGAACAAATTGTCACTGTTGGTGAATATCACTGACAACTTGTGCTGCTCAGACAGCAAAAAGCAGAACTCTACGAGCAAGCAGAGAGATGGTAAGTCACTATCTCATGTAATATTTTGAATTTTGACTACTAGTCCAGTTCTCATATTAATCTTAACCTTTGCAGGTTTAAGAGTGATGAAAAGACTTTGGCTGATACACTCGATTACGAGAAAATCGAGTCACAGAAGCTAAGGAAAGAAAATGAATACCTATTGAAAAAACTTCAGGAGGCAAATTCTGCAACAAGCGAGTTGCAGAATGAAATAAACAGTAAGTGCTGAACTTAAGACTGCTCATATACTTAACTTTCTTTTCTTTCTCTAACACTTTTTCCTTGATAGAAAAAGTGGTCGAGATAGTTAAGCTCCAAACTGAGGTTGAATAGAAGGTCGTGGTAGTTGGTGAACTTACCCGTCTCGGCAAAGAAAAAGATAAGAAGATAAAGTCGTGGGAAGAGCAATGTGCAATGAATGGTGCCTCCCATGACGATGATATCAAGAATCTTGACTCTCGACTAGCAGGTAAGAAAACCTTTACCTACGACGAGTTATATTAACTAGTATTTTAAGAGGTATTTTGTTTGACCAGTCATACTATATTTTCAGTGCAAGTGGTCGAAATAAAGCGACTCCATGAAGTTTTGACTCGTAGTCAGGAGGAGATGAAGTCGATGAAGATCAACCTTCAAGACAATGTTTCTGTCGAACCCAGGAGCGAAGGATCCCGAATTCTCTGTATTCATACACCGGTCCAGGATTTCCAGTGTACACAGTCTTACAAAATGGATATCACAATCATATCACGAAATCGTAAATAGCATTAAGTAATTAAATATTTAATACAAATGAGTCTGAACAACAATATCAAATGTCAAATGAATAACACAGCGGAAACATAATAATAGAGGCAAGCCACACGATGCGCCACAGGCAATCGTCTGGGTCGACGGCCTACTCGTCCTGATCCTCACTGTCGGGGAAAAAGTCTTCTCCTGAATAAGATTTATTTAGCAAGAATGAGCACAACTACCGTGCTCGCAAGCTACACCCAATATTGAATGAAAATGCATGCATAAGGTAACAAATGAGTATGGCAGGGGTTATTTTGCGTAAAGCTGTAACACCCCAACTCAAAGACGAGCACCGAATGCAACTACCTAATTTGAAATCCTAAATTTGTGGAACCTCCTTTGTATACGAGGTACTGGAGGTTCCACACAACAAAAACTCACAAGTAAACATAAACTAGTCATGAAATCCAATTCTAAGATCTAAACATGAATCAACGATAATGAGCTAAGATGACAAATAACCATATGACTTAAAGTTCTCGTCTATGTTCTCATTGATCATAAAGGTACCATCCACGACTAAATTTATTTATTACAAACCAAAAGATGACAAAAGAGAATCATAATTTCTTATAGCAATGAGTCTAATGTGAAGTGCATTATTCGAGTAGTGCTCATCTACTCCTCCCAAGTGAACTTCATCAACGATCACCTAGAAATAAACAAACAAAGCAAGAGTGAGTCCATGACTCAGCAAGTACAATGATTAAGAAAAACATTCATTCATTGAAGACTAAACATAACATCATTGGGTTCGATCATAACACAATGGATTACTTATGAATACATGATATGAATGCTCAAATCAAGGAAATGGACCGCACACACGCCAGCATTATCTGGTATAGCCGGTGAACACCGTCGGTGATCACTCAAGCCCGCATCTTAACAAAAATGCGGGATCCACTTCCGTATGAAGAACGTTTCATACGGTGTCCAACATTGCCCATATTGGAATTAATGGGTCTTATCCAACCATCTTGAAATTGATGGTGGTTCTCATCCACTCCCGTGGGCGTCAAATGTCAATGAATGCATGCAACAATTAAATGAAATATACCGTCACATCACTTCTACTCATGAACTCAATGTATTGAACAAAGTATGAATAATTCATTTCACATGTCTCACAAGCTACCAAAACAACTCATGCTAATAACCACAATACACAAACATCCAAATTAACATGGTACTTGCCTTCGGCGTTGCGGCGTTATCCGCAACGAAGGCGCTCTTATACCGAAGTTTCGCGCCTAAACCAACGAAATAACTTAATAAGTATACAAGATACCCAGCTCAACTAGTCGGTGTTCTATTTTACTTCTCTTAGAGTCAATTAAATCCTATATCGCATAAACTGAAAAACAGCGAGTCTGTCCAATAAGAAAATCCTGGACAGCAACACGGGGACTAACATAACTCACAGCCTGGAAGTCGAAAAATAGCAAACCCAATTTCTGTAGATTCTTAACTGGTCTAACTACAAAACTCTAGTTGTGCGACAAACCAATTTGGTCAAATTAATAGGCTAATAATTGTTTGAACATTCAGCACAGATTCAGCCTACCAAAATTCAGCAGAAATAATCAGTTGATCATAACTTCTATGTTTCAACTCCGAATTGAGCGTTCTTTACCAATCTGAAAAGGTTATCGAATTACCTACAATAACCTAGTTGGGTGAACTTTCAGATTCTTCCAACTTCTCTATCATAATATAGAAAACATACAGACAGATTAATCACGTCAGGTTTCTGGCAGCAACTGTTAAAACAGACATATCTTTTGACTCACAACTCGGAATCAAGTAAACTCAGTGGCCATCTAAACCTGACAGGGAATACTTCAACTTTCTAGGAGACACCAAGTTCAAAATCTGTGATTAACAATTTCTTATACAATTTACAAATTGACTGCAGAATCTCGTCAGGGTTCTGGACAGTCAAGACTAATTCTATCATAACTTTTGACTCGGACCTCAGATTTGAGTGAACTCGGCGGCCACTGAAACGTAAGAACAAGACCTAGATATCTCTAGGAGACCAAACCTTCAGATTCTGCCTAAAAATAACCGAAACACTCTCTACAACGTACTGGACAGAAACAGCTTCTAATTTCAGCAGGTCTGCTAAATCAAAAACGTAACCAAATCTCTTCTAACAACAATCAAACCACGAGGATCGCATCGTTACCCTTGCTGCAACCAGGAGTAGGTGGAAGGATCCTTGGCGAAGAAACTCTTCCTCCTTTTCACCTCTTTTTCCCCAAGCGAGCTGCTGTCCTCCTCCACTCCTTGCGCAACCGGTAGCGGGAGAAGGTCGAAGGAAGATTCGGGAGGCAAACCAGCAGGAGCAGCACCAATGGAGGTTGGGGCGACTCCTAGGGGCAGGGCATGAGGGGGAAGAGAGGAGGAAGGAGGGTGGCGGCCAAAGGGGAGGGGTTTCGGCCAAGGGGAGGAAAAGGGGGTGGTTAGGGTTTAGAGGGGAGGCGCATGGGCCTAGGCCCATGGCCGGCCAAGGGGTGGGAAGGCTTCCCAGAGGCCCACGACCTAAAAACTCCAGCGAGAGTTTTAAGCTTTAGGAGTTCCAGAATAAATTCTTTCTTTCCGACTAAAGCAGGTATGACATTCTACCCCTTATGATTCGACCGAATTCTACTCATAACGGACACAAGAGCGAAGTCTAAGGAATTGAAAACAAGATTTAACACGCACCCGGCAACAAATAGGTGCGAGATCTGCTCGCGCATGCGAGACTCAGATTCCCAAGTGGCTTCTCTCTCGTTTGATGAGACCAAAGGATCTTTACATACTTCAATGTCTTGCTCCTCAAAACCCGCTCGACTCTTCCAAGATTTTCACCGGTCGGGACTCAAAAGTAAGGTCTGCTCAATGGTTAAGGGCTCCATTGGAATTACATGCTCGAGGTCAAATAAGAACTTCCTCAACATGGACACATGAAACACATTATGAATCCCTCTCATAGAATCGGGAAGATCAAGCGGTAAGCCAAATTTCCAACTCTCGCCACAACTCGAAGCGGTCCGATGTACCTTGGGCTAAGCTTCCCTTTAGTGCAAGAAACGTACTACGCCTTTGGTAGGCGATACTCTCGAAGGACCTCGTCACCCACATTGAACTCCAATTCTCGCCTCGACATCTGCGTAGCTTTTCAGCCGCTCGAGCAGCTAACAAGTTCTTTCTAACCCGGCCACTCTAGCCACGGTTCTTGTACCCATTACGGACCCAAAGCGCCTCTCTCCCTTGCATCCCAACACAACGGAGATCTGCATTTCCGCCCATAAAGGACTTCAAATGGTGCGGCTCGAATCTGGAGTGATAACTATTATTATAGGCGAACTCGCCAAAGCGGTGATCTTCCCAACCACCCTTCGAGGATAAAACACAACACTGAGCATATCTTCTAAGGTTTGAATTGTGCGCTCGGTGACCATGCATGCGAGGGTGGAATGCGATACTAAGACGGAGTTGCGTGCCCAAAGCACTCTGCAAACTCTCCCAAAACTTGAAACAAATTTGGCATCTCGGTGGAAACAATAGTCTTTGGCACCCGTGCAACCGTACTATCTCTCGCACATAAAGTGGAGCCAAATCGCCATGAGGTGGTGGTTCGAATAGGAATGAAATGTGCGGACTTCTGAACCGATCCACTATCACCCATATAGCATCCTTCCTCGCCGAGTGCGAGGTAAACCAACCACAAAATCCATGGAGATGTCATCCCATGGCCACACCGGAACCTCTAAAGGTTGCAACAATCCTGCCGGCCGCTTATGTTCACCTTAACTCGTTCGCGGATCCCACACGAGGCCACATCTTGCGCAATATCGACTTTCATTCTCTTCCACCGAAATTCTTCTTCAAATCTTTGTACATTTGGTCTCACTGGATGTACAGATACTGAGTACAGTGGGCTTCCTTTAGAATCTCATCTTTAATCTGTGCCTCCTGTGGCACACAAAGCGACCTTTAAATCGCAAAGTACCGAATCATCTATACCAAATGGCCTTGCTTGCCTTCATCTAGGCGCTTCCTCACCTGCTGGAGCATTTGATCATCTTGTTGTGCTTCCGTACTCGTTCGGAATGGTGACTCAAGAAGCAACGGGTCTCGGTCTCGGCGGTACCATAAAGCAAAAGATATATCCATACGCTCAAAATCAGCGATGAGACAGCGAGGTAGGAGGTGTCGCCTTGCGACTCGGGCATCGGCTACAACATTTGCCTTGCCCGGATGATACCGAATGGTGAGATCATAGTCCTTTATCAACTCCAACCATCTCCTCTCGCCTCGAGTTTAAATCTTTACGAGTAAAGATGTATTTGGACTCTTGTGATCGGTGAAAATGTCACAAGATTCGCCATACAAATAATGGCGCGGATCTTTAAAGCCGGCCTCTGCTGCAAGCTCTAGGTCATGGGTAGGATAGTTATGTTCATGTTTCTTCATGCCGAGAGCGCATAGGCAATCACCTTACCATCCCGCATAAGTACACAACCCACCCAACTCTAGACGATCCCGAATAAATAGTGAACCGCTTCCCGGTTACGGAAGGGTGAGAATTGGGCGGTCACCAATCTATCCTTCAAAGTCTGAAACTTCGTTCACACGCATCCGTCCATGAAACTTGACACCTTCTCGTGTCAAGCGAGACATTGGTCTAGCAATGGTAGAGAAACCCTCCACGAAACGCCGGTAGTAACCAGCCAAACCCAGAAAACTCCTCACTTCTTTTACATTGGTTGGTCTCTTCCATTCCACCACTGTTGAAATCTTACTTGGATCGACAGAAATGCCCTCTTGATTGATTACATGGCGAAACCCAACTCAAATCCGAATTCACATTTCTTCAATTTGGCATAGAATTGGTTCCTCTCAAGGTCTCGATACCAACCTCAATTGTTGAGCATGGTCCTCTTCCGTTTTGGATAAATCAAGATGTCGTCAATAAATACTACGACGAAATCATCAAGATAAGGGTGCAACATACTATTCATGGCTTCCATGAAAACTGCAGGAGCATTAGTTAGTCCAAATGACATAACCTTATACTCATAATGACCATACCTTGTAGAGAAGCTGTCTTCTCAATATCTTGCTCGCGAACTCGAATCGATTATAACTTTGATGAAGGTCAATCTTGGAAAATATTTTAGCTCCTTCAAGCGATCAAAGAGATCTTCAATACGGGCAACGGATATTTATTCTTTCTGATTGCTTGATTAAGAGCCCCAGAGTCCACACACATACGCCAACTACCGTCCTTCTTCTTAGTGAGCGAGCAGGAGCTCCCACGGCGATACACTCGCGAATCATACCTTTGGATAGCAAATCATCCAGTTGCTTTTCAACTCCTCTGGAATGGTCGTGCCAAGCGGTATGGAGACATCGAAATAGGTCGGGTTCGGAACAAGATCTATCCGAATTCCACTTCACGTTCGAGGCATACCAGAAGCTCCACAGAAACACGTGGAAATTCATTCACCACGAATATCTTCAATACGAAGTGGAGATTCGACTTCGCTAAGAGACCAAAGCAACCCAATGTTCGAGGCTCGACGACTAGAAACAGACTAGCCAACACACACAGGAATCAAGCGGCATGCCGCTCAAACACTAATTCCTCTCCCGACCAGACTGCAAAGTCACCGTCTTCCAAAACAACAAATCTTGCACAGTAAAGGAATAGCCAATCCATACCCAAAATAACATCAAAAGGTGATAATCGAATCACCATGAGATTGGCAATGAAATTCTCATCTTCTATAGTGATAGTACAGCCAGGACAAGCTGTAGAGCTAGAAATAAGACCTCCGGAACTGACCACCACGGATTGTAAATAGATTGCACACTCAAACCCGCCCTTTTAACAAAATCTAAGGACACAAAGAATAAGTAGCCACGAATCAAAGCAGAACGAAAGCCTCAAGTGAATCAACTAATAAAGTACATCACCACATCGGGCGTACGGTGTCGGGGTGGGCATGGCGTGAGACTCCCAAAGGTGTCGGGCGGAGACGCACCAACACTCGAGAGGAGGCGAGGGAACTGCAGCAGTGAAGCGAGGGCGAGCAGATGGAGCGAGGTTCCGTAAGAACCCGGTCGGGCGCAGAGGCGAAAGCGCCGATGGAACCCATCCGGAAAGCGTGGCACAAAGGTGCAACAGTGAATCGAGCTCCGAGGAGTACTAGAGGACGACAGCTGCTGGAATCGCTTCCACTTGATGATACTTGCGGATTCGCACAAGCAGAAAGCTTGTGGCCTCTCGACCACACCGACGACAAGTCCCTCAAAGAACATTCGGCGCACGATGCCCCTCTCCACACTTAAAACATTTCATACCTTGACACAGGCGGGCGCATCGAGGTGTGGAAGAAGAAAACGTGGCGCCAAGAAAAAAGCGCCTGCTGGCCGGACGAGATGGGCGGCTCCTGAAACCTCTTGGAAGTAGGCGGCGAGAGGACCCACCTCCACCACCAAAACTCCTCTTCGCCACCACAGAACCACCAGCAGTAGTGCCCCAGTGCATGCTTCGCGAAGGAGAATTCCTCTCTGCTCTATCCTCTAGCACGCTCAACCACAGTCTTGAAATCACGCAAACCGAGGCTCCCAAGATCGACGATACTCCTGAAGGAGACCCCGCGAAACCTCTTGGCCTTCTCCAAGTCATCAGCCACGGTGGTACAAAGCGTGCAGTTGTTGAACTCCATCTCGTGCTCGAATCGACCTATTGCCTTGGGTCAACACTAGCAATGGCGCTCCATCTTCTCAATAAAAGAATCCGGATAGTACTTGGCTCTGAGGCGTGCCACAAAACTTCCCAATGGCGGTCCTGACGGGGTCCTAGCGAGCATGAACCCCTTCCCACCGGATATCGGCTTGACCCTTGTTGAAAGGCCACAAAGCGAACCGCTGCGCCGAGTTCATTTCCAATGCCTCGATCGGCGCTCCATGTACCGAGCCAATCTGCTGCTGAGCGGGGTACCGCCCCATCAAGCGTGTTCACCGGCGTCATCCACTCACGAAGACTCATCCTAGTCTCGGTGGAAGCTGCGGCAACAACCGGACCTGCCATGGCGGCAGCGGCGAAGATCCGCGGCGATCGCAGAACAACAGAGCGGCAGGATAAAGCTGCTGCACTGCCGGCGGAGCTGCTCGTTCTCCTTTGAAGATCTCGAATGATCGCCGACACCGCTGAGCATCGCCGCGGCGCAGCTTGAGCTTCCACGGTGGTTGGGCGGTGAGGCAACCTCCTCATTAACCCCACCGGCCTCTTACTGCGGGCGTTGCGGCTCAACGGACCACGTCCACGATCGCGACCACGGGTGGCGCGACGCCACGGCCTCTACCTCTCGCCATCTAAGGACAAGACAACGAACAAAGACCAAAGCGAACAACGGTTGCACAACAAATAAATCATAACAACAAGAAAATTTGCGGAAACAACGAATTGCCCAACCCAACCTCACGTACACGGTGTGTCAATTTAATAATTCTATTTTAACCACGGACCTAAAGCCCGCTCGATACCAAGCGTAACACCCCAACTCAAGACGAGCACAGAATGCAACTACCCTAAGTGAAATCTAAATTTGGCGAGAACCTCCTTTGTATACGAGGGTCTGGAGGTTCCACACAACAAAACTCACAAGTAAACATAAACTAGTCATGAAATCCAATTCTAAGATCTAAACATGAATCAACGATAATGAGCTAAGATGACAAATAACCATATGACTTAAAGTTCTCGTCTATGTTCTCATTGATCATAAAGGTACCATCCACGACTAAATTTATTTATTACAAACCAAAAGATGACAAAAGAGAATCATAATTTCTTATAGCAATGAGTCTAATGTGAAGTGCATTATTCGAGTAGTGCTCATCTACTCCCTCCCAAGTGAACTTCATCAACGATCACCTAGAAATAAACAAACAAAGCAAGAGTGAGTCCATGACTCAGCAAGTACAATGATTAAGAAAAACATTCATTCATTGAAGACTAAACATAACATCATTGGGTTCGATCATAACACAATGGATTACTTATGAATACATGATATGAATGCTCAAATCAAGGAAATGGATGCACACTGCGCCGTATAATGGTATAGCGATGAACACCGTCGGTGATCACTCAAGCCCGCATCTTAACAAAAATGCGGGATCCACTTCCCGTATGAAGAACGTTTCATACGGGTGTCCAACATTGCCCATATTGGAATTAATGGGTCTTATCCAACCATCTTGAAATTGATGGTGGTTCTCATCCACTCCGTGGGCGTCAAATGTCAATGAATGCATGCAACAATTAAATGAAATATACCGTCACATCACTTCTACTCATGAACTCAATGTATTGAACAAAGTATGAATAATTCATTTCACATGTCTCACAAGCTACCAAAACAACTCATGCTAATAACCACAATACACAAACATCCAAATTAACATGGTACTTGCCTTCGCGTTGCGGCGTTATCCGCAACGGCGCTCTTATACAAGTTTCGCCGCCTAAACCAACGAAATAACTTAATAAGTATACAAGATACCCAGCTCAACTAGTCGGTGTTCTATTTTACTTCTCTTAGAGTCAATTAAATCCTATATCGCATAAACTGAAAAACAGCGAGTCTGTCCAATAAGAAAATCCTGGACAGCAACACGGGACTAACATAACTCACAGCCTGGAAGTCGAAAAATAGCAAACCCAATTTCTGTAGATTCTTAACTGGTCTAACTACAAAACTCTAGTTGACGCGATAAACCAATTTGGTCAAATTAATAGGCTAATAATTGTTTGAACATTCAGCACAGATTCAGCCTACCAAAATTCAGCAGAAATAATCAGTTGATCATAACTTCTATGTTTCAACTCCGAATTGAGCGTTCTTTACCAATCTGAAAAGGTTATCGAATTACCTACAATAACCTAGTTGGGTGAACTTTCAGATTCTTCCAACTTCTCTATCATAATATAGAAAACATACAGACAGATTAATCACGTCAGGTTTCTGGCAGCAACTGTTAAAACAGACATATCTTTTGACTCACAACTCGGAATCAAGTAAACTCAGTGGCCATCTAAACCTGACAGGGAATACTTCAACTTTCTAGGAGACACCAAGTTCAAAATCTGTGATTAACAATTTCTTATACAATTTACAAATTGACTGCAGAATCTCGTCAGGGTTCTGGACAGTCAAGACTAATTCTATCATAACTTTTGACTCGGACCTCGGATTTGAGTGAACTCGGCGGCCACTGAAACGTAAGAACAAGACCTAGATATCTCTAGGAGACCAAACCTTCAGATTCTGCCTAAAAATAACCGAAACACTCTCTACAACGTACTGGACAGAAACAGCTTCTAATTTCAGCAGGTCTGCTAAATCAAAAACGTAACCAAATCTCTTCTAACAACAATCAAACCACGAGGATCGGCATCGTTACCCCTTGCTGCAACCAGGGAGTAGGTGGAAGGATCCTTGGCGAAGAAACTCTTCCTCCTTTTCACCTCTTTTTCCCCAAGCGAGCTGCTGTCCTCCTCCACTCCTTGCGCAACCGGTAGCGGGAGAAGGTCCAAGGAAGATTCGGAGGCAAACCAGCAGGAGCAGCACCAATGGAGGTTGGGGCGACTCCTAGGGGCAGGGCATGAGGGGGAAGAGAGGAGGAAGGAGGGTGGCGGCCAAAGGGGAGGGTCGGCCAAGGGGAGGAAAAAGGGGGCTGGTTAGGGTTTAGAGGAGGCGCATGGGCCTAGGCCCATGGCCGGCCAAGGGGTGGGAAGGCTTCCCGAGGCCCACGACCCTAAAAACTCAGCGAGAGTTTTAAGCTTTTAGGAGTTCCCGAATAAATTCTTTCTTTCCCGACTAAAACAGGGTATGACAAAAGCAATATTTTCAGTTTAAATATCCATAATAATTTCTAAGGCAATTTTATACTATGACAAAATTCATATTTTAAAATGATGATGTTGTAATATGGATAACCTCCAATGATTAAGTGAAGGATCCCCTCCTAACACTTGGCTTCCCGCCCAACTTTTCATAAGGATTAACCATCCTCAACATTTAATAAAGCATTTAAAAACCAAAAACAATTCTAACTTTAAGTGGCCCTGCTAGCATGTCCATGACCGCGGATGCGTCTATTCGAATAGTTTCTACTCTGCAGAGTTTGTACAACTTTACCCATACGAGATGACATGCTCATTATGTCGGCCACTACACGCTTCCGTAGGCGTGTGACTGAGCAATTATCATGAGGCCTTTACAATGTTTTGTCCTAGTGTACTCATGCCCGCTAAGGTTTCGCCCCTTTGGACTAACCGTCCTCCGGAAGCCCCCTCTTGCGCCAAGTGGGAATAAAAGTCTAACCGACACCCACATAATCAACATGACACAAATACACTAAAACATTACAAATTAATTAGCCAAATCCTGCCCATACAGGACGTGTGGTGGTACGGTAAGGCATAGCATTAAGCGGCTCAAAGACCGGTCCTCAATTGACTTGGCGTCATTCCTACTATCCGTGGGCCTTAATCTTAACCAGATCAATCCCATGCATAAACCTGCACCCACCATTCCGACCATTTCGCCCAAGTCCAAACCCATTTTTAATTTTATTTAGAATAAAACTCTCTTTATAAATCCATGTGGTAAAACAATACCATAATGTCAAGTTTGAAACAAATTTGTAAGAAATTTGGTTAAACCCTCCCAAATTCTTTAAGTGTGAACTAAGCCTGGCAAAGCATATGTTTAGTTTTGATAATATTTTATCTATGGTGTCAAGGTAGTCAAGTACAATATTCAAATTGCCCATACAATAAAACATGGGAGTAACTATATATAAAACAGGACATTAAAATATTTATACAAACATATGCATGCATTAAATAATTTAAAAGCTGAAAATAACTTAAAATACTGGGGGTAATATGGTCAATGGTGTAACTTGCCTTCGTTGACGTCTTGGAATTCTAGGTCTTCGGATTGGTCGAACTCTCCGGAGTCGTCGAAGTCTAAACGCGAAAGTACGACAAATTCAAATTTAAATTCAAATAAATTCAAGAACTCAGCTCAAATTAACTCCAAATTGAAATATTTTGGTTTAGTTAGCTAGATTAAAATGTTATACAAATTTTGCAACTTGAATCACCCAATTTGGAGTTCAGATGCAAAAGTTATGAATTTTTGAAGTTTAAATCTATTTAAAACCTAATTTCAGAGTTTATTAGATTTTCCTGATTTATTTTTCTAAAGGAAATTATAGTTATTGCGCAATGATGACGTCATCAACAGGATTTCGGAATTAAAAGAATTAAAAACAAAATTCTGACGTATGGGCCCCACGTGTCATAGACACCGCTCACGGTGAACGAGTTCCACCGAGCCAAGGGAAAACCGGCGCGGTGGACCGCCCACGTGGGTGCTCACGTAGCGATGATTGGGACGCCACGCGTGCGCCACGCAAGCAGGGGGGTGAGATGGTGCCTAGGTGGCAATGCCACGTCGGCGAGGACGGCGCCGGCGCGGGGACCGATGGTCGTCGGCGCTGTGCTGCGCGGCGGTGTTCGGCGAGTGCACCAGAAGAGAGAGGAGAGGGCGGCGATCATGATGCTCACCACAGCGATGGGAAAAGGTGAGGCGGTGGCCAGTGGCGAGGATGAAGGCGGCGGCGTGGTACGGCTTGACGGTGGAACGGTGCTCGGTGATCGCCGTCGGCGAGTGGCGCACCGGCCAGCGATGACGAGGCGATGCCGACGGTGGCGACGGCGGGGAAGGAGCGTCGTCGGCGGCGAGCTTCAACGGTGAAATCCGGCGGCGTTGGGGCGAGAGAGGAGGAGTGAAATGGGGGAATGAACTGAGGAGGAGAAGGGGCTCGCGGGGCTCCCTTTTATAGGGCAAGGGGAGGCCGGGAGCGGCGGGGCGACGTGGGGCGTGCGGCGGCGGTTGCGGGAGGTTGTTGCGCACGAGCGGAGAAAAAGGGGGAAACGGCGTGGAGGAGGTGGCGGAAACCAGCGCGGCCTCGTGCGTACGACGCGGGGAGTGCGGGGTGGTTAGAGAAGGCCGTTAGCGGAGCTCGGGCGTGGGCTTCAATGGCGGTGGCGCGAGAATCTCGCGTGGAGAAGACGAGTGCGGAGACGAAGGTCATGGGCCGTTGGGTGATGATCCGGTGGCCGAGATCTTGCATGGCAACGTGGAGGGAAACGGGCGCGGGCGGCTGTTGGATGCTGATCCAACGGCGCGGAGGAGAGGAAGAGAGGGAGACACGTGGCTGCTTGGTAGCCGTCCGATTTGAATCGGACGGTGGGAGAGAGAGAAAAGCGGGCGCGGGGCGTGGGCAGGTGGGCCATGCGCGCGTAGGGCTTTGGGCCGAGGTGTTGGGTTTCAGCCCAAAGCCGGATTTTGATTTTCTTTTAATTTTTCAATTGTTTTAATTCTGATAATTCAAATAAGCTTTAGAAAATAGCAATATAACTCCAAAAATTATGAAAAAATTCACAGAAATTTCCTTATTTGTTTTGGACTTAATAAAATTATTTCCAACTTTATGTTGGCTTTTTAATTTTGCAAATAAATTTGTTTTGACTTTAAAATAATTATAAAAATTTCAAAAAATTCCATAACAATAAATACATTTTAATTTTTACTGAAATTTGAAAATTGGGTTGTTACAGTTTCTCTCCTAAGCAATGTACTCAGTGGGCTACGTGCTAAGGATGTCATTCCTCTTGAAGACATGATAATTGCTCATACGAGTAGCATTGGAGAACAAGTCGGAACTTTACAAGAGTTGGTGACTATTTTGAAAACCAATCAAATTGACTCGATAAGAGAGGCAGTCGAAGGCGCACAGTGAGTTATGCCCTAGCAAAACTTAAAGCCCATGACCCTAATCTTAGTCTGCAACCAATCGAAACCGACTTCGACTGCTTTGAAGCAGAAGTGGAACAGTTGATTGAAGAAATGCGGTTGGTTGGGAAGAAGGTTGCGAAGGAGATGCAAATAGGATCTCCTTCGCTAGAGTAGTTTGTAATAGGAAATTTGTAAAGATAAGCTTTTGTTTATGTATATAAAGCTTCTTTTTTCCTACAAATTATCTCATCGAGTAATTAGTCACTCATAAGACAACGAAAAGAAAAAGGAAATGAATTTAAGACTAAGAATTGAAGTCATATTAATAACTTTATCCTAGCCCCCAACTATTTGCCTAGTTTATTTATATAAACTAAGTAAATAGTGTGTAAAAAAGTTGTTCGACTTTTGTTGTCGATCTCGATTATTTTGTACTGAGTGCAAAGAGTCAAGAACAGGTCGAAACTAGGAAGTTCCTTCTAGTGGGCGGGACCACGTGTAGATAGGAAAGACTTCAACTAGTTGATGTCCCTTTCTCCAACCAGGTTAACCAAATCATCGAGATCAACAAACTCACTCAATTGTCATGCACTAGGAACAAGAGTTAGAGACAATGCGACGCTAGGAAGTTCATTCTAGTGAGCGGGACCATGTGCAGATAGAAAAGACTTCGACTAGGTGGTGTACTAGCTCCATCCAGTCTAATTGAATCGAGCATGTAAAACCTAGTCGAACAAACTAAATTTTTTTGAAAGAGAGCGTGCTGTAAATTATTTCGACCACATTTTGTTGAACCCAGTTTCTTTGTTTTGGCACCAATGTTAGGAACATGTCGACGCTAGGAAGTTCCCTCTAGTGGGCAGGACCACATGCAGAAAGAAAAGACTTCGACTAGTTGATGTTATCCTCCTTTGACTAGTGTAAAAAAACAAGTGTTTAAAAAGCGATCGAAAGTTGAAGTGTTGCTCAACAAAAAGTTTTAAGATAATAAAGATTGAAGAAAAACTAAAACTTTATTGAGAAAGAAGGATGTTACACATAGAATTTGCTTAATTGGTCTATATTCCAAGAGTTTGAAAGGACTCTGTCGTCTTCCATTGTCAGTTGTACTGGGCTTGTTCACATAACTTCGACCACGGTGTGAGGACCTTCCCACTTAGGGGAAGCTTGTTCCGATTAGACTGAGATTGGATTTTTTTCAATTTTTCAATACTAAGTCACCCAAAGCAAGGCTGCAAGGTTGGACCTGACGATCATAGTATTTGCGCAGAGCTTGTTGGTAGACTGCCGAATGGATTAAGGCTTGGTTCCTCTTCTCTTCGAGTAGGTTGATGTCATCCGCTCAAAGTTGTTCATGGTTAGAGTCGTTGAAATGCTCTACCCTTGTTGACTAAATCTTTAGTTCAGGTGGAAGCATGGCTTTAGCCCCAAAAACTAGAAAAATGGTGTCTCACCTGTAGCCCAACTAGCTGTCATATGAACTTCCCATAATACTGAGGGTAACTCTTATACCCAAGCCCCTGAGCACTTGACAAGTTGGTCGAAGACTCGAGTTTTGATTCCCTGCATAATTTGGCCATTTGCTCTTTCGACTGCCCCATTGCTTTGTGGGTGGGTGACAGATGCATAACACAATTTGGTGCCCAACTCATCGCAAAATTCTTAAAATTTTATGCTAAAAAATTGTTTACCATTATCTGTAATTATTCGACTAGGTACACCAAATCGAGTAATCATGCTTCTTATCATGAACCTCTTAGTGGCTTCCATTGTTATCCCAGTTATAGGTTCGGCTTTGATCCATTTTATGAACGTATCGATAGCCACAAAAAGGAACTCGAAGCCCGCTGGTGCTTTTGGGAACAGTCCTAGGATGTCGAGATCCTAAGTCGTAAAAGGCCAAGATAGAGGTATAGTTTGTAGTGCCTAAGCCAATTGGTGTGTTTACTTGCTATGAAACTGTCGTTGTACACACTTTTTTACCAACTCCTTGGCATCATGAAGGGCGGTTGGCCAGTAGAAACCTTGTTGAAAGGGTCTTCCGATCAGCGTTCTATAAGAAGCATGAGTTCCACGGATACCCCCATATATATCATGAAGGAGATTTAATCCTTCTCTCTGCGATATGCATCGCATGAGAACCCCTTGAGTACCTCGTTTATAGAGGACACACTCGACCAAAGTATACATTTTGGCTTTACGGGATAAACGATCTACCTCGAGATCATCATCGGGTACTGTACCCTTCTAAAGATACTCGTAGATGGGATTCATCCAGGTATCCTCATATTCTAGAGAGGCTGTCTCCATAGGAGATGTCTCTTGTGTTTCGACGAGAGACAGCTTCTGAAGCTGTTCCAAGAAGACACCTTTTGGTACTAGTGATCAGGAAGAAGCCATTCGAGCTAACTGGTATGCAAGGAAATTATCCTTTCGAGCGATATATTGTACCTCGAAACCGAAAAAATGCTTTTCAAGCTTGCGTACTTTCGATAAGTATCAAGACATGATCGAATTAGAGCACTGGTACTCTTTTCTGACCTGATTCATGACCAGTTGAGTGTCTCCTCACGAGTAGTCATCGAATCCTGAGCGCTTTTGTTGCTCGTATGCCAACCAACAAACCTTCGTATTCTGTCATGTTGTTAGTGGCAGGGAAGTTTAATTGAATGGCATACTTTAATGTCTCTCTTGTGGGAGATTCCATGACCATCCCACCCCTGAGCCACTTAGCATAAGTGACCCGTCAAAGTACATCATCCACTGCTCGTGGGAATCATACTGGGGTGATAAATTCTGCCAAGATCTGAGATTTAATAACCGTTTGGGACACGAAATGGAGGTCGAACTCCCCAAATTCAACCGACCATTTTGCCATGCGTCCCGCTGCTTCCCTATTCAAGAGGACCACTCCTAAGGGAAACTCACACGGCATAATTATCTTATGCGTCTAAAAATAATACCTCAATTTCCTCGAAGACATGAGGAGGGCATATAAAAGTTTTTGAACCTAAGGGTATCGCTCCTTAGGTCCGTGTAAAACTTCGCTTACGTAGTAAACTGGTCGTTGGACATTTTCACGTTCTGCGACCAGTAATACGCTCACTGCTTGTGGCGTGGTAGGTAGATACATTAAGAGCGTCTCTTCTATTTCAAAGAAACCAGAACAGGAGCACTCGTAAGGTATCTCTTAACATCCTCGAAGGCGTTGTTTGCCTCCTCTGACCACTCGAAACCCTCGTGTTTCCTTAGAAGTTTGAAGAAAGAGAGTCCTTTTTCTCCTAGTCGTGCGATGAAATAACTTATAGCCGCCATGCATCATGTGAGTTTTTGGACCTCTTTCTTCGTGGTTGGAGAGCGCATTTGTTTAATGGCCTTTATCTTCTCAGGATTTGCTTCGATACCTCGTGTAGAGACTAGGAATCCAAGCAATTTTCCTGAAGAGACCCCAATACACACTTCTCAGGATTGAGTTTCAAACGGTGTTTTCTAAGGTTGTTGAATGTTTATTGCAGGTTTGAAATATGATTAAGTTGCTTGATGCTTTTTACAACTAGATCATCAATATAGGCTTCCAAATTTCTGCCTAGTTAAGGTGAAAAAGTCGATTGCATCAAGCATTGAAAAGATGCGCTAGCATTTTTAGACCAAACGACATTTTGACATAGTAAAATATTCCAAAGGGTGTAATAAATGCGGTCTTTTGTTCATCTTCCAAACACATACTAATCTGATGATAACCAGAGTATGCATCTAGAAAACTTAACACTTCACAATCAGCAGTAGAATCAACCAACTAATCGATACGAGGTAAAGGGAAATCATCTTTTGGACAAGCTTTATTAAGATTAGTAAAGTCTATACACATACACCACTTACCATTAGACTTTCTAACCATCACAGGGCTGCCCAACCACTGTGGGTGATCGACTTCTCTTATAAAGCCTGCTTCGAGTAGCTTGTCCAATTCTGACCTAATAGCATCTCGTCGATCATGTGCAAATCTCTGTAATTTTTGTTTTATAGGTCTATTGTCAGGCCGTAGAGCTAGCCTGTGCTCAATCACCTCCCTGGGGACTCCAGGCATGTTAGATGCTTGCCACACGAAGACATCTATGTTAGCTTGGAGGAAAGTAACAAGGGCGTCTTCCTATTTAGGGTCGGAAGTGACCCCAATACGAACAGTCTTCGAGGGATCATCTGGATTCAGAAGAACTTCTTTGACTTCATTGTGGTTTCTCCAGTCACTTGCCTGTGGAGAGATAAGCCCTACCCCTTTTGGTTCCTCTACCGCTTCTGTAGGTTATGTATTGTAATTTTCTGGCCTGTTCGGCCCTATTGTAAAACCGACTCAGTGCGGTCTATTTGACTCTGATGGTTGTATTAATGAATGGTTTGTCTACGTTATGTATGAAATGATTCAGTGATGTATTCCGTGAGCACTATCTACCAATCTAGAGAATAGGGTGGTGTTGTTCATAGAGGATTCTGGATTGTAAAATCCGAGTCTAACAGAGCTGGTATCAGAGCATACGACTGTAGGAGCCTTAGTTAGATTGGCCAAGCCTAAGGACTTGAGTCCTATTTTCAAAAACTAAGAAAAGTGTTTGCCCAAATATAGCGTACTTACTGCTCTTACTCACCACTCTTAGCTCCTTACTTATCTACACTTCACTTGAGTTTGTACCTTGTTGCTAACTCACTCTTGTTGTCAAAACTATAGATGGCCGGTGCTTCATCCGATGCCCCGTGGGACTTCATCACCCACAGAGAGGACTTTGGAGAGTTCGTAGATATTCTTCGTCGGCTCATGCAATACCTGGGCTACCACCGCCAGCCCATCTTCAGAGGCCACAAGACTTAGATCCTAGAGCGAGAGTCTTGGACTATGGAAGTGTACCTCTACGTGAGGGTCGGCGAGTTTGTCTCCCACACTTTCAGAGCCGAGCTCCCTAGGAGCCACTATTGTGATGCAATTCAGGACACAACATGTTCTGCCTCCACCCACTTGTGCCAGATGCACGAGAATCTTCTGCTGAGGTCACCCTTCTGCTACTACCCGTCTCTCCTGGAGGGAGAGTACTACCCGGAGATCTTTGATAGCAGAGACGATGACCCCCGCCTGACCCATCAAGTTCAGCTTACGCAAGCGATGCTAGCTTCCCTCATCGATGCCATGGATGAGATTGGATAGCTCAGGACGCTGCTCACTTCCAGCTACGACCACTTTGACACCCTCGCAACCAGCTGATCAGGAGTGATGCCATCCTTGCCGAGGTGAAGCGAAAGAGAGATGTCGCTGTTGTAGAGCTAGCCTAGATCGTAGCAGCTTTTCCCACCCCAGCTCCTCCTGTGCCCACCGTTATCTCCCTAGCGACCCAGCACTAGTTCGACCGCTTCGACTGGGAGGACCCTGCACCAGGCTCACAGCGTGCAAGAGAGTGCGACGTCCACCGCTGCCCGTCATCATCCTTGGAGAGTCCACTCGTGGACGCAGTCTCAGTCGCATCCATTCCTGTTCCCGCTCGCCGAGTTTCAGCTGCTCCTGTTCCCGTTCTCACTCCCCGGGCAACTGCACCGCTTATGGTAGTGAGCACCCGATGGAGAAGTAACTAGTCTTAGTTTAGGTTAGCTAGCAGTGCTTGCTAGGAAGTCTTTTGGTTGCAAGCACTTTGTTTTCCCTTTGCCCCAGCTTGTAGGCATTGTATTTGTATCATGTGTCATGGCTTAGCATGGCCTATATGCTATGTTTCTAGAAGTCATGTTACACCTAACACCCTTAATATAATGCAGCCATTCTAGGAATTTTCCCTATTGTATTTGATTGTTTCCTCATTCTGTTTGAATTTTCTGTGTGCTCTAGAGGGCCAGTAAACCCTCCTATATCCTTCAGTCCTTAATCTCTGCTGTTCACTTCAGATGGCACCAAAGAGAGCTGTCACCCCAAGACGTGGTGCTTTTACTACAACTCGTGGAAGAGGCCGTGGCCGTGGCTGTGGACAAGATCTACCTCCCCCGCTGCCAGCGCACCGACGATGGCTCAAGTCATGATTCAACAAACTCATATTCTTCAAGCGATACCCCACCAGTCGGTAGGCGGTAGCCCAGCCACCAAGAACTCCAACTCCAACCCCGCGTCCCAGTGGGAATGTTTTTCGCACTCCCTGCCCTACCGGACAACCTGCCACAACCAACCCGGCAGCTCACCTTCACTACTGCAGCTGTGGAAGAAAAGTACACTTCGCTAAAAAAAATGCCCCCAAAGGAAGCGAGGCAAGGAAACCAAATGTTTCCGTTGCAGCAACATGGGACACTATATGAACATATGTCCTCAACAGAATCTTAAAGAACCAGCAAGGAATGCCATAGCTACCAACCTCAGCCTCGGCAAAGAAAAACTATTCGAGAGCCCCAACAAGAAGCAAGCTGTGCCTGCCAAAGCACTACTACCAGACTTGGGAGCTCGCCAAATGTTGTATGCCTTGAATATAGCAAGACAGGACATGTCGCCCAATTATGTCCTCCAATACGACAAGTTGCAAGAGGAGCATGCTTCACTTGTGGGCAAACTGGACACTTTGCCAACCGGTGCCCTCAACGTCAAGTCATTCCTGTGAAATTTAACTTGGGAGCCACACCAGCTCAAGGCCAGACTTCAACTCCAAACAAGAGTCCACAGACTTTGTAAGCATTCAGGGCTGCCTCGACACCAAACCGCGGATGTGTGAACTATGTAAAAGCCGAAGA
Organism: Ampelocalamus luodianensis; assembly: GCA_036346255.1. Taxonomy (NCBI): domain Eukaryota; kingdom Viridiplantae; phylum Streptophyta; class Magnoliopsida; order Poales; family Poaceae; genus Ampelocalamus; species Ampelocalamus luodianensis. The sequence goes on along the minus strand of CM070618.1, from coordinate 59,233,508 downwards.
AGCTCACGAAGCTACTGGAGTGTTAATGGGTATGTTCTCTGTTAAATTCGTACCAGCACAAGTTTTGTTGATTTTGGAGCTTCGCACTCCTTTATATCAAGGAAGTTTGTTGAAATGCTGAAATTGCTGACTTTTATCTTACCGAAACCCGTGGTACTTAGTTCATCCGGGAGACTCATAACTGCTACCTTAGTAAGTCCTAGAGTAGAGATCGCTATGGAAAATTCTTGATTCCTAGCAAACCTCTTAGTGCTTCAGTCCCAAACTCTGGATATCATCCTAGGGATGGATTAGTTGGCCAGATACCAAGGAATGATAGACTGTGTCAACAGAAAAGTGGTACTCACCAAAAACCCTAGAAACACAATAAAAGTTAATGTGGACCGTTCCTCTCTTCGGGGTCCTGCAGTCCACCACATTTAAGAGTTGTCCCTAGAGACAACACCTGTAGTTCAAGATTACCTGAAAATCTTTCCAGAAGAATTGCCTAGTATGCGACCAGACAGAGATGTAGAAGTTGTGTTTAACTTAAAACCAGGGACCGCCCCGATTGCCAAAAGACCATCTAGAATGGTCGTCGATGAACTCGAAGAGCTAAAGACTCAGATTGAGGATCTGCAAGATAAAGGATTTACTAGACCTAGTCATCCCCTGGGGTTCACCAGTGTTTTTTGTGAAAAAAGAAAGATGGCACTGCCAGATTGTGTGTAGATTACAGAGCTCTTAATGATGTGACCATCAAGAATAAGTATCCCTTGCCCCGCATTGATGATCAATTCGATCAACTGTCATGAGCCTCAATATTCTCCAAAATAGACCTAAGGTCAGGATACCACCAACTTAAGATCAGGACTGAGGACATCCCTAAAACGACTTTTACCACCCGGTATGGCCTGTATGAGTTCACAATTATGTTATTTGGTTTGACCAATGCTTCAGCCTACTTCATGAACCTCATGAACAAAGTATTCATGGAATGCCTAGACAAGTTTGTAGTCGTATTCATAGACGACATCCTAATCTACTCCAAGATCAATAAAGAACATGCTGAACATCTGCGTTTGGTTCTGGATAAGCTTGAAGAGCACCAGCTTTATGCCAAGTATAGTAAATGTGAGTTTTGGCTCTAAGAAATTAGTTTCCTCGGACATATCATATCCGCTGGAGGAGTCACAGTTGATCCATCCAAAGTAGAAGCTGTGTTGAATTGGAAGCAACCAACCTTAGTGACTGAAGTGTGTAGCTTTCTCGGATTGGCCAGATACTATAGACGCTTCATAGAAGGATTCTCTAAGTTGTCCAGACCAACAACCCACCTGCTTAAAATGGAAAAGAAGTATGAATGGACAGAAGCATGTGAAAAGAGTTTCCGAGAGTTTTAAAAAAGTTAACCACTGCACCTGTGTTAGTCCTACCAGACATACACAAGGACTTTGAAGTTTATTGTGACACTTCGTGCCAAGGTCTTGGTTGTATACTTATGCAAGAAGGAAAAGTTGTAGCATATGTGTCTAAACAACTCTCCCCTCATGAAGACAACTATCCAACTCATGATTTGGAGTTAGCAGCAGTAGTGCATGCCCTAAAGATTTGACAGCATTACTTGATTGGAAATCATTGACATATACACAAACCATAAGAGTCTCAAGTATATTTTCACTCAAACAGATCTCAACCTCCGACAAAGAAGATGGTTAGAACTGATTAAAGATTACAATTTGGATCCATTACCATCCTAGAAAGGCTAATGTAGTTGCCGATGCATTAAGCCATAAGTTCTACTGGAGTAATGTCATGATTCAAGAGCATCAACCTGAGCTTTACAAGGAATTTGAATTTGTCGGGACCTGCATTACGATTACGGAACCCTCGTGTATATCTTGCACTAGTCCAGGATCACGCTAGTGCACACAGGTTAACACGGTAAATATCGATCCACACAAGCGATAGATAAAGTAAGCGATTAGTTTGAATAACAAATAACGGTTTTGACCTTATGGTGAGTTTACACTTATTAAGCCACGCAAGGCTAACAAAGAAATAAAGCGGCGGAGCGGAAAACTCCAGCGTAGATCCCACCAATTCACCACAGCAACCAAGCGGGATCCGGACCTTAACGAGCGATCAGCCTTCAACGAACTCCTCCTCAAAAGCGGCGTAGACTCCTCCTCTTCTATAGGTTTGGGCGCAAGTTTTACAACAACCGTGAGTACACAATCGTACTATAAATCATACCACAGAATGCAATGTATAGATGCGGCTTATTCCAAAGAAAAGGCTTACGTGGTTCTTTTGCATAAAAGCAACATTTGCAATTGAATACGAATAATAGATTGAAAGCATAATTCAAAACAAATAGACAATATTAATTTATGATTATTTCCACAAAGACACCTGGCTAAAGATTTATTTCACATAGCCATATGATTGAGATCACACGGCTCCCATTCCCACATTTTATGAAAACTACCCCTCGTGTGAAAGCACCGAGGCAAGTCCATGATCATGGGCGCGCTATTCGAATAGTTTGTTTAACACTCTGCAGAGGTTGTACACTTTACCCACAAGATACAACTAGTGTAAGCACCAATCGTAACAAAACAGTTCGGAAACTTCATCTCAAACATTGACATTCCCAGTGTGCTTACAAACCGTTATACATATCACATAGCCCATGCATACACACACAGTTGGGCGGGGACGGCGAATCCTCCGTGATACAACCACCAAGTAGTCACACCTCCACCCTATCACAAAGCCTAACCTACCACGAACATCAATGCGAGAATCCATAACTTACTAAGTTAGCCCGTCCCATACCGGGCATGTGGTCGCACGAGAAGCTCAGTTCAATGGCGCACAAAGTTAAGTCCTTAATTGACCAAGGCAAGACTTCCATGTTCTAACTAGGCCACACAGATTATCATACCCATCACATAGTCCACCATGTCACACAGTCTCCACCACTTGCCTCAGTCTAAATCCTTTACCACCCAGTTGGTTTTAGTGCAACACATGCCATCACGAAGTAATAACACATAGCACAGTTTTACACAAAGTTCCATAGTCACTTAGTCATAATTAATATTTGCGACTCACATGAGATGATGATTCGTAGCATGGCTAAGCAATTGTACTCGCATCTAACCAACCCATGTTGGTGTTATAATATTACCAACTCAACCAATCTAGGGTGACAAGGAATTATGACATACAAGGCCAAGGTGGGATAACAATTTGGACAATAACTATGCCCAAAGCATTTAAATAAATAATTAAAGTAGAATGCAATAATTTAACACAACGTAATTTGAAAACTGGGTTCAAGATGATCAAAGGTATGACTTGCCTTGGAAAAGGTCTATGTACTGGTCTTGATCTTGGGGTGCTCCTTCTTCCACAAAATTCCCCGACGAATAAGCGTCTACTGCATAAGCGAAACAAAACAAACAAAACAAATAAATAACAGAGGCAAAACAAACTCCAAAAATTAAATAAAAATCTCAGATAGCTAGATCTTGAATTTAGACAAATTTAGAAATTTGAAAGGGCTCAATCGGAGTTAGGATGCAAAGTTATGAGCTTTGGAAGATTGAAATTACATAAAATCTTGAAAATCAGATTTTATGAATTTCTTGAATTATTTTCCTAAAGGAAAAATCAGATTTATTCGCAACGCGACGCCGAACGTTTGGGCGGGTGATCGTGGATCGGCGGTGGGTCCCACCGTCGGTGCCTCGCTCACATGGACAAAGTCCACCGAGCCTTGGGTTCGAGGTCCGGTGATCGCCACCGTGCGACCACGTAGGTCTTGGCCGGGCTCCACGCGGCGACACGAGCGGCGACAGGGGCGCGGCGGGGCTGTGGCGCGAACACGGTGCATCGCCGGCGAGTTCTTGTCGGCCGCGTACGACAACGGCGACTCCGACCACGGCGGCGGCAACGGAGGGTAGCATCGGGCTCCTCACACCCTCGCGAATCTGGCGACACGGTCGGACGCTACCGGCGGTGATCAAATCGCGGCGGCGCTCGAGATTGGCGGCGGAGCGGCTCGGTGGAACGGCGACGAGGCGATGCGGGGCTCCCTCGAGGATGATGAGGCGCGCATCGTGAAGGCCATGCGGCGGCGACCTCAGGACTGGTGACGGTGAGGGCGAAGGCTCACCACCGGCGGCTCCCGACGTCGAGAAAGGCTTCGGCGGCGGTGGACTTCCTCGGCCAAATCCTTCCCGGTGGCGGCGCGATCTACGAGGGTTCTAGGGTTTTGGAGAGAGGGTGGTGCGGAGATTCGCGCGGCGCGGCGTTAAATAGTGCCGGAGCGGCAGTCCGCGGCGGCGTACGGCGGCACCACCGGCTCGGACCACGGACTCGAGTCGAGAGGTAGACAACGAGGACGTGGCGGCGGGACCCACAAGGCGGAGGAGTGGCTCGGGCGGACCGCGTCGCACACGGCATGGGCTGCGGTGACGGGTGGGGCCGCACTGCCCTTGAGAGGGAGAGAGCGGTGCGGGCTGCGGTGGGAAGTGGTGAGCGGAAGGAAATGGGCGGTGAGTGGATTCGGCCCAAGCACTAAAGCGAGGTTTTAAATAGGTTTTTCATTTTAGAAAATACCGAAATTCAAATAGGTAATAGAAAATAGCAAATGAACTCGAAACATTCTAGAAAAATCTAGAAAATATATCTGAGCACATAGAACCCAAATAAAATAGTTTTGACTAATGTTCATGTTGGGATTGTTCACATTAAATGTTTTTTTTGATTGTAAAGTCCAATATTAAGCTTTTGAAATTAAATTCAAATAAAATTCAAATGGTGAATTTTCTCCTACTAACTATTTAAAAGATTTTTAAGGCTCTGAAAATTGGGATGTTACAAGCACTCAACCTTGAGTTAATTAAACAAGGTACTATAGCCACTGTGGAAGTGCATCCAACTCTAGAAGAGCAAATCAAGACCGCCCAAGAAGGACACCCTGGAGTTCAAAGATTCAAACATCTCATGGCAAAGGAAAACCCCTAAAATAATAGAAGACCAACAAGGAATCCTATGGTATGCGAAACGTCTCTTTGTTCCCCCACCAGAAGGAGCTTAAAGATTTGATACTAAAGGAAGCCCACAGCTCAGCGTATACCCTGCATCCAGGCAACACCAAAATGTATCAAGATATGAAGATTCTATATTGGTGGACACGAATGAAAAGAGATATCGCCGAGTTCGTAGCTTATTGTGATGTGTGCCAGCGAATCAAAGCCGAGCACCAGAGACCTGCCGGATTACTTCAACCACTACAGAACCCTTAGTGGATGTAACATCCCAATTTTGGACTTGTGTTTCAAATGTAAGAAAATGAGTAGAAATTAAAACTTTTTCCTACATCATGTATTTCCTGTATGTTCTAAACAATTCTTATAAAAAGAATTATGGAAATACAAAGTCACAAGTCTTTTGATCCAAAACCTTGTCTTCCAAAATCAATCTTGTCAAATCTTGTCATCATCTCCTAGAAATATTTTTCCCAAGTTCTAGGGTTGGTGTGTGACCCCTCTGAAAAATTTCACAATTTTTAGAAATTGTTTGAATATTTTTAGAGGGCAGTCAAACATGTTTGACTTTTAGTCAAAACCCTATTCCAGAAACTTGCAGAATTTTTGAGAAAAATACACTACATAAAAACCTCTGAAAATTTTACACAAGGTTAATATCTAAGTTAACAAGCTCCTGTAAAAATTTCAGAATTTTTGGAGTTGTTTTGCTACCTCAAATAAATCCCCAAAGTCCAGCTCAATTTAAAACTCTAAACTCAAACTCAGGTCTGAGTCAGACTTGGGCTCGAGTCAAACCCGAGCCCAAGTCATTTGACTTGATCGAACCAAGCCGCCTCGTTCTGAGCCGTTGGATTAAGATCCAACGCTCGCGCTCTTCCCTGTTGGTTTGAACCTCAAGAGCTTGAAGCAATCCTAGCCGCCCATTTTAAATCGTACCGCCCCCAACAGCCCTAGCCTTTTCTGGTCATCTTCTTCCTCGCACCGTGCGCAACACAGGGAGAGGCATGGCCCGGTCACATCTTGCTCCCTCTTCAACTCTCCTTGGTCGGGGGCAGTGAATGCGTGCGGCTTGCTTTCGGCCGTAGGCATGCCCTACTCCTACACTCCCATCATTTCTCTTTTGGTCCACGGTTGTGTCGTGAGCCAAGTTCACCCGTGGAGCTCGTTCTTGCCCAAAACCTAATTTTCTAGCTTTATAAAGCTCCCCAAAGCCCCTCTTGGTATTCCTTTACATCACCCCTAGCTCCTTCTTTGTTATGGGGCTCAAAACCACTGAAAATACCAAAACCACCATTAATGATCGTGAAGCTCTGTTGATGGCTTTGGTGCTCCAGTGGTTCATCTTCAATTCTTCTTGTACCCTTTTGAAATCCTTAATCCCCTATGCATTTCCCCTAACTCAATTTTGGGTTTCATTCACAGGAATTGACCAATTTTGAGTTTGGATCATTTCGGCCGATTTTACCCCCTTTCTTCTCCAGCTCCGATAAGGGCTTCTTTTCTCAATTAATTGCTCTTGGAGCTTCTCTGAGCTATAATAAAGCTATAATGATGATCTGGTATCACTCATTTTGCTCAGGACATCTTTTTCATTTCACCTTCTTCAACTCCAGCGAGTTTCTCTGCTGTCCAAGCTCCTCCGGCCATTTTTGAAGCTCTTCTTGGTTGAGGTAGCTTCTTATTAGTCCCTAGACGCTGTGGCACACGCTTCTTTGGACTGTTGCGGAGCTTTTGATCATTTTTCGCTTTCGGTCGATTTTGTCACCATCATTAATGTCTCGCTCGTCGGCGTTGTGGACCGTCGCCGCCGGCGAGGTCATCACCATTGGGACCGCAAGGCTATTGCGAACCCATTTTGGCACTTTGCGGGCACCGCCGTGGCCGGAGCCGTCGGCGACAAGCCGTTCTTTGCCGCTCGGTTTTTGCCAGACGAAACCTCTCTGTGTTGTTGCCGGTTAGGACATCATTAATGGCTTAATCATTGTTAATCATTGGAGGTAATTAATATGTCTTAAATTGGTCCACTGTGCCACTGACAGTGGGCCCAACCATTTAAATCCCCCCGTCGGCCCTAATCAACGCCTTTAGGATATCATTAATAATCAATCATTGGTAATTAATTATTAGCATTAAAAGGCTATCGGGAATGACTCCATGAGTCACTGACATGTGGGCCCGTAGGCCTAAAACCGCAGTAACAAGGCCATTAAGACAAAGATTGGGTTTAATTAATTGCTAATCATAGGCGTTAATTAATGTGTCCTAAATCAGCCTAATGTGTCACTGCCAAGTGGGCCCCCGCCCACTTAAACCTCCTCAGTGCGAAATTATTAGGACATAATTAATGCTAATCATCACTAATCATTGGAATTAGTATTTAATAGCTGTCCTAAAACGCCCTCTGTATCACTGACATGTGGGCCGCGCGTTTAAAACTCCCCCCGCGGTTAAAACTCACACGTGTTTTATGCGCGTGTCGTGGACCGTCGATTTCAAGATCTGCGGCCCAGATCTTCAGGGACTTTCGGGTCACCCGAACGTTCCACGTCACTAAGGACCGTCGATCTCGCGATCAACGGCCGAGATCGATGTGCCGTTCGGGTCACCCGAACCGCACATGGACCTAAGCCGCCCATCTTTAGATCTACCGCTCAGATCGCAGGGACGTTCGGACCGCCAAAGGGCGCAGAGCTCAGAGCCCTCCATCTCAAGATCAATGGTTGTGGTTGATTGAGGCATTCAGGTCACCCGAACGGCCCAATCCACGTGGACCGTTGGATTTTGATCCAACGGTGAACCTCTTTTTGGACCGCGTGCGTGTGTTGTGTGCGGAGCGCGTGGGCCGTTGGATTCCGAATCAAGGGCCCACGTTTGTCCACGTCATTTCCTTTTTGTTAAGCTTTGTTTTATTTTGGTAAATCGTTATTTGTCAACTGAAAATTGTATTAAAACTTTAGAAACTCATATCTAATTCATTTTAAACCCTTTTTAGATGATTCCAACTGTATTAAATTCATATTTTACTATAGTTTAATCTAAAAATGTATTTAGATATGTTTCTGTAATAGAAAGTTTTATAAACAATATTAACTTGATTTCAGCCATTTTAGAATATTCCTGAAATTAATGTGAAACTTGTAAAATACATAACTTTTTCTGTATAACTCCAAAATGTGCAAACTCAATCTTGTTAAATTTCTCTGTTAAGCATAATTTATTATGAAATAGGTTTTGATCATAGTTTTATTTCTGAAAAATGATATGTGCTAGTTTTACAACTTAGAAAAATCATAAGTAAATCATTTTAACTCCAAATTGAGTAAACCCAACTTTGCTGACCTTAGGATGCCATTATCTACCTAGCATAAAAATTTCAGACCTTAGATCATTCTGGAAATTTATGCCACGAACAGTACCGGTAATTAATTTCATTGGAATTAACAGGCTGAGGGAAATTATTTTAGCTATAACTTTTGCATACTTAGTCCAAATGACTTGATTATTGTTTCTAAATTCATTTAAAATTATACCCTTATTGCTGTGTAAATTTCATGAGATTTGGATAACTTTTTATTTTGGGTTTCTTTTGGTGTTCTTCGTCCTTATTGGTTTTATCGCATTTTTACGTTAGGTTCTGAAGAAATTATTGATTACGTGAGTGATCCTCTGCAGCAAGAAAGTGATCTCCAGCAAGGCAAGTAGTGTAACATTCATTTGATCATATTGCTCCTACTACTTTTAAATTATAATATCTTGTTTGCAAAACCTAAGTATGCATGCTTCTTGTGTCAAAGTTAATTTTTGCCGATTAGAGGTAGCTAATCCCATTGCATAGTTTCTCTGAAATTGTTCACCCCCACTAATACCCTAGGCTATTATCCTCACTGGTGAGTTAGAGACCGGTGGATGATTTATGGTCTTTTATTGTCTTTACGGTATGATGCTTAGCAATGCCTAGATACCAGTAGAATTGAGCGGTTATCGACTTAGTCGATGACCTTGATTACACAAAACTTGTTATTACTTATGATCTATACCTTGTGCTTTGTTTATTTGGGAAAACAAAAACTAAAAACAAAACGATTTGGACTTGGGCACAATGGTAAGATGGTGTGCTTTTGGGTGTGACTGGTATGGTGCCCGAGTCAACAAGGACCGAACATCTTGTTACACTAAACTAAACATTCTTGCGTGCTAACCACAATAGAGGGTATGGGACCTCTCTTGGCTTAGTACTTTGGCGTGTGTTTGCTACGAGTCGCAGAAGGGCGTGTGTGTGTTGTGTTGTGGTAAAATGAGATGGTTTATGTGTGGGAGCATTGTAGTTGTCTGAAAAGCTTTACCCCGAGGGGTAGTTGTCTTTTCGGCTTTACAATGTAAGCGTATGGGCTTCGGTCCATACGAGCAGCTCGTAGTTGATACACAATATTGGAAACGTCTCGTAGGAATTAGCCGTGCTGGCACACCAAAGGAAGTGTGCTTAATAGCTTCGCAAAAAGACGGTCTGAAATGTGGGTACATTGGTACACCCCTGCAGGGTTTTGAACTATTCGAATAGTCTTGTCCTAGGTTATGGACACGTTTGGCAAGGTCTTTGGAGAGTTAGACTACAACCTTTTAATTAAAACTTGACATGGGTGGTATGAATGGGTAATTCGTGCTATTGTTGTGATGGCTATTGGGATAGTCATCTCCAGGATGTCTTTTATGTTATTACTTATTGTCTCGCTGTTATTTATGCAAATAAAATTCAGATTGTCAAAATTGCTTTCAAACTATTACTTATTGCAAATAAAACTTACTTTATGCTGAAAATTAACCTCTAGCCTTCTCCTTTGATTAAAGCCTGCATGTAGTAGTAACTAGGTTTGTTACCCGTAAGTCTTGCGAGTACAATTTTGTACTCATTTGCTTTGCTTAATTGTTGCAGAGGAAGAAGGTTGATCCCCAAGGGATTGACTTTGGTGAGTTTTGCGTCGGTATGGACGACTAGCTTGGCGGCCCGGTCGGTTGCCTTGTGGGTTATGGCTAACCGGTCGTATTTTGGTTAAAGCCATCTTATGGCACCTTTTTCCTCTGCTGTTATTTGATACTTAATGTCATTTGGCCGGTCGGCTCTTTTGTAATCACTTTATATTATGTATGTCGTTGCTAGACTTGTTATAATATGATGTATGGAATTGATGCATGCTTTTGTAAAAGATGTATGTGTGCTGCATTTCTGGGAAGCATATGTCCATCGAGGCACGGATTATTTTGTTTGTGATGCTAGGGCCAATGGAAGGCTAAGTATTACAAGCTTAATAAACCGGGGTCTCACAGTGGAAGTGGAAAGAAGTTGGAATGGATTTCATTACTAGTCTATCCCGAACAAAGTTCGGATATGATTCTATTTGGGTCATAGTTGACATATTGATAAAAGTCGCTTATTTTATCCCAGTAAAGACCACCTACAAGGGAGATAGACCAGCAGAGTTATATATGGCTCATATCGTGTGTCTGTATGGAGTACCCAAGAGGATAGTCTCGGATCAAGGTTCTCAGTTCACCTCGTATTTCTGGGCTAGTCTACATGATGCACTCGAAACTCATCTAACTTTCAATACAACATATCATCCACAGACCGATGGTCAGACTAAAAGAGTAAATCAAGTTCTAGAAGACATGCTTTGAGCTTGTGCTTTGAAATTTACCATAGACTGGGAAAGATATTTACCATATGCAGAATTATCCTAAAACAACAGTTTTCAGTCAAGCCTGAAAATATCCCTGTTTGAAGCACTCTATGGCAGAAAATGCAGAACCCCTCTGCATTGGTCAGAGTCAAGAGAAGGTTATACCTTCGGACCAGATACCCTTAAGCATGCAGAAGAGAAAGTTCAGCTGATCAGAGATTGCCTACAAGCTGCTCAGTCTAGACAAAAAAGTTATGCCGACAATCGTCGCAGGGAATTATCTTTTGAAATTGGTGATTATGTGTATCTTAAAGTCTCACCGCTTCGAGGAACCCAGAGATTTAAAGTAAAAGGCAAGCTTGCGCCAAGATACATAGGACCGTTCCCAACCACCGCTAAGCGCGGGAAGTCGCCTACCAATTGGAGTTACCTGAAAATTTGTTAGACGTCCACGACGTGTTCCACGTCTCGCAGCTCAAGAAGTGTCTCAGAGTACCTGAAGAGCAGACTCCAGTTGAAGCCATCGCACTTCAGAAAGATCTGACGTATCCAGAGCATCCGATCAAGATCCTCGATGTTGTGGAGAAGCAAACGAGACGCCAGACCTTCCGTATCTGCAAAGTTCAATGGAGCAACCACTCGGAAAAAGAAGCAACCTGGGAGTGCGAAGATCAGCTGAAGTTAGACTTCCCGTTTCTGTTCCCAGAGTAGTTCGAATCTCGGGGTCGAGATTCTGTTTAAGGATGGTAGGTTTTGTAATAGCCCGTTTTCAATTCTTGAGCAGTATTTTTAGTTTTTCAAAACTTGTTTGATTTCAAAAGTTTACAACTCAAAAATTTCTCAAAATCTCCTGAGCCTAGCCCATTTTCCTCAAACCCATTCCCTTGCCCTTCCCCTGGCCCTCCCGACCCATCCACCCCATGCCACTCCAGCGCCCCCAGGTTGTGCTCTAGAGCACGCCTGCACGCTTGCCCCGCCGCACGCCCACACTACCACGCTTCACCCGCGCCCAGCTCACTCTCTCCTGGGCGTCACCTCCCACTTGGCTATAAGAGTATCTCACCATTCCCCTTGCCCCTCCCCCACCATTTCTCTTATCTTCACCGAGCAAGCGCCACCCGAGTTCCTGTCTCGCTCACGCCGCCTGGCCAAAGCCAAGCCACATGAGCCAAGCTCCTTCTCCGCCCGTGTACCGCCACCGACAAACCACCCTATCTGGTGAGCTTCTCCCCCGGACCCCCCTTCTCCCCTCCTCTCCCCCTACCGCGTGCACCCGGGACACGCTCCCAATGCATCGTCGCCGCTCTCCGCGCTCGGCACCGCCGCTCGTGCTACTTCGCATCGCCAACCAGCACACACCGCACCCTTGCCACCGACTCGCCGCCTCGATGCATCTGTGCCACCCCCGTCACAGCACGCCTCCTGTGGCCCTCCTCTCTTCCCCCACCTCCCCTTTTCGTCTACACCGCCGAGAGGCGCCGCCGCCACCGCTCCTTCTCTTCCACCCCCGACCACCGTTGCCCTGCCACCACGGCCGCCCCAAGCTCCCCCGACCCCATCGCCGGCTCCCCTACCCCCGGGCGTAGGCCATGCATGCGCCATCCTCCTTCCCATGCGGTCCCATCTTCGGTGCCGCACGTGGCCCGTGTGCCGCCACTGCTCTCCTCCACTGCGCTGCCATGCTGGTGCGCCTCCGACCGCGACACCACCACCCCCTGGGCGACCTGTTCCTGGCGTTGCCGGCGCCGTCGCGCCTCCCTTCACCAGCGGCAAGCCGGAGCCGCAAGCCACCCATGGCTTTCCCCTATTGTCCAGGCCTAAGACCACTCCTGTAGGTCATTAAATCAACAAAATGTTGGTCTTATGGGTTATGCATTGATTAGTTGAACTAATTGATGTCTTAACTGCTGCTGCTATTTTCAAATGCCAAGCGGGCTTGAGACAGTTTAATTACTCAATCCCTGTCTTAAGGGGGGGTAGCAATTAAATAGCTGTGTTAATCCATCGTAATCATGTCCTTAAGGAGTTAGCTCTAATTAGCACCTGGGTTAGTTGTTGTTTGGTTTCATTGCCATGTAGACCCAGCACTAAATTTAATGATGCTAATTAACTCTGGTTTTTTGTTGCTTCGTTATTCTTTTAGCAATTTTTTGTCCTTAAGGATTAATGATTTCTTAATTAGTCATGGTTTAAGTGTTTCCTTGTCTCTATGCCATATGGGACCCGAGGTGAATTAATGGATTAATCCCTGTTTTTCTCTGTGTAACATTGGCGAGTGGGCCCGAGCCTTTTTAAATGGCGGTCAAAGCCTGATTGGACCCGTGGACCACATGCACAGTGAAGGTTGACCTCTGGTCCATGCACTGTACATACGGACTAGGCCACTATTCAGTGGGCCCCTCATGTCAGCGAAAGATTTTCGCTCTCCCTTTTTTATTTTTTGGCTTTTATTTCAAAAGCAAACTTCGGAAGACCTGATCTCCCTTAGTTTAACTCCAAAAATTACAAAATTTATCTAAATTCAAGATCTTGCATTTGGCAGAGGTTTTGTTTATTTGTTTTGTTTGTCTGTTGTTTCTTTTTCCGGCGCGACCGTCCGAGTAGAGTTCGAGAACGCGGAAGAACCCCGGGTTGATCAGGACCCAGAATACCAAGACACTCTTGCCTTAAATGCAAGCGAGTCAATACTTTGATCATATGGAGCCTATACTTTATGCAAATTATATTCTTTTAAAATATCAACTTGCATGCTTAAATTCTTTTATGCAAATGTATGTCAAATGGTCATAAGGTAGTTAAATGCCAACTCGATAATTAAATAATATTATGCCATCCTCGACAATTGAAATACTTAATCCTTGTCACCCTAGTAATTATGTAGTAACTATACTAGTTGTACGTCGTACTTAAGCAACATGCTAGTTTTGCTTAAGTACCAAGACGTTAAATGCCCTAATCATCATCTTTTAAACATGAAATGTATTTTGGGCAGGCATTTGAGGTAAATGACTAAAATGTTGGGATAATTTAATTTGATGCTTCTCAAAACCCTAGTAAACTTGCTATTACCACATCTGGGCGGATGGTATGATAGTTGATGTGGACGTAACACGAGAATGTTCTTGGAGCTTCTCTAAGCTATAATAAAGCTATAATGATGATCTCGTATCACTCATTTTGCTCAGGACATCTTTTTCATTTCACCTTCTTCAACTCCGGCGAGTTTCTCTGCTGTCCAAGCTCCTCCGGCCATTTTTGAAGCTCTTCTTGGTTGAGGTAGCTTCTTATTAGTCCCTAGACGCTGTGGCACACGCTTCTTTGGACTGTTGCGGAGCTTTTGATCATTTTTCGCTTTCGGTCGATTTTGTCACCATCATTAATGTCTCGCTCGTCGGCGTAGGGACCGTCGCCGCCGGCGAGGTCATCACCATTGGGACCGCAAGACTATTGCGAACCCATTTTGGCACTTTGCGGGCACCGCCGTGGCCGGAGCTCGCGGCGACAAGCCGTTCTTTGCCGCTCGGTTTTTGCCAGACGAAACCTCTCTGTGTTGTTGCCGGTTAGGACATCATTAATGGCTTAATTATTGTTAATCATTGGAGGTAATTAATATGTCTTAAATTGGTCCATCTGTGCATCGACGAAGGCCCAACCATTTAAATCCCCTATCGGCCCTAATCAACGCTTTAGGATATCATTAATAATCAATCATTGGTAATTAATGCTTAGCATTAAAAGGCTATCGGGAATGACTCCATGAGTCACTGACATGTGGGCCCGTAGGCCTAAAACCGCAGTAACAAGGCCATTAAGACAAACATTGAGTTTAATTAATTGCTAATCATAGGCGGTAATTAATGTGTCCTAAATCATCCTAATGTGTCACTGCCAAGTGGGCCCCCGCCCACTTAAACCTCCTCAGTGCGAAATTATTAGGACATAATTAATGCTAATCATCACTAATCATTGGAATTAGTATTTAATAGCTGTCCTAAAACGCCCTCTGTATCACTGACATGTGGGCCGCGCGTTTAAAACTCCCCCTGCGGTTAAAACTCACACGTGTTTTATGCGCGTGTCGTGGACCGTCGATTTCAAGATCTGCGGCCCAGATCTTCAGGGACTTTCGGGTCACCCGAACGTTCCACGTCACTAAGGACCGTCGATCTCGCGATCAACGGCCGAGATCGATGTGCCGTTCGGGTCACCCGAACCGCACATGGACCTAAGCCGCCCATCTTTAGATCTACGGCTCAGATCGCAGGGACGTTCGGACCGCCAAAGGGCGCAGAGCTCAGAGCCCTCCATCTCAAGATCAATGGTTGTGGTTGATTGAGGCGTTCAGGTCACCCGAACGGCCCAATCCACGTGGACCGTTGGATTTTGATCCAACGGTGAACCTCTTTTTGGACCGCGTGCGTGTGTTGTGTGCGGAGCGCGTGGGCCGTTGGATTCCGAATCAAGGGCCCACGTTTGTCCACGTCATTTCCTTTTTGTTAAGCTTTGTTTTATTTTGGTAAATCGTTATTTGTCAATCAAAATTGTATTAAAACTTTAGAAACTCATATCTAATTCATTTTAAACCCTTTTAGATGATTCCAATCGTATTAAATTCATATTTTACTATAGTTTAATCTAAAAATGTATTTAGATATGTTTCGTAATAGAAAGTTTTATAAACAATATTAACTTGATTTCACCATTTTAGAATATTCACTAAATTAATGTGAAACTTGTAAAATACATAACTTTTCTCAGTATAACTCCAAAATGTGCAAACTCAATCTTGTTAAATTTCTCTTAAGCATAATTTATTATGAAATAGGTTTTGATCATAGTTTTATTTCTGAAAAATGATATGTGCTAGTTTTACAACTTAGAAAAATCATAAGTAAATCATTTTAACTCCAAATTGAGTAAACCCAACTTTGCTGACCTTAGGATGCCATTATCTACCTAGCATAAAAATGTCAGACCTTAGATCATTCTGGAAATTTATGCCACGAACAGTAACGGTAATTAATTTCATTGGAATTAACAGGCTGAGGGAAATTATTTTAGCTATAACTTTTGCATACTTAGTCCAAATGACTTGATTCTTGTTTCTAAATTCATTTAAAATTATACCCTTATTGCTGTGTAAATTTCATGAGATTTGGATAACTTTTTATTTTGGGTTTCTTTTGGTGTTCTTCGTCCTTATTGGTTTTATCGCATTTTTACGTTAGGTTCTGAAGAAATTATTGATTACGTGAGTGATCCTCTGCAGCAAGAAAGTGATCTCCAGCAAGGCAAGCAGTGTAACATTCATTTGATCATATTGCTCCTACTACTTTTAAATTATAATATCTTGTTTGCAAAACCTAAGTATGCATGCTTCTTGTGTCAAAGTTATTTTTTGCCGATTAGAGGTAGCTAATCCCATTGCATAGTTTCTCTGAAATTGTTCACCCCGCTAATACCCTAGGCTATTATCCTCACTGGTGAGTTAGAGCCCGGTGGATGATTTATGGTCTTTTATTGTCTTTACGGTATGATGCTTAGCAATGCCTAGATACCAGTAGAATTGGGCGGTTATCGACTTAGTCGATGACCTTGATTACACAAAACTTGTTATTACTTATGATCTATACCTTGTGCTTTGTTTATTTGGGAAAACAAAAACTAAAAACAAAACGATTTGGACTTGGGCACAATAGTAAGATGGTGTGCTTTTTGGTGTGACTGGTATGGTGCTCGAGTCAACAAGGACCGAACATCTTGTTACACTAAACTAAGCATTCTTGCGTGCTAACCACAATAGAGGGTATGGGACCTCTCTTGGCTTAGTACTTTGGCGTGTGTTTGCTACGAGTCGCAGAAGGGCGTGTGTGTATTGTGTTGTGGTAAAATGAGATAGTTTATGTGTGGGAGTATTGTAGTTGTCTGAAAAGCTTTACCCCGAGGGGTAGTTGTTTTTTCGGCTTTACAATGTAAGCGTATGGGCTTCGGTCCATACGAGCAGCTCGTAGTTGAGAGTCAATGGGTGCATTGATGTGTCGAGTAGTCCTTTTAAAATGGTTTGGTGATCAGGTTCCTTGATGCGATGAAGAGATAAATACGTGCGAACAATGTAGGAAGATGTGCGGCGTGCGGTGTGGTCAGGAGCTGAGCTCCCTACATAACCACGTTAGTTTGACAGGGAACAGAACAAGTTGGAAGGAATCGTGGTGATATATTCATACATGAATTAAGGAGCTCGCAGTTGCCCACGAAAACAATGTGATCACAAGGAAGAACGCAACGTGGTGGTGAGCTCTTCAACTAATTTCGCACTTCCACTTCGCACATCCATCAGAGGAGGGTAATGCTGTTTTTCAGTTTTTCTTCTCTACACGAAAGTTATCACAATTCAGTTTTTCTCACCTCGCCTATATTCTGGACCAAAGTTATCACCACCCATGCAAAATATTACACAATTCAGATATTATTCTACAACGCTGTAGCTAGAAAGAATGAGTCTTCTAAGAATCAGCGAACCAAGCAGAGGTTTCCTCAGCTCGGAGGGCAAGTCTTGGCCAGAGGAACAGGGGACGCGTGCGGCCCGTGCAGCACGCTGTCGGCGATCACCTTGTACACTGCCTCCGTCGGGTGCGTCCCGTCCCACGAGCCGTAGGTAGATGGGTCGTCGCAGACGGTGCATCCAGGTTTGCCGCACGGCATGGTCTGGTTCCCGCAGCAAGAGAGCAAAGCGTTTGTGAATCCTGCAGCGACAACATCGACATCGTCATGCTGCCTAATGTTCGCTTTCCAAATTCAAATGCTATTATGTTTCTTTTTTGCAAAAAAAATGCTATTATGTTTCTTATTTGTATTGTGTCTAAAACATAAAAAGAAACGAAATCATGTTCTTCTAGTTCTAGCACACTGTGTTTACTCTGTCTTGCGTTCAAGGCACAAACAAGGCTAAGTGTCTCTTTGTTATGCTTACTTTTCAAAGCTGGCGTGAAAATCAGTTGTGAAAACCTAATATCCTGCTTGGCAAATCAAATCAAATTTAAACAAATTCTGTTAACCAATGGTTGCTACTATCAATATTTCCACTCGTGTCTTCTGTTTATGTGGACCACAACAATATCTCCGTTTGCGAATTGGCTTAAATAATAAATAGATAGACAAACACCAAACATCTAGAATAAATTATATCAAATAGGATTACCACAATCTATCGTAATGCCAAACGAAGCATAAGCCACATTAAAAAACAAAGCAACAAATAAAGAAAAATAACAAGTTGGGCTTGTCATGTGCCTATCGCCATCTGGCCCTTAAATTGTCCCTGCCCAACTAAGAGCAGAGAGCCAGTCTCCATTTATCTGTCGTTCCAAGATTATAACTGGGCTGGCCCATTTAAGCTTGTCCCAGCCCAACGACGGCAAGAACAACTGTGAAAGTTGTAACACCAAAAACAATTTGGTTCTGTTGATTTTTTTAATCTTGTTATTTCGATCATAAAAATGAAAAACGCAAGGATAAAATACCATAGGGGGAGTGCTTGTATCAGCTTTTATATTTCTCCTAGTTTTTGCACCATGGAGAGGTCCAATTTATCTTGTAGTAAAAATAGGGCACTAGCAGCACGTGGACCATATGGACCCTTGACGGGACCCTAAAGGCCGAAGTATGACTCGCAAACTGGCCGCGACACACGACGTGTTTGTAGCTGTTGCTGCTGTTTATCTGGCGACAACTGCTTAACTGTGTGTGGCTGTGTTACCCTGTACTCGCCTTACAGTGTTTCCAAAGAAACAGAGGCCTACGTACCAAACAAACTACCAAAGTTGTAACGCTGGTGGTTGGTTCAACGTCGCCATCGCAACACACACACACACGCAGCCAAAAAACAGGACAGAAGAAGCGCGCTCGCTCGCACGCACGTACCTAGCTTCCCGGGGGACTGGAAGATGCTCATCATGGCGCTGTACCAGTCGGCGTAGACGATGGTGGCGTCCGGGTGTAGCCGCCGGAGCGCGTCGAGCCGCACGGTGAGCACCCGGTTGTGGTACTCGGCGAACTTGTTGTACCAGGCGAGGCACCCCGTCTGCGCGTCGTAGTCCTTGGCGTTGGCGCTCCGGAACCGCTGCAGGTACAGCGGCGCGCACCCGAAGGGCAGGTTCCCGGGCACCACGAACGCCCTCGCGCCCATCCCGATCAGCTGCTCGATGGTCGCGGCGAGCTTCTCGACCACCGCGGGGACGAAGGCGCGCACCCTTTCGCGCGGCATGCCCCTCGCGAACGCGAAGTTGTAGTCGTTCCCGCCGATCTCGCCCAGGAACACGAGCGCGTCGCTTAGGACGTTGCTGCCGACTAAGAAACGTATATGCACGTACGGGTGCATGACAGGTAAGGTCAGCGGAGAATTGGAAAAAAAAGAGGCTAATGAAGCGTGGTAGTGCTGTACTTACTGTTCTGTTGCGCGAGTTGTTGCAGGTGGCCTCTGAACCAGAACATCTGCGTGTCGAGCGAGAAGGGGGTGATGTCCATCCCCTTGCCGGAGAAGAAGGAGCCGTTGTTCGCGGTGGCCGAGATGATGGCGAAGTTGGCGCCGTGCTGGAAGTCCGCCGGGGCCGTGCTCACCTGAATGGCCGTCACATTGGGCAGCCCAAGCTCTTGTGCTGCAACGCACGCCAGGCACGACTTATTAATTAGCAGTACCGCTACTGGTGTAGGTAGACATGTTTGTACATTTATGCTTGAAAATGTGCATGGCGCCAACTATAAGAAAGCTAGTCAAGGTAGGTAAACGATCGAAGAGCATTCGGTTTGCGGGTGCCTTCTTTTGGGAACGTCTAGATGAGCTACGGGTCAATGACTTGCAACATCTTGCAAAAGTTGCAACATGCGATTGGTCAATGGCAGCATCCTCTCGCACTTACAGGAGCTGATCTTGACATGAATTTTTGGGGAGCTCAAGACCCAGTGCTTGGTGTGGGAAGATAGAATAGTCGGAATAATTGTTAATTGTATTGCTTGAGCCTTAAGGGCATATATATAAAGTACACAGTGATTTAAAGATCAAATCAATCTACTAGAGATAAGAAAAGAATCAGATACAAATCATAATTGATTCTATTCTCTTTCTAATAGTCTTGTTACACAGTATGTATACTCTTAAGACTTGCTACCTACTGTGTCTCTTGGTGTGGGACTGTTTCTAAATTTATTGTACACAAATTAATTAGCATGTACTCGAGACTAAACGTGCACAGTTTAGGGGACCATGGCCGCCGCTACTCCTAATTAAAGTGCGCAGCTGTATTCATATAAGCTCGCACATACAAGCCTTTGTGCCAGAACAAGCGTCACGCACTTTTCTCAGAAAGAAGTAAACTGGTACGCACAGCACATGTTGTGGTGGACATGTTCGGTTTCTATATAGCATTAGATGAAGGGTCAAATCTGAACGCCGTTTACCATAAATATTGCAGTGGAGTAGTATTTCCTTTCCATTACCAATACAGACCTGCTTACTCTCTGTTACGTTCTTAGCAACCTTGTCACGGATGACTACATTTTATTACGCTTTTCTATTATTATGGATGAAAAAAATCATAAAGCTCGAGTGTCAACATAAATAATTATGAGCGTTACACAAATGAGTTCTTTATTGTTTTTCTCGCAAAAAATACTGTTCGTACCCATTTGGCTATTTGCAAATATCTCGGATGTTGCCTCTCTTGGAGAATAGGATGAAGATTTGGGACTGACACTCACATAACCACTGAACATCGGTTAGAATGAATGTTTGAGACAAAACCGAAAGGATACAAGTTGCGCAATGCACAGTAGTGCAGAAAAGGCGCGAAACAGAGAGGTGTCGCTAAGCAAAATGCTTAAAATCAAAAGCAAGCAATTCGCTCACCGATGAAGTCGATGACGAGGCGGCCGTCGCTCGCCCGGCCGGTGGGGCGGCCAAAGAACGTCCTGCCGTACGGCGGCGCGCCATACAGGCTGGGGTTCTTCGCCGTCAGGTGGACATAGTTGCCGGTGTCGGTGAGGGAGTCTCCGAAGCTGAAGATGCGCGAGTAGCAGCCGAGGACCGAGCTGCCGCTCGCAAGGGCCAGGAGAGCATACAGCACGGCAAGTGCCAGGGAGAAATGGCCTCCCAGGAGCCACATGGGAGACACCACCAAGTATTACTAGTTACTAGGCGAGTGTGCGTCTCCGAAGGAGCAGAGGGAAACGGGAAGAACAGGAAGGTGTTGGGTTTTTTCAAACGAGCGAAGAGCTAGCGACTAAAAAGCCAAGTTCTTCGTGTGATGGGCTAATGGAGCGCACAGTAGGCAGCCGGTATTTCTTGTTGAGCGTTCGAGGAGAGCTCCGAGTGCCATTATGAAGGCATGCAGGGGATGGATGCCAGGTTGCCGTCCAAGGATTGCAAGGACACAATCAAGAAGGAAATAGACAGCACCGTGCCATGGATACGAACGTAACCACGTACTAATTTCTTCTCAACATTTCTGTGCAGTACCAATAACATCTTTTTTACCTCCCCGTCTCGACCAGCATGACCAATGGTCGTGAGCAAAGAGAAGGTATCACAGTTTTTACCCATCTCTCGCTTGCATCAAAGACCCATGTGTCGTACGTACATGAGAGAACCGAGATGGACAATATGAGCAGCCAGATAGCATGATACAGATTTGTTGTCCTTTGGGATTGGTTGTATGTGGACTCTAGCTCTTTGCTCGGTCTTTCTATCTTGTTTCTATCCATGCAGAGGTTCACAAAAACTAAAAGGTGGCCCGGCTAGCCCAGGATGCCTGTGTGGGTGCTGACGAAACTGGCAGGTGTTCACTTGTCATTTTGTTCTTCTCCATGAGTGGAAGGTAGATTCTCTGTGCTTGAGCACAACGATTTCCTGGAAATTGGCTAGAGTTCGTTTCCTTTTCTCTGTCTGCAGTTGCACAGTCACTCGTCCTGATCGCCTCAATAACGTGGCCAAAAACTGACCCGATTTGGCATACAGTAGTCTTAGATTCTCTACAACACATTATAAATACCTTTTCGGCCTTGATTGAATACATGAATTTCACGAGATTTTTGCAGGAATTTAAAATGAAACAGTTTAATTCGTACATGGAACGGGAAAAATTCTGCATTCCTTCAAGTTAGATCCTATTTGGAACACGTGACTTTCACAAGAATTTTATATAAAATAATTTAATGCCCTCAGGAATCTAGAAAAATTCCTACACTCCAAATTTGAACGTGCGGTTCTCATTAGCCTTCCTGTGATAATTTTACTCTTGCCTTTAATTGCCTTAATTATGCCAATAATAATAATTAACCACAGTAATCTACAAAACAAAATCGACGCTGCCTCTCACTACAAAAACAACCACAAAATTTCTTACCTTTTTTAGGACAAATTTTAACACAATTTGAGCTTGTTTGTGATTTTTTTTTTGCGAGAGAAAGAGAGTTTCGTTAATTACTCAGAGACAGTTACAATCCTGAGCAATTAGATGCTCGACACATAAAGGGGCTTGCGCTCTCTCCATACAGCAGAATGTTTTGTGCGGATAACTAAATGTGGGAGCTCACGTGCTACGCGATTTTGCTCTCTTCTCACATGCTTAAAAGAAATAGCCGGCCCGGCAACTGGTTCGGCATCTCCAAAGCTTCATGAATGACAAAGCTCATCTTCGATCTGTGTTTATTAGGCGACTTCAAAAGCTTGATCAACTCTGAGCAATCAGATTCGAGGACTGCTGGTTGCCTGATCCAATCTGCCGCCAGAGTTAAACCTGCTTTACAAGCTAAAGCTTCAGTCTCCACATCAACTGCATTTGTGAGCACTTGCCAAGCTGTCAGCAAAACCATGCCTTCGTGAATCGTGATCCCGAATTACAACTCCAATTCCAGCGGGACGGGTTTGAGGCGAGAAGGCTCCATCAACATTAGGGGTGTTTGGCATGACTGTACCTTTTCTCAAAAGCAGTTTTCTGTTAGGTTGTATGGTTGAAGAGCTGAATTAAAGACGTTTGTTATTTGATTGTCTAACTTTTAGTTATGTTGGATGGCTGTCATGAGTTGAAAAATATCTGGAATACCTTTGAGGTAAATGATTGCTTGTTTGATGCCGTTTGGAGGACATTATAAGTGAATCTGATTTTTTTTTTTGTTTTTGCACGTTTGCATAGAAATATAATTTTAAGCATCAAATATACTAGATTGATAATATTTAAATATAAAATACAAAAAAGTTACATAAAATCTTTGCTTTGAACTTCACATAAGTGTCGATATGAACCCGACCAGAAACACTAATTTCTATGTATCATTTCGTAGCAAAGATGACAACTTTGTTGTCATTCCTTATTTATACAGATAATTTCAGTGTACCAAAGATCTTGTTGTCAGTCGATTGTACATCTGTACAAATGAATGCCATTCTAGTTCATAAACTCACATCCATACAAGTTAATTTTGCATACATATGTAATCTGAACTCCAATCGGACACCAGCATACTTAATAAGGATTCAACAAATTTACATTTTTTCTGAGGAAACATTCATACAAGTTAATTTTGCATTCAGCAATTCAATTTGGTACAGATGAATAAGCTTGAGCTACATACAAGCATTTGCATCAGTAGGAAGAAATCCATTGAACAAGAATTCAGAAAGTGGTACAAGATAATGCTAGCTGTTTGACAATGCTAAAAACTAAATGAACCATAGATGACAACGAGGCTTTCGGGTTTGACATCAATTCACGTGCCCGTCGCAAGCGAGGCGTCAGTGATGACTTCGTCATTTATTCATCAAGTTTCGCTCGTCCAGTCTTCCATAGGCGTTGTGTGTGTGAGTGCGTGCGTGTGGCGTGTGTGTGTGTGTGCGTCTATGTGTTATACCGGGTGATTCGCAAAAAAAAGGGAGCGCCTTACAAACCAGAAATCACAGCATTGACACAACAAGCAATTAATTTGTCACAAACTCTAATAATCATTCTCTGAGCACAACTTATGTAGACCAAGAACTAGTACTAGTACTAAACATCTGGAGACCCAATCAAGCACTTGTACTACACCACGAATCGACATAGTTCTAGCTCTCGGAACCTATTGCAAGTTCTTCCCAAACTACCTCTTCTCTGAATGATGGATGATGCACATACAGAAATTGCAAGTTGGTGCATCGGTGAATCTCTAATTGACCTCAAACTCATCAATCCCCTGTCAACTGAACAACAAGAACAAGTGTGACACCATGGAAGCATTCTATCGAGTATGTGTTAGGCAACAAGAACAACAATTAAATATGAACACGAACAAATCTAAGCATAAACATATATGACAATAGAGAAAATCACATATCACAATAGATATCTGAAGTAGGACTGGAAAAATAGCTCGAGACTCGCAAGCCAGCTCGGCTCGAATCAAGCTCGGCTCGGGCTTGTAAATTTGCAAGCCAAGAAAAATCCAAATCCTAGCTCGCTATTTTTTGAGCCGAGCTCGAGCCGCTCGAGAGCGGCTCGGTTGGCTTTTTTCTTTGCCTCCCTCAGTGACTCAGTCCTGCCGCCCGATTCCTTCTAAGTACCAATTCCCCCAACCCCAAATCCATTTACTCTCTCTGCTGCCTGGCCCGATTCTAGATCTTCACCTCGCCCGGCCGCCCCGTCCTCTGGGTCCCCCCTCCAGGTAGCGTTGAAAACGGACGGAAATTTTCCCGGTCCGAACCGTCCATTTTTCTACATTTGACCCGTCCGCTTTCGTATTTTCTAAATATCCGAATCGGTTCGACCGGGACGGAAGTCGTCGAATGCGACGGACGTAGAAACGGCGTTTTCGTCCGCTTTTGAATTCGTATTTGGTGAATATTTCCGTATTTTTACCGAAATTTACCCGGATTCTAGGTAGGCCCAATCTTTGTCCCCAACTCCTAGAGGCCCAACACTAGCCCATCTAAGAAAACCTAGGTCTCCACTCTCCACTTCTAGACCCCAAGTGCCCCCTAAATGATGAGGTATGCCGTGTCGTTGTACATTGTAGCACCTTATATTTACAACATTTAACAATAAATTATGACCAAACTATATGCGTGAAGATGGCGTGAAAGTGATCCCGACGAGATGGATGATGCCGCAGTGTGATGGACCTGATGAACATCCGGAAAATATGCCATGTTATTATGTGATGTCTTGTGCTATGTTCATGCCACTCATTTTAATTTGTTAGATGTCATCCGAACTAAGTGTCACAGCAGTTATCGTGTTAGTGTGTGGACAAGAAATCCTAAACTATTTTCATTTGCGCTTGAATATCCGAATTCGTGCTTTACCGCTTTTCATCGTCAAAGATGTGTGTGATTGTGATTGTGAGTATAAAGATGTGCGGTATTCCGGCTTAAGTTCGGGCTTTCGTCCGTTTCGTTGAGTTTCCTCCGTATTGGTTCGTTTCGCACCCGCATATCCCGATTCCGCTGAACCCGCATTTTCCGAACCCGATCCGCTTCGCCAACAAATATAGAAACGAAGTAGAAATGGGGTTTTTCCGTCCGCTTCCGTTCGTTTTCATCGCTACCTCCGTGCCCCTGCCGCCGTGCCGTCCTCCGCCCTCCCCCTCTAATCCAGATCCCGAATCCTTTCCCAAACTCCACTTATCCCTCTCCCAGACTCCCACCCCGTCCGCCTGCCCTCATCGCCCCATTATTTTCTCTTGCTTCCTCTCCCATCCTATCACCCGGATTTGCTCGTTGGCACCTGGCGACAAAGCTCCCATGGTGCTCCTCCTCCAGCCGCCTCGGCCTTGCGCCGCGCGGCCTCTCGCGCCCGACCTTACGCGCTCACTCCTGGTTTCCTGGTGGCCCGGTCCGTGCGTGCAGCCGCCGGCCCGGTGCTCGCCCGGCGCCAGGCGCTCTCTCCCACCGACCTCCTCCAGAGCTCGGTCCACCCGTGTTGCGCCTCCTCCGCTGGTGGCCATGGTCCCTTGTTGTGCTCGTGTGCAGGTGTATCCGTCCGCACTGGCAGCTCAGCCCAATGCATCCTTCTCCCGAACTCCACTGCCTTCTAGATTAGAGGAGAAGACTAGAAGAGGGGATTCAGTAGACGACTAGAAGAGAAGATTAGGACTCTTCCGTGTCGTTTCTTTCTACTGCATAACCGCGATGCTCTTGGCTCGCGAGCCTGATCGAGCTTTAACACGAGCCGAGCCAAGCTTCCCTCGTGGCTCGTTTCCAAAATGAGCCGAGCCTACTGTTCACCCAAGCCCAAATGAGCCTGGCTCGGCTCGGCTCGTTTCCACCCCTAATCTGGAGGGTCTACTCATCCTCACCAACTCAGATTTGAAGGAACTAGGGGAAGGTGATGGATTATCATGGTGTCAGTGGCGGAGACCGAGGCCGAGGAGCGAGGTGGCCAGAGGCGGTTCGTTAGGAGGAGAAAGTCGTAGGCGGCGGTAGGCAGAGGAGGCCATAGGTGGTGCGTCAGGTGGAGGAATCCAGAGGGTGGCATTGGCGATAGGAAGAGTAGAGCAGCCGGATGGAGTTCAGGAGGAGGGAGACCACACGGTTGGGGATGGCGTCGGCGTGGCGGTGCTTGGGGATGGACAGAGGGGGCGCAGATGGAGGCAGGGATGATGTCGACTCGAGGCGGCACTGTGGGAGGAGACGTCGGCGGTGAGGACGACGTCGACTCGAGGCGACACCAAGGGAGGAGGTGTCGACGGCGGAGACTTAAGCGTCGGGGATACATCATAGACCGAGGCAGAGGGTGCGATAGAGACAGGTGAGGACGGCGGAGGCAGCGGATGACATGGACCAGGGCACGGTGGAACGGGGTGACAAGTCCTCAGAATTCGCACACTCAAAATTCAGAAAAATAGCGACAGAAAGCTCCCGATTCAATCTCTGATAACAAAAGAGGAAAGAAGTTCTACAGAGATTAGTTTAGACTATCTAGAAGCTAATGGAAGGATAATATTCGCGATAGATTCTCCTGGAACCGCTACGAGCCTTATAGCCATTACAGAAGGATTTAACCTCCGGACAAAACGATAATTAACGCTACAGTTAAATCCGACAATTTGACAAACTACCATCTTAGTCAAACAGTAAAGATCAAATGGATATCTTTCTTCCAAAGGGTATGAGTCAGTCTCGTCCGTAGGATCATCATAAGTCATATAAACTTCCTTCTTCCTCCCGATTGAACAGCCAACACAACTCTATCTTCAATCTTGGTTCCTGACAATTGCTCCTTGCTCAAATAAATCCTTGTCCTCAAGGATTTGCATCTGGAAACCACTTCCGAATCGTATCTTTGTAAAACTCTAAAAAAAGTTCCTTTGATAAAGTCCGCATCCTCCCATGTTGCATCTTCTGGAGCTAACCCTTCCCATTGAATCAACCATTGAGTAATTAACTTTTGATTTCTGGGATAAGCTCTCGTTTCTATCACCAGTATAGGAATAGTTTTAACCTTGCCATTTTCTCCCACCATGGGAAGATCAGGGCTAGGAATCGCATTGGCGTCAATATGCTGTTTGAGCTGACTGACATGAAAAATCGGGTGAATACCCACTCCATCTGGCAATTGCAATTTATATGCTACCTTGCCAATTTTCTGTATTACCCTGAACGGCCCATAGTACTTGGTAGTGAGTTTTAGTGAGTGCTTCAGTCCAAAAGCAGTCAACCTATAAGGTTGCATTCTCAAATACACAAGATCCCCTTCCTGAAATTCCCTTTCAGACCTTTGTTTATCAGCATATTTCTTAATTCGGTTCTGAGCTTGAGATAAGTTATCTTTCAGATGTTGTAGCATTGTTCCCCTTTCAACCAAAAAAAAACTCTTGCTTCTTCACTCTCAGGACCAGGAACTGAAATTTCATTGATTAATGGAGGAGGGACACCATACAAAGCTTGGAAAGGAGAAATCAGCAAAGATGCATGATAAGTAGTATTGTACCACCATTCAGATAAGGGTAACCAGCAATACCATCTTCTAGGTTCATTGAAAGTCATGCATCTCAAATATGATTCCAAACACTTATTGACCCTCTCGGTCTGTCCATCCGTTTGTTGATGGTAAGCAGTGTTGAATCTCAACTTTACTTGCACGGATTTGAATATTTCTTGCCACATCTTGTAAAAATTCTATCCCTGTCTGAGACTATGGCAGTAGGAAATCCATGCTGTTTAAAAACATTGTCAATGAATGTTCACACTACTAACTGTACCGAATAGGGATGAGATAATGCCATAAAGTGAGAGGATTTGGTGAACCTGTCAACAACAACTAATGTTACCTCTTTGCCATTTGATTTTGGAAGCCCTTTAATGAAATCCATAGAAATATGAGTCCAAGCCATATCAGGAATGGGTAAAGGACTCAGGAGTCCAGGGTAATGACAGTGTTCTGCTTTTGATCTTTGACACATTGCACATTCCTGAACATAAGATTCCACTGCCTTCTTGAGACCTGGCCAATAAAAAAATTTCTTTACTCTTTGATAGGTAGCTCTTCTGCCTGAATGACCCCCAATAGATGATGCATGTAGGGATTCAATTATCTTGTGTCTCATTGTCACATCAGTTCCCACATAAAGTTTTCCTTTATACCTCAGTATTCCAGAATGCAAAGAATAGGGTGGTTTTGACTTCCCATCAATAACCAACTGTTCTAGTAATTCCTTGCAATGTTTGTCACTTTGATAGCTGTTTTCGACCTCCTCAATCCATGCTGGTACTGCTACAGATATTGCCATGCAATACTTTTTTCTAGATAAAGCATCAACCACTTTGTTTTACTTCCCTTTCTTGTATTCAATAGTATAATTGAACTCCAGGAGTTTAAGCATTAATTTGTGTTGGATTCCCTCTAAAATCCTTTGCTCAGTGATGTACTTTAGACTTTTCTGGTCTGTTTTGATAACCAGTTGGTTGCCAAAAAAATAATGCCTCCACCTCTTCAATGCTTCCAAAATAGCTATTGCTTCTTTACCATAGGTAGAAAGAGCTACTGATCTTTTTCCCAAAGCTTTACTGAAATATGCCAAAGGCCTTCCCCCCTTTTGCATGAGCACAGCTCCTATGCCCGCGCATGACATCAGTTTCCAATACAAAATGTTCATGAAAATCTGGTAATGCAAGAACAGGGGCAGAGTTCATGCAATGCTCTAACTGCTTGAATGCTTCATCTTGAGGATCTCCCCATTGAAACCAATTTTTCTTAAGCATATCATGTAAGGGCCTACAAATCTTGCCATAATCTTAGATGAACTTCATGTAATACCCAGTTAAACCCAAAAAAACTTCTCAATTGAGTTATGTTCTTTGGTGTCAGCCACTCCTTCACTGCACTGACCTTTTTTGGACTGGTTGATACCCCTTCTGCATTTAATCGCATGACCCAAATACTCCACTTGGTCCACTCCAAACATGCATTTATTCCTGTTGGCATACAATTGGTTTTTCTGAAGTATCTGCATTACCAAATTCAGGTGGTGGACATGTTCCTGCAGACTTTTGCTATAAACCAATATGTCATCGAAAAACACCAGAATAAACCTCCTCGGATGTTTAGCAAAAATCGAGTTCATGAGAGACTGGAATGTTGTAGGAGCATTAGACAATCCAAAAGGCATCACTAGATATTCATAATGGCTAAAGTAAGTTCTGAAAGTAGTTTTGTATATATCTTCCTCTTTCATTCTAACTTGATGATATCCTGATCTAAGATCTAGTTTTGAGAATATGGTAGCTCCATTTAGTTCATCAAGAAGATCTTCTATAACAGGTATAGGAAATTTGTTCTTTACTGTCTGTGCATTAAGTATTCTATAATCAATACACATCCTCCAAGAACCATCCTTCTTCCTAACCAATGTAGTAGGTGATGCATAAGGGCCCTCCCTAGGTTTAATAATTGCAGCATCCAATAACTGCTGAACCTGCTTCTCCATTTCCTCCTTTTGTTTGTGTGGACTTCTATAAGGCCTAATGTTAGGTGGTTCAGACTTATCCTTCAAGGGAATGACATGGTCACAATTCCTTTTAGGTGGAAGACCCATAGGTTCCTCAAAAACCCCTTGATACTGAACAAGTATCTGTCCTAACTCAATTGGTAATGCTTTGACCATCTCCTCTTGGCACTGGTTTGATTGCCTTAGGCTAACCAATAGTATGAACCCCATTACTCCTTTGCATAACAGTTTCTGGGTCTGTGCAGATTCCAGTATTCTGGACTCACTTGTTTGAGTTGCTTCTGGAAAGGTGAGAGTCTGAATTCCTTCCTTAACAATAGTGAGCTCTTTAATCTTCAAATTAATGGTCACTGGACTGTGCTTATATATCTAATCACCTCCCAAGATTACTTCACACTTTTTTAAATTCTAGCAGCCTGAAAGTGTCACAAAATACCTCTCTTTGAATCTTGTACAAACAATCACTGATATGTGACCCTCTGTGTAACTGCCCACCTTCTGCAATTGTCACCTTAGATAACTCATTATTGATGATCTTACTGGTTTTGAGGGCAAACTTGTGATCTATGAAAGTATTAGTGCTTCCACTATCCAATAGTGCTACACCTTTTCTTCCCCCTATATTTATTACCACTGATAATGTAGTCGAATTTGTGACCCTCTTGGTAGCCTGTTGAGAAATCTACATTAGTTGTTCTTCTTCATCACTTTTAGTGTCTTCAACTTGCTCCTCATTAGAAACTCCCTCTTGCTCAGGTTGTATTGGTTTTTCTTCCTCTTGTTCTGTGATCATAGCATTCACCACTGGGGCTTGTTTACACCTGTGTTGTGATGTCCATTTTTCAACGCATTTCCAACACTCTCCAGGGCTCCTCACCTTGTTTGTTGTTTGAGTGTTCCTGTTCTGAAATGTTTCTCCCTTCTCTTGCTTCATTGGGAACCTTCCTTGCTAATTCAGCAAATTTTTGTTTTGTCCAAACCCAGTAAACTTACCACTCCTCTTGTATTGTAGCCCATTTTCATAATCTTTGGCTAACCAATAAGCATCAGTGACATTGTGGTGTCTCAGAGGCCTAAGATGGCATTTAATCTCATCTTTGAGTCCATTTACAAAAGTGACTACATAATATTGTTCATCCAAGTAGGAATGCTCGTTCTTAACCACAGCCATACTCTCCTCAAATTTTTCAATATAAGCTAAAACCTGAGTGTAGTTCTGCTTAAGGGAGTGAAAGTTGTCCATGGCATCATAGATATTGCAATCAGCAAACCTATTACAAATCAATTTGTAGAAATGGGGCCATGGAGGTGGATTGATCAATATTCTAGAACTTCTCAACCATACATCAGCTCTACCAATGACAAACACTTGTGCCATGTCGATTCTGCATTCGGCGGGCACCTCTGTCATTTCGAAATATTTTTCTGCTTGTCTTATCCAGCCTAAAAGATTTTCACCATTGAACTTTGGAAACTCCAACTTTGGTCACTAACTCACTAACTGTGGTGGCCTCCTATTTTCATTAATGTCGACATGTTTGTTTTAGCCATTGTCTAACGATATGAAGAATCTTTTTGCCATCGTCGGCGACAACGTGCTCCTCACCAGTGATGGCACGCTCCTAGCTACCTGATGGCCCCATATCGTCCATAGATCATCTTCAATGTAAAGCTTCATTTCCTCTTTGCTAGGGCTTCCCCATCATCGAGCATCTTTGGCCACTAACTTTTTCAACAACGCCGACACTCACCACTTGTCATCACTGCTCTTGTCTCCTTCAACAGTGGACTTTCTCTCCGAGCAGCACGATATTGTCTTCACCTCTGTCGTCGCCGTCTCGGCTCTTTGCTTCCCCGTGGATCAATGTCTTCTTGCAGGATAGATCGATGTTATTGCACTCTTTTGTGGTCTCCTCCAACACCATTCGAGCTATCCTCGTTATAACTTGTATTTTTTTAATCAAAATTTAAGTTATTATTTTTATTTTTATTCTATATGAAGCAACAATAGAAACATATAACCTTAAGAGCGAACATGGTAGCTTCTTTTGTGTCTCCCCCTGATACCATTCGTGCCATCCTCGTTATAACTACTTTTTTTATTCAACATTTAAGTTATTTTTATTGGAGTTTGGATACAAATCAAATTGCTAAATTTATTTAATTTATTTATACTTTTAGTTATTTGGGGATTTTACTTTAGAATATGTATGGAAAACAAATTGCATATTTTCTTTTATTTTTTATTATGAATTTTAGTTATTTTACTTGGAATTTGCATCTGAATACAATTACTAATTTTTCTTTATTTTTTATTCTGAATTACAATTGTTTAGTGATTTTACTTTGGAATTCGTATTGAAATCAAATTGCTAATTTTATTTCATTTTTATTCAAAATTTCAATTATTTTTTGTTATATTTCATATACAAATCTAATTGCCAATTATTGTTTAGTTTTAATTTTAAAAATTAATTATTGGAATTCATATCGAAATCAAATTGCTAATTTTATTTAAATTTTTTTTTCTGAATTTTAGTTATTGTTTGGTTTGATTTTGTATACAAATGTTATTTCCAATTTTAGATTTTTATTCTAAATTATAATTGTTTAGGGATTTTACTTTAAATTCATATAGAAATCAAATTGCTAATTATAATTATTTTTATTCCAAATTTTAGTTTTATTATACTTGACATGGACTATTTTACTTAGGAATTCGTATGAAAATCAAATTGCTGATTTTATTTTATTTTTTATTCTGAATTTTAATTTTATTTTACTTGACTTGGACTCTTTCTTTTAATCCAGACCTTTATAATTTGGACTCACCATGATTGACGGTGTAGATCTTTATTTTTTCCACCGATTTATGTGGGAATTTTTAGCCTTCAAGAGCGAACGTGGTGCCTTCTTTTGAATATGGGTTAATAAGATAACTAGCAGGGTGGCCTGCGGATTTGCGCAGCTAGATTTATTTTAAAGTTTGTATAAATGCTTGAGAATATATTTACGTATCATGTAGGATATTTAGATTTAAGATATCGTAAACATTGAAAATGATAGTAGAAGCTTGAAGGAAATTATAATTCGGAGAACGTAATTGAAGTATGAGCTTTGATAGAAGAAATCATTGAGCATAATAAGTTGTTAGGGTTCTTAGAAACTAACCACTCTCTACTTGTATAGGTCATGTAACTGATGCCCCTATTCTTACTCTATTAGTTATTTTTTTCTAAATTGTATGCATGCACATGTACCTCTATTTAATTTAAAGCAATACGTTGATTATGTGTGTGGCAAATTATCTTATTAGTTTACATGGTATTAGAGTAACTTGCTCACGCATACACCGATGCACCATAGGGGACCTATTTTAAACTTATCTTCTCTCATATGCCGACTGCTTCACAAAACCGTGCCTTCTATCTCTTCTCGACGTGAGAAGTTTTTTGCTTCAACCTCCAACAATAAACCTAAATCTTGATCAATCCCAGTCAACTACTACCCTGTTGGACCCCAAGCGTTGAATACCCTAAATCCTTGTGTATGTACTGTACTAATTCTATGATCAGTGACTAGTACACACATCCACACACAATTATATACAATATAAACCAAATATGGTATATAAACTTAGACGATTACATAGTTACAATACAAGGGCCGACCGGCCAATAAAAATTCAAGTATCGAAAGTAGCAGCGAAAATTTAGTAGATTAAAAACGAAAGTCTAGCGATATGCCGATCAAAACCCTCAGGCAACCGATAAGGAGTAAACTCTAGAAAGACCTGTCCCCGTACCTCCGGTACCTGGACCGAAAAAGGCATCATCCAGCACATGGTCATCCTCATCCTCTAAACAATAATTTAAGAAAAATTGAGTACATTGTGTACTCAGCAAGACTTGTAGTATATTGCAAAATTTATATATATGCATGGCTAACAAGGGAGGAGACTCTATGCTACAAGTTGTTTTCAGTATTAAACAAATTTTATTTGCAATATCAATACATAGTATTTTGCAACGAAAGTTTAAAGAGCAGTTAAATAGATAAAGAACAACAAGTAAGTAAATTGATAAATAACAAATCACTACCCTTCTTACCTGCGATCAACATCTTATTTTTAGCCATACCATGGTACTCAATTCAAATATCACCAAAAATATGCATCCCAATATTTCCCGATAAGACTATTTTTTCAAAAATAGAGACTATACCCAATAGACTGCACTAAGAATGCTCATGACTGCGAGTATGGCTATTTAAATAGATTTACACTTTGCAAAGGTGTACAGCTTTACCCACAGTATACGAATTGTCTAGTTTATCCAGCATCCGTCAATATCATCGCTCATGATCTTTTAGTAAGCAATCTAGAGCACATAATGAAGCCTTTACATCACATAGTCCTAGCCTTGCACTAGCCCAGCAATAACAACCCTCACTTATCTCGGGTACCTCCTGTAAAAGTGAGGTATTCACCGTTGTGTCGGCAAGCTTCGTTCCCGACACCGTGGTGAAGGTAGCCCCTTCGAACATACCTACCTGGTCGTGCTCGCACTATTACGGCATACCAATATGCAAGGCTAGTCTTTGATGACTTAATTAGCTGAGGTCATCCCATATCGACACATATGGTTGTACGCTTAGGCTTAGATTGGTGGCACCGTCGTTCGGTCTTTAATTGACCCGAGCGAGGATCTCCATCTATCTACTTGTGAGATACACCTCTCACACTCCTTAGATTATAATATAACTCGTCTGTATCACAAACTAAGTTTTTATTTTTATTTTTATACAAAATAACAGAGATAAACCCCTCTTTACTATCATTTAAAATATCCCAAATTCATAATCAACATTTTATCCATTTTCCAATTTTAGTAAATCTAGAGCCCGCCTAGGCATTTGTGCGATATTCACACTTGAAATACATAAATTGACATCATCTATTGCCTAAACCATAACCTATTGCCCACAATAGTAAGGATACCAATATTTCAAGGAGGATCATACATTGAATAGGAATATAACTACCGTTATCCCTAAATATAGCAATTTTAAGCAAACATACATGCATGCATAATAGACTTTGCAAAAAGAAGTACAAAAATTGAAATAATAGGATCAACTTGGTAAAATGGGGTGCTTGCCTTGCCCTGATATCTCATAGTATGAGGATGGAGGATCGTCGTAAATTTTGTTCGAAGTATCGACGTCTATTCAAAAAGAGCCGATAGCAAATTAATTATAGAAACATAATTTCAATAGCAACAAAATCCAATTTTTTTGCATATTTAGATAGATCATAATTTTATATGAATTTATAAAAAAGATTCATTCAATTTGGATTACAGATCATAATTTTATAGGAATTTATAAAAAAATTCATTCAATTTGGATTTTGTATGCAAAAGTTATTAATGTTTTAATTTGTTTCGGTTTGAAAATTCCATAAAATAAGAAAAGGGTGACGTTGAAAGCGTATTTTGAGGTTTACACTTTCTAGCAGAGAAAATATATTTTCCTTTGAGTTCTTGTGTGATTTATGCTTTTTCAACAGGGAAAGAGTATTTTCCACTGAACTGAAAGCAATTTTTTCCATTTTTCTATTTTTCTAAATTTTATTAACTTATATGTGTGTCCTACTTGCTAGTGACTCATAGTTTTATTTTCTTGTTTTTTATTTATAAACCAGTGACGGTCCCACATGTCATAGACTCATTACTTACTCATTTCTTATTTTTACTAAATCGATAAACCCTTTGTGTCTAGACAACCAATCCATGCCAAGAATCATGTCTAACTTAGGTATATCTATCATAATGAAGTTGGCTTTGAATCCTACCCTATTAATCTATATTTGGACTTTAAAACAACCGATTTTTGCCCTCAAGACAGACCCATGTAAGTGAACTAGCATAATGCTTTCTAAGGATGTAGTTTTTAGCTCTTATTGCATGGAAAATTTCTTGGATATGAATAAATGCGAAGCTGTGGAATCAAATAACACTAGTGTAGGTACTGAGTGCATGAG
Organism: Ampelocalamus luodianensis; assembly: GCA_036346255.1. Taxonomy (NCBI): domain Eukaryota; kingdom Viridiplantae; phylum Streptophyta; class Magnoliopsida; order Poales; family Poaceae; genus Ampelocalamus; species Ampelocalamus luodianensis. The sequence continues at coordinate 59,197,773 of CM070618.1, read as the reverse complement.
TTGTACTCATCACCACATCGGGTGCTGCATTGGCCTCCTCGGCGGTCATATGGTTCAGATGACCGCACCCGAAGCCTTGCACTGGCTTGGGGGCTTGCTGCCTTCCTTGGCCTTGTTCAAGGCCCTAGGGTTGCTACAGGACGCCAAGGGGCTGAGGATGAGGTGTTGAGAGCTTCTTCTTCGGGCATTCATTCGAATACTGCCCTCGCTCGCCACAGTTGTAGCAGGTCACGGTCGCTGCTCGGTTTTGGCTTTCGGACGGCGGCCCTCCATGATTATATGGCTTAACCATGGCTTGCTGCGGACGGGGGCCTTGTAGTTGATACCTTGGTGGTGGTGGTGCCTAAGGACATACGTTCAATGGTTTCCAAACGCGCGGTCTCAGCGTGCTACTGCTTGCTAATTTATGCGCTAACCACTTGTGCTTGCTGCTCTCCACGACTATCCGAGCGCTATCTTCAACTCGGATTGCCTTGTTGATCAAGGTTTGGAAGTTGAGGGGTGTCGTGGGCAGCGGGTGGCCACTTCATCTCATCGTTGAGGTGCTTCTGGAAGAGAGCAACCTTCCTTCCCTCGTTCGATATTTCAGAAGCGGCATACTTGGAAAGTTAGTAGATGCGGTGGAGGAACTCCATCACTATCATGTTCCCCTGCTTGAGTTCGTGGAACTCCCGCTTCTTGATGTCCATGAGACCCGCTGTTATGTGGACGTCATGGAACGCCATCTTGAAGGTGGGCCAAGTGATGGTCTGGCCTTCTACAAGGATGGCCTGATGGTTTTTCCACCAAGCGGCTCCTGCTCCTTGTAGGTGACAAGATGCATAAAGCATATTTTCCTCATCATTGTTTTGAGCAATGACTAACTTGCTCTCGATGGCGTGAACCTAGTCGTCGGTGTCGAGAGGATCCACCGCAGACGAGAAGGTGGGTGGCCGAGTTTGCATGAACTCGCCCCTCCTTGACTGTGGCATTGCGGCAACTCTGCCTCCTGCAGTCACAGCGCCAAGGGTGGCAATGTTCTACACAAACTATTGTAGCAGCAGAGTGTTCGTCTGCTGCCCTTGCTCGATCATGGTGAGAACTTGCGCCATTGTAGGCGGTGGAGGCAACACTTCAGCTTCCTTAGCGGCGTGCTGATCCTCAGGAACATGTGGATGCAATGGTTTAGGTTGTGGAGGATTGGGGGCCTCGCCTTCGAGTTGCCGTGATCCGGAGGCAGCTCCCGACGCCACTTAATGGAGCGTGTTGCCTGTATCCTATTCATACAACATGCAGGTTAACAACTTATGCGCAGGGTGAGGGGAAAATAAGCACAAGTTAAGTGGGTCGGCAAGTAATATAATCCTATGCTAAAATAACTCATCTAAAACTGAAATATGCACCAATTCATAACATAGGTCCAGCATGCATGAAACTTTAACATACTAGTTGTGTTTTACATGGTTTGCATATCTGTTGCTTAAGCAGTACAAAAAGCAACTAAACCATTATAAGGAGCAAATTACAGTCATCATACATCAACATCTTACATAATTTAATGTACCAAAATACCCAAAAGTGCTCATGCTAAACCCCTACTAGTGGGTTCCCGACTACTAGTCTAGATTTAGATGTCGTCGTTACGCTCGGCGGCACGGGGTGACCCCGGTGCAGCGGAGGAGGACAAACCGATGAACTCAATCATCTCATGCCGTCACGATGAAGATGGTGTTATTGCACCACTCGCGGCGGCTCCTGCGCATCCGAGTAGATGGCCATCACGTGGCGGTGGTGACCGATAGCCAACATACGGGGATGTCGGGTACCTGGTCGGATGCGGATGGTGGGCTCTGGAAACTCCTCCGTAGGCACTAGTATGGTATCCTCCCGTCCATTAGCTCCTATGAAAAGATACCTTGGGCCACCATCGGAGCGATGCTGTCGTCGAGTGTGGAGATCCTCCGGTGAGCCTCCAACAGCTCATGGGTCACACGACGGAGATATCCATCGAGTGATCTCACGAGACTAGCGAGGTGCAGGTATGGAGTGATGAATGGCATACCCTCCACTAGGTAGGTATGCTCCTCTCTATCCACCATCCATACGGAGAAGTAGAAGAACATGTCATCCAGCTCGGGCAGCTCGTGTCGCAGGCATGCATTGGCGACGTAAGCCGCATCGTAAAGCGACATCAGGGCGCACGAGCTCCACCCATATTGGCAGAAGGAGGGATCTCCAAAGTGTTGTCCCTGAATGAGCACCTAGGTGTGGTACTCAGTGGACGCCGCATTGGAGGGCGTGCTGAAGATAGTGTACAACGGCATATGAAGCCAATGGACATGCTGTAACATCACCCATAGGGTGTGCTCCAGTGTGCCCTCCTCAAATACGCTAGTCCGGTACTGTGGTTCCCATGGGATGGTTATCTACAAATTTAACAAAAGGAAAAGTTAGTGATAATTTCTACATATAATGAGAGACATAGATAAGAAATGACACTAAGACGAAAAAAGAATTGTAGCACAAGTTTTTATTCGTTCTCTACAATATTTAACCAACAACTAGGGTTTATTTTTAGGTTATGTTACCCCTTGGTCTTTATGTATAAATAGACCTCCATAATTGTCGGGACTCAAAAATACAATTCTGGACCCTCTGTGTATACTGCACTAGTCCAGGATCACGCTAGTGCACACAGTGGCAACATCGATGAAATATCATTTCCATATACAAAGATGACTAATAAATAGGCAAATAACAATAAATATCGAGTAAAGACCTTAAGGTCAAAGCTACAATTAATGCCTCGTAAGGCGAACAACTCAACGGTGCGTGGGCGTAACGGAATATAATCGGTGAAGCCCATCCATATGCCCACAGCAATCGGTAGGAAGCGCGACCTAGTTCTTCTCGATCCTTGAAGTAGACCTTGTTGACCGACGATTCTTTCACTCTGTAGGTTTGGGCGCAAGTTTTACAACAAGCGTGAGTACACAACCGCATTGCAAGTCATACCACGTAATGCAATGTATAGATGCGAGCTTATTCCAAAGGAAATGGCTTCGTGGTTATTTTGCAGTAAATGCAATAGTTGCAATTGAATACAAGTAATAGATTGAAAGCATAATTCAAAACAAATAGACAAAATTAATTTAACAGTTGTTTTCACAAAGACACACAGCCTAACCAAATTCTTTCACACAGCCAAATGACTTAAATCACACAGCTGTCCCTTCTCAAAGGTTTTATGAAAATCTACCCCTCGTGTGAAATCCCCAAGCATTGTCCATGATCATGACGCGCTATTCGAATAGATTGTTTAACACTGCAGAGGTTGTACACTTTACCCACACGATATAACCAGTGTGGCCGCACTGATCATAACAAAACAGTTCGGCAACTTCGTCTCAACATTGACGTTCTTATTCACACAGTCCCATATCACAAAGCTTAACCTATCCACCTGAACCCCAATGTTGAAACTCCGTAACCTACTAAGTTAGGCCTGTCACCAGACATGTGGTCGTACAGTATAGCTCAGTTCAATGGCGCACAAAGTTAAGTCCTTAATTGACCAAGGCAAGACTTCCAGCTTTTTCTAACTAAACCACACGATAAATCCCAATCACAAAGCCATTGCTCACACAGATCCACCACTTGCCTCACCCAAATCCTTTACCACCCATTGGTTTTAGTGCAACACATGCCATCACGAAGTAATAACACATAGCACACGCTTTTACACAAAGTTCCATAGTCACTTAGTCAAATTTATAATTACAACTCAAAGTGATGATGATGACTCGTTGCATGGCTAAGCAATCTACTCGTACTAACCAACCCACGTTGGTAATACCATAGCACCAACTAAATATGAACCAATCTAGGGTGACAAAGATTATGACATACAATGGACAATGTGGATATAACAAATTGGATTAATAGCTAAACCCAAAAGCATTTAAATAATTACTTAAAGTAAATGCAAGAATTTAAATCAAAGTAATTTTAAAACTGGGATTCAATATGATCAAAGGTATAACTTGCCTTGCTATAGCAATGATGATCTTATTTTATCCTCAATCTTCTACTTGCTTGATCTTCACTCCTTCGAACGATTCCGGACTTCTGCCTAACGAAAGAAAGCGCAAAACAAACTAAATTCAAAAGACAAATCAAATAAACTCCAAATTGAAATTGAATGGTACTGGAAGGTAGATATTGAATTTAGATGAATTTAGAAACTTGAATGAGTTCAATCGAATTGGATGAAGAAGATATGACTTTTGGAAGATTGGAATTCACATGAAATGATGAAAAGCTCTACGGAATATTCCCAGAATATTCTATTCCGAAAATATTAGAAAAGAATAAGTGTATGATAGGTGGGACCAATCAGATTTATGAATTTCTAGAATTAAAATAATTCTAGAAATAAGGTAGAGAGAGTGACAAGCGGGACCAATAAGATAAAAGGATTTTCAAGAATTAAATTAATTCCCGAAAATAGAATTATGGATTGACATGTGGGCCACTGGTCTATGGACCAGGTCCACGAAGATATGCTAGACCACGGTGGACCAAGCTCATGAATAGGGTTGACCAAGATTGACTGACATACGGGACCCGCATGTAAGTGAGATAAATAATTATGGTGTTTAATTGGGTGGATGACAAGTGGGGTCTACATGGAAGATATATATATATATATACACATATATATATACATATATGGATGGCAAAGGGTCCACATGGAAGTGAGAGAGATACTTATTTATTATCTTGTGTGACAAATGGGGTCCATTGTCATAGAGAGCAATGCCCATAGGGAGGAAGCAACAGAAGGAAACGAACAGAGCAATGAACCAACAGCATGAACAGTAAACATATATTTGGATGATTCTTGCTCACAGTGGTGCCGACGAACGGAGGCGAACCGACGTTGGCGAAGGGGCCAAACGGAAAGGAAACGACGAGCTGGAGATGATGACGCGGTCCGGACGCCGAGATTTTGCTCCATGCGACGACAGCAGCGCGAAGAACGCCGACGACGGCGGCCTCACGGGCGCAGAACACTCCGGCGATGCTCGCAAAAAGGAGGTGAGCACGCGAGAACGCGGCGACGCGAACTCAACGGTGGTGGAGTTGAAGGCAGGGGATCAACGGTTGCGAGTAATTGACCGAGAAGGTCGACGAACAAGAGGCGAGAGAACGTCAAATTCTCGGCGCACGTGGATGAAACTTGAATCTACAAGAGGGGAAAGATAGGTATTGACGAGGGCACAAGATGACGCGGTCGGATTTTGAGAAACTCACCGAGGAAGCGAGGAACGCGATGAACACGTTTCGCTTTAGGGCTTGACATGGCCGACGGTGCTCGGTGATCTTCGGGCGAAGAGGAAGGAACCATGACGTAGAACGCGACGATGCGGCCAACGCCGCAGACGGTTCGCCGGGGACGTCGGATGAAGCCGTAGTTCGCCGGAGAAGAACTTTGGTTGGAGCTCGGTTTTCTGGAGATTGCGGCGAAAATAAATCGGTTTGGAGGAAACCAATTCAGGGGATTGGAAGAGGGGATCAACACGGACGCGTGAGCGCAAACGGCTCACTTTTATATGCACCGTGGAAGAAGATATGGAAGTTTGAAGTTTTCAGCCCAAGACGTGCACGTACTGGACTCTTCTCTGTTGCGATCGGGAGGAACACTATGAACAGTAAATCGCGAGTACTGTAGCATGTGGGCAGGAGAGAGAAAAACTGATTTTCGGAATTAAAAGAAATCCCAAAAATCAAGGAGATCAAATAAAATAGCAAACAAATCCGGAAAAAACTCAGAAAATACCCAAAAATTCCTTGAAGCACAAGGAAGCCAAATAACACAAATTTTTATTTAATTAATGTTTATATTAGTCAAATTAAATATTTTTAATTTAAGAAAATTCCAATTAAGCTTTATTAATTCAAATAAAATTGGTGAAATTTTCCAGGGACCTAAACTACTCAAAAGATTTTTGAAAAGCCAAATTTTGGGACGTTACAAACCTCCCCTTAAAGGAATCTCGCCCCGAGATTCAGTCGCTATAGAATAGGATCAGAACTCACCTTGGGTTCACTTCTTGCTTTCAAATTGCTTTGACTTTAATGTAATCGCTCTTCGACCACTTACGTAACAACGCCTTGCTTCTTGCTACACTTCTCGCTTCACCAAAACTTGACAACCGCTCTTGGTGGAAGGCATCTTGAAACTTGATTGCTTCTACCGGGTCGCTTGATCGGTGCTTGAAGGCACTTTTGAAGTGGAGGAAATCTTCGCCGATCGACAAATCAGGTTGGCAAACTATCTCTTCTTCGCGCTCGTAATCTGAACTAACTAACACATTTTGTCAACTCGTCATACAATTTTAGCACGTAACTCGGCAGTATTTCAAGATAGACATGGCGCGAAGGTGATAATCAGTATGATCGGCGTAGCTTTCATTCTGAACACGTTACTTAAATTCCAATTAGGATTAAGGACCCTTGGTCTTCGCTTCATGATTAATGCAACATCCACATACTTTGTAATTTGATTCGCTCCTAGCCGAGCGATGACTTACACGATCAACCACTCAACTTCAGAGGGTGATAACTACGATCGGTCGACATCCGGTTGTAGAGAAACTCTACACATAACACTTACTTGCTCGACTTGGTACTCGAGTTAAGGCACAACTCATTAATCTTTTCAATCGTCTATTGATTCGTAGCGATTCACAACATCGAATCGAAATGATCACCCAAGCATCATGCGGACTTTGTCGCTAACACAAGATAAGCCGATCCTTGGTCTCGACACTAACTTCCCGACACGTCGTGCAATTTGACCATCTATGTAGATCTGACACTGCACCCACGCTGACGAATGTCATATATGTCGTATACAACCTCTGTCGTATACCACCGCTAGGCGCTCTCCAAACTAGGTGATATTGACAGAATGAAGCGACAAATTTCATCAAATGATCAACAATCACCCTTCAAGAAATTATATCCCGATTGGGTCTCGGAGATCCCATATCTGAATTCTCGTGGATAGAAGTACTCGACTAGCCCCAACATTTTGGCTGATTTTTCGACATGCCAAACACATGGTAACCCATTCGCGATATTTCACTTTATTTTGGATCATCACAATGCCACTTTGAGATCTTTGTACACCTTGGTACTTTCAAGAAAAGTAGAATGCTTACACTCAAATGTTGGTTTGGAGCATCAACTACTAGAGTTCCTTCTCATTAGATATGCAAATATACTCATTGATCCATGGATCATTCTGCTTGCCTTCGTGGGTTCTCACTCTTTCCTTGGCTTTACGTGAGGACTCGGATCACTTAACGCATCACACCACCGATTTCTAGCATCGGTCCGAACTCGGGTTCAACAGATATCCTTGCAATCGACTCAAGATCCAAACTCGAATTTCACGGGTAACTTTAGTCGATCGATCAACGATCCTTGTGGTAGCTCTTCCGTTTCAAAGTATCTGTCATTGTCAGATCGTCCGTGCGAGGAACGGATTCCAACCTCATGGTTCTCAATCCAATAACCATCTTTGTTGCTCCACGGTAGCAACTTCAAATTATGACTAAGATAATTCACCACCTGAAACTTCTTAACACACCAATTCTTGGGTATTCCGTGATAAAAGCTATCAAGGCTCTTTCTGGTATCCGGCAATATGAACACTGAAGTTGTGATTAATCTCTTCTGAAATTCGTACAAACTCGGTTCATTTCTAGCGGTCTAGGCGAACTTCTCTTCTTACAACCGGTGAGGGTTCTTGGCTAACTTGAAACGGTGATCTCACTGATCTTCAACTAACACTGTCTCGAAACGACTACTTCACTGGTATTCAACTGACACTTGCTAAGCTGATGGGTTTGATTTGACACCGCTTTATCCGATAAAGTCATCCGATCTACTCTATCATCTCTCGCAAACTCTTCTAACCACTTTTTGTCATAATTTATCTCTGACGTAATTCCTTCTGAAATTGGCTGATCTTGGGTACCAAGTCAAAGACAAACTTGACTTCTAATACAGTTGCATGCTGTATAGATCATTTGTAATGGCAATTGCATACTCTCTTCATGGATATGGACATTATCCAATGATTAGATTCTTCAATTATTTACTATTGTCTCACTGCTATGCAAAATGATGAGTTGGAATTCAACATCACATTCCATAGTTACGGCTCTACAGCCTTCAATCATCATGACTTAACGCTTGATTACTCAACTTGCAAAGGCAGACTCTTGGAAAGGTATCCAATGATTTAATATCCAATAATTTCTTTTCTCCGTAATTTGCATGCAAAGATGTCCACATTTTTGCTTTCTAACAAAGGAAAGGTTACAATGATTCCTCGATTTTATCGCTACTAACAGAGGCATGACATCGCATGATCCGTATCACCAATCTAGACTTTCTTGGTAACATCATCATTCAAACGACTCTTCTTTGACTACTTCATTGGGCAAACGGATCTCAGTGCGTTACCAACCGCTCTAGGAGTTAAAATCTTAACCGAGTGACTTTCCGTATTCTTGCATCCGAGTGAGTGATCTGGTTCCACCGAGGACACTAGCTGATGTAGTGACCTTTTCCATGATTGTTGTAGCATAGACATGTCGAACCTTGTGACTTTTCTCAAGAGGTCAAGGCGTAACGATTATTTTAGTGTTCTTCAACTTTCAAGAAGGATAGTCGCTTTGTAGGACATCTCTTGGCATAGTGGCCTTGCTTACCACACTTGAAACACACTAGTGTGAGGACCGGCTTGTTTTCTTTTGAGGTGGGTCTTGAGGTCAATATTCTCGCTTTTGTAATTCTTTAGCCGACATATCTTATACCGCAATGGTTTGCCTTCTCTTGCTAATGTTACGACAAGAGCTCGAAAGTTTTCACGACGTTGCGCTGCAAAAGTCAACACGAATACATAGGCACGCGGCTCGGACAATGATCATCGCCACACAAGAAACTTGTGATCTTACTCATAGGACATTTTCCAACGAATGGTTTCTTCGCAATCGAACAATTGATATTGTGCTCATCGGCACTATGGCCTATTTCTCCGCAGTGGGTACATGCACAATCTTTTGACTTATCGGTTGGCGCACTTCAACCGACAACGGCTAGATTTGGTGTAGGATATCGAAATAGCAGTTTCTCTTGATCACTTATGCTTGATGTCGACATCGTTGACAAAAAGCGAGCAACTCGACCAAGTGATGGTGTGCTCGTCCGATGGGTGACGTGAAATTTTTCCCACAAATCCAATGCAACTCCTTCTAAATGATGAGCAGATAGAAAACTTTCTCATTATCGCTGCAATCGCATAATAATTAGCTTTTCTTCTATGGTGTGAATCCAAGATCTCGCATGGTTGATCCTTCAAAGCAGAGCGGTTTGTTCATCATGAACTATGAAGATTTGAACTAAGGGTGTGTCGTTGGGATGGCAACGAGTTGTGCATCCTTGCAAACATTACTAATGTCCAACGATCGCATCGTTCTCGGGCATGAGTTGATTCCGGTGGTGAAACTAGCTCGGTTACGATGTGTCACTACCGCACCGAGATAGTAGCCGGTTATCGTGCGCTATGGTACCGATAATCGGCGATGGTACGACGGCATGCTTGATTATTCTGATTCAACCAATTGATTAAAGTAGTAGTGGTCTGATTCTGCTGAGTCATCCTGTTGTTCATGTTATGCATCATCACATTCATGAGTTGAGTCTGAGCTACCAAGAATTGTTCCATAACTGGATCGCTACTGCATCGATGCGACAGCCGCCCATCGGGTTGACAACACCTGAGCTGGCACAAACTGTCTCAAGATTACTGACAAGGTTGGCTTCACTGGGGCTCTTTATCTGCTGGCTGACCAGGGCTTATAGATGAGAGGGAAAAGCACAAGGTAAGGGAAGACAATCTACTAAGGGAAGCAGGTTTAACCCAAAGAACACCAAGGAACACACAAATAGCCGAAAAGCTATTAAGAAGCATAAAACTCACAGCCAAACTACACCGAAGAAGGGAAACAAAGATCTAATCGTCTAGTCGATTAAACTCTAACTTAACAGGGCGACTTGGTTCAACACACGGGAGGAACCTATGCTGATTTATCCTATATGGTTGGTCTGAAGAAAACTCGATCTGATCACGGTCTTCATCAACCGTTGATTGCTTGCGATCCTTGCAGGCGAATCTTGGAAAAAGACGGGGTGACGTACAACTTCTTCTTGGTCTTGAATTCTTGCGACGAGCTTGTCTTGAACACTTGGGGAGATGTTGATACGTTGTTGTTTGTTGCATGGTCTTCAAACAGTTGCTCAAAACATCTCTTGGACATCCACCAAGACATTTGACCTGGATAACGATGACTATAGAAGTTATGAGAGGAGAGAGTCCAATTTAGTACTCAAAATGGTGAGGACGAATATAGATGAGAAAGGATAGAATGGAAGAGTATAGAAGCTAGACAAGATGAGAATAACACATCATTAAGATTTTCCATTTGTAAAATAAGTTTTGAATTTTTCCTTACAAACGGCGCTTCTAACTAGGGTCACGACTCACAATGATATGGCTCTAATACCACCTCTGGGACCCAAAAATACACTCGGACCCTCGTGTATATCTGCACTAGTCCAGATCACGCTAGTGCACACAAAGAGCAACATCGATGAAATATCATTTCCATATACAAAGATGACTAATAAATAGGCAAATAACAATAAATATCGAGTAAAGACCTTAAGGTCAAAGCTTACAATTAATGCCTCGGAAGGCGAACAACTCAACGGTGCGCAGCTGAACGTAACGGAATAACTCGGTGAAGCCCATCCATATGCCCACTGTGCAATGGTACCGGGTGCGCGACCTAGTTCTTCTCGATCCTGAAGTAGACCTTGTTGACCGACGATTCTTTCACTGTAGGTTTGGGCGCAAGTTTTACAACAAGCGTGAGTACACAACCGATTCGCAAGTCATACCACGAATGCAATGTATAGATGCAGCTTATTCCAAAGGAAATGGCTTCGTGGTTATTTTGCGTAAATGCAATAGTTGCAATTGAATACAAGTAATAGATTGAAAGCATAATTCAAAACAAATAGACAAAATTAATTTAATGCTTGTTTTCACAAAGACACACAATTTAACCAAATTCTTTCACACACCAAATGACTTAAATCACACAATTGTCCCTTCCCAAAGGTTTTATGAAAATCTACCCTCGTGTGAAATCCCGAGCATTGTCCATGACCGCGGACGCGTTATTCGAATAGATTGTTTAACACTGCAGAGGTTGTACACTTTACCCACACGATATAACCGGTGTGGCCGCACCGATCATAACAAAACAGTTCGGCAACTTCGTCTCAACATTGACGTTCTTATTCACACATCCCATATCACAAAGCTTAACCTATCCACCGAACCCCAATGTTGAAACTCCAGTAACCTACTAAGTTAGGCTGTCACCGACATGTGGTCGCATAAAGATAGCTCGATTCAATGGCGCACAAAGTTAAGTCCTTAATTGACCAAGGCAAGACTTCCGCTTTTCTAACTAAACCACACAGATAAATCCCAATCACAAAGCCACTGGTTCACACAAGATCCACCACTTGCCTCACCCAAATCCTTTACCACCCGGTTGGTTTTAGTGCAACACATGCCATCACGAAGTAATAACACATAGCACACGTTTTACACAAAGTTCCATAGTCACTTAGTCAAATTTATAATTGCAACTCAGTGATGATGATGACTCGTTGCATGGCTAAGCAATCTACTCGTACTAACCAACCCACGTTGGTAATACCATAGCACCAACTAAATATGAACCAATCTAGGGTGACAAAAGATTATGACATACAATGGACAATGTGGATATAACAAATTGGATTAATAGCTAAACCAAAAGCATTTAAATAATTACTTAAAGTAAATGCAGTAATTTAAATCAAAGTAATTTTAAAAACTGGGATTCAATATGATCAAAGGTATAACTTGCCTTGCTATAGCAATGATGATCTTATTTTATCTTCAATCTTCTACTTGCTTGATCTTCACTCCTTGAACGATTCCGGACTTTCTGCCTAACGAAAGAAAGCGAAAACAAACTAAATTCAAAAGACAAATCAAATAAACTCCAAATTGAAATTGAATGGTACTGGAAGGTAGATATTGAATTTAGATGAATTTAGAAACTTGAATGAGTTCAATCGAATTCGGATGAAGAAGATATGACTTTGGAAGATTGGAATTCACATGAAATGATGAAAAGTTCTACGGAATATTCCTGAATATTCTATTCCGAAAATATTAGAAAAAGAATAAGTGTATGATAGGTGGGACCAACTGGTATTTATGAATTTCTAGAATTAAAATAATTCTAGAAATAAGGTAGAGAGAGTGACAAGCGGGACCAATAAGATAAAAGGATTTTCAAGAATTAAATTAATTCCCGAAAATAGAATTATGGATTGACATGTGGCCATTGGTCTATGGACCAGATCCACGGAGATATGCTAGACCACGGTGGACCAAGCTCATGAATAGGGTTGACCAAGATTGACTGACATACGGGACCCGCATGTAAGTGAGATAAATAATTATGGTGTTTAATTGGGTGGATGACAAGTGGGGTCTACATGGAAGATATATATATATATATACACATATATATACATATATGGATGGCAAAGGGTCCACATGGAAGTGAGAGAGATACTTATTTATTATCTTGTGTGACAAATGGGGTCCATTGTCATAGAGAGCAATGCCCATAGGAGGAAGCAACAAAAGGAAACGAACAGAGCAATGAACCAACAAAGATGAACAGTAAACATATATTTGGATGATTCTTGCTCACGGTGGTGCCGATTTAACGGAGGCGAACCGACGTTAGCGAAGGCAAACGGAAAGGAAACGACGAGTGGAGATGATGACGCGGTCCGGACGTCGAGATTTTGCTCCATGCGATAAAGAATGACGCGAAGAACGCCGACGACGGCGGCCTCACTGACGCGTAACACTTCCGGCGATGCTCGCAAAAGGGAGGTGAGCACGGCGTAGAACGCGCGACGCGAACTCAACGGTGGTGGAGTTGAAGGCGGCGATCAACGGTTGCGCGAGTAATTGACCGGAGAAGGTCGACGAACAAGAGCGAGAGAACGCCAAATTTCGGCGCGCGGTGGATGAAACTTGAATCTACAAGAGGGGAAAGATAGGTATTGACGAGGGCACAAGATGACGCGGTCGGATTTTGGAGAAACTCACCGAGGAAGCGAGAACGCGATGAACACGCCGCTTTAGGGCTTGACATGGCCGACGGTGCTCCGTGATCTTCGCGAAGAGGAAGGAACCATGACGTAGAACGCGACGATGCGAAGCCAACGCCGCAGACGGTTCGGCTGGGACGTCGGATGAAGCCGTAGTTCGCCGGAGAAGAACTTTGGTTGGAGCTCGGCCGAGATTGCGCGAAAATAGATCGGTTTGGAGGAAACCAATTCGGGGATTGGAAGAGGGGATCAACACGACGCGTGAGCCCAAACGGCTCGCTTTTATATGCACCGTGGAAGAAGATATGGAAGTTTGAAGTTTTCACCCAAGACGCACGTCATCGGACTCTTCTCTGTTGCGATCGGGAGGAACACGACAGTAAATCGCGAGTACTGTAGCATGTGGGCAGGAGAGAAAACTGATTTTCGGAATTAAAAGAAATCCCAAAAATCAAGGAGATCAAATAAAATAGCAAACAAATCCGGAAAAAACTCAGAAAATACCCAAAAATTCCTTGAAGCACAAGGAAGCCAAATAACACAAATTTTTATTTAATTAATGTTTATATTAGTCAAATTAAATATTTTTAATTTAGGAAAATTCCAATTAAGCTTTATTAATTCAAATAAAATTGGTGAAATTTTCCAGGGACCTAAACTACTCAAAAGATTTTTGAAAAGCCAAATTTTGGGACGTTACAATAATGCCCAATCAAATCAACAACAAATGAGGGTAAGTGGGTTTAAAGACTAATACATCACATTATTTTCAATACATAGTTAGGTTCTGAATTTTTTGTAAAGAGCCATCTATAGTGGCATTTTTCCTAGTTTAAGAACGGGTTTTCAAAAGACCTTCATGTATGATGTTTTAGGGACTTTTTCAAAATATTTTAGCTCTATTTTAGTACTTTAAATATGGCTAAAAACTTTTATTTTCAGAGGGCACCTTTTTCTTTTTAAATCAAAAACTATTTGAGAGAAGGTAAGAAAAGACAACAAATGAATGACTTAGATAAGAGGAGAATGCCAGGAGAGGTAAGATTAGCAAAAACTTCTAAATTTTCACAACTATTTTTATGATTAAAATAGATGGAATTTGAAAACCAAATCCTAATCTAATGACCGTTATAACTAGGGCTTGTCCTACAGTCAGTATGGCTTTGATACCAGCGCTGTCGGACCCCGGGTGTTGAATAGCCAAAATCCGCATGTATGTACCGTACTAGTCCAATGATCAGTGGCTAATACGCACATCCACAACATTGGCACATACATCCATACACAATTACATACTACATGAACCAAATATGGTACATAAACTTAGACGATTACATAGATTACAATATATGGGTCGACTGGCCAAATAAAAGTTCAAGTATTGAAAGTAGCAGTGGAAATTTAGTAGATTAAAAGAAAAAGTCCAACGGCATGCCCATCCAAACCCTCAGGCAGCCGACAAGGAGTAAACCCTAGAAAGACCCGTCCTCATACCCCCTCGGTATCGGGACCGAAGAAGGCATCGTCCAACATATGATCATCCTCATCATCTGAACAACAATTTAAGCAAAATTGAGTACATTGCGTACTCAACAAGACTTGTAGTATATCGCAAAGTTTATATATATGCATGGCTAACAAGGGAGAAGGCTCTATGCTACAAATTGTTTTTAGTATTAAGCAAATTTTATTTGCAATATCAATACATATTATTTTGCAACGGAAGTTTGAAGAGCAGTTAAATAGATAAAGAACAAGTAAGTAATTTGATAAATAACAAATCACAACCCACCTTGGCTGTGATCAACATCTTATTTTTAGCCATACCATGGAACTCAATTCAAATATCACCAAAAATATTCATCCCAACATTTCCTAATAAGACTGTTTTTGTAAAAGTAGAGACTATACCCGATGGACTGCACTAAGCATGCTCATGACCGCGAGCATAGCTATTTAAATAGATTTACACTCTGCAGAGGTGTACAACTTTACCCACGGTATACAAATTCTCTGGTTTATCCGGCATCCGTCGATACCACCACTCACGATCTTTTAGTAAGCAGTCTAGAGCACGTAACGAAGCCTTTACATCACCTAGCCCTAGCCTTGCACTAGCCCGGCAATGACAACCCTCACTTTGATCCCTGGTACCTCCCGTCAAAGTAAGGCATTCACCGTTGTGTCGGCAAACTTTGTTCCCGACACCGTGGTGAAGGGAGCCCCTTTGAACATGCCTACCCGGTCATGCTCGCACTATTGTGGCCTACCAATATGCAAGGCTAGTCTTCGATGACTTAATTAGCTAAGGCCGTCCCATACGGCACATGTGATTGTACGCTTAGGTTTAGATTGGTGGCACCGGCGTTCGGTCCTTAATTAACCGAAGCGACGATCTCCCCCTATATATCTACCTTTGAGACACACATCTCACACTTCTCAGATTATAATATAACTCGCCCGCGTCACAAACCAAGTTTTTCATTTATGTTTTTATACAAAATAATAGAGGTAAATCCCTCTGGACCATCATTTCAAAATCTTCCAAATTCATATTCAACATGTCATCCATTTTCCAATTTTAGTAAATCTAGAGCCTAGCTAGGCATTTGTGCAATATTCACACTCGAAATACCCAAATCGACATCATCTATTGCCAAAACCATAACCTATTGGCTACAACAGTAAGGATATCAGTATTCCAAGGAGGACCATGCATTGAATAGGAATATAACTACCGTTATCCCCAAATATAGCAATTTTAAGCAACCATACATACATGCATAATAGAGTTTGCAAAAAGAAGTACAATTATTGAAATAATAGGATCAACATGGTACAAGGTGGTGCTTTCCTTGTTTTGGTATCTCAGAGTATGAGGATGGAGGATTGTCGTAAATTTCGTTAGAAGTATCGATGTCTATTCAAAAGAGCCAATAGTAAATTAATTATAGAAACATAATTTCAACAGCAACAAAATCCAAATGTACAAATTCAGATAGAGCATGATTTTAGATGAATTTATAAAAAAATACATTCAATTTGGAGGTCGTGTGCAAAAGTTATTAATGTTTTAATTTGTTTCGGTTTGAAAATTCCAGAAAATAAGAAAAGGGTGATATCGAAAGCGTATTTTCTAAGATTTACGCTTTCTAACATAGAAAACATATTTTCCTATAAGTTCTTCACGTTCTCCAACAAGAAAGTGTATTTTCCACTAAACTGAAACAGCTTTCCCATTTTTCTATTTTTTTTCAAATTTTGTTAACTTACATGTGGGGCCTACTTGTCAATGACGCATAGTTTTATTTTATTGATTTTTATTTATAAACCAGTGGTGCTCCCACATGTCATAGACTCATTAGTTACTTAACTAAATTATTAATTTCTGATTTGATTTAATCCACTAATAGCTGGGGTCCAAATGTCAGCCTCTTCGGTTTTAGAACGTGTTTTAAAACCGAGAATAGTGCATGGTCCCACATGTTAGTGACACATACTCTAAATACTATTTGAATGAGGGTTCTTTTTTTAACTTTTCACCTGGTCCCACTTGTCATCGATTCATTATCTTTAAGCTCTGTTAATTAGTGCTAATCACCTCCGAATCACAAGGGCCCCACTATTGGTGAGAGAGAAGGAGAGAAGCAGGGTGCACACGGCCAAGGGGAAAGGCAAACTCAGCAGTGGCAAGGCAGGCGTGGAAAAGCTTGGGGAGCTCGGGAATGGAAAGGTGGTCTCCTGGCGATGCTAGGGGATGTGAAGATGACTAGAGAGATGGACGGAGTCAGCGGCGTGACAGCGAGAGGTGGTGAGAAGCTTCGGGTCCGCGATGACTTTGGCGAAGGAGATGTCCCTGAGGCTGAAGGAGAAGAGCACTGGACTCAATGAGTCCAAGCGATGCTAACAGAGTAGGCGCGAGGACCTAGGGTCACCGGAGGCTAGTGGTGGAAAAAAGCTCGAAACTCGCGAGTCAGCTTGGTTCGTTAAGGACTCGGCTCGAACTCAGGTCATAAACAAGCCGAGCTGAGCTAGCATTTCTGCTCGTTATCTTAACAAGCCGAGTTCAAGCCAACTCATGAGCAACTCATTAAGCTTGTTTATATTAGAACCCAATCCAACAAGCCTAGTAGCCCAACTAGAATAGGCCCAACCTAAGCCTACCAACTCAGCCCAACAAGCCGTAACCCTCTCCTATTTGCATAGCGTTTGACCTCTGCCCGACGCCCTCTCCTTATGCATCTGGCTCGATGCCCTCCTGTTGTCCTGAGCCAAATGAGTCAAACGAGCTAGCTCGCAAGTTCATAATGAGTCAAGTCGAGCAGATTTTTTGCTCATTTGCTTAATGAGCCGAGCCGAGCTCGGTTCCTTAACAAGCTTGATCGAGTTGAGCCAAGCTGGCCCGTTATCCATCCCTACCGGAGGCAAGCTGATAGCATGGAACTGCAATGGTGCCATGGGTGGCTAAGGGGGAATGGGTGCTAGGGACTCCCCCGTGGCAAAATGATGTGTGTATTAGGATTAGTTTCTCACAATGATCACGAGGGTGAAGAAGATGAGGCCAGAGAAGGGCTGAGGTGGCTTGTCGACAATGATAAGCGGCGGCACGGAGGGGGTTCACGGTGACAGCTTAGCACAACAATGAAGAGGCTACAAGGAGTGTCGCGTTAGCTCACTGACTTCCTATAGATGGTGTAGATACAAAGAATCGGTTCGAGACTCACCGGGCTTCGAAGGAGAATGAAAATGGTGGCGGTGACTGTGAGAGAGAGATGGCGGTGAAGCTTGGATTCTTTGTGAATCTGCCTGCATTGAGTGGGGGAATTAGATGGAGGAGTGTTGGAAGATATGATGACGCACTCGAGAGATGTTCAAACCATTTGAAACGGCGAGAACACCACAACTCAGATCTTGTTTGCGTTGGAGTCGGGGATGATGGCGAATGCAATCAAGCTACGAGACTCCCAGAGCTGCATTGAATAAAGGAGAGGAATGAGTGACGGATGAGGATCAAAATAACGCGAGTGTCGTGGTTGAGGAAGGTCACCAAAGCGGTGGAGCTACTGAGGAATGCTCACCAGCATCGAAGACGACGCTAATGTTCCTATGAAACTAAGGAGTGATCAAGCTCAGGTTTGTTGGAAATGGAACAGTGGTGGGCTAAATAGAAAGGTGTGCGCTCCATTGCTTAAGTAGCTAGGGCATTCGCATGAGAAAATCGGCGAGACGCCGGTGGTTGCGCGAGATTCTCACGAAAGCTCTCGGGCTTTTCCGTATGCGTGGGAAGATAATGTGTCAGTGGGGTGGATTCCATGAGTGAGGGCTGGCGGAGGTGATGGAGGTAGTTGAGACTCGATTATGTGGGCACCGGTCACGAACCACGGGTAAGCGGTGGAGCAGGAGATGCGCTGGTGTGCTGGAGCGTGGTGAGAGGTGGAAGACAACCTCTGGCAAGCGGGCCCAGCGTGTTAGTGAGAGGGTGAGAGGGAGTGCTGCACGAGAGAATTGGGTCGGGCAAATTCGGCCCAACGACGCACGGGGAATTCAAAATAGCTTTTGAATTTTCCAAAACTGGCAGAATGTTTCCTGAATTTTTGTACTTAGCAAACGGGCTCCAAAATTTATGAAAATGTGTGTGGGGGCTTCAAATATCGTATAGTCTCTTCATTAAAATTTTCAAGGTTTTATCTATTATGTGATTTTCTCAAACATTCTTCCAATTTGTTGTTTTCATATAAATGCATAATTGCTTTTGATGAAAATTTTATAAACATGCTCAAATAAATTTTTCCACAAATAAACATGCTTAAATTTTATTTCCTCACTTATTTTATTACATTTACCCAAAATGTTGTAACATCCCAAAATTTGGTCTGTTTTTGAAGTTTTAAAAGAAAAAGAACCATTTGGGTTTTTCTACTAAAATTAAAAGCTTAATTGGAATTTTTAGAGTTCAAAAACAATTTAACATGATTAATGTCAACATCAACTATTATCAAAATTATTTTATTTGGGTTCTATGTGCTTGGAGATATTTTCTAGAATTTTCTAGAATTATTGTGAGTACATTTGCTATTTTCTATTTGTCATTTGGATTTTCTGCTATTTTCTAAAAAGGAAAACTAATATTAAATCTCAGAAATGCTCTCGAGCCTAGTCTTCTAAACCCAGTCCATTCCTTTGCTTTTCCCGGCCCATCTCTTCCGCTTTCGTCCCAAAACCATCGCAGCCCGCTCTGTTCCTCTCTCCGCTCGCGCGCGCCTCCGCAACCCTCTGCCACGTGGGCCCGCCCGCAAGTCGTTGTCTTCCTCCGGGTTTCTTCTCCGCGCAAGTGTCGCCCTCGACTGCCATGGCCGAAGCTCAAGCCTTATCCGACAATGGCGGCCTCCAACAAGAAAAGCCCGGGAAAATCGTGTCCAACTTTATCTTTTATCCTCCCGCATCCGTATCAAATCGAATCTTATCTCGAATTCGTTTCTATCCCGAGATTTGCTCGAAGTACCTCTCGGACTCTTTAGAACCCCGCCGCCTACACGCCACCTCGACCTCGCCCGCACCCTATAAAGGCCACCCCGAGGATCACCCGGTCCTCCGCAACCCAGAACCCCAACCCTCTCCACTTCTAAAGCCCCAGCGCCGCCTCAATTTGAGAACTAGGGTTCAACAGCCGAAACCCTAAAACTCGAATTGCTCCGCCGTCAGTGCCGCTTTGCCCTTGTGGACTGCACCGTCGACCTCCTCATCGCTGAAGCTTCCTCGTGCACCCTTCTGTTGCTCCGGGACGTCTCCGGTGGTCGTTCCCGACAATAGTCAACATCGTCCTCCGCTCCGTCGCAAACTCCGGTGATCACCGTCGACCTCCAGAGCCAAAAAGTATACTAGGGTGAGCGCAATAGCGAGCTTTATCTGTTGCATGCACTCACTGTCGTTGTCGCGCCGCCGCTCGCCATTGTCGGCCAGTCCAGAAGCCCTCGTCGTCGAACTAACGTCACCAGACGCGTAGCCTCCACATGTGCGACCACCTCAGATCCTTTGCCTTCGTGTCGCCCTCGTGGCATCGTGTCAGCGCCATGTGTGCGCAGATGTGTCAATCAACCGAGCCCTATACTCAGATCGGGTCTTGGGTGAACCTAGTTTACCACAAGCCTTTTCTCTGCCATGTGGTCCCCACTGGTCAGAGCCACTATTCCGTGAGCCATACACCCGTAGACCCATAAACCTTTGAGTGGACTTGGTTTATAGACCAAGGGCCCACTGTCAGGCTCAGTAGGGTTTTTCGGATTTATTTTTTATTGCTGAAATTCGGTGCTGACGTCAGTGTACGTCATTATTCGATTTTTCAATAGAAAAAATAATTCGAATAATTCCAGAAATCCAATTTAGGGTATTTCTTTAGGATTTCAATCTTCCAGAGCTCATATCTTTTGCATCCGAACTCCGATTGAGTCCATTCAAATTCATAAATTTATCTAAATTCGAGATCTATTTATCTGAGATTTTTATTTAATTTTTGGAGTTTGTATTCTCTCTGTTATTTATTTATTTGGGTTATTTGCTTGTTTTGCGAGTAGACGTCGATACTTCGGGAAGCTTTGAGCAAGGAGTAGCATACCAAGATCAAGATCAATCACAGGATTTATTCCCAGGCAAGTCATGGTCCTTTGATCATATTGAACCTATGATTTTAAAAGTACATTGTTTTATACAATTGCATGCTATCTTTATATAAATTGCTTTGGGTATGGTTATTACCTATTGTCATTATGCCCCTATTGATTATTTGAATGCCATGAATCCTTTGTCACCTTAGCATGGGTAATTTTAGTTGGATATATTTGTATTACCAACATGAGTATAGTATTGATGCTTAGTTCAGCTTAATTACGATGGATTTGTCATCACATGTGTCATAATATTTAATCTTGACTTAATGAAATATGGAACCGTTGTGGTGAGCCACTCTTGTTAAAATTTGTGTACCATGACGGGGTTAGTCATGAGTTTTATTTGAATAAAATGGTTTTCGCTCGGGCGAGTGGTTGGTGGATACTGGGGATGTGGATTGAACATGTTGTGGGTTTGTGGTAGTCTCGCTTGAGTAATTTGTCTAGGACTTAATCTTGTGCGCCATTGAACTGGGCCTTAACTGTACAACCACATGCCTGATGGGACGGGTCTGGCTGACTAATTAGCAATGTCTTAATTTCGGTTCTGTCATGTGAAGTGTGAGTCGTGGGAAACGTATTCTCACGGTGGCGCAAGAGGGGGGCCCCTGTTTGGTCGGAAAGACATTCAGTGTTGAAACCTTAGCGGGCAGAACTGGGTTAAGAAGGAGCTTTGTAATAGCCTTGTGATGATCACTTAGTCGCACACCTCGGAAGTGTGTTAAACGGACATTATAAGTTGATCTATCTCTTGTGGGTCAAGTTGTACAACCTCTGCAGAGTGTAAAACTATTCGAATAGTCGTGTCTGCGGTTATGGATGTGCTCAGGGATTTCACACGGGAGTTAGAGTTTCTTCCAAAAATGAGTCGGAGTGTGGATGGGAAGTTCACTTGATGAATATAATGTTCGTTTGGTGAATAGGTCATTCACTTGGTGGTTTGTGTCGATTGGTGAATAGGGATTCACTTATCGTTGGTTTGGTTGGGAGTGAATGGGAAGTTCACTAGTCGTTCAAAACAATTGTTTATTTATTTAATATTGTTTTCAATTCAACATTTAAATCTATTTATTGTATTTATCGTAAATGTTGTTTTCTGCAAAAGAGCCATACAGCTAACCTTTGATCAAGCCTTGCATGAATACTATTTGTATACATTTTCCCACGGCTTGTTGAATACATTCAAAGTACTCATGGCTTTGCGCCCTGTGTTGTTTAATCTCCACAGAAAAACCAGGGAACTCCGAGTTCTACCAGGAAGAGTATCATGAAGGTTTTGCGGATTATGACGCGTTCTCCACTCGATTACCTGTGGGCATGTTGATTGGCCATTGAAGAGTTTCTTTCCGCTGCAAGAGTTTATTTGTTTCTTTAGCCCTGCGTGGCAAGTTAAGTAAATGTTGACCATAAGGTCCAGTTATTATTATTATTTGTTACTTTGAGATCTTTTTAGTTAAATCAAATAAATGGATGGTATTTCATCATTGTTTCCTGTGTGAGCTAGCTACTGATCTGTGACTAGTTCAGAATACACAGAGGGTTCCTGAGATGCATTTTCGGGTCTCGACAAACGTGATTTTTGGGGATGTTACATACCCCTTCCAATACAATATTTTACCACATAGTTATCTTCTATTTCTCCCCAATTATTGCTTAATGCTAACCATTGCATTATCAACACGCATACATATGCAACCGTTGTTGATTCGAGCTGAGGACACATGTCACGCTCTCTCTGGTGACCTCGAGCATACTCCCTATGGCTACATTATCTCTACACCAAGCTTTTTGCTCCTTTATCTTTGTACGCCCGTGCTTCTATTCATATGGATGCATACATGTACATACACATGTGTAACACCCTGGCTATTCGAAAGCCAAGATGTCACCTAAATAATCTAATATACAACCATCAAGTAGAAGGACTTAAGCCAAAACTCGTCTAAGGACATAACGAGTTCAAAATTTAATAGAAAATAGCAAGAATATAGTCGAAAACCAAACAAGCTTATCAAAAGGGATGACCAAGTATCACAAGCAGAAATAATCAACCATAACATAGAGGAAGTCATCAACTATATTTAACTTTGTTTATTACAGTTCATCACTAAACGAATGAAAGACAGAACCAAGTCTAATTATTGAAACTGGAATATGGTGAAATGAATGAATAGTGCGTGTCTACTCCCTCCCAATAGAGTCATCATCAACAATCACCTAAAATACACAAACAAAGCAAGAGTGAGTCCGAGACTCAGTAGGTACAGTGAATAATTGGACATACGACAAATATGAACAAGACAATACATTAAAGGATATGAACATAACACCGAATGTTTACATGAATGAATGGAATGAATGGTTTTAATGAAATAAAAGGCTGCACTCCTGCTTATACCGGTATAGCTAGTGACACATCCGTCGGTGTTCACTTAAGCCTATGTTTAACAAAATATGGGGATCCAAATCCCGTATGAAGAATGTTTCATACGGGTGTCCAAATCTGCTCACATTAGAATGGTGGGTCTCACGTGCCCATACTGGAATTGATAGGTCTTTAAAATCCACTCCCGTGGATGGGACATGAAAATGGATGCATGTAATGAACTTATGAATAACGAATGACATCATCTCTAAACATGGGAATTTCACATATGAAAGGAACATAAATTTTGAATCTTCTCATGTATCATATAAAAACACAATACGATCATCAAACATCCAGTATTCACAAATCATACGAATATCAATGTACTTGCCTTTCGTGTTGCAACGCGTTAGGAGGCAAGGATGATGCTGTTAACCTCGAAACCTCACCTCCTATACCATTAAATTACTCAATAAGAACAACGACACCAAGACACTACTCGCAACGCTCCTAACTCATACCCTAAAGCCCAATGTTTGATTATATACCCTAACTCATACCCCAAAGCCCAACGTTTGATTATATACTTTACTCAAATTGAACTACATCCTAGCAGGAAGTCGTAGTGTAAACTCGTAAAAATGTAAACTTAGACTTGCTTGAAAGGTAACGAAATTATCTAAAACAACCTAGTTGGTGGAAATCCCGAATTCCGTATGTATCTAACTCCAAAAGACCGATGAACACTGTCTGTCAGAACTACTCGACAAATCTAGGCAGCAGCACGAAAATTGCCATCACTTCTAATTGGCTAAACCAAACTTAGTGTTTTTTTTATCAATATCGAAAGCTAAGTCCAAGGCCTACAATATTCATAATAGGGAGAAGTCCTGATTCGGACATTAACAACATTCAAACTACTAAATAAAACGATTGTCATAATCTATCTGAGATCTGGACAGAGAAAGAAATGGTCGTAACTTCCAAACCACAACTCGGATTTAGGTGAAATCAGTGGCCATTGAAACCTAACGAAAAACTATACAACTCTCTAGGAGATCACAAATCCTAATTCGGATTTGATCTATTTGAGAACTAGCGCACAACATAGAACAACAACCTGTTTCTAAACACATCACTAACAACGAATAAAAAATACAACATCTACCAAGAACGAACTGAATCAAAACAGCAGGGATGTGAGTTGATACCCTAGGGGATGCGTGAAACACTGATCCTTGCACGGATCTTCAATGGACGACGGCCTCCCGGCTCTTCCTCCTAGACTTGGCCAGCGGCACCAAAGGAGGAGGGGAAAGATGGCTGCCACGGGGAAGTGAAGATGGGGCACAGAGAGGGGAAGAGACAGGGGCACAGGGAGGGGAAGAGGTAGGGGCGGCTTCCAGGAGGGGGAATAGGTGGCAGCTTAGAGTGGGAAGGGGGAGAAAGGAGGCAGCCGGCTAGGGTTTGAGGGGGGGGGCGCATGGGCTTTAGGCCCATGGGGAAAACATGGCCGGCCACAAGGCCTTGACAGCCTGGGCCGGAGGCCCAACTCCCTAATTCTCCCCAAAACTAAAAATTACACAAAAAACCTTTTCCCGATTAAATTCTCTTTAATTGAAACTTGGGTATTACAACATGCATGATGTTATACATGCTCAATGCCCTCTTCTCTCGTGTCGATCACTCCTCTTCTTCGACGTTGGTCAACTCAACGCCGTGGCTTACTCACCAACCGCGGCGACCTCCCATCTTCAGCGATGCCAACATGTCTACTTTAGTCATTGCTTAACGATATGGAGAATCTTTTTGCCATCGTGGACGACAACGTGCCCCTCACCAGTGATGTCACATTCCTAGCTACCTGATGGCCCCACATCATTCATAGCTTGTCTTCAATCCAAAATTTCATCTTCTCTCTGCCGAGCTTCCCCATAATCGAGCTTTTTTGGCCACTAACTTCTTCAATAACGCCGATACTCACCACTTGTCATTGCGGCCCTTGGCTCCTTCAATACCTAACTTTCTCTTCAATGGCTTCGGCGAGCAACACAACATTATCCTTGTTAAATGGTAAAGGTGAGCAGCATGACATTGTCCCCATCTCCATTGTCGATGTCTCGGCTTTTCTCTTCCTCGTGGGTCCATGTCTCCTCGCAGGACATATTGATGACACTACACTCTTTCGTGGTCTCCTCCGACACCATTCGTGTTATCCTCATTATAACTTATATTTTAATCAAAATTTCAATTATTTTTTATTTTTAATCCATAGGACGCAACAATAGAAATATGTGACCTTGAGAGCGAACGTGATGACTTTTTTTGCGTCTCCTCCAACACCATTTGTGATATCCTCGTTATAAGTTTTATTTTTATTCAACATTTCAGTTATTTTTGTTGGAGTTCGTCTATAAAACAAATTGCTAAATTTATTCTGAATTTTAGTTATTTTCGTATTTTATTGCGAAATTCGTATGGAAATCAAATTGCAAATTTTCTTTTATTTTTATTCTGAATTTTAGGTATTTTTTCTTGGAATTCGTATCTAAATCCAATTGCTAATTTTTCTTTAATTTTTTCCCGAATTATAGTTACTAGTCATCAACCCGTGCATCCGCATAGGCTACGTGGTTTCAACAATATTATGTTATTGATAATATAAGAAAAATTCTATTAGCAAACTTTGGTTCTCATTTCTTTTACTTTTTCTAATTGTTATATATTTCTAATTTATTGCCTCATGGCCCCAATATAGAACCAATATTGTTATTTACGTGCATCCTAAATACAAATACTATTAGTGTACGGATCTACATATATATGGAGTACACAAATTGTGATATTATAACATATATAAATTCGAAATTAAAATTTTATTGTCCAAGCATATGTAATTCCATTGAATATGTGAAACTAATACTTATATATTGAAAAAATATTTAGGAATTCATAATTAAAAAATCATGTTATACGAATATATACAAATTCACAAATGTGAATTCCGAAACAATTGTTATATCCAAGTATATCAATTTGTAATTAGAAATTGTAAAAATTGTTGCAAGAAAACAATAATATAATCGATTAAGAAAATTTAGAATTCTAACCACAGGACTATCACCTTCTTTGAGTTGATCATGGCATGGTGGGCTTCAGATATGATACTACATGCAATCTATAATTTTAATAATTAAAATCCCATAGTTAAGAATTTTTAAAATTAGATTTATTTTTGTAATTATGCAATTGTAGATATTTGGTTATAAAAATTTAGATCCAATATTTGAATATCCGTGTATCTATGCACAACTTCACAATTTTTCTATGTGGATGCTAATTATTTCAGGATTCTTTGCTGTTCACAAAGTCCTAATTGTAATTTGTCTCTAGTACGCTGTCCATGGAGTCATATTTTGGTTTTTAAGTATCGGACCAATATGCTCCATGCATGCGACCTGGAGTTCTATTTCTATGAAAATATGTTGTTTCCAATCAAAATAATTATATATTATGAAAGTATATTTCATGGTGGATCTGGTGATACCAATTACATATTGTCCATCGTGTTAATTGTTTATATATTGATGGTCAAATCTAAAAATATTTGACTGGCACAATTTCTAAAATGACTTATATCTGGAATCGAAGGTAGTACTAAATAGACATGATTATGAAGATAAATTAATAGCGGAAACTTTTCCTTAGAGCTTGGACTCTTCCCTGACGCGGTTGCTAGACTCCTGATTTTTGGTTACTGCTATCCAATTGGAAAGATTATTAATCAATGCCGACATCATCACCCCTATTCTTATGCGTGGTGGAATTGGCGCTTCCTCACGCATCCCGTACGTTTAGTCCGGCTATTGCGTAGCGATGCGTACGCTACCGATGGTTGCCTTGTGCTATAGACGTTGGTTGACTCCTTACTCGTGGTTTTACGGTCGCTCGCTCGCTCGCTTCAACCGGTTGCATCTCGGCAATGCGTTTCCATCGTGTTCCTTCGTCAACCGGTTAGTGTCCAAATTGCTCAGTGCGTTTTTCTGTGCGCCACTGTTCTTTCGTCCATGCGTTGTGTCCACACGGGCCCATCGCCGTTCTACTTGTATTTGTTTCAGCGGTCCATGCACGCTGCCTAGCGTGCGCTCACGTCGCTTCCTCCGGGATAGGCACCGGGCGGAGCCAGTGGAAAAGCAACCCAAGCTACTCCGTGGGTTTTACTATGCATGGATTCTCTTTACTCGGCGCGCTAGGTTCACACGAGGCCGTCACCGTTCGCAGTGTGTGTCGGTCGCTGGTCTATGTGCATCCTTTGGCGTGCCCTCGTGCCGCTTCCTCCTGGACGTGCACCGGGTGCACTGGGTTCACACGAGGCCATCGCCGTTCGCAGTGTGTGTCAGTCGCTGGTCCATGTGCATCCTTCGGCGTGCCCTCGCGCCGCTTCCTCCTGGACGTGCACCAGGCGGAGCAAGCGAAAGAGGCCCTTCGCCTAGGAGCACACGCCATTTGCTCTTCCTCTGTTGCCTCACCTTTTCCTCCGAGTTCCCTCCGTCAGCTTTGTCTCTACGACTCGTTTTCCTTCGTTCTCTCATTGATTTCACTAGTTCGTCCTCTTGCTTCCTCTTGGTTCCACCTCTGTTGCTACGTGTTCTAAGGCCGATGCGCCATCTTTGTTTCTTGCGTACGTCTGACACCAGTTTTAGTGCGGTGCCGTACGCACGTCCCGATCCGTGCCGGTCGAAAACGCCGACAAATCCCCTTTTCTGTCGTTGTCTTTGCGATTTTACTACGCCTCCGTTTCAGGCTTGTGGTGCTCTAGTATTCCATATTAGCAAAGGATACGTCTGGTAGTTTGAGAGCAAACCATGTTGTACTCAAACACTCGTGTATGTTCCGGATTTCTTTAGAAGGATCCAAGTAGTCACAAAGTTCTATTTCTAGTACAAACTCTTATGGACGGTTATGATTTTCTCTTTTTATCTGATTAACGTAGGAATTTCTAGCCTTTTTCTTTTTCTCCTATTAATGTGGGAATTTCTAGCCTTTTTACCTTCTAGGATTAATATGGGGGCTTCTAGGAGAGCCTCTAATTAGTATAGATATAGATTCAGGGATTTTTGTTTGGAATTCGTATTGAAATGAAATTGCTAATTTTACTTTATTTTTATCCTGAATTTGAGCTATTTTTTGTTAGATTTCGTATACAAATATAATTGTCAATTATTGTTTAATTTTTATTCTAAATTATAATTATTGGAATGCATATCGAAATCAAAATTCTAATTTTATTTTATTTTTATTCTTGATTTTATTTTTGTTTGTTAGATTGTGTATACAAATCTAATTTCAATTTTGTTCCGAATTATAATTATTTATGGATTTTGACTAGGAGTTCGTATGGAAATCAAATTGCTTATTTTATTATTTTTTAATTCTGAATTTCAGTTTTATTGTACTTGAAATAGACTGTTTTACTTGGGAATTCGTAGGGAAATCAAATTGCTGATTTTATTTTATTTTTATTCCAAATATCAGTTTTATTGTACTTAACATGGACTCTTTATTTTATTCTAGACCGTTATAATCCGGATGTAATACCCCAAATTTCAATTTAGCGAGAATCTTGTTCGGGAGAGCAAATTTAATTGAAAGTGAGGGTTTTTTTTGGAAAAATTGAGGACTTGGGCCTCCGGCCCAGGCCAAGGCAACCTTGGCCGGCCTTGTGTGGGCTAAGGAGGAGGGGAGGCGCCCTAAGGCCCAGCCCAAGCCGCCCCTTACCCCCCCCCCCCTCTCAAACCCTAGCCCCAACACCCCTTTTCTTTCCCCCTTGGCCGAAATTTCTTCCCCTCCCCCTTCTTGGCCGCCCCTCCTCTCCCCTCATCTTCCTTTGGTGCTGATCCTCCCTCCATGGTGGCTGCCCCTGCTGTGGTGCCTCCACATCTCACCCACGGAGTGTTCCCGTTGCCGGTCTTCGCGAGGAATCAAGAAGGGACAGCAGGTTGTTCGGCCAAAGGAGGTGAGGAGGAGGAAGATCATCTTCTCCAAGGTTCTTCCGCCTACGTCATGGTTGCTGCAAGGGTAACGAATGCCGATCCTCATCGTTTGATTAGTGGTAGATGTGAATTGGATCATAATTGATTAGATCGAATTGCTGCGTTTAGAAAATCAATTCTGTCTACAATGTTGCGTGGCCTGTTTCGTGATCTTAGAGGGCGAATTTGATGATCCCATCTCCTAGAGATATTTAGATATTGTTCTTAGCTTTCAATGTCCGCCAAGATCACTGAATTCCGACGTACGGGTCAAAAGTTATGTTAGTTTTCGTCTCTGCTGTCCAGAATTATGACGAGAATAAACTGTCAAGTTGTATTTTAAAATATGAGTGTGTTAATGGAAAATTCAGGGTTTTCACTCAACTAGGTTATTGTAGAGAATTTGATAATATTTCTAGATTGATAAAGAACATCCAATTTGGAGTTGTAGAACAAAAGTTATGGATATTTTATTTTAGCCGATATTTCTGTCTATTAATTCTGTCAACAGATTTGAGCCGTGGGCCAAATTTTGTTAGAGGCAAAATCTGAACTTTTGCCCAACTAGACTTTAGTAGGTTTTGTTCTTAGCTTTTCAGATTGTTAAAGAACACCAATTTTGGTTCAGCGAATCAAAAGTTATGTCCGATACCGTGCTGCTGTCCAGGCTTGTTAGACAGATCTAGACAGATTCTGTTCTGCTGTTTCAGTTATTTGTTAGTAAATTAAATTGGCCGATTTTGCTTACCTTGTCAACTAGAGTATTGTAGAGATGTCAGTTAAGAATCCATAGAAATTGGCCTCACCTCATTCCGAGTTCCAGACCAATAGATATGATTTTTACCGTTCTGCTGTCCAGTTTCGGGTTGTGCCTGAGTAGTCTGTTTTCATATTAAAGCTAACTAGTTAATTGTGGATTGTCGGGAAGGCGTTGTAGAACGTTAATGGAAGCGCTCTGTTATATGATGTATTTATTTCGAGTACTTACTTCTGTAGGCGGAGAGGCTTCGGTTTAGGGACATCTTCTTTACCTTCTACCGCAGCGCTTCGCGGAAGGCAAGTACTTTGATGTTCATATGTTTGGAGTATGATGCATGCAAGGTAGTCAGAGTCGAGATCCCGAGTCGGATCGATTTGCCTCCGGTAGGATCGAATCGTAGAAACGGCGATTCTACAGATTTGTAAAAATACACATATTTACCATCTATACTATAAGTTTGTATGATTCTTATAAGGTTTACCACTTACTTATTACCAAAAAGGGCAAAACACTTTATCACACAAATGTAAAAGCATAATTGTTCGACATGATGGGTGATATAGTTATGAACTACAAGAGAACAAAGATTACCACATCGATATAATATTTTGCACGCTCCTTGTTTATTTATAGTTTCATTCTCGAAATTAATATCAACAAATTTTGCTCTAAAACAAAATATCGCAAAGCTGCCTCTAAAAAAATTTCCTAAGTCTCTACGAGTAGGATCGATAAGTCGTCGTGGGTTCGTAGAACCGTAAGACTCTAAGAGTAGGATCGCGATCCTAACTACCTTGAGTAGGATCGGATCGACAGTGAGACTC
Source organism: Ampelocalamus luodianensis (assembly GCA_036346255.1). Classification (NCBI taxonomy): domain Eukaryota; kingdom Viridiplantae; phylum Streptophyta; class Magnoliopsida; order Poales; family Poaceae; genus Ampelocalamus; species Ampelocalamus luodianensis. The sequence goes on along the minus strand of CM070618.1, from coordinate 59,166,811 downwards.
GGATCGACAGGCTGTCGTGGGTTCGTAGAATCGTAAGACTCTAAGAGTAGGATCGCGATCCTAACTACCATGGATGCATGCTTGATGACTGTATTGTGTTTTTCTGATATCCATGAGAATATTCAAAGTTTATGTCCTTTTCTTATGTGTTATATACATGAGTATATATTTGATGTCTTTCATAATTCCTACTTCAGTTCATGCATCCTGTTTCATGTGCCATCCACGGGAGTGGAATATCCACGGGAGTGGAGGTTATGGTAGACAAGAATGTTATGATGATTATGTTCTTTGTGTACGCTCTTTCATATGTGTGGGGATGATATTAACCAATGTTCATAAATTTATTCATGCAATCATGTTCATGTTCCGTCCACGGGAGTGGAGCTCCACGGGAGTGGAGTCTAAAGTCCCATCAATTCCAGTATGGGCATGTGAGTCCCACCATTCCAATGTAGGCAGTTTTGGACACCCGTATGAAACGTTCTTCATACGGTATTCTGGATCCCCGTATTTCGATAAATACGGGCTTAAGTGCACACCGATGGGTGTGTCACTAGCTATACCGGTATAAGCATGTATGCGATCCATTCTTTTCATTAAATCCATTCATTCTATTCATTCATATACTCATTCGGGTATGTTCGCATTCTTTAATGATGAGGTCTTGTTCGTATTTGTGGTATGTTCATTTATTCATCAGACTTGTTTGAGTCACGGACTCATTCTTGCTTTGTTTGTTTTATTTTAGGTGATCATTGATGTTGGCTCTATCGGGAGGGAGTAGACACGCACTAATAATGCAATTCACCATATTCAAGTTCAACAATATGATTTAGTTTATATCTTTCATTCGTTAAGTGATGAACTGTAATAAATAAGTTTAGATGGTGAAGGAAGGATACCTTCTCCATGTTATGTTTGATTATGAATTGATTGTGATCTTCGATCACCCTTCGTTACACTTGCTGGAATTCAGACTGTTGTCATGCCATGGTTCTATTAAGTAGTGATTTCTTTATATCATTAGTTGATATTATTCAATTTCTTCCGCATTATGGATGTTTGCTAGATGTTTTAGGTGACATCTTGGCTTCCGAATAGCCAGGGTGTTACACCGGACCCACTACTATTGAAGATATTTCTCTTTTTCTACCGATTACATGTGAGAATTACTAGCCCTTGTGGGCAAACCTGGTGGCTTCTTTTGACTTTGTTCTAATAAGATAATAGATATATTTTCTTATTCCAATGCAATCGATTGCATTGATCATATTTTCCATCTATCAGTTAGACAGTTAAACAACTTCCTCTGATCAAAACAAAAGCCATCAAATCTGCAGGACCAAAAATCAAGAAAACACACACCAAGTTGTCACGGCCAGCAAGGCAGCAACAGAAACACCATGGCGGGGGATGGCAGAAGAGCCGGCCCACGTCCAAATCGTGCTCTTTTCCTGGCCTCCTACAAGTTGCCACCGTCGTCGTCGTCGTAGTCAGGCTCATGGTCCTCCAAGACCCACCTCCCTTCGGGTCCCTTCACCATGCTCTTGTTGTGGTGCACCTTCCAGCCCACCGGCACGGGGTACTCGTCGGCCAAGCAGTCGTCGAACTTGTTCACCAGCGCGACGTCCCGGTCGACCACCAGCTCGAACTCGCCGTGCTCGCCCTGCCACCCGGCGATGCCGTGCAGGTGGCACTCGAGGTCGTGCGACTGTGACTCGCTGCCGTGGGGCTTCAGGAACGGCGAGCGACGCGTGTCGACCAGCAGCTCCACGCCGACGTCGGCGTAGCCCACTGGCGGGTAGTGCGGGATGCGGTCTGGTTTGTTCCGGACGCGGAGCATCCGGAGGTCGGGCAGCCGGTGGAAGATGGCCCTGAAGTCGCGGTCGCCGGTGCGTGGGCTGCCGAACACGACGGCGGTCACCGGGGCGCGGTTCTTGGCATCCGTGCTGAGGGTGGATTTGTTGTAGGAGTTGGCAGCGATGTCCACGGCGTTGAGGGTGGCCAGGGTGGCGCCAAGACTGTGTCCGACGACAGTGATGCTGGTGTCCTCGTCCTTGTATTTGTCCATTAGCCTTGTTATCTCTGTCAATACCTGCTCGCCCAATATAACTTGCTCAGTAATTTCTAAAAGTACTAGGTATCGGATCATTATTTATTTCAAATTCTAATTTAGATTTAGCAATTGGATTATTGTTTAAAATAATAAATAAATTGATGGTCATGGTGAAAGGAACACAATAATCATGCTCATTGCCTTATTCCTCTCAACTCCTTTTAGCTGATCTCGCTGCCGCCTCTCTCGATCACGTATCGGCTATCGCTATGAACATTGTTACTGGTACTGCTATTGTAAATACTCCTCGCTACCACCAGTTCCCTCATGACCTTGCTTTTCTGCACTCGCTGCCATCTACTACCACATTGCTAGTCTTCATCCCTTCCTCAACAGCCAGCATCATCTCAACTTCAGTTTCAATCCCTTACCGCAGGTGTCACCTTTCTCTTTTTCAATATCTCTATCAGGCTATCTCCTCTGTCCTCCTCCTTTTCTAGTCGCTGTATTGCCTACACTACCTCAACTTCAATCTGTTGTCGCCGATAATTGTTGGGTTATGTACAGTGTTCACAAGCAGGGTTCACCGATTTTACGAAAATTTCGCCTGAAATTTTCAAATCAAAATTTGATTTTTTTTAAGTTAAAACAAAAAAGATGAAAAATATGCAGTTTTGAGGGTTCAAACCCATGACCTGCCTTCTCCAAGGCTAAAGGCTAGAGACCTTACCACCAAGGCGCATGCTTGTATTTACTTTGACATGGTTACAAATTTCTTTTATATGTGACAAAAATCATGCAAAAATAAAATTTTTTGCCGGTATGAAATTTTAGCAGGGGTCTCTGATGAAACCGATTTTTTCTGAATTTCGGCTGATTTTCTGAACCCTGTTCACAAGAGTAAGCAGCACTGCAGCAGTACTATCTCTTGCACAAAACTAAATTTTCAGACAGTAACTTGTTGATGTTCTCATCTTGTCTCGCTCAAACTCTGCTTGTGGAAAACAAGTTGTTTAGTCTCACTTCAGAGAGGCAAAGCATAACTTCTTAGAGTTCTTACTCAAACAGAACACTTGTTGATGCTACCTACACCAATCTACTGCACATCACCTCTTCTAAGAAAGTACTACCAGAAAACTTGATTAAACCTCAAACTCACGGCAAGCTTCACAAGGCAAAACTCTTGTCATGCCGAGGTGAGTTTAAGGCATACCTTAATAGGGCACAAGTTGTTGAGATCATTGTTAAGAAACTAGGTCCAGGACCGGGAGACCTGACCCAAAGCGAGCTCTTCATCTCAAACCCTAGTAAGATCGTAGCCTATAAATAGGGGTACTAGTTATTGTAAAAGCTAATCGCTTGATGAAAAAATAAAGAGAAGCAAGAAATCCCCTACATCTCTGTGTTCAATCTATTATTCTGTTCTTGTGTTTTTGCATTGTTCTTACGATTATGAGTTTGTTTACGAGGTAATCGCTTGGACTGAACTCGCTGCGACGGTTTCTCAACAATCATGAAGCATGAAAGCATATAGCGCTTAGAGAGAGATAGTATAACCAACTTCGTCACCTAGACAGGTTTCGATACCTAGCTTGGTCAACTGTCATGTTGTCACTGGATTAGGACAAGAGCTGTGTACGTTGCAATCTTTCTCTTCTTCTCTTAATTCGGAACAGCAGTGTGTAACGGTAATGGACTCAAACATGAATGAACTGACCGTTCTGCACAAAAGGACTACTTGTTTCATCGGGAAAAAGGGGACACTACTTGTTCGAACATGAATTAAAGACTGAAATTAGATAGGCACTTCTGAAAGAAAGCAAATGCATGCTAAATTTGCACATTCAAAGCTGTGAATTGTGATTGTTTTCTCGTAAGTGGAAACAAACAGAAAAAGCAAGTGTAAAGAGTAAAGACCCTCTAGCTAGATGGTTGTCCGAGACCGCTGTGCTCTTGGCATAGTAACAAAAACCAGATCGGACCGCTGGTTAAACCAGAATCGGTGACCTAGCTGGCTCGGTTCAACTCAAAGACTGTCCATACATTTGGACCGGGAAAAACCAGTCGAATCGGTTGGTTTTTTAGTAAACTGGCGAACCGGTGCCAGTTTCACTGAACCGTCCGGTTTTTGTTTATGACATAAATACCCTCGTTTTTATTATTTTCTTACTGTGAATTTAGGGGTACGATTGGAAAGATGTGAATATGAGTGCCTTACTGTTATACGTTAGTTGTTTCATTGAGAATTAAACTATAGTTTCCATCTCATTGCTCTGAATAAATACTCTGACAGACAATTACAGTACAACTATGTTGTTGCTATAGCTATACATACCTAATTTTATGATAAATCTCTTGTTATGAATATTCATAATCTAGATATAAAAATTGATTGCAGTATTCAATAGAAAATCACTATTTTTATAAAAAAATAATGATAAATAAAAATAATATGCACATATATAAAAACCGGCAGTTAGACCGGTAAACCAGTGAACCGTCTGTTTGACTGGTTTGATTGTCGGTCCGATTTTTTGCACTATGGTTCTTTGTGGCGGGGATGTCTAATCCCAAGCGCAACATTGGATCCAAACTTTGAGGCCCTGTTTAGAATGCAGGATTTTTGTAGAAACTTTACATGAAACAATTCAATTTTCAGAAGAATTAGAAAATTTCTCAGATTCCAATCGGGGCGGAGTAAAGGAAGGGAAAAAAAAACCCCCTATTTTGAAAAAAAAAACAATTTGGATGTCAGGGTGTGTAGTAATGACTAATGAGCGGTGTCTATATGGTTAAGGAGAAATGGAATACACAAGGACAACACCTTTCAAGTACACCCTCTCGAACTCTAGACTAGCTAGTTAATATATGAACATCTGGAATAAATTTTTAAGTTCTGTCGGCTATTATCTACCTGTTCTCTTCATGTAAAGTGAAAGCAACATATCTGTTCATGTCATCGAGCTGAGCTATCGCAAGGTCTGACATGTACCGATCAAATTTACCAAAGGGGTTTACTAGGAAAAACTGTGTAGGATATTAAGTCTACTACATGAAAATAATAATAATATCTAGTTGTATCACAGGAGTGAATAGTCTCAAGGACGAAGCAGAGCGCACACACCTGCATCCTGGCGCTCTGCTTGCTCAGCTCAGAGCCTTCGTCCGCCGAGGTGTACAGCGACAGGTACCCGCGGTGCACGGACGGGTCGGACCCGTCGGCGCCCTCCGGCCCGAGGATCCCGGCCGCCGAGGCGAGCGCGAGCTTGAGGTCGGCCACCCACTCCAGCGCCCGCTGCGTGCCGCGCCACGCCACGACGATGTCCCGCCGCCCGAGCGCGGACGCGCCCTCGTCCGTGGCCACGGCCACGTACCCCATCCAGTTGCACTCCCGGGCGCGGCCCTCCCGGCACAGCGGCCGGAGCAGCACCTTGCCGCTCACGTCCGCGTTGGCCGTCGCGTAGATGTACCGGGTCGCCGCGTACCACCCCGGGTGGGACACGTCCACGCGCCGGAACAGGTCGGCGCGCCGGTACCGGCACATGCCGGCGTTCGGGGACCGGCTCTCGCCGATGAACGCCTCGTACGTGGCCATGATCATCTCGCCGTAGGTGATGAGGCAGCGGCGGAGGTCGACGTCGAGCGGGTCGAGCAGGCCGTCCCAGCGGGCGCTGCCGTGCAGCTCCCTCCACCTGCCGGCCATGTCGCCGGTGAACATTGTCAGGGTGGCGAGGACGAACTATCTCTGTGATAGATCTGAAAGCTCTGGTCTGGCCTTATGTCTCTCGCTTGCCAATCTGTTCGTTTTCGTTCTGACAAAATTTGGTTGACCTCGTAAGTGTACAAGTCGAGTAATTTTTTGCTCACATGCCACATGACAGTCAGCACGGAAAGTTTTTATGGATCCAGCGCAAAATGGGACCAACTGAGCGTGTCAGTGTACAACTGCTCTTGTCAATGTTCATGCATTGTCTTGTAAAAATTTGGCAAACTGTAATTGTGATTCCAAACGTTTGCATCTAGCATTGATCATATGAACATTTGGGGAAATAATGCATATACTTTTCAGAGATGGGATGGTAGTATTTATGGTAGTTTAAACAGGATAATTTTTCTTTCTAAACTTCTACCAATAAAACTTTTTTCTTGCCTTTTCAAGTTAACTTTTCCAAAAGCAAGGATTAAAAACTAGTTCTGGATATATCATGCCCAATAAAACAATTGGAAGATGGAAGGAAACGAGACCAATGAACTGTTGGGCATCTTTGTGTCGCAAGAAGATACACATTGCAACAATAATTAAAAAAAAATTCACAAAACGAGATGTCATGCCTAATCCAATTACACAACACAGGGAAGAAGGTCATCACCTTCGCTTTGGAACCTTTCTTGGCGCCAACAATTTGTGGAGAGGATACGGTGGCCTGTCAAGGTGATCGCACCGGCGGCAGCCTCTGGCCACGGGGAGGTAGTATAGGTCGCCGGTGATCCATTAATTGTAAGTGCCACATGCTAATATGAGATCAACAAAGGAAGAGAAAGAAATGCTCAGAGGGAGGGAGACGGAATGGGGAGAGGGGAGCCAACTGGACCAGATAGAGGAATTTATTGGGGGTCATTAAGATGGGACTAGTCTCTGCATCCTAGTAGTGGGTTTGGTGGCTCTTAATTTGTGATTAATTTGGACATGCCCTTTGGAACAGATTTGGCATGCCCTTAGTTTTCTTTTATTTTTTTAAAGAGTCTTACTTCTGTTCCAGTTTTTTTTAAGTGTTTCTGCTTTCCATCTTTCCCTAAATTCGATACATAAAAATTTGATGTAAAGAATATGACATTATAACAATGGTTTATATAACAAAATGCAATAAATTTTACTTCTAACCATGAATCTTTTTCTTTGTAGAATTTCTAGTATTGGCGCAAGTAATTTTAGAACTTTGTTTTAAAAAAAAATGTCAAAATTCAGTGAGGTCTGATTTTACCACATTGACATTGGAAAAATTAATTTATTAACGATGCAAAGATGTAATATTGGGAAAATTAATTTATTAATGATGCAAAGATGTGCATGTTAGAAAATAATTAATACTCCCTCTGTTCAAATATATATAACGTTTTGGATATCGACACGGTCTCCAATATGCAACTTTGATCATTACTTTTTATATGAACATATTCATAAAATAATATAAAATTATTATATTATGAAAATATTTTTATAACTAATATAATGATACCATTTTCACATGACCAATACAAATATTTTTTTATATATTAGTGATCGAAGTTAAAGAAGTTTGACTACACGCTTTTTAAAACATAATATATTTTTCAACGGAGGTAGTATCCAAGTAAGTCTAAGGCCATTTGTTACAAAAACACCTATGCTATTTTCCAATTTGCATTATCTTTGCAGTGTTATTAAACAATTTACCGATTGGGAAGATTACTATTAGAAAAAAAAACAAGTTTGGAATGGAAACAAAGCATATATATAGAGAGTTCTCAAATTTGTTTTTATGTCAAAAAACGTCACAACTCAACAATTTTGAGACTTTAATACTGCAGATAAAGAGTGAGTAGAACTCATTTGTTTCGAACACAACAATTTATTGAAAAAATGATTCCAAACATAATATGATGCGTTTCTTCACTCTCGAACAGTTATGAACACAAAAGGAACCATTACCCTTGTTTCCATTTTGCCTTTTGAGCTCGTTAGTTATAACTTGTTGTCCTAGTGACTAGTGTTCCGAATTTTGGCCAAAAATCGGCAATTTAGGATTTATCGGTGGGGGTCGGTAGGAATACAAACCGGTCCGGAAAAAAATCAGTTTGGATGAATTTTATAAAAAAAAAAAAAAAATTACTTGAATTTTGTTTGATTTTGATTTTTTAAATTTAAAATCCAATTTTTCTTTTTAATTTCGGCCGTTGCCCACTTTGGGGGCTACTGAAGACGAAGGCGGACACTGGACAGCTCTTGTTGTAGCCGTTGGAGACGATGTCAGTGGCATTGATGGTGGCAAGCGCGGCCCCAAGGCTGTGGCCTCGTTATTAGGGATGGAAACAGATCGAATACGAATCGAATAGTCTCGAATATGAATACAAATTCATATTTGTAAAATGAATACAAATACGAATTTGAACATTCTCGAATATGAATCGAATGTCGTAACAAATACGAATTCGAATCGAATATGTACTCAATTCGGTCGAATGCGAATATCCTACAACTTTTGCGACAAATCTCAGTAGAATAAATTTATGTAACATGACTACACGTCTACAGTCTACTGTCTACACGAGTCGTAGCAACACCCAACACTCACAGATTGGCACCGAATCAAGATCCCGTCGAAACAGAAACGTTCCGGGAAAAATGGATAGTATTCGTATCCAGGAAAAAATGAATAGTATTCGTATTCGTTTTTTCTGGATAGTATTCGTTTTTCCATATACTATCTGGGTTTTTTCCCCAGATACGAATAACACCGAATACGGATATAGATACGAATACTATCTATTTTTCCCGGATAGTATTTGTTTTTCTTTCGAATGCGAATTTTACTTACCATATTTGCATTTTCTCGAATACGAATATCGGATAAAATGGATTATCCTTTACCATTTCTCATCCCTACTCGTTATGGTGATGCTAGTCTCCTCGTGCTTGTACACATCTTGTAACCTTTTGATCTCGTTCAACACTTGCCACAAGCTTGTTAGTTTGATCGATAAAGGATTCTTTCCACATGATGAGCAAAATGAAGAAGCCACATCAAATATGCACGATTAAGGAGACAAGGATGCATGCAAGGATGACACTGTTTAACATCTACTTTGTTAAAAAAATGCCATGGCCCCACCAATACAAACTAACTTGTCTTAAAATGCACTAGTTGTCCCTACATAAAGAGGATCCAGAACGCCATAGCATCTTGGGATCAACATAATAGCATGTTATCCTCGCAAGGGGATGTCTAGGCGACGGTTCTGCATTGGTGGTTGAAAATGTCACATAGAGAAATCAAGCCAGGGCTTGGATTTCTAGTGGGGCAAAATACTTAGCGGCCTATCTACCGACGGGAGACGCAGCACTTACTTGAATAGGGAATTGTCAAGGTGGTTCGGGTTGTTTTCCGCTTCCCTTTTGGTTTTTATTTTTCTCCTTTCGGTTTCTCCTGTTTTTGTTGTTGTTTTTTGGTTCCCATTTTGTCTTAAGACCTTACATATGTAATTGCCAACCTTGTATTGTTTTAACCCCTTTTTAATGTAGTGTGATAGTCCTTCAGCCATGCCTTTCAAAAAAAAATGCACTAGTTGTGTTATGCCAGGACTGTCTTTATGCAGAATTGCAGGCTAAGCTTTGGATGAATCATAAGTGAAATCATCACCCACCTGAAACCATCATGATGCTTCCTTAGTGCAGTAAGATGGAACAGAACATCGATGACTCATTGGTGGAGAACAGGAAGGAAAAATAGCTTTTCTACAATGGACAGACTACTCTTTACCGTTGCTTGAAGGCAGTTTTACTGCTTTCCAATTTCCATCATTCTATGTTGCACACCCAACTACAACTACACTAAAACGTGCACCAACAATGCATAATAATGATATAAATAATGAACACAAGGATGCCGCAACAATGCACATAAACAGTGCTATTTAGTGAAGTATAAGCAAACCATTGATAGATATCCTCTTGTTTCTTTCCTTTGCTTCACTTCAAATGAAAATACACCTAAACTTCAAGCACATACATTATTAATTTATTATAAACTATATTATACTTTAGATCCTATATTCTACTTTAGATCCTGGGGTTTAACTTGTACAAAGATTAATAGCACTTTGCTTCGGAAGATGAGATAGTCTATATTGGTTTTGTTGATATACTAATGCCTGAATCAAGAATAACATGAATTATCTGATATCTTGCACTCTGTTTGTTGTACTGAGACCCTGGATCAGCACTCGTGTAGATGGACAGCCACCCTCCATGAACACAGGGGTCATCGGCACTGGCTGGCAGTACTATTTCTGAAGCAGCCATCAGAATTTTTTCTAAATAATTAATTTTTTATTCAGAATTACAGAAATAATACCCACTTTTTTATTTTACATAAATAATCATCTGTCGCTCAACCGTTAGGCGACTAGCTCAAATCGCTCAACCATTGAGCGATTTGAACACTTATCATCCAACGGTGTACAATGCATGTCCTGCTAGCTGAGGAACCTGTACACTATGACCAATCGTTAAGCGACAAATGTCCAAGTCGCTCAACAGTTGAGCTACTTGAGCTAGTCGTCCAATGATTGAGCGACAGATGTTTATTTTTGTAAAATAAAAAAAGATGATATTATTTCTGTAATTTTGAATTAAAAATGATTATTTAGAAGAAAAAAATTCCAGGCACCAAGGCAATATCAAGGTCATCCATCCATTCTACCATCCGTATTGTCCCATGCCATGCCACCACCACACCCCGCCTCCCGAGGACTTCCTTACCCTCGTTGGTGGCCACAGCAACAAACCCCCCATCCAATTTGACCGCTTGCTCCGTGCGGCCTTTGACAACGATTTTATCATGAACCCATCAGGCAAGCTGACCGTACACATTGCATATATGAACTTTGTAATATCATACAAATTAGGGTTTGATACATCCACCCTGTTGAGGAAGTGCTTGCGGCTGAAGAGGCAAGACCCGGCGTACCTTGATCTTGTCTCTCTGTTTAGCCCAGTGTAGGTTGCCCGAGAGAGCTCAACCTAGTTGATGATATTCTTCCTAAGGTGGACATCGAGAGGATCAAGTAACCCCTTCCAGTAATTCACACCGTTGAGCTCTCTCCATCTTTTGGCAATATTTCCAAACCCTCTTAGAGAGCTCAACCTTGCCATGTGTGTTTCTCAATGTTCACCTAGGCGCTAAGCAGAAGGCGGGCGGGGGATGACCGCCTAGCGCCTAGCCCACCTAAGCGCCGCTAGGTGGCCGACCAGAAACAGCGAGGGAGCCTTTGCTAGGAAGGGGAGAAGAAAATGATAAAAAGAGAAAAAAATAAAAGAAAGGCATACTGTTCACGAATGGGCTGACCCATAACCGCTGATTCCTCTCTCGCCCATAATCGGCCACTGCACGATGCCTCGATGCATTCGGCCTACGCTCGCCACACTCGTCTTCGCTCTTCCCCTGCCCTCCTCGCTCTCTCTGCACCGACGCCGACACTGTCCTCTTCCCTTCTCGTCCTCTCCCAGATCCAGTCTCCCTCTCCCGTCCTCTTGGCCTTCCTCATGGCGGCAGGGTGGTGGAGTCCGATGGGGGATGGCAGATCAAGCGGCAGCGGAGACCGATTTGACCGGTGGCAAGCCGGAATCGGCGGGGATGAGGTAAGTTCTCCTCTCCTCTCTACCCTCTCCCTCTCCCGTCCTCTCCGCCGCCTTGGACTGCCGCGCCTTGCCCGCCTAGCTCCGCCTGGGTCCACCTTAGACCGGCGTTGACCGCCTAGACGGGCCGAGCGCCTAGAGGGCGATTATGCCCGAGTCGCGGTTGTTTGTATCTTATGATCTCCTAGGGTTTAGATCTAGCGGGTTCTTTTGTTTGGGTTCGTGAGAGAAACAGAGAGGGAGAGAGCATTAGGGAAAAGAGGTACCAACCGTCCGATGTATAGGAGGAGGAGTTGGCCATCGCGGTTCGTCGGTGAAGTCTGCGCACGGGCAGCGACGGTCGGGGAAGAGGAGCGGCGTCTCCCTGGCGGGCGAGAGGTTTCGCGGGCGGCCGGCGATCTGTAGGGAGGTAGAGGTGGCGGTGGTAGATCCTGCATTGGGCGCGCCTCTTAGATCGGATCTAGGTTTGTCGGTGGGGTTTGTGGCGCACGGTGAACCTTGGTGTGCGTGCGCCCGCCCCACCTCTATTTATGTGGCGGCGCGGCAGGCCCACCACCTATTAGCCGGGCGCCCGATCGTATGCGAACAAGGGGGCATTTAGCCGTTGGGCCAAATGCCCTGAGATCATTCTAACATTCTCCCCCTTGATCTCAATCTATGCTTTATCTTTAATTACTTTTGCCTTTACACATTCCATCACAGATTAGTGCATAGAACATGTCTCATCGTCACGGTCAATCGCCGATAGATTCAACAGCAACAATACACCTCTCTGTTCTGAAATAGTTACTTTAATCTTTTGGGCCATCTTTTAGTTCAGGAATCATAGGCTTTCCCTTAAACCCATGTCGGCTACAAGTTCTCTGAACACGTTGGGTGGTAAGCCTTTAGTAAGCGGATCCGCTAGCATCTTTGCGGTACTTATATGCTCAAGACTTATAATTTGATCCCGAACTTTATCTTTCACAACATAGTACTTTATGTCAATGTGTTTGGCAGCACCACTTGACTTATTATTGTGGGCATACGTTACTGCGGGTTCATTATCGCAGTACAACTTAAGTGGTCTATTGATGTCGTCAACCACTTTCAAACCGGGTATGAACTTCTTTAGCCAGTTCACCTGCCCCGTAGCCTCATAACATGCTACAAACTCGGCATACATTGTGGACGATGTAATGACGGTTTGCTTTGAGCTTTTCCACGATATAGCTCCTCTAGCGAGAGTGAACACATATCCGGATGTAGACTTTCTATCATCTCCGCAAAATCGTAATCAGATACCCCACTATATGGAGTGAATCGATCTTCAGATGTCATCATGAGGTCTTTTGTTCCTTGCAAATAACGCAAGACTTTCTTTATCAATTTCCAATGTTCTATTCCAGATTGCTCGAATCGCCAAGTAACCCGTAACAAATGCTAAGTCGTATGCAGCATACTTGAGCATACCGTAAGCTTCCAAAGTCAAGCATATGGAACCGCTTTCATTTGATCGATCTCATCTTGGTTCCCGGGCATTGAAAATCCCCATATCATCGCGCCTTAACTATAGGTGCGGTGAAGGACTACATTTATGCATACCAAATTTCTTTAAGATTTCTCTATGTATGTCTTTTGCGATAGTCTCAATGTCCCTTTGTTTCTATCCGGTGAATTTCGATCCCTAGAACGAACGAAGCTTCACCAAGATCTTTCATATCAAAGTTTGAGGACAAAACTTCTTTGCCTCCAAAGAGTGCACTAACATCACTACTAGCTAGTAGGATATCATCCACATACGTGATTAGGAAGATAAACTTCCCATCTTTAAACTTTGCATAAACACAGTTGTCCTCTACATTTTCTTTAAACCCAAATTTTCTTATTGTACTGTCAAACTTCAAGTACCACTGTCTTGAAGCTTGTTTTAACCCATAAATCGATTTCTTTAGGCGGCATCCCATTCTTTCATTTCCTTCCACAACAAAACCTTTCGGTTGTGCCATGTAAACATTTTCCTCCAAATCCCCATTAAGAAATGTTGTCTTTACATCCATCTGATGTAGCTCTAAATCATAATGAGCTACTAATGCCATTATGATTCTGAAGGAATCTTTACATGAGACTGGAGAAAAAGTCTCATTGTAATCAATCCCTTCTCTTTGCGTAAAGCCTTTTGCCACAAGTCGTGCTTTGTATCTTTCTACATTCCCTTGGGAGTCAAGCTTTGTCTTGTAGACCTATTTACAGCCTACTGTTTTGGCTCCTTTAGGAATAATTTCCAAGTCCCAGACTTTATTAGCCTTCATGGAACTCATTTCCTCTTCCATGGCCTCAAGCCATTTTGAAGAATTTTCGCTTCTCATGGCTTCTTCAAATGAGATGGGATCATCCTCCATTTGAAATTCCTCTGTATGATAAACTGATAATCATCGTAAATAGCCGATCTTCTTACTCTTTGAGACCTCCTGGGCCTCCTCATTTGGTACATTTTCTGCTTGAGGTCGCTATTGCTCCCCTCATCCGTGGCAATGGGTTCTATAGAATTTCAAGAACAGGTTCCTCAATATCATTCATTGTTGCCACAGAGGAACAATAACAGTGTTGGCACCACGTTGTCTTACACCGTCTGCAAATGACAGCAGTAGTGTGAAGAATGGCTCTTGAATCATCTGAGTGGGCGCATACACCCGCTTCTCTTCAAGGTCAATCTCACGAGCTACCATACTTCCTCTCATCATTTCATCCTCTAAGAAGACAGCGTGTCTCGCTTATACAAACTTTGTATATCCTGTCGACAAGAGAAACGAAACCTTTTGACTTTTCAGGTAGCCAATGAAATGACAACTTATCGCTTTGGGATCAACCTTCCCAAGGTTTGGGTTAAATACTTTAGCCTCAACAGACTCCCACACACGTAAGTGGTTTAGTGAGGAACTCTTCCGTCCACAACTCGCATTTGTTTTGGGCACCGACTTACTAGGCACTCTGTTGAGAATATGAATGGCGGTTTTCAACGCCTCCATCCATAGACTCAATGGCAGTGTGGAATAGCTCATCATGCTTCGCACCATATCCATCAGGGTACGGTTGCGTCTTTCAGCTACTCCATTTTGTCGAGGTTCGCGGTGTAGAATATGGGCCACTATACCATTTTCTGTAAAAACCTTACAAAAGGTCCAGGAACTTGTCCATATGGGGTATGTCGACCGTAGTACTCCCCCCACGGTCAGATCGGACTATCTTAATCTTTAAATCGTGTTGGTTTTCAACTTCAGCCTTAAATATCTTGAATTTATCCAAGGCTTCATTTCTTTCTTTGATTGGATAAATATATCCATAACGGGAGTAATCATCCGTGAATGTTATGAACGAGTCATATCCATCCACACTTTTCACAGGAAAAGGACCACAAATGTCTGTGTGAATAATTTGTAGAATTCCTATGCTTCTTTTGGCGTCTTTCTTAATTTTCTTTACATATTTTCCTTTAATGCAGTCTCTGCATTGTTCTAAGTCTGAGAACTCTAATGGAGTAAGAATATCATTCTTAACTAGTCTTTCTATTCTCCCCTCAAATATGGCCTAAACGACAAATGCCATAATTTCGACGACGATCTAGAGTTCTCTTTCGTTTCCTGTTTACATTCGTAGGCGAGGATTCATTCACTTTCTCACACGCGACGTTCCCATTTTCACATACGACATTCACATCATCACATAATGATAACAAATAAAGCTCATTTTGTAAGATGGCAAGACCAACACATTCTTTATTAAACATTATTTCACACTTACCATTTCCAAAATGACAATCATAACCATCATTGTCCAAACATGAAACACTAATCAAATTCCTCAGAAAGGGGAACATAAAGAACATCTCTAAGTAAAAGAGTGAAGCCATCACTAGCTCTAATGAAAGATCGCCAACGGCTTCAACTTCAGCTTGACTCCATTTGCGACTTTAATGCATCTTTCTTTTCTTTGCGTATTCTCATCGAACGGAATCCTCAGATATTATTGGCAACATGAACAGTTGCACCGAATCAATCCACCAAGTAGATTTTGAATATTGTACATACAGGACTCATTTATGAAGGTAATAATGTTCTCACCTTTCTTTGCCATTATCATCTTTAAGTAATCGGATGCTTCTTCTTGTAGTGTCCGTCTTCTTGCAGTGAAGACACCGATCTTTGTCTATCGCAAACTTATTCTCGTTGAGGCCGATGGATGTGGGCTTTTCCCTTGTTCTTTGAGGAGAAGTTACTGTTGAAGTTCTTTTTCTTGTTGTCCTTCACATAGTTAATAGAACCACCATGTGAGGATTTAAATCTTTCCTCCTCTTGTACACACATAGTTATGCACTTTTCTAAGTCCTATTTCTGCCGCATGTTGTAGTTGACAACAAAGGTGTCAAACTTTTCCGGCAAGGAAGCAAAAATCAAATGAATAAGGAACTCATCCTTGAGAGCCAAATCCATTGGTTTAAGCTTGGATGCCAAGTTGCTCATCCTTAGTATGTGTTCTCTTATGCCACTGCCACCACCAGAGTACCTTTCTGTTACAAGTTGCTTAATCAGCTGTGTAGCATATGTCTTTGAAGAGCCAGCAAACTGACTCTTTATTTTCTCAAGGTACTCTGTGACAGTGTCACACTCTGCGATTGAGCCCACAATTGTGGGCTCAATCGTGTTCTTTATCACAGCCAAACATTTCTTGTTAGCAGTGACCCACTTTTCATGATCAAGATCATATGCCATTTTTATGGGAGCATAGACCCTCATGCTGTCCGCAAGCAAAGACCTCATTTTCATCCTCACCGGTGCCACGTGCTCAGAGGACACGGTGTGGTGACTATCCACCCACCTCACCAAGATGAAGGCCAGTCAATCTTTTCTTCCATTCACCGTAGTTATCTCCTTTGAGAACCGGGATATCCCTGATGTAGCCCATCAAGGAGTATCCTCCTGAAAACACAATTCATATTCAGTGAGAACATTTAAACATAATAACAGCAAAAATTATATGCCTTATTTCCAACGTTGGTCAAAATACGACATACAATTTTATCTATGCATTAAATCTACATCACCGTTGGGCAGAAATAGAAATAATGCATAAAATCATCAATTAGAAATTATAATACTGTTATTATCAACGTTGGTCAGAAAATAACAATATCATAATTCACAACAATTCTCAAAAATTAAATTCTCCCGTTGGTTCGAATTTAATTGAAAGAGTAATCAACATTAACTTTTGCAGCGGAAACAAGAAATTATTCTAAAATAATTCATACTCAGAAGCATTATTACTGTACTCATTTAATCTCTGGAAAAATTAACATGTTGGTGCAAAAATTCCCAGAAATTTGATTCAAATTCAACAAAAAATACTTCTGAAAATCATTAAATCTCTTTTCCGGATTTACTGTTCAAAATGCCAATTCGGCCCAATCTTTCGCACGCGCGCGGCCCATGCGGTCTCAGCCGTTGGATTCGCATCCAACGGCTGCAAACCCGCGCAGCCACGGCCTTTGGCGCCTCCACGCGATCCATCAGCCGTCAGATTCGCATCCGACGGCTCTTGTTCCTCGCGGCCGAGCGCGCTCGCGCGCAACCTGGGCCGCGAAACCTCTCGCCCGCCTGGGCCGACTCCGCCTCCGCGCTAATCTCAGCCGTCCACGCCATCCGACGGCTCAGCGGTGAACTCGGCGGAACAAAAAAACCGCCCGCGGCGGACGCCCCCGCAAACCCTAGCTCATTCTGCCTCCTCTCTCTCACCCTCGCACCCGAGAGCGAACGAAGCGGCGGCGGCGACGACTTCGTCCACGCCGCCGGAGAAGGAGAAGCCGGCGCCACCGTGGGCCCTCTCGCGGCGGCGCGCCTCCGAGAGGGAGCGCGCCGCCGTCGAGCGGCTCCGTGTCGGCGCCCCTCCGAGCGCGCGCGCTCGGATCTGTACCGCGCGTCGACGGTGGCCCGCACGTGGAGCGCCGGCGAGCCTAAGACTCGGCCGATCTCCCGCACGCCAGCGACGACGACGGCCAGGTAAGTACTTTTCAGATCTAGGGTTTCCCCTTCTCTGTTCTTTTCTTATTTTCTAGGGTTGCTCTGATACCATTGTTTGTATCTTATGATCTCCTAGGGTTTAGATCTAGCGGGTTCTTTTGTTCAGGTTCGTGAGAGAAACAGAGAGGGAGAGAGCATTAGGGAAAAGAGGTACCAACCGTCCGATGTAGAGGAGGAGGAGTTGGCCATCGCGGTTCGTCGGTGAAGTCTGCGCACGGGCAGCGACGGTCGGGGAAGAGGAGCGGCGTCTCCCTGGCGGGCGAGAGGTTTCGTGGGCGGCCGGCGATCTGTAGGGAGGTAGAGGTGGCGGAAGTACCGGAATGCCAGTTTGTGATTAGCACGGGTTGCGACTAAAGATTGAACGTAAGGCTGTAGTTTCAAGTAAACCCAATCCAAAGGATTGAAGTGCCGTTCGGATCTTTTAGTATCCGCCTGCGCCTTCATGCGTTGATTGGCCCTGTTGAGGTGCTACCGAAGCAAATTTGTCATCAATGCCCTGTCCTGTAACGAAACTATTAAGTCTGCCGATGCACAAGAGGATGAATCCGACACACCAAAATATCTTGGGCCATGTCCATACAAAACCTCAAACGGCGACTTCTTCAATGTGGTGTGATAAGAGGTATTGTACCAGAATTCTGCCAAAGGAAGCCAGTCTAACCACTTCTTCGGGCAAGCATGCACAAAACAATGGAGATAAGTTTCTAAACATTGATTGACACGCTCCGTTTGCCCGTCCGTTTGTGGATGATAAGCAGAACTCATCCGTAATTGAGTGTTCACCAGCCTAAAGAGTTCTCTCCAAAGATTGCTAGTGAAGATCCGATCACGATCCAAACTATAGATCGTGGCAAACCATGTAGTTTGAAAATGTTGTTGAGGAAGGCTTGGGCTACTTGAAATGCAATGAAGGGATGGGCCAAAGGAACAAAATGTGCGTATTTAGAGAACTTATCGACCACGACCATGATGCTGTTAAATGTGGCTGATCTAGGAAGGCCTTCAATAAAGTCAAGTGATATGATCTGCCAAGATTGGTCAAGAACTGGGAGGGGTTGCAAAAGCCCTGGATACTTGACATGCTCTATTTTTGCTTGTTTATAGACTGTGCAATCCCCCACAAATTTTTGAATGTCTTTCTTCATTCTTGGCCATGCAAACAACTTTTTTGTTTTTGTGTATGTGACCTGAACTCCAGAATGCCCCCCTACAGCGCTAGCATGCATAGCTTGAAGGATCTTCCGCTGCACTGCTATATTATTACCGATCCAGATATGCCCCTTGTAACGTACAAGGCCATCTTGCAGTGTGAACTCTGGATGTTTGGAACTGCCCCCACTTAACTCCCCCAATAATCGACTGGTTTGCTCATCATCTTTGTAGCTCATCGCTAGATCGCTTAACCAAACCGGATACATGTAGACATAGCAAACAAGTCCCTTCATTCGCGCCCTTTTTCGATAGAGCATCCACGCTCGGTTTTCTACTCCCTTCTTATATCGCAATAGATATTGTAGCCCCAACAACTTAGTTAATGCCTTCTGTTGCCACTGGGTGGTCAGCCTTTGATCTCCCAAATGAATGAGACTTCTCTGATCTGTCTTGATGACAAATTCTGCATGTTGGAGGTATGCTCTCCAATATTCAACTGCTAGCATAATAGCTAAACTCTCCTTCTCATATGTGGATAAGACTTGGTTGCGTGGTCCCAACACTTTGCTTAGATAAGCAATCGGATGTCCCTCCTGCATCAATACAGCCCCAATTCCTTTATCAGACGCATATGTTTCAACCTCGAATGTTTTACTGAAGTCTAGCAATGCCAATACGGGTGCGGTAATAAGAGCTTGTTTAAGTGCTTGAAACGATGCATCTTTCTCCTCTGTCCAGACAAAGACTGTGTGTTTCTTGAGCAAATCAGTGAGAGGTCGGCTAATCAAGCCGAAATTGTGCACAAATTTCCTATAATATCCCGCTAGACCCAAAAAAACCACGAACCTCCTTTACATTCTTCGGGACTGGACAGTTTTTTACCGCTTCGATGTTTTTATGATCTGTGGTCACCCCTTGTTGACTTATAATGTGACCTAAATAGGTCAATTGCTGTTTGGCAAAAAAGCATTTGGACCGCTTAATCTTTAACTGATGTTGTTCCAATATTTCAAATACTCTCTTGAGTATGTTTCCATGGCTTTGCAAGTCAGAACTGTACACCAGTATATCATCTATAAATACAAGAACACCTTTGCGCAACAGTGGTGCTAGAATGGTATTCATAAGTCCTTGAAACGTCACGAGAATCGGTAAGTCCATAAGGCATTACTCGAAACTCAAAATGCCCGTGATGTGTTTTAAAGGCTGTTTTGAACTCATCTCCTGGTTTCACACGGATTTGATGATAACCGGCTCTTAAATCCAGACTAGTGAACCATTCCGATCCAGCTAGCTCATCAAGTAATTCATCCATAATTGGTAAAGGATATCGATTCTTAACAGTAGCCGCATTCAGATGTCTATAATCTACACATAAGCGCCAAGACTTGTCCTTCTTCTGAACTAATAACACCGGAGATGAGAAAGGGCTGGTGCTGGGCTGAATAGTCCCTTGAGTAAGCATCTCATTTACTTGCTTCTCGATCTCATTCTTCTGCATTGGATTATATCTGTATGGTCGAAGGTTGACTGGTTTTACTCCAGCCATAAGTGGTATGGCATGATCAAAAGTTCTACAAGGTGGCAGACCTTGAGGCTCCTGTAACAAATGTTCGAAATCTTTCAACAATTGTGCAATAGACGGAGGTATTTCGGTTTTCGCATCAACCATCGCTCCAAGTGACATCGAGATCTGCTTTCAACATTTAGCTTGACTGTCCTGCGGTCTCTCCCAGACAAGACAACACTGCAGATGTTCCGTCTTAATACCTTGCAAGCAAATACTTCGTCCCTTATAATCAAAGGATAACACCTTTTTAAGCCAATGGATGTTCATCGGGCTGTGGTCTTCCAACCAGTTAATACCCAATATAATGTCATAACAATGCAAAGGCAACACTCTGAATTTAGTGTTAAATCTGTAACCCTGAATCTCCCACGGGCAGGAAGGAATTTCCGTATTACATTCCAGTATTTCCCCATTTGCAACACGCACCTTGACAGGTTGAATCGATGTTTGCACACCAGTCAGCTTTGCTGCGAATTCCTCACTAATAAAACAGTGTGAGCTCCCGGAATCTACCAACATGACAACACTCTGATTTTGAACAGTGTTCTGCAGTCTCAGAGTTCTTCCAGTGTCGCCCCCTTGAATTGCTTCTCTAGATATTGTCATCAAATCGGCCTCCAGTTGCGACGCTTCTTCATCCATCTTCTGTGAGTTCTGATCATCTTCTCCGATCATTCCCCACAGCTCTTCTACGACATGAAGTTGAACTGTTGGGGCGCATTTGTGTTCTCTAGACCAGCTCTCTCCGCATGTATGACAAAGCCCTTTAGCTCGTCTGTAGGCCCTAAGAGCTCCAATTTGTCCCTGTCAGGTATAGCTCTTGCTCCTTCCAGTCCTCTTCGATCATCAGATCGGTTCCCGAGTCCTGGTACTCCTCTTCCAGGCAGTGGTGGGAGTGGTAATGCAGTGCGCATGTTGGCTCGTGTACTGGGCGCAAAATCCATGCGGCGAGTATCTCTTCGGGTCGTATCCAAGACATCCTCCTGAAGACTCGCCAGAGCTACAGCTGTGTCAAGATCCCGTGGTCGATGTAACACCACCGCAGACCTTATATCGCCTCGCAAACCATCCATGAATTGGGTGACAAAAAACAAAGGATTCCAGGATGGATGGTGCGCTAACAAATTGTGCATGAGCTCATTGAATTTTTCTGCATATTCTGTTACTGTGTTAGTCTAACGAAGTCTGTTAAACTGCCTTACCAATTGCTGAAATTCTTCCTTTCCAAACCGGTTGCACACAGCCTCCACAAATGGGTCCCAATCAGTGAGTTTGAGATGAACATTAGTTGCCTGCAGCCATAACAAAGCTCCCCCCACAAAGTGCATTGCCGCTATGCTGACCTTGAATTCCTGTTGGACTGAACATACCATAAAATAATTTTCACACTTAAATTGCCATGCCTTGGGACTTTCTCCATCAAACGGGGGAAATTCCAGTCTAGGGGCAGGAAAATGATGATTATATGCCCCTTGAGGTCTTCCCACAGTTTCTCCAGAACCTGCTGCATATGAATCACGTTCAAGTCGATCTGATATACCTTTGCCTTGTGGTGTGCGAATCGCCGCCGAATCTAGTTCGAGCTTGCCCTCCGCAAAGGAAGGATCGGGAAGATCTCGTGGCGGATTGCTAGAACCGATTCTCGGAGATCCGACTACCGCGTCCTCGCTTCTCCCACATCCGCACGCAATCCTTCCATCAAGACTCTATCTCAAGCTTCCACTTCGCAGCTCCAATACTGCGGGTTTGATTTCTTCAATTGTGTCATGGATTGCGTACTCTTGACTTGTAACGCCTTGATTGAGTCACTTTGTGCAAGGATCACTCGTCAATTCCGCCATTTGTTGCTCCATCTTCCGCGATTGATCGGGCTCTCGCTTGATAACGTGGATACTCCAGGCGCCGGAAGTTGGCTCGATACGTTGTTACAAACCTCTCAACAGATCACTCAAGCAAGCAATGTAAGGTCCGAGAATTACAGAGAGGTTTGAGATTGACAGGAGAATAGGAAGGGAAAGTAGAGGAACTTGAGGAGGTTGAGTAGCACCTTAGCCAAATTACATGTTTGTGTCCCTTACGATTACGCACTGATACATATAGCATCCTCGCACGAGTCCGACGGTGGGCCTCTAATCTCCTCCTCCGCAGAACTTACTTCTCAAGATACCCATTGGTCCATTGGATAACGATCGCTCGGTTGGCGATGACGTTTGTTGGTGATCGTGCCTCGCCGACAATCTCCTTTGGACTGCTCCCGTCGAGTTCTTGAGTTCACCAATGGTCTACCCACGATGAGAGCGACCAGAGACAACATTCCTCTCCAAAGATTTCATCAAACAACGGCGGGGCCCGTAAGGTGCCCGCACTTGGCATACATGTCAAGAACCGCCGACCCAACAAACACGTCGCCAGTGCATGCGAGGCGAGCGGTGGGCGCCACGAGGCTGCGGCAGCTGCGACGGCCTTGGCGGTGGAGGGGATGGAGCGGTCGGACGCCGGCCGCGAGCATACAGTGGAAGGCGTCGAAGGCGGCGGTGGGGAGACCATTCTGGGCGAGGGATGACCATGCGGCTCAGCCTCAGCCCCGCGTGGTCAGCCCCGCATGGGGAGACCATTCTGGGCGTTTGGGCCGGCTGGGTGGATGGAAAGGGTAATGGGTTTGCTAGTTGGATGCAGCTCAGCCCGCATGGTGTTCTGAGCATAGTTGGGTCGGTCCTTCATAGGCCGCAGCCTTAATGACATGTTTCTCCTCTCGTAATAGTAGTAGTCCTAATGACAATGATGCCGACGTTGACGACATGTTTCTTTAGACGGCCAATGTCATGCTTATTTTCATTTGCGATCACCAATTTCGTTCATCTTTGGTAGAAAGATTTCGACGTGACAAATCTTGCAGCATATTTCGATTTTGCATTGTTTTTGTCTTCGCTTTATCTAAATAATAATAATAATAATAATAATAATAATAAGTTGTGCACACTACTAGAAATCCTCGTTTTCCCTACGGTTTAAAACATTCTCTAGTAGTGGAATTGTAATCCAAAGAAAAGTGTCTATTCCTGAGGTGAGGTAAAAAAAACCTAGGGAACGAAATCATTTCCTACTGTTTATATAAATTACTAGGGAAAAACTATGGAGAGAGAAATAGATTATGTCATATCAGCGCTATAGTGGTAACTTTCCCTGCTCGGATGAGCAAAACCGTAGGGAATGTATTTTTTGTTTTTGCCTCTATTTAATTTTAGCATCCGCCATATTTTTTTCTGTGTACTATTTTTTTAGGCACCAAATTTTTTTTAGCCGCCATTTTTTTCTTCTGCGCGCTACTTTTTTTTTAAAGCGCCACGCCAATTTTATTTCCTTCCTCTTCCTCGTTCACGCGGTGCCCTACCCAAATCCCCAAATCAGCCTGTCGCCTGTAGCAGCCGCCGCCTCCCCAGCCGCTCGCCCCTCCTCCTCTCCCGAGCCGTCGCCGCCGGCCTCTGCTGCGCCCCGCCACCGCCGGCCAGTCCCTCCCGCCGCTGCTCCTCACTCCCGGTGCTTCTCACTGCCGCCGCACCACCCGTGCCCACCCACGCGCCGCCTCTGTGCCCTTCGCCGGGATAGACTAGGTGTTCCTTCTTTTCCGTTTCTCTTTTCTGTTTGATGTTGCACTCTAGGTGTTCGATGAAATGCCTATGAGGCGAGGTTGATTTTCTTGTCTTTGTGTCCAGACCATGGTGGGGCTCTGAGGGGAGAAGCTCTTCATTCGTGGTAGCATCGCGCAGAGATCTCGCGCCGATGGTCGAGGCGACTCAGCTCGGCGATCTCGTCGAGACGGTGTCATCTCATCCTCGTGTCTTTGGATTTCCTCTTGTTTGATTCGCACGCGTTCCATTGAACCGATTCGAGGCTTTATCTTGTTTCGATCGTGAGGGTTGCGGCGTAACGGCTCTGCGTGTTAGACTAGGGGCGACCGAAGTCATCGTTAGTGTCAAGGTACGGTTTCTTGCACTTTGCCGGTAATCATTGAGCATCATAGACATACGCTACCAAGTTAATATGGCTGCTAATTTACTGGTGCAATGTGAATAATTTTGTTCCAGTGTATATGTATACTGCTTCAAAATGATAAGAAATATTATGTCAAGAGTATCTATTGATACTAGATTTCCCTGAACTTGCCCCATAATAAGAAAATAAACTTGCTTGACATATTCTATTATACTTAATCCTCTGTTTTACTTTTATACTTACTTCACTGTATTCGTTTACTCTGAATTGTCATCTGCAGACTGAGTTGGGACAACGAAGCATTCTTCATCCTGACAAAGGAATAGTTTCCATTTTTTGACAATTGTAGTCCAACTGCTGCGCCTAAGTTTGAGGTTGGTAATGTGTTGTGCTTGGATCAAATTGAAAATAGTCAAAATACCCAATAGTCTGTTACATTACTAGTCCAAATGTCCAATGTATGTCAGTGTTATTTCAATTGTGTAGATCTTTTACATAATAGACATGAGTATACAGTTTGCTGAAATTTATCATTGAATACTGATGTTTTGTGACAATGAATATGAAGAAACAAGGTCAGTCACAAGAACGAAAGTTGTGGTAAGATACTCGAAAATCCTTCTGTATATTTAGGTTCCATGGAATCTATCACTAGTCATCACTAATTATAGACTAATTAGTCCAATTCATCTGTCCATTTAAATGTTCAACCATCTCTTCACGACCCTGAAAGATTAATTTCTACTAGAAAGTGCACATTTGCTTTGTCCATTACTACTACTGTACATTTGCTTTATGAGTTTTGTATTTTGGGTTTCTAATGTAAATCCTAGAATTCTCTGAATTTATTGCCTTGATGTGTCTGACAGTGAAAAATTGTGGACAACTATTGAGGTTGTCAATCCTTTTATTGATCGTTTGAGGAAATAAAGTATGCCACCAAATATCAAATTAGCAGTATGATGATGTCAAGAAACTAGGTAAGTGAATTTTTAACTTTTGTAATATCAAACAATTATATTTGACATGATTTTTACATAGTTAAGCAACTTATTTTGGTGTACTGTCTGAGATTGCTGATATCAAGTCATTTGTGACAGGTTAGTGTCCCTGAAGGAAAGAAGAGGGATATGAGAAATGACCTACTACTCATACGCGATGAGGGGAGTCTTTTAGAATAATTGACAAGGTACTATGTTTGCTTCATAAATTCTCTTTGTAGTTGGAGGCTTCGAAAGCTAATTTAGGCCATCGGTATCAGACTAAAAGGGATGATGCGACCACTGTCATCCAAAGAGAAGAGTGGGCAAAGTCAAGACAAGATGTGGAGAAGCATTTCCGGAAGCTCCGAGACTTTGACTACTCGAATTGGTTATGAAGAAATGTTTGTTGAAGTTCATTTGCTCCTCTTGTTTATATATAGTGTGATGTTTACACTTGGAAATATTGGTGGAAATGTGTCTCAAATAGTACTTGATGGTCTATTGGAAATACAAGATATTGTTATGTTTATCTTCAACATGTTTATCTTCAGCATAAACTTTGTTTTGAGTGATAATGTGAATTTAGTGTCTTTTGAATGTAACCGGGCATATAAATAAGTATTTGAATAATGTATGTATATTTAGAAAAAAAAAACCAGTACCCCTAGTGTTCATGCCAAACTGTAGGGGGGTGAATTTCAAATTAGCAATAGAAAAATAATGTTTACATAAAAATGTTCCCTAGGGTATACAAGAAATAACATAGGGAATTTGTTGGATTCTTTCCCAGGCTGGTAGAAAAGTAACGTAGGGAAATAATCTTTCCACGTCATATAGCATTGCCATGTGGACGAGATTTTCCTACCGTTTAAAATCCTAGGGAACGATTCTTTCCCAAGGTTTTCCCAAAAAAAAAACCGCAGGGAACGTTTTCTTTCCCCACATTCTTTTCCCTAGTAGCCGTTCCCTACGAATGCCACTAGGGAAACTAATTCCCTACAGTTTTTGCATGTTCCCTAGTATATTACTCACTAGGGAAAATGGGGATTTCTAGTAGTGGCATAGCTTGATTTACTAGGCAGGCCACAGTTTTAATCATCTTGCAAATGAACACCGTTTGTTAATTAAATCCTGTTAACACGACTAAATGTTGGCATGCTTGTCTGGCAATTTGAGGGTACAACAATCCAAATTTATTTATTTACTTTTTTACATAATTATACTGCACTATCTATCTATTATATTATTAAAGCGATAGAAAAAGAAGTCATCACGTTCGCTCTCAAAGGCTAGAAATTCTCACGTTAATCAGCAAAAAAAGAGAAACATCTCCACCGTTGAATACGATGGGTTCATATTATAACGATCTAGATTAAGCGAAAGAGTCCATGTCAAGTACAATATAGAAAAAAGAGTCTATCTCAAGTACAATGCAAAAATAACTAAAATTCAGAATATAAAATAAAATAAAATAAATAATTTAATTTTGATACGAATTCCTAAGTAAAATCACTACATAAATATAATTCAGAATTAAAAGTTAAAAAAATAGTAATTGGATTAATATACGAACTCCAACAAAAAATAACTGAAATTCAGAATTAAAAATAAAATAAAATTAGCAAATTGATTTCGATACGAATTCCAAAGTAAAATCACCGATAATCGTAATATATATATATATATATATATATATATATATATATATATATATATATATATATATATATACACACACACACAAATTGGATTAGTATACTAATTTTGTCAAAAAAATAATAATAAAAGGATAAAAATAAAATAAAATTTACAATTTGATTTTCATATGAATTACAAAGTAAAATAATTAAGTAAATAAAATTTGGAACAAAAAAAATCATCAATTTGATTTTTATACGAATTCCTAAGTAAAATCCTAAATAAATAGAACTCGGAATAAAAATTAAATAAAAAATAGCAATTGGATTAGTATACAAATTTCAATAAAAAATAAATTGATTTTGGAATAAAACTAAAATAAAATTAGCATTTTGATTTCAATATGAATTCCAAAGTAAAATCTTTAAATAACTTTAATTTGGCATAAAAATAAATAAAAATTAACAATTGATTAGTTTATGAATTCCAACAAAAAATAATTGAAATTAGGGACAACAAATAAACGAAAATTTGCAATTTGATTTCCATACGAATTGTAAAGTAAAATCTCTTGATAATTAAAATTTTGAATAAATTAAATATAAGTTATAATGAGGATATCGTGAATGGTGTCGAAGGAAACCACGAAAGAGTACAATGGCATCGATCTGTCCTACAAGAAGACATTGATTCACAAGAAAGCGAATAGTCGAGACAGCGGTGACGAAGATGAGAACAATTTCATGCTGCTCGCCTTAGCTGTTCGACAAGGACAATGTTGTGCTGCTCGCTAGAGCCGTTGAAGAGAAAGACCAGAATCAAAGAATCCAAATACTATGACGATGAATGATGAACATCAGCATTGTTGAAGAAGTCAATGGCCAAAGAAACTCAATAATGGGAAGACATAGCAGAGAGGAGATGATGCTTTGGATTAAAGACGAGCTATCGATGATATACGATCATCGGGTAGCTATGAGCATGCCATCGTTGGTGAGTGACATGGCGTCACCGGCGATGGCGAGAAGATTCTCCCTATCGTTAGACAACAACTAAGGCGGACATACCGACATCAGTGAAGATGGGAGGTTGTCACAGTTAGTGAGTAAGCCACATCGTTGAGTTAGACAACGTCGAAGAAGAGGAGCGATTGACACAGTAGACGAAGACATCGAACATGTATAACATCGTGTATGTGTATATACGTGCATGCATCCTACGAATAGAAGCATGGGTGTACAGAAACAAAGGAGCAAAGTGCTAAGAGTAGAGATAGCGCAACAGTAAGGAATAGACTTGGAGCCTGTAATACCTCGTTTTCTATTAGGAAGTTTTCGATTCGAATTTGAATTTAAAATTTCGCAGTTTCGGCGTTCGTTGTTTCTTCTGGCTTTGGGCCTGGGCCTTTGGCCAACAAGCCCAAAAGGAGGCCTTGTGGGACAAGGGGGGCTGTTTTGGAGCCCAAGGGCGGCCGTGGGGCCCAAACCCATCAAGGGGCCACCATGGGGCCTTTAGGGGGCACAAACCCTAGCCCCACCCCTTCCACCTCTCCCTTTGGGCACCGCCACTTCCACCTCTCCTCCATCTTGTGCGCCAAAACCAGCAGGTGCCGCCTCCTCCTCCCCATTGGTGCCGCCCTGTCCCGAGTCGCGCCCATCTCCCGGAGTTTTCCTCGATGTAGAGCCTCGTTCGCCGCCTCCGCGCTGCTTTGGTGGTGTTTCGCAAGGGTTCACATCAAGGCGGCCGGGGATCTTGTAACATCCCAAAATTCTGTTACCAAAATAAAAATTAATAAAATTATTTTTTTTCTTGGATTTTCTGAGTTTCAATAGTGTTTTCTTGGTTTTCTTAAATTTATAAGATTTTAAAAAGTCAAGAATAAAATTTATTGAGTTTTATGAGTTTTTATTGGATTTAAAGTGAAACAATAAAATTTTAAGTAATTTTGGAATTTTAAAAGCTTTTTACTATTTATTTTAAAATAAAAATAATTACTGTTTAAAAATAAAATCCAACTTTAAGTTGGAATTATTTTTATTAAGTTCAAAATAATTCAGGGAATTTCCTTAAATTTTTATAGAATTTTGGAACTCTATTTAGTATTTTCTAGAAGTCCCTTTTTTATTTTTGTAATATCTAGTAAATAAAAATGAATTGCTGTCCGCAAATGAAAACCAAATTACGTTGAAAATACTTTATTTAAGGTAAAAATACCCTATTTAACTACTCTAAAAATTCATGTAATTTTTAGACCTATATTACTATTTTTCAAGTTTAAAAACAATTTTTAGCAATATAAAAATAATTACTGTGTAATAATAAAACTGTTAGTATTATTATGAATATTTTATTTGAATTCATAATGTTGTATTTAATATCTGTGATTTATTTTGGATTTTTTGGAATTAATTTGCTATTTTTCCGGAATTAATTAGTGTCTTTCCGAATTTTGAAAGGAATATTCCTTGGAATATTCTGTCTGCTACAGTAACTCCGGCGAGGGCATTAATTCCGGCAATAACTCCGGCGAGCAATTCCCGCCAAACCGTTACTCCTTTGCCCCTATAAATTGAACCGTAGCCTCTCCACCCTATTCCCCACATCCCTCTCGCTCAGATTTGCCAAAATCCTCCCGGAGCCCCCTTTGCTAGCCCTTCTTCTCCAACTCCGGCGACAACTCCGGCGAGCCCGATCTCCTCATCCGTAGCTCCGTTGTTCGTCAAATTTTACCGGTGAGTTCCTCTCGAGATTCTCTACATTTCTATTCAAACCAAATTTTGATTATCCTGTTGGTTCACCGCGGCCACAAAAGTACCGACGGTCTTCTTCTCCAACTCCGGCGAGCCCGATCTCCTCACCCGTTGCTCCGTTGCACACCAAATTTGACCGGTGAGTTCCTATTGAGATTATCCACATTTCTATTCAAGTGGAATTTTGATTTACTTAATTGTTCACCACCGGCTACATCTTCTTCCCTAAGTCCGATGAGAACTTCGTCGAGCCCGATCTCTTCATCCGTTGGGTAATTGCTCGAACCCTTTTTCCTACATGTTCCTTTCAATATTATCTACCTTTCTATTCAAACAAAATTTTGAATTTCACAATAATTCATCACTGCCATGTCACGGCCACCTCCTCATTCTAGCTTCCACGTGGCGTACCACGTGCTTTGCGTGGTCGGCACTATTTATTGGGCCGGTCCACCGTGGAACAAACCCATTTTTGTGGACCTGGGCCCACATGTCATTGACTCCAACTATTTTTCTTTACAAAATAAATTCAGCCGAAAATTCATTTTTCCACCTACAGACATCATGCTAACACAATAAAAGGATTTCCTTCAGAAAAATAATTCCTTAAATTCTGAAATTCGGAATTTCATCTTTTCATGTGATAATCAACCTTCCGGATGTTCGTTCTCCTTCATACGAACTCCGATTCCGTCGATTCAACTCCCTAACTTCATATAAAGTCGATACCTTCCTAGTAGTATGTATTTTATAATTTTTGGATTTTATTTGGATTTTATTTGAATGTTATTTGAATTCGGATCGTTTACGCGTATAGATTTATTTGACTTTGACGATCGATTTCGACATCGTTTGAGAGCATCAATTAATCAAGCAAGGCAAGTTATACCCTTGATCATATTGATCCCATTATTTCAAATTATTTATATTCTGTTTTAAATTATTACTGCATGCAGATGTTTATACAATTATTTTAATTCCCTATTTTAATTACCTAGTTAATCCAATCTTTCTTGTATAGCCAATTTGAATATTGAACGTGAATACCTTGTCACCATTAGGCAAAGTGATACTAGAATTAACCATATGCTTAGCCAATGCTTAGATCAAATCTTGTATTTGGGAAATTTTATCCAAATCTTCCAAATTTGATTTAAATTGGTTCTATGGTATTGTTTTACCATAGAAGGTTTATAAATGCTTTTACTTGGAAAATAAAATGAAAATGGGTTTGGACTTGGGCATAATGGATATTTGGTGGGTGCATGTTCCCGCATCGCTCAATCGTATGGTCGAGGCCCATGGGTTTTGTTGGAAAGTTGCCCAAGTCGCTTAAGAACCGGTCCGAGCGCATGATGCTATGCCTTATCGCACCACCACATGTCCTGTGCGGGGGTGGACTGCTAATTAATCGCAATGTTTCACCGTGGTCGCTCCTCACGAGATGCAATGGGTAGTCATGTTACGACTTATGTTAGTCCCACCTAGCGCAAGAGGGGGTCCGAACCCGGAGGTCTTTATTCCAAAGGGGGTGGCGAAACCTTAGCGAGGGGTAACTGCGGTGGAATGGCGCATTGTAAAGGCCTCGTGATAATCACTTAGTCGCACACCTTCGGAAGTGTGTGAGACGGACATTAAAAGTTGATTATCTCTTGTGGGTAAAAGTTGTATAACCTCTGCAGAGTGTAAAACTATTCGAATAGCCGTGTCCACGGTTACGGACATGCTAGCAGAACTACTCAAAGTTAGATATTTGGTTTTGTTTTCAAATAACTTTATAAAATGATTTGGATTTATATCCAATCGGGAATTTGGGCAGGAAGCCATGTGATAGGAGGGTATCCTTCACCCTTCATGTGTGAATGTTATCTGACTATAAAATTGAGAATTTATAAAATGATTTGTAGTTATAAAGTATCTGCTTTTGAACTTAGTACAAGTATTTAAAGGAAATGCTGCTTTATGCAAATAAATCAATAAGCCTTTCTATTGTTACATCCATATATGCATGTCATTCGTTAGTTGTGGGTGTAACTTATGAGCACGGAAGTTGTGTTCATACTTGCTTTATGCAAACAAAATTTCAGAGGAGAAGGACTTTGCTACGGTGTGGATCTCGACGACTAGGCCGCTACTCCCGACCGATTGCGTGGCGCATTGTCGGACCCTACTACTTCTTCGTCTTCCGCTGTGTTCTTTATTGTTGGCTTGTAAGCCTCTTTTGTAATAAACTCTGTTGATTATTAATAAAATTGTGATATGAATTTGTTACCTTATTTGTTTACTGTGTGAACTAGCTACTGATCATGGGACTAGTTCAGTTATGCACAGAGGATCTGGGATATTAATCCCGGGTCTGACAAATTGGTATCAGAGCCATATCGACCGTAGGTCGTGACCTAGTTAGAATGGCCGTTAGTTCAAAACTTATTTTATAACAAGAAAAAGAATAATTTGTTCTCTCCTCATCCTGGTCATCTATCTGTAGCTTCTTCATAGTAATTCTTTCTTACCTAATAATTTCTTCACCATTTTATAATGTTAAATGGATCCTCTCGCCCTTAGAAATTTCTATAGATGGTCAACACGTTTCTTAACCCTTACGTTCAAGACTACAAGACATGGAGCCATCGAGAAAGTATCGTCGTCTCCACCATCCAAGGACAATGGATAAGATATACCGAAGATCGTTTTATCAGCCAAGCCATATAGCTTAAGTGTGCCAAGACTCATTCTGTGTATTGAGTCGTTTCACCAGCTTACGAGTATCGATCGAGTAGAACGTTGTATTGTTTCTTAACTTGTATGGTATGTTTTTTGGGGTACGTCGTATGTAGATCTTTTGATCTTGTGTACAACGTTTGCTTTAAATGGGTAGACTTCTTCCCTCATAGCTTTCTCTCTCACCCTTTGCTATTTTCCTCTTCTCGAACAATCCATTGGACTCCTAACCTATCGATGCGCTTGGAACTTAAAAGACGAGTCGACACTTCAAATCTTCGGACAAACTCAAAACCCCTCGATGTAAAGCCAACTTGAAGATAGACTCTCTATCTCTCAATTCATTTTTCTTTTGTCCGTCTTCTTTCTTTCTAGCCTCTCCGAATCTCGGGGACGAGATTCCTTTTAAGGGGGGTAGTTTGTAACATCCCAAAGTTCTGTTACCAAAATAAAAATTAATAAAATTATTTTTTTTCTTGGATTTTCTGAGTTTCAATAGTGTTTTCTTGGTTTTCTTAAATTTATAAGATTTTAAAAAGTCAAGAATAAAATTTATTGAGTTTTATGAGTTTTTATTGGATTTAAAGTGAAACAATAAAATTTTAAGAAATTTCTGGAATTTTAAAAGCTTTTTACTATTAATTTTAAAACAAAAATAATTACTGTTTAAAAATAAAATCCAACTTTAAGTTGGAATTATTTTTATTAAGTTCAAAATAATTCAGGGAATTTCCTTGAATTTTTATAGAATTTTGGAACTCTATTTAGTATTTTCTAGAAGTCCCTTTTGATTTTTGTAATATCTAGCAAATAAAAATGAATTGCTGTCCGCAAATGAAAACCAAATTGCGTTGAAAATAATTTATTTAAGGTAAAAAATACCCTATTTAACTACTCTAAAAATTCATGTAATTTTTAGACCTATATTACTATTTTTCAAGTTTAAAAACAATTTTTAGCAATATAAAAATAATTACTGTGTAATAATAAAACTGTTAGTATTATTATGAATATTTTATTTGAATTCATAATGTTGTATTTAATATCTGTGATTTATTTCGGATTTTTTGGAATTAATTTGCTATTTTTCCGAATTAATTAGTGTCGTTCGAATTTTGAAAAGGAATATTCCTTGAATATTCTGTCTACAGAACTTCGGCGAGGGCATTAATTCTAAGCAATAACTCCGCAAGCAATTCGCCAAACCGTTACTCCTTTGCCCTATAAATTGAACTGTAGCCTCTCCACCCTATTCCCACATCCTCTCGCCAGATTTGCCAAAATCCTCCCGAGCCCCTTTGCTAGCTCTTCTTCTCCAACTCCGGCGACAACTCCGGCGAGCCCGATCTCCTCATCCGTAGCTCCGTTGTTCGTCAAATTTTACCGGTGAGTTCCTCTCGAGATTCTCTACATTTCTATTCAAACCAAATTTTGATTGTCCTGTTGGTTCACCGCTGCCACAAAAGTACCGACTGGCCTTCTTCTCCAACTCCATGAGCCCGATCTCTTGACCCGTTGCTCGTCTGCACACCAAATTTGACCGGTGAGTTCCTATTGAGATTATCCACATTTCTATTCAAGTAAGGAATAGGCTTGGAGCAAAGAGCTAAGAGTAGAGATAGCGCAATGAAGAAGGAATAGGCTGGAGCCTGTAATACCTGCTTTCGATTAGGAAGTTTTGGCTCGAATTTGAATTTAAAATTTCGCAGTTTGCGTTCGTTGTTTCTTCGGCTTTGGGCCTGGGCCTTTGGCCAACAAGCCCAAAAGGAGGCCTTATGGGACAAGTGGCTTTTGGAGCCCAGGGCGGCATGTGGGCCCAAGCCCATCAAGGGCCTACCATAGGGCCTTTAGTGGGCGGTGAAACCCTAGCCCCACCCCTTCCACCTCTCCCTTTTGGGCAGCCGCCACTTCCACCTCTCCTCCATCTTGTGCGCCAAAACCAGCAGGCGCGCCTCCTCCTCCCCCATCGTGCCGCCCCAAGGTCCCGAGTCGCGCCCATCTCCTGAGTTTTCCTCGGTGTAGAGCCCTCGTTGCCGCCTCCCGCTGCTTTGGTGGTGTTTCGCAAGGGTTCACATCAAGGCGCCGGGATCTTGAACATCCTAAAATTTCATACCAAAATAAAAATTAATAAAATTATTTTTTCTTGGATTTTCGAGTTTCAATAGTGTTTTCTTGGTTTTCTTAAATTTATAAGATTTTAAAAGTCAAGAATAAAATTTATTGAGTTTTATGAGTTTTTATTGGATTTAAAGTGAAACAATAAAATTTTAAGTAATTTCGAATTTTAAAAGCTTTTACTATTTATTTTAAAATAAAAATAATTACTGTTTAAAAATAAAATCCAACTTTAAGTTGGAATTATTTTTATTAAGTTCAAAATAATTCAGGAATTTCCTTAAATTTTTATAGAATTTTGGAACTCTATTTAGTATTTTCTAAGTCCCTTTTTATTTTTGTAATATCTAGTAAATAAAATGAATTGTGTCGCAAATGAAAACCAAATTACGTTGAAAATACTTTATTTAAGGTAAAATACCTATTTAACTACTCTAAAAATTCATGTAATTTTTAGACCTATATTACTATTTTTCAAGTTTAAAAACAATTTTTAGCAATATAAAAATAATTACTGTGTAATAATAAAACTGTTAGTATTATTATGAATATTTTATTTGAATTCATAATGTTGTATTTAATATCTGTGATTTATTTTGGATTTTTGGAATTAATTTGCTATTTTTCCGAATTAATTAGTGTCTTTCCGATTTTGAAAAGGAATATTCTTTGAATATTCTGTCTGCTACAAGAACTCCGGCGAGGGCATTAATTCCGCAATAACTCCGCGAGCAATTCCGCCAAACCGTTACTCCTTTGCCCTATAAATTGAACCGTAGCCTCTCCACCCTATTCCCACATCCTCTCGCCAGATTTGCCAAAATCCTCCCAGAGCCCTCTTTGCTAGCCTTCTTCTTCTCCAACTCCCGTGAGCCCGATCTCCTCATCCGTAGCTCCGTTGTTCGTCAAATTTTACCGGTGAGTTCCTCTCGAGATTCTCTACATTTCTATTCAAACCAAATTTTGATTATCTGTTGGTTCACCATGCCACAAAAGTACCGACTGCCTTCTTCTCCAACTCCATGAGCCCGATCTCTTGACCCGTTGCTCCGTTGCACACCAAATTTGACCGGTGAGTTCCTATTGAGATTATCCACATTTCTATTCAAGTAAGGAATAGGCTTGGAGCAAAGAGCTAAGAGTAGAGATAGCGCAACAGTAAGGAATAGGCTTGGAGCCTGTAATACCTTGTTTTCGATTAGGAAGTTTTCGGTTCGAATTTGAATTTAAAATTTCGCAGTTTCGGCGTTCGTTGTTTCTTCTGGCTTTGGGCCTGGGCCTTTGGCCAACAAGCCCAAAAGGAGGTCTTGTGGGACAAGTGGCTTTTGGAGCCCATGGGGCGTGTGGGCCCAAGCCCATCAAGGGCCGCCATAGGGGCCTTTAGGGGCACAAACCCTAGCCCCACCCCTTCCACCTCTCCCCTTTGGGCACCGCCACTTCCACCTCTCCTCCATCTTGTGCGCCAAAACCAGCAGGTGTCGCCTCCTCCTCCCCATTGGTGCCGCGCTGCCTGCCAAACCATTAGTGGACCCGTGTCACAGACACCGGTCAAAAAAATTCAGAGAGATTAGCCTATATATACTACGTGTGCACCCCGATCTAAAAGTTGTGCACTTGCTCAATCCAACCTCCGGTCGATGATGTATTTTGCTAATATTTGCCGCATAAATTACTATTTAGTACATTGTTACTTTAAAATTATATCTCTGTTGTTATATGTATGATGAAGTGGTGAACCCGGTCATTTTCGTCTAGTTCCGCCCGCCCCAAGGTTCCGAGTCGCGCCCCATCTCCGAGTGTAGAGCCCTCGTTGCGGCCTCCCGCTCGCTTTGGTGGTGTTTCGCAAGGGTTCAGATCAAGGCGGCCGGGATCTTCACCACGGTTCGATCGTCGTGCTCTGGGCGCCCAAGGGTAATGTGTCTCGGTTGTGGTTGGTGGTTTGGTCGTAGGAGAGGAAACAAATAGAATTGCTTGGATCAATGTCGGTCTGCTGTAGATAGCAATCTGTCCAGTATGTTGCGTGTTCTGTTTCGGTATTTTAGAGGCCGAATTTGAGATGTTCATCTCCTGGAGTTTTGTAGGTCTTGTTCTTAGCTTTCGGTGGCCGCCAAGAACACTAAAATCCAACGAACGAGTCAAAAGTTATGATAGATTTAATATCTGCTGTCCAGAATTCTGACGAGAATTACCTTTTAAGTTGTCTTTTAAAATAGGTGTAGGTTAATGGACGAATCAGGGTTTCATCCCAACTAGGTTAATGAAGATAATTTCATAACCTTTTCATATTGTTAAAGAACTCTCAATTCGGAGTTGTAGATTAAAAGTTATGGATGTTTTAATCTTGCTGTCTTAAATGTTCAGACAGATTCTGTACTGCTATTTCAATTACCTGTTAGTATAATAATTTTGCCGAATTGGGTTACCTTGTCAACTAGAGTATTGTAGATATGTCAGTTAAGAATCCATAGAAATTGGTCTCACCTCATTCCGAGTCCCAGACCAATAGATATGATTTTTACCGTTCTGCTGTCCAGTTTCGGGCTGTGCCGGAGTGGTCTGTTTTCATATTAGAACTAACTAGTTAATTGTGGGTTGTCGGGAAGGTGTTGTAGAACGTTAATGGAAGCGCTCTGTTATATGTTGTATTTATTTTGAGTACTTACTTCTGTAGGCAGAGAGGCTTCGGGTTATAGACATCTTCTTTACCTCCTACCGCAGCGCTTCGCGGAAGCCAAGTACTTTGATGTTCATATGTTTGGAGTATGATGCATGCTTGAGGGTTGTATTGTGTTTTTCTGATATCCATGAGAATATTCAAAGTTTATGTCCTTTTCTTATGTGTTATATACATGAGTATATATATGATGTCTTTCATAATTCATACTTCAGTTCATGCATCCTGTTTCATGTGCCTTCCACGGAGTGGATTTTAGGACCCATCAATTCCAAGATGGGCACGTAAGACCCACAGTCCAATGTGGGTTTTGGACACCGTATGAAATGTTCTTAATACGGATTGGGATCCCCGTATTTTGGTTAAACACGGCTTAAGTGCACACCGACGGGTGTGTCACTAGCTATACCGTATAAGCATGTGTGCATCCATTCTTTTCATTCAATCTATTCATTCTATTCATCCATATACTCATTTGGGGTATGATTGCATTCTTTAATGATGATGTCTTGTTCCTATTTGTGGTATGTTCATTTATTCACGGTACTTGCTGAGTCACGGACTCATTCTTGCTTTGTTTGTTTTATTTTAGGTGATCATTGATGCTGGCTC
This sequence comes from Ampelocalamus luodianensis, assembly GCA_036346255.1. Taxonomy (NCBI): domain Eukaryota; kingdom Viridiplantae; phylum Streptophyta; class Magnoliopsida; order Poales; family Poaceae; genus Ampelocalamus; species Ampelocalamus luodianensis. The sequence goes on along the minus strand of CM070618.1, from coordinate 59,129,094 downwards.
TATCGGGAGGGAGTAGACACGCACTAATAATGCAATCCACCATATTCAAGTTCAATAATATGATTTAGTTTCTATCTTTCATTCGTTAAGTGATGAACTTTAATAAATAAATTTAGATGGTGAAGGAAGGATACCTTCTCCATGTTATGTTTGATTATGAATTGCTTGTGATCTTCGATCACCCTTCGTTACACTTGCTTGAATTCAGACTGTTGTCATGCCATGGTTCTATTAAATAGTGATTTCTTTATATCATTAATTGATATTATTTAAATTCTTCCGCATTATGGATGTATGTTAGATGATTTAGGTGACATCTTGGCTTCCGAATAGCCAGGGTGTTACAGAACCATTGGAAAGTGCGCGACGGGTGTCCCGGTAGGGATCCATGATATTTGCACGTATATACGTGTAGATGTTACAATGGTCATCATTAAGCGATAATCAGAGAGAAGTAGAAGATAACTATATGGTAGAGTATTGCATTGGAAGGGGTAGCGGCTGAGAGATATCGATCAAGAATTGAGCTTGCTCTTGGAGGTTGAAGTAGAAAAATTATGGCAGGGAGAAGAGATAGAAGACACATGGTTCGGTGGGGCAACAGATGTAAGGGAAGATAAGTTCAAGGTAGGTTGTCTATGGTGTATCGGTGTATATGTGGGCAAGGTATTCTAATACCATGTAAACTAATAAGATAATTTTGTTGCACACATAATCAATGTATTCCTTGATATTAACAGAGGTACATGTGCATGCAAACATTTTGGAAAAGAGTTAAAGCCATGCAGCTACATGATGCATACATAATGGAGAGTGGTTGACTTATTATACTCATGATTTTCTTCCATTAAAGCTCATACTTCAATTACGTTACTCAAGTTGTATTTTCCTTTAAGTTTCTATTGTTATTTTCTAATGTTTATGATATCTTAAAAGTCTAAATAACTACAAGATATGTAAATATATTCTGAAGCATCTAAATTATATCATTTGTCACTATAAACTTTAAAACAAATCTAACCGTGCAAATGCGCAGGCCACCCTGCTAGTTATTAATTAATTAGAACATCAGGGTTTCGTCGTCGTGCAGGTTTCCAACAACGGGGGATTGCAGTGGCAGAGCCACATGAGTGCATGGGTACAGTTGCACCACTAAAATTTTTGCATGCAAACCCATTATACAGTATATATATCTAGTATAATACGCAGGCTATACAATAAATTACATTATGCTATTCTCAACAATCAATAATCGGCAGCCTACCAACACAAGCTATCTTGGTAATATCGACTGTACTAGAAATATATAATTTGTTCCATTTGAACCTTTACCATGCTATTTAACTTTTATGTTAGAACATGTCATTTAAGTTCACACCTTTATGTACACGTGAGTGTGCTTTCAGTAGAAATTTTGTAAGGTCGCAGATTTATTCCCAGCCTCCGTCTTTCTAGATATGTGCTAAGGAGACGCACTTGCACGTGTGTGTGGTGGTGTGTGTGCATATGTATCTTCCTTGTAATTGAAAAAAAGTTTGCACCTCTATCGTCGAAATCCTGGCTCCGCCACTAGAGGATTGACGTACGGCCCCTTGAGCACGCTGGTGGCAATAACTTGGTACGCTGCCTCTGTCATATGTGCATTGTCCCAGCCCACGAACTTGCCTGGGTCACCCCAGATGGTAGCGTTCGCGTTGCACGGGTTGCCGTTGTGGTAGTGTTGTTGATGTCGCAGCATGCAACCAGAGGATTAGGAACAGGGATGGAGACAGGGAGAGACCAGTGGGAGCCTTGGTTTTTCTATGGTTGATGAAATCCTTTATATAGTTCTTAATTTGTTCATGTAGAATAGCAAAATATTTTTACTATACACCCCTTAATATTTAGTTATCACCATATAACCCTCTAGGTAAAAATTTTCTGGCCCTGTCTCTGATTAGGAATCTCTGCAAACCAAATTAAATACAACATGACGATTGAATCAGCATGTTCTTCAGATTATATATGTGCACTTCAAAAGAAATTCTAAAAAAAAAAACCATGGGTTATGTTAACAAACGTGCAGTTGAATTAATGCACTCTTTTTATCTTGGCAAGCCCAACATCAATCCTAATTAAGGCAGCAAAATAGTTACTAGTTATGGTTGCGTTTCGTTTGATCTTGTTCGGGTTATGTCGGACCCCAAATTTGTAACTTGGGACCCACTGTGTAAACTCGTGTCAATTCCTGGATCAGTAGTTAGCACACACATATACATTGTTGGTTCATTCACATACATTGCATTCATTGTACAATAGCATACTTTATTACATAAACAGGCCATACAGCCAATAGTCTTACAAAAGGGCCAAGCAAGCCAACACAGTATACACATAGTTCTATAATACAGAAAGCAGGGATAAGAGCGGAAGCAAAAAAAAAAGGTGAATCCATTTACTCTGCCCATAGGCAAGCGACTGGGAGTCCCGACCTAAGCTCCTCCATCTTCTCCATCATCCAGTCCAGATGTCATGTGGTAGGCATACGAGTCTTGATCAAACGGCTCTAAAAGATAATATTAAGTGAGCTTGAGTATTAAACCGTACCCGCGAGCCAACACACAATGTAATTATTATATATGCAAGGCTAATCAAGAGAGGTTTATGGTTCTTTTATTTGCACAAAGCTAAGTTTGAATTAGTTTATGTAGTAGTAAATTGCTGAGACTTAGCATTTTAACTAACATAAGTTTTCATAAACTGAGTTTTGTTGTAAAGTACTGGTGCAGATTCCAACCTCCTATACCATTTAGTGGCTCCTTCCACCCAATACTCATATTCTTTTCTCAGGTCACATCCTGTACTTTTCACTAGTCCTCGACCAAACCATCTCAAATCTTTGGGTTCCACCCATAAATTATTTTATAAAAATGAAAACTAGTTCAAACAAGTTCCCGGCACCACTCATGACTGTGAGCACGATTATCCAGATAGTTTTCTCATACTCTATACTGTTCGTACACTTTATCCACAAGAGACAATCAACTTATAATGTTCGTCTTGACACACTTCCATAGGTGTGCGACTAAGTTGATCATCACAAAACCTTTACAATGCTTCACCTCAACGCAACCCCACGCCGCTAGGTATCACCTCCTTGGGCCACGCCCCCGAGAGGTCTCCCACTTGCGCCGTGTAGTTTCCCTGTGGCTTCTACCTATACCCATGCCACACACCCACCAATAGTGAAGTTGCGAACACGTCTTGGACTCTTACTCATTGAGGTATAATCGAACACGTCTTGAACTCTTACTCATTGAGGCAGTCGGTCTCAACTACGACTTACCCAACTCGTACTCATCTTAGGACGGCGAACACATCTTCTCAACGTCCACAAACTCAATGACTCAGGACGGCGAACACATCTCCTCAACGTCTCAGACTCGACTCAGGATGCCGAACACATCTCCTCAACATCCCTAACTCAACTCCATAAACTCAACTCAGGACGGCGAACATATCTCCTCAATGTCCCGGACTCAACTCCACGGACTCACACAAATATGACACCGCAACCGCCTAATACCAACACAATGCTTTCACCTTGACAACACGTAACTCATTTTGCGTTCCACCAACGTGCAACTCCTCCTCACCACGGAGCCACATGTACCATGCAGTGCGTCGGCGGTCTCGCCGCATCGAGCCGCTGCGCTCCGCCGTGCGCTCCGCCACTGCCGCGCCTGATGCGCCGCCGGGATCCGCCCCATGTGCACTCCCACCGCATGCCACGGGAGCCCACTGCTCCGCCGTGCCGCGTTGCGCTCGGGCTGTAGCAGCTCCTGCGCCGTCGTTCCATCAGCCGTGCCGCGCGCGCTATACCAGAGCTGCTAGGGTCACCCATCCTTAGCCATGGCTTTGATGCAACTGTTAGCCCAGCTCAGGAGAAAACTCACACATTGCAAATAAACAGAGAGAACAAAAGAGAATTTGCCCCGGCTGCAACTGCGTAGCCGAGTTTTCTAAATTTCTCTATTCTCTTTCTTACTTTTCTTACTGGGTTACAAGCCTCCTGATTATATAGGCTAATACCCTCCTACTAACATACATACTCGGACTTCAAGTTGATCACAACTTTAACTTGAATAACACACAAGAGACGGACTCTATTGCGTCTCAGACTCGATTTAAACTCTAGACCAAGATTATTTCCAAGTTCAACAACCTCATCCTCCCCAGGGCGACGCGGCCTCCTCCAAGGGCAGCAGCGAAGGCAGGTCGCAGTCGTCGTCCTGCTTGGTGGTGTGGTCGACGTGGCCCCTTGTAGATTGCCCAAAGTGCAAGGCCCAGGCGGAGTCTGATCAATTAGTCTGATTTGTGACGTTCAATTCTTGCGATTTTGATGTGCAGAAGCATTCTCGTTGTTCCTTTTTTTCCTGGGAAGATGATTACAAGGACTATCTGGTAGATAATGGTTTTGTGAGAATTCTCCATGGCGACAATGAGGACCGCGAACGCTTGGCTGAATTCAGCATGATGGCTGAGTTGTGAAGACTGCATTTTTTTTTTTGCTTTGCTCTGTTCTTATGTGCAGTGATAGTTGATATGGTGGTAAAGTACAAGCTCGAGATGTTGAAAGATGGACCAGTATGTAATTAGTTCCAAGTAGCTTTGCTTTTTTGTTTGAGTGAAAACTAGCTTTGCTTTTGGAGATTGTATTTTGGATGTATGCCAAATATTATTGAACCAGCAAGATCAAAGTTGCTTTGGTATGTATGTACCGAGGGCGGACGCAGCTTAAAAAATGAGCGGAGCACAGGTGAGCTATCGGAGCCACTTTTACTAGGCTGAGTGGAGGCACAAATGATATATCCTTGGGATACTTCACTAAAAACTAAAATTTGAGTGAGGTTAGGCCCCACCAGCCTTCTTTGGATCCACCCCTCATACTCCGTGTGTTTGTTGTTGATTATGTAAAATTGGTGAGGACAAACACATCGGGTTCGAATGAGAACTCACTCCTAAACACTCTCATATAAGTGTTTGGTGCTCATTCCATAAATGGTTCAACCATTGGTCTAACTACCACCACCCAAGGCTGATCAAACCGCCACCGCCGGACAGTAAATCCGATATTTTACTAAACCGAGGGTTTACACCTTAAACTACTCGACACCGATATCAACTGTTGAACAGCTAGATTATGCCTATACCACGTAGTCTCCACAGCTAGCACGGCTGCACGGGCACCGGCAGGTCCTTCTCTTTGAACTACTGGGGTGTCTCTTTAATTATCCCGCTCATTGTCATCCTCTGTCACATGCCAAAATACATCCATAGCATGAAGTGTCTGTTATTCAGAGACTTATAACACATTACATTAGTCAATAATAATTGAGAAGATCAGAAACAAAAATATGTATCCCGACTGCGTACTGCGTCGCTACGGACTAGAAGGATATTTTATGGGACTCTTGGAGTTGGAGAGTTGGACTAATCCAATCAGGGGCGGATCCAAGACTAAATTTTAGGTAAGGCGAATCGAGTCGCATGTATAGACTTTGCTAAGTTTATTGGTAATTTGGCATCATTGTGAAGTATGAACTAGCAGTAACTCATAAGTGTGCTCTTGTGGTCAGTATTCAGTACTCGTCTCATCAGTTGCATGCAACACATAGCAAAACTTTAAAAAGGAAATTACACTTGAAAACTAACATTCATGCCGATCCCTGGATAAGGAGAGCTCGAGCCCTGAAACAGCCTAGAACACTGCAACAGAGAGAATAAACAGCACAATCCCAAAAGTAAGTAACCGCGCTTCAACTTTTGAAGAATCAGTGATGAAAGCTAAAAACCATGGACTGAAGATATATACCAGATATCGCCGGCGTGAGGACGCCGTCCCCAATCACCATATAGGTTCCAATCATCACCATGATCAACAGAGGTCTGCATGTTCTTGTGCTTCTCAAGCCACTCCTTGATGCGAGACTTGTTGGTAACTTCAGGCGGGCACTCCAGCTTGTACATCGAAGAGTTTCTCATCGGCAACCTGCATATTCGGGAGAAGGCTCACATTGGCGTGCCTGCAGATTAGAGAGTACGGTGCAAACGTCCCACCCGCGCGCCCCCGCCGTGCGCCCGACGCCAGCGCCTCGCATTGGCTTGGTTAGGGTTAGGAGAGTATTGAGGTGCCCATACGTTTAGGATGTAGCCCGTGAAAATGAGGTGTAGGACTAATGGGCCGGCCTCGTCAAGGCTAGGCCCAATGGAATAAAGAACACGACCATGAGTTCACTCGGTAGCAACCTCATCTCCTCGCAGGCTCGCGGCTGTCTCGCCGGACGTCGGTGGCCGGCGCCATGACCCGTGGATATTGAATGCTAGGAGAAGGGTCCTGCCCACAGGGGAGCTCGGGCACCCTGAATCCAACCCTGATTTGGGGTACGTAATCCAATGAGACGAAGCACCTTCGTATATATGTACCCTGTACGTACGTGATTCGGACTATCGCTGTGAGTTGTGATGGTCTTTGGGACGTTGCCAAACTTTGCAGAAACTCAAACCCACGTTTCGAAGAAGAAATAGGTAGAGCGAAGGAAGAAATTATGGGGGCAGGCAGAAACTCAAACCCACGTTTCGAAGAAGAAATAGATGAAGCGAAGGAAGAAATTATGGGTGCAGGGGCCTGCCCACTTCATGATCTTCAAATTTCTATTGTAGTCCTTCGACTTTTAGCGAATTTACTATTTCGCCCCCTCTCTAAATATAATTACATTGTTAGCTTATTTGGCCCCGCAATCTAAATTCCTGGCACGGCCCTCATGTAGAATTAATCTAGCGCTGTATAGAAGAATTTTCAGGAATGAAGAAAGCACTGAAAATTAGTGAGAAGCGACGCAGGAACAAAGACAAAATTTTCGGCGAATTTCAGCCAAAATTTTCACATCAAATTTTGAATTAAAAAAATCATCCAAAAATCATGGAAAATTGGTAAAAAAATATCAGCCAAATTTTTTGAAAATAAATTTCGTCACAAATTTCTTCTATATTTGACAAAATTGGTGCAAACCAAAAATTTCGGAACAGATTCGAGTTTCTACCATAGGGTCCAATAAAAACGATTTTCACCGAAATCGGCCGATATTTTTAACCCTGGTACAACTCCAAAGGACTTCCCTATCGAAAGCGTGTGCACTTTTAGCCTATGGAATGTGTGGTTTATTTTCCCGGGTAAAGGACGAGCGGGAGATGGTGCCAACACCCCGAAAAGTAATACCTTTTTATTTCTTGATTCACATGTTTGTATCTTTCAAATTACCGAGTGTACGATTTTAAAAAATGTTTGAAACATTGTATACTTTATGATGAGATGAACAAAATAAGACCAATATTGCATATATGTTGACTTTACTTAGTAGTAGTTTATTTTCAAGTGTTGTAGTAGACTTTTTTTTTGTTTGCTGCACAAGGTTATTCATTTTGTTCTATCAGTGTCTTTGTACGCATAAAACACAATAAGAAATCGATATTTTTGGTATATTCATGTCACTTTTTAGTTTTTTGGTAGTATGTTTGATTTGTTCTGGTAGCATGTTTAATTTTGTTCCGGGACTATATTCCAACTGTGTTTATACTTGAATAAGTAGTATCTTTGATTTGTTTCAACAATAGTTTTTATTTGTTCCAGTAGTATCTTTGTTTTGTCTTGCTAGTATGCTTAATTTGTTGGGAACATTGTTTTGCATACCACTGCAAATTGCACAGATCCCGTATAAGTAGACATGTTCAAACGCTGGGTCAGGTCGGACTTTGAGCCAGGCCTGAAATGCCCGGCCGTAAACGGGCAAGCCCGAGCCCGGCCCGGCCAGCCCCGACCTGAAATTTGTTTTCTCTGATTCAAAACTATTATTTGAATTCTTTTCTGGAATAAAAAGTAATATTTAATTCCTTTTGAGAATAAAAAAGGGTTTTTTTTTATTTTTTTAATTACATCTCCAGGCTTTTGGGCCAAAAATCCAATCCCAAGCCCGACCCAGACTGGGTCGGACTCGGGCCGGGCCGCCAGGCTAGGTCGCCCCGTGAACAGGTTAACATATATGTCATCCATTGTGTCACTGACATGTGGGAGGTCGTAAAAATTTGCGGTGGCAAATAAGGAATTGCCCTAATTTGTTTCACTAGTATCTTTGATTTGTTTCGATAATATATTTTCGACAAAAATGTTTTGTATTTTCGGGAAACATGGTTTCAAAAATGGAAACACTATTTTTTTAGAAAATCAAATGTTTTATTAAAAACATCATATAAAAAGTGCTTACTCAATGACCCATGCGTCTGTGACCAAGTCTTCGGCTTCTGGCCACACACAACGTATTCGTGCGTCCCGAGCCAACGCAAAGCAGCATCTCGACGAGCCCGTTCCGCGCGTATTGCCCCCGGCCACATGTTCGTTCCACTTCCAGGCAACGTTCGAACACGTACCTTGTGAAGTTGCGGGCATCGTTGATCGGGGGCGGTGGCACTTGCATGCGCACATACGTATGTACGTGTTGATGAAATGATGAGGGTCTAGGAGGCGAAACCGCGGGCACCGCGTGCGCAACAAGCTGGATGGCGAAGCCAGCGCGCGGTGCAGTGCCTGAGGAGTGAGGAGGGAGGTGAAGATGCATAGGACGGCCGGGGGCGTGCCCGTGCGGGGGGACATGGCGACGAAGGTGGCCGGCGAGCATACGGCATTTCGGCAAACGAAACTGCTAAATCTCTGTCGAATGATTTTTCCGCTGATTTCAGTCGGTTTTTCGGTCGTCCGATTCGCTTTGGGATTCGTGTTTTCTTGTCCGGGTCCGTTCCTTCATTCCGGTTCTATTTGAACCCGTTTTTGCTCGTGTGAGACCGTGACTCAGTCGTATACTCTTATGTCAATTGTCTTTGAATATTTACTGGGAACCACTCCTGTCTGGTCTTGTCGTGAGCAGGCTCGATGCGCTGTGGATAGAGATGTCCAGAGTGGAAAAGCAAGTTGAATATTTTCGTCTCTGAGAGGGGAGGTTTGAGAGAGAGAGAGAGAGAGAGAGAGAGAGAGGCGATTCTAGGAAAAGCGAGTTGGAGGCGATTTTTTGCGGTGGTGTTTCGGCATCGGCGCGGCGTCGGTGTCGGCGTCGGTATCGTCCTCGCCGATAGAGTAGCGGCAGATGAGGCGGAGTTAGGTTGCTTCATTTTGGCTGTGATTTTCTTCGGTGTTGGCGTGGTTTTCTTCTACTTTCTCAGCATCTCTTTGTTCTAGTTTTCGAGGTGAGTTTTGCTGCTAGTTCTTCATGTTTGAAGCATATATTTGGTGATTCTTAATTTTTCTGCATATCCTTGTATTAGTTTTCCGAGGTGATTTTTTTTTCTGTTAGTTCTTCGTGTTTGAAGCATAGATCTGGTCATTTCCATTGACTTGGATGTAGTATAGGATGTTCCCTTTGCTCTTTGGCTGCTTAAAGACTCATGCTTCATAATTAACTAAATTTGCATGATGCTTTATATTTATTTTTTTAACGCTCAATTGTTCTGTAACATTCATGTGGTATGCTTTATATGATTTTGGATGATTTGGGAGGACAGGAGACTCACATCTAGCTATAAGTGCCTTCTCTCTTTTTTTAATCTTTATGTCAATCGGCATTATTCTTTTTTCTATCCTTGTGCTTATCATTTCAGTGAGATTAAGTCTGTGATTCTACATCTTAAAATGATTGTAAAACTCTGGTGTGTAAGACTTGATGCAACTGACGTTATTGTGACTCCTCTGGAGTATTTTATTACTATAGCCTGCATGCCTTTAAGGTGATTGTAGATAATGTTCTCTGTTCTGGAGTGTTACATCTTACATGCAGGGTTTGCAGAACCGGAACTGGCCCTAAAACTTGTTCCGATTTTGAGCAAAAAAACTGGTCCATTTTTGTTTGCTGCTTCATGAATTTGAAATTATTCAAAAAATATAATAATATATACATACCGATAGAAAGTTGCGCAATCAGTCCAGAATTCTCCATCCAAGCCACAAAATCATCAAGAGAATTGTAGTCTAGTCAAATCATCAAGAAGTAACAAGCCTCCCTTCGAATATATTTCATCCTTTCATAAGGTTTGTCCTTTCATTTCTTGTTTCAGAAAGTGAAAGGACAAACCAGCTTTTCTGAAATATAAATTTGATTACTGCTTAGTTTCACTGTTTAGTAAATGTTCTGACTAGTACTTCATGTATTCAAAATAATGCTATTGTTGTGCTATTTTTTGTTTTAATTTTTTTTGATATAACTGTTAACTTTTGTTATGTTCATTTTTTATATTCTATCCATATTTTTTTTCGGAACATAACGGGTTCACCATATTGTTGTATTTTGTTGGTATAGAATTTTATTTTGTCTTTATTTTTGTCGTTGTTTTGCTCAATATCTCAAAGTATATGCTAGATTTTAAATTATGTGATAGAAATATGAGTTATTAAGACTTTTGATAATAATTATAGTGACTAAGAACTAAAATTACATAAATAAATTACTATAAATTGAGTAACTTACTGTTCTTGGATCATCATTCATCATCCTAAACTCATTAAATGTCATTCTTTTGCATCCTGAAAATTGGGAGTATTAGTACATGTTCATGATTGCTTTTTTTTTTTTCATTCTCTAATGTATGGCTAATAACTCATTAGAGTTGGTTTGGTTCGTCATTATGATTCTCTATTTACATGTAAATTTACCTATTTTTACACAATTATTATTTATGTAATTTATAATTATTGAGAATGTAATTTTATTTATGTAATGTTATATTCATGTTCGAGTACAAACTCATGTATACATGGTCATTCTAAACTATCAAATGTGCATTTTGATAGCTGGGAGTATTAATACATGATCATAGTTGCCTATTTTATGTCATTCTCTAATGTATGGCTAATATCTTATTAAAGTGGGTTTGGTTCATCATTATGGTTCTCTATTTACATGTAAATCTATATATTTTTACATAATTATTATTTATGTAATTTATAATTATTGAGAATGTAATTCTTATTTTTGTAATGTCATATTCATGTTTTGAGTATAATTATTGGAAATGTAATTATTGGAGCTCAAACTCATGTATACAGATCTATAAGATGTAAATCTATTCGTGAGATTAGAGTAATTTAGTACATGGTCCAACATGTTGGAAGATAGAGATTAATTGGGCTGCTAGATTGACGAACAGGGCTGGGCCGAAATAAAAGCTGTAAAATTGCAATGTCTGTTGGGCCTGTCAAGTACGAGAATGTCAATACGCCAGATCAAAAAAAAAAATGAAAGGCCCAATTGCAATAGGAGAAATCCTACAGAAAATAAAAGAAATCGGGCCTAGTAGAAAGCCCATTAACATTTCACAAACCCGTTTCAATGCTGCAACGTGGAAACAATCGAAAAGAGGTGGGGCTTTATCCAATGGTAGGAAATCTGACTGATTTTCACAGAAATTTTCAGTTGAATGATGAATAGACACTCCATTCGGCAAATACTTGGAAGGGTAGTTGCACTTGTCAACTTGTTTGAGCAAAGAAATAAACATATTTATCACATTAATATCTCAAAGTATATGCTAGATTTTAAATTATGTGATAGAAATATGAGTTATTAAGACTTTTGATAATAATTACAGTGACTAAGAACTAAAATTACATAAATAAATTACTATAAATTGAGTAACTTACTGTTCTTGGATCATCATTCATCATCCTAAACTCATTAAATGTCATTCTTTTGCATCCTGAAAATTGGGAGTATTAGTACATGTTCATGATTGCTTTTTTTTTTTTCATTCTCTAATGTATGGCTAATAACTCATTAGAGTTGGTTTGGTTAAATCATTATGATTCTCTATTTACATGTAAATTTACCTATTTTTACACAATTATTATTTATGTAATTTATAATTATTGAGAATGTAATTTTTATTTATGTAATGTTATATTCATGTTCTGAGTACAAACTCATGTATACATGGTCATTCTAAACTATCAAATGTCTGCATTTTGATAACTGGGAGTATTAATACATGATCATAGTTGCCTATTTTATGTCATTCTCTAATGTATGGCTAATATCTTATTAAAGTGGGTTTGGTTCATCATTATGGTTCTCTATTTACATGTAAATCTATATATTTTTACATAATTATTATTTATGTAATTTATAATTATTGAGAATGTAATTCTTATTTTTGTAATGTCATATTCATGTTTTGAGTATAATTATTGGAAATGTAATTATTGGAGCTCAAACTCATGTATACAGATCTATAAGATGTAAATCTATTCGTGAGATTAGAGTAATTTAGTACATGGTCCAACATGTTGGAAGATAGAGATTAATTGGGCTGCTAGATTGTGAGCAAGTGGTAGAAATAAAAAGTCAGTAAAATTGCAATGTCATTGGGCTGTCAAGTGCGAGAATGTCAATACGCGGATCAAAAAAATGAAAGGCCCAATTGCAATAGGAGAAATCCTACAGAAAATAAAAGAAATCGGGCCTAGTAGAAAGCCCATTAACATTTCACAAACCCGTTTCAATGCTGCAACGTGGAAACAATCGAAAAGAGGTGGGGCTTTATCCAATGGTAGGAAATCTGACTGATTTTCACAGAAATTTTCAGTTGAATGATGAATAGACACTCCATTCGGCAAATACTTGGAAGGGTAGTTGCACTTGTCAACTTGTTTGAGCAAAGAAATAAACATATTTATCACATTAGCAAGATGACCACTTTCAGAGTGTCAGCAAATTCTGAAGAAAAAAAAATCACCAGCGGCACCCCTATATCTCTACCCAATCTCACTTCCCACCCTCTCTCCCTCTCTCTCACCAATCATAGAGCGCATCAGTTGCAAGATGTATAGCCGTTCTCATAAGGTAAAACCTCTTTGACCGTTAAAACAGGGCAAGCAATAGTGCCACACATACTTAATTGAGAGTGCAACCCAGCTTAATAGACCAAACATATTTCGACATTACACTGCATTAACATTTCCTTACGAGGATTACCGAAGCAAGGCACATCATTTATTTAGTATCACCGTTGAGCCGGCTGCACCAGCCATCGTCCCTTGGCTCCGCCGTTTGTTCCACTGCCATCTGGGAAACCCACAAGTCCGCTTTGCGTCCGGTGGGATCGGTCACATCTTCGCGGTCTTTCTCCGCCCCGAGGACCAAGGACAGGTCCTTCGCAGCACCCCTCTTCGAGCTGATGGATGTGTTGTGCGCTTCTTCCCACACAACCAGGGTGATAACGCCTTCCTGTTTTACTACCGCTTCCTAGTTTGCCTCACTCTGGAAAAATTCCGTCTCGAGCTATGGGATAGGCGAGGTGTGACCTCTAGTTTGTCTAGTTTTGCAAACCTTGTGAACATTGATCATGCTTGCCTCCGAGGGCATGACTTTGCAGCCATCTTTGCCATGGTCAAGGTAGAATCCTTAGATCACATCCCTCATCACCTTGCTTTCCACAAGTCTGATGGTTCAGGCGCCCTTGAAGATGTCTACATCAATGAAATTTGGGATATTGACAACCCTTCCTTTGTTTCTTCACCTCCACCACGACCAAGCCACCCACCACCACCTTTTCTCCGCCGCAATCACCAGTCCAGCTCCAGCTCCAGCAGTCGTACTCTTAACCAATCCTGTAACTCCACAGCTTTTGGGCGTACTCCATTCCCGCGCCCATTACAAAGCTCCCAAGCCTCTAGAATAGCTCCTGACCCCTCACCATCCCTCACTCGGATGGGTGATCGTGCGCGACGCACTTTGCATCAGAATGCCAACCCGGACTTTTTGGATCTCCTTGCTTTCCTAGCTCAAACTGAGAAGGTTCATATTGTCCACTCTCCTACCCACACTCCACATGCCTCGGTTGCCTTTGAAAGAGGTGCTTTTCATGTTAGTTTGGAGCTGAGTCCTTGCCGAGTAATAGAAACTTGGATCTTGGTCTCTCAAGTGGACATCCCTGATGAACCATCCTTCCCCTGTTACAACATAAACTCTGGGATTATCTCTCGGGACTGCATTCGATCTTTGCTATTTAGCATGCTTCCAGATGGCTCTGAAGGTCCGATTTTACCGCTCCTACCAGCTGTAGACTGTCGCTACAAGATTAAGCCAGTCTTTCTCTTCAATCATCTAGCTGTAGATGTCTCCCCTCTGTCACTTGCTCCTCCCTCCCAGAATCTGGCCTTACTCCCACCAGCCTCCACACAATCCTCCACCCAGCTCCAACAGAACATCTCCCGCCCTTCCTTCCCTATTTGCACTATGCCCCCACTTCTGCAACCAGCTCCTTTAGCTTCTTCGCCTTCCTTGCCAGGCCGTAGCCCTATGGCAGTGGTGCCCCTTCAATCCACTCATTGTGCTCGTCTAAATATCCCAATGCAGATCGGGATGCAGCCTACCACTGATTCGTCTCCTCAGTCGGAGGACCTCTCTGATACTGCCTCCCCAAGGGCCTTAAACCTGCTGCAGTTGCTGCCATCAGATGGAAAGAACAAAGATGGAATACCGGACCTCAATACCACACCTGTCTACATCCTGGGAGGCAACAAATCTGATTCTATGCAGGTTTATGTTCGGAGAAGCGCAAGAATCCAGAAGGCATATGATGGAAATCGAGTCAGTACGGTGGAAAGAGCCAGCCGCCGGATTGCCACAGCATCTCCAACTCCGTCGGGGAACTCTACCTCCTTGTCTGGAAGTCGTCGTCGGGGTCGCCCGAAATCAAAGAAAATAGAGTTGGTGGCACCCTTGCCAATCACAGCAAAGCCCAAGTCAACTCCTAAATAAAAGATCAAGGAACTGGCAAAACTCTGCGAAGTCAGCACAGCTGGTTTATTCAAAGAGGCGTCGCTCTTGAACATGATGTCTCCCTCAGCGGCTGACGCCTCTCCGAATGTCTGATTTAGCTTTCAGGTTACCGGGCCAGGACCAACAACCCTTGTGTCAACCTTTTGTCTTTGTGCTTTTGTCTCGGACTTGCGTGTCCAACCTCCCCCTTCTACTCTTTTCGTCTTGTCATGGGTCTTTCAGGCTTTTAGTAGCTCCTGTATTGCTTAACTCTGGGTTAGTTCGGTCTAGTGGTACCTGTTCGCCAGTCTGCTTGCTCCGGGTTAAAGTCTTCTGGTTTCAGCTTCAATGCTATCTGCTTTCACTATTACCGTTCTCTTTTTTTCATTCTTATGCCGTGCAACCTGAACCACTTTTTGGAGAAAGCTTTTGCTTGAACGTTGTTTCGAATGGGTTTCTTGTGCACTTTCTGAGGACTCTCTGTCCATCCCAATGAAGATCCTATCCTGGAATTTACGTGGACTGGGTGATACCTCCAAAGCAGCCTTGGTGTTTCAATCGATTTCCTCGCTGAAGCTGGACATTCTTTGTCTTCAGGAAACGAAGTTAGATAGTATTGATCACTTCAAAGCACAAAGTTTTTTGCCAGCTTACTTGAGATCTTTCCACTACCAGCCTTCAATTCAAACGTCGGGGGGTATCCTTACGGCTTGGTGTGATTCAAAACTGGAAGCTGTCCTATTAAAACAAGATACTTCTTTCCTCTATGTTGACTTCCTCTCCCGACTGGACAATAAGAATTTCAACATCACAAATATCTATGCTCCCTTTGATGACCAAGCAAGACAGCCTTTCTTCAATTCCTTATCCAGCCTCCGTTCACTTATTTCAGGACCGTGGATGATTATAGGGGACTTTAACATCTACCGGTTTGCTTTTGAAAAGAACAATGATCTCTTAAATTGGAATGGTATGGTTCTCTTTAATGGTTGGATCCGTGACCAGAGTCTTATTGACGTAGACATCTCTAACAAGAAATACACCTGGTCCAACAGGAGAAGGAACCCGACTCTAATTAAGTTAGACAGAATTCTTGTTGACACTGAATGGAGTCAAATGTTTCAGGTTATTTCAGCAAAAGCAGAGATGAATATCATTTGAGACCATAGCCCTATCTCAGCAGTATTGAATTCAAGCTTCCCTCCACGAAAATCTTCAGGTTTGAAAATTACTGGTTATCCTCGCCTGTTTTTCGGAATTTGGTAACTCACAACTGGATGAGAGGCACCAGAAGTTTATCTAGTATTTCGGTTGTCAACCGAAAATTAAGAAGACTTTGTGCAAAGATTAGAGCATGGCACAAATCAAAACAGAGCTTGCCAACCTTGCTAGATAACAATAAGCATACTGCAGAATACCTTGACAATATAGAGGAATGGAGACCTCTCACAGCCATTGAGTACATTTTTAGGGGAAGGATTCGAGATCATATTCAAAAGATAATGAAACTTTCAGCCTTAAAATGGAGACAGCGAGCAAAAATCAAATGGTGCAAACTCGGAGATGAGAACACGCGTTTCTTCCACATTGCTTCAACAATCAATAAACGAAAAAACAATATAAAGGTTCTAATTGAGAACGGGATTGAACACTGTGACAGATCTTCAAAGTTACGCATAGCCACTGAACACTTTAGAGGTATATACAGTACGACAACATTTTGGACTCCCTCTATTGACATCTCTGCGCTTTATCCTGAGGTGCAGAATCTTCACTCCCTGTTAGCAGACTTCACCTGGACTAAAATTCTTGAAGCTGTGAGGCTCTCCCCGAACAATAGGAGCCCGGGGCCGGATGGCTTTACCAATGATTTCTTTAAGATATTCATTGACACTTTGAAACCTGATCTACTAAAGCTTTTTGAAGATTTCTAGTCAACCAACCTTGATCTGTCAGGAGTTAACACATCTTATATTACTCTGATACCAAAGATCGAGATGCCAACAGACATTAAGGATTTCAGACCAATATCTCTTTTACATAGTATTCCGAAGCTGATTTGCAAAGTTTTGGCTTTAAGATTGCAACGCAAAATCCCGGATCTCATTGATCAAATGCAATCAGGATTCATTGCTAAAAGATCCATCTCAGAAAATTTCCTACTGGCATCAGAGTTAGTGCAATGTGCATTGAAAAGAAAAAAACCTATGATTGTTCTCAAGCTAGACTTCCACAAGGCCTTTGACACGATCAATTGGGAATGCCTCTTACACATCTTACAACATAGAGGTTTTGACAGTAAATGGTCGGAATGGATATATAGTATCCTATCTACCAGCAAAGCACACATCCTAATTAATGGAGCAATAGGCGACCAAATTCAATACAAGCGTGGTGTGCATCAGGGAGATCCCCTCTCCCCTTACCTCTTCATTCTAGTTGCTGATGTTCTACAAAGATTACTTAAACAGGCTAGGACCGATGGTAGAATTTCACATCCGCTGGACGTTCAAGAATGTCTGCCAGTCCTTCAGTATGCGGATGACACACTCATTTTGCTAAAAGGAACTGTTCAGCAAGTCACGATTTTAAAGGAGTTACTAGACACTTTCGCTTGCTTCTCAGGTCTGAGGATCAATTATAATAAGAGCACGTTAATACCAATTCATATGTCAAATGAGGACGCTATTTCGGCAGCTAACAGCCTACAATGCCCTATTGGCCATTTGCCTTGTAACTATCTTGCCCTACCTCTCAACACGAGTAAGATTCATCACAGTCTTCTACAACCGATCATTGATAAAGTCAACAGAAAACTGGCTGGATGGATCCCAGGTCTTCTATCTTGGGGTGGGAGAGTGACGATGATCAATGCAGTGTTATCAACCACACCAACATACTACATGAGTTGCATCAAATGGCCAGACCGTAGTATTGATGTCGTGGATAAAATTCGGAGAGCTTTCCTCTGGCGTGGAAACAAAGAACTGAAGGGGGGGGGTCACTGTCTTGTGGCATGGTCGACTGTCACTTTGCCAAAAGAACAGGGAGGACTTGGACTCAGAAACCTGAAACTACTCATGAAAATTGTGGCAAAACTTTTGTCCAATTATACAGATCCTTGTTTCCATTGGATAAGGACGCGGTACATTCAAAATGACATTCAGATGCACCCTCGTCAGAGAGACACTGCTATTTGGAGAACAATATCGACAGTACTACAGGTGACAATACAATTGACGGAAGTGATTATTGATAATGGAGCAAATTCCTTGTTTTGGAAGGATAAATGGACGTCTATGGGGAGATTTCAACTAAGCCTTCCAACCCTATTTATTTTCGCAACTCATCCAAACTGCACCGTCAGATCCCAGTACAGAGATAACAATTGGGTGATCTCTCTACGACCGATTCTCTCACAACAGGCTACCGCAGAATTCCTAATCCTGAGAGATTTTTTATCTACCTAACAGCTACAACTGGATTCTCAGGATCAGAGGTTCTCAAGCTCTACTATGATCACCCCAACTACATCGTCATTCCACAGAACCCTATCTTTTATATGGTCTAAACTGGCCAGCAATGGACTACACTTGGATTCGATCTATACCTCATAGATGTAGAATCTTCTTATGGCTTGCTTTCAGAGGACATTTAAACACCAGAGACAATATGTCAGTTAAACATTGGACTCATGACCCATTTTGTGATATCTACCCTACGATAGAAACAGTTGATCACATTATTCGGCGTTGCAAGCCTGCTGACAATCTTTGGAGAGCATTACAACTCACAAGGGAAGCCAACTCGTCTCAAAATATATTACATTTCATGGATATGACAAGAGCAGGGGATGAAGGTTTTTGCAAAATTTGACCGATTTGCTTCGCAGCATGTGCGTATACACTTTGGATGACGAGAAATGACAGGGTCTTTCGGCACGTTGAACATAACGCGACATTGCTGCGCCACCAGATACATAATTTGATCAATCTTTGGTCACACCGAATGAAACCCAAGTTTCAAGATGGTGTTCGTCAGTGGAGCCAACTCTTGTTGTAACTTTTCGTTACCACTTTCTCTTCTTTTCTTCTTCTTTGTTTGTTTTTTATTTTTGTTTTTGTTTTTGCTTCCGCTCTTTTGTAACTCTTGTTTTGACTTCTATTGAAATATAATGGACATAAGATAGAGGTTTTTCTCTACTTCTCACGTCAAAAAAAAAAAGGATCGCCTCTTCGTGAAATCAACCTAGCAGGTCTCCAACAAGGGAGGATCGGCGTACGTCCCGTTGAGCACGCCAGTGGCAATGACTTCGTACGCCTTCTCCGTTAAATGCACGCCGTCCCAGCTCGCGAACGTGGCCAGGTCACCCCAAATGGTGGCGTTGGCATTGCACGGGCTGCCGGTGTGGTAAGTGCCGTTGCCACCGCAACATGCAACAAGAGGATTAGGAATCCCTGCAACCAAATACGTCATGATAATCAGATTAACCCCTGTTAATTGTATATGTGACTTATGTCAGAACTGTTCGAAGTAATAGGGAATGCTAAATATGCACATAGTATTTATCCTTAAACGTGCGCTTTAAAAAATCTCCAAAAATTTGTTGATGTAAGGCACCTGAAAAAAATGTCAAATATACACGTCACTACTGTTAGCGTATATGCACCTGAAAATAATGTACACATGATGATCATATGTGCGTTGTAAAAGAAAACTTTCTGCACATATATAGGGAAGATATCTAGTACACAGGCACAATTTGGTGCACAAGTGCAAAACTTTTGGTTTGGGCATCAAATCAATAAAAACAATTTCGAAAAAGGACTCTAGATGCTGTCTATGATATTGTGTATCGTCCTTTATAATTCGAACTTCAAACTCAAAGTATATAATTAGAAGAAACAAAAAAGATAAATTTGCTATGAACAGTAACATTTGTGCTTTTTTATTTATCCTATTTCTGTGTTTGCTGTATTGATTGTGTTTACATTAAAAAAGGAAGTCACTAAAACTAGGACTTGATCCTCATTTTTTTTGTCTCATCGTCTCCGTGTGTCCTCTATCCACCGACTTTACTCCTTATATAGCGCATGAAGGGGTGACAATTGTTCACACCAAGAGGCACCTTGTCGTTTGATGCAATGCATGCATGTTTAAGGACAGTTATTGTTAGAGACGCATCCCCTACGTCGCCTTGCGGTTATGTCATAGACAGAGGTTTTAATATATGCAGTTATCTCAGTAGTAACAACATATATTAACTATTGCGTGTATTAATTAAACACATCACATAAATATTTCTAGTCGATTGGGCCCACATGTCTGTAGGTTTTATCGACCATAGGGTGGTCGTAGATGACCTGATCGTAGTAAGATTTGCGAGCATAAGGTAATCGTAGTAGGGTTTACGATTAATAGGTGGTCGTAGAAAAATTTACGACTATATATGGTGATTGCAATAAGACTTACAATCAATAGATGATCATAGAAGAATTTACGACCGTATAGGGTGGTCATAAATCCCCTCATCATTAATATTGAGGGGTACATTTGAAGGTTGTATAAACGATGGTGTTATCTATAAATACTATAGATAAGTAGCTTAATTAATTGAGGATTATCATATCCTCATCAATTTCCTTTTGATTTATCATTTGTAAGAATTTATTATTTTTATTAATTACTCTCATTGTGAAATGGATTTGAACTTGAAATTTTTTATATAAGTAGAGTAATTTTAGAAGTACATCTACAAGTTTTTTAGATTCTTTTCTTTTTTTCTGATTTGATACCTCTTGTGCACCAAATTGTGCTTTGTACTAGATATCTCCCCTATATAGCATTATACACATTGGTCTTGCATTTAAAGTGTAATGTGCTCATATTTGTGGACGATTTGTTTTTTTTAAATGCATGAATTCTAACGTGCCCGAATTTACGCACAAATCGATTTTTTTATGAGCCATGTTTACACACAAATCGATTTTTTAGGGATATTTTACGAGTTAGCCATACTTCTGCACAAATCGAAATAGGTGCAGAACCGCAGATGCACCTATGTGCAGAAAAACCGCAACCAAAGTAATGAGTAACATTTTGTGGCATGGATTACGTACACTCATGGATCCTAACTTCAGCAGCAACAGTGAGTGATGCATGCATGGTTACGTTTTGTTTGATCTTGATCCGGTTAATTTAGGAGCGATGCTCACCGAACTTAGCCGGGCTTTGGAACAGCTGAAAGCAGGCGCCGTAGTAGTCAGCGTAGATGAGTTTAACGCCCGGGTTAAGCACCTTAAGGGTACTGATCTCCGCCTGTAGAGCCAAATTGTGGCGCTGGGAGAAGTCGTTGTACCAAGTGAGGCATCCATACTGGTCATAATCTGATTTGACCTGGCTCTGGAAAAGACTGAGGTACAAAGGAACGCAGCCGATCGGCAAGTTCCCGGGCACGACGATGGTCTTCGCGCCAAGGCTGATTAAATCCTGTCCATTTCATTGCATGGTTTAATCTCATCTGATTTCCTTGAATGCCAACGATTTAAGCAAGCTTTTATACCCGGATGGCAGAACCGATGGCGTGGATGACGTCAGGAATGAGTAAGTCAGCTTGCTCGCGGGGTCGGCCGCTGAAGAACATGTAGTTGTAGTCGTTCCCTCCGATCTCGCCCGCAAAGATGATAGACTCATCTAGAACCTTCTTGGAGTCTACGTAAGAATGAAACTAAGAAGTCAGACTGTGTACTGATTTATATGGGAGTACTGGAGTAGAGTACGTACACACAACTACACAAGCAAAGAGGAAACGTCACAAGAGTTTAACGGATATATAGGTTTGATGAAGTTCTTTCCTGTCCACAATAGTACTCCACATACATACCTCCTCCTTGGAACTTTGGCAGCATGTCCTTGAACCAACGGATCTCGATTTCCAAATAAAACGCCGTGGGGATGGACATGTTAAACCTGTTCTTGAAGTAGCTCGGGGGCAGCGCTGTGGCGCCGAAGACGGCGAAGTTTGCGCCGTGCGGGAAGTCATCCGGGGCATTCCCTACCAAGCTCGGCGGCACAAGCGGGAGATTGAACGATTGTGCTGCATGCAAAGGTTCGTCAAATACAGGTTACTACTACTTAATTTACGTGCGGTTAACACGTATTAATAAAAATTGTAACTGTTGAACCATTAATTTGGCCATAAGAAGGTATATATGGCAGACGTTATACAATGAAAAATTGAGGATTTCTCACTGAAAAGTGACGCACTTGAGGATTTGCCACTACATTTTCTCACTAGCTGGCATTGGCCTTAGGACCCACGTATCACGTGTCAACGAAACATCGAGTGGCAAATCCTCCTGTGTCAATCTTTGATGTGGTAGTCATCAATTCTCCTTCATACAATTAGCAAAATTGACATATGTATACTGGTCTGTTTGGTCAAGTTTGAGCAATTAAGCTCAATTTTTGGAAACTCATTCGAAAAAGGCGTCCATTTCATGTAGGATATGCACCAGGCCGGCATCATAACCCCAATTCATTCTTGCTAACAACGTACTCTGATACTCCAACATTAACCTGTAGAGTTATACTCACACTCACCGACAAAATCAAGTGTGACGCGTCCATCACAGATGCGGCCGGTGGGCTTCTTGAAGTACGTCATCCCGTAGGGCAACGCCGTGTATGGATTCGGGTAGTCACCGAGGATGTGAACGAAGTTGCCGGTGTCGATGAGCGAGTCCCCCATGCTGAAGATGTAGTTGTAGCAGTTACATGACCCAAGCACCTCGTGAAGATTCAGTAGGAGCAGAAACGTCGAAACTGCAGGGAGATGGTATTTCTTCAAAGTAGTGCCCATTAGGACGACTGTTTAAGTAGATAACTGCAGGCAAACCATGCGATTTCAGATGGCCATCTACGGTCGCTTATATAGTGCTAATTAGCCAAACTTTGTAGAGGGAATTTGCCCTTTGTCAAATACACGTACCTACAAGTACTTTTAAAAGCAGTACTATACAACTCGTATAATTTTTGTCAAACACCTTCCCCAAGTACCTTTTTGTTCCAAATTAATATACTCCTAGTGTTACATTTACATCACGTTCAATCGAAAAACAGTTCTTTTCCTTTTTTTTAAAAAACGAAAGGAGTTGACTACTCGTGGATCTTCATGCATGGTTTCTTTCTTTTCGTCTATATATGTTGCTGTACATCTCTATCTATATCTCTTAGTGGCTAGTTTTGAATAACAGTACTAGAGACGATGGGCTACGCCTGCTAGTAACTATTTTTTGTCAAATCTTTTCATGTTTTCAATTTACATTTGACAAAAAAATTGCAAGATACTTCTGAGGTGGGGTTTAGCACACAAATTAAGTTATACGGGCTGTTTCTGAAACACCCATGACTTGTGGAGAGTTCTGTAAAGTTTTCTCATCTTCTTAGTTTATATAGATTTTATAGAGTATTTGGGTCAAAATCAACGTATTTCTTGCGAAGTTATTGTGTACCGTTAGTGGGATATTTAGCCATTGCGTTACGAAGGAACAAATCAATACAATTGGTCCGGTATCATGGTAAGAAATAACTATTTTTTAGGGAGTTGCTAGTCATCTTTGGTCGATTTTTAGGGCCGTCGGATGCTGTTGGAGATTTGTGAGTTGTGAGATGTGATTTTCGAGCTCGTTTGTTTTTGTTGGGCGTGTGTCTCTGCGCAAACCCAACCCACAAGTCCGCTAGGACAGTGGTGAGGATATCTTAGCTCTACTGTTCCATATGTTGTGTTAAATCTTTGTTGTACTTTAGAACAACATGAATTTACAAAAAGGGCTGAAACTTGTGCAAAGAAGCATAACATTGAGGTGAACTCGTTTCTATCTATTCCTAATGATGTTATTCATGAGAATGGAATACTATATCATGTCACTGCTTTGTACATTTTCAGGTTTGACGAATGGAAGACTTTGGAACCGAGAGGGAGGAGAGGGAGGCTAGGGCTAAAGCAATGGAGAAGCACAAGGGAGAGGGTAGCAACACTTGCTGCCAAAGCCATGGGAGGGCAAGAGAAGGCCCATGCAGCCAGCATGGAGAAAGAAGGCCCATGCGGTGGAAAAGCAAAAATGGGAGAAGCCCAAGAGTCCAAAGCCCAAGTTTTGGATAAAATTTTCAAGTCACTACTACAAAACAGGTCATAATAGACGGTTCTTTTGGAACCGTCTGTGTTGTTATATCACAGACGATTCCTTTTGAAACCGTCTGTGATACGTCATTATCAAAGAGTAAGGAAAATTTCAAGTCATGGTAAAATCACAGAGTAAGAAAAATTTAAAGCCATGGTAAAATCCAAATCACAGACGGTTGTTAATACCAACCGTCTGTGATGAGGTACTTATCACAGACGGTTCGTGATATGAACCGTCTGTGATTTGTTATCACAGACGGTTTTTGTATGAAACCGTCTGTGATTCGCAACGCGGGAATTCAAAAATTTTGAACGCGTGCGCGGGAGGCAAAATATTTTGGTGTTGTCCTTATATATTATGGCCGACCTCCTCTGGGCGCTCAGTCTCGCAGTCCTGGTCCTCCTCTGGGCTCGGTCCTCCCTTGCTCCGGCAGTCCTCCTCCGAGCTCCGGCTGGTAGCTGCTCCTCTGGTCCTCCCGCAGCTCCCAGCCCCCCGCAGCTCCTCCGGGCTCAGGTCCTCCCTTGCTCCCGCAGTCCCCAACCTCCGACGTGGTCTTCCTCCCCAACAGCTGAGAGTGGACGCCGACACCAACGCCGACCTCCTCTAGTCCTCCTCCGACGCCGACGCCGAGCTCCTCCAGTCCTCCTCCGACGCCGATGTCTCTGGAATATGTGGTTCTATTGGTACTTTTGTATATGAGCTTCTGTTAGATTCAGATCCAGATTGTATGTATGAGCTTGTGGTACTTGCGTTAAATCCATATCCAAATTTATGTTAGATTTTCCTCCAGATTCTACTTCTGTTGGTACTTGTATATGATCGAGTGTATGAGTGTATCCATGAATCCATGGCTTGAGAAATTTATTGGGAGACTTGGGAGTTGGGAATCCATGTATGTGTATCAATGAATCCATGTTTGGGAGGCTTGGGAAATGGCAGTGTATGTGTATGAGTGTATCCATGAAATGAAAGTATTTTTTTTTTGCAATAGAAAAAATTATCACAGACGGTTCTGAACAAGAACCGTCTGTGATAATTACTATCATAGACGGTTCTTGTTGAGCAACTGCAGGAAAATAGACTATCACGAGCGGTTACGAGTAGAACCGTGCGATGATAATACTATCCTGAGCGGTTCTTGTTTAGAACCGTCTGTGATAGCTATTATCACAGACGGTTTGAAAACCGTCTATGATGACCGCCTGTTATCACAGACGAATAAATACAGACGGTTCACAAAACCGTTTGTGATGAAGTTTTGTGTAGTAGTGCCAATTCAGACCTCCCACAAGTCCAACTGAATTTAAACTCAGGATCAACTCAGAACTTAACTCGGAATATATTCGGTTCGGGACAGCCCATAGGACCTGTAATAAAAAGATCATAACTTTCACAAACGGAGTTCGATTGGGGTATTCTTGTGCTTGTTCGAAAGCTTATCCTGAGACCATTCCAACGGATCTAGCCACACCTCTAAATTCATTTGGAGCGCATCGGAATCGTCGAAACAAGACGTTAGATCAGCAGATAGAGTTAGGGTTAGACTCCACTTCTTGTGGTCGCCGCCTCTCCTGTGGGGACCCCGGTAATTATCTCCATAAGACCGAGATTAGACAAGGTCTTAGGGACATAATTACGGGTCTCCGGTAAATGAATTCCAATTTAACTCTATCCAAGTGAGAGACTTAGCCGAATACTAGAGCCTCAACGATCATGCGTTGCTCCTTTGCGGCGCTACATGATTGTCGATTCTCTTCGATTCAAGCACTACACTTAGTGAATTAAGCGGGATTCATTAACAACGAGTATGACTTATCTTGGCTCCCAAGATCAACGACCAATATACTCATACCCTCATCCAACGTTGATTACATCCATACAACGCATACAACAAGAGATCAAAAGACATCTTGCATAATAGTCAAAGTCTCGACTTATTACATACGGCCGACCGCCAAATTCAAAGTAAACTATCAAGTAGCATGAAGCAAGTAAATTAAGCAAAAGACCAGTAGTGGTATGCCCATCACCCATCGGCAACCGATGGGAGTTAAATGATAGCACACTACTCGTTAGTGTCACCCAAGTCAACACTAACAAGATCGTCGGACTCAAAATCTTCCTCACTGAAAAGGCCACAGAACATCCGGTGAGTACAAGTGTACTCATAAGTCTTACACAAATAAAAATAGTTATGCATAAGGGTCATTCAAAGGATGGCTCATATTGGTTTAGTTTTGCGAAAGAGACGCAACAATTAACATCCTACACATACTAGTTTTCATGTGCCCGGTTTAAAATCAGATTTGAAGTAGAAGTAAAGCATGTAGTAAAGCATTTGATAATAAACAATTGAATCATACAAAGACCAAAGTGGCAGCCCACTTTGATGTACTAAACACATGAACATCCCGTTCATGGCGAATACCAAGTTCAACCACAATTTTAAA
Organism: Ampelocalamus luodianensis; assembly: GCA_036346255.1. NCBI lineage: Eukaryota > Viridiplantae > Streptophyta > Magnoliopsida > Poales > Poaceae > Ampelocalamus > Ampelocalamus luodianensis. Next base: position 59,102,622 of record CM070618.1, on the reverse strand, counting down.
TCCAAGTCTAACAATAAGCGACCACAAATTTCAAGCGGTCGTCCATAACCGTGGACACGGCTATTCGAATAGATTATACCCTGCAGGGGTGTACTACTTTACCCACACGACTTGATTAGCCCGTAAGCCTCCGGATGCCTCCGAATATAGCATACTTCCTATGGTATGCCGGTAAGATAAATCAAGATCTGATCATTTTCAACAAGAAGATCCCATTGGGCTAAGTCCCCCTTGTGAGATGGTTCCTTGCCTAGTACAAGCGTCTGATAGCACTTGCTAGGGGGCTCACAAGTTATATTGGAAATACCGATGCAATCAAAACAAAAGAATTGGCGCTCCCTTGCACACTATAAAGGATTACATCGGCTCCTAAAGAACATAGGATTTCACGGTCGCTATGCCCCTTACACCACCAAGGACTTAACACAATAAAACCCTCCCCCTACTTAACCATACGGCACCCATATACCGCGTGTGGCAGCACGAGTGTTGCTTGAACAGCAGGTACCCAAAGTTCGGTCCTTAATTGTCCAGACAAGTCCTTCCACTTACCCAATGCTCGTGCACAAAGCACCATCACTAACCAACACTTGTCCAGACCAAAAGCTCATTTAAAAATGACAAAATTTAACTCATAAAACAGCTACAGATCTGAAGTATAAATCATAAAAATGAGAGTTGTGTTTATCCCAAAACCATGGGTTATTCCCGACGATCGAACTACCAGTATCTAGACTTGCATGGCTAAGCAATTCTATAACCCACAATTCACACATCCTATCTTAAGCATATAGGAGTTGGCATAATTCAAGATTAACCTCAAGCATAGGACATAACTAAACTACACATCACAAAAATATTGACATAATCAAAATAGCATGCAAGCAATTATCATTGCACTAACTTAACCAAAACTGGGATCAAATATGATGCAAAAGAAAGTTCAAATGATGCTTGCCTTGCTGGTAGTTCACTTGCTCACTCTCGGTTACTTACTCTCATACTTCCGGCAACTTGGAATCTAAAGAAAGACGATATCGAATAAACACCGAGAAATAGCCAAAAACTCAAATTGCTCCAAAATGCAGGAAGTTTATACAGTAGTTATATTATGATTTTAGATGAATTTAGGTACAAAAATTATTCCATTTGGAGTTTATATGAGAGAGTTATAGTAGTTTGAAAATTAGATTTTTGGAAAATGCTGAAAATCAATGTTCATATCGTTCATCCAAATTAATTGTTTCACGGAAATTTGTAGAATAGTGGTAGGGATAAACTTTACATGGTATGAAAGGTAATTAAAATTTAAGATCAATAAAAATTGATTCACCCTATTTGGAGTTCATATGAATTAGTTATGAATTATTGAAATTAAAAGACTTTTAGATGTAAAAATAATTCTTTTTCTGATTTTGCTACTGCATTAAATAATTTTATAGGTAGGATGACCTAGCCTCTTCCATGACAAGTGGGGTCTATGTATTTTCTTTTCTTTTCAATTTATTTCCTAAAGGAAAACATCTACCGACAAATCTAATCTTCTCATAATCATATACTTAACCGATTCTCCTGTTGAATCCAATCACATGTATAGCAGTCTCCAATCATATTCTCATATCTTGATCTAAATCCGTACTAACCTCCACTAAGACATTATCAAGGTAGTCAATCCAACTATACAACCTATCCAATAATTATACGAAATCCAATTTAGCGATGGGCATATGACCATGACTAAATCCATCAATCAATCTCTGATATACTATTTAAGCTAGTTCTAACCATCTAGCTCTACTAGTCTCGCCTCGACAAATCACATTCGCAAACACTAAAATTTCCACCGATCGAGGTTTATTTGACCAACCGATACATAATGAGCTTAACAATTTTAATAACACACCCCGCATCTAATAGTTTACTAATAAATCAACTTACATCCATTTCACCAGACTAGTCGTGTACGACAACTACTAATCCAATCACATATATGCACCTCTACGATCAACTAATAATCATTTATCCACTAATCCAATAGAGGCACAATTCCATCGACTTATCTATTAATTACATGGCAATCCGAATATTTATCCACAATCAAATAATCCATTCTACCATCTCCCAAATTCTAGCATATAAGATTCGCATAACTATCAGTTAAGGCATCCGATCAAACAATCCAAAAATATACTTAATCCGACATCCAACGACCAACAATACACATATATAAAAGATATATCAGTAAACATCAATACATACGTCAACCATCAAGTAATAAATTACAAAACTCTTTATGTGTCCTATCTCCAAAAATTACTAGTCCAATGTGAGAAGAAACCTCTAATTAATTTATCCTCCAAAGATCACCACTAGTGTCCATGCGACTTCACAACAATATCGTCCGATCAAATAATCAACTCATATATTTAATGTAGCATCTACCGATCAATAATGCACGCATTTCGCCACAATAATCTAATTATCCGCATTCACCAAAATATCAATACATGATCATGCCAACGCATAAATAAGACTTAACTGGAGAGTCGCACCGGTCTAAGCTATCAAACAATTTTTAGAATTAAACATGCATGAAAAGATGCCAAGCTCATGACTAATATGCAACATGCACAACTAATATCGTAATAAGATAGCACAATTTAACGCGAAGTATTTTACCATGGCACTAGGCGTGCCTAATATCGCCAGATGTCGTCTTCTCGGCTCCCCATCCGTATTCGCCCTCGTCCGTGTCCGTCGTAGTCGTTGCCGTTTCCGCGCCCACTCGTCCACGTCCGCGTCCTGCTCCGCATAGGCGCCGTCGCTCTCGGCCACACTCATGGAGCCGCCCTGCCGACGCCACAGTCAAGCGCGACACACCATACCGCCTCGCCTCCATAGGGCCACCGTGCCGCTGCATGCATGGTCGTCGCATGCATGCGCCACGCAATGCTCTGCCTTCCATGTCGCCGCGCTCAGCCGCCGTTAAGCCGCACCTTGAGCCCGCTACCCCCGCCAACCTTGACGCTTCGTCGTCCACCATCCCCATGCCTTGGCTTCCTCGGCCGCATCGTGATCGAGCTGCTGCCACCTCACCGCCATCGCTTGTTATCGCGTAGCCACATGCATGTACACAGCACCCCGGCCTCGCCTCGCTGAGATGCCGCACCGAGTGCCACTTGGAGCTGCAGCATGCGTGCATGGCTGCCTTGACGCCGCTGCAGCTCCTCGGCGCCGTCGTACTAAGCCGCTACGATGGCTGCTCCCGCGCCCAAGCTCTGGCCGTCATGCCTACACCACCTGGGCCGCTTCTCCTCTGCCTCGCCTTGTCGTCGTCGGGTTGCACGCCATCGCAAAGATCGTGCCGCAGCGCCGCCGCACGACACGAGCTATTGGCCACGCCGGCTGCACGCGGGCGCCGCCACCTCGCCCTCGAGTCGGGAGCTCCATGCCGAAGCCGCTGCCGCCACCTCGAAGCGCCGCCGCCGCCGCCGATGCCATCGCCTAGCCGCCCGTGCTCGGCCACAACAGTCGACGCCGCGCGTACCGTTGCCGGGACGGCGCGCGCATGGAGCCATCTGCGCCATGTGCGCACGCATCGTTGCATGCACGCCGGCTTGCCTGCGCAGCCCCAATGCCGACGCCACGCGCTCGCCCTCGGCGCCGCGCTCTGCCGCTGCCGCCGCGGCGCTGGTCGCCGCTGCAAAGACTCGGCTCAACCGCTCCACACCACCGCTTGCGCAAGCAATCACGACTGCCGCTCCTGCCTCCTTCTTTGTCTGGCCGTCGCACCAATTTCTTTGGGAGCCGCATGGCGAGCTATTGCATGTGTGCGACCAAGACCACCGAAGTGCCACAGGCTTGCTTCTCCCCTTCTCTTTGCTCCCAAAACTCTCAATCGACCGTGCATGCAAATAATTCTAGTATGAATGGAATGCTAGTGTGATTGTGAATGCAAGGGTATGACATGCAGGGATTGATTTCTCAAAACTGGGTGGGATTTTGAGGAGAGAAATTGTTTTGTGCTTGAGCTCATGTGGAGAAACGAAAATGGTATGAGCTGCTGGTGGAAGAAAGGTGGTGAAAATGAGTGGTAGTGGGAGGTGAGAGGAAATGGCACTGTTGTGTTCGGTTTGGAGGGGGGGAAATGACTGGGAGAAGAAATGTTGTGTGGCTGAGAGAAGTTTGGCTGGGCAAAAAGAAATGGTTGGGAAAGTGTCCTGGTGATGGCAGTGGGTGCTTTGGGTTGGGAATAAAGAAATGGATGGGGAGGTGTGAAATGGCAGTGTTCATTCGGATGGGAGAGAAAAAAAAGACAATGAAATAAATCACAGTACATTTCTTCCCTCTTTTCTCCAACTTGCTCAAACGATCTCGCATGTGCGAACTAATCGCTAAAATGAAATGCTTACGAGACAACGAATGCAACGGTATAACATGCATTGTTGGATTCTTGATTTTTGGTTGTGATTGCGAAGAGAGAAGTTGGGGCAAAGAATCAGCATGCAGACGTTTTATCTGCTACTTCTTTTAAATGCATTTGCGAATTTGCTCAAACCGCCATGCATGCGAAAATGGATTACGAAATAGGTTGGTCGTATGATGATGATTGTGGTGGTATGACATGCATGGTTTGGTTTGAGTTTTTGGATCGCAGCCTTTAGCTGCTGATCGGTCACGAGTCGAAAAATAAAACGACGATACTAATGCATGCATCATGATTTTTGAAACGTATCACGAAAACAAGAAACAATACAATTTAACTTTAATATTTTTTTTAAGCCGCATTTTGATTAACACTAGAAAAATTTTAGAACTTAGCCAAAATTTAGTATATTGCCAAATTACATATTAACATCCTGATTCTGAAAATCGGGATGTTACATCTCCTACAATATATATTGTGTGCATGCCACTTTTAGGCTTTTTAGGCTTGTTTAGATTGGTTTTTTCACCGTGAAAACTTCGTCGTGTGTTCTTGTGTCAACTAGACCAACAACTGCGATTTGCAGGCCTCAACTCGTGTGAATTCATATTTCCTATTTGCAAGTTTAGATTGCTTGTATATCTTGTCTATGTGCTTAGAAAAGTCAAGGATAACTTTTTCTCATGAGCGGGAGAATGATGTGGATGACAATATTGCAATGTATACATCTTATGGCTGCTGTTGCACTAGTTGGTTTGTGCAAAACAATGAGAATGACACAATAATTGATTCATACATATACCATGCATATGTGTTGTTCTTTTTTGTTTATTATGCCTTCAGATGTTCATGATGTGCTAAACAGGAAAAGTGTAAATGATAGATACATATACCATGCATATACGTTGTTCTCTTTGTTTAGTACACTTTCATGTTATCAAAAGTCGAGGACGGCTTTTCATGAAGAAGGGGAGGATGACGAGGACATCCTTAACTATGTTGTTCTATATGTTGTGTTAAATCTTTGATGTACTTCGGAACAACATGAATTTACAAAAGGGTGAAACTTTTGTGAAGAAGCATAACATTAAGGTGAACTCGTTTCTATTTATTCCTAATGATGTTATTCATGATGATAATGGAATACTGCCTCATGTCAATACTTTCTGCATTCTCAGGTTTGACGAATGGAAGACTTTGGAACCGAGAGGGAGGAGAGGGAGGCCGGGGCCAAAGCAATGGAGAAGCATAAGGGAGAGGGTAGCAATACTTGCTGCCAAAGCCATGGGAGGGAAAGAGAAGGCCCATGCGGCCAGTATGGAGAAAGAAGGCCCATACGATGGAAGACCAAAAGGGGAGAAGCCCAACAGTCCAAAGCCTAGGTCACTACTACAAAACAGGTCATAATAGATGGTTCATCACAGACGGTTCGTTATATCACACACGGTTCCTTTTGAAACCGTCTGTGATACATCATTATCACAGACGGTTCGTATTAAGAACCGTCTGTGAAGTATCAGAGACGGTTCATGATACGAACCGTCTGTGATAACTACCTCATCACAGACGGTTGGTGTGATGAACCGTCTGTGATACTTCATAGACAGTTCGTGATAGTAAAATCAGAGAGTAAGAAAAATTTGAAGCCATGGTAAAATCAGAGAGTAAGGAAAATTGGAAGCCATGGTAAAATCAGAGAGTAAGGAAAATTTGAAGCCATGGTAAAATCAGAGAGTAAGGAAAATTTGAAGCCATGGTAAAATCAGAGAGTAAGGAAAATTTGAAGCCATGGTAAAATCAGAGAGTAAGAAAAATTTGAAGCCATGGTAAAATCAGAGAGTAAGGAAAATTATAAGCCATGGTAAAATTCAAGTCACAGACGGTTCTTAATACCAACAAATTCAGAATGAGGTCATTATCACGCACGGTTCAGATAAGAACCGTTTGTGATGATATACTTATCCTGACGGTTCATAATACGAACACTTTGTGATATGTCATCATAGACGGTTTTGTATGGAACCGTCTCGTGATTCGCAGCTGCGAGGCGGGAGTTCGAAAAATTTTGAACGCTGCGCGCTGGAGGCAAAAGTATTTTGATGCTGTCCTTATATATTATAGCTACCCCAACGTTGTCTTCCTCTCCTCGGCCCCCTTACACCTCAGTGGCTCTCATCCTTCCTTCCTCCTCCTTTGCTCCACTGAGTGCTGCCTCCTCGACCCAGCAGCCTCGGCCCTTAACACAGCCGCCACCACGCAGCTACCCGGCTCAGTCCTCCTCTCTGCTCCCTCCTTCCTTTTGGTTTCATATTGAGTATTATTTATCTTTTGATGTTTTGTTTGATGTGGTTTGTTCTATGCATGAAAAGGGGTGAAGCCGCTAGTTGTGGGGTTCTTGGTGATGATGTATGCTAAGAGAGGTGGATGCCAAAAGGGAGGAGGAAGGAAGGATCGAGCTACCAAGGTCCTAAGGCAGTATTCCGGTTATTGCCTTTGGTGGAATTGTAGATGGCATGGTGTGCTACACAATGTGTCTTTGGTGGGTTCTTGATGATCATGTTTGGGTGTGCTAGATAGCCCGGTGCTCCACATTGTGCCTGCAAACAACGTTCTATGTAGAATGGAAACAACGTATGCTGATTTTTTTGCAATACAAAAAACTATCACAGACGGTTCGAACAAGAACCGCTCGTGATAATTACTATCACGCATTTTCTTGTTAAAAGCGTGCGCGAAAATGGACTATCGCGCACGGTTCGAACAAGAACCGCTCGCGTGATTAATATCGCGAGCGGTTCTAGTTAAGAACCGTCAGCGATATATTTTCACGACGGTTTGAAAACCGTCGTGATGAACGCCGTTATCACGCACGATAAATACAGACGGTTCACAAAACCGTCTGTGATGACGGTTTAGAACCGTCTGTGATGACGTTTTTTTTGTAGTAGTGGGTTTTGGATAAGATTTTCAAGCCCAATTCGGACCTCCCACAAGTCCAACCGAATTTAAACTCGGGATCAACTCAGAACTCAACTCGGATTCGGTCTGGGACAGCCCATAGGGACTGTAATAAAAGGCCATAACTTTCATAAATAGAGTCCGATTAGGGTGTTCTTGTGCTTGTTCAAAATCTTATCCCGAGACCTTTCCAACAGATCCAGCCCTACCTCCAAATTTGTTTGGAGCACATCAGAATCGTCAAAAAAGATGGCAGATCAGGAGACAGAGTTAGGGTTTGACTCCACTTCTTGTGGCCGCCGCCTCTCCTACAATATATACTGTGTGCACACCACTTTTAGGGTTTTTAGGCTTGTTTAGTTTGGTTTTTCCACCATGAAAAGTTTGTCGTGTGTTCTTGTGTCGACCAGACCAACAACTGCAATTTGTAGGCCTCAACTCGTGTGAATTCATATTTCCTATTTGTAATTTCAGTTTACTTGTGTATCTTGTTCTTGCTTGTTCTTCGATTGCTCGCAGGAATTGAACCTCGTGTTCAAGTTAACCGCGTTCTTGGCATGGTTGATAATGACTCGGAGTGTGGTATAGCGATTGCTTGGAGATCTAGTCGTTACCGGTTGGTAGCCTACATCATGAAAGTTGTACCTCCATAGATCGATGTATCATCCTATCGGAAGATCAGGACCCAACTTTCTCATCAGACAGGGCATTTCATCCCTTTCCTTTTTTTCGATACGCTCATGTCGCTCTGTGTACTAAAACTCGGAGAGAGAAGAGGGAGTGAGAGATTAGAGCAAACGATGGGGAGAAATAGAGATGAAACTTGGCATTTGTCGGTGGTGTCCGGCGACTGGTGGGCTCGACGGCTTGCTGTTGGCTGCGACCTGCCTTAGTTTGCTTGCACTCGTCCTTGCTTTGTGGCGTTGCAGCAACTAGAGTGGGGATTTTTTTAGAAGGTATGATCTATTTTCTAGCATGATGCGATTGTCGTAAGATTCGTGGGTCCTCAGCTGATTTTATTTTGCTTTGAGCCTGAGGTGTGTTTTTAGACTTATTTTGGTTCTCTTATTCTAGGGTTTGCAAAAGTTCCCTCGTGCAGTTAGATCTAGTTGTTTATGTTTAGATTGTTTCCTAGGGTTGTGAAATTTGTACTGGTGTGGTGATAACTCAAGGCTTAAATTCTTTGTAATTTTACAAATTGATTAGTTTGATGGGGACTCCCCAAAGTGATTTGGGTGATTGGGTTTGCAAATTGACTAGTAGGTGAATGCTTATCTTCTGGACCAGTCTTTGTCTTGATGATAGTTTTATTAAGCAACGATTGTAGAGTTCATGGGTGGTTGTGGTTCCATCACCCAAGAAGAAAATTTTATTTCACTATTGGTACTCTAGCTAGGAAATTTGTTGTTTTATTCCAATTTCTAATTTGTATGAATAAAGTATACCATGCTCTAATTTGGCACTAAATCATCATAAACAAGCCTATAATTGACACTAAACAATCACACTTTCCTACTTTCTACACTCAGCACATAGCTACAGGTGTTGTTTTTCTGTTTATATTTTCCTATGAAATTAATCGATGAATTTCAGATTTCCTCCAGTGTCCTCTGTATAAACTGTCGATTTGCATGTCCCTGGTGCTGAAGACTTTGAGAGATTCAGTGTAGGTTTGCAACTATCAAGCTGGGGATAGGTAAAACAAAATCATGAGCCCTCATGATAGGAACTGTTACTAAAGCCATTTGTGGAAATGATAAGTATAACTGCACAACTGTTTGGATTGTAGATGTGTGTAAGTACTGTTAGATTTGCTTCCCTGTCCGATTCCCCTTTGTGGATCCTGGTTTTATTTTTGTTATATGAATCCAAACGTTGTAGTCTATCTTCTTTTGTTGTATCGAGACTATGTATTGTGCAAGATCCAATTCTTCAAAAGTTAAATTGATGCATCGTTTTGTCTTGTGATGTTTTTTTGTTCATACTTAGTGGTTGTTATGTAAGATTTTTAGATTGTAGTTAGATTTTAGATTTAGCCAATAAAACTGATTCAGTAGTTAGTTTTTTTGTCATCATTTCTGGATCTGTAGTTAGATTTCAGGTTTCCAATAAAATTTTTCTGTGATCCACACATTCCTTAATATTCATTTACAGAAGGAACTTGCTAGATAGAGTAGTTGAATTTATTGAGCTTATGCTTTTTGAGCTTGTAGGATGTAACTAGTTGTATAACACATTTTCTGTTTTAGCAGATCCCTAACTTTAAGAAGGCATGGGCAGAGTTTGCACCAATTCAAAAGAATTTCAATGAATTTGAAGTCATATTTCCTCCTGTCCTCGTCCAAGGCAATATGTAATGTTCTTTCCCTAATGTTTACTTCAGTTTGAATTATCCCTATGTCGCGTCACTCATTTTTAATATCCTTATGTTTTGATAATTCTTCTTTTTCTGTAGGGATGATGCTGGCTTATGTGCTATGAAGTTTTTAGAGATGTGGGACCCTCTTGTCGCCCTTAAAGAAACTTTTTGTAAAGCGAACTTTGCCAATATTTGTGTTTGGTATGTGCATAGACTAGTTACTAATTATGACTAGCGGGTAAGTACTTGACTTTGTTTTACAAAATTATCATGTTCCATTTCGTGCTTTTGTTTTTTTCCCTTGGTCTTTTTTATTTATAATTGCTAAATGTTTTTCTCTAGGTTAATGGGCGTATAATATAGAAAAATATGGTCTAAAATATGCTGATGTTAAGAAATCTCTGGTCTTTTTTTTTTTCTCGATGATATGGTGGTGTTAAGAAGACGTGTTGGATAGTCTAGATTCTCATGTTTTGGAATGTATGTAAAGGAGTGTGATCTGATGTAAATGTGCAACTGCTTGTGTCCTGTTATACTTTTTTTTTTCTAATGTACTGCTATAATGGGTTCTGGTCTATATTCTCCTTGCTTCAATATGCGATAGGCTTTACTTTTAGCTTCATTGTCTATTATTCTTGTGCATCTAAAGTAGTTTTTAATATTCCTTTATAAATCAGTTCCTGTATTGCTCATAGTGCCGTGTCTCATGTAAGCACCGTATGGTCGAAATGTAAGTTATTATTCTTCTTGTCTATATCTATTACCTTACTTTTTATCCTCATTTTAGCTATATTTTCAAAATTGAAGCTCTTGTTGTACGTCATGAGGTCCATATAACTAAGCAAGTAGCCAAGTATGCAAATTAAGGTTCAAAAGATTAAAATGTATAGTGAGATGCAGTAGTGTTCACATGAAAATTCACTAACTACATTGAGAAGATCATGTATGGAATTCCCAAGTAATATTTGTTTCCTACATCATCCATCTATTACTGAAAATCTGATATTTATATTTTTCATCTTCTCTCAATCGATTCTCGTTTCTTCAAGTTTTTGCTTCTTGCTTGATTTTTGAAGGTTGTTTGATGTAGACCCATTTTTTCGCATGTCCATGCAATCATTACTGACATGTTTTGGATTGATAATTAATCTGTAGATATTTGCAAAATTTTGAATGGACACTACAAATTTGTAACATTTTGTTTTCTTAGTTGCCGCTCTCTTCATCTTACGAGTTGATTATCACATTTCTATTCAAGTGGAATTTTGATTCACTTAATTTTTCACCACCGGCCATATTTTCTTCCCAAGTCCGACGAAAACTCGATCTCTTCATCCGTTAGGTAATTGCTCGAACCCTTTTACCTACATACATTGTCTTCAAACAAAATTTTAAATTTCGCAATAATTCATCATCGCCATGTCATATGTACACTCATCGTCCCAAGCCCACGTGGCGTACCTTCACGTCTTGCTTGCGCTACCGACACTATTCTTCAGGCGGTCCACCATGGACCAAACCCATTTTTGTGGACCGGGCTCATGTCATTGACTCAACCATTTTCTTTACAAAATAAATTCGTAGAAAATTCATTTTCCACACTGCGAACATCATGCTAATACAATAAAGGACTTCCTTCAAAAGAATAATTCCTTAAATTCGAAATTCGAATTTCATCTTTTCATATGATAATCAACCTTCCGGATGTTCATTCTCCTTCATACGAACTCCGATTCCGTCGATTCAACTTCCTAAATTCATATAAAGTCGATACCTTCCTCCAGGTATTCATTTTGGATTTTATTTGGATTTTATTTGAGTGTTATTTGAATTTAGCTCGTTTTCACGTATAGATTTCACGACTTGGACGACCGGATTTCGACACCGTTTAAGAACAACGAGTAAACAAGCAAGGCAAGTTATACCCTTGATCATATCGATCCCATTATTTTAAATTTATTTAATTCTATTTTTAAATTACTATTGCATGCATAATTTTTATCCAGATATTTTAATCCCCTGTTTAAATACTTAGTTATTCCAATTCCTTGTGTATAGCCAATTTGAATATTGATTATCGTTTCCTTGTCACCATTAGATAAAATAATATTGGAAATAATTAAATGCTTAGCCAACGCTTAGATCAAATCTTGTATTTGGGAAGTTTTAGCCAAATCTTTCAAATGTGATTTAAATTGGGTCTATGGTATTGTTTTGCCATAGAAAGTTCATAAAATGCTTATACTTGGAAAATAAAATAAAAATGGGTTTGGACTTGGGCATAATGGAAGTTTGGTGGGTGCATGTTTATGCACGGGCTCAATCGGGGATGGTTGAGGCCCATGGGTTTTGTTGGAAAGTTGCCCAAGTCAGTTAAGGACCGGTCTTCGAGTGTATGATGTTAAGCCATACCGTACCACCACATGTCCTCAGTATGGGGAGTAGGACCTGGCTGACTAATTTGCAATGTTCCACCGTGGTCGTTCCCTACAGATGCAATGGGTAGTCATGTTATGACTTATGTTAGTCCCACCTAGTGCAAGAGGGGCCCAACCCGAGGTCTTTATTCCAAAGGGGTGGCGAAACCTTAGCGAGGGCAACTACGGTGGAATGACGCATTGTAAAGGCCTTGACACATGCTCTAGACCGCTTACCTCGGTAGAGTGGCGGTGGTATCGACGGATGCTTAGAATAAACTAGAGAAGTCGTGTCTTGTGGGTAAAGCCGCATAACCTCTCGCGAGTGTAAAACTATTCGAATAGCCGTGTCCACGGTCATGGACATGCTAGCAGAACTGCTCAAAGTTAGACTTTGGTTTTGATTTCAAAATACTTTATCAAATGATTTGGATTTCAATCCAATTGGGACTTGGGTAGGAAGCCATGTAATAGGAGGGTATCCTTCACCATTCATGTGTGAATGTTATCTGACTATAAAATTGAGAATTTATAAAATGAATTTTAGTTAACTGCTTTGGAACTTAGTACAAGTATTTAAAGAAAATGCTGCTTTATGCAAATCAACCAATAAGCCATCCTTGTTACATCCATATATGCATGTCATTCTGTTACTTGACGGGTGTAACTTGCGAGCACGGAAGTTGTGCTCACCTTGCTTTATGCAAACAAAATTTCAGAGGAGGACTTTGCTATCGAGATGGACCCTGACGACTAGGCCGCTTCCCCGGTCGATTGCCTGTGGCAGATTGCTAGACCCTACTACTTCTTCGTCTTCCATTGTGTTCTTTATTGTTGGTCAGAAGCCTCTTTGTAATAAACTCGTTGATTAATAATAAAGTCGTGATATGAATTTGTTACCATATTTGTTTACTGTGTGAACTAGCTACTGATCATGAGACTAGTTCAGTTATTCACAGAGGATCTGGGGTATTAATCCCGGGTTCTGACAATAGGTACATTGTCTAAGTGTTGTTTTGGGCACCTTTGAGTGTTGTGTCCATGACTGCTGTGAGGACCCCTGGGTTATCCCTGTAAAGTCGAGTAAATCCCGATCTTATGGAGGTAACTTTGGGCCTCAAGTAAATGGATTCTAACTTAACTCCATCTAAGCGAGAGGCTGAACCGAAAACTAGAGCTCTGACGATCATGTGTTGTTCTACTCCTCTGCGAGCACTACATGATAGTCGGTTCTCCATCGGTACAAGCACTACAATTAGTGAGTTAAAATGGAAGCCATGAACAGAAAGCATAAGATCATGTTGGCTCCCAAGATCAGCGACTAACATGCCTCACACGCACATTCAGCATTGATCACATCCATACAACATTCATACATTGATAGTTCAAAAGACATACATCATAATAGTTCAAATCTACAACTATTACAAAAGGGCCGACCAGCCAAATTCAATAAAACACTTAAAGTGGCAGCAGAAGCAAAGTAAATAAACCAAAAGTCCAGCATGGTATGCCCATAACCCATCGACAACCGACTGAGAGTTAAATAATAGAACTACTCGTTAGCGTCGCCTAAATCTGCGCTAACGAGCTCAACGGGCTCAAAGTCTTCCTCACCTGAAAACCAGTAGACAAACTTGTTGAGTACAAAGGTACTCACAAGTCTTACACAAATAAAAATTAGTTATGCTAGAGGTTGTTCCAAAGGATGGCTCATATTGGCTTAGTTTTGCGAAAGGACACAACGATTTACAACCTACATATACTAGTTTTTGATTTGCCATTTTGAAATCAGATTTGAAGTAGAAGTAAAGCATGTGATCCAGTAATAAATTGAATGACAAATGAATCAAACAAACAAAAAGTGGCAGCCCACTTTGATACAACAAAAAGCATGAACATCCCATTCATGTCGAATACCGAGTTTACCCACAATTTAAATTCAAAGTCTAACAATAGTAACTCCCGAACTCAAGCGATCGTCCATAACCGCGGACATGGCTATTCGAATAGATTTATCTCCACCGAGGTGTACTACTTTACCTACATGACTCGACTAGCCCGTAAGCCACCGGAAATTAACACCCTTCCTATGGTGTGTCGACTGGGGAAATCGAGATTCGGTATTTTTCAGTAAGAAGATCCCATTGAGATAGACCACCCATGCGAGATGAAACCTATCTTAGTACATAAGCATATAGCAAATGCTAAGAGGGCACACATGTTGTGTCGGAGGGGCCAGTGTAAGGTAGTTAGTATGTTGGACGAAACCAACATAAGTAATCGTGCTCACCTGCACAGTATATATTACATTGGGTTCCTAAAGAACATAGGATTTCACGGTCTCTATGTCCTCACACCACCTGTGGTCTAAACCAATAAAACCTTCCCCCTACTTGACCAAACGGTACCCATATCCCGCATGTGGTAGCACGAGTTTTACTTGAATCAACAATGTTACCAAAGTTCGGTCCTTGTTGGTCCAAACAAATCCACCACATACCCAATCTCGTGCACCAAGGCACCCTTACTAGCAACCACTTGTCCAGACCTCAAAACTCTTTTAAAATGACAAAATTTAACTTACAAAACATATACAAAGATCTGGAATAAAAAGAAGATAATAAACTTTGTGTATCCCATAATTGTCGGGTTATTCCCGACAATCAAACTACCACGTCTAGACTTGCATGGCTAAGCAATCCCATATAACATTTTTCACACAACCTAACTTAAGCATGTGGTACTGGAATAATTCAAGGATAACCTCAATGAATAGAAGATAACAAATCTACACATCACAAAAATAGCGACATTATCAAAATATCATGCAAGCAATTATCATTGCACTAACTTAACAAAACTGGGATAAAATATGATGCAAAAAAAGTTCAAATGATGCTTGCCTTGCTGGTAGTCTAATTGCTCGCTCTCAGTGGCATACGAGTCAATATCAATTGCTTCGGGATCTATAGAATAAAGATACCGATAAACATCGAGAAATACCACAAAATTCAAATTGCTAAAAATGCATGATTTTTCTACAGTGGCTAAGTCATGATTTTAGATGAAAGAATTATTCCATTTGGATTTAGTATGTAGAAGTTATAGTTGTTTGAAATTCAGTCTGTTGAAAAAATCCAATTTAAATAAAATCGATTACTGTTCATTTAATTTAATTATTTGGGCAAATTTTGTAGAGGAGTAGTGGGACAAAGGATTATAAAGGTAAATAGAGAATAATAATATAATACCAAAATAGTTGAGTTTACCTCATTCGGAGTTTTCATGATTTAGTTATGAATTTCTAAATTATCAGCATTTTATAGTGTAAAAATAATTAGTTTTGGGATTATTTCCCCAAACTATATCTTCTGTGATAGAGGTAAGATTGAAACCATTTTTAGAAATAAGTTTACTTAAAATTAAAATTATAAAAAATGGTTTCACTATTTTTGGAGTTAACATGATTTAGTTATGCACTTTAGAAGTTAATACAAATTTTCAGTGTGTAAATAAACAATTTCCAGATTTTCTAAATCTTTTATTCCTTTTCTTACTCAATGTTGCGCTAGCCACAGCGAATGACAAGTGGGGCCTATGAATAGTGCATTTTCTTTTTTTACTTCCAGTTTTAAAATGCATTCTAACAAGTGGGACCCCATGTTAGTGACACGGTGCATACGGACATGCGCACAACACACGGCGCTTATGCGGCCGGGCTCACACGTCAGCCACTCTACAGCTTTAACTCAACGCGTTAGTTTTTTGTGCAAGGTCCCACATGTAAGTGATTCATTACTTTCGCTAAGACATCATTTAAAGCTAATGATTACCACTTATCGCCTAATCATCTAGCTAGAGTACCTGTCCTGGTACGACAACGGTGGAGCCGACCAAGGACTGGGATAGGTGCGCAATAGTGCTACACACCTAAATGGAGTGGTCTCGACACCTAAGGTGGACTAGAACGGCGGCTAGCCGGAGATGAGCGGCGGCGCTCGTACGACAAAACGTGCATGAAAGAAGTAAAGCTCCACAACGTCCATTTAGTGAGTGCCAAGGCATCTAGGGACTATGAGAGAGCTACCTGAGCAAAGAAGGGTGCTCGGGGAACTCAGAGACGGCTCAAGCCGCGTCAGCATCGAAGAAGATGACGGCGACGCACGGCTCAACGCGGAGAGGTCGACTAGAGCAATCCTACGAATAATGAATGGTCAGGATAGCTCAAAGAAGCTACGAAAATGCTAAGGAAACAATTAATCAGACAATGGCTTACCGAATCAAAGTGGGAGGTGACCGGACTGTTCTTCGGCCGAAAAGGAACAATCTTCAAAATTCGCAAAATCAGCTTGCCCAGGTCGCAATGTTTCGGGTGGTCCGATCGGGAAAGGACGGCCTTGATCGAGTGGGACGTTCGGACGGTCTGAACGTTCCCAATCATTTTGGTTGGTTCGATTGGATTTTAACGGTCCAGATCGTGAGGGCTGTTCGGCGGTATGAACGTTCCCGCTCAATCCTACGGTTGATTTTAAATCAGACGGTTCGTGCGCATTGGGTTGGTGCGGTGCAGCTAGGGGGTTTGGTCCAGCCAAGTGGCTCGGGACTGGTTCGAGTCCAAGGAACAGTGTTGGTTGAGTCACTACTACAAAAAGGCCAATACTGGACGCCTCATCACAGACGGTTGATCAAAACCGTCTATATTACATGCAATCACAGACGGTTTTGGTTTAGAGACCATCTGCGTTACTGGTTACACTAAAAACCGTCTGTGAAGAGGTAATATCACAGATGGTTCATATTTAAAACCATTTGTGAAGTATTACAGACGGTTCTTAACACGAATCGTCTGTGATAATTGTAATTTTCACAGACGGTTCTAAACACGAAATGTATTTTAACTATAACTATCTGTGACAATATTGCTCTGGCTCCCTGATGAGTTTCTTCGTTCGCCGTCGTCGCCAATGCGTCTCTTCGCTCACATCAATGCCGCTGATCGGCTCCCCTATGCGTCTCTTCGTGTCACATGCCAAATTTATTCCTTATTTTATAAAAAGGATAATCGATCTGCCATGATTATCCGAACGTCGACCACTCTATACATATAACCTCTCAATCCCATCACTCTATATATGATCACGGCACGATCATACATATATGTAGTGATCACGTATGAAGCATGACGGCGAGGACCAAGGCGAGGAGGTCGGTGATTGCCGTCGCTGATCTTCCTCATGATGTCGTTGTCAACATTGTCGGCCACGTGGCCGCGAGCTCTTCTCACCCCATGGCTGACCTCTGCAGCCTACAAGCCACGTACGTATGTATTTATACCTACAAAAATACATACTACTATTTATTCTAACATCTTGAATTGTGTATATACTTATATTAATTGGAGTTGCAAGGCCATGTACAAGGCGTCCAAGGAGGGCGCCGTGCGAAGGCACGTGGCGTTGGAACGGGAGGAGGCGATGAAGTGGCTGGACAATGAGCGCTACCTCACCGTCGTCAACTGCCTGGCCGGCGTCGGTAACCCGGAGGCCTGCTTCATCGTCGGCCTCCCGCTTGTCTTCGCGCACCAGGACATGCAGCACGGCCTCGTGTGCCTCGAGCGGGCGGCCGATGCCGGCCGACGGCGGGTGCGAGACGGCCAAGAGGACCAACTGGGAGTGCAGGCGGTGCCGGAGGCTCGCTGCGGACGCGGTCCAGGAGGCGGCATGGAAGATGGCCGAGCCGCTGGGCCGGGTGTGGGCGTTGCCGGAAGACGCACTACTACAAAACAGGCAATAGTAGACGCCTCATCACAGATGGTTAAAATGGAACCGTCTGTGTTGGGTCTGTCGGGCCTATCACGAGCGGTTTGTATTACAAACCGTGCGTGATACTCGATATCATAAGACGATTCTATTAAAGAACCGTCTCGATAGTATCATAGACGGTTCTATTAAAAACCGTCTATGATAATCGCGATACAAAGACGGTTTTTAATAGAATCGTCTCGATAGTATCACGAGCGGTTCTATTAAAAACCGTCTTTGATCTGCGATTATCATAGACGGTTTTTAATAGAACCGCTCGTGATACTATCACTGACGGTTCGTATCACCTCATCACGCACGGTTGGTGATACGAGGCGTCGTGATATGTGATTCACAACGCGGGGTTGAAAATTTTGAATGCGTGCGGGAATTTTGAATGCGTGGCGGGAGTAGCGTAAGTCCTATATATTAATAAGGACTCCCCAAATCAGCGTGACCTCTCGGCTCCCTTCTCTGCGCCGGCTCGTCCCTCTGTTCGTCCCCCACCGCCCGGTGCTCCTCTCCGGGCCTCCTCCTCATGCCGCTCGTCCTCCCGACGGTGGTGGCGTCCCCACCGGCTCTCCTCCCGCACCGCCCCCATCCAGGCGCCGGCCCTCCTCCCTCCGGTGCCGCTTGTCCTCCCCCCCCCGCCGGCTTCTCCTAGATCGAGGTATACATGTGTGCTTGGATATAGTTTTGTGATTGAATGTATGCTTGAATATAGTTTTGTGATTGAATGGATGGGGAATAATGTGGCTTGATGATTTGACAAATGCAGGAGCTGCGGGCCAAGGCGGCGGAGGCAGTGAAGCCCAAGCTGGCGATGCGGCCGTGAGAAAGGAGGGTAGGGATGAGGATAAGGATGCGCCTTTCGAGGAGCTCCACGACAAGGACAAGATCATGGCCTTCTTCAGAAGGCTCATGAGCGAGTGGAACCAGGAGGTGGACGAGGTGCCGGAGGCGGAGAGGCGGACGACCAAGGGGAATACATTTAGTATTTTTTTTTGCAGTTGAAAAAAGTATCACGGACGGTTCTTAACAAGAACCGTCCGTGATAGTAATATCTATCACAGTTCTTGTTGAAGTAGAACTATGCAGTTCGGAGATAACTACTATCACAGACGGTTCTACTTTCGAACCGTTTGTGATATTCATATCACAGACGGTTTTTGAACTGTCTGTAATAACGTCTGTTATCACAGACGAACTTTTTCAGACGGTTCGAAAAACCGTATGTGATGACGGTTCGAACCATCTGTGATGAGGTTGTGTGTAGTAGTGACGGCCACTGGTGCACGAGCGGCTGTGGCGTAACGGAAGGGTGGGACGACTACATCGTCTTCTGTAGTGACGAATGTAGGATTAGACATGAGTATGCTAAGTTCTTTGCACATGTGTTAAACTACTTGCCATAAAATTAAATACAATCACATGACGACATTAATTACTGATCGATGAAAAACAAATATATCCCTGTCATCTTCAATTTCACTGCTTATTACCCTAGAATTTACTTATTATTGCGAAGTATTATACCTGCGACTTGTTAAGTGCATCGAGAACACCAAAAAAAATGCCATGCCCCATGCCGCCCCATGCTAGTAAAAAATTGTTTTATATTGGAACAATTTCACAAACGGTTATTAACACAAACCGTCTATGATAATTTTATCACGGACGGTTCTACTTTAGAACCGTCTATGATATCCTTTTATTAATAACAGCTTGCATGCTAGGGTTTGTGCCCAACTCGTCACTCCCCAGTACCCTTACTCACGCCCGTTCCCCTCCCCATCGCGCACTAGGGTTCAGGACTTTGGGCTCCCGCATTGTGCCTCCCCTGCCGCCAATTCGACCTCGCTACCGCCGAATCTCCCTCGCCATCTCCCCCGCCGAATTGAGCTCGCCCCGCCATCTACGCCGCCGAATCTAGGTACGCCGCTCCCCTCTGCTCCCGCGCCGCCGACCTCCCCTCTCTACTCCCCCTCCTACATGGGGTTGTCCCTCTCTCCCTCCGGTTGCCTCTCCTACGGTTTTATTTTTATGCTTGAGCATTGAGTGGCGTTCTGATGTTTGGTTGATTTATGCATAGTAGGGAGATGGATGTCGGCTGTTCTAGTGGTGGTGTTTGCCGCCTTTGCCGCGTCGCACTAAGATAAACTATTACTCTTTATTCTCTATCCCATTCCCTTCCCTTTGCTCTGTGATGGTGTTGGTGATGATATGGATGATACTGCTTGTGTGGCATGAGCCCTCGAGTAGCATTGAGTGGTGTTCTGATATACTTGTATTGTTTCGAGCATGCAATTTATACATTCTAAGAGCAATAATCAATCTTCTTAATCTTACCATTGTCTGTGTAATCCACTAGTCTCTTGCCATTCAACTAGCCTCTCACCATTCATTTCACCTTTGCGAGGTACATCCTTCCATTCAACTAACTGCTGTGACTTTCATCTTCAGTTTATCAGTCTGTACACATACAAATTTATACATTTTGATATACAATTGAATTGCTAACTGATGTCACAAATGCAATTGGATATAATATTGTCTATGTAATCGTGTTTGTGCCGCGTCCCAGGTACGTCCTACTATTCCATTCCTGATCTCTTCTCTATAAGTGTGTAAGCAGTGGTTGTTTGTGCCTTTAAAACCGACTTTATATATATATATATATGTATATATATATATTGTGTTCGTAGTCTCTCAGCCACTTTCGGGGGGTCGTCCAAGCAGCATGAGGAGGATTGGACAGCAACCACATGCAACTTCATCGAGCCCCTACAAGTTCAAGAAGCATGGAGGCTAGGAGAGCGCGTGGACATCCAATTAGAGCTCAAATATGAACTAATTATCAATTCAATTTCATATTACCTAAATGTGTCCACACACTCTCCTGGTAGCCATGTTTCTTGAACTTGTAGGGGCTTGATGAAGTTGCATGTGGTTGTTTTCCAATCCTCCTCATGTCGCTTGACGACTTCCTAAAGTGGTCGAGGACTACGAACAATAATATATATATATATATATATATATATATATATATATATATATATATATATATCTACTACTTAAAACAAGGAGTTGGTGACGGTCGTCCGTCCTCCCACAAGCTTTCTCGTCTGTTCGATCGACTGTCGGATCACCAACGGACCAGATCAACTAATGTGGGGAGCAACGTACGATTAAAATCGGTTTCTCCTCGATTTTTCTGTGCTACCCCATTCCCCTCGCACAAACATCTGCCTGCCGCCCCTCCAACCGTCGCCTCGCCCACCTCCTCACCAACGCCTTCGCCGCCGGCTCGCTCAACTCCCGCTCTATTCCTCCCCTACCCTCGCCCACGCTGCATCGTGTCGCGCACCTCCTCCCCTTCGCCCGTGCCACTGTTGCCGCCGCCGCCTCGGCTCGCTCCTCTCTCGCTCTCTACCTCCCTCTCCCACGCCGCCGCTCGAAGCCTTCCTCCTCCCCTCCGACCGTGCCCTTTGCCCGCTTCGCCCACCTCCTCTTCTCTTCCCCAACCGCTCCCCAGGGCGCACACTCTCCTTCCCCTGCGCTGCTGCACCCCTATTCTCTTCCCCGTACCTGACGACGCCGGCCTCCCTCTTCCAGAGAAAGGCGAGGTCGGCAAGAAGAAGGCCGGCGTGCGCCTATGGATGCGGCTAGACCGGTGGGGCACATCCGAGATCCTGGAGCTCGACAGGGCCTCTATCATCCGTCGTGCCGGCGTGGCCCCGTGCAACCTCCGCATCCTCGGCCCTGTATTCTCCCACACTCTACCTCCCTATCCGGCAAGGTTGGCAAGAAGAAGGCCAGGGCGCGCCTATGGATGCGGCTGGACCGGTGGGGCACATTCGAGATCCTGGAGCTCGACAAGACCTCTATCGTCCGTCGTGCCGGCGTGCCCCCGCGCGACCTCCGCATCCTCGGCCCTGTGTTCTCCCACATTCTTCCTCCCTCACACACACCGCCGAAGCCCACCTCCTCCCCTCTGACCATGCCCTCACCCGTGCTGTGGCATGTCCCTCGAGGGCGGGTTCATCGGCTGTGGGCAGCGCACCGAGGAGCGCCCAGCGCCGCGGCTCGAGACGCTGAGTCGGTCAGGTCGTTGTCGAAGCTCTTGGAGAGCAGCATTGGGCTCTACGACCCTGCATTCGAGCATGACTCATGCGGCGTTGGGTTCGTTGTTGAGCTATCGGGGATTACAACCGCGAGACCGTGAGTCCTATCGACTAAGTGCACCGCTGCAGTTTCCGTCTTCGATCTACCACGTTTGAGATATCAATTTTGCTTTCACTTTTTTCTTCCAATTCAATGATGCCATTCAGATGCTCGAGAGGATGGCGCACCGCGGTGCCTGTGGCTATGAGAAAAACACTGGTGATGATGCCATGGCTCTACAACACAACTTCTTCAGAGGCGCGAGATTCATCTCAACTAAAATTTACGTAAATATAGTTCTTTTTAGTATAGTTATTCATCTCTATTATTGCCCTGGTATTCCTGCAGGTGACAAAGGATACCGGGTTTGAGTTACCGCCGCCAGGTGAGTATGCTGTTGGAATGGTCTTCCTTCCAACCGATGAGAAGCACCACGAGAGGAGCAAAGCTGAGTTTAAGAAGGTTGGTGGATGGTGTGTAGATAGTGAGCAATGTAAGACTGTGATGTTAAGCTCATGTTTTGAGTTATTTTTGTTCATGCAGGTTGCGGAATCCCTGGGACATTCAATACTTGGTTGGCGCCAGTCATCGAGCAGGTTTTCCTCACCAAGAGTTCAAGTTCGAAGGTTGATTTCGAGCAACAAGTCATTCCATGAGCTTGGATTTTTAATTTATGAATGCACATGTGGAGGTTTTTTTTTCCTTAACTCTTTTCCATGAATTATCACAGTTATTTATCTTGAGGAGGCTGTCGATCCTATCTATCCGTCCCACTCTGAATCTTCGGCGTGGAGGAGAGAGAGATTTCTACATGTGTTCAGCAAAAGGTGTTCTGTACTTTAGGCAATCTTTGCTACTCCTTAGGTAATTTCTACTAGCATGTCTCTCAGATGATTCTCTTATGGCCATTTTGGTCTCCAATTTAACTACAGGTGGTGCTTAATATTTGAGTTTCCACTTTCCAGTTGAATCGCCGAGGCAAGAATGCCGATTTTCAATTGGCACGACAACATGCAAAGAATCGAGCATGAACGACTGGTATATGAGGGGTGGCTTTTGCATGACACTGGGCACTGTGAGGAGACCCTGCAAAAAGCAAAGGAATCTATTTCTATGAAAGCCTACATTTTGACTGAATCAGGTTTTGATCCTTCTTATTCTGTGACTGTTATATCACTCCTTGAAGATGCACTGAAGTGCCCTTCAGACCAGCTTTGGAAGGGTCAGGTTAGTGCTTTTGTACAGCAACACAAATGATTCTTGAATCTTGATAGCATTCAATTCTGCTAATTGATCCAATTTGTACAATTAGTTTAGTATCCCACATGGCTCAGACTTGGTAAAATGGAGGGCAATTTGATTGTTCCAAACTTACTATGTATTTTGAAGACTTTGTATGCTCTATTAGGCACTAAATAAACCAAACACATTTAATTTGGAGTTAAAATAAGCAGGTAGCATCACGCTTGCTGGTGTATCAGTTGTCACGGAAAAATGAGAGTTGAGGGAGAAAAGGTAATTATAGTATCTAGGCTGGTTAATTATAAATCGCATTGTTCCTCCTGGCAACTATACCAATAACACAGAACTTTAATCCTTGATAGTGAAGCTTTATCATTGCAATGTTAGTATATGCAGATGCTGTTTTATGCATGTGCATGATGCGCACATGCTTGAAAAAATTGAAAGAGCTTTGGGATTTTTTTGGAAGAATACTTCGAGAATTTGAGTAACATGAAAAGTGTTGCTAAACCTAATTATGAACATTTGTGTCTGAAGAGTGAGGACTACATTCCTGATGTCATCTTTGGCTGACATTGATCTAGCAAGTTGAGAAAAATAGCAACCAAAATTCTGTACAAATGATTTGCAGTACTACAAACATCCAAAATTTTAGTCCTATGTGTGCTTGGTGTCAGATCCAAAAAGTTGTAAGCGGGGCCATTAACACTTTTTGTACATAATTGTGCCTGCAGGCTTTGAACAACCTAGGTAGCTTCTATGTTGATTGTGGGAAGTTAGACTCAGTAGCTGATTGCTATACAAGCGCGTTGAAGATCCGACACACTAGCTAGGGCCCATCAAGGTCTTGCTCGTGTTCATTTCCTCAGGAACAACAGGGATGATGCATATGACGAAATGACAAAGTTGATAGAAAAGGCTAAAAACAATGCTTCAGCTTATGAGAAGCGTTCAGAATATTGGGAACGAGAACAAATTATGATAGATTTGTAAATAGTGACCCAATTGGATCCATTACGTGTTTACCCATACAAATATCGAGCAGCAGGTTAGATCAACTGGATTTTATCTTCTTGGTAGTTCAGAATGTCCAATAAATTTTAACAGTAATGTAGGCTACTTTGTATTTTATTTCTTGGGCTCTGCATGGGAAACTGGTAAATAATATATTAGATGCCATATTATGCAAAACTCTATGTTGGACATAACAACTATTCTTTTGTAGCTGTCATCTTTGTTAGATTAAATTTCTGCGGTTGTTACTTAACCTTTTTCGTTTGTCATAGTTGGCCTTTTAGCTATTGATTGAACTGGGGATACTATGCTTCTTACCTATAATTTCTGATATCTGCAATAATTGGTCTTCAGTTGAAGCATAGGCCAATGATGTGCTTCAGTAAAACTTTAAATTCTGAGAGTTTATCATATTTTCCTTTGAAATAGAAACTATTAAGCATAGTTCTTTGAATCAACCGTTTGCCCTGGTGCACTACCTTATTTGTCTGTATTGTTCGGCACCAAGTTCAATTGTGTCCTTTAGTTTTGGACTGCAGCTACAATGCTGACAATTGTCCCTTTTTCATGGATTGTATCACTTTGCAAATACTATCTTAACATAAACATAAATTGCTTTAATTGAGGTTTAATTTTGCATATTTGTGTTGCACCCTCTGGTGTCTTTAGGATGCCCAGATTGCCGGAATATGTAGATTCATGCTCGATTCTTGAATCTTGCCAGAATATGTAGATTCCTGCCCGATTCTTGAATCTTGCACCACTTTCTTTAGTGCACTGAATCATCCAGGCAACACTTTCTCCATTGCACTGATTGAGAATCCAATAGATTATAGTATCTTGACTATTATAAAAGAAGTACTTGGTAGTCGCGGTGAGTCTACTATCTACCACCTCCTCTCTTTACCTTTTGAGTTGGTAGGATCTTTTGTAGATAGATACGTATATATGCACAAGTTACTTGAAGGATCTTCTATGGATAATTAAATTATTTGTGCTTGTGGCTTGTTGATTAGATGCAAATTATGTATGAAACTTTCATTTGTAGAAAAAATACCTCATAGATATTGGTTTTCTAAGTTAATAACTTATATTGTGTTTATTTGAAAATCTGCACATACAGGGCACTATACATATAGTATATATATATATATATATATACAGCATATATCGGCTAGTATTTTTCCTATATATATATATATATATAGGAAAAATACTTTTACTCCCTGTGTAGTTACTCCCACTTTTGATATACCACCTAAAAGAACTTAACATACTCCTTTATCACTTTGGGTATACTCATATACTAATTATAAGATACTCCAATGTGAACCACACGAAAAAATTGCAAGAGAGTCTATAGTTTTTAGCATATTTTGTAAATACCTTCATATTCGCACATGAAAAGGAGTATGTCACATAAAAAGGAGTATATCTAAAAAATTATACATACCACCCCTGAAAAGGTGTGAATACCACCTAGGTAGTCTTATATACTCGTATACTACACATACATACTCTCGGTTGCGCAAGATGTTCCCTACGTTGTGAAATACGAAATAGAGAGTAACTACACCCGGGAGTAGGAAAAAGGCTTCCTATATATATATATATATATATATATGAAGCTAGTTTTAAAGACACAAGACACAAGCAACCAGTTTTCTTTTTACTTCCAGTTTTAAAATGTGTTCTGACAAGTGGGACCCCATGTCAGTGACACAGTCCATATGCACATGCACACAGCGCACGGCGCTTATGCGGCCAGGCCCACACATCAGCCACTCTACGGCTTTAACTCAACGCGTTAGTTTTCTATGCAAGGTCCCAAATGTAAGTGATTCATTACTTTCGCTAAGACATCATTTAAAGCAAATGATAACCACTTATCGCCTAATCATCTAGCTATAGTACCTGTCCTGGTACGACAACGGCTTTTCGTCCAGTGCGCTTGCCCAACGGCTCGTCGGCGCTACGCACCACGGCGGAGCTGGCCAAGGACTGGGATAGGTGGGCAATAGTGCTACGCACCTAAAGGGAGTGGTCTCGGCACCTAAGGTGGACCAGAACTGTAGCTAGCCAAAGATGAGCGACGACGCTCTTACGACAAAATGTGCATACAAGAAGTAAAGCTCTGCAGTATCCATTCAGCGAGTGCCAAGGCATCTAGGGACTATGAGAGAGCTACCTGAGCAAAGAAGGGTGCTCGGGGAACTCGAGAGATGGCTGGAGCTGCGTCGGCGTTGAAGAAGATGACGGCGATGGCACGGCTCAACACGGAGAGGTCGAGTAGAGCAATCCTACGGATAATGAATGGTCAGGATAGCTCAAAGAAGCTACGGAGATGCTAAGGAAACAATGAATCGGACAATGGCGTACCGAATCAAAGTGGGAGGTGAACGGACTGTTCTTCGGTCGAAAAGGAACAATCTTCAAAATTCATGAAATCCTGCCATGCATTGTCCCAAGTGGTTTAGGTGTTTTCAATGCCATGTTAGATGGCACGATATGACGTGAAAGAATGGTCAAGAACCTCACCGGAGATGAAGATGATAAGGAAGTGGCCTCGGGTGCGTGCTCCGGAGCTGAGGAAGACACAAAGAAAGTTGAGGAGCTACAAGCGGAACCAATGCCCAGGATTAGCAAAAATGGAAAGGACATCGAACGTAGAGTCGAGAGATACCACCCGGTGGAAGCTTACTCGAGTGAGGAGCAGATGTGAGCCTCCTTCTCCTCGGCCGAAAAGAAGAGAAGTGAAGAAGAACTAGGGTTTGGAGGGGTTTTAACTCGGAGAAGATGACGACAAAGGAGGCAGCGTGAAGTAACGAAGTTCCAGGAATGGTCAATTGGTGTAGTGGCTCACGACATTGACGGAGCTGCGTAGCATGCAGCAACGACGTGGTGAAGGAGCTCTGCGTTGCCAACGGGAGGTAAGAGAGAAAGCTGACAAGTGGGCCCGAGATGGCAGCGACACACATGCGGTGCGAGTCGGAGCCTAGCTAGGTTAGTGTAGCTAGTTGGTTGAGCCAAGTCAGCTTGCCTGGGTCGCAACGTTTTAGGTGGTCCGATCGGGAAAGGACGGCCTTGGTCAAGTGGGACGTTCGGACGGTCCAAACGTTCCCAATCATTTCGGTCGGTCCGATTGGATTTTAACTTTCTAGATCGCAAGGGCTGTTCGGCGGTTCGAACGTTCCGACTCAATCCTGACGGTTGATTTCAAATCGAATGGTTCGTGCGCGTTGGGTTCGGCGCGGTCCAGCTAGGGGGTTTGGTCTAGCCAAGTGGCTCGGGACTAGTTCGAGTCCATGGAACAGTGCTGGTTGAGTCTAGGGTTGGACTAAGACTTAAAACTAAGCTTCTACTTTGACCAAGGTCTTATAAATAGAAATAAATTCTCTAAAAATCTGAAATAAATCAGAGGGTTTCCTGGGAAGGTCTAGTGTTCATAAAAATTATTAAACCTTACTTTTCATGTTATATTTTGTACAATTTAAATTCAAACTTAAAATAAGTTTTTGGATCATGTTTGAATTTTCTGAGGTTTGAATTCGGACCCAAAAATTTGGGAAAAATTATATTAATTCATGATAATTATTCTAGTACTTGAATAAATTATTTCTAGAAGAATTCACAAGTTTTTGTTACTGTTTTCAGTTGGAGTTCAAATTTGAAGTGTAAGTTTAATATTTGTTTGAGATTTTTCAAGTGTAATAATTTTTGCAAATGCTTCAAAACATGATGCATGCTGATGAGATGCATAATAATCCTCTTTATTAATTTGGGGATGTGACAAACCTCCCCCCTTACAAAAGATCTCAAGCCCGAGATCTCGGTAGGTTGGAAGTTGGACAGGAGGGTTCTAATAGATTATACAACATCTATTGTCTTGATTTCCTTCAAAGATAGTGCTAAGATATCCTAATAAAGTTACAAGGAATGGCTATTACATTTTATTTTCCATTACATTGTTTAACCTTTCCTTTCTTGATACGAAGATGTATCAAGCAGAAGGAAAAAGATGTGGATAATCGGTTCGCATTTGATCTTCACGCTCCCAAGTTGCTTCATCTTCAGTATGGTTGCTCCACTAAACTTTGATGAACTTGATGTTATGATTCCTCATCTTGTGCTCTACTTTTTCAAGAATGCGAATCGGGTGCTCCCAATAAGAAAGACCAGGTTGCAAGTTGAGTTCATCCAACTCAGTTGCTTCGGTTGGGATGCGAAGGCACTTCTTCAGTTGTGAAACATGGAACACATCACGCACATATGAAAGTGATGGTGGCAATTCCCATTGATAGGCCACCGATCCCAGTTTCACTAGAATACGGAATGGTCCGACGTAGCGAGGTGCCAATTTGCCTTTAACTTAAAAACGACGTGTTCCTTTCATCGGAGAGACTTTAAGGTAAACATGATCAACTACCTCAAAACTTAACTCGCGAGGACGACGGTCGCCATACGACTTTTGACGAGATTGAGCCGTCTGAAGTCGCTCACGGATGACACAAACTTGTTCTTCGGCATCCTCCACCGAGGTTGGACCATAGAATGGTCTCTCCCCGGCTTCGGACCAGTTCAAGGGTGTCCTACAAGCTCTCCGATATAGTGCCTCGAAGGGTGACATTTGTATGCTTGATTGAAAGCTATTGTTGTAGGAGAACTCGGCAAACGGTAAGCACTTCTCCTAATTCTTGCTATAGGACAACACACACGCTGGAGAAGGTCTTCTAAAATTTGATCCACCCTCTCGGTTTGTCCATCCGTTTGCGGGTGGTAAGCGGAGCTAAAAGATAGGTTGGTCCCCATTGCTTGATGCAATCACTTCCAGAAGTAAGCTGTGAACTGAGGACCTCTATCTGAGACTCTCACCTTTGGCACACCGTGGAGACATACGATCCTTGAGATATAAAGCTCTGCTAGCTTTACCCCAGTGTGGGTGGTCTTGACAGGAAGGAAATGAGCAAGTTTCGTCAAACGATCAACAATCACCCATATGGAATATGATCCAGTTTGAGTCTTCGGAAGTCCGGTGATGAAGTCCATACTGACTTCCTCCCACTTTCACTTTGGAATAGGCAAAGGTTGGAGGGTACCCGCTGGTCTCAAATGCTTAGCCTTGACTCTCTGGAATACGTCGCACTCGGCAACATATTGCGCGATCTGCTTCTTCATTTGACTCCACCATAACCTCTTTTTCAGGTCTTGATACATCTTGGTGCTTCCGAGGTGAATGGAGAATTGAGAGTTGTGAGCCTCCTTGAAAATTAACTCTCAATTTGAGATCAAACGACACCACCAAATGGTTTCCGAACCATAGAGTGCCTTGTGCATCTTCGGTGAAGCATTTGGCTTTGCATTGCTTCATTTTCTCCCGAATTTGTGCTACTTCCATGTCAGTCTTCTGGGCTTCTTTAATCTGGCCCACTAGTGTGAAATTCACACTAAGGATAGCAAGAGACCCTTCTTCAATTATCTCCAGTGCAGACGTCGCATTGTAGCACACAAGTTTGCCGAGGTGGAAGTTACCGATAAATAGTTGTATTGAGATTTTCTGCTCAGAGCATCAGCTACCACATTGGCTTTCCTTGGATTGTAATACAGTCCCAAATCAGAATCCTTGATCAATTCGAGCCATCTTCTTTTCCTCAAGTTTAGATCGGCTTGGGTGAAAATATATTTGAGACTCTTGTGGTCGGTGTAGATCTCGCAACGATTACCGATGAGGTAATGTCGCCAAATCTTCAGAGCATGAACTACAACTGCAAGCTCCAAGTCATGCATGGGGTAATTAGCTTCATGAGGCCTCAATTGCATCGATGCATACGCCACAACTCGACCCTCTTGTATAAGTACACAACCGAGCCTGTGGCGAGAAGCATCGCAATATATGTCAAAGCTTTTGTGAATATTAGGCAAAGTGAGCACTGGAGCTTTGGTCAGACATTCTTTTAAGATCTGAAAGCTTTCCTCACATTTTGCCGACCATTCAAACTTCTTTTCTTTCTTCAGAAGTTGGGTCATTAGCCTCACAATTTTGGAGAAGTTCTTAATGAACCTGCGGTAATAATCCACAAGTTCGAGAAAACTACGGATGTCGGTGATGCTCTTGGGCTGTCTCCAGTCTAGTACATCTTGCACTTTGCTAGGATCAATAGCGATACCTCCTCTAGAAAACACATGACCCGAGAAACTAACTTCACGGAGCCAAAATTCACATTTGCTGAATTTTGCATAGAGTTGATATTGTCAAAGCTTCTCCAACACAAGCCTTAAGTGTTGCTCGTGTTCTTGCTTGGACTTGGAGTAGATAAGGATGTCATCGATGAAAATGATGATGAACTGATCCAAGTACTCCATGAAAACCGAATTCATAAGGTTCATGAAGTATGCTGGTGCATTGGTCAATACAAAAGACATAACAGTGTACTCGTACAGACCGTAACGAGTAGAGAAAGCTGTCTTTGGTATGTCTTCAGTTCTGACCTAGATTTGATGGTATCCCAATCTAAAGTCAATCTTAGAGAAGACTTGAGCTCCACTTAGTTGGTCAAACAAGTCATCAATCCGCGAAGCGGATATTTATTCTTGACAGTGACTTCGTTTAATGGACGGTAATCAACACACATCTGCAAACTCTTATCTTTGTTTTTGACAAAGATTGCTGGGCATCCCCAAAGCGAGGAGCTCGACTTAATGAATCCCTTGTCTTGAAGTTCCTTGAGTTCTTCTTTCAATTCTACCAACTCATTATGAGGCATCCGATACAGCCATTTTGAAATGGGCACAGTACCGGGTGCAAGCTCGATCAAGAACTCGACTTCACGATCAGGAGGCATGCTTGGAAGCTCTTCGGGAAAGACATCTGGATAATTACATACCACTGGTACCCTCTCTATTTCAAGAGTTGTACTCACTTCCAGAGCATAAAGATGAGAACCGATAGTTTTGGAGCAAAAATGACTTGATCACCATTTTCACTTGTGACAGCAACTGACCGATGAGCACAATTGGTCTTTCCCTTATTCTTGGATCCCTAATATAATATCAATTCCCACTGAATTTATTAATATTAGGTTGGCCAAAAATTCTACCCCTAGAATCTTCACTTTTATGTCCGAGCAGATTTGATAGGTTTGCAGGATCGATCCTGGAGACTGAATGTGAAAAGGTGGGTGAAGTGGATGCATTTCAAATTGATTGCATCATATTCCCTTTTGATGAATGAATGAGATGCTCCCAAATCAAATAAAACTAAAGATGGGCAAAAATTTACGAGAAGTGTACCCAAAACGATGTCAGGTGCGTCGCTTGCCTCCTCGGTGGTGACGTGGTTGACTCGGCCACGTGCTGGAGCTTGAGGGGACTTAGTCGCTGCCCTCGGAGGTGGAGGTGGTCTCGCTGGAACTGGAGTTGGAGTGGGGTAGACTCGAGGCATCCCACGTGCCTTCGCTAAACACCGGTCGGCGTAATGCCCGGTGCGGCCATAGTGAAAGCACGTCACGTTCGGGTGGAAGTTGTTGCTGCTCGGGGGCTAACTTCCCCCATTGTTTCGCTATCTCGAAGGTGGTGGAGGTCTTGGTACAAAGGTAGGTGGCCTTGGTGGTGTCGAGCTCGAAACCGGGGTGGTTGGGGCTGCTCGGTACACGGCCTCGGAAAATTGCCGCTTGTTGAAATCAGCGCGGCTCTCTTCCTCTTCCTCGACTCATCCAAAGCTATAACCTTGTGTTCCACCACTATGGCCTTGTTCACCATGTGCTGGAAGTTTATGAAGTCGTGCACAGCAAGAGCTAGCTGTATCTCCTCCGTCAAGCCATTGACAGACCAGCTCTGATGACGAGCATTTGTGGAGACGTCATCAAGAGCATAGTGAGCTAAGAAATTAAACTCGTGGAGGTACTCAGTTACACTCTTCCTTCCTTGCTTTAGGGCAAGGAATTGTTGTTGCTTGATCATCATTACCCCCTCCGGAATGTGGGCCTCCCTGAAGGCCGCTCGAAACTCGTTCCAAGTTGGAACATCTCCGTCGAGTTGCATGGCAGAAAAGTTATCCCACCATGCGCTTGCGGTGCCTTCCATCTGGTAGCTTGTGAATAGGATCCTCTCAATGTCGGTGCACTAAGTGATCGCCAGCTTCTTCTCTATGGTGCGGAACCAGTCCCCCATCTCCATAGTGTCTTCAGTTCCTGAGAACGTTGGAGGATTGGTTCGCTGAAAGTCGGTGAGTCCTCCATGAGCTCGAGGTGCAGGGGCTCCTCCTGCTGGGGTAGGAGCTGGGGCGGTATTGCGGGCTATGGCCTCAAGAATCCGCGTCTGATCCATGTGGTTCCTCTCTATCTGGGCCAAAACCTCCGCCATTGAAGGAGGCTGTGGCAGCACTTCTTCAGGCTGACTGCCTTGCTGAGTCTGTTGATGGGAAGGCTCACCACGTTCTGCCCGTGCATAGAGTTCACTCATCGTAGCAGAACGGGGTCCCTAGGATGGAGATCCCTCACCAGGTTGAGCCCTGGACCGCGTGTTAGGCCCTGCCATCCTGTTGTGACATGAATGGTTAGAAAATGGACTAAAGTTGTGCTTGCAAAAGTGTGGATTAAAATCTGGACAGCAAGCACACAATTCTTAACTAAGCATGCATAATGGTATAAGATGCACAAAAACTTAAACACCAAATGGGCGTACAAAGGCACTAGTGCCAGTACAGGATCCATAAACTCAAATCATAGTTTTTCGATACAATTAGATTCATACAGGCCCGTAGGCGAATGGTAACTGCCCGAAACAAAAGTTCTTGCAAGAAAACAATAATAGTTCAATAACTACTAACATATTACATAATTTTAGAGATACATGCTCGCTGGACACATGTTCAGTCAGCGAGCTCACTACTCTAACACCCTATATATTGTTCCGGTTGAAGTTCACCAGGAACTCATCAAGAAGATGATATCCAGGTGATCCTGTGTCCTCGGGGTCCTCTAGATTAATAAGACGTAAGGGTGATCCTATGCCCATAATATGGCCTCCCACTTCGGGAAGACGATACTCAGGTGGCGTAGAAGTATAGGGGGAGACCTCGTTGGCACCATACACCACGTGTCGGCCCATAAGCCTCATGTCGCACAGGAGTTGCAGGTGCTCCTAGGCCACTATGAGACGATGTCGTGTCTCTCATAGCTCATGCATGGTGCAATGATGTACTTGGTCGATGATGCGGACCAATCTTGCCAGCTGTCGTACTTGGGGGTCCGTACTGGATTTTGGCGAAAATGTTCACTTTCGCGTCATGAGCTTGCATGGGAAAATGGTCGTATGGTGGCCGAGACAACTCTGTCAAATCATAGCGGAGACGGCTCATGGCCACACGAGCTAACTCCTACAATGCCATGGCCTCAGAGGTGCCACGTGCCTAGAAACCATATGGAATACTCCCTGTAACATGCCTGGCAATGATGTTGGTCACTGCCAGGTATTCTTCCATTCCTGGCCCCCTATCTTGTAGGTAGATGGAGTAGGTTGGTTGATATTGTAATACCCCGATTATCTTTTAGAGAGATAATTATTCGGGAGAGAGAATTAATGGAAAATTCAAGATTTTCGGGAGAAAAATTCAGAACCTAGGGTTTCGGGCCAGGCTAATCCAGCCTGGTGGCCTGTCATGAGTGGCCCAAGAAGGGGGAGGCGCACCAGGCCCAAGCCCATGCGCCCCACACCTCCCCCTAACCCTAGGGCAGCCCCATCCCTTTCCCTTCTCCCCCTGGTGGCCGCCACAAGCATCCCTCCCCTTCCCCCATGCGCCTCCACCCCCATCCCCTCCCCTTGCGCCTCCACCTCCACCCCCTCCTCCTCTGGGCAGCCATCTTCTCCTCCCTTGCTGCTGCCACCCGAAACAACAAGGAGGATGAGCCCGGGTTGCAACGTTCAAGGAAGAAGAAGAGGGGAAAAGAGGGGAGAAAGGAGGAGATTGAGAGAGTTTGTGATGGTGGGCTGTTCTTCATCTTCCCACGGATCTACAAGGGTAACAAAGAGCTAGCTTCACGGTTTGATGTTTGTTAGATGCAAATATGATTAGTTGTTTGGATCAAGTCTGTTTTTTTAGTAGATTCAATTCTGTCCAGAATGTTGCGGGGTCTGTTTCGTGGTTTTAGAGGCCGAATCTGAGATGATCATCTCCTGGAGTTTTGTAGGTCTTGTTCTTAGCTTTCGTTGGCCGCCAAGATCACCTCATTCCGACTTTCGAGTCAAAAGTTATGATAGATTTACTATCTGCTGTCCAGAATCCTGACGAGAATTAGCAGTCTCTGTATAGGTTGATTTATGGCCTAGTTAGAGGGTGATTCAGAGGTCTTGCCCATAACAAATTTTGAAGGTGATATCACTAGCTTTCAGGATTGATAAATAACACCTCATTTGGATCTATATATCAAAAGTTATGCACTTTTCTTTGTGACTGTCCAGATTGTAGGTCAGTCTGTCCAGATTGTATGTCGGTTTCTATCTTTAGTTTTGACCCGTGTGCCACTTTTTGTTAAAGGCAAAATATGAATGTCGTGCCAACTAGGTTATTGTAGATAATTTCATAACCTTTTTAGATTGTTAAAGAACACTCAATTCGGAGTTGTAGTTTAAAAGTTATGGGCGTTTTAGCTCTGCTGTTCTTTTTGCTCAGTCAGATTCTGTTCTGCTGTTTTGTTCGACAGTTAGCAATTTAGTTTGGCCGAATTGGGTTATCTCGTCAACTACAAAGTTGTAGATATGTCAGTTAAGAATCCATAGAAATTGGTCTCACCTCATTCCGAGTCCCAGACCAATAGATATGATTTTTACCGTTCTGCTGTCCAGTTTCGGGTTGTGCCTGAGTAGTCTGTTTTCAGATTTGAGCTAATTAGTTAATTGTGGACTGTCGGGAAGTCGTTGTAGAACGTTAATGGAAGCGCTATGTTATATGTTGTATTTATTTCGAGTATTTACTTATGTAGGCAGAGAGGCTTCGGTTTAGGGACATCCTCTTTACCTACTACGCGATTAGCATGCGGAAGGCAAGTACCTTGCCACCTTTATTGATTGTGATTGATGAATGTTTTATGATCTTGTTGTGATTCCATATAATTCATGAGAAGGTGGATTGTTTATGTTTTGATATATGTGTTATATCCATGTTTAGATATCATGTCTTTCAATATTCTCAATCCATGTTATACATTCATTTTGCATGTTTCATCCACGAGTGGATTTCAAGTCCCACCATTCCAATGTGGGCAATGTTGGACATTGTCATGTCCGCCCACGGAGTGGATTTGAAAGACCCATCAATTCCAGGATGGGCATGTAAGACCCATTAATTCCGAATGGGCAACTTTGGACACCGTATGAAACGTTCTTCATACGGGAATTGGATCCCCGCATTTTTGTTAAGATGCGGGCTTAAGTGAACACCGACGGGTGTGTCACTAGCTATACCGTATAAGCATGTGTGCATCCATCCTTGAGTACATTCATTCATGCCATGCATTCCTAAGTTTTCATTCGATGTGTGCTCATATTCTCTTATGATGATGACTTGTTCATATGTGGGTTATGTCCCTTTTACTGTACTTGCTGAGTCGTGGACTCACTCTTGCGTTGTTTGTTTATTTTTAGGTAACCCCTGATGTTGGCTCACTTGGGAGGGAGTAGACACGCACTACTTGATCACATCATCCAATCCATGTTCAAGATTAAATTTAGTTCTATCTCACATTCGTAAATGATGAACTGTAATAATAAATTTATAATTGGTGAAAGAAGGATACCTTCTCCACATTGATGTTGAATTATTACTGCATGTGAACTCTCATTATCAATGAATCAAATAAATAGATTAGATGGTGAAGGAAGGATACCTTCACCTTGTCCTGCTTATTTTAGTGCTGCCATTAGTTGATATACTTTTCCCATTCTTCCGCATTATGGATGTATGTTAGATGTTTTAGGTGACATCTTGGCTTCCGAATAGCGTGGTGTTACAGATTGGTATCGAGCGGCTTTAGGTCCGTGGTAATTAAGTTATTAAAATGACACACCGTGTACGATGGGTGGGGTTGAAAATTACATTGCTTTCGCAATATCTCGCTATTATGTTTCATTTTGTTGAGCAATTGTTGAATTGCTTCGCACTATCATCCTTGTTGGTAATATATGATCCGCTATGATATTCAATATCTATGAACTAATTCTATGATTGTCATGAGATGATCCTGTATATTCATAATTGAGTATTTTGGTGAAGCGTGTTGTAAACGAATGATCGAAGTGGAGGTCGTGGTTGTTACTCGATTCACTGTGTTACACCACTGCTCGCGATGACGTGGTTAGAGGAGTAGTTACCCAGTACCATAGTTTCGTGTTAAGCGTGAGTTGCTTTAGAAAGTTATTCTCTTTCTTGATTTACAGATTTGCCAATTCTTGTCCCGTGGTGGTTGATGAATTTCTCCCGGTTTGTGGTTCATGATAGATTATGGTTTTCAATAGATCCTCTTGGTTCTCTCAAACAAATATTGCTTTTCAACCGTTGAGTTGCTTTTACCACTTGTGGTCGTTGTCAATTGGCAAGATTGATGTTTTCATGGTTGCTCCTTCTTTCTCATTGAAAAGAATGACTCATTTACTCGCTTGTGACTTGGTTAGTGAGAGTTTTCCATCAGAAGTTCGCTTGCATGTGAAAGCTTTGGCTTTATGCGTTTCTTTTGGATTACTTGAGCGTTGAGGTTTGAAGTCTCTCTTTTCTGTAGTAAGGTGTTAGAATCCTTTTGTGATGTCTTGCCATGCTTAAAATGAGGAGTTATAACTAAACGAATAAATTGTTACGATATGAGTTACCAAGTTGGGTTATTAGCATGGTGCAAATCAATTATTCTTAACTACCATCCATGAAAGTGAAATTGATTAATTTGAAATGTCCTTGTATTTGATACATGGTGTAGGTTAAATGAAGACTGTCCATATCCATTCGTAACCTATAGATCTTACATAAGAGCTAGATTTATCTATTTCTGGTATGCTAAAATTGTTGAAACTTGTATAAAGTACCAGATGGGTGCTGGTGTATCGATTCGTGAAACCTTGTTTATAGAAAATTATGTTAGTGAATCTTTAATCATGTTTTGAAATGATTTACGAACAAAGGTGAAATGTGAATCTATGTTTACATACAGATTATGTGATTGCAAATGGAATTAGTACTGTATGTACACACATGATTAATACCATCATCGATTGTTAATGAGCGCTGAAGAAGGTGCTAAGCAACACCAATAGTTGAGTAGATTAATTTCGTAAGTAGTATTTGCTATCGTGCCTTGTGATATTGATATTGCTTAGCATAATCTTGTTATAATAAATTTGTTTCAACCTTGTGGTTTGTATTCCCTTTGGGAAGTTTTAGGATGGAGTAATAAAGTTTGATGATTCTCAGTACTAGTGTATGTTGTCGATGTTATTAACTCGTCAAAATATGAGAATGAGGTTAATTCGTAGTAATTTGATCACCTATGGTGATATTCTCTAAATGATCAAATTTCAAGTTTTGTGTACATGATCTTTTGAGGTTCAGGTTTTATGTGGTAAATGAAGTTTATCGAGTAGCGTTATGTTGCAAAGTTATAATGGTTCTTCAGTGATGCAAGTGCTTCGATCTTGAATACTTATTTGTTCTTATCTGTTAAGATTCGATATTCTCTTCTTGTGAGGCTTATGCTTTCAATCGTGGACTTCACTTATGTTCTATAAGTTCATTGCTTAATTGGTTTCTTCCTTGGTCCCGTGTTCGGTCATGAGTGGTAGATGAGTTTTCTAGTTGGTGAAAGTCGTTTCCATTTGTCTCTTCTTTTGAGAAAGAATCAACCCATTCTTTTCACGTGGGTCTTTCGAAGTGTTTTCTAATTGTTGTTGTGAAATTGATGTTAATACCCAAAGTAATTTGATCGCCTTTGGTGATATCGTTCAGATGAGAATATTTCAAGTTTAGCTTTCGTGATATTTTCTTTGAGCTATTGAATCATCTGGTAGCTGAAATTATTTTAAATAAATTGAGGTATTGAATTGTCTTGTTGCTTCTTAAGAGATTCATGTGATTGAATCTTAACGGATTCCTGGTTGAGTTGGCAACGTGAAGCTGCAATTAAAGAAAATTATGTTGGTTCCCTTAAAAGGAGATTAATCTGCTTGCTTTTCATGAAATCCCGTAATTGGAAAAGTTTCGAGTTTGGTGATTGAGATTATTTGGATCTCATGTTTCTTGTGTAGTTGAACGGTTCTGAACAAATATGACGTATTGAAGAATTTCATTGGTTCTTAATTAGTCCTTGTGGTTTGGACTAAAGATCTTATCTTATACGTTGTGGCAAAGCGATGTTAGTCAAAGAATTAATTTCAGTGTTAAAGGAAAGACTGCAGTAGGAATATTTGAGAATTTGAGTCAAGTTTTGTAACTTGTAGTTATTCGAATTGTTCATAAACTTTTTGCTCTTTTCACTCAAGAGTTGTCGAGTTTCAATCGCAATGCTATTTCTCTTAATGGTGGTTATTTGCTATTCCCTTTTCGAGGGATGCGTGCCCTCCGCTGTGAACTCAACTTTCGTTTTCCCAGATCTTCATTACCAGATTATTTCTTTTGGTTTCGTGCTCACTGTGAGCAGCAACATTTTCCTGTGTGGTGAAATTTGTTCTTGTTTGCCTCTTTCTTTTGAGAAAGGATCAACCGTTTTGTGCTGTAAAGTTTTACAACTCGTAAGTTGTTATTTGTTTGGTGGTGGTTAAGTGATTGTAGGGGTGAGATTTTACTATCCAGCTATTGGAGGAGTAATAGAAGATGAGTTGGTTTTGACCTGAACCTCTTGGAGGGAAGTTGATTCAGATGGAATGTATGGTTTCGAAGTAAAATTGTATATTGTTCGACTAAGTAGGACCTATGGTATAATCGTGATGTTGTATGAGTGATTCCTGATGATGTCAAGGAGTGAGTATGTCGGAATTGTGGGGATCTTAGAGATTTAATCCGATGATTTCACTATTTGTTATAAGAGGAATTCGTTGTAGAGGTCTCGGAGGTTAAATTTGGGCTTTCCATTTTCATGCTAGACTTTTGGTCGCCCAAAGATTTGGGTGTAGAGGAGATAGAAAACTGAGTATTCTGAGCAATGGAATGATTGTCGATAGAACCCTTCTGATGCGGTGCATGAGCGGGTGTGTTGAGGATTCTGATGTGTTATTCTTGAAAGTTGGGGGTGATGAGACTGCATGGGTTTTGAGGTGTTTTGGTGTCTCCTAACAAATTAATGTCATCAGTTGAAGGAGTTGTCTAGAGTGTTCAGTGGAATCAATAGAGGCTCTCTACAAAGGTGTAGATATTGTATTTCAGTTTAAGCCTAAATTTGATTATGTTAAAATAAGAGGTTTGAGACCGTGTGGTATGCGATGAATTCGAATTCCCAGGTTGAGAGATATTTTATTCCAAAAAGTGAAACTAAGGAAAAAGATGTCTTCTTGATTAGTGAAGCGTTTTCTTTATTCTCGCATGAGCTTGGTGCTGTTGACCAATGTCTTTCGTAAGTTGAGTTTGACTCGATTTTGGTATGTGTGGTTCTTATCGGTTCAGAAGAATAAAGGAAGTTTTTGATTTGGGCATTCAAGTGTTTTTCCCTTTGGCTTTCGTGGACGTTTATTCGCAATTTGCCACTTGGAAAGTGGAAAGGTTTTCTTGATGAAATTCGATTTACGGATTTTACTCTTGACTCGATTGGTAACGTATAGTTGTGATGTGAATCTTTCTTATTCAGATGTGTTTTGCCGGTAAAAGAGTTTGTTTAAAAGGAATTCGATTGTATGTTTCCGGTTAAAAGAGGGTGATCCTTGTTCGGTGAAGAGTTCATTGGAGAGGTGGAACAAGAGTTCCGTGCTCTATGTGCATGTTGTGTGGTTCGACTTCAAGGGGAAGGTTAACCCCAGGTTCATTGGGTTGTTTTCGATAGCTGTCGTTTCGCTAAGACCGTCTCGGATTCCTACGCGTTGTACTCACTTTTGGTTTCTTTTGGTGTGGAGTGAGTACCTGAGAGTTCCGGAGTTTGTTTGTCGTTAACAACGTTGACCTTGAGTAAGATCTTACCGTTTCCGTTCCAATGAGCGCACTGGAACTTTCGGTTGAGTGTTAAAGCAGACGTCGCTTTTCGCCTTAGCGGGTGGTCTCCTCTTCTTGAGAGAAAGGCCACTTGGGAGTTGGTTTTTTAGCATGCGTGAGCAGCACCCAGATTTATTTGTTCCTGGTACGTGTTAATTCATTGTCTTCAATTCCGTGGTATTCTGTCCTTGTGTTCTTTTCGACGATTAGAATTCGAGGTCGAATCATTAAGGGGTAGAATGTAATACCCGATTATCTTTAGAGAGATAATTATTCGGAGAGAGAATTAATGGAAAATTCAAGATTTTCGGAGAAAAATTCAGAACCTAGGGTTTCGGGCCAGCTAATCCAGCTGGTGGCCTGTCATGAGTGGCCCAAGAAGGGGAGGCGCACTGTGCCCAAGCCCATGCGCCCACACCTCCCCTAACCCTAGGGCAGCCCCATCCCTTTCCCTTCTCCCCCGGTGGCCGCCACAAGCATCCCTCCCTTCCCCATGCGCCTCCACCCCATCCCCTCCTTGCGCTCCACCTCCACCCCTCCTCCTGGGCAGCCATCTTCCTCCCTGCTGCTGCCACCGAAACAACAAGGAGGATGAGCCCGGTTGCAACGTTCAAGGAAGAAGAAGAGGGAAAAGAGGGGAGAAAGGAGGAGATTGAGAGAGTTTGTGATGGTGGGCTGTTCTTCATCTTCCCACGGATCTACAAGGGTAACAAAGAGCTAGCTTCACGGTTTGATGTTTGTTAGATGCAAATATGATTAGTTGTTTGGATCAAGTCTGTTTTTAGTAGATTCAATTCTGTCCAGAATGTTGCGGGGTCTGTTTCGTGGTTTTAGAGGCCGAATCTGAGATGATCATCTCCTGGAGTTTTGTAGGTCTTGTTCTTAGCTTTCGTTGGCCGCCAAGATCACCTCATTCCGACTTTCGAGTCAAAAGTTATGATAGATTTACTATCTGCTGTCCAGAATCCTGACGAGAATTAGCAGTCTCTGTATAGGTTGATTTATGGCCTAGTTAGAGGGTGATTCAGAGGTCTTGCCCATAACAAATTTTGAAGGTGATATCACTAGCTTTCAGGATTGATAAAGAACACCTCATTTGGATCTATATATCAAAAGTTATGCACTTTTCTTTGTGACTGTCCAGATTGTAGGTCAGTCTGTCCAGATTGTATGTCGGTTTCTATCTTTAGTTTTGACCCGTGTGCCACTTTTTGTTAAAGGCAAAATATGAATGTCGTGCCAACTAGGTTATTGTAGATAATTTCATAACCTTTTTAGATTGTTAAAGAACACTCAATTCGGAGTTGTAGTTTAAAAGTTATGGGCGTTTTAGCTCTGCTGTTCTTTTTGCTCAGTCAGATTCTGTTCTGCTGTTTTGTTCGACAGTTAGCAATTTAGTTTGGCCGAATTGGGTTATCTCGTCAACTACAAAGTTGTAGATATGTCAGTTAAGAATCCATAGAAATTGGTCTCACCTCATTCCGAGTCCCAGACCAATAGATATGATTTTTACCGTTCTGCTGTCCAGTTTCGGGTTGTGCCTGAGTAGTCTGTTTTCAGATTTGAGCTAATTAGTTAATTGTGGACTGTCGGGAAGTCGTTGTAGAACGTTAATGGAAGCGCTATGTTATATGTTGTATTTATTTCGAGTATTTACTTATGTAGGCAGAGAGGCTTCGGTTTAGGGACATCCTCTTTACCTACTACGCATGATTGCTTAGCGGAAGGCAAGTACCTTGCCACCTTTATTGATTGTGATTGATGAATGTTTTTATGATCTTGTTGTGATTCCATATAATTCATGAGAAGGTGGATTGTTTATGTTTTGATATATGTGTTATATCCATGTTTAGATATCATGTCTTTCAATATTCTCAATCCATGTTATACATTCATTTTGCATGTTTCATCCACGAGAGTGGATTTCAAGTCCCACCATTCCAATGTGGGCAATGTTGGACATTGTCATGTCCCGTCCACGGGAGTGGATTTGAAAGACCCATCAATTCCAGGATGGGCATGTAAGACCCATTAATTCCAGAATGGGCAACTTTGGACACCCGTATGAAACGTTCTTCATACGGGAATTGGATCCCCGCATTTTTGTTAAGATGCGGGCTTAAGTGAACACCGACGGGTGTGTCACTAGCTATACCGGTATAAGCATGTGTGCAGTCCATCCTTGAGTACATTCATTCATGCCATGCATTCCTAAGTTTTCATTCGATGTGTGCTCATATTCTCTTATGATGATGACTTGTTCATATGTGGGTTATGTCCCTTTTACTGTACTTGCTGAGTCGTGGACTCACTCTTGCGTTGTTTGTTTATTTTTAGGTAACCCCTGATGTTGGCTCACTTGGGAGGGAGTAGACACGCACTACTTGATCACATCATCCAATCCATGTTCAAGATTAAATTTAGTTCTATCTCACATTCGTAAATGATGAACTGTAATAATAAATTTATAATTGGTGAAAGAAGGATACCTTCTCCACATTGATGTTGAATTATTACTGCATGTGAACTCTCATTATCAATGAACTGAAATAAATAGATTAGATGGTGAAGGAAGGATACCTTCACCTTGTCCTGTTTATTTTAGTGCTGCCATTAGTTGATATACTTTTCCCATTCTTCCGCATTATGGATGTATGTTAGATGTTTTAGGTGACATCTTGGCTTCCGAATAGCCAGGGTGTTACAGATATGTGAAGTTCGCCCTCCACATCACGTCTCTGAGCAACGCCGGGTATCCTTCAACATCTTCAGCTTGTGTCTCCCTGACAAGGTACTAACGATTCATCTAAGTACAAGAAGGGCAAGGTAAGTTAGTTTTGTAAATCAAGATGAGAATAAGGTGAGAAAAGATACTAAGATGGATGAGGAACAAAAGATATTCCTAAGTTAGCTTTCTGAAATTATTTTGATAATTTGAAAATATTTTGACCAAGGACTTGCTAAACTTAACGCTCGTGCTATCTCTAACCTACAGTCAGTATGGCTCTAATACCAGCACTGTGAGGACCCTCGGGTTATCTCCGTAAAGTCGAATAAATCCCGATCTTATGGAGGTAACTCTGGGTCTCAAGTAAATGGATTCCAACTTAACTCCATCTAAGCGAGAGCCTGAACCGAAAACTAGAGCCCCGACGATCATGCGTGGTGCTCCTCTGCGAGCACTACATGATAGTCGGTTCTCTATCGGTCCAAGCACTACACTTAGTGAGTTAAAATGGAAGCCACAAACAGCAAGCATGAGATCATGTTAGCTCCTAAGATCAGTGACCAAAATGCCTCACACTCACATTCATACAACATTCATACATTGATAGTTCAAAAGACATACATCATAATAGTTCAAGTATACAACTATTACAAAAGGGCCGACCGCCAAATTCAATAAAACACTTAAAGTGGCAGTGAAAGCAAAGTAAATAAACCAAAAGTCTAGCATGGTATGCCCATAACCTATCGGCAACCGACTGGGAGTTAAATAATAGCATTACTCGTCAGCGTCGCCTAAATCGGCGCTAACGAGCTCAAAGTCTTCCTCACCTGAAAACCAGTAGACAAACTAGTTGAGTACAAAGGTACTCACAAGTCTTATACAAATAAAAATTAGTTATGCTAGAGGTTGTTCCAAAGGATGGCTCATATTGGCTTAGTTTTGCGAAAGGACACAACGATTTA
This sequence comes from Ampelocalamus luodianensis, assembly GCA_036346255.1. NCBI lineage: Eukaryota > Viridiplantae > Streptophyta > Magnoliopsida > Poales > Poaceae > Ampelocalamus > Ampelocalamus luodianensis. The sequence continues at coordinate 59,058,395 of CM070618.1, read as the reverse complement.
CAACCTACACATACTAGTTTTTCATTTGCCATTTTAAAATCAGATTTGAAGTAGAAGTAAAGCATATGATCCAACAATAAATTGAATGACAAATGAATCAAACAAACAACAAAGTGGCAGCCTACTTTGATACAACAAAAAGCATGAACATCCCATTCATGCCGAATACCGAGTTTACCCACAATTTAAATTCAAAGTCTAACAATAGTAACTCCCGAACTCAAGCGATCATCCATAACCGCGGACATGGCTATTCGAATAGATTTATCTCTACAGAGGTGTACTACTTTACCAACACGACTCGACTAGCCCATAAGCCACCGGAAATTAACACACTTCCTGTGGTGTGTTGGCTGGGGAAATCGAGATTCGGTATTTTATAGTGTAAAAATAATTAGTTTTGGGATCACTTTCCCCAAATTGTATCTTATGTGACAGAGGTAAGATTGAAACCATTTTTAGAAATAAGTTTACTTAAAATTAAAATTATCAAAAGTGGTTTCACTGTTTTTGGAGTTAACATGATTTAGTTATGTACTTTTGAAGTTAATACAAATTTTCAATGTGTAAATAAACCATTTCCAGATTTTCTAAATCTTTTATTCCTTTTCTTACTCACTGCTACGCTAGCCACAGCGAATGACAAGTGGGTTTGGTGAATAGTGCATTTTCTTTTTTACTTCCAGTTTTAAAATGCGTTCTGACAAGTGGGACCCCATGTTAGTGACACAGTCCATATATACACACATGCGGCACAGCGCACGACGCTTATGCGGCCAGGCCCACACATCAGCCACTCTACGGCTTTAACTCAACATGTTAGTTTTCTGTGCAAGGTCCCACATGTAAGTGATTCATTACTTTCGCTAAGACATCATTTAAAGCTAATGATAACCACTTATCGCCTAATCATCTAGCTACAGCACCTGTCCTGGTACAACAACGGCTTTTCATCCAGTGTGCTTGCCCAACGGCTCGTCGGCACTACGTGCCAGGGCAAAGCTGGCCAAGGACTGGGATAGGTGCGTAGTAGTGCTACGCACCTAAAGGGAGTGGTCTCGGCACCTAAGGTGGACCAGAACGGCAACTATCCGAAGATGAGCGGCGACGCTCTTACGACAAAACGTGCATACAAGAAGTAAAGCTCCGCAGGATCCATTCAGCGAGTGCCAAGGCATCTAGGGACTATGAGAGAGCTACCTGAGCAAAGAAGGGTGCTCGAGGAACTCGGAGACGGCTGGAGCTGCGTCAGCGTTGAAGAAGATGACGGCGGCGGCACGGCTCAACGCGGAGAGGTCGACTGGAGCAATCCTATGGATAATGAATGGTCAGGATAGCTCAAAGAAGCTACGGAGATGCTAAGGAAACAATTAATCGGACAATGGCGTACCGAATCAAAGTGGGAGGTGAACGGACTGTTCTTCGGCCGAAAAGGAACAATCTTCAAAATTCGCGAAATCCTGCCATTTATTGTCCCAACTGGTTTAGGTGTTTTCAATGTCATGTTAGATGGCACGATATGACGTGAAAGAATGGTCAAGAACCTCACCGGAGATGAAGATGACAAGGAAGTGGCCTCGGGTGCGTGCTCCAGAGCTGAGGAAGACACAAAGAAAGTCCAGGAGCTACAAGCGGAACCAATGCCCAGGATTAGCAAAAATGGAAAGGACATCGAACGTAGAGTCGAGAGATACCACCCGGTGGAAGCTTACTCGAGTGAGGAGCAGATGTGAGCCTCCTTCTCCTCGGCCGAAAAGAAGAGAAGTGAAGAAGAACTAGGGTTTGGAGGGGTTTTAACTCAGAGAAGATGACGACAAAGGAGGCAGCGTGAAGTAACGAAGCTCCAGGAATGGTCAATTGGTGTAGTGGCTCACGACATTGACGGAGCTGCGTAGCATGCAGCAGCGACGTGGTGAAGGAGGTCTGCGTTGCCAACGGGAGGTAAGAGACAAAGCTGACAAGTGGGCCCAAGATGGCAGCGACACACACGTGGTGCGAGTCGGAGCCTAGCTAGGTTAGTGCAACTAGTTGGTTGAGCCAAGTCAGCTTGCTTGGGTCGCAACGTTTTAGGTGGTCCGATCAGGAAAGGAAGGCCTTGATCAAGTGGGGCGTTCGTACGGTCCAAACGTTCCAAATCGTTTTGGTCGGTCCGATTGGATTTTAACTGTCCAGATCACGAGGGCTGTTCGGCGGTCCGAACGTTTCGGCTCAATGCTGACGGTTGATTTTAAATCAAATGGTTCGTGCGCGTTGGGTTCGGCGCGGTCCAGCTAGGGGGTTTTGTCTAGCCAAGTGGCTCGGGACTAGTTCGAGTCCATGGAACAGTGTTGGTTGAGTCTAGGGTTGGACTGAGACTTAAAACTAAGCTTCTACTTTGACCAGGGTCTTATAAATAGAAATAAATTCCCTAAAACTCTGAAATAAATCAGAGGGGTTCCTGTGAAGGTTTAGTGTTCATAAAAATTATTAAACCTTACTGTTCATGTTATATTTTGTACAATTTAAATTCAAACTTAAAATAGGTTATTGTATCGTGTTTGAATTTTCTGAGGTTTGAATTCAAACCCGAAAATTTGGGAAAAAATATATTAATTCATGATAATTATTCTAGTATGTGAATAAATTATTTCTAGAGGATGTTCACAAGTTTTTGTTACTGTTTTTAGTTGGAGTTCAAATTTGAAGTGTAAGTTTAATATTTGTTTGAGATTTTTCAAGTGCAATAATTTTTGCAAATGCTTCAAAAACATGATGCATGCTGATGAGATGCATAATAATCCTCTTTATTAATTTGGAGATGTGTGACAGCTGCCACATTGGTTGCAGGTACTTGTCTACTTACTGATCTTCAAATGCTCCACTATTGTCCTTTTTCTTGCCAACTATGAGAGGTCTTCACTCAATTGCAAGATTCTAGGATTGACATATCAGTCGATATGTCGCTATCAGTCACTAACCAAAACCGATAAAAGATGTCATTTCAATATGTCGGGAAGGTTTATGTCAGCCGATATTTCCGGACATGTCACCCGATATATTGGTTCTACATGGCCTATGTGGTAGGGAAAATCATAATTAGGTAACTACTAGATCAAATTATGAAACTAATGCATAATCTCCTTCATAATGTTATTTTCTTGTTTGAATGGAAATTTTTCTTAATAATGTTGTGATCTTGTTTTACAATAGTGATAATATGATATATTTATTACCTCAAAGCCCATCAATTTTTTTCTTTCACTGCTCCTTTTTGTATGTTCTCACCTTTCTTTCATGTCGAGCTGGTATTTGCTCTTTCATTACTCATCTGCCAGGCAAGAACTTTCAGCAAACACACATAAAATTTGTAGTTTTATGTCAGTGGCAAAATCATTAAAATGTGCAATTACTTTTTTTTAGCATTATGCAAAATTAGTATAATGTTTATATTGATGTGTTTCTGTACTTAGCAAGAATTAGGCTTTTGTTATGAATCTTGTCATCTTGCTTGGTAGATCTATCTATGTTAATTATTTTTCCATGTTTTTATTGTTTTCACCAAGCCATAGTCTCTCTGATGTTTCAACGCCTTAGTCTATATCATTCAAGACTTCGTCTATATCAACCTGACTTGCATATACCAAAATATTGTGCATAAATTCCTAAATTTATCAACTTACAAGTCATCTTGATTAAAATTTCTCTGTTACTTGTTCTGCAATTTTAGTTCACCTGTCGTGTAACTTCTATTTGTTTCTACCATTATCATGTTTTAAGGTCAAAATACTATGTGAAAATACATAACCAATATCAACTTGCACAACATTTAAAATAAATTCTCAGTGTTAAGTGCTATGCAGTTTCAGTTCATTGTTTATTCAAGTTTTATTTCTTTCTACAATTATATGTTTTAATGGGAAAATACTCAAGGGAATATACCTAATGGATATCTACTTGCATATAAATTTTCACTATTAAGAATTATGCAATTTTAGTTCAATGGGTGTGTAACTTCTATTTCTTTCTACCATTTGTATGATTTAAGAGAAAAACTACTCATTGAAATTACCTAGCAGATATCATCTTGCACCAATTTTGAATTAAAATTTCTATCCTAAGTATTGTACAATTTTATTTCAATGGGTGAGTAAATTTTATTTTTTCTACATTTAATTTGATTTGAAAGGAAATGACCTCTAAAATTACGTGGTCAATTCTACTTGCACACTATTTTAATTAAAATTTTAGTGTTTAGTATTGTGCCAATTTAGTTTGTGGGGTCTGTAACTTATTTTTATTTTTACACTTATCATCTGACATATTCTACTTACACACCATTTTAATTAAAATTTCAGTGTTACGTATTATGCTAATTTAGTTCGCGTGGTGTGTAACTTATTTTCTATGTCGATGTTAGCTCTCTTTATGAACAATGAAGTCTAACTGGTGGTTCACAAGGAATATTATCTGTTAAATTCCAAATTGACAAAAAACTTGCGTACCATTTTTTATGAAAGTTCCAGTGGAACATGTTGTGCAATTTCAGTTCTATGGATGTGCAAGTTCCTATTTCTAGTTCAATGGATTAGTACATCTAATCAAGTATGAGTAGATAAATTATTGTTATAGGATTACCTATTTTTTTTTAGGGTTCACCCAGGTTCCTTAGCCCAAGTGGGGAACCGGCTTAAGAGGGTAGGGGTAGCCAAACCCTAGCTCCCATCTCGTCCTACCGCAGCCCCACCCTCCTGGCCGTACCTCCCCGCCTCCCACGCCCTCCTCCTAGCACCTTGGCTGGGGGTTTTTGGTTTATTCCCCAGGGCTTAGGAAATTCCCAAAAATTTTTGGGTTTAAAAAAATGCGGGGGTTTTGTACCCCTTTGGTGGGAATTTTTGGATTTAAAGCATGGCAAACTTTTTAAACCCCCCGGGGAATTTTAATTTCCCACGGGGCCCTCCCCCGGTTTTAGGGAGCCTCTCCCAGGTTCCCCTAGGTTTGTTTTAAAACCCTTTTTAAAAGGGTTTTTTCCCGGGGGGAACCCACTTTTGGGGTTTTTGGGGCCCAATTTTGTGGGACCAAGGGGGGCCATTAAAATTGGGGAAGGTTGGTTTATTGTTTAAATTTTAGGAATAAAAATTTTATTTTAAAGGAAAAGGGGAATAAATTTTTCCCCAAAATTTGGGATTTTGATTTTGAAATTGGGCCCTTTTTGGGCTTTAAATTTTGGGCCGGGTCCCTTTTTTTTTTTTTGCCAAATGTTTTTTTTTTTTCCCCCCGCCCGTTTTTTAAAAACCCAATCCTTTTTTCCCCCCAAAAAGGGTGCCCTAATGGGTTCTTAAAACCCCGAAATCTTCCCTTTTGGGCCCTTTCGCCGTTGGGTTCCGGGGGAAAAAAAATTTTGGGGGAAAACAAAACCCCGGGTTAGGGGGCCCGATTTGGTTCCCTTTTGTTGGGGGGGAAAAATTTGGGGTTTTGGGGCCGGGATTTTTATGCTTTTTCCCCCTTTCCCCTTGGGATTTGGCCCCCCCACCCTTTTTTCCCCTTGGGCCCCTAGTTTTCCCCCTTTTTCGCCCCGCCCCCGGGGGGGGGAAAAAAATTAATTTCCCCTTGGGCCCCCTGGGGGGTTTATCTTTTTTTATTTTAAAATTTTTTCAAGGGGAGGGGTTCCCAAAAAAGAAGTTTTATCCTTCATTTACCCGGTTTAAAGGGCCGATTATGGGGTTTTTTGTTGTTTAACGGTTTGGCGAAATTTGTAAATTTAAAATTTTTATATTTTTTTTGGTTTTTGGGAAAATTGAATTCCCCCGGTTTTTGAGGGGTTTACAAACCTTTAAAGGGAAAGAAAATCTTTAAAAGTTTAAAACCTGGGAAATTTCTGCGAATTTTATAAAATTGTTTAAGTTTTCCCAAAAAAATTTTTTGAAATTTATTTTGAAAAAATTTTTTGTTGGAGAAGAATTGGGAAAAAGGGTTTGAAATTTTCCCAAATTTAGGTTTTGTTTGTTAAACCCTTTTTTAGTTTTTTTTGAAAATTGTTTTTCCAAAAGGTTTTTTTAAAATTAAAACAAAAAGTTTGTTTTTCCCCGGTTTTGGTTTTTAAATTTTGGGTTTTTTTTGGGCCCGGCTGTTTTAGAGGTTGTTTTCCAAAAAATTAAACCCCGTTTTTATTTTTAAATTTTTTTTGGGTTTGGGTTTTGACTTTGGGAAGGAAAAAATTTGTTTTTTGGAATTGGGGTTTTGGGATAAATTTTTTAATTTGATTTGATTTTCATTTGGGGTTTTTAAACAATTTTAATAGGCTACTTCACGAGGTTTACCAGCAAAGAACCAGAAGTTGTAGTCGTTGCCGCCGATCTCGCCCAACACGATGAGAGACTCGCTTAGGACTCTCCGGGTACCTGACAAATCAAGCAAGCACATGCACATATAGTATCAGGTAATTGAATTGAGCATGCATGAACAAACGTATATATTGTACTAGTAGTTACCGTCCCCGGGAGCTATCCGCTGCAGCATTTCTTTGAACCAGCCGATCTGCACGCCCAGACAGAAAGGAACCGGCACACTATGGTTCCACCGTTTGAAGTAGTCCGGGGGCAGCGCCGTGGCAGCCAACACGGCGAAGTTGGCACCGTTTGGGAATTGTCCCGATTCCTTCTCGGGCAAATTTGGTGGTATCAGTGGCAGCTCCAAAGCTTGCGCTGAATATATATATATATATATATATATATATATATATATATATATATATATATATATATATATATATATATATATATATATGCACACATGTTGAACACATCGAGTGTTACGCACTGGCTCATAGGTTATGTTTCTACTGCAAACCAAAAATCAATGACTACATTTGATAAAAGAAAATTGGCACATTCAGGAGTAGTAGAAGAATACTCACCGTAGAAATCAACGAGAACACGCCCATCAGAGATGCGGCCAGTGGGATGGTTGAAAAAGGTCATGCCATATGGCCACTCTTTCAAATTGCTTGGACTGCCGCCAGCAAGGTACACGATGTTGCCGGTGTCGATGATGGAGTCACCGAAGCTGAAGATGCGCTTGTAGCAAGGAAGGCACAACCCTACGGGAGAGTTGAGCAGTAGGACAACAGAGACGAGAAGGATGTACAGGGAAATGGATTGGGGTTGGAACTTGGAACTCGCCATCTGAATAGATAATGGCGACGAAGTTTTTAAGATCCAATGCACACCTCGTTTTGCATTCCAAGTGATAAGTTCATTTGACCCCCCCCCCCTCCCCCCCTTTTATAGCACTTTGTGATCGAATCGTATCAAGATGCATCAATGCTACCGAGTAGTGACATCCTGTGAAGATATCGCATCATTTATATGCAGCGTATCCGCAGTATGATTTAAATCCTCACAAAAACTTGACAATTTCGTCCCTGTCCATAATCTTAACCATCCAATCCAGAATATATTTATGTCAGATGCTATGAAGTCAAAGTTTTCGGCCGATTTGGCACTGTTAGCGCATGGAATAGAAAAAGTAGCTTCCTCTCCGAAAAAATTACAAAAATAGCACTGTGGAGCCACGCGGACGCGCCAAATACCCATGTCCGTGTCGCAAGGGCCCAGAACACGTTGTCCGTGCTCTAGGGGCACGGTCTAGGCTGACCCCCAGGGGCACGACACTGCCCTAGTCTGGCCCTCAAGGGCACGGTCTAGGCACGTCCAACCCCAGGGGCACAATACTGCCCTAGTTAGTTGTAATTGTAACATCCCAAAATCCCAATTTTGGGTAAGTATATTGAAAATAAATTAGGGAAGAATTTGGAGCATGTTTATATGTGGCAAAAATATTTTGAGAATGTTTTTGAATTTTTTTGCATAAATCAAATAATGAATTTGCATTCAAACAGCAGTTTGAAAGAATTTTCGAGACAAATCCTAAACACATACAATTATGGAAAATTTACACAAGAAACCATATTGTGTCAGGAGCTTCCACAAAAATTTTCATAAATTTTGGAACCCGATTGCTATGTTTAAAATTCAGCAAACCCTCAGTATTTTCTGAAAAAATTAAACCCAATTCAAATCTCCAGCGTGCCTAATGGGCCAAAACCCAGTGCGGCCCAACTCCACGCACCCGAGCCTGCCCGCCTCGCACCCCCGCTCCACGTGCTCGCTGACATGCCGGACCCACCCATCAAGCCCCTTCTTCCACCTTGCCCCGCCTCTGCACACCAGTGCGCTCGCCTACACCTTCTCCGCCCCGTTTTGTGACCACCGCCCACGGTTCCTCGCTTCACCTGCTCCTGTCACCTCCACCTATGTTGTACGTCACCACGTCCATGCCTCTCCCTTATCTTTTCCCGCGCTGGCCGCCGGATCGCGTTCCTCCTCGCCTTCCTTGCCCACACCCAGATTTGGACATGGGCAACCGGATCCTACTCCTCCTCGTCTGCGCCTCCTCACGCCGCTGCCCTGGCTTGCCCACATGCAACCCGGCCGACTGCGGTCCGCTCCCGTGCGACGCGGTCGGGAAGGACAACGTTCAACAAGGCAACAACGGCCGGCGGATTGACTGATACCATATGGCGGTTGCGGTTCTTGAGGTAAGTGTTTTGCTCGGGTTTGGGTTAGGGTTGGATTGGCTCTGATGCCATGTAGAATTTCGGGAATAATTGTGTGTGTCTCGTGAGATCCTCACACATTTTATTTATAGTGTCAAATATTATAGTTCGACTCGCAGACGACTTAGACTCTTACTTAAACTCTAATATCTCCAACAACTCTTCATATTCGCCGACTGAAATTCTAAAAACCAGAGAACCTGCCCACAGATTAAGAACCCGTATGGAATGCAAGATTTCCAAAAATATCTCGTATGACACCCTACATCGTACGAGAGTAGATGTTCCTATCCCTACAAAATACCTACTATGAAATTCCCACATTCCAAAAAGGCCCTAAAAGCTATTCCATGATATAAATAGCTATGGTGGTCAATATATCTTCCTCTATTTATGCTGCTAAGCGGCACAAAGTTTAAGGTATTTGAAAAGGCATATAAAAAAGAGGTATTGTGAAAATTAAATGATCTCCACAAATAATTGATTGATTGATTTCTTAGTTGAGCCCCAGCATTAATTAATTTCCATACGATGATCGGCCTTGTGAAATGCAGTTTTCTTTACTGTGAACGGGTACAAGAGAAGGTGCTCCAAGAAATATTTCCTTAAATGGAAAAAAGTGTGTAAGGTTGTTGATTCACCCGAAAAAGGCATAAAGACTTGGACCGATTCCTACAGTACCATACAAGGGTGCCCATGCATCCACAAGAGCAAGAAGAATCAAGAGTACAGAAATAATAATTGACGATATGTCCGAACAACACAAAGAGTTACTCAGGAAAACATCAAGATAACAAAGAAAATACAAGTATGAAAAACTACATAGTTCCTTTTCTATTGGCAGTACATAAGCTCGGCTAAGCAATGTATTAATCGGGAATAAGTGCTCAACAGGGTTAGAAGAAATACTACAGTAAGAAACAGGGACTTCAAGAGCAATTTCCAGTGATTCCGTCAAGCTTAGAGACGGTTGTCGTTTTGCTACAGTGTAACCCCCTATTGTTGTTGATCATTTTCTGTTGTTGATGTCAACGCAGAAATTGGTGATGTCAGGGTAGTGACGTCGGTCGTATCATTAAATGATCCTAAGACTAGTTATCTCATCCAAGGTAGTGACGCCGCATGTCAGTACAAACATGTTCTTTTTTCTATTAAAGTATCTAGGCAGAACACCTGCTCTCTCTTTCAAAAAGGAGGAGAAAAAACATCACGCACTGGCATTGGCATTATTGTCGCTGACGCTACATCCGTGTGGTAAACTGACGGAGCTTTGTGCAGGACGGAGTGTGTCGTGGCCCCTCAACACTTAGCTAAACCCTAAGGAAATCAGATTAGCATCATCTACTTCTTTACAATCCTATCAAGAGTGCACCTTTATAATTTGTTTGAAGCTCCACCGCCGGTGTGGTAGTATGTATGTAGACACGGCCTGAACCGCCTCTTTGAGCTCCCAGGCAGGTTCTTGAGGAACCATGGGCTCATGGTTATCCTGCGTCACATGTCAAAACGTGTATTATATTCAGATACTTTTGGCACATTACAGTGGTCGTGATATGCAGGAGTACCTTGTGACTTTGTGAGTTGTGAGAGTCGGCGATGAAGATGCGAGGAGTTGGTAGCAGTTTTGAGATATCTGCACGTACCGGACAGGCACTATCATCTACATCTGCATGCATGGTTGCATTGCAAAGAAACCATAGATGTTTGTCAGCAACTCAACGTGTATACTGATCAGGTCAAGCCAGAGAGAACTAGAGAAGTGATGCGATTGATTGAGATGTACCAGTGGCGGACCCACATGAGAGTATGAGGGTACAGTTGCATCCCAAAATTTTTGCATGTATGCCTATTACACAGTATATATATCTGGTATAATACACTTGCTATACAATGAATTATATTATGTTATTCTCAGCAATCAATAGTTAGCAGCCCACCAGCATAAGTTATATTTTGTGATATCGACTGTACTATAAATATATAATTTATTCCATTTGAACTTTTATCATATCATTTAAACTTTTATGTTAGAATACGTCATTTAAGTTCACACTTTTATGCACACGCAAGTGCGCTTTCAGTAGAAATTTTGTAAGGTTACGGATTTATTCCCGGCCTCCGTCTTTTTAGGCATGTGCTAAGAAGGCGCACTCGGTGTTGTGTGTGCATGTGTGTCTTCATTGTAATCGAAAAAAAAAGTTTACATCTCTATCGGCGAAATCCTAGCTCTGTCACTGAGATGTACGTATGGTGACCGAGATGGGTCCCTGAGATCTATGAAGGTCCTCGCGTCCGAAGAGCGCCTCCGGACGAGGTGGTGCAGACAGGCATGCCGACTTACCGACCGCTGGCTTGGTCTCGCGAGTGCAGCAACGACGATTGGTTAATAAGACAGGTTTGCAAAAGTCGAACATCTACTCTCATTGTACATGTCCTGACCCACGTTTTTCAAAAGAAATATTATGTGAAAAGGAAGAAATGCTGGGATGCAGAATTAATGTAGCATAGTACAGAAAAAGATTGCTTAGGACATATACAATGTTGGTCATCTCTAAATTGTCCACATTAATAAGAGACGACTTAATAAACAACTGAGCAGTGGCGGAGCCAGAACTTTAATGATAGTGCGAACTAAGTGACACGTTCGTTCCAACATTACAAATTGTTGTAGATACGTGACTAAATAATAGATTTATAGGTACCTCCGGTTGGCTACGTTGACCTCTGGGAATGCGTAGGTGGGGATGAAGTGTAAGCATGCAAAGGAATCGAATTTTTTTTAATAATCTATTTTTTATTCCAAAATACAGTAATATACTTCCGTTTTTTTTCACAAACAATCCTTTGTCGCTCCTCCGTTGAGCGACCTGGGCTAGTTGCTCAATAGTTGCGCACCAAGTGTACTAATCGCCCAATGGTTGCGTACTTCATGAAGGAGAGGGACGGCTCGCTCTCTTGTTACGGAGGTACTTCATGAAGGAGAAGGATGGCTCGCTGGGCGACTAGTACACTTTGGGTGCAACTGTTGGGTGACTAGTCTAGGTCGCTCAACAGTGGAGCGACAGAGGATTATTTGTGTAAAATAAAAAACAGAGGTATATTACTATATTTTGGAATAAAAATAGATTATTAAAAAACCAAAGGAATCACTCAACTTGTATTGCTCAAGTGTGAAATGATGTACAAGTGGCATCTTCCTCCCATGTTACAATGAGGTCCTATTTATAGGATGGGAGGAGGGAGGAGGTGAAGTTACATAAATGACCCTAATTCTAGGGCAACCCTAAGGGTAGCTCTGTCCTTTCCGGTCAGGTGGGGCTGCCTATGCTGGGCCAACCTGTTGATGTTTTGCTTGCTAGCTGTATAGAGGGGCTTGATTACACTTGCTAGCTGCTTAGAGGGGCTTGATTACGCAACCGAGGTCACGTTTCGTGCCGTTGTCCCGCGTAACTGTCATGCTTCGCTGCCAGCCCTTTGTTGACGTTGGTTGGATCGACATGGTCGCTCGACTCGAGGAGCGTGGCGACCCTTCCCTCAACAATAGCCCCTCATCAATTTGGATGGGCGTTTGGCGTCCTGTCCGAGTCGGCGCACCGATTCTTGAAGGGGCTTGCACGCGGCTTGGATCGACGGATACCGCGGATGGCCTACACCATGTTCGAGCAGATTGGTCAACTTAATTGGGCGCCAAGTGTTATGTTGGTCGCAAGTTAAGGTAAGGCTCGACGCGGATCCCAAGACAATGAGAAGCCTAAGGGCCTGTTTAGCACGGTTGTAGTTTTTCTGAAAAGTGGCTTACAGCTAGGCTGCAGGGCGGAACAACTGGGCTGAAGAGGTTTGGTGTTTGGTTGTCTTACTTTTAGGTAAACTGGCTGCAACTTTTGAGATAGAGAATATTTGAAATGCCCCTGAGGCAAGTAATAGCTTCTTTAATGCCATTTAATAACAATTAATGATAATTAACGACAACTAACGTAATTGACTATAATTAACATAATTGACTGTAATTAACGCAATTGATTGCAATTAACGTCATTGACTGCAATAGTTTTGCACAGTGCTGCACCAGTAAACCTAAAGACCGTAAGCAAGAGTATTTGTTAGGCATTCATACAGGTTTCATAAACACTGAGAAAATGGACATCGAGAAACACTAACAGGCAGAAAAGAATAAGCCGATGACAACACTTCATAACCTGTTCCTCCACCGAAAAAAAGAGCTGATGCATGTTCAAAATATATTATCTAGAGCTTAAGATACATTCAGCATAGTCCTAAATTTCCATTCCATTCAGCATAGTCCTTTGCAGCTCCAATTGTACATTTCGCAAGACGAGCGCCCAGCAGAGCTTACAACTACAAGACAGCTGACTAACCAAAAAGGAAAGGAGAAGTGAACATATTTATTTATTAACACAAAACACATACGATGTATATCTAATGCGATGGCATAAGTTGAAGGAAAATACATTGGGGGAATGACATTTGCATTTCACATTGCCAGAAAGGTAAGATAGGATTCCTTTTGCAACACATTTGCTGCATTATATTGTTTTACTCCATTTAGCTTCAGATTAGTACAATTTTCTGCTCTGCCACCCAAGATTGTTTTGGCTCCAGTTGGACTGGTTCAAGCTACATGATGCAATTGATCATATCATCAATCAAAATTATACAATTATGAATTGTACCTCTTCATGATTTCATTCAGGAAAGTGGAAAGCAGGCAAATGTTCATAGAAGTTTCTGACTTATGTTAGATTTCATACCTTTGCATTTTCTACACAGACAAAATCTTTGTAACATGCCTCCATCTGCAAGTGAGGATTCCACAACACTGCATCTGACCAACTGCATTTCGAAAATTAACCACAATTTAATCATGTGATCTTTACAATGTTGAAAAGACATGCCTTGTTTCATAGATCAATTCAACCTACTTTGCATTTGAGACGACGATTTTGTCACCCAACCCATTGTCCAGGGTGAGCTCACTCGGTGCACCAAGGTAAATGCGGTCGACAAATCCTGGAAAAGTCACCTCTTCCCAGTATCGTATGAAAGTGGCTCAAAAGCATGCCTAGATATTTACTTTATGTTGAGTGGCTTACACTATGATATGCTTCAATGAGTGCATATATATTTGTTTCCAAGACTTCTGCATAAACAATTTGTAGGATCGCATAACAATCGGAGGGGAGGGGTGTAAGGGTGAATGATTGCTTCACACATGCTTTAAATAACATCAGTACTAACATTGTCAATTATTCATCAACTAAATTATACTAGACCTAGCCACATGGTCTAACACAATCAAATCCAACGACACAAGGCGGGAACCCGAGTCTAGCTCTTATTTTCCACAAACGAGGTGAACCTTTTGAAAAATTCTTAGAAAATATAGTTTGACAGCCCCATTTTTATTTAACTGAATTAATATGCATCCCATGAGCATGCATTTGATTTTTGCAGCATTTGCACAAATTATTGCATTTGAAAAATTTCAAGTCAAATTTGAACTTATAACTCAAATCAAGCTCCAAATGAAATCAGGAATAAATACTTGTGAAGAACTCTGGGAAGTAATTTATTTAAATATTAGAATATTTATCATGAATAAATATGAATTTTCTCAAATTTTTAGAACCTAACTCAACCTGAGAAAATTCAAAACCCAATGCAAAGACCCCTGCAGTAGATGTTTTCAAAACAAGTAAATAAAACATGAAAAGTGAGTACAGAAAATTTTTGTGTGTTCTAGGTTATACCAGGAACCTCTTTGCAAAATTTTAGAATTTTATAAATTTATTTGCTATTTTAGATCGCCAGTCAAAGAGGAGGGTTTTGAATTTAAACCACTCAACATTTGGACTCAAGCAGACCTAACCGAACCAGGTTGACCCGGTCCAACCCGACCCGCTCGACCACGCCACTTTCCTATGTCGCCGACGACCCACCCCACCGTCGGAAGCATCTCCTAGCTCTTGCTAGCGGGCGGGCAGGAGTTGATCGCCACGCACCGCAAGACTCCGCTGAATGCAACCTCACACTGCCTCGCCACCGCCCTAGCGACCCAACCGCAAGCTTTGCTAGATCACACCATTCCCATTCCCGCCCATTGCCCGTGATTAATCGCTCCATTCCTCCTTCTCACTCACTTCTCTCAGTGGCTGAGGAGGAGGGAGCTCTCTTGTGCTTCCCTCTCGGGTAAGAGCATCCCCACCATGTCCCTCTTCTTCTATGTTCCTCGCCGCCTTTGTTTTTGCTAATGCAACCTCTTGCCATTGCTTGTAGCCTTTGAACACAGTTGGCGATTTCCAAATCATCGGTGGTGCACAGCACCGAGTGCCGCTGTCGTGTCAACTTTCGCCTGATGAGCCATGGATTATTTCAGAAATAAAAAGAAAAAGAAAACACTATTCAATGGCATCCACCCATCATGACAGAGGCTAGGTCAACTTGAGTATAATTTTTTTTTAATGCAATACATAATTCAGAAAAGAATTATTTTTACACTAAAAATTCAATTAATTTTGAAAATTCATAGAAAATTCATATGAACTCCAAATGAGATGAATCCAATTTTGTTGTTCATAAAATTTTATTATCTCTCAGACCATTTAAATTTTTTCTCCACTACTATTTTATATTTTTTTGCAAAAAGATTTAATTCTGAGCTATAGTGACCGAAACCTATTTCTAGCATTTTTCCTCAAGCTGATTTTTGAATGGCTATAACTTTCTCATACGAACTCCGATTAAACTAATTATTTCACCTAAATTCATATAAAATCATAGTATCACTACTTCATAAATTTCATGTATTTTTGAGCATTTTGAATTTTTTGGCTTTCTTGATGTTTACTCGATATCATTTTTCTCTTTATACCCTGAATTGTCCGAAGTTAACGAATACGTGCCCGAGAGTGAGCAAGTGGATTACTAGCAAGGAAAACATCATCTTGCATCCATATTGGTCCTAGATTTTATACTCTAATTATTTTGAATTGCATGATTTTTGATGTATCAATATTTTTGAAAGATTACTGTAGGCTACGATAGCACAAAACAAAATTTTACCGCGACAACCAAGGAACCTTCGCTAGTAATAGATCACGATATTACCACTAGACGTGTTGACTCATAGCGAAGTAGAGTCGATGTAGCGAGTTGATGCGCCGCACGCCTTTCCTCCCGCTCCGAGATCGCCACAAGTTGCGAATCGCCCTAGTGCCGATGCCGCAACAACACCTCTAAGGTATCCACACAAACAGGGCAGGGACACCACACGCTGGAGTGCTAGCGTTGACGGCGTGCTATTGGATGAGGAAAGCGTGGGTATTAGGGTTTCGGGGTTCTTCCAAAAAATTACTTCACCCCGTGCCACCGCCCCTCTATATATAGGCATCCATGACGGGTCTCAAACTTGAGGACCATTAGAAACTCGAGGTCTACAAGAATTTGGATCACCATCCAAATCAAATCCTAGCCCTTTAAGTGTGTGACCCTATAGGTTCATGTGTGATCGGTTGTGACTCGGAAACTCTTTTCTAACCACAAGTCGTTAGCGGTACCTAACATCATATAACGATTCCCAAACACATATATAATATATCAGAATAACCTTAATGCAATATGATCTTGACTAGGTCCTTATCACTTACGGCCAGCTCACACCTAGTCACGACTAGTCCATAATTACGATCAGTTTGTAACTCCTTACGACTAGTTAGTATTTAATTACGACTAGTTTGTAACTCCTTACGACCAGTTAGTGGTTATATTCGACCAGTCTATGACCAGGTTCGACCAGTCTACGACTAGCTTGTTTCTCCATACAACCAGTTTATGACTAGCTTCGACCAGTCTATGACCAGCTTTGACCAGTTGACGATCAACTCGTATCTCCATACGACCAGTTTACGACTAGCTTCGACTAGTCTATGACCAGCTCGTATCTGTCTAACTGAACGACCTGCTTGTGTATTCTCCCTTTACCTCACAACATCTGGTTGAACTCCAGGTGTTCTCCATGGAATGTTCAATACTTTCTCGATCAAGTGTCGAATAACTTTATGTAGTCAACACTTCGACCACTAGTGGCATGGCCATACACTTTCTTTATCTGATCACAATGAGGGGCCCAGAGACATCTCTTCTGTTTTGTTAGGAGTGACAAATCTCATATTTGACCAGTCACATTCCTCCGCATGTTTCATAGCATACCCTAACTACCCAGTTACGAGTAGCGTTTGGCAACCCCTAAGAGTGCTATTACACATGTAGAAAACTATGCTGATCTCAGGTCTAAGGGTTATACATCATCATTGCTTGAGACCAAGTGATGACACATGAAATCATAACAATCTCAACAATGTCTCAAGGTGGGTCAAACCAACACTATGTTCTCTAACATGTGTCCATATTATTGGTTTGATATCTCCATATCTATGACCAGTGAAACATAGTCATCAACCAATACATATGCTAGTCTATTCATATGTGTTCTCATGTGTTTCTGACTAGGGAATGTTTAAGAATAATCATCGCAGAAATACAAAGTTTCACAATCAAGTTACATACTTGATAATAAATATTAACGATATTATTCTAGGAACAAGATAACATATTATCCAATATTATGAACATAACGAAATATAATCATCTCTATGATTGCTTCTAGGGCATATTTCCAACAATTTTGTGAGTTTAGCTAGCTATGTCCTAACTCTTGCAGGTTATCCTTGAATTATTTTCCCACTTCTTATACAGCTATGCTTAAGTTAGATGTTTTGTGATGGTTTATCTACAATCTATAGTAATGCTTAGCCATGCAAGTTAGTAGATGCGGTAGTTCGGTTGATGGGGTTAGCTCATCGACCGTGGAAAACACCAATCATCTTATTCATACGTTTCATGTCTAGATCTTCGAATATGGTTGTTTAGTTTGAATTTGTCAAATTAAACATGATTTTGGTTTGGACAAGTGGCTAGTAGTGTGGGTGCCTTCGTGCACGAGATTCGGGTATCGTGGTAGACTTGTCCTGATTGTTAAGGACCGAACTTTGGGCCGTCATTCCATGTACTACTCATACATCCACACGTGGTTTATGGGTGTCGCTTGGTCAAGTAAGGGGAAGGTCTTGTTGGGTTGGACCACGAGTGGTGTGTGGGCATAATTTATTGTGATCTTATGCTGGTAGGAATCTCAGTGTAATGCTATAATGTGCGGGTGAGCATTTTTCTTATGTTGGGGGTTACCCACATACTAACTTTCAAGTTGGGGGTCACCCACTTGATCCTTTGCATTACACTAGCATCTCCAATACAACTTGGGAGCCCTCTTAGCATTTTCTATATGCAATTTGTACTAAGTGGGACTCAATCTCATGGGTGGTTCAACTCAATAGGGTCGTCTTGTTGAAAAACACCAAGTCTCGATCTCCCCGGCCAGCATACCTTAGGAAGTGCATCATTTTCCAGAGGCTTACGGGCTGGTAGAGTCATATGGGTAAAGTTGTACTCCCCTACAAGGATTAATCTATTCAAATAGCTGTGTCCACGGTTATGGATGACACTTGGTTTGGGAGATAGCATTATTAGACTCTAAATTAAAATTGACATGGGTTACTTCTCGATAACGGCATGAAGGGTGATTCACGCAAATTTTAGTTTATCAAAGTGGGCTGCCACTTTGGTATTGTTTGATCTATACATGTATCACGGTCAATTGTGTTTCCTTTGCTAAAGTTTTGTTTACTAAATGGAAAATTCAAACTAGTATGTGTAGGAATGAAAATTGGTGTGTTTTATTCAAAACTAAGCCACTAATGCCTCTCATTTTGAAAACCTCTAGCATGTATGATTTTTATTTCATGTAAGTCTTGCGAGTATATTTTTGTGCTCAACCGGATTGTCCACTTGCTGTAGGTGAGGAAGATTATCCTCTAGATCAGTTTATTAGCGTCGATTTTGGTGACGCGAATGAATGACATTGTTTCTGACCCCCATTTGGTTGCCTTTGGGAATGGGTGCACCTAGCTGGGCTTTTGGTTTACTTTATGATGTTTCGGCTGCGTACTTGTTGCTATTCTTTTGAATTTGGCCAGTCGGCCACTTATGTAAAAGTTATGGACATAAGCCCTACATTGTATGCCACTTAGTTGTATTAATGTATGTCTTGTGGAATGGCTTTGTATGATGTTGATAAAGATATGTGCGTGTTAGTCGCTGATCTTGTGAGCTATCACAGGACACATATCTGTAGTTTTGAGATCCTTTTTGTTTCATTTAAGTGTGGACTTGGGCTGTTGAGAATCGGTCACTATGCAGTACGTGTAGAGGAGCGGTGTGCATGGTATCCGTAGCTTTAGCTCAGTTGGGTCCTCTTACTTAAATTGAATTAAATTGGATTTCAGTTCTTGGAGGCCTAGAGTTAGTTTCGTAAGGCCGGGAAGGTCTAGGTCTTACGAATATTAACCTGGGGTCCCCATAGTGTTGGTATCAGAGCCATACCAACTGTAGGTTAGAAATAGCATGGGCATTATTTTCAGCAAGTCTTAAGTCAAATTATTTTCAAATTAGCAAAATAATTTCAGAAAGTTTAAGTCATGTACATCTTTTATTCCTTATCCATCCTAGTGTCATTTCCTTACCCATACGTTCATTTGGATTTGCAAACTAACTTTTCTACTCACCTTGTCTTCTTATGATTAGATGAGTCACCGGTATTTGGTTAAGGAACTCCAGGCTAAGGATGTTGATGGATACCTGGCACTGCCGTGGGATATGCTATGGAGGGCCAATTTCACTTATCAACCGGCGTATGACATCTACCGCCGCGATCGAGGACCGGGAATCGAAGAATACCTTGCAGTGGTCAACATCATCGCAAGGCGAGTGACAGGGAGCATTCCATATTGCTTTCAAGCGCGTGGCACCTCTGAAGCCATAGCAGTGCAGGAGGTGGCCAGTGTGGCTATGAGTCATCTCCGCCATGACTTGATGGAGTTGGCTCAGCCACTATACGACCATTTCCCGCTGCAAGGGCATGGCACGGAAGTGAACACCTTCTCTGAAATTCAGTATGGAGAAGACCCCCAGGTGCGACAATTGGCGAGGTTGGTTCATATTATGGACTGAGTTCATTGATGCACCATGCACGAGTTGTGTGGAGACTCGACATCATCTCGGTGTTGCCCAGAGTTCCTTAGGCTCATGGTCAACACGGCGCGCTCCCGCAACGTGCTTTATGGTGAGAATGAGACCTCTCCATACGATCGCACTCCCTAGAGTTTTGTCTTCCGAGTGGGAGGATAGGCACCCAACTATGGGTCGAGTGGCGGGCCGTATATCGCACCACGGTTTTGCTCGCACTCATATGCTGGACCCTGCTCGAGGCCACTCACTCTTATTGGGATCTTCGATGGGCCTCACCATCCCGTAAGACCATGAGGACACGGGTCACGAGTATTGGCTTCTAGACGAGTTTCTAGTGAATTTCAACTGAATGGCTTAGTTGTTAGTGTCAAGAGCTCGCTATGTAGGAGTGTAATCAGCAACAATTTTCCCCAAATATTGTAATAGGGTAGTATTGATGGAAATATTTATGTATTTGTTGCAAGAACTTTCATTTTGGTGGTTGCTATTCGCCTACGGGCTTATACGGATGTAATCATGCCGAAAAACTAATATTTGCTTTAATGGATCTTGTACTAGCTAGGTGTCTTTGTACCCCATTTGGTGTTAATTTTTGTGCATATCATGTCATGATGCATGTTAGATCAAGTAATTTACACCCATCGCCCAGATTTCTATTTCACGCCACTACCACAAAACAGCCTATAGTGGACGCCTCATCACAGACGGTTCTAAAGGAACCATCTGTGTTGAACTTATACAGACGGTTACTTAGGAACCGTCTTTGCAACCGTCTGCTCGTTTGAACGTATCTTTCGTTGGATTGCTAACCATTTGTGTGGCAACAGGATGGCGGGAGCTACGACTCAATCAAGATCTCAGCAAGGGGAGGGATCCCTGTAATACTTCGGATTAAACTTTGAGGATGAAAATTGATCTTTAGGGAGAGGAAACCATGGGAATAGTGAATTGTCTCTGGATTTAGGGGGTTATCTGCTAATTTCGGCCAACTTGGGCCTGGGCTAGAGGCCCAATTGGACCCCCCAAGTGGCCGGCCAAGGGGGGGAACTCCACCCTTTTTCTCCCCTATGCCAAACCCTAGTTTTTCTCCCTTTGGCGCCCCTCCCTTCTTGGCCGCCACCCTTTGGCCTTCCCTCCCATTGCACCCAGCATCTCCTCCTCCTGGTGTTCTCTCATGGTGGTGCCCCTCAAGTCGTCTTCCCCGCTGCGGCATTGATCTTCCTCCATTGCCGGTCTTTGCAAGAAACGGGGACGACGATCGTGGGCTGTGGAACAAGGAGGAGAAAAGGAGGAAGAACTTCTTCGCCAAGGATCCTTCCACCTACTCCTGGTTGCAGCAAGGGTAACGATGCGATCCTCGTGGTTTGATTGTTGTTAGAAGAGATTTGGATACGTTTTTGTTTAGGCAGACTTGCTGAAATTTAGAAACTGATTCTGTCCAGTACGTTGTAGAGGGTGTTTCGGTTATTTTTAGGCCGAATCTGAAGGTTTGGTCTCCTAGAGATATCTAGGTCTTGTTCTTACGTTTCAGTGGCCACCGAGTTCACTCAAATCCGAGGTCCGAGTCAAAAGTTATGATAGAATTAGTCTTGACTGTCCAGAATCCTGACGAGATTCTGCAGTCAATTTGTAAATTGTATAAGAAATTGTTATTCATAGATTTTGAACTTGGTGTCTCCTAGAAAATTGAAGTATCCCCTGTCAGGTTTAGATGGCCACTGAGTTTACTTGATTCCGAGTTATGGGTCAAAAGATATGTCTGTTATAACAGCTGCTGCCAGAAACCTGACGTGATTAATCTGTCTGTATATTTTCTATATTATGATAGAGAAGTTGGAAGAATCTGAAAGTTCACCCAACTAGGTTATTGTAGGTAATTCGATAACCTTTTCAGATTGGTAAAGAACGCTCAATTCGGAGTTGTAACATAGAAGTTATGATCAACTGAATATTTCTGCTGAATTTTGGTAGGCTGAATCTGTGCTGAATGTTCAAACAATTATTAGCCTATTAATTTGACCAAATTGGATTGTCGCGTCAACTAGAGTTTTGTAGTTAGACCAGTTAAGAATCTACAGAAATTGGGTTTGCTATTTTTCGACTTCCAGGCTGTGAGTTATGTTAGTCCCCGTGTTGCTGTCCAGGATTTTCTTATTGGACAGACTCCGCTGTTTTCAGTCTATGCGATATAGGATTTAATTGACTCCTAATAGAAGTAACATAGAACACCGACTAGTTGAGCTGGGTATCATGTATACTTATTAAGTTATTTCGTTGGTTTAGGCGGCGGAACTTCGGGTATAAGAGCGCCTTCGTTGCGGATAACGCCGCAATGTGAAGGCAAGTACCATGTTTATTTGGATGTTTGTGCATTGTGGTTTTTAGCATGAGTTGTTTTGGTAACTTGTGAGACATGTGAAATGAATCATTCATGCCTTGTTCAATACATTGAGTTCATGAATAGAAGTGATGTTATGGTATATTTCATTTAATTGTTGCATGCATTCATTGACATTTGACGTCCACGGGAGTGGATGAGAACCACCATCAATTCCAAGATGGTTGGATAAGACCCATTAATTCCAATATGGGCAATGTTGGACACCCGTATGAAACGTTCTTCATACGGGAAGTGGATCCCCGCATTTTTGTTAAGATGCGGGCTTGAGTGATCACCGACGGGTGTTCACTGGCTATACCGGTATACGCGTGTGTGCAGTCCATTCCTTGATTTGAGCATTCATATCATGTATTCATAAGTAATCCAGTGTGATGATCGAACCCATTGATGTTATGTGTGATCTTCAATGAATGAATGTTTTTCTTAATCATTGTACTTGCTGAGTCATGGACTCACTCTTGCTTTGTTTGTTTATTTCTAGGTGATCGTTGATGAAGTTCACTTGGGAAGGAGTAGATGAGCACTACTCGAATAATGCACTTCACATTAGACTCATTACTATAATAAATAATGATTCTCTTTTGTCATCTTTTGGTTTGTAATAAATAAATTTAGTCATGGATGGTATCTTTATGATCAATGAGAACATAGATGAGAACTTTAAGTCTTATGGTTATTTGTTATCTTAGCTCATTATCGTTGATTCATGTTTAGATCTTAGAATTGGATTTCATGACTAGTTTATGATTACTTGTGTGTTTTTGTTGTGTGGAACCTCCGGTATCCTCGTATACAAAGGAGGTTCTGCCGAAATTTAGTATTTCAGCTTAGGGTAGTTGCATTCCAGGCTCGTGCTGAGTTGGGGTGTTACAGTTGGTATCAGAGCGGGCTTTAGGTCCGTGGTTAAAATAAAATTATTAAATTGACACACTGTGCACAGTAGGTTGGGTTGGGAAATTCGTTGTTTCCGCAATTTTCTTGTTATGATTTATTTGTTGTGCAAGCGTTGTTCGGTTTGTCTTTATTCGTTGTGTTGTTCTTAGATGGCGAGAGGTAGAGGCCGTGGGCGTCCCGCCATCCGTGGTCGCGCCGTGGGCGTGGTCCATTGAGCCGCAACGTCCGAAGAAGAGGCTGGTGGGGTTAATGAGGAGGTTGCCTCACCGCTCAACCGGTGTGGAAGCTCAAGCTGCGCCGGCCGTGATGCTCAAAGCGGTGTCGGCGATTATTCAAATCTTCAAAGGGAGAACGGCGGCTCGTCGGCAGTGCAGCGGCTTATCCTGCGCTCCCGTTGTTCTCGCGATCTATCGCGGATCTTCTGCTTGCCGCCATGGCAGTCCGGTTGTTGCGCGCATTCCACCGGAGACTAGGATGAGTCTTCGTGAGTGGATGACGCCCGGTGAACACGTTTGATGGCGCGTACGATTCGAGCAGCAGATTGGCTCGGTACATGGAGCGTCGATTCGAGCATTGGAGATGAACTCACGCAAAGGGTTCGTTTGTGGCCTTTCAAACGAAGGTCGGGCCGATATCTGGTGGGAAGGGGTTCATGCGCTAGGACCCGATGCAGGTCCATTACTTGGGAAGTTTTTGTAGCACGATTGAGCCAAGTACTATCCGGATTCTTTTATTGAGAAGATGGAGCGATCATTGCTAGTGTTGACTCGGGCAATAGGTCGATGATCGAGCACGAGATGGAGTTCAACAACTGCAGTGCGCTTTGTACCACCTGTGGGGCTGATGACTTGGAGAAGGCCAAGAGGTTTCACGGGGTCTCCTTCGGAGTATCGTCGATCTTGGGAGCCTCGGTTTTGCGTGATTTCAGTCTCGTGGTTGAGCAGCTAGAGGATAGAGCAGAGAGGAATTCTCCTTCGCAGAGGCAAGCGGTGGTGGCACTACTTACATGGTGGTTCGGTGGTGGCTAAGAGGAGTTTTGTTGGTGGAGGTGGGTCCTCTCAGCGGCCTACTTCCAAGAGGTTTCAGGGGAGCCGCCCATCCCGTCCGGCTCAGCAGGGGCAGTCTTTTTCTTCGGCGCCACGTTTTTCTTCTTCCACACCTCAGATGCGCCCAGTTCCAGGTCAAGGTATGAAATGTTTTAAGTGTGGAGAGGGGCATCGTGCGTCAGAATGTTCTTTCAGAGGACTTGTCGTCGGTGTGGTCGAGAGGCCACAAGCTTTCTGCTTGTGCGTAATCCGGCAAGTATCATCAAGTGGGAAGCGCTTCAGCAGCGCTGTCCTCTAGTACTCCTGAGCTCGGTTGGACACTGGCTGCACCTTTTGTGCCACGATTCTCACCAGATGGGTTTCACTGCAGATTCGACTCCTGCGCCCGACCGGGTTCTTCTCGGAACCTGCTCCATCTGCTCGCCCTCGTTCTCACTGCTGCAGTTCTGCCCCTCCTCTCGTAGCGTTGGGCCGTCTGCGCTCCGGCACCTTTGGGAGTCTCGCCATGCCCACCCTCGACACCGTGGCCGCATACGATGTGGTGATGTGTACTTTATTAGTTGATTCACATGAGGCTTTCGTTGCATTTGATTGGGGGCTACTTATTCTTTTGTGTCCTTAAATTTTGTTAAAAGGGCGGGTTTGAGTTTGCAATCTATTTCGAATCTGTGGTGGCTGCCTCTGAGGTCTTATTTCTAGCTCTACATTTGTCTGGGTGTATTTATCACTATAGAAGATGAAAATTTCATTGCCAATCTCATGGTGATTCAGATTATCACCTTTTGATGTTATCTTGGGTATGGATTGGCTATTCTTTTACCGCCAAGATTTGTTGTTTTGGAAGACGGTGACTTTGCAGCTCACGGGAGAGAACTAGTGTTTGAGGCGGTCGCCGTTTGATTCCCCGTGTGTGTTGGCTAGTCTGTTTCCTAGTCGTCGAGCCTCGAACATTGGGTTGCTTTGGTCTCTTAGCGAGAAGTCCAATCTCCACTTCGTATTGAAGATATTCGTGGTGAATGAATTTCTGACGTGTTTCTGTGGAGCTTCTGGTATGCCTCGAGCGTGAAGTGGAATTCGGATAGATCTTGTTCCGAACCCGACCTATTTCGATGTCTCCATACCGTTTGTACGACCATTCCGGAGGAGTTGAAAAGAAAGCTGGATGATTTGCTATCCAAAGGTATGATTCGGCGTAGTGTATCGCCGTGGGGAGCTCTGCTCGTTCACTAAGAAGAAGGGCAGAGTTGGCGTATGTGTGTGGACTACTGGGCTCTTAATCAAGCAATCAGAAGAATAAATATCCGTTGCCCGTATTGAAGATCTCTTTGATCGGTTGAAGGAGCTAAAATATTTTCCAAAATTGACCTTCACAAAGTTATAATCAGATTCGAGTTCATGAGCAAGATATTGAGAAGACGAGCTTTCTCTACAAGGTATGGTCATTATGAGTATAAGGTTATGTCATTTGGACTAACTAATGCTCTGCATTTTCATGGAAGCCATGAATAGTATGTTGCACCCTTTCCTTGATGATTTCGTCGTAGTATTCATTGATGACATCTTGATTTATTCCAAGGCGAAAGAAGAACATACTCAGCACCTGAGGTTGGTACTTGAGACCCGAGAGTGAACCAATTTATGCCAAATCGAAGAAATGTGAATTCGGATTTACGAAGTTGGGTTTACGGGCCATGTAATCAATCAAGAGGGCATTTACGTGCGATCCAAGTAAGATTTCAACATGGTGGAATGGAAGAGACCAACCAATGTAAAAGAAGTGAGGAGTTTTCTGGTTTGGTGGTTACTACCGGCGTTTCGTGGAGGGTTTCTCTACCATTGCTAGACCAATGTCTCGATTGACACGAAGGTGTCAAGTTTCATGGGACGGATGCGTGTGAACGAAGCTTCGTGCTTTGAAGGATAGATTGGTGACCGCCCAATTCTCACCCTTCCGAGAACGAGAAGCGGTTCACTATTTATTCGAATGCGTCTAGAGTTGGGCTTGGTTGTGTTCTTATGCGGGATGGCAAAGTGATTGCCTATGCGTCTCAGCGGTGAAGAAGCATGAACAGAACTATCCTACTCATGACCTAGAGCTTGCGCAGAGTAGTGCGGCTTTAAAGATCCGGCGCCATTATTTGTATGGCGAATCTTGTGACATTTTCACGATCACAAGAGTCTCAAATACATCTTTACCTGTAAAGATTTAAACTGAGGCAGAGGAGATGGTTGGAGTTGATAAAGGACTATGATCTCACCATTCGGTATCATCCGGCAAGGCAAATGTGGTAGCCGATGCCCTGAGTCGCATAGGCGACACCTCCTACCTCGCTTGTCTCATCGCTGA
Source organism: Ampelocalamus luodianensis (assembly GCA_036346255.1). Lineage (NCBI taxonomy): Eukaryota > Viridiplantae > Streptophyta > Magnoliopsida > Poales > Poaceae > Ampelocalamus > Ampelocalamus luodianensis. The sequence goes on along the minus strand of CM070618.1, from coordinate 59,031,954 downwards.
TTTTGAGCGTATGGATATATCTTTTGCTTTGCGGTACCGCCGAGACCGAGACCAGGTTGCTTCTTGAGTCACCATTCCGAACGAGTGCAGGAAGCTGTGACATGATCAAATGCTCCAGCAGTGTGAGGAAGCGCTAGATAAAGGCAAGCAAGGCCATTTTGGTATAGATGATTCGGTACTTTGCGATTTAAAGGTCGCCTTTGTGTGCCACAGAGGCACAGTTAAAGATGAGATTCTAAAGGAAGCCCACAGTATTCGTGATATCTGTACATCCAGTGAGACCAAAATGTACAAAGATTTGAAGAAGAATTTACGGTGGAAGAGAATGAAAGTCGATATTGCGGTATGTGGCTCGTGTGGGATCCGCCAATGTTAAAAATGAACATAAGCGACCGCGGGATTGTTGCAACCTTTAGAGGTTCGGTGTGGCCATGGGATGACATCTCCATGGATTTTGTGGTTGGTTTACCTCGCACTCAGCGAGGAAGGATGCTATATGGGTGATAGTGGATCGGTTCGATGAAGTACGCACATTTCATTCCTATTCGAACCACCAACTCTGCGGCGATTTGGCTCCACTTTATGTGAGAGAGATAGTGCGGTTGCACGGGTGCCAAAGACTATTGTTTCCACCGAGATGCCAAATTTGTTTCCAAGTTTTGGGAGAGTTTGCAGAGTGCTTTGGGCACGCAACTCCGTCTTAGTATTGCATTCCACCTCGAGACGGATGGTCACCGAGCGCACAATTCAAACCTTAGAAGATATGCTCAGTGTTGTGTTTTATCTCGAAGGGTGGATGGAAGATCACACGGCTTTGGCAGAGTTCGCCTATAATAATAGTTATCACTCCGAAGATTCGAGCTGCACCATTTGAAGTCCTTTATGGCGGAAATGCAGATCTCGTTGTGTTGGGATGCGATGGGAGAGAGGACAGTTTTGGGTCGAGAATGGGTTCAAGCAAACCGTAGCTAGAGTGGCCGAAGTTAGAAGGAACTTGTTAGCCGCCAGAGTCGGCGAAAAGCTACGCAGATGTCGAGGCGAATTGGAGTTCAATGTGGGTGACGAGGTCCTTCGAGAGTATCGCCTACCAAAGGCGTAATACGTTTCGGTACTAAAGGGAAGCTTAGCCCAAGGTACATCGGACCGCTTCCGGTTGTGGCGAGTTGAAATTTGGCTTACCGCTTGGATCTTCCCGATTCTATGAGAGGGATTCATAATGTGTTTCATGTGTCCATGTTGAGGAAGTTCTTATTTGACCTCGAGCATGTAATTCCAATGGAGCCCTTAACCATTGAGCAGGACCTTACTTTTGAGTCCCGACAAAGTGAAAATTTTGGAAGAGTCGAGCGGGTTTGAGGAGCAAGACATTGAAGTATGTCAAGGTTCTTTGGTCTCACCATCCGAGAGGAAGCCACTGGAGTTAGAATCTGCATGCGCGAGCAATATCCCGACCTTTTCACTTCGGTATGTGTTAACCCTTTGTTTCCTACTTGCCGTTCTCCATTCATGTGTTCATCTAGTTGTTTAGATTCGGGCCTAATCTGTTATGGGGGTAGAGTGTAATACTGGATTAAACTTTGAGGATGAAAATTGATCTTTAGGAGAGGAAACCATGGGAATAGTGAATGTGTCTCGGATTTAGGGGTTATCTCTAATTTCGCCAACTTGGGCCTGGGCTAGAGGCCCAATTGGACCCCAAGTGGCCGGCCAAGGGGGAACTCCACCCTTTTCTCCCTATGCCAAACCCTAGTTTTTCTCCCCTTTGGCCGCCTCCCTTCTTGGCCGCCACCCTTTGGCCTTCCTCCCATTGCACCCAGCATCTCCTCCTCCTGGTGTTCTCTCATGGTGGTGCCCTCAAGTCGTCTTCCCCTCTGCGGCATTGATCTTCCTCCATTGCCGGTCTTTGCAAGAAACGGGACGACGATCGTGGGCTGTGGAACAAGGAGGAGAAAAGGAGGAAGAACTTCTTCGCCAAGGATCCTTCCACCTACTCCCTGGTTGCAGCAAGGGGTAACGATGCCGATCCTCGTGGTTTGATTGTTGTTAGAAGAGATTTGGATACGTTTTTGTTTAGGCAGACTTGCTGAAATTTAGAAACTGATTCTGTTCAGTACGTTGTAGAGGGTGTTTCGGTTATTTTTAGGCAGAATCTGAAGGTTTGGTCTCCTAGAGATATCTAGGTCTTGTTCTTACGTTTCAGTGGCCGCCGAGTTCACTCAAATCCGAGGTCCGAGTCAAAAGTTATGATAGAATTAGTCTTGACTGTCCAGAATCCTGACGAGATTCTGCAGTCAATTTGTAAATTGTATAAGAAATTGTTATTCACAGATTTTGAACTTGGTGTCTCCTAGAAAATTGAAGTATCCCCTGTCAGGTTTAGATGGCCACTGAGTTTACTTGATTCCGAGTTATGGGTCAAAAGATATGTCTGTTATAACAGCTGCTGCCAGAAACCTGACGTGATTAATCTGTCTGTATATTTTCTATATTATGATAGAGAAGTTGGAAGAATCTGAAAGTTCACCCAACTAGGTTATTGTAGGTAATTCGATAACCTTTTCAGATTGGTAAAGAACGCTCAATTCGAGTTGTAACATAGAAGTTATGATCAACTGAATATTTCTGCTGAATTTTGGTAGGCTGAATCTGTGCTGAATGTTCAAACAATTATTAGCCTATTAATTTGACCAAATTGGATTGTCGCGTCAACTAGAGTTTTGTAGTTAGACCAGTTAAGAATCTACAGAAATTGGGTTTGCTATTTTTCGACTTCTAGGCTGTGAGTTATGTTAGTCCCCGTGTTGCTGTCCAGGATTTTCTTATTGGACAGACTCCGCTGTTTTCAGTCTATGCGATATAGGATTTAATTGACTCTAATAGAAGTAACATAGAACACCGACTAGTTGAGCTGGGTATCATGTATACTTATTAAGTTATTTCGTTGGTTTAGCGGCGGAACTTCGGTATAAGAGCGCCGTTGCGGATAACGCCGCAACGCGGAAGGCAAGTACCATGTTTATTTGGATGTTTGTGCATTGTGGTTTTTAGCATGAGTTGTTTTGGTAACTTGTGAGACATGTGAAATGAATCATTCATGCCTTGTTCAATACATTGAGTTCATGAATAGAAGTGATGTTATGGTATATTTCATTTAATTGTTGCATGCATTCATTGACATTTGACGTCCACGGGAGTGGATGAGAACCACCATCAATTCCAAGATGGTTGGATAAGACCCATTAATTCCAATATGGGCAATGTTGGACACCCGTATGAAACGTTCTTCATACGGGAAGTGGATCCCGCATTTTTGTTAAGATGCGGGCTTGAGTGATCACCGACGGTGTTCACCGCTATACCAGATATCTGCGTGTGTGCAGTCCATTCCTTGATTTGAGCATTCATATCATGTATTCATAAGTAATCCAAAGGTGTTATGATCGAACCCATTGATGTTATGTGTGATCTTCAATGAATGAATGTTTTCTTAATCATTGTACTTGCTGAGTCATGGACTCACTCTTGCTTTGTTTGTTTATTTCTAGGTGATCGTTGATGAAGTTCACTTGGGAGGGAGTAGATGAGCACTACTCGAATAATGCACTTCACATTAGACTCATTACTATAATAAATAATGATTCTCTTTTGTCATCTTTTGGTTTGTAATAAATAAATTTAGTCATGGATGGTATCTTTATGATCAATGAGAACATAGATGAGAACTTTAAGTCTTATGGTTATTTGTTATCTTAGCTCATTATCGTTGATTCATGTTTAGATCTTAGAATTGGATTTCATGACTAGTTTATGATTACTTGTGTGTTTTGTTGTGTGGAACCTCCAGATCCTCAGTATACAAAGGAGGTTCTCACAAATTTAGTATTTCACTTAGGTAGTTGCATTCCGTGCTCGTCTTTGAGTTGGGGTGTTACAATCCGCTCATTCTTTGCTCAAGTGCTCTCTCTCTTTCTCTGTTAAGTCTCTAACAGTGGGACCTACTCATACTCATATAAACCAAACCAAATTACTGCTAACCAATATTTTGAATGTCAATATTGGTCACTCAAATAAATTAACCAATTCTGAAATTGAATATTTGAAGAAAGGTTGTCTATTGTTTGATGTATGAACAGAGAAGGTTTAAATTGTTAGTGAAACTCACTTACAAAGCCAACTGTTTAATGCTAACCAACATTATGGATGTCATTTGGGTCACTCAAAATGGATTAACAAATTTGAAGTGTGAGTTTTAAGAGAAGTTTGGATATAAGCACTTCATTTTAGAAATGTTTAGAGTTGTCTATTGTTTGATCAAAGAAGTTTTAGTTGGAAGTTTGAAATGACAATAGGCTAGTGAATCTTTTGAATGACTGATAATTGAACCACTCAAATGAGTTAACAAAGATTTGAAGTTTGAATTATCAAGAAGTTATAATTAACAATACCCCAAATCGAAAAACTACTTTAAAAGAATGAAGGAATAGAGAAGACAACTGAGTATAAGTTAGCTAGTGTCATTTTTGTCCGAGAGGACTTCTACAAGATGTTGAACAGGAAGAAAAACTGAGATTGCTTAAGAATGACAAAGTGAGCCTGTCCCTAGTTGTTCAAGTCCTAATATTAGTAACTGGGTTTGACCACCACAAGAGTATTCAAATTTGCAAATCATATATTAGTGACTAAAGTCCAGTAGTTAAAAATGTTTGACAATGTCTTGTAGCAATTAACAGTTATATGAACAGGAAGATGCTTAGATGAAAATCTGAATTGGTAGTAGACTAATAAACTTGTTGAATGGTTGATGAATCACCCAAATTGCTTAACAGATGAATATTTGGAGTATTAAGAAATTTAGTTAACAAATACTCATTCTCATAATAAATCCTCATTTTAAAATACAAGTAGGTAATATGAATTTGTCAGTGGGCTAGTGACCTCCTAATACAAGTAGTTAAAGCCACTACTACAAAACAGGCAATAGTAGACGCCTCATCACAGACGGTTAAAATGGAACTGTCTGTGATGGGTCTATCGGGCCTATCACAGACGGTTTGTAATACAAACCGTCTGTGATACTGAGTATCATAGACGGTTCTATTAAAGAATCGCCTATGATAGTATCACAGACGGTTCTATTCCAAAACCGTCTATGATAATCTCTAGTATCACAGACGGTTCTTGAATAGAACCGTCTATGATAATTCACAGACGGTTCTATTAAAAAACCGTCCGTGATATTGGAGATTATCACAGACGGTTCTTGAATAGAACCTTCTATGATAATTCACAAACGGTTCTATTAAAAAACCGTCTATGATACTAGAGATTATCACAGACGGTTTTTGAATAGAACCGTCTCTGATAGTATCGCAAACGGTTTGTATCATGAACCGTCTGTGATAAGTACCTCATCACAGACGATTGGTGATACGAGCCGTTTGTGATATGTGATTCACAACGCGGGAGTTCAAAAATTTTGAATGCGTGCGCGGGAGTAGCAGGTGTGTGTAACACTCCAAATATTTATTTAAATGAGAAGAAAGATTGTAGGGAGGAGAATTGAATAAAGGGAGTGGTTTTAACAGAAGTTCAGGGGGATTTTTGCGTAATTCGAAAAACTTGGGCTGTGGGCTGAAAGCCCACAACACCTTGGCCCATTAGGGCAACCATCCAAGTAGAGGGGGGCAGCTATGCTACTGTAGCACACACTGTAGCGCCGCCACTGTAGCAGCCCCTCCCCTCCCCATTGCATCTCCACCTCTTTTCCCCCCCCCTTGCGTCTCCACCTCCCCTCTCCTTCGTGGCTGGCCAAGAAGAAGGAAGAAGAAGAAGAGAGAAGGGAGAGGAAGAGGGGTCACGTGGTGTTCATCACGTTCGGCGGCGGTTCTTCAAGGGTAAGACCCGATCCCCTTTCAATTGGTGGGTTAATTGATCTTTAGCAATGTCGGTATTTAGGTCTGACTAGAGCAGATCGGGTTGGGTGACGTTTTTGAGTTATTTAATGGAAGAATCTGATCAGGATGCCTCATAGAGAATTGTAGGCGATGTTGATACCTTTCTTTAGAGTACAAGATCGCATCGTTTGGATGAGCGGTTCAAAAGTTATGAATTTCGTAGCGCTACTGTTCCGCAAATCTGTTGGTGTTCTAACAGGTTTTAGTAATCTGACTTTAAAGATCAGTAAAAGGGAAAATTAGAGGATCTCAGTATAACGAAAGTTGTATATAATTGTTGTAGCTTTCAGGAAAGCCCAAGAACGTGAAATTTGGACAAATGAGCTGAAAGTTATGATAGTTTTAGTGTACTGTCCAGAGAACTTGACGTGAAATCGATGTTCTGTTAATTAGTATGATAGGGGTATTAGATGGCCGAATCAGGAAGGCCCACCAACTAGGTTTAGTTGGGGAAATTTATAACCTTTCAATGAAGTCCAAGAACACCTCATTTGGACTCTTGTACAAAAATATATGAATTTTAGATTATGACTGTCCATAGAGGGGACAGATCGAACTTTAGGAGTTGGAATTGGGAATGCGCTTGAGAGTGTAGCGAGTGCGGTTGTGCTTTTGGCTAAGTTTTGGTTCAGTATGGTTGTCTTAGCATGCTTTATATTTATATTCAGGTGAGGGATTGGTTCCAGGGGCAGCGCCCTCTCTGCACCTTTCATCCCCGCACGATTAAAGCAAGTACTTGTTTGCTAGTATTATGAATAAATGTGATATCTATGGATGCTAGAGTGTTATAGATGTTGTTGAACATGATTATTAATGTTGTGAAAATATGTATTATGCATGGTTGCTTGAGTGTATAAATGTCTATGAACATGAATGATAGAAGTATGAATGAGTTAAATTCATAAGTGATGTTCTTTGGAGGTATGATTATGATGATTCAAGATTTGTGCATATGCATCATGTTGACATAATGAAAATTTGGTCACGTGGTGACTAAGCATTTGTTGAGATCCCTGTCATGTATATGACGGGCTTGAGGTCCCCACACTTGTGGAGTGTGGGCTTGAGGTCCCCTTTACTTGTGGAGTATTGGGCACTGGTCCCGTGCTTGAGAGCACTGTGCATGGTATGGCGGCGATTCGCGATATCTCGTGATTACGGTGAAATGCGAAAAAGGGGAAGAGAAAGAAAAGATGCACTGCATATTTGCATTCATACATCATGTGATATGTTTTTCGAGTAAAGCTTTGGAATGGAGTGTTGATGTTGTAATTGCGAGTTTAATGTTTCATTATTGGTACTTGCTGAGTCTTTGGGCTCACCCTTGCTTTTGTTGTGTTTTAGGTACCTTTTGCAAGAACGGCATGCATGAGAGTGAGTAGACTTGAGTTGGAGTCACACACTGTCATGCTTCTTTAAAGTTGATTAATCTTCTTAGTGTGTCCATTAATAATTAAGCGAACTGCTTAAGAAATGATCGTGGTTAGGCATCATGCATCGAGGTTATTTGTAATAATGATGAGTAACGTACTTTGATTAACTTTGAATATGTTCTAGCTGAGTAGCATGTTTTTAATGCTTAGTGATGATATTAGATGTTAGAAATATTTAGTTATGATTTACTTTCTATCTTTTGGGAACCTCCGTATAGTAACTATACAAAAGAGGTTCTACCGGAATTTGGTAGACTGTCCTAGTTTAGCTTTGTTAATGTTTCCTTCAGTAGCATTCCAGGCTCATGTTGGGCTGGAGTGTTACAGTGTGCTTATATATTAAGGACTCCCCCAAATCCAGCGTGACATTTGGGCTCCTTCTCCCGCCGCCAGCCCTTGTCCCTCCCGTTCGTCCCGCCACCACCCAGTGCTCCCTCCGCCGGGCCTCCTCCTCCCGCCGCTCGTCCTCCCCCCGACGGCCGGCCGGCGTCTCCCCCACCGGCTCTCCTCCCCGCGCCACCCCTATCCCGGCGCCTGCCCTCCTCCCTCCGGCGCCGCCTGTCCTTTCCCCCGTCGGCTTCTCCTAGATTGAGGTATACATGTGTGCTTGAATATAGTTTTGTGATTGAATGTGTACTTGAATATAGTTTTGTGATTGAATGTATGGGGAACAATGTGGCTTGATGATCTGACAAATGCTTCAGTTTGTAGCCCTTGTAGTGACTAATCTAATTGACGCTGGGGATATCGGGGAGGGACAGACCAACGAGTTCCTCTGCGACATCTAGGAGCTGCGGGCCAAGGCGGCGGAGGCAGCGAAGCCCAAGCTGGCGACGCGGTCGGGAGGAAGGAGGGCGGGGATGTGGATAAGGATGTGCCTTTCGAGGAGTTCCGCTACGAGGACAAGATCATGGCCTTCTTCAGAAGGCTCATGAGCGAGTAGAGCCAAGAGGTGGACGAGGTGCTGGAGGTGGAGAGGCGGACGGCCAAGGGGAATACATTTAGTATTTTTTTTTATAGTTGAAAAAACTATCACAGACGGTTCTTGTTCAAAATCGTCTGTGAAAATATACTATCACGCACGGTTCGAAGTAGAACTGCTCATGATAACTACTATCACATACGGTTCTACTTTGAACCGTTGGTGATATTAATATCACTGACGGTTTTTGAACCGAAATTCGTGATAACGCTCATATCACAGACGAACTTTTCAGACGGTTCGGAAAACCGTCTATGATGACGGTTCCAAACCGTCTGTGATGAGGCTGTGTGTAGTAGTGAGCATGGTATTGATTCAATTCGTTACTTGATCACTCATAGATTAATTAACAAATGTATTTAAAAAATGGATAAGTGAATTTGTAAGAAGTTTAGTTAACCAACTCCCTAAATGATTGAATGAACAGAGAACAAAATTTGGAAATAATAAGGATTGACAGTACTTTAGCTTAGAATTATTGTTTTCAAGATAGATGAACAGGGAAGGCAATCTAAGGATAGTTAGAAATAACAATAGGCTAATAACAATTACCAAATTAATTGTTTAGAAAATATACAAATGACAATTAACTTGAAAGAGTAAAACTAATTAGGAAATCAAGATTTGGCTTGTGGTTAGCTAAAACAACAGTAGGCTTCATACTCTAAAATTAATAATGTCAATAGTAGCAATAGGCCAATGAGATAATTAATAAAAGATGATAAGGCAATTAGAGATTAAAAAAATCATTAGTATGTACTTAGCCTATATCACTAATGTCTAGGTTAGAATGGAGGTCAACTAAAATAATCTTAGTGCATATTCTAGTTAAAGGTTAACCTAATATACTAGATGTACCTTAGTATAAGCTTAGTCATGATAATGACTATAAAAAGGGCACACTTAAAACATGGAATTTCCTCGATAAATAAAAATCATAACAAAGGAATTACTAGGATGAGCTAGATCTCCCATGCAAGTCATGGTAAGAAACTCTCAATAAACCGGTATTAAGTCAACCACGATCAAAACATTAATAACTTCCACATACGAACTCGAATTAAATGAATCTTTTGCTAAATTCATCTAAAATCATTCTATATAATAATATACAAAAATATTTTGATTTTATTTCTGTTGGATATATTTCTCCATTTGTGTTTTGTTTCGTTCTTTGAATAAACGCTAGGATTATGAGCAAGATTATCGACGCATCAAGTGACCCCACTCCCTGAACAATATAAGCAAGAGCAAGGCAAGCACCTTCTTTGATCATGTTGATCCCAGTATTTTAAATATTGTACTTTGCTTTGTAAAATCTATTATGCATGTGTGTATGTTATGTATGAAAATGCTATGAATGGAAAATCGTAGTTGTAATCCTATTTGTTGCATATATCTCCTTGTAACATTGATCCTTACTGCTGTAACCATTGTAATATGGGTTAGATAATATGTAGTGTCATTTGGGAATTTTTTAGTGCGGTTATCGCACAAACACAACTAGAACGATAGGTTTTTCCGAATAATCGATTAATGGACAATATGTTAACTTGAGAACTTGGGATACTTTTAAAAAGTTTCTAGAAGTGTTATCTCTATTATTTTATGAAAATAAAATGAAAAACTTTAGTATTTAAACGCGGGTGAGTTATATTGTATTATGAAAAATGAGGATTTTGACTCACTGGTAAATAGGGTGGAGTTCTCACTCGTAGTCGATTAAGGACTAAAGCCAGCAAATCTGTGACTAATACCTATTAATACAACCGTATGTGCTAGGATGGGATAGCCGTAGCTAACTAAGTTATCAAATCTTAGCCTTGCATGACAGTAGGCAGAAGTAGTGCGAGCATGCCGAATGGCAGGCAGGCCAACACAACTACGGATGCCTCACTTCGACGGGTTTCTATCCGGCGAAGTGAGGGACTCACTCAACGGGTTTCTATCCGGGTGAGTGAGACTCCTCATTCGATGTGTTCCGTTGTTGTCATCATTATTATTATTATCCCAATGGATAAGGATATAGATTCACAGGGCTAGTGCAAGGTTAGGGCTAGATAATGTAAAGGCTACGCGAACTTTACACGCCTTTCCTTGAGAGTGAGCAATAGCATCGACTTGATCTTGAAAAAACTAGAGATATTCCAAGCAACTAGAATACCGCGTACTATGGGTAAAGTTGTACACCTCTTCAGAGTGATAAACTATTCAAATAGTCGCGCTCGCGGTCATGAGCATACTTAGTACGACTGGTATGGCGGTAGTCTTGTTTTTCCTAAACTGTTTTATCAAAAAAACTTGGGTGATGTCATGGGGTTTTTGATTTGTTGAGTTAACTGTCATTTCTATGGCGAAATATTGATTATATTTTTTTCTTACAACCGATTTGGGTTGCAAGTGCTGTTATTACTTGATTTGATGTCTTACTTACCTTCTTGTACTTATTTATATTGTTCTTTCAAATTCCATTGCAAATTATTACTTATGAATATTGTAAACAAAAATGGCTTTGAGCAAAATAACTTGTATATTAGAGCCTCTTTGTTTGTGACCTTACATCTAATATAATTCTTACGATACACTACAAGTCTTCTTGAGTACACAAGTACTCAATCTTGCTTATATTGCTATATAGAGATTCGAAGATGAGCTGACATCTGATGACGAGTTCTTTGCTTCCGGCACTAGAGGGTTCGGTGACGGGTCTACCTAGGCCCTGTTCCTTGTCGGTTTCCTGCGGAATCGGATGGGCATGCCGCTGGATTTTGCTACTTCATTAAGTCTTCCACTATTATTTGTTTTACTCTTATGATTGTTTTTATTTGGCCGATCGGCCATGGTTGTAATAAACTTGTAATAGCTTAAGTAGAGTACCCTTTTGCTTACTTTAGCATGTGTATGTATTTTTGCGAATACCAAATGTTCTGAATGTGTGTGCTAGCTACTGATCCAAGGACTAGCATAGAATACACAAAGGGTCTTCGGGTATTCAACGCCCGGGGGTCCGACACCCACATATAGGACCGAGTTTCAAATGTTGTAATGTATGGAAGAGTGGGTTATCATCATAAGTCCATAATTACATCTTGCTTAATTGACCAGAATTCAAACTAACCTGTCTTCTTTGCCCTCCAGAGGATTTTTAGGGTCAGGACCCTTATTGAGAGTCTTACAACCTTTCACTAAAACACCAGATATGGAAGCCTATACAATTAAATGGATGTGAGAGTTAAAACTATATTTTGTTTGGCAAACACAAAAATGGGGTTTCCTTCACAAAGCTGCGACTTACGCAAAAATAACTATGGAGGGCTTAGTTGAACAAGAAAGGCTTATTGTCTGTATTTGTTATTTTCAAGGTTGTTGACAGGCTTGTAGAGTGCAGTGCAACCTACAAAACAATTAAACAACCCCAAATTCATATGCTGCACAAGGGCAATATTGGTTTCACAAACCTGCTGCATGGGGCTAGGACCAAACTAGGGAGAACAATGTGGAATTCCACCACTGCTTTCATAAAACGATATGTTTAGCATGCTATTAGTTGAACTCCTCATGTTTTATGCCAATCACCTCCCATGCGGGGATTTGAGGTCGACTTTCGGTAGCTCGCCTGTAACATCCCAAAGTTCTGTTACCAAATTTAAAATTATAAAATTATTATTTTATTGAATTTCTTGAGTTTTAAAAGAATTTTCCTAATTTTCTAAAAATTTAAAAGAGTTTTATTACTTTTCTTGGATTTCGTAAAATTTTAAAAGTCCAAAATACATTTAGTTGAGTTTTTCAGTTTTTAGAGGATTTAAACCTAAAAAGGAAAATTTAAATATTTATTGAAGATTTCTGGAGTTTTATTGGATTCTAAAGTAAAAAAGAAAAATTAATTTAGTTTCATGATTTTTTTTGGATTTTTAAAAGTTTTTTCCTATTCTCTAGAAATTAAAAATAATTATGTGCAAAAATAAAAGCCAATTTAAAGTTGAAAATAATTTTCTTAAGTTCAAAATAAGTTAGAAATTTCTGAATTTTTCTTAATATTTGAACTCTATTATCTATTTTCTAAAAGTCTTTTGGTTTTCTTGTTTTTTGTAATTCTAAAAGTTTCAAAAATCGCTGGACCGAATCTTTTATCCGCCCGTTTTCTTCCTCGCCCGGCCCGCTTGGTTGGCCGTCAGCGCGCGACACCGCCACACCCTCTTCGTCTATCAGCTTCTTCTCCCTGCCCCTTTTCTTCCTCCTGTTGCCGCGCCCCATTCCGAGCCGTGTCAACGTGCCTCACCTGCCACCACCCATCCCTCTACGCCGACCTACTCCGCGCCGCCTCAAGTCGCCGTGCCCATGTCGCCGGCCATCTCCTACCGAGCGCCATGCCCTGCTCCCACGCGCTTGCCCATGTCGCTCGAAGCTGCCCGTTGCCGAGCCACGCAACTCCTCCCTCTCTCCACCCCTAGCTCTATAAAGAGGAGCATGGCATTCCCATCTCCCTCCTTTTTCCATCCCCATCGACCACCCATCCTCTCTGCCTTCTCCCACCGAATTTCGAGCTTTCCCCCACCGACGAGCGCCGCCTCCGTGGGGAACCCACATCTTCCCACCTATAGCATCCCTTCGTGGTGTTCTACCTGGGCTCTCCTTGTCGTGGCTGAGTGCCGCGAAGGCCTCGCCCGCTAATCCAATCTCGCCGACGCTTTGCCTCGCCGCGGTGAACCCTTCACTCCTAGCCCCATTCGTGGCATGCACCAGGATCCCCGTCCTCTCCTCTCGTTGTCGATACTCTCGCCGAGCCTCACCGTGGCGTGTAGCACCGGTGAGTTACGCGCCCGAGCCACCACGAGCCACCCACTAACGTGGCCGCCATGTCTTGTCCACTTGGCGCCACCTCGCCTTCCCGCCCATGTGGGACACTTGCGTGGCAAGCCCACGAGGCACGGCCCTATGACTGCGAGCCAGGTCCACCGTGGACGTGGACCCAATCCACCGCCCATGGGGACACCTTGTCAATGGTTCAAGCCATTTCCTTTTAAAAATAATTCAGCCAAAAATCCTTTTCCTGGCTGCTGATGTCAGCATGACATAGTAAATTGATTTTCTTTTATAAAATTAATTTCAAAAATTATAAAAAATCCTTTTTTTCATCATTTCATTCGAGCTAGTTCTCCTTCGTTTGAGCTCCGATTTCAATGATTCAAATTTCTAAATTCATCTAATTTTAAGATCTAGCTATCTATAATGAAATTATTTAATTTGAAGTTCATTTGAATTTATTTTAATTTGATTTGAATTTGGCTCATTTTCACGTGTATTTTGGTGGAGGCTTTTTAGGTTTTGTTTTGGGTTTGGCGGGGAAAATTTTTTTTGGGCCCCAAAAGTTTGGGGGGTTTGGTTTTGCCCCATTTTGGGTTGTGGGGTTGGCGGAAGTTTTAAAATTCAGTTTTTTGCTTTTTTCCCCTTGAATGGGAAAATTTAATTTTGCCAACCGGGATTTAGTTTACCCTTTAATTTTTTAAAAAATGGTTTTTTTCCAAATTTTGGGAGCATTTTCCGGGAGAACTTTTTTTAAAAGGGCCCCAAAAAACCCGTTTTGTTGAGTTCTAGGAAGGGAAAAATTTTCTTTTCTCAAAAATTAAGTATAAATATTGGAAAAGTTTTTCCAAAAGGGGTTTTGGAAATTTGGTATTTTGGCAACTAATTTATTCCGGGAAAGAAATTTGTTGACCCCCGATGAACCAAAGAGAAATTTTTAAAAAAGGGAGTTTATCAAAAGGGAATTGGCCAGTTTTCAAACAAAGGGAAGGAAGGAAACCAAAAAGGGGGAAAGGGGGTTTGTTTAAAAAGGGGAAAAAAAAGTGGGAAAGTCTCGTTGGGAAGGGGCCCTTTAAATTTAAAATTTTAAAATTGGGACCCCCTTTTCGGCCCGGCTTTAATATTGGGAAAGAATTTTTTTTAAAGGGTAAGGTTTAATTTACATGCAATTCTTGGCCCTTTATGGAAAGAGTATTTTTCCCCGAATTTTGGGTACTTTCAATTTAAAAGGGAAAACCTTTTACCAAATTTAGGGAAAAGGGGTGAAAATTTTATCCAAATCCAAAAAAATTTTTGGGTTTTTGGGCCCGGGGGGTTTAAAATCTTTCGGGCTTTGCCGGCCAGCCCGGGTTTGGGGGCCAACCTGTTTAAAAGGTTGGGAAAGGGGTAAAAGGGAAAAAGGGGGAAAGGTTTCCTTCCATTTGTGGGTGAAAAAGGGCCGGGTTTTAAATAGATTCAAAAAGGTTTTTTTAAAAAGGTGAGGGACCCCCAAAAATTTAATCCTGACGAGAAATAGCAGTCTCTGTATAGGTTGATTTATGGCCTAGTTAGAGGGTGATTCAGAGGTCTTGCCCATAACAAATTTTGAAGGTGATATCACTAGCTTTCAGTATTGATAAAGAACACCTCATTTGGATTTATAGATCAAAAGTTATGCACTTTTCTTTGTGACTGTCCAGATTGTATGTCAGTCTGTCCAGTTTGTATGTCAGTTTCTATCTTTAATTTTGACCCGTGTGCCACTTTTTGTTAAAGACAATATATGAATGTCGTGCCAACTAGGTTATTGTAGATAATTTCATAACCTTTTCAGATTGTTAAAGAACGTCCAATTTGGAGTTGTACAACAAAAGTTATCGATATTTTAATTTAGCGATATTTCTGTCTATTAATTCAGTCAACAGATTTGAGCCGTGGGCCAAATTTTATTAGAGGCAAAATCTGAACTTTTGCCCAACCAGAGTATTGTAGATATGTCAGTTAAGAATCCATGGAAATTGGTCTCACCTCATTCCGAGTTCCAGACCAATAGATATGTCAATTACCGTGCTGCTGTCCAGAACTAAGTTATGTCAGAAATTGTTGATTTCATTTTAAGTTTTGTATTAATGACTAGAGTCATCAGGAAGATGTTTAGCATCGATTAGTAGTGTTGGGTATATTATGTCCTTATTGAAATTATTTTACTTGTTTAGGAGGTGAAGCCTCGGGTTTAGGAGTATCACCTTTGCCGACTAACGCGTCGCATCGTGGAAGGCAAGTACATTGCCACCCTTAATGATTGTGATTGATGAATGTTTATATGGTCATCTGTGATTTGGTATGATCACGAGAGAAGATGGTTTGTCTATGTTCTTTCATATGTGTTGAATCCATGTTTTGTTATCATGTCTTTCAATATTCGTATTTCATTCTATGCATTCATTATGCATGTTTCATCCACGAAAGTGGATTGCAAGTCCCACCATTCCAATGTGGGCGGTGTTGGACATTGTCATGTCCGTCCACGGAGTGGATTTGAAAGACCCATTAATTCCAGAATGGGCATGTAAGACCATTAACTCCAAGATGGGCAATGTTGGACACCGTATGAAACGTTCTTCATATGGGAAGTGGATCCCGCATTTTTGTTAAGATGCGGGCTTGAGTGAACACCGGCGGGTGTTTCAGCTATCTGACATATATGCATGTGTGCAGTCCATTCCTTTGATTTTGAGCATTCATATCATGTTTTCATTTATGTCGGTTGTGATGTGATCGAAACGATGATGAGTTTGTCTTATTCATATTGAATGATTATCTTATTGATAAGCGTACTTACTGAGTCATGGACTCACTCTTGCGTTGTTTGTTTATTTTAGGTAACCCCGATGTTGGCTCTTGGGAGGAGTAGACACGCACTACTTGTTCACAACATCAAATTCATGTTCAAGTCTAAATTTTAGTTCCATATTTCATTCGTTAACGATGAATGTAATAATTAAATTATAATTGGAGAAGGAAGGATACCTTCTCCACGGATGTTGATTTATTCTGCGTGTGAACCTTCTTTATTGATGTTCGATATTAAATAACTTAGAAGGTGAAGGAAGGATACCTTCACCATGTCTGTTTATCTTAATCTTGTCTTTAGTTGATATACTTGTTTCAAGTTCTTCCGCATTATGGATGTATGTTAGATGTTTTAGGTGACATCTTGGCTTCGGATAGCGGGTGTTCTGATTGAGTATCGAGCGGGCTTTAGGTCCGTGGTTAATAGACGAACATTAAAATGACACCTTGTACAGATGGTGGGGTTGGAAAAGTACATTGCTTCATAATATCATTATTATGTTTCATTTTGGTTGAGCAATTGTTGAATTGTACGTACTATCATCCTTGTTGGTAATATATGATGCTATGATATTCAATATCTATGAACTAATACTATGATTGTCATGAGATGATCTGTGTAATCATAATTGAGTATTTCGGTGAGGCGTGATGTTATCAAATGATAAGAAGTGGAGGTCGTGGTTGTTACTCAGGATTCACGGGTTACACCATGTCATGAGAACGTGGTTAGAGGAGTAGTTACCAGTACCATAGTTTCAGTGTTAAGCGTGAGTTGCTTTAGAAAGTTGTTCTCTTTCTTGATTTGAATTTGGCAATTCTTGTCTGTGGTGGTTGATGAACTTCTCGGGATTTGTGGTCCATGATAGTTATGGTTTCCATAGATCCCTCTTGGTTCTCTGAAACAAATATTGCCTTTCAAGCTGTTGAGTTGTTTCTACTACTTGTGATCGTTGTCAATTGGCAAGATTGATGTTTTCTTGGTTGCTCCTTCTTTCTCATTGAAAAAGAATGACTCATTTACTCATTTGATAACTTGATTAGTGAAGAGTTTTCCATTTGTAAGTTCGGTTGCTTGGGAAAGCTTTGGCTTTATGTGTTTCTTTGGATTACTTGAGCGTTGAGGTTTGAAGTCTCTCTTTTCTTTGTAGTAAGGTGTTAGAATCCTTTTGTGATGTCTTGCCATGCTTAAATTGAGAATTTATGATTAAGCGAATAAATTGTTATGATATGAGTTACCAAGTTGGGTTATTAGCATAGTGCAAATCAATTACTCTTAACTACCATCCATGGAAGTGGGCTGATTAATTTGATATGTCCTTGTATTTGATTCATGGTGTATGTTAAATAAAAATTGTCAATATCTATTCGAACCTATAGATCTTACATAAGAGCTAGATTTATCTATTTCCTAGTATGCTAAAATTGTTGAAACTTGTATAGAGTACCGGATGGGTCTTTGGTGTATCGACTCATGAAACCTTGTTAATAGGAAATTATGTTAGTGAATCTTTAATCATGTTTTGAAATGATTTCTGAACAAAGGTGAAATGTGAATCTATGTTTATAAATGGTTATGTGATTACAAATAGAATTAGTACCGTATGTATACGCGTGGTTAGTACAATCATCATTTGTTAATGGTATTGAAGAAAGTGTTGAGCAACACCAACAATTGAGTAGATGAATTTTGTAAGTAGTCTTTGTTAGCGTGCCTTGTGATATTGTTATTGCTTAGCATAAACTTGTTATGATAAATTTGTTTCAACCTTGTGGTTTGTGTTCCCTTTGGGAAGTTTTAGGATGGAGTAATAAAGTTTGATGATTCTTGGTACTATGTATGTTGTCGATGTTATTAAATAGTCAAAAATGTGATAATGAGGTTAATTCTGTAGTAATTTGATCACCCATGGTGATATTTCCTAAATGATCAAATTTGAATTTGTATTCATGATCTTTTGGGGTTGAGCTTAATGTGGTAAATGAAGTTTATCGAGTAACGATATGTTACAATGTTGCAATGGTTCTTGATGATGCAAGTGTTTGATTTTGAATACTTATTTGTTCTTATCTGTTAGGTTGATATTCTCTTCTTGTGAGGCTTATGCGTTCAGCTGTGGACTCCACTTATGTTCTGTGAGTTCATTGCTTAATTGATTTCTTCTCTTGGTCCCATATTCGGTCTGAGTGGTGGATGAGTTTTCTAGTTGGTGAAAATCGTTTCCATTTGTCTCTTCTTTGAGAAAGAATCAACTCATTCTTTTCACGTGGGTCTTTTGAAGTGTTTTCTAATTGTTGTTGTGAAATTGATGTTAATACCCATAGTAATTTGATCGCCCTTGGTGATATCGTTCGATGTGAATATTTCAAGTTTAGCTTTCGTGATATTTTCTTTGAGCTCTTAAATCATCAGTAGCGAAATTATTTTAAATAAATTAAGGTATTGGATTGTCTGTTGCTTCTTAAGAGATTTGTGTGGTTTAACTCTAAAGGCTCTTTGGTTTGAGTTGGCAGCGAGGTTGCAACCAAAGAAGTTATGTTGGTTCCTTTAAGAGGAGAATAATCTACTTGCTTTCGCGAAATCTGTAATTGGAAATGTTTGAGTTTGGTGGTGAGATTATTTGGATCTCATGTTTCTTGTGTAGTTGAACTGTTCGAATAAATGTAACGTATGGAAGAATTTTTATTGGTTCTTAATTAGTCCTTGTGGTTTGGACTAAAGACCTTATCTTGTTCTTTGTGGCAAAGTGATGTTAGTCAAAGAATTAATTACAGTGTTAAAGGAGAGAGTGCATTATGAATATTTGAGAATTGAGTCAAGTTTTGTAACTTGTGGTTATTTGAATTGTTCATAAACTTTTGCTCTTTTCACTCAAGAGTTGTCGAGTTTCAATCGCAATGTCATTCTTCTTGTTGGTGGTTATTTGCTATTCCTTTTCGAGGATGCGTGCACTCCACAGTGAACTCAATTTTCGTTTTCCCGGATCTTCGTTACAGATTATTTCTTTTGGTCTCGTGCTCCTTTGTGAGCGATAACATTTTCTGTGTTGTGAAATTTGTTCTTGTTCGCCTCTTTCTTTTGAGAAAGGATCAACCGTTTTGTCTTTGTAAGTTTTACAACTCGTATGTTGTTGTTTGTTTGGTGGTGGTTAATTGATTGTAGGGGTGAGATTTTGCTACCCACTATTGGAGGAGTAATAGAAGATGAGTTGGTTTTGACTCAGAATCTCTTGGAGGAAGTTGATTCAGATGGAATGTATGGTTTCAAGTAAAATTGTATATTGTTCGACTAAGTAGGACCTATGGTATAGTGTAGTTCAGAACCTTGGTTCATGTTGGAATGTTGGGGATTATCAAATGTTTGGAAACAGTAATCAATTTTATAGAGTAACTCTATTGAAAGTATCGTGATGTTGTATGAATGATTCTGATGATGTCAATGAGTGAGTATGTCGAAATTGGAGGAAATCTTAGAGATTTAATCCGATGATTTCATTATTTGTTATAAGAGGAATTCGTTGTAGAGGTTTGAGAGGTTAAATTTGGGCTTTCCATTTTCATGCTAAACTTTTGGTCGCCCAAAGATTTGTGTGTAGAGGAGATAGAAAAGCTGAGTATTTACGAGTAGTGGAATGATTGTCGATAGAACCCTTCGATGTAGTTCATGGCGGGTGTCTTGAGGATTACGATGTGTTATTCACGAAAGTTGGAGGTGATAAGATTGTATGGGGTTTTTTTAGGTGCTTTGGTGCCTTCTATCAAATTAATGTCATCAGTTGAATGAGTTGTCTAGAGTATTGATGGAATCAATAGGGTCTCTCTACAGCGGTGTGGAAGATGTATTCGGTTTAAGCCTAACTTGAGGATGTTAAATGAAGATGGTTGAGACCGTGTGGTATGCGATGAATTCGAATTCCAAGGTTGGAGAGATGTTTTATTCAAAAAGTGAAACTAAGGAAAAAATGTCTTCTTGATTAGTGAAGCGTTTTCTTAATTCTCGCTTGAGCTTTGTCTTTGTTGACCAATGTCTTTCGTAAGTCGAGTTTGACTCGATTTTGGTATGTGTGGTTCCTATCGATTCGGGAAGAATAAGGGAAGTTCGATTTGGGCATTTAAAATGATTTCTCCTTTGGTTTTCGTGGCGTTTATTCGCAAATTGCCACTTGGAAAGTGGAAAGGTTTTCTTGATGAAATTTGATTTCTAGATTTTACTCTTGATACCAGTTGGTAACGTATAGTTGTGGCGTGAATCTTTCTTATTCAGATATGTTTTTAGGTAAAGAGTTTCGATAGTGTGTTTTCGTTAAAGGAGGTGATCCTTGCTTTAGTGAAGAGTTCGATTGAAAGGTGGAACACGAGTTTCGTGTTCTTCGTGCTTGTCGTGTGGTTCGGTTTCAATGGGAAGGTTAACCCAAGGTACATTGGGTTGTTTAAGCTAGTTGGCGTATCGCCGGGCTATCTCGGGTCCATGCGTGGAGTGCGTAACGTCTTGTATGTTATCGTGTTGGGTGAGTACAGGAGATCGAGTTTGAGTTTTCGTTGCGCCGTTGACCATCGGTGAGATCTTACATTGAGTTTTCTCCGATGAGTGTACTGGAAGTACCGGGTTGAGTGTTAGTTCGGGCGTCGCGTTACGTCGTTGTGTTGTGGTATTTTGATCGGGAGATGCTGCTTGGGAAGTTGGAGTTTCGTGTGCGTGAGTTTTAACGGTGTTGTTCACAGCAGGTGCGTGGTTACCGTTGTTCGTTCTCGATCGTGGTTGTTCTTTCGCGTAGAGTGGGTAAGATTCGAGTCGAATCTGTTAAGAGGGTAGAATGTAATATCCGAGTTTCTTTTGAGAGTGCAATACAAATTGAGAGAGAATTAGTGTAATTCTCCAATAGTGCTAGAATTAATTTTGGAGAGAACAATTAATCGGTAGAAGGTTTCTTTGGAAAACGTTTGTCAGGAGTTTAGAGGGGTTTCTGTGTTTTCTCGCAGCACTGGGCACGGGCCTTGGCCCATGAGGCTGGCCGGCCATAGGGGAGGTGCCACCTCCCCCAAAACCCTAGCCGCCTCCCCTCTCCTCCTCCTTTTGCGCACCTCTCTTCCTCTCCTCCCCCTTGAGCCGCCACCCCTCCTCTCCCTAGGCAGCCACCTCCCCTCCTGTCCCCCAAGATCCAGCACATCCCCTCCATTGGTGGTGCCTCCTAGCTGCTGTCCAAGACGGTGAACGAAGGGAGAAGCAGCGGGAGTGCTCGCCAAACGTGTAAGGAAGAGATCGGGGAAGGAGGAGTTCTTCATGGGGTTTGAACAGCGACTTCCTGGTTGCTGCAAGGGTAACGAATACCGATCCTCGTTGTTTGATTAGTGGTAGATGCGATTTGGTTCGTATTTGATTAGAACAGATTGCTGCGAACTGAAACTGAGATCTGTCCAGTAGGTTGCGGGGTCGGTTTCGTGATCTTAGAGGCAGAATTTGAGTTGTCCACCTTCTAGAGTTCTTTAGTTCTTGTTCTTAGCTTTCAGTGGCCGCCAAGATCACCTCATTCCGACTTTTGAGTCAAAAGTTATGATAGATTTATTATCTGCTGTCCAGAATCCTGACGAGAAATAGCAGTCTCTGTATAGGTTGATTTATGGCCTAGTTAGAGGGTGATTCAGAGGTCTTGCCCATAACAAATTTTGAAGGTGATATCACTAGCTTTCAGGATTGATAAAGAACACCTCATTTGGATTTATAGATCAAAAGTTATGC
The DNA here is from genome assembly GCA_036346255.1 of Ampelocalamus luodianensis. Lineage (NCBI taxonomy): Eukaryota > Viridiplantae > Streptophyta > Magnoliopsida > Poales > Poaceae > Ampelocalamus > Ampelocalamus luodianensis. The sequence goes on along the minus strand of CM070618.1, from coordinate 59,010,210 downwards.
ACTTTTCTTTGTGACTGTCCAGATTGTATGTCAGTCTGTCCAGTTTGTATGTCAGTTTCTATCTTTAATTTTGACCCGTGTGCCACTTTTTGTTAAAGACAATATATGAATGTCGTGCCAACTAGGTTATTGTATATAATTTCATAACCTTTTCATATTGTTAAAGAACGTCCAATTTGGAGTTGTACAACAAAAGTTATCGATATTTTAATTTAGCCGATATTTCTGTCTATTAATTCAGTCAACAGATTTGAGCCGTGGGCCAAATTTTATTAGAGGCAAAATCTGAACTTTTGCCCAACCAGAGTATTGTAGATATGTCAGTTAAGAATCCATGGAAATTGGTCTCACCTCATTCCGAGTTCCAGACCAATAGATATGTCAATTACCGTGCTGCTGTCCAGAATTAAGTTATGTCAGAAATTGTTGATTTCATTTTAAGTTTTGTATTAATGACTAGAGTCATCGAGGAAGCGATGTTTAGCATCGATTAGTAGTGTTGGGTATATTATGTCCTTATTGAAATTATTTTACTTGTTTAGGAGGTGAAGCCTCGGGTTTAGGAGTATCACCTTTGCCGACTAACGCGTCGCATCGTGGAAGGCAAGTACATTGCCACCCTTAATGATTGTGATTGATGAATGTTTATATGGTCATGCTGTGATTTGGTATGATACGAGAAGATGGTTTGTCTATGTTCTTTCATATGTGTTGAATCCATGTTTTGTTATCATGTCTTTCAATATTCGTATTTCATTCTATGCATTCATTATGCATGTTTCATACGAAAGTGGATTGCAAGTCCCACCATTCCAATGTGGGCGGTGTTGGACATTGTCATGTCCGTCCACGGGAGTGGATTTGAAAGACCCATTAATTCGAATGGACATGTAAGACCCATTAACTCCAAGATGGGCAATGTTGGACACCGTATGAAACGTTCTTCATACGGGAAGTGGATCCCGCATTTTTGTTAAGATGCGGGCTTGAGTGAACACCGACGGGTGTTTCACGGCTATACTCAGTATATGCATGTGTGCAGTCCATTCCTTTGATTTTGAGCATTCATATCATGTTTTCATTTGTAATCGGTTGTGATGTGATCGAACACGATGATGAGTTTGTCTTATTCATATTGAATGATTATCTTATTGATAAGCTGTACTTGCTGAGTCATGGACTCACTCTTGCGTTGTTTGTTTATTTTAGGTAACCCCGATGTTGGCTCTTGGGAGGAGTAGACACGCACTACTTGTTCACAACATCAAATTCATGTTCAAGTCTAAATTTTAGTTCCATATTTCATTCGTTAACGATGAGCTGTAATAATTAAATTATAATTGGAGAAGGAAGGATACCTTCTCCACGGATGTTGATTTATTCTGCGTGTGAACCTTCTTTATTGATGTTCGATATTAAATAACTTAGAAGGTGAAGGAAGGATACCTTCACCATGTCTGTTTATCTTAATCTTGTCTTTAGTTGATATACTTGTTTCAAGTTCTTCCGCATTATGGATGTATGTTAGATGTTTTAGGTGACATCTTGGCTTAGGATAGCCGGGGTGTTCTGACTGCAATCAAGAAACCCCAAAACCAAACACACAAGGGTCAATTCTTGCATGCAGAATCGATCCGACTAGTACAAATAAGAACTACTTGTGGTGCTAATACTTGAGCGGCAAGGTGAATTGGAGGAGGAGGAGCGGTGAAGTGAGGAGGCACGGTGTTGCGTGCGCAAGTGGAGGGCCAGCCTTTGGAGGCGGAGGCGCGCCACGTGGTGGGAAGCGGGAGGTGGCAGCGGGAGGATGAGGGGTGGTGGCACAAGTGCGAGAGGAGGAGGAGGTTGGCGCGGGAGGAGGAGGAGGAGGTTGGCGCGGGAGGGGGAGGGGTGGCACCGCGTGGTGGGGAAGGAGGAGGGGGCCGGTGCGAGAGGAGGAGGGGCGACGACACCGACGCTGGAGGAGGATGGGGTGCCACGAGGAAGGAAGAGGGAGGGGCGATGGGTTGGGAGTAAGAGGGAGGGGCACGTCATGGGAGGAAGAGGGAGGCCAGGGGTAGGAGTCAAGAGGAAGAGGTGTTGGTTATAATCTTGACATGTAATTTATTTAGAGTCACATGTTTAAGTTTTTGTGTTGCATGTAGCTAATGTGTGAAGAATGTCATGCGCACGTACCAAAGTAGTAGCGCACGTCCAGGGCATTAGCATGGAAAGTGGATCAGGCGTTGCATGTGTGTGTGCTTTGGTAATCAACTAGCATGCATGTACACGTTGAGGCTGAGAGTGGGTGAGTGCGTGTGTGTAGCAGCGATCTCACTGGTCATGGGATGGCATGATTAAAGTGGATCGTGGCGTTGGAATCGGGCATAAGGTGGCCCATTATGTTTCGTAAATGCAGTGTTACTATTAGATAAATAAGGAGGAAATGTAGAAAAGACGTAAGGCAGTTGCACGTCACAAAACGTCCTCAGTGTTCATTCGTGTGTACTCCTCGCGTGTGTGATTCCTTCCTCGATCCAACAAGAGGTTAGGGTTTGGGTTTGGGTCCGGGTGGGGTTTTGTCCCATGGCAAAAGAGGGTAAATAACTTCAAACTTAAGGGTAAATACGGAACAAGGGTTGTGGGAAGCATGAGCCCCATGATGACTTTCGGTTTTGACTTTCTAAGGTTATACGGCACGGCGGAAAAAGCTGATGGGAAAAGCCGTCCATTTAGGACGATTTTCAGCTTTTCTGAGGGAAAAGCCAAAGCCGACCCAAACACAACTGAGTATGAGGCGCGTGGCGGAGCTTTTGAGCTTGGTTCAAGTGGTAATAGAGTCGAGACAGCCTGCATGAAGCTCACAAGGGTTATCGAGTAGCTTGACGAGCTTGAGCAAACTCCCCTACACGTATAATCTATAGAGAACGTGTTATGTATGGTGCTCTTCAAAGAAAGTAGGGTGTTGGTGCAAGGGACTGGACTGCAAAAGTATTGCATTAATCGAAGGGGCAGGAATCTTCATCATTTTTATGTGTGTGGTTCTCCATGTGGCACGTACTGTGTAGCCTAGAGTCCTAGAGTATTCTACCTCTTCTCCTCCAGCTTCTAGAGTCTTCGTTGAGTGGATTGATGAACCCGGCCTACCACGGTCCGATAAACCAACTCCATCTCCGTTAAATCCCCCAACGAGCTGTTAAGATTTCGGTAGTCGTTACATTGCTGATTCGTAGATCAATCCATACATGAACAATCATATGAACACAATAAGATCAAGATGAACACAAGTGTATAGAGGAGATCTGTGATCTTTTATTCATCTATATCTCTGTTGTACATGTATTGTAACACCCCAGGACCCACATTACCCTGGAATGCTACTAAACCACTCTCTGACTAGCCAATAATTTCAAGATAAATTATTTCGGCAACATCTCTAGACAAGAAGCATTAAGCGGAAGCATAAACAACTAAGGGAATAAAGATAACGGTAACAAGTTCAATAATTAAACAACCTCTAGCAGATTAATCAAAGAATGGTTCACAAGTCCATCCTTATTAAATAACATAATCATCCACAAATAGTTAAGCATTTGGCTAGAATTTCATCGACTTTATTACAACATGAGTTGATGAACCAAGTGCATTATTGTGGTGCCGCTCTACCCATCCATGAATGCTCAACAATCTCTCAGTAGGGGAAAACAAGAGTGAGATAAAAATCTCAAACAAGCAAACTGTTTAACAGGCTATTCGGACTATAAACAAATATACAACATCATTAAAGTATCCCTATGTCCTCATCCATAATGTGAATCCACATTCATTTACAAGTTAAATAAACTACAAAGATATTAAGCATCAATATCCAATTCCCATAATGATCACAATTATAGCCTCAACCATATTTACTACCAATGATAGTAAAATATTAACAATTGAAACTTGATCAATGCTTCATATTATTCACCACTACCACTACCAATGACAATAAAGTATTAACATGTTTTACCTCATAACTTTACTATTTCTGCATCCACAACTGCTATCAACAATTACCACAAGAGAGAAGAATCTCATGCCACAATCACAACCTCTACCATACCACAAGGGATGAACCCATTCCACAACCACAACCACATTACTCATACCACAAGAGACTCTCATGAGTCAATTTCCACATTGCAACTATGAAGTTGCGTTTGTTTACAAAATAACTTCACCTCAATATATTGCATAAGTATGCAAATGATCTTTCCACAATGTAATGCATATGCATGCTATGCTCCTTTGCTCCTTTACCCAATAAGGTAAAAGTGTGCATTGTGCTCTGACAATGCACGATGTTGTACCGATGCGGTCGTGGCTATAAGCGCGACATCCACAATGCAAATGTTATGACATGTCATGAATGATATGATTAACATAAACCACAAGAATTTAACCACGAAGGTCAACAACATACTCATCATGAATACTTCCTCATAATCCACATGTGTCTCATTAAGCACAATACCATTGTGTCATAAGACCATTACCACATAACCCCCACTCGATTCACCAAGATCAAAATCAGTCGATCTAAAGGGAGTTCTACCACATAGACCACAACATGATCATCATGAATGTAACCACAAGGAATTATCAACATGTCCACATTGAGTTTATTTTCATATTCCGCATTTGACTCATTAAGCAAATTACCACAATACTACCCAAACTCATCCAAACATAGCAATTGATTAATATCTTGCTACCACATTCTTACTTAGAAAACATGTAACCATGGCATATCATTTAACATTACGTCAATCATACATAGTGCAAGTACTAAGAGTAGCAGGTTAAACCGTAGCACAACCGCTACATTTACTTGCCTCTACCGTGACGGCGCAATCACGCACGATCAGGAGCAAAACCACCTGTTCAAAAGTACACCTCAGCACCATACAACAGCAATAAAAATGATTCTTAAGAAGCAAAGGTGTCGCTAAGCCCGAAATCCCACAACATCCTTTCACGCGTAGCGGTTCAATATCCCCACTGCAGCGGCGCTGCTTAACATTTTTCTATCTTTAAAAATATAAGACTAATCACAGCAAAAGATATATATCTGGATTGCTCACTTAAATACCTACACTTTTCATGTATATCATATATTTTTATTTTGTTCTTAGCATGGTGTAACTAAATGCTCAAAACAGAGAACATCCCCTGTTTTGTCGGTCAGGACAGTCAGGTTCAAAAGTTTCCCAACAACAGAGTATGGCTCTAAAAATTCTGATTTTTATACAGAATCTAGCTTACTAAATTCCCTACAACTTTCTCAATGGTGGCCAAAAATATAGAATTCATTTACTATCCCTAATTCCCATCTGAACAGCGGTCTGTCCCTGTCTGCAACCCTGATGGACAGCGAGATTCCAGATCCTGGTACGACTAAATTACACGGCCAATAAATCTGAAACAAATACAGTAGATGCGTATCGTCGTCCTATACGTTTTCCTTTTGGGAGACCCTCAGGAAAAATCGTATTAGGGTCTAAACTGCACGAACAGCAGCACTGCGCGAATCAATCTACAGGCAGACAGCAGGATTCTCTAATCGGGGTTTCAAATGCTAATCCCCACAAAACTTGGACCAAGAACCCTAAAGACAGCATAAAACAGAGGATTGGGGTGAGGAAATTACCTAACCTTGGGGATCACCTCTTTTCTTCTCCTCTTCCTCTCTTCCTTCCCTTCCTTCTCTTCTCCTTCTCCTTCTTCTCCTTCTTCAACTTCTTCTCCTTTGCACCAATGGCAGCACCCATGGGGAAGGAGGGGAGGGTGGCGGCTGGGAAATGGAAAGGGAAGGGAGGGCTGCAAAATAGGGGAGGAAAGAGGTGGGCGGCTAGGGTTGGAGGGTGGGTTTGGCCACCCCTCCGGCCCAAGGTGTGAGCCCACCTCCGGCCGTCGAGAAAATGATTTATTTAAATAAAAAAAAAGAATACATTCTTTTCTATATTTCTTTCACTTTAGCGAAATCCAAAAATATATTTCTTTCCTTCCCGCTTTTAGAAAAACCGGCGACTCTGCGATTAATTTAAATCCGAAGCGAAGCAGCGTTCGGTATTACATTCTCCCCACCTAAAAAGGATTCGTCCTCGAATTTAACTCCTCAACGAACGAGACAAAAGAACAATCAAGGAAATAAAAACCAAAGGATAGAGCATCCCAAGGAAACCATAACTACGGGTACTCTTTCACCTCGAAGAGCTCGGGCTCTTCTTATGCATCCGGTCTTCAAGGTTCCACATCGTCTCCCGCTCGGTGATTCATCAGAGGGCCTTCACATACTTGATGGCCCTCTTCCTCACGCCGAGTTCGGCGAGTTCACAATTCACGTTGGTCTAAGTGAACATCCGCATAACTCTTTGGTCAGCTCGAGCGGCGTAGCAGTCCTGCCATTGGCAAAATTCCCGCAATAACTATTAAGACCACTTTCTAAAACCATCCTCTTTCTTAAAACACTTTCCTCTTATTAAATATACTCAGATAACACATTATACCCATTTTCAAGAATTTGATCACAAATTCCACTCACATAATTCTACTAGAAGCACAACGATATATTTTACAAATATAACCCAATATGAAGAGAAAAGGATTATCAAGCATCACACTAGCAACTAGTTTTCCTTCAAAGGACCACGATCCAAATCAAAGGATTTACCACAAAACATCTTCCACTCTCGGGTAGACAATTGGAGAAACCACACCACCTAAGCTAAGAGTGAAAATCACTCGACAGACCAAAACAATCAATTTCTTTTCCTAAGCTGGAAAAGACTACGCCTCAACATAAACACAATTCAATTTTGCAAATGGCCTGCCATAAACACACAGCATAAGCAAGAATCAAGAGAGCATCTCACTACTTGAGATAACAATAATTTCCCAATCTATTTCTTTTAATAATTTAACTTCCTTGAACTAAGGATTTCCAAGTCATTGCCCAACACACCAACTCATTTATCTCAAGTTGGCCAACTCAACAATTAGCTCAATTGATTACATCATCTACACCATTGTAGATAGACTCTACTGGCCCCACAAATCATACTCTATCCCAAAACCACGACCAACAAAATTATTTTGACAAATAATTCCTAACACACTTCAGTCCCTTAAGGATAACAACTCGGGATTCATAACACACCCACACATACTCATTTACTGCACCTCAAGGATGCTATCCCGATCATCACACTATTTGGATTATACTCTGAACCACTATTCCATCACAGAGACACTGGGCCTCTAAAAAAAATTCTAGCATAACAAAAGTGAAGCCCAAACTCACTTCAAGTTCTTACAACCAACTTCCCATATAAGATAGGGAAAACCCTCAGGTGAACACCCTACTATAACACAATTAACAAACACTCATTTCTTAACATCAATAAATCGCTTGGCTCCAAGATAAACATTCTATTTAAAACATATCCTTCTCAAGGATTATTCCATGGAAATAATATATTATCCATTGTATCTTAAACATTGTGATATTTAAGGCTCACAAAACATCACTAGACTACCACTATTAAGTTGTCATCACGCAACAAAGGCTTCGCAACCCACAACAATTACCATGTTCTTAGAAGAAGAGGTAAGAAGAAATAAATTTCAGCATACAGAAAATGGTTATCATCACAGTAGCCAAAAGACCAAAAGAATAACAAATAGCAATGAGGTTGGAAAACACAAGATAAGATCATCTGTACCTCAAATACTTCTAGAACAACTTTTCCTTTCAATAAGAAGCAATTTTCTTTGATTACAACATCCCGCCATTTCCAACAAAGGATGCTTGAAGACCACAACACAAGATTCAAATAAAACCAATAAGATCAATCAACACGTCGCTTTACTCAGAGCAACCTCGACTATGACACAAGTCATAAGGTCCAAAAAGATCCCAACCGCAAATCTCACACCCTTCCATTCAATTAGTATCATGGAATTAACAAATTCCTTTATTTTTAAACATTCAACACCATAATCACAACTACATGCTATCGATTGTATTCACAACAAGATAAAACATTCTTTGCAAAAAAATCATCATATCATCTCACTCCTTCATATTTTTCCAAAAGGAACACCATAAATCACTTCATCATGTTCTTATTATCCAAATAAGATTCCAACTACTTAATCTAGGAAAACCTAGTACATAAGCCATCATATTAAAACAAACTCTTTAACAAGATGATATTAGAACATAACAACCTCACAAAATATGCTAGTATAAGTCTCTTATTAGATTTCATACATTTATCTCGTACTGATGCTCAACTCTAGTTTAGCAAAAATTAATTACACTATAGCCATTGCTGTCAATAATTGATTATTAATTTTTTTATCAGCATAGCATTAATGATCTTATCTCTATTTTGCAATCACAAAGACAATAAAAGCACTGATTCAATACTCCACCTTATGTTAAGATATTAAAACAAAATAACTTTAAACATCAATAATACCGACTTTATAGGACCAGATTCCACAAGTCAATACATCAACCTTCATCCATTTCTTTATACATATTTCAACAATTTAGCATGGTAAAGTTACATAAATTTAATGATTGTACATGCTCATCAAGTATGTAAAGAGAGGACATATTAAAGTTTAATCTTATTAAGGCAATATTCCAACACCTCCTTACTTGATCATCCCGAATGGTCAGATTAATTACTTAAGATCAATCAATCCAATCTATCCAACAAGTTGGGAAAATTAAACAACTACAATAATCAAAACAATTGTTTTTCATATTCCTTGGTAAATGCATGAGTTCTACACATGTATCGCTAAATTCTTAGCCACAAATCTTCAAGAAACTACAACAGGATAACATCATATTAATCAACTTCACTTCTAAAGATGTTAGTAGAAATTAATGATGTACCACACTAACTTTTCAACTTGATAATTCACAATCTATCAATTATTTACATAATTGCCACCTACTACTTAAACACAACAAAACATCATAAAGGGATTTTAACACTCCCTTCTAGGGAGAAATCAAACTTCAAAAGTCGAAATAACTCAGAAGAAATGCATAGAGCCAAGGCTTCCACCAGATAATGAACTTCCAACATAAAGCTTTGATTCTCTCTCAAAATATCAAACGAAATACAAGAGTCATGTTTTCCAGCAAGAAAGATGGAACAACACGGAAAATACCAGTCTCTCCAGGCCTATTGACACCCAACAACTGCAATAAACAGCTAACCCGAGAGAAAATCATTAACTGCAATAGGCCAAGAATCGGCCAACATCAATTCAAGGAGGATAACACTTTTCTAAGAAACTTACCCATGACATCCGCAACTAAGTTGCAGAGGTAAGCGCATCAATATCCTGTACCACTGACGGGGTATAAGCGGCAATGCCCAAGGCAATGACCGCAAACCCTACCTCTTATCATTGACTATCCTCACTCAAAGCGATCATATAAACAAATCATAAACATACAAGATTATCTCAAAGCATGAATCATCAATATAACATGTCAAAGCATGAATGCAATGCTTGACCCATCCCATCCTCTGTGCACGGTGTGTTAATTTAATATTTTTAATTACCACGGACCTAAAGCTCGCTCGATACCAATTGTAACACCCAGGACCCACATTACCTGGAATGCTACTAAACCACTCTACAGACTAGCCAATAATTTCAAGATAAATTATTTGGCAACATCTCTAGACAAGAAGCATTAGCGGAAGCATAAACAACTAAGGGAATAAAGATAACGGTAACAAGTTCAATAATTAAACAACCTCTAGCAGATTAATCAAAGAATGGTTCACAAGTCCATCCTTATTAAATAACATAATCATCCACAAATAGTTAAGCATTTGGCTAGAATTTCATCGACTTTATTACAACATGAGTTGATGAACCAAGTGCATTATTGTGGTACCGCTCTACCCATCCCATGAATGCTCAACAATCTCCTGTAGGGGGGAAAACAAGAGTGAGATAAAAATCTCAGCAAGCAAATTGTTTAACAGGCTATTCAGACTATAAACAAATATACAACATCATTAAAGTATCCCTATGTCCTCATCCATAATGTGAATCCACATTCATTTACAAGTTAAATAAACTACAAAGATATTAAGCATCAATATCCAATTCCCATAATGATCACAATTATAGCCTCAACCATATTTACTACCAATGATAGTAAAATATTAACAATTGAAACTTGATCAACTGCTTCATATTATTCACCACTACCACTACCAATGACAATAAAGTATTAACATGTTTTACCTCATAACTTTACTATTTCTCGCATCCACAACTGCTATCAACAATTACCACAAGAGAGAAGAATCTCATGCCACAATCACAACCTCTACCATACCACAAGGGATGAACCCCATTCCACAACCACAACCACATTACTCATACCACAAGAGACTCTCATGAGTCAATTTCACATTGCAACTATGAAGTTGCGTTTGTTTGCAAAATAACTTCACCTCAATATATTGCATAAGTATGCAAATGATCTTTCCACAATGTAATGCATATGCATACTATGCTCCACTGCACCTTTACCCAATAAGGTAAAAGTGTGCATCGTGCTCTGACAATGCGATGTGGTACCGGACGATCGCGGCTATAAGCGGCGACATCCACAATGCAAATGTTATGACATGTCATGAATGATATGATTAACATAAACCACAAGAATTTAACCACGAAGGTCAACAACATACTCATCATGAATACTTCCTCATAATCCACATGTGTCTCATTAAGCACAATACCATTGTGTCATAAGACCATTACAACATAACCCCACTCGATTCACCAAGATCAAAATCAGTCGATCTAAAGGAGTTCTACCACATAGACCACAACATGATCATCATGAATGTAACCACAAGGAATTATCAACATGTCCACATTGAGTTTATTTTCATATTCCGCATTTGGCTCATTAAGCAAATTACCACAATACTACCCAAACTCATCCAAACATAGCAATTGATTAATATCTTGCTACCACATTCTTACTTAGAAAACATGTAACCATGGCATATCATTTAACATTACGTCAATCATACATAGTGCAAGTACTAAGAGTAACGGGTTAAACCGTAGCACAACCGCTACATTTACTTGCCTCTACCGGCGAAGCGACGCAATCACGTACGATCAGGAGCAAAACCACCTGTTCAAAAGTACACCTCAGCACCATACAACAGCAATAAAAAATGATTCTTAAGAAGCAAAGGTGTCGCTAAGCCCCGAAATCCCACAACATCCTTTCTCGCGTAACGGTTCTACAATATCCCCACTGCAGCGGCGCTGCTTAACATTTTCCTATCTTTAAAAATATAAGACTAATCACAGCAAAAGATATATATCTGGATTCCTCACTTAAATACCTACACTTTTCATGTATATCATATATTTTTATTTTGTTCTTAGCATGGTGTAACTAAATGCTCAAAACAGAGAACATCCCTTGTTTTGTCGGTCAGGACAGTCAGGTTCAAAAGCTTCCCAACAACAGAGTATGGCTCTGAAAATTCTAATTTTTATACAGAATCTAGCTTACTAAATTCCCTACAACTTTCTCAATGGTGGCCAAAAATATAGAATTCATCTACTATCCCTAATTCCCATCTGAACAGCGGTCTGTCCCTGTCTGCAACCCTGATGGACAGCGAGATTCCAGATCCTGGTACGACTAAATTACGCGGCCAATAAATCTGAAAAAAATACAGTGGATGCGTATCGTCGTCCTATACGATTTTCCTTTTGGGGAGACCCTCGGGAAAAATCGTATTAGGGGTCTAAACTGCACGAACAGCAGCACTGCGCGAATCAATCTACAGGCAGACAGCAGGGATTCTCTAATCGGGGGTTTCAAATGCTAATCCCCACAAAACTTGGACCAAGAACCCTAAAGACAGCATAAAACAGAGGATTGGGGTGAGGAAATTACCTAACCTTGGGGATCACCCTCTTTTCTTCTCCTCTTCCTCTCTTCCTTCCCTTCCTTCTCTTCTCCTTCTCCTTCTTCTCCTTCTTCAACTTCTTCTCCTTTGCACCAATGGCAGCACCCATGGGGGAAGGGAGGGGGGAGGGGTGGCGGCTGGGAAATGGAAAGGGGAAGGGAGGGGCTGCAAAATAGGGGGGAGGAAAAGAGGTGGGGCGGCTAGGGTTGGAGGGTGGGTTTGGCCACCCTCCGCCCAAGGTGTGAGCCCACCCCTCCCCGTCGAGAAAATGATTTATTTAAATAAAAAAAGAATACATTCTTTTCTATATTTCTTTCACTTTAGCGAAATCCAAAAAATATATTTCTTTCCTTCCCGCGCTTTACCGAAAAACCGGGCGACTCTGCGATTAATTTAAATCCGAAGCCGAAACGACGTTCAGGGTATTACATGTATGTAGCTCATAGGGGTGCAAGCCCTCTAGGGGCGGATTAGTCATTTGCCCATAACTAAGTTTCGTAACACTCCCCTTTGGGCAATAGACAACGATATGCAAATATCTCATCAAAAACTCCTTCCAAAAACCCATTGGAAAAAGGAATAGAGAAAAGAGTATATTATGTTTGTAAGTTGCATTACACTTATTGCCTCACTAAAAACCTTCATATGAGAAAATTTCAGGAAAACTCACTAAGGAAAATAGTACAACGTTTAATCTTCAGGATCTAATCTTCAAGATTTTAGATAAATCCTCGGGATTTGATAGGGGTTATGATTTAGGGATTTACTCCCCCTGAACTCTGCAACTCTTTAAACCGTCTCATTCCAATGCCATGAATGCATATTTGGAAACTGGTCGGATGCAGGCAGAGACTTAGTGAATAAATCAACTAGATTTTCACAAGACTTTATCTGTAGGATATTTACCTCACTATTCTTCTAGATTTCATGAGGATAGAAAATTTAGAAGCAATGTGCTTCGTGATGTTGCTCTTGACATAACCTGTTTGCATTTATGTAACATAAGCAGTGTTATCTTTATAGATAATTGAGGTGTTGACGGTATTAATGCCACAATACTACTGGATGTTGTTAATCACACGTCTGAACCAAACATGTTCAAGTGAGGCTTCATATAGTGTTATAATCTCTGAGTGGTTGGTAGAAGTAGCTACCAAGGTCGCTTAGATGACCGCCAAGAGATGGCTGCACCAGCACAAAGTAAAATAAATCCATTATGGGATTTTGCACTATAAAGATTTGACAAATAGTCAGCATATCTTCAGGATTTAGTAATGATCATTAGGATCCATGCATAATCTTCATGATCTTTGCATTGTCAACCAACTAGATCTAGAATATTAATTGGTAAAACCTTCAAGGTGAATTTAAACAATAATCATCGTATTAACACCTTCTAAGCTTGAAAAAGATTTTTTAAAAATCTCAAGTATGATGATCAGTGTTTAGCATATGCTACCTGTAACATCCCAATTTTTTAGTATCAAAATCCTTTTGAGTAGTTTAGTCCCTTGGAAAATTCACCAAATTTTATTTGAATTTAAGCAAGCTTAAATGGACTTTCAAATGCCAACACAATGTAATGTGATTAATATAAACATTAATTAAATCAAAAACTATTTTATTTGAGTTCTTTGTGCTTGAAAATATTTTCCATATTTTTCTAGAATTTGTTTGAGTTCATTTGCTATTTTTCATTCTTGATTTGGATTTTCTCGTATTTCCAAAATAGAAAAGCTAATTAAAATCTCATAAATTCTTTTGGGCCGAAACCTAACCCTCAGCCCAATATTGTTCGCAACCCAACCCTAGGTCAACCCAATATCAGCCCACAGCCACCTTCTCTCTCTCCCGCGTGCATGATCCGGCCCCTTGATCGGCCTCTCCAGCGTTGTTTGCCGCAGCCGCCCCTAACCACATTCGACGACTTGTGGGTCCCCTTGGGTTCTTGTTTATCTTCTCTAAGTCGGTTGCGAATCAAACTCCTCTGTCGTGGATTCTCTCGATGTGCATGTTCCGACTCTCTGATCGCCCGCATATAAAGGGAGGTAGCCTCGCCACACCCCAAACCATGCAACCTCTACTCAGGAGCTAAACCCTAGCCACTGGAAATCACTGAAGAATTAAAGTCACCACCGCAAGCTTCGACGAGCTTTTCCTCCACCGTTGGTGCACCTCAAGCTTCACCATTTGCCACCGTCGGGTTCGCAAGGACGAGATCTACCTCATCGTCACCTTCATGTTGTCGGAGCATCACTAGAACTCAATTTTCATCAACACCTAAACCCTAGTCGCCGCCGACTCGCCTTCGCCAACTCAGTTAGCCCCTTGCCTTTGTTAGTATACCAACGAGTTCGTTGTCACCTTAGCTACCCATTGCACACCTCTGTGTCCACCACCGAGGCTGCAATCTCCAGTGACCATCGGGACCCGAGTGCCACCCACCTCGCTGTCATCCACGTCATCATCCACATCACCCTTGTGCTTGCGTGGCAGTCTAGTCAGCGCCATGTGTCGCCGAGCTAGCAACCGCGTCAGCGCCCACGTGGCAATCCCGTACCTAAACCCTAAACCTAACTCTAGGTAAACCTAATCTACCATGAGCCTAGCCACTACCATATGGACCCCACCTGTCATAGCTACTGCAACGTAGACAAGTGAGCCATAGACCTATAGTCCAGAGCCGTGGACTTGGTCCATAGACCAGAGGTCCCACCTGTACATCAGCCATTGTTTCCTATCTTCTTTTAATTTTGAAATTATGGCCGACATCAGGATGACGCAATAATTCAGAATTTCCTTTAGGAAGAAAATTCTAAAAATTCAAAATAGTATTTCCTTTATCTTTTTATTAGGTTTAGATCTTCCAAAAGCTCGTTCTTCCTCATACAAATGTCGATTGAACCCATTAAAAATTCTAAATTCATCTAAATTCAAGCTATACCTTCCTAAGATTTTTATTCAATTTTTGGTGTTTATTTATTGCTCTGTTTTGTATTTATTTATTTTTCGCTTTTGTTTGTGAGTAGATGTTGATACTTCAGGAGCCTTTGAGGAAGAAAGAGTTCATCAAGCTCAAGACCAGTACCAAGACTTGTTTCAAGGCAAGTTGTACCTTTGACCATGTTGAACCCAGTTTTTCCAAAATTACCTTGATTCAAATTATGACATTTTACTTTAAGTATTTATTTAAATATTTTGGGATTAGCTATACACCATTTGATTATATCTATTTTGCTTATTGTATTATCATGATCATTTGACACCCTAGTTTTATTATTAATTACTAGTTGGTATTATCATAGCACTAACATAGGTTGTTTAGATACGAATAGTTTGCTTAGCCATACAACGAGCCATTGATATCATTCGAGTTGCGAATATAAACTTGACTAAGTGATTATGGAACTTGTGTAAAACTATGTTCAGTATGCTGTTACTCGTTGATGGCATGTATTGCACTTGACCAACAGGGTGGGAAAAGATTTAGATTAAGGCGAGTGGATGGAACTGTGTGGTATGGTGGAATTGTGGATTGGAAAAGAATATAAATCTTGGTAATGTAGTTAGAAATTGGCAGTCTTGCCTCGGTCAATTAAGGATTTAACTTTGTGTGCCATTGAACTAAGCCACACTGTACAACCACATGCCTGGTATGTGTCAGGCCTAACCTAGTAAGCTATGGAGTCTTGATGTTGATTACTCAGGCAGATAGTTTAAGTTGTGTTGTAATATCCCGAATATTCAAGTGAATGCAATAAAGTTTAGAGAGAACAACATAAATTGGAGAGAAAATTACTCAAAAATTTAGAAATTGAGAGGGTTTTGGACCTTGGGCTTCCGGCTTAAGGCTTTGTAGCTCTTATGGGCTGGCCATAAGGGGCCCAAGAGGGGGGAGGTGCCCAACTCCCCAAAACCCTAGCCGACCACCAATTTTCACTATAGCAGGTGCTGTAGTGCTTCCATTACTGTAGCATAGTTACTGTAGCATGCCCCCTCTCCTCCGGTGCTTCTCCATTGTTGCCGGCCAAAGGAACGAGGAAGAAGCTCTTTGCGCTGCCGGCCATGGTAGAGGAGAAGATGAAGAGGGAGAGGAAGAGAGGAAGAGGAAGAAGTAGAGAAGGGGAGGTCTTCGTGAAGGTTTTAGTGGCATCCCGTGTCGTTATTGTGGGTAAATTCGTGATCCCTATTAGTTTTGGTAGATCGATCTTATGCGTATTGTCTCCATATGCTAGATGGTAGCTGCTGTGTAGATCGATTGAATCTGTCTATCTGTTGACGCACCGTTGTGAATTAGATCCGAGCAAATTCATGGATTCGTGTCTCCTAGAGATATGTAGGATTCGTTCACAGCTTTCAATAGGTTCAAAGATCACCCAAATCGGAGTTGTGGTTTAAAAGTTACAATGATTTTACTGTTGTTGTCCAGAAAGTCTGACAAACTTGGACAGTCGTCTTGTTCATTAATTTAGATTTGTTAAAGGCATAATTTAAGGGTCGGTCCAACAAGACTTTTGAAGGTTATGCTCTTAGCTTTCCTGATTGATAAAAATATTGATTTTTGGTTAATCCAATCAAAAGTTATTAATTATTTACTACTGTTGTTTAATTCTGACAGATAGTTTATGGTTTAGACTTTTAGCAGATAATTAGACATGGAAGTTGGCCGAATTAGAAAGGCACACCAACTAAGTTATTGTAGAGGATTTCAGTATCTTTCCATAGAGTCTAAGATCACTCATTTCTGAGTTTCAGAGCAAAAGTTATGAAGGTTTTAATACCGCTGTCCAGTATAGTCTCTTGCTAGACTGTCGTCTAAATTGGATAGAACAATTGTATGAACCTTTGGTATAGGAAGATGAGATTAAGCGTTGCAAGTAATGTCATGTTCACGTTGTTCTTATTGAAGTAATTCAATTGTGTAGGAGGAGAGGGTTCGAGACTAGTGGCTTCATCCTTGCTTCCTAACGCATCACAGATCGAAAGGCAAGTACATTGTATGATGTATTGTTGTTGTTTGTTCATATTACTTGATGTTCATGCCATGACTAACTACTATAGTCTATGAGTAGTTTTTAATGATTTCTGTTTTGATCCATGTAGGAGAATACCTACTTCTTGAGATTTCGTTTCACAAATTCATATATTCATTCATTCATTGTTCATGATTCACCAACGGGAGTGGGATGTAAAGACCCATCAATTCAAGTATGGGCATGTAAGACCCACCATTCTAATGTGGGCAGATTGGATCCCCGTTATGAAATATTCTTCATACAGGCCTTGGATCCCCGCATTTTGATAATGCGGGCATGAGTAAACACCGACGGGTGTTTACTGGCTATACCGGTATAAGCAGAAGTGGAGTTCATGTATTTCATTCATTCATGTGATTTCTGCTATTCTACGTTCATATTCTATAATATGATTGTCATATTCTTATTCATTATTGTTCATATTATTCCTTGTACTTGCTGAGTCGTGGACTCATTCTTGCTGTGTTTATTTGTTTTAGGTAAATATTGAGGACGGCATGCTTGGGTGGAAATAGTCACGGAACACTTCATTCATATTACTTTAATCACCTTTAATTAGATGAACTTGTTATTACCTTCTATTGGGTAAATGTTGGATTGTAATAATTGGAGTTTGATGGTTGATGTCCTCTTCCATTATGATATGTTGAGATAGTATTTGCCTAAGATCTTCGTATAGTCTATTGATAGGTTTATCATAGATGATTCAATATGATTGGGCAATTAGAGTTTGATATGTTGTTGAATTCTGATTCAATTCTTATTATCATTCTATCATTTGTTGATTCCTACATGATATTAGTTGATAGATTGTTGAAATTATTTTGTATTGTTGATGTATGTTAGACTTTTAAGGAATATTTTGGCTTCCGCATAGCCAGGGTGTTAGAGTTGGTATCAGAGGAGGCTTTAGGTCCGTGGTAATTGAAATATGAAATTGACACACTGTACACAGTAGGATGGGATGGGTCAAGCAATGCATTTCCTTTTCCGTTATGTCGCATTGTCAATCTATGTTATGGTATTACGTTCTATACATATGAATCTATTCTATGATTGTTATGTGATGATCTTGTATACTTATAATTGATTATAAAGGTATTATATGATGGTAGCGGATGACGAGAGGTAGAGGTCGTGGTCATGGCTTTGGGCATTGCCAGGCTATACCATCGTTTGTGGTTTGGGATAGTCGGGTAACTTAGTTACATGCGATGAGGATGAGTTCTTTTGGGAAGATGTTGTCTTTCTTGAGTTTGTATTTGGTTTTCTGGTTATAGTCATAGTTGACGAATTTTCTTGAGTTAGTGTTATATTTCAGCTGACGAGTTTTCATTGGTCTTTCTTGGTTCCATAAAGCGACTACTTGTTCTCCTGACTGCTGATCTATTCTTGCTTCTTGTGAACCTCGGTTATCAGCAAGATTGATCTTTTCATGGGAGTTCTGCCCTTCTTATTGGAAAAATGTGGCTCATTTATTCGCTTGATATTTTGGATACTGAGAGTTTTCTGTTGCAAGTTATTTAACATATGAAAGCTATGACTTTATGTATTTCTTTTAGATTATTTCGAGTGTTGAAGTTTAATACCTCTTTTTCTGAAAGAATGTGTTAAGATCCTTAAGTGATGTCTTGTAATGCTTAAGTAAGAGGTGTTAATTAAATGAATAAATTGTTATGATATGAGTTACCAGGTTGGGTTGTTAGCATGGTGCAAATCAATTATTCTTAACTAGTATCCATGGAAGTGAAATTGATTAATTTGAAATGTCCTTGTATTTGGTACATGATGAATTTTAGATAAGAGTTTGTTCATATCTGTTCAGAACCTATTGTTCTTAAGAAATGTGGCATATTATTGAACCAGTTTGATCATTAAGTTTGAATAATCTGCTAAATTTGTTAGATGAATTGGAATCTAGGTCCTCTTTCAGTTATTCTAACTGCTAGTGATGGTTAAGTTAAGGATACGCTCCAATGTTGCCTTGGTAAATATTAATCTTGACTCTGTCTTCTATTTAGACACTTGATGAATTTGTACAAATACTAGATTCACCTGTTTTTGCTATGCTGAATTGTTAATATATATGTATGAAGTAATGGATGAAGGTTGTTGTATTGACTTGCGGGACCTTGTCTTATAAATATTCTATTGTTGAAGTTTAAATATATTTCGTTCTAATTTCTGAACAAAAGGTAGAATGTTGAATCTATACACATATCTGTTTGTGTTTGCACACATAGGTAGGACCATGAATGCTTCCATGATTAAAGAATCATCAAATGTTAGTAGTAATGGCTAGAGTGCTATTGGTGTGTGCTATATTGGCGTTGAGTGTCAGTAAGGGTAAATGGGCGAAATCTATTAAGTGGTCTAAACTGGTGTGTTTTATGAGATTGTCTTGTACTAGTATGATCTTGTTAAAAGAGATTTGTTTCAACTTTGTGGCTTGCGCACTACGTTTCTTTTCTAGAATAAGTAGTTATTACAATCTTATATGATGATGGAATTTTTTTGTGACACGATTTGTTGTGTTTCTTTTGGAAGACTTATTGATGTGATAGCAAGGTATATTGAATTTTACCAAGAATGTATATTATTGATATTAATGAAATTGTAAGTAATGTGAGGGTGATGTTGATTCTTTTATAGAAAATCGCCTTTCGTGATTTCTCTTAAATGAAAATATTTCAAGTTTTGCATTCATGATCTTTTGGGGTTCAAGTTTTATGTGGTAATCAAAGTTTGTCGAGTAACGCGACATGTTGTAAAGTTCTATTGGTTCTTAAGTGATTCGTGTTTTTTAATCTTAAAGGCTCTTTTGTCTGAGTTGGCAACGTGAGGTGGCAATCAAAGAGAATTATTATGTTGATTCCTTTAAGAAGAGAAAAATTTGCTTACTTTTCGTGATATTCCGTAAATGAAAATGTTTCGAGTTTTGCGGCAGAGATCATTTAGATCTCATGATTTATGTGGTAGTTGAACTGTTCCGAACAAAATAACGTGTTAAAAGATTTTATTAATTCTTAAGTGGTTCTTGTGGTTTGGTCTTAAGAACATATTTTGTTCGAGATGACAAAATGTTGTTATAGTCAAATGATTAATTTCAGTGTTAAAGAAAAGAGTGCAGTAGGAGTATTCGAGGATTGGAGTCAAGTTTTGTAACTTGCGGTTTATTTGAAATGTGCTTAAACTTTCTGCTCTTTTCGTACAAGAGTTGTCGAGTTTCAATCGCAATGTCATATTCTTATCAGTTGATAATTTCTATTCTTTTTCTGAGGGGTGTGTGCCCTCAACTATGATCTCAACTTTTGTTTTTCCAAGATCATCGCTATTAGACTATATCTTTTGATTTCTTGCTCGTTGTGAGGAGCAGTGTTTCCTTGTGTGTCGAAACTTGGCATTGTTCGCCTCTTCCTTTTGAGAAAGGATCAACAGATCTGTATTACAAGGTTTTACAAAGCGTAAACTGGCAACGGTTTGGTGGTGGTCAAGTAACTGTCGTGGTGAGATTTTGCTACCAAACTATTGGAGGAGTAGTAGAAGATGAATTGGTCTTGACCTGTACCGCTTGGAGGAAATTTGATTCAAATGGAATGTTTGTCGTTGAAGTAAAGCTGATTAGTGTTACGACTAAGTAGAACATATGGTAAAGTGTAATTCTAGAACCTTAGTTCATGTTGAAATGTTGGGAATTATCAAAAGTATAGAAATCCTGATCAAGTTATAGAGTGTCGCGATTGAGTTGTTATTGCGAGGTTATGTATGTGATTCATGATGATGTGAATTAATGAGACTGGGATTACAAAGTAATTTAATCGTTGTGGCAATTAATGGGATATTGGGAAGGATTGAGTTGATGTCAAGAATGACTCAGACATATTGAGTAACCCTCTGAGAGTTATAATATTTGTAGGGGTAATCTGGACAGGAAAATGTTTCCATGATGATGTCAATGAGCAAGTATGTTGGAATTGTGGGAATTTTAGGGATTTGATCTGAGGATTTCTCCATCTGTTGTACGAAAAGTTCGTTGTAGGGGTTTTGGAGGTTAAATTTGGACTTTGCATTTTCTATTCTAAATCTTTGGTCGCCCAATGATTTTGTAGAGGAAACAAAATAAAGGGTAGATTCCGAACAGTGGGATGATCATTGATAGAACTCTTTTGATGTAGTACATGAGTGTGTGTACTGAGGATTCTGAGTTGTTTATTCTCAAAAGTTTGTGGTGATGTGATTGCGTGAGATCTATTTCGAGGTGCATTGGGTGTCATCTGTCAAACTAATGTCGTTAGTAGAAGGAGTTGTCTAGAGTGTTTCGGTGGAGATCGATAGAGCCTCTCTACGAAGGTGTGGATGGTGTATGTCGGTTTGAGCATGGTTTTGAGGGTGCCAATTTAAGAGATTTGAGCTCGGGTGGTATGTGATGAATTCGAATTCAAAGTTTGAGAGAAATTTTAGTCCTAAAAGAAAAAAAAACTGAGAAAAAAGAATGTTTCCTCGAGTAGCGAAACGTTTTCTTGATTCTCATTTGAGCTATGTGTTTTTTACGGATGTTTTTTTTCGTAATTTGAGCTTGGCTTTATGATGTCATGTGTGGTCCTTATTTGTTTAAAAATATTAAAGGAAGTATTTAAGCTATTGCTCTTTCGGCTTATGTGGTGTTTATTTGTAAACTGTCTACCTGGAAAGTGGAAGGGATTTCATGATGAATCTCCACTTTCGAATTTGACCCTTTTAGTGTGAAGTTACCATTCGTGGTTGCAATGAGAATTCGTTATTTTCAATTGGGTTCTGGTTATAAAAGAGTTGTTTAAAGCAAATTTTGTTGTGTGTTCCCGGTTAAAGGAGGTGCTCCTTTGTTGGATGAAGAAACCGATTGAGAAGTGGGACAAGAGTTCCATGTGGGTTGGGCATGTTATGTGCTTTAGTACCAAAAGGGAAGTTGGCCCAAGGTACATTGATTTGTTTTCGATAGTTGCGGGGATTTGGAAGTGAGCGTATCGCTATGATCGTCTCCGGTTCATACGCGAGGTATGAAATGTCTGGTATGTTCTGGTGCTGAGTGGGAACCTCAAAAATTTGTGATTTGAGGTTTTGGTAGAGCCGTTGACCATCGAGTAAGACCCCACGTCCGAGTCTCGTCTAGTACGTATATTGGAGAGGTCGGGACGAGCATTGGTGCATAAGACGTTGGTATCCGTTGAGGTGCCATGGGCGCATCCGTGTGAGCGTGAAGCGACCTGGGAGCTGGAGTCTCGCATGTGCGAGCCATATTCGGGTGTGTTTACAACTGGAACGGGTTAATTGTTGTTTCATTTCAGTGGCAGTTGTTCTTCTGTTTATTTCGACAGTTAGAATTCGGGGTTGAATTCTGTTAAGGGGGGTAGAATATAATATCCCGAATATTCAAGTGAATGCAATAAAGTTTAGAGAGAACAACATAAATTGGAGAGGAAATTACTCAAAAATTTAGAAACTGAGAGGGTTTTGGACCTTGGGCTTTTGGCCCAAGGCTTTGTAGCTCTTGTGGGCCGGCCATACGGGGACCAAGAGGGGGGAGGTGCCCGACTCTCCAAAACCCTAGCCGACCACTACTTTTTACTGTAGCAGGGTACTGTAGCGTCGCCATTACTATAGCATGCCCCTCTCCTCCGGTGCTTCTCTATTGTTGCCTGCCAAAGGAAGGAGGAAGAAGCTCTTTGCGTTGCCAGCCATGGTAGAGGAGAAGAGGAAGAGAGGAAGAGGAAGAAGTAGAGAAGGGGAGGTCGTCATGAAGGTTTCAGCGGCATCCCGTGTCATTCTTGTGGGTAAATTTGTGATCCCCATTAGTTTTGGTAGATCGATCTTATGCGTATTGTCTCCATATGCTAGATGGTAGCTACTGTGTAGATCGGTTGAATATGTCTATCTGTTGATGCGCGGTTTTGAATTAGATCTAAGTAGAGTCAAGGATTAGTGTCTCCTAGAGATTTGTAGGTCTCATTCTCAGCTTACAATAGGTTCAAAGATCACCCAAATCGGAGTTGTGTTTTAAAAGTTACATTGATTTTACTGCTGCTGTCCAGAAAGTCTAACGAATTTGGACAATCGTCTTGTTCATTAATTTAGATTTGTTAAAGGCATAATTTGAGGGCCGATCCAACTAGACTTTTGAAGGTTATGCTCTTAGCTTTCCCGATTGATAAAAATTTTGATTTTGGTTAATCCAATCAAAAGTTATTAATTATTTACTACTGTTGTTTAATTCTGTCAGACAATTTATGGTTTAGACTTTCATCAGATAATTAGACATGGAAGTTCGCTGAATTAGAAAGGCACACCAACTAAATTATTGTAGAGGATTTCAGTATCTTTCCATAGAGTCTAAGATCACTCATTCATGAGTTTCAGAGCGAAAGTTATGAAGGTTTTAATACCGCTGTCCAGTATAGTCTCCTGTTAAACTATCGTCTAAATTGGATAGAACAATTGTATAAACCTTTGGTATAGGAAGATGAGATTAAGTGTTGCGAGTAATGTCATGTTCACGTTGTTCTTATTCAAGTAATTCAATTGTGTAGGAGGAGAGGGTTCGAGATTAGTGGCTTCATCCTTGCCTCCTAACGCATCGCAGATCGAAAAGCAAGTACATTGTGTGATGTATTGCTGTTGTTTGTTCATATTACTTGATGTTCATGCCATGAATAACTACTATAGTCTCTGAGTAATTTTCAATAATTTATGTTTCGATCCATGTAAGAGAATCCTTACTTCTTGAGATTTCATTTCACAAATTCATATATTCATTCATTGTTCATGATTCACCCACAGGAGTGGGATGTAAAGACCCATCAATTCCAGTATGGGCATGTAAGACTCACCATTCCAATGTGGGCAGATTGGATCCTTGTTATGAAATATTCTTCATACAAGCCTTGGATCCCCGTATTTTGATAATGCTGGCATGAGTGAACACCGACGGGTGTTCACTGGCTATACCAGCATAAGCAGAAGTGGAGTTCATGTATTTTATTCATTCATGTGATTTCTTCTATTCTACGTTCATATTCTATAAGGTGATTGTCATGTTTTTATTCATTGTTGTTCATATTATTCCTTGTACTTGCTGAGTCGTGGACTCATTCTTGTTGTGTTTATTTGTTTTAGGTAAATATTGAGGACGGCATGCTTGGGTGGGAATAGTCATGGAACACTTCATTCACATTACTTTAATCACCTTTAATTAGATGAACTTGTCGTTACCTTCTATTGGATAAATGTTGGATTGTAATAATTGGAGTTTGATGGTTGATATCCTCTTCCATTATGATATGTTGAGATAGTATTTGCCTAAGATCTTCGTATAGTCTATTGATAGGTTTATCATAGATGATTCAATATGATTGGGCAATTGGAGTTTGATATGTTGTTGAATTCTGATTCAATTTTTATGATCATTCTATCATTTGTTGATTCCTACATGATATTAGTTGATAGATTGCTAAAATTATTTCATATTGTTGATGTATGTTAGACTTTTAAGTAATATCTTGGCTTCCGCATAGCTAGGGTGTTACATGTGTGCCAGGTTGGAAGTGTGTTTCTGCCTGTGTGGCGGTTCACATTTATGAGTGGTTCACCGTCTTCAAGTCAAACGGTGTGTGACAGGCCAACCACCTGTTTGGGGGTTGGTGCTAGCAGTAAGCACGACGGGAGTGTCAATTGTTGAGATAAAGTTTCAGAAACGTTTTGTTATGATTAGTTGTAACACCCCGGCTTAACAAAAGCCCAAAATGTCACCTACGACTACTATCATTACCAATTTTAATCATTAAACAAGTATCATTATCAGCTAGACTCAAATAATAATCTTTCTATCAAATGACTAGTCATAAATTTCAGCAACTTAAATTCTATAAACCGAATGGAACAATTAACACATAACTACTTACCACTATCAACACTAGCAAAACTATCTAGTCAACATATAAACTTAACATCTAAGCATGTGATGTGGTGACCGCGGGGTTGTCCCAATCTTCACGGCATAGGATTGAAGATAACTAGCCCGTGCAACCTAGCAATTGATGCGGCCAACCACCGTCTCTATACGACAGCCTGCAGCACTCAAATTACTCAACCACACGCTACGGCCTTCGTCTACTCGCTATCGTGGAGCAAACACGTTCAAGCAATCCCAAAGAATCACAAGAACAACGGAGTGGCAACTCAGAGATAACACCCAATCCCAATAGGTGGTGGAAATAGCTCACACACAAAGAGAAACAAGTGTTCTATTTCTGAATTTCAAACTCTAAGTTACATGGAAGGGATGCTCCTCCTTATATAGGTTTTTAGGGTGGTGCTATAGTACCCCTAGCTACAGTACGACGGTTTCCTACAGTACTCTTGATGGCATATGCGCTTACGTCACATTCATGATGATCTTCTGTGGTTACACGATCTTCTGTGGTTATGATGACGTATGCGCTTACATCATGTCATGCTGATCTTCTATGGTTACACGATCTTCTGCAGCTATGATGACCTATGTGATGACATCATTTTGATAATGACATTTGCTAGTGGGCCCCACTGGTTGTTCTCCATAGATGGGTCCCACTACTCATCTCCTTGCACCAATAAGCAACATGCATTGTTAAGTGTTGGTTCCTTTGTTCTTGAAGTTGTAGTAACCAATTTTGCTTTGCCTCCAAAGATTCTTCATGAAACCTTATAACAAGTAAAGTACATAGAGGCATTATGTAGCAATCTATTCTTATATAAATCAATTGGAAATGATTCACCTCTTGATTCATTTGCTTTGTTCTAGCTCTTGTGATTGGCCCAATTGGTGTTAGAGTAGTATTTGGGGGAAGAGAACAATGTCTGTGTTCTAAGCAATGACATCACATATTTGCGGATGTAAGCGATGACATCATTATACTTCCTGGCTAAGTATGCTGACACGTGCGATGACATCATCATGATGTTGACATGTGATGATATTATATATTTGCTAGGTGTGTCCTCATCAGCATGTAACCAAGAGTTAAATAGGTAATACAACCTCCATAGCAGGTAAAACCATGTGAAAATAGAAATTCCACAAGTTAACCATTTATTACATTTAAATTTGGTAACTGAACTTTAGCCAAGTGAAATAAATGTCTAGTGATGTGAAGTGCCCAAAATTGCTATCATTCCATGACCTATTCCCTCCCGATGCATGTCGTCTTCAACGATCACCTAAAATGACAAATAACAAGAGTGAGTCCAAGACTCAGCAAGTACAAGTAAGAATAGCCATATACAAGCATCATATCATCAACAATACATTCTCATCGTAAAACAAACAATTCATTTCTCATGAGTGCAATGCAATGCAATGCAAATCATGTTCATGCTACATCTTCTTTTCTGCATATACCGGTATAGCAGAGTGTTACACTCATCGGTGTTCACTGATACCCGCATTATCAAATGCGGGGACCCAATGCCCATATCTTAAATATGGGGACACATTGCCTATCCTTTTTAGATGGGGACCCATTGCCCATATCTTAAATATGGGGATCTCAATGCCCACTCTCGTGGGTATATCATGCCAACATGCATGCTTGATATGAAATGAAATGAACAATCCACAATATGTTCTCATAAGAATTATCAATTATCGATCATCATAAATAAAATGTGAAATAAACATTTTCATCATGCTTAATCATATTAAGCACGCATCAAATCAACAATATTGCCCAACACACAATATCGTACTAGAAATTGTACTTGCCTTAATCGTGTGAGGGGTGACGACGAGAAGAGGGCTCTAACCCTGGCTTCACATCACCACCTGACATTCGTAAAACAGGCTAAGAATATCATCCAAAATCACACCACATTGCAATAAAACTAGATAGACAAATCTGCTCCTAATCGCAACCCAAACGATACTATTCCTTCCCGAACACTATTCTGTCCAAAACAGGACAGACACCTTAGAAAAATCATAACTTTTGATCTTTAGTTCCAAAAATCATGAACTCAGGTTCTCTGGAATCTACACACATATACCCACAAGTTCTCAAGTGATCACAAGTTCATATTATTTCATCTAAACCCTTGTTTTATCTCTGAAGACAGTTCTGTCATCTTCGGTATTAACGACTTAGAAATTCCATAACTTATAATTGGTACCACCAAAGATAGTGATCTAAGACATTCTGGAATCCCCATAGAATTAGCTTTCATAACAAACTTAATCTAATTTTTCTATTGTGCAACAACATTTGCTAACATATCAAATTTCCCGACTGTCCCCAACAGAAGGACATAATTGCATTGAATGATTCAAAATCCCATAACTTTCATTATACTTGTCCAAAAAACATGAACTTGGGCTCTCTAGAAATATTACAAAAATGTCTACACAAGTCTAGTTGGCCAGATGCTCAGATTTTGCCTTTAACTAATTTTAACACACAGATCAAAACAACTGTCAGACTCTGATAGACATTCTGGATAGTAAGATTGAAACGAACATATCTTTCGTCCTAAAGATCTAAAAATGGTGTTCTTTAACAATACTAAAAGCTAATTGAATTGTCTATAAAGGTAATTTTGGGAAACATCCCCGATTAGGCCTTTATCCAATTTTAATCTATTTAATACCACGACTGCAATAACCTGACAGAGGTTCTAGACATTGGCAATGCAAAAATCATAACTCGAAAACCACAACTTCAAATAATGCAAACTCAGATCCTACTGAAACCTAACGAAATTTCCCACAATTCTTCAGGAGACACAAAACCTGATTTTGCACTGAACTATTTCAAATCTATGGATCAAACAGAGCTACATATTATCGATCTATTGACAACAGGGAACCAATATGATATTCGACAACAAATTGCATAGCAAAAGGATTAAACAAATCAATGAAGGATTGAATATCACCCTTGCAGACACGTTGTGACTCGTTGAAAATCCTGCGAGAATCTCCTCTCCCCTTCCTTCTCTTCCTCCTTTCTTTCTCTTCCACCTTTCTTCTACTGGTCGAGCAAGGAGGTAGCAGCGCTTTGGGAGGGGAGGTGCTACAGTGGCAAGAGCTAGGGTTTGGGTGGCCTTCCCCCTTTCTTTTAAGGTCAACCGACTCAATTGGGCCAAGACACCGTGGGCCAAAGGCCCAGGTTCTTCAATAAGAGCAAAAACGCCCCTCTAATACCTCCAATTCTTTCTCGAATTCTATTTAATTTCAGTACTAATCACTTATTTATTTTATGTTTAAACGGGATATTACATTAGTGCTAGCTACACTAGTTATATCGTGTGGGTAAAGTATACTACCTCTGCAGAGTGTTAATTAATCTATTTGAATAGCCGCATCCACTGTCATGGACATGCTCGGGAATTTCACACGAGGGGTAGATTTTTATTAAAAACAAGTGGGAAGGGATAGCTATGTGGGATAACTTATGCAACTGTGTGAAATAAATTGATTTGATTATGGAAGCTTTGTGAAAATACTTGTTAAAATTATTATTGTAATTTGTTTCAAGCTACACTTCCAATATGTTATTTGTATTCAATTGCAAATATTGCTTTAATGCAAAATAGCCATAGAAGCCACTTTCTTTGGAATAAGCCATCATCTATAATTATATTCTATGGTACAACTTGTTGAGTACTCAGAGTACTCATTCTTGCTGCAATCATTTAGCTGGAGTGGAGGAATCGTCGTCTACTTTCGAGGAGGAACTATACGAGGATGGTGATCGTTAGGTCATGATCCCAGTCGGTTGTGTAATATCCCAAAACGCTTTAGAGGGAAAACAAAAAGGTGGGTTTTTCTGAGCATAACCCTCTTAAGGATGAGTGCGTAATTAAAGAAAACGGGGTATGTGAAAACAAGACGCTTTGGAAATTTTAGAGAGGAGTGCCATGTAAAAGGGGACATGGGGATTAGGGGATCCAAAAATCCAGAAAATCAAACCCTAGTAGCTCTTTTGTTTTTCCTGTGCGTAGCCGCTGCCAGTCGCCAGCGTTCCCATCACTGACTTCGCCAGCGCGTGGGCGTAGCCACCTACTGCACGTCGCCTGCCGAGCATTGCATGCCGCGTGCGTGCACCTGGCCGCTCGTTTGCTTGCCACGCGTGTTTGCCCGCTTACATCGCCCGCCGCGCGTAGCGCGCCTATCGCATGTCCCGATCGCCCATACGGTATCTTTCCATAGAATATTTAATCATATTGATTGGATGATTAGATTGTGAGTTACGAATTTGGTAAGCCTGGTGTCTAGAGAGTTGTCGTCCTTTGACAGCATCTGAGTAATCTGTAGATTAAAAATAGTAAATGAGATGATTAGTTTTTTTCATACATGAAAAGTGTAGATAATTTCTTAAGCGTTCCAGAGAGCTCAAAACATAATTTTTGGGCGAGTAGAATAGAATTTATGATAATTTTATTGTTGGGGCAGCGGGTAATGTATCTGGTAGTTTCGAGTAAAAAGATCAGTTTGGTGTAGGCGTGCGATTACGGTTAGAATAAAGTGTAGGAGTTGTAATGTATGATTTTTGAGGTGCGTGTTGGATTGTTTGTCTAGGGAGTGCGGTCTCGTGTGCGTTGCCACTGTTTCGCTTTCCAGCGTCACAAGGATAAAAGGCAAGTGCATGGTAGACAGTGGTCATTGGTTGATCACTGTATGCTTTACCATTTATTATCATCAAATTGTTGTGCTTTTACTTATTTAATTGCAAGTAATGTTAATAGTTAGTATTTATTCCTTATTGTTGGATATGATATTGTTGGACAATGGTAATGTTGATGAAACTATGAATATTTGTCCATTTATAAGCATCATTGCATAAGAGAAGGTGATCATGTTGATCACAACTCCACGGGAGTGGAGGAGGTCCCCGATCCTTGAAGAGAACGGGCTTGAGAGTGTGTCATCGACGGGTGAACACTCATGCTATACCAGTATACGCAAAAGAAGTGTATGTGGACATGTAGTGTAGAGATGCATGGAATGAAAGATAGTTGATGATTGAGTATGTGAATAAAAAAAGAGAACTGAATGATTGAGCATGGGAACAAAGAAAATAGAACAATTAATGTTAATAATGATATTGTGTATTGTTGATTAAGCATTGTACACTGCTTACTATTGTGCTTGCTGAGCCGTAGACTCACTCTTGCTCTAGTGTTGTTTTTAGGTGATTGTTGACGACGCTTCTTGGGAAGGGTTAGCACTTGGAGCATTGCTTACACTCAGTTATATGATCTTTTGTCATGGGAAACCCATATATCATTATGATGGAATATCTTTTAGGACATGATAGATATTTAACAACCCAAGATGATTGATTAGGACTTGTTTGTACATTCCATAGAATTTGTGCTTTTGGTTTTGTGCCAATTTTGGAATATCATCTTGCTATATTATTAATGTAGGTTGATGTAAATTATATTGTTAAGGTAGTTTAGTGGCATTCCAAGCTCAGTGTTGGGCTGGGGTGTTACAAGTTGCCAGTGGAAAGTCGATGCATTTCCACTGGAGTTGCTTTTGTTCTACTGTCGTTTCTTTATTTAGTGCCAGCCCTACATCGCTTAATAATTGCAAACTCGATCATAAAGTCACAACCGTTATTTATTAATCAAATTAGTCATTTATCCTTATATTCATTTTGTGTGGAATGATATTCATCTATGTTGATACTGTGTGCAGTAGCTTGATCCTAGACTAGTGCATTATACACAGAGGGCCCCGACACTCCCCCTAAGGACAACTTCTATTGAAATCTTGTTGCTCTAATTGCTTTCATGCATTTTTTGAAAATAAATATAGGCAAGTATATTGTGATCAAATCAACTGGATTACCATAATACAGAGTTTTACATACAAATATCATGTTACTCATCTGGAGATTTTGGGATAAACACTAGTCAGGAGTAACATGCTTAATTTATCAAATACCACTATTTGATTGACCACTATTCGATTGTGCAACACAAGTAAATTATCCTTGGGGTAATACTAGTTGCAAAGTTGTATGCCTTTCTGATACAATTAATCAAAACCTTTTAGGGTCTTAATATTTTGTAACTATCTCTGGGTGGTTAAATTAGTTGCAACGAACAGCCTATTCTATAGAACTATAAAGTATAGTTGTACCACTCTAGAGTAAAATAT
Source organism: Ampelocalamus luodianensis (assembly GCA_036346255.1). Taxonomy (NCBI): domain Eukaryota; kingdom Viridiplantae; phylum Streptophyta; class Magnoliopsida; order Poales; family Poaceae; genus Ampelocalamus; species Ampelocalamus luodianensis. Next base: position 58,978,981 of record CM070618.1, on the reverse strand, counting down.
AAGTAGTCTTAGTTTTGGCATTTAGGGGATTTGTAATATCCTGTTTAACATTAGAGAATTAGTTGAAATGAGAAAGGTATTTAACAAGAATTAAAAAGAGAAATCAGATTTTTAGAGGAGAAATAATCTCGGGCCTTTGGCCCATAGCTTTTTGGCCCAAGTGGGGAACCACTTAAGAGGGTGGGGGGAGGCAAACCCTAGGTGCCTTTTACTGTAGCACGTGGATACTGTAGCGCTGCCACCACTGTAGCAAACCCTTCCCCCTGCTGCCATGCCCTCCATGTCGCCCCCTTTGCTGCTCCTTGCCGCCGGCCATCAGGAGGAAGAAGAAGGGAGAGGAAGAGAGGGAGAGGGAGAGGTAAAGGTAAAGGAGAGGGGTCTTCGCGAAAGGATTCAGCAATTTCGTGGGTATCCTCGCTTTCCCCTTTGGATTTCGTAATTTCTTTGTTTGAATTTCGTCGTCATTAGAATTCTGCTGCAGGTGTGTAGACCGCAGAATCTGTAGTTCTTTTGATACGAGTTTTGAGGTAGTTCGATTGGATCCAGCGTTTAGTGTCTCCTAGACTTATGTGGAGAATTGCGTGGACTTTCCAAAAAGTCTTAATTCGTAATTTTTGGATGGACGATGAATAAGTTATGAATTTTTCAAGTCGGGATGTTGGTTCAGTTTCTGGATCTGGGCAACGAACGTAGTTCAGAGATTTATGGTATAGAGATGAATGAATATCATCGGTTGGTCTCCTTGAGATATGTAGATAAATTCATGATGGTTCAAGGAAGTTAAAGTTTATAAGTTTTGGACGGGTAGAACGAAGATATGAATTTTTGAAGTTCATGTTGTAATCTGTCCCTCTGTTGTGGACAGTAGAGAAAGATTAACTTGTTAGCGACTTTTCTCGCACCTTGGGAATTATTGAAATAATTTTATTCAGGAATCTAGTTCCTTGTAGTTTCCAGAAAGGTTTATATAATTGATTTTGGTTGTACCAAATGGGAGTTATGATTTTCCCAAGTTGAAAGTACCGAAGATGACAGAACGGTCTTCGGGGTTAAAATCAAGGGTTTAGATGGAGTAATTTGTTCTTTCGATCACCTGGGAAGTTGTAGCTAAGATTGTGTAAAGTCCGGGAAACTTGGATTCATAACTTTTGGAGCTGTGACTCAACAGTTATGAATTTTTCTTTGAGAACCAACAGTTTGGACAGATTATAGTCAGGGGTGAAATTGCTAGTTTTTGTGTTGCGTTCAGGAGCGATCGTTCTCGTTATGTTCTTTTGCTTTGTTGAGCACTCTTGATTAGTATACTTAGTATACTTTATGGTTTCCAGATGTTGGTGAGCACCGGGATTGAAAGCTTTAATGTCGTCATCTTTTCGTCTCACGGTTGAGGCAAGTACTTTGATATTCTTATGATTAGTGAATGTTGAATGCTTGATGTTCGTATTGTGCTTTTCTGTGATCCATGAGAATATTCAAAGGTTATGTTCCTTTATTATGTGTTATATCCATGTTTGGATATGATGTCTTTCATAATTCATATTTCAATACATGCATCCATTTTCATGTTCCTTCCACGGGAGTGGATTATAAAGACCCATCAATTCCAGTATGGGCACGTAAGACCCACCATTCCAATGTGGGCATATTTGGACACCCATATGAAACGTTCTTCATATGGGATTTAGATCCCCGTATTTTGTTAAATGCGGGCTTAAGTGAATACCGATGGGTGTGTCACTAGCTATACCGGTATAAGCACGTGTGCAGTCCTTTTCATTTCATTCAATCAATTCATACAATTCATTCATATATCCATTCAGTGTTATGTTCATATTCCTTAAAGATGTTATCTTGTTTATAATTGTTATATGTTCAATTATTCACTGTACTTGCTGAGTCTCAGACTCATTTTTGCTTTGTTTGTTTATTTTAGGTGATCAGTGATGATGGCTCTATCGGGAGGGAGTAGACACGTACTAAACATTCACTTCACCATATTCCAGTTCAACTTTCTGATTTAGTTCCTATCTTACATTTGTTAATTGATAAACTGTAATAAAAGAATTTAGATGGTGATTGATAAGTTCTACTTGTGATCTTTGATCATCCTTGCGATATAATTATTTGGATTCAGATTATTTTCATGCCGTGGTATTATTAAATATTAGTCTCTTTATGTCATTAGAAGAGACATTATTCAAATTCTTCTGCATTATGGCTGTATGTTAGATTGTTTAGGTGACATCTTGGCTTCCAAATAGCCAGGGTGTTACAGGATTAATTGCCAATATCACAAATATATGTCGTGCCTTTATAGAACTAGAGGAAACCACAATTCCACTAACTTATGGTGGAAGATGCACTTTATAAAAGCTTTTGTGGTGCACTTCTAGTTTTTAGGTTCGTCATTTTATTCTTTCGGGTCTTGATGGGTCCTTGTCCACTTCTAGGGATCATATGATCATTAGTGTGATTAAGAGATCGACTAATAAGATAATTTCCTTTAGAGAGATGCTTTTGCTATAGGTAAGAGCCTATTGGGTATGGGTTTTATATATATTATGATTTTGTTTCCTTTCTTACTAGGAATTTTGAGACCTTCGAGGATCTCATCAAGGATTTTCAGCACCCATTGACTGCATATTTTATTTATTTGTTTATACCATTTGCCAAAATTATTATGCAACAGAACATTATATCGTTCATAATAGGAGAATAACTGTCTCTATGGAGACTTTTGAACCATAGCTTTCACTACTACATTATATTCATAATGACCCGTCAAGTCTGAACTACCTAGTTGCAAGACTTTTATTTAGCAATTATGGTTCAGCCTCATATGCTTTCATTATGTGCCCTATTATGAACGCTTCAAGTGCTCGGTCATGGACTTTGATTCCGAATCCATATTCTCATAAGAGAAAATTTAGCAATTGTAGAGACGAAGTGATTGCCAACAACTTTTCTCCCATATCTTGCTAATTGAGGGTATCAATTGTAGAGACGAAGTGATTGCCAACAACTTTTCTCCCATATCTTGCTAATTGAGGGTATCTCAGTGTTAACCAGATCTTTGTTATTCCCCAAACAAAATATTTTTGGTCATTCCACATTCCCAGCATTGTAATATGTGCACATCAAGTTGTTGGGGCTTTCATCTTCATGATGAACCTCTTCATCAAGTATTTTCACCTTCAATTTGAGTTCTCTTTAGGAGAGTTCAAGGAGAGATTAATAATTTTTTTGACTAGTGTTATTAGATCTTAGATCCACAGGTGACCCACATATTTTAGATCAAGAACCAATAAGTCAATTTCACAGAGGTTGATATACTATTCAACCCGAGGTATTCCACTCTTAGCGGCGTATTTACTGCAAGTAAACACTGTTGTAACTCCTCTATAATTGGAAAGTATCCGCGGTGCTCCCGATTCAGCGTATAGGAGTATAAACTAAACTTTAAGTTTAGCTTGACTAGTGCATATATCTTAGTACTAAAGATTTTTTTACAGTAAAATATGACGGCATTGAACTTTTGGGCATTTCTCTCCCTAATGCACGAAAACCGCATGATCCTATCATTCTATTGGATATTCCAACTTCTAGTTGGTTATTAATCTGACGAGAGTTCGAGAGTTGTGGACTTATTCTATAGACTAGTTTTTTTATTATTTGCCCAAGTTTTGATCCAATTACTTATACCATATTTTAAATAATTTGGATTATTAAACTTCAATTAGTTTATAATTACACAACATATTTTCTTATGGTCGTAAGCAGTATGTTCTAATAGCATAAAACCACAAGATGCTCTTCAGGAGCATAAATATAATGTCAGAACATAAAATATTTGACCATAGTTAAACTACATAGAAATACAAGATCTTCTTCTAGACTCCAAATATAGTTGAATCACCCAAATAGTATAACTATTCGATGGGGATATTTATTGTTCAACAGAAACACCATATTTAATTAAGCGTGATAAATTGTATACCTGATTTTAATTCGTAATGCAAGAATTAACATGGCCAAATTTAGATCATTTAGGATCAACAAAATCCAATAGGTCATTATTTTATTTTGGGAGCAACATTTGCTTCAAGCAAGTGATATGGCTTCTGGTGGTGATGCAGTTGCAGACCGCACTTACCAATTTATGCATGTGTCATTTCCGATGAGTATGACACACTTCGATGCATAGACAAACATGGCATATGTGCATGCGTCAGCGATCGTCGATTTGTCGTCGCATTCTCGCATGCTAGTAGTTAACATATTGGTAAAGACACAAATCAATTGCCCTTTGTGGGTAGTAATGATTATGGTTGCCAACAGCATGGGTATCAGCAATGGCATAAATGTTATTTTCCATATCAACTGGATAAGGATAATAATCATGCAATTTACTTTAATTATCTCCCAAAATAAACTAGACTAATTTATTGCTTTGGGCTAATTTGCTTCTGGCTTTGATCTAGGATATACCACTGTGCCAACCATGACTCTTGTTTTGAACATTTTTCTATGCCTCTTAGGTTCTAATATCCCACACAAGCCCAATATCATCCCCCCTTTCATGCCAACTATAAAAATTCTAAGTGATAGCGTGTGCATCAGGCATTTGCTTGATATCAACTCAAAGTCAAATATTTGCAATCATACTTCATGAGTACAATTTTGTTGGCGTGAAACCAATATTTACTCTGTAGCATTCTGCTTACAAAGTTCTTCAATTAAGAAATCAGTGTGGTGTAGGATAATATTATATAGACTCCAAGTCTTAGGGCTTAAGTTATTCTATACTTATTTGAGGATATGGTGTTTTCCAACCAAAGTAATCCATCAGAGATCAACATATGACTAGGCTTGTGCCGGTGCCACCGAGAAAAATAGTTTCCCTTTTGCCATCTAGGTATCCGTGCACTCCAAGGTAGTGAATTGAGGCTTATTAGATATCAAGAGCACATGTCCAATATTTTGTTAGCAAGGCATGGTAACGTATTTTCAATTTTCAGGCACACGGCTTACAAATTTTATTCCATGCAAGATTAGTTTACTACATGTAAGATATGCTACTATAATATGTTCATTATGCAGATTTAATCAACTATTATTTTATTTATGGCATCCGAGAAAAATAATCTAATGCATAAGGTTCCACCTAAAGCAAAAGATAAGATATACTCATGAGGAGCAGGACCAAGTTCGACAGAGTGAATCTAGACTACTAATGCGACTTGTGAGGAAAGCGACATTTTACAAAGTTAAGGGATAACAAGGAGATTGCAACAGATCTCCATAGAGCATAATATTGGCTTATCATTCTTTGTCATCCAAGACAAACAAATATCCACTTAGTGATGTCTAACATATCCCACATAATTCATTCAATTGTCTATATATTTACAGTTGGTAAAATATTTTCAATACATGAAACGAGTGCAAAATAGTAAAGATTAATTTTATCTATTTGGTAAATAATTTTATTCATTTTCCAGAATTTTCCAAATATTTTTGGGACTTTTGATCATTTTTTAAGGTCTAGGAGTAATTTTCAGAATTACTAAACCCATTAATTAATTTCCCAAAACACATAATACCATAAAATAAACCATAAAAATATGATGCTTCCAAGGTGTACTAGGTCTAAGGTTTGACAAATTATGGAAGCTCATATACCTTAGAAATTCAGTTCCTAGGATTAATTTGAGGTTATTGCATAAAAATAAATATTATTAAAGCAAATAACCATAAGCCGAGGGTCTAGCTTATAATAAAATTAATAACCATAGATCATATTGAACTGACGCAAAAATTAGATTCCCGAAGAATTATTCTGCAAGAATATATGAAAATCCAAATTTCACCGTAATTTCCCAAAAGTTCAGGGGGTTTTTCGCAAAAATTTCTTATCCACAAACTTTCCTCGTGATTTTCAGAATTTTCGAGGGCCTTTCCATAATTTATCAAGACTTCCTCTTTTTCTTTCTCCTGAAAATAAACTTGTGGGCCGGGTCAGCTCATTGCGCCACCCGACCTGCTTGAGTCGGATCAAAAGGAGTAGCGGCATGTGAGAACCCGAGCGATTTAGCTTGTAACACTTAACCATCCGATTAGTCCTAGCATTACAAACCAAATATCCAGCGCCTCGGTGTATTATGTACGTCCCAGGAGCAGTACACATACATCCTCACAAACATCAATATCAATCCATACACAAGTTATTCCGATACCGAAACTTCGTAATTTTACAACATATGAATATACAAGGTTCAGTTTCGTACAAGGGTCAATCGACCAAAAAGCAAGATAAATATCAAGTACATAGCGGAAAACAGTAAGCATCTTAAATAAAATTATAAATTAACAAGCAAATGGAGTCCCAATGGCTTGCCATAACCCGCAGGGCAACCGACTGGGTTTAAAACCTTAGCAAAAACGACGTTCCTACGCAATCTTTCCTTACCCGAATTGACCTCAACACCTGCTGTCTAGATTAACAAATAAAAGCAAATAGTGAGTACACAAATGTACTCCGCAAGACTTTACCAAACCTACAGCTACATGCAAGCTCTACTCAATAGAGAAGGTTATAGGGTTCATTTTCAGCGCTAAGCAATGTTTCAATTTAAATACAATGTAGTAGATTCAAATGGCAAGTGAGCAAACATTTTCAATATTTGAAATAACAGCGAGTAATAACATTAGACATAAACAAAACATCTACAGGTGGCTGCTCCACAGCACACAATAATAGCATGAGAAACCATTCTCAATGCCACCTGATCAAGTTTTAAGTTAAAATTTCCAAAATGTCGAGTCTAACTCTTGTAGAGACCTAACCAAGCGTGTCCATAACCAAGAACTTGACTTTTCAAAAAGATTAATCCCAGCAGGGGTGTACAACTTTACCCACATGTCAAACCGCTCCTTTGCCACATGATTAAGCACACTTCCAAAGGTATGCCGGCAAAGCTAAGTCCTACGAGACGTTTTCCAATATAATGCATTAACTACGAGTCGCCCGTATGGAAATAGTACGTTGTGTCGAAGTCATCGACCTTAGAAAAGGACCGATGCTCCACGATGTGGAGAACCTTGACAGGAACCCGCCCTCGCCCACCCGATAACAACAATACAGTCCTTTTTATACTCAACACACACACCCACCACCTGCAACTCGAAGCTAACACACGCTAAAGTACTAAGTCAAGAGGGTTCTCATATGCCCTCATGTGGTTGCACACAAAAGTGCTTGGGTCAGTGTCCAAGATGTTCGGTCCTTAATTGACTTGGGCACATACTAGCACACACGATAACCACACCATTCATACCATTTTCCCAAGTCCAAATCATTTTATTTTAAGTTTTAGTTTTCCAAATAAGATAGCACAAGGTGTTGTACATGACATAATAAAAATGATTTATATGATCAAGGTTATCGACAAAATCGATAACCACCCAATCTACCAGAAGCTAAGCATGGCTAAGCATGACACTGATTAATCATAAATAGACCATATAACATCCACCGGGCTCTAATTCACCAACGAAATTATTAACCTAGACTAGTGGAAGGGGATGAAAAATTTAGAGAATTCATGCAATAGGATTAACTACCTCTAATTGATAAAATAACTTAACAAATAAAGCATGCATACATACAACTGTAAACAAGATAATAGTTTGGAATATAATAGGATCAACATGCATCAAAGGATGGGTGTTTGCCTTTGCTTGCTGGTACTCTGGACATTCATACAATCATCTCAAATGCACTCCCGAATCATGGTCATCTATCGATAAGAACCGACAAAGCGAAAACACCGAATAAACACCAAAATTTCAAGGACTCCAAAAATTAAGAATTAAGACAGAAGGTAGATTCAGATTTAAAAATGAATTTAGAAACAAAAAAATTTCGATTAGGAGTTCGGATGCAAAAGTTATAGCCTAAACCACTTCTGTCGGAAGAGAAAATCCAACAAAATGGATGGTCGGAAGGAGGTTCCACTACACGCGGTCCGAAGAAGGTTACGACTACAGTGCGAAGGAAGTTTGACAGCTGGTGGTCGGAAAGAAGTTCGATTACAGGTGGTCGAAAGGAAGGTTCGACTACAGGTGATCGAAAGGAAAGTTCGACTAGAGGTGGTCGGAAAGGAAGTTCGACTACACCTAGTCGGAACAAGATTCGACTACAAGTGGTCGGAAATGCTTACAAGATTGTCGTAGGTAGTCTCAAGGTGGTTGTAGGTATTTGCAAAGTGGTCGTGGCGGTTTACAAGGTGGTCGTAGGTAGTCTCAACTGTGCACTAAAGTCGTGTGGCCCGCATGATAGTGAAATTAGGGCTAACCCACCAGCTAAACATTGATTTGGTCTTAATGACTGAAATTAAGATGTTAATGACGAGCTACAGTGCTCGTAGGGTACGGTGCTCGCAGGGGTCGGAGAGTGCCTAAAACGGAATCTCCATACCCTTGCGCACCCGTCGGAACTGATAGCAAGGCCGGAGGTAGACTGAAGCGACGGCACACCAGTGTCGAGCGGAGAGGCTACTACGGCAACAAGTGAAGTTGCAAACAAGCTATGCCCTAGACTAACCATCGTGCGCATGAGTGCACAAGAGTTACAAGTAGCTCACCAGAGGAGAAAGGAAGGTTGGAGATGCACGGTGGATGACCGGCAACAAAGACCAGAGGCGGCAATGATGGTGTGATCGTGGAGAGAGTGACCTGAGCAAGGAGGATGGAAAAAGGAGGTAGATAAAGCTCAAGCGGGTCCAGGAGATGCTCTGAGAGGAAGTAATTGGAAAGGAGCTCACCGGATAGGGAATGGTGCTGGCGGTGGTGGTTCTGGTCATGCATGAAGAAAAGGGTGGAGGCGCGGCATTCCTGAACGTCGACGGAGAAGAAAGGGGTTCTTACGGTCGGAGTTGAAAAACTTCCAAAATCCTTGGGCTCCGAAGCGAAGGTTGACACGGCTGCGGTGCTTAGTGCTTGGTCACTGGCTCCAAAGACGAACACCGTGTCCCGGGGGCTACATGCAGAATCAAGGGCTCGCATTAGTGCGGATGAGTGCAGCAAGGAAGGTAGATGGAGAGGGACAAGAAGGAGGGAAACTCACCCGAGCGAGTTGCGAGAGCTTGCCTCCTTTCCATCGGCCACCGAGAGGGAAAGTGAGAGCTAGAGGGCGAGAGGAGGCAAGATATACCTCTCCAACAGGCAGAAATGGAGCGGAGTCAGAAGGCAAAGGTGAGGATTAGCCATGGAGGGCGGTGGATTGACGCCGTGAGTGGAGGTGAACGGAGCCGCAAAGGGGAAATCAAATCCGGTGATCCTTGCGACCCAAAAGATGAAATCAGCAAGGGGAAAATACATCACGGTGCTCGGGAACACATTATGACGTGAAAGGGAAAAGAAGAGCAGCGCTGGTTCGCCGACGATGAAGTGATGGCGCGTCGGCCATGAACCAGAGCTTCGGCTCTTCCTCGAATTGGAGCTCAATTGTTTAGAGAAGGAGGTAGGGGGTGTTAGGGTGGTGCCCAAAATGGAGATGAGGAGGAGCTCAAGGGCTTTATATAGGCTCTAGGGCGGAGAAATGCAAGGGTGACCACGGCGACCTGAGCTCGGTCCATGGACGTGCCGAGGTGACCGGGAGATGATGGTGAGGCGACAAAGGCATGGGCGAGCGCGAAAGACGTGGAGTAAACCACTGGCGCTCGTCAAAAACTGGGGGTGAGCAGGTGGCCAAAACGGTGGTGGCGCGGCGAGCACGGCGGCGCGCATGGCGTCTCCGTGGAGATTAAGAACTGCAGCGGGGACCCACCGGTCAGCGGCTTAGGTCCGATCGGACTGGGCGGAGGTGCTGTTCTGACCAAGTGACCTGGTCGAAAGGGTCTGGTCGGATCTGGTCGAACGGGTCGGAACTGGTCGAAAATGAGTCAGACCTAGTCATAACTGAGTACCTGGTCATAGACGAGTCAGACCTAGTCGTAACTGAGTAGGACCTGGTCGTAGACAAACAGTGCTTGAAGATGAATAGTACTGGTCGAAGATGAACAGTGGTTGAAGGATGAATAGTGGTCGTAAATGAACAGTGCTGGTCGTAACCGAGTACTGTTGGAATCGAGTACTATTTAGAGCCTTCGATTGCCTGGTCGGAAGCCTTCGATCCTGGTCGAAATTGACTGGGTGGTCGAAATCGAGTAACCGGTCAAAATCGATAAATAGTACTCATAGACGAGCAGCTGAGTAGTACTCGGAAGATGAGTAGTGCTCGTAGGCAGCCATGGTCGTCGAACAATGCTAAGCTGAGTTTTTGGAATTAAGGCTGAGAGGGTTATGAAATTTTTAGATAGAGTTCCGAAGGTCCAAAAATCCTAAAATTTTTATGAGAGACTTTTGACTCTAAGGTAACCCTTGTGTAAAATTTCCAGAGTTTTTTATGTACTGCATTTCCCTCTAGAAATGTTTCAAGGTTCCATCCGAGGGTTTTGACCAAGGATCAAGCTGGTTTGACTATCCCCTAAAGAATAGCAAATAAAATCTAAAAGTTATAAAACTTTTTGGAGGGATCACTAGGATGATCTAGAACCTAGGAAAAATATTTTTAGGCATTGTTCACAATATTTACTTGCATTATAAATTCAAACTCAATTTGAATATGCAAATCCAATAAAGAACCAAATAGCCTCCAAACTTCCAGAAAAATTCAAACAAGCATAACAGAGCATATCCAATCCAAATAAAATATTATCAGCTTCGAGTCCTACTATATTCTCAAAAATGAAAATTAGTTTGTAATTATGAGCTAGAGTAAGTTTGTAATTTTGAATTTGAGAATTCTTTTGAAAGTACCTCAAGCATTCTAGGAGTATATGAGGTTTTACTATTGATGACTTGAATCCCAAAATAAATATTCTCATGTTGGAAACCTTTTTAGTTTTACCCTAAGTTCAATTTAAGCTTTTGAATTGGAGAAGAAGTGTGGGATTACTAGGATTCTAATCTAATCTTCAAAATCAAAGGATTTTCTACATAGGATTTTATACCCTACTCTGAACTAAGTTTTCAAATTTTGACAAATTTTTATTTTGTTTTAGAAATTATATTTCTAGGTCTTGGAAAACCAGGTTGTAACCTCTTTGCTTTGCAACAAAAAGTTTTTTAAAAAAGGCTCAAAATTTCACAAATACACATTAGATGCTTAGCTAATCCAACTTAGAGATTTAGAACTGTTACAGGGCACTGGTTTCCCTAGTGCCCATGGAGTGGCAGCGGTGCCGGTGGCTAGCAGGGCGACGCGGGCGCAGCGCAAGGCGTGGTGGGCGCGGGCGGTGCCTCATGCTCACGGTGGCATAGCGCGGTGTGGCGACGGGACGGCGTGGCCCACGGGCACACGGCGCGCGGCGCGATCTGATGGCTGCACGCGGAGATGGTCAGCCTTGGGCAGGCTTCGGGCCAGCGGGTGCCGTATGGTTGTGGCGGAACACGGGGCTCGGCGGTTTGGCCGTGGCCATGTGCGTATGAACAGGTGCCATGATTAAATTAGGCATAAGCAGGTGCACTTACATCACGTCATGAGATTTTCGTGTGATGCAGATTGGGAGCAGCAGTAGCATGGAGTTGGCAACATGGGGACGATGTGGCTCACACACGATCTGGACTTCATGCCGACGACGTCCAACGACAACAATTCATCAAAAGGACATCCGAGGATCACCACTCGTGTCCTGCGCGGCCAAGAAGAAATTGACGAGGATGTCGAGTTGTGTCATGCGAAACACATATCAAATTGTAGTGATTAGCATCATGAAAGGAATCGATTTGATTGGCAACAATATAGAATGACATACCAGGATTGAAGAGTTTCATGCTGATTATGTGTTATGATTTCGGTAGTCGTCACGTTGTTGACTCGTAGATCAATCCGTACATAAGCAATCACATGAACACAATTGGAGCAAGATGAACAAAGTGTATAGAGGAGATCCGTGATTGTTTATTTATCTATATCTCTATTGTATATAGGGTTTCTCATATATGTAGCCTATAAAAGTGAAAACCTTTAGGGATGGTTTAATCGTTTGTCTATAAAAAAGGTTTCGTAACATGAGCGTCTGGAAAACATGAGCGTCTCTTTCCAGCTACTCTCCTTCACTCTCTCTGATGGCCTCTATTATTGCTTGCTTTACCTGGGGTCTCTCCTATTTCGCCAACTGTTTGATGGGTGTTAAGCCGGTGACGTCTTCCCCCAGCCATTGTCCTCGCTGAGGCGTCAAGCGCCGGGCTTGAGCCGTCGAGCACCGATCTGGAGTCACGATGCCGCCTCCACGCGTGGGCGCCCCGGATTTGTCGAGCAAGTGAGATGGGACCCAGTGGAGAGCTCTGGCCGCTAGATGCCATCTCCCCGCGTCCCATCTCCTTCATCTGCCAGAGCCAGAGCCGCCCCCTTCTTTTTCCTCCGCGCTTCGCCTACTGCTACTCTTCCTCCCGGTCATGGCCGCCACCGACGGGGCACCCCGAGGCTAGCTCTCCTCGTCCTGTCGCCGTCCCGGCCGCCGACGGGAGAGGCTAGTTCTCGCCCCCACTGGCACTGCCCCACTGCTGAGAGGAATCCAACGCCCCCCCTTCCTTCCTCCATGCGTTGCCTGCCGCTACTCATCCTCCCAGTCATGGCTACTACCGACGGGGCACCCCGAGGCTAGCTCTCCCCGTCCTACCGCTGTCCCGACTGCCGACAGGAGAGGCTAGTTCTCGGCCCCTGCCAGCACTGCCCCATCGCCGATGTTAGCTATAATCTTGACTTAATTGGTTTTCGCATATGACTAGAAATGGCAGCACTAGTGACTAGAAACAGCAGCACTAGTGGATACTAATGATTAGAAACAGCAGTACTAGTGGGCACATTTTATGCATGGAGTTACTAGTAGTGCATTAGAGCTATTAGTTGCTTGTAAGTTACTTGTTATTTGCTAGTATAAATAAGAGAAGAAAAGAAAAAACTGTTGAAGTTGAGGAGAACCAAAAAATATTTGTGTCTTGCGTGTTCTTCTTTCTTTCTCTGCGTTCCAAAGTGTTCGTGTGCGTGCGTCCAGGTGTTCTTTCCAGGAGTAGTTCCAACAATTAGTATCAGAGCGAGGTTCAATGTGAGAAGAGTGCCCACCCGGTGACGCCGGCGGCAGGGCACGACGCGGCGCCGGTGGTGCAGCGTGGAGCGCAGCGGAGACGCGGCGACTAGCGAGGCGGCGGCGGCGGTCTTCTTGCACAGCGTCGTCGGCGATGACCATAGTACCGGTGTCGAAGGAGGTGAAATGGGCGTGGAATGAGTACGAGTGCATCAAGGTGCGCGAGGCCTCGCGTGATGCGGTATGCGAGGCGTCCAACAACCTCGCCGCCTTGGTGCATGTGAAGCGCGGCAGCGGCGATGTGAGTGAAGCGAAGCGGTGTCGCGTAGCACTTGCGAGAGGCGAGGAGTGTTGCATGTGTCATTTATTTCTTTGTGCACGTAGGAGGTGTGTTACATACGTGCGTATATTTGTGTCATGGTCATGCATGTAGGTGAGTCAGTGCATGATACATGTTTGTGCACATGAGTTCTTGTAGGTGTGTCCAAATTCTCATGTGTGTAAGCTCTAGTGAGAATCTCCGTCGCCGTCTAGTTGTGTTACCGGCGAAAGATAATCGGAGCTGAGGTAGAAGCAAAATACGTCGGTAAGTTGTGTTACCGGTGACATGGTCAACAAGACGAAGGCAAAACTCCTTAGAGATGCATCAGGAGATCGGACTTCAGTTTATGAAGTAAGAAATGTCAAGATTAGGGAAAAATTGTTAACTATAATCTTGACTTAATTGGTTTTGCATGTGACTAGAAAGCGGCAGACTAGTGACTAGAAACAGCACACTAGTGGATACTAATAACTAGAGACAAGAAGACTAGTGGATACTAATAACTAGAAACAAAGAGACTAGTGGGCACATTCTATGCATGGAGTTATTAGTAGTGCATTAGAGCTATTAATTGCTTGTAAGTTACTTGTTATTTACTAGTATAAATAAAAGAAGAAAAAGAAAATCTGTTGAAGTTGAGCAGCACCAAAAAATATTTGTGCTTTACGTGTTCTTCTTCCTTTCTCTGCGTTCCAAAGTGTTCGTGTGCGTGCATCCAGGTGTTCTTTCCGGGAGCAGTTCCAACAGCCGAGAGGAATCCAGCGCGCGCCGCCTCCTTCCTTCCTCCGTCACCGAGAGAGGTGGCACGCCTCCTCGAGCTTAGCTCTCCCCGTCCCGCCACCGTTACGGACACTGACTGGGGAGGATAGATCCCGACCTCCGCCAGCATTGTCTCCCGCCGCACCGTGAAGGGGGTCTCGACATCCGTCGGTTCCACTTCAAGCCGTCGTCGCCCATTTCGTAGTGGTGAGTGGATCCGGTGCTGCTGCATTGCCAGTTGGTGCTTCACACTGATGGCTTAGTTTGTTTGAATTGGATGTTTGGAATGGTGTGATAGATAAATCTGGAATTCAGTGATACCGTCATTTTTTTACACTTTTTAGTTGCTGTTTAGTGGCTATCAACAGATAGGTGATCTTCATTTTCATAGTGTCAGATTGAACTTAGCTATGAGAGGTACTGGTGCCGGACTGTTGGCATTGGTATGGACTGGGGGTAGAACATGTTGTAATTGATAAAAGAGAGACGAACTATCTTTGTACATGTGTTGAACAACGTAGTAGTTTCATTTTTTTTCTTAAGTTGTAGACGAATTGGCCTAAAATCAGAAAATTTGTATCTGTGAGCGATGCAAGTCTTTACAAGTATGAGAGACAGGTGCTTGCTAGTAGTAGGATCAGACAATGCTTGGTAGATGGCGATGTCCCCGTCTCCGTGACATAGTTAAAGAGATGGGCTAGTAACGCTAATGCCACTGCTCTTTCAGTAAGCGGCTTACATTGAATTAGGGATAGTCTGGGCGTGGCGAACTCGTCAATTGGAAAGTCAAGGCAACAACAAAACTCCCAAATTTTCCTTTCTTGGTCCCACTCTCCCAAGGTGCAGATGGTGTGATCATTGGACGTATATCCCTCTCTTTATAGCGCCTAGAATCGGCGAGCGCCCAGCGCGTCCACGTTGTTGTTCGTTGTTTCCTTCTCGGTCGAGTGTGTTGCTCCCGCTGGCGGGTGGGTCAGATCACTGTTTGGCCCGAGCGTTGATTGGTGTTGGTGGCGTGGGGTTGTTCTCCTGGTACACCAACGTTTCCTGCGTGTGTTTCGTTGTTATGCTTCCCTACCCACTTCCCTTGCCATCGAACTCGCATTCGCTTAGTCTTCACGGAATTCGTTCTCCCTTTCCGACACAGCTTGCGAAAGAACACTCCCCTGTTTCGTCTTCCAGGTTTTCGTTCTTCGTCGTCGGCCAGTCTTGCCGACACCACTGGTACCGGCCAGCCCACTGGCCAGCTCGGCCATGCCATGCCCCTACGCCTTGCCTTCTTCTTCTTGGCCGCAAGACAATGACGATGTAGACAGTGCACACAGTCCACTGTTGTTCTTCCTCCCTCTTCTTCAAATCACTCAAATGACCTTGCATGCAAAATCTAATTGGAGAAATGGGATGCTTAGGTGATGAGGAACACGTTGGTGAAACATGCATAGATAAATTTTCGGTTTAAGATTGAGATCGGAAGGAGAGAAGGTAGAGAAATGAACATGTACATAGAGAGATTTTTGGTTTAAGATTGAGATCGGAAGGAGATAAGGTAGAGAAATGAACATGTACAAAAGTGCTTACTTGGGAGTGACTAGAAGTGAGTTCTGATGGGGGGAGAAGAAATGGTGTGGGGTGGGATGGTACTTGTGTTGGAGATATACCCTAGAGACAATTAAGGAGATGATGATATCATATTTATGTTTATGTTTTATTGAATAAGTGTTATTCTGTTTCTTGAACGAATCATCAGTTATGAAGATTAACGAATATGTGACTTATTGGTGAAACTCTTTTAACTTATGATGATGTCATTCTAAATGTATCCTTGGTCAAATGTCACTAGACGGAACACTAGTGACTCTACGACCAGCATATGTATTGATTGATGGTCATATTTCACCGGTCATGGATATAGGGATATCGAATCAATAATGTTGACACATGTTAGAGAATATGGTGTTGGATTGACCCACCTTAAGACACTGTTGAGATTGTTATGATACTATGTGTCATTAGTTGGTCTCAAGCAAATATGATGTTTAATCCTTAGACCTGAGATCAGTATAGTTTCTTGCATGTGTAATAGCACTCTTAGGGGTTGCCAAACGCTATTCCATAACTGTGTAGTTATAAAGGTAGCTTTCAGGTATGCTATGAAACATACGGAGGAATGTGACTGGTCGGATATGGGATTTGCCTCTCCTAACATAACAGGAGAGATATCTCTGGGCCCCTCGATGTGATCGTATAAAGAAAGTGCATGACCATACCACTAGTGGTCGAAGAGCTCGACCATATGAAGTTATCTGACACTTGATTGAGAAAGTATTGAACAGTCCATGGATGACACAACATCTCACCTGGAGTTCAACCAGATATCGTGAGGCAATGAGAGAATACACAAGCAGGTCATTAAGTTTGACCAGATATAGACTTGTCGTATGGAGATGCGAACAAGTCATAGACTAGTCAAACATAGTTTCGAGCTAGTCGTAAATGGTCGTATGGAGATGCGAACAAGTCGTAGGCTGATCGAACATATGCTCGAACATAATCACCAACTGGTCATAAGCAGTTGCAAACTGGTCGTAGTTAAGTACTAACTGGTCGTAAGGAGTTACGAGCTGGTCGTAAGGAGTTACGAGCTTAATATGGACTAGTCGTGACTAGATACGAGCTGGTCGTAAGTGATAAGGACCTGGTCATAGATCATATTGCATTAAGGTTCGTCTGATATAAATTGTGTGTATTCGGGAATCGTTATATCCTCCTAGGTACCACTACGACTCGTGATCGGAAAGGTGTTTCCATGTCACTACCGAACTACACATAAACCTAACGGGTCACACACTTAACGAGTTGGAACAAACCAGTACGGATACGATTCGTCAAACATGTTCGGATAGGATCCGTCACGGGCACTATATAAGGAGATGCTTTAGACTGTTGGCGGCATGGAAAAATAGAGGAGACACACATCAAGAGTTGACGTGAGTTGCTCCAAACCCTAGC
Organism: Ampelocalamus luodianensis; assembly: GCA_036346255.1. Taxonomy (NCBI): domain Eukaryota; kingdom Viridiplantae; phylum Streptophyta; class Magnoliopsida; order Poales; family Poaceae; genus Ampelocalamus; species Ampelocalamus luodianensis. The sequence goes on along the minus strand of CM070618.1, from coordinate 58,961,761 downwards.
CGCCATCTTCTTGAGAGAGCCTTCCCGTGCGACTTGGTGCTAGCACACCGGCGGACGACGTTCCTACTGGACGGTGGATACCATAGAAGTGCACCATTACTGCGGTAGCTATTGCACTTGAGGACGATCTACGATCTTAGAAAGGAACTAGATTGGCTACTGGAGGAGACGATCGACTCGCGAGGATGCTGGACGATCGACTACAACCACTGCATCGACGCGCTCTTTGTTGGACTAGGTCGCTCCAACTTTTCTTCCACGCCTGTGCATCCGGTGGTAACAATCGTGATCATCTACTTGCTTTGCATCCCGTTCACGTGCTAGAATTTTTGAATTGTTGCTAGCGTAGCCTACCCGTATCCCAACGGTGGTATCGAGCCATCTCGCATTGTTTTTATCTAGTTCGATCGCATATCTCGGATATGTGGCGTAGTATATTGGATCTATTATCGGTTTGGTCCGATAACCTAGATCGGTTGATATGGATGGAACGATCTAGGCACTGGTCGATAAGATCGATCGGGTTTCGGCAGTAGTAGATGGGTTTTCCAAGAGGAATAAGTTAAGAGCACCAGATGATTTACTCGACTTGTTTTTGATCGCCTTGCATGATACTCCTACGGTCGAATTCGCCATCGGAGTGTGCCGCGATGCATGGTCATATCAAGACAAAGTGACCAGATTGGTTCGGGATAGGGTTAATTTGAATGATCCGATGATTTCCAAGGCTCGGTTATGTGAATAAGATTCATGTTTCGGAAAAATTTTCCAAGAGGGGCGCTGCCCCTTAGAGCCTCGCCCACTAACTGGCTAGCGGGATCGCCGTCGTCGTTGCAGCGTTATTTAGTAGTATGTGTTCATGTCACCCCAGATAATTGGATTCTATGCATAACTCGTTTTTGTAGGGATTGATACAAATAGTATGGCCCATTGTGTATGTGATGCATGAATGGATTTTCATGGCCTGCGTGTCATGCTGTGAGATAGCTATCGAGCTACATATTATTGTATAACGGTCTACGTATCGACATGTGATGCTTGATGTTATCATATGTAATTCATTACTAGCTCTTAGGAGTAATTGCTTAGTAGATGAATGCGGTCGGAGACTTCAAGCAATAAGGTTGGAAGACAGGAAGCATAGTGATGGAGATCGTCATGTTAAAGGTCATACTATTTCACAGTTTAATTTGATTATCAATGTTTATTCCTGTCATGTTATTTGATCATGTTTTATCATTAGATGGTTTTTAACATGGTAAAAGTAAAATTCCCTCATATAATATTAAGCTAAATTGATGCCCTCCCAATATGCTGCACCATCCAAAGTCATGTATTTTAATGATAGGTCTTGCTAAAGCAGAGTGTCATTAACTCTCCTTGACTAGATGGGTTTGTATCAGACACTTACACGCATTGCATTGGTTTAACATGACAAGGTCATCATAACGGTTATGGACCTTGGGGTATAGGGTTGGGCGTCGGTGCATAGAGATGCCGCTCAACAACAAGAGTCATATAGAGATATGATTAGCAAAGGGTTGTTTACCATTTGCACTAATCTTCTAGCAGTGATGCCAAAGCTCACTAGTAGATTAACTCAATGTGGGTCTTGAATCACTAAATGTCATAAGAGGGATATGGAATTTAGTGTGAGTATCTTTTTGACTTTGTTTGCTCGGCATAAAAATTCAGCAAAACCTTAGCCTATAAACCCAAAAACCCTAACCTATCCACGCGCAGACTCCATCTTCCACCTCCACTCGCCCTCGCCAGCACACGTCCACTCACCCATGCCGCACTACCCACTTTGCCCACTAGCTTTGACCAGCGCCCCGGTTTCCTTTCCTCGCCCTCATCGCCCGCGCCCTTACCTGCCCCGGTCACGTCATTCACCCACTCTGCGTCGCCCATGCCGTGCATCACGTACCCGAGCGCAACACCACCGGGATTCACTCGACTCCTCACGAGTTCTCTACCTCATCGCCTATTAAAGCCACCTAGAGCCCTTGCTCTACCTCCCCAGGCCATTCCTCTCCTTCCTTCCCCTTTTCACCGAGTGAAACGATGAAGGAAACACAAACTTCAGTGTTGACCGCCGTGCCGCCACCATGCCACCGACACTCCATTGAACCCCTCTCCCTGCCACATGCGTCATCACGTGTTCTAGAGTGCCTGGACATTTTCCCCATATTGATTTTACCTTTTGTCTGTAAGAACTCGCTGAAACCTCCTCCTTCTTCGTCTCCAGCCGAAACTACCCCTTTCTTCCCCAATTCTGGCACAATGAGCTCCTCTCCAATTCTTCCCTCTCGGAGCACCCCCTCAACCATCTTGAGCTTCTCCAACCATCCTTTACTCTTCTTTTAGCTTAGGTCATCATCGCCACGTTGCCTACCTCGCCGCTACCTCGGTCATCGTCGCCGGCCATCCTCCGTCCTTCCCCAACACCCCTCATTGCTTCCGGTGAGTTCCTAGTGCCTCATAGAAGCTCATGCATGCACTAGTTATCCAACGGCGCCATTCCCTTGTCGTTTATGTATTTGTCGTAGCACCGCCACCACCAAACCTCGTTGCGACGCCGTCATGGGCCATCCCGGCCATCTCCATCGGCACTATCAGGTGCGTAAGGATGAGGGGGAACCCATTTTGGGATTTACCCGGCACCGTCGTGCCCCCTCTCGCCGGCGACGAGCATGGCAAGGAACGCTCGAGAGCACCTCTGTTTTGTTCGAAGCCAACAGTAACTGTAGCAGTGCAATTAATTAGCAGAATCACGATCATTAGGGCAAAGCATTAATTAGTGCTGATTTAATTACTATTGTGTTGCACTAACATATGGGCCCGTGAACAGAAATTAAGGAGTATTAAATCGGTTGATTCTTTGTAACTCACTAACACACGGGCCTCGAAGCAATAAATTGCATAGTAAACGTCTCGGTGCACTATTCTGTGTACCATGTCACTAACAGATGGGTCCCATTTGTCAGTAATGAATTTCCTTCATAAAAATAAATGAAAAGAAAAAATACATGGGACCACCTGTCATTCACTCGGGTATTTCCAAATAGAAAACAAATCAAAAAGAAAAAAGAAACACTGTGCAGTGGACCCCACCTATCAGAAAGAGAATTATCTCTCCTTTTTCTATTTTCTGAATTTTCAAACCGAACCAAATTGAAGCCTTAATAACTTTTGCATAAAAACTCCAAATGAGATGAATATTTTTTATAAATTCATCTAAAATCATGCTATACCTGAATATGCAAAAATATTTTAATTTGGTTACTGTTGAAATTATTTTGCTTTATTTAATTCGTTTTCGGTTCCTTTTGGATTAGACGTCATTTGTTCGAGCGAATATTTTGACAACCCTTCGGTATCACTTTCAAAGAAACCAAAGAAAGGAAAACACCCCCCTTTGATCATGTTGATCCTACTATTTTACTTATTGTATTTCTTTTTACAAAATCTATTATGCATGTGTGTATGTTTTTTGAAAAATTGCTATGATTGGGTCAACAGTAGATGTAAATCATATTTGATGCATGAATCCCCTTGAAATATTGATTACCTTACTATTGTAGCCATTAGGTTATGGGTTAGACAATATATAATGTCAAGTTGGGAGTTTTGAGTGTAAATATCGCACAAATGCTCACTAGAGCGATAGTTTTTCTTAAAAGTTATAAAAGGACAATATGATAAACATGAATTTGGGAGATTTATGAAAAATATCCAGAGGGGTGTACCTCTATTATTTTGTATGAAAATAAAAATGCAAAAACTAGTTTTCGATACGGGCGAGTTATATTATATTCTAAGAAGAGTGAGAGGTGTACCTCACTAGTAGATAGGGGGAGATTCTCACCCGGGTCAAGGTAGTGAGCGGTGGTATCGACGGATGCCGAATAAACTAGAGAATTCGTGCGTTGTGGGTAAAGTTGTACACCTCTGCAGGGTGTAAATCTATTTAAATAGTTTTGCTCACGATTATGAGCGTGCTTGGTGCAGACTTAATGGGTATAGTTTTGGTTTTCACAAAAATATTTTTATTGGAAAATGAGGGAATGGTTTGTGATTTATATTTGAGTTGTCTGCCATGTCTATGGCCAAAAATAAATTGTTGCTCGCAGCCAAGGAGTGTTGCGAGTTGTTGTTATTATTCATTTAATTACTTACTTACTGTCCTATATTTATTTAACTGCTTGTTTTAACTTCCGTTGCAAAGTACTACATATTGATATTGCAAATAAAAGCTGCTTAATGCAAAATAACTTGTAGCATAGAGCCTTACCTCTTGATTAGCCATGTATTTATATAAATTTTGTGATACACTGCAAGTCTTGCTGAGTACGCATTGTACTCAATCTTGCTTACATTATTGATTCAGAGTTCGAGGATGAGCAGACGCCCGACGGTACGTTCTTCGCACCCGGAACCGGAGGATTCAGTGACAGATCTATCTTGGCTTTGTCTCTAGTTAGTTGCTTGCGGGATTTTGGATGGGCATGCCGTTAGAATTTATCTTCCTTTATTGTTTTTACTTGCGCTACTATTTTTGTTACTCTGTTGATACTTGCTTTTATTTGGCCAGTCGGCCAGTAATGTAATAACTTTAATCGCTTGAGTTAAGTACCATTTTACTTTACTTTGCACATGTGAATGTATGGATATGAATACCAATGTTGTGATTATGTGTACTAGCTATTGATCATGGGACTAGTACGGTACACACATAAGATCTGCGGGTATTCAACACCCGGGGGTCTGGCACCGCCTTTCCTGGATCGGGTTTATGTGAATAGATATATAAAGAGGGCCATATCTACTCCCGGATACAGCGTTTTGCTCAGAGGTTTATCGGATTTACATATGTGTTTAGATGACTGTTGCGTTCCGCGTGATTACTTTCGCTTTCTTTCTGTGAATATAATGATTGTGCATTTTTAGCTTCTAAAGAGAGCCCTGCTCTCTCCTTGCTTTTCCTCTCGGCTGCCTTTCCTAATTTGTTTCCCTGTAGATAAATGTATAAAGAGCGATATATATGCGCACAGATACAGCGTTTTCTTCCGACATTTCTCGGATTTACATCTATATTTAAATGCCTGTTGTGTTCCGCATGCTTCGCTTTTGATTTCTTTTCGTGGATATAGTGATTCTGGATTTTTTTTTCCTACTGTCGCGACTATTTTTTCCTAGTTTTCTCTATAGTTTTTTTAACGTCCGATCTTCGTTGTCTATCCTTTTCTCTCCCTTTGCTTTTCCTCTCGACCTCCTTTTTTGATTTGGTATTCAACCTATTCCATATCTTCTGCTTGGTTCTAGCTTAGTTCAAGCGTGCTCGGCCTGCTCTCTTGGTCATTGTGTTTTCGTGCGGAAGAAGTCCATTCTACCCCCTCAAATATCGGCATACGGATACCTAACCTTCTAAACTAAAAAAACGGCCCTTTGACACCTTAAAGTTGCAAAACTGGATAACCTACCCCTCCGGCTATTTCGTGCGGTGATTTTGCTGATGTGGTGTCCGGGTGGTCCGATTTCACCAGGTCAGCTGCTGATGTGGCGTCTTTGGCACTTGGGCCCACTTGTAAGTGAGCCTGGTTTCTCTCTCCTTTATCTATTCACTCGGCCGATACAGCTCCCGGCTCTTATTCCCCATTTCATTCTTTCTCCTCCTGTTATTTGCCATGGTCAAGCTCAGTTCCCATGCTCCCTATTGCTTTGCTTCTTCTCTCCTATCTCCATTTCATCTCCTGATGATTTGTTTTTGGCGCTGGCTTCTCCTCCCTCCTCACTCCCCATTTCTTTCTTCTCATCCTATTTCTTCCTCTTCCTCTCCCTCTCTCTCTCTTTCTTCGTTCTTTGCTCCTAGGTTTTGGTATCATGGCTCCAGCGCCGGCTTCGGCCATCCTGCGCCCGGCCCACCGCCGCCGCCTCCGTCGGCCGTGCTCGCGGTATGGTCTGATAACCTAGATCAATTGATATGGATGGAACGATCTAGGCACTGGTCGATAAGATCGATCGGGTTTCGATAGTAGTAGATGGGTTTTCCGAAGAGGTATAAGTTAAGAGCACCAGATGATTTACTCAACTTGTTTTTGACTGCCTTGCATGATACTCCTACCGGTCGGAATTCCGCCATCAGAGTGTGCCGCAGTGCGTGGTCATATCAAGACAGTGATCAGATTCGTTCGGAATAGGGTTAATTTGATTGATTTGATGATTTCCAAGGCTCGATTATGTGAATAAGATTCATATCTCGAGAAAATTTTCCGAGAGCACTGCCCCTTAGAGCCCCGCCCACTAACTAGCTAGCGGGACCACCGTCGTCGTTGCAACATTATTTAGTAGTATGTATGTTCATGTCACCCCAGAGAATTGGATTCTATGCATAACTCATTTTTGCAGGGATTGATGTGAATAGTATAGCCCATTATGTATGTGATGCATGAATGGATTTTCATGGCCTGCGTGTCATGCTGTTAGATAGCTATCGAGCTACATATTATTGTATAACGGTCTACGTACTGACATGTGATGCTTGATGTTATCCTATGTAATTCATTACTAGCTCTTAGGAGTAATTGCTTAGTAGATGAATGCGGTCGGAGACTTCAAGCATGATGGTTGGAGGACAGGAATCATGGTGATGGAGATCGTCATGTTAAAGGCCATACTATTTCAAAATTTAATTTGATTATCTATGAATGTTTATTCCTATCATGCTATTTGATCATGTTTTATCATTAGATGGTTTTTAACATGGTAAAAGTAAAATTTCCTCATATAATATTAAGCTAAATTGATGCCATCCCAATATGCTGCACCATCCAAAGTCATGTATTTTAATGGCAGAGTGTCATTAACTCTCCTTGACTAGATGGGTTTGTATCAGACATTTACACGCATTGCATTGGTTTAACTTGACAAGGTCATCATAACGGTTATGGACCTTGGGGCATAGGGTTGGGCGTCAGTGCATAGAGATGCCGCTCAACTACAAGAGTCATATAGAGATATGATTAGCAAAGGGTTGCTTACCATTTGCACTAATCTTCTAGCAGTGATGCCAAAGCTCACTAGTAGATTAACTGAATGTGGGTCTTGAATCACTAAATGTCATAAGAGGGATATGGAATTTAGTCCGAGTATCTTTTATTATCTGTTGATGATTAAGTTTGACCAGGAAAAGACTAGTCGTATAAAGATACGAGTTGGTCATAGACTGGTCGAACGTAACCACCAACATGAATGTATAATAGAAGATCTTACATAAACATAGTGTTGAATCTTTGCATATATTTCTGTTGTAGATCTTAGCACCTACTTGAAGCGACAATGGGTGTCCCGATCTTTCGGTAAGATGGATAACTCGATTTGGGTAGAGACGACTCTCACGATTCGACTACCAATCACACACAACCAATATGCCCGGTAATCGCTAAACCAACTCCAAGATTGTTATTGACCTTGCTAGAAGCACGATCGACCTGACTACGAAGGTCTATTCCTATATGCAATCGAAGAACACGCAAGAACAAGATAATAAGTAATCTAAAATTGCAAATAGGATTGAAATATTTGATAAAGTTGGGATTCCAAATGCGGTATTATGGTTGGTCTAGTCGGCACAAGCCAATACACGAAGTTGCATTGTAGCTAACTTTTAACTGAACAAAATCGGAGTAAACTAGAGGGGTGCGGCCTCCTTAAATAGGGGAGGAGGAGCCGCACATAGCTAAGACCTAAGGGGTTGTACTATTCATGGTACTGTTCATGTGTGAACGGTGCCACGTGAACAGTACAGGCCGCCTAGGGTAGCGCCTTCCCTTGGGCCCGAGCAGGTGACGCAGCACCTTGTTTTGATTATTGCGGCGTGCACAGAAGTAATTTAAAGGTAGGGCTATATCCATTGGAAAGAGGACGAGATAAGCTTTCAATCCAGTACTCGTGGACCTCAAACGAAGTCCGTATGTGAAAGTTACGCTCGTTTGAAGTCACGGCGGTCTCCGGAGGCTGAACTGGATTGCAGAACGTGTCCAACTTGAACTCTTGCTTAGCTTGAACACAAAGTGACGTGGTGTTGTATAAATATACATTTTCATCATTAGGTAGCATCATATAGTTCATATAATATAAAAGCATTCTTAAAAATGAGCTCACTTGATAATTTAAGGGAAGCATGTGATAATTTCATAGGTAGATCCAACATAATGTAACATAAAGAATCAACTGGAGAAATTCTAGTCAAAACTTCCTTATGTCTAACCAATTCCACATGATTATTAAATGTGATTAACTCATCACAGGAAACACTCAAAACAGCAGGCAATTCAATCATTTTATCACATGGTGCACTCAAGTCAATGCAGTCTGAATACTTTACTTGAAATATGTGCATATCAGAATTGTTTTCCTCTAATTTTTGCTCTAAAATAGCATGAACAATGGACAATTGTAGTTCTTCACAAGCATACTCACCTTGAGGGATGGTAGCGCCATTGTCTTTACCTTTTTGGCTCTCCTCAGATGATGTAGGTGCATCCATCTCCTCATCTTCCTTCTTAATCAATGGAGTCGGTGGTTCAATCAGCTCATTCTCCTCTTCGGCATGGTTCTCAACTTCCTACAAGTTGTTAGTCACATAAAAAGACACAAACACAGGTTTGTTTTTATGTTCCCTATCATCAAGCATTCTCAATTTCTCCTTAATCTGACGTTCAACCTTACAGGCAAGTATAAACAAATAAGAGAGAGAATTATATTCTTTGTGAACAAGAAGGTCCTGAATTGGTTGGTTAAGCCCACTTAAGAATCTATTCTCTGTAGCTTCAGCATGTTCCTCTAAGCCACAACGCAATAAACGAGTTTTCAATTCATGATAGTATTCCCTTACAGTTATACGACCCTGTTTGAAACTTTGTAATCTAGCTAACAAATAATCAGCATGATATTTAGGAACAAATTCATCTCTCAAAAGTTTCTTTAATGCATAGCAAGTTTGAGGCACTCTTCCATGTCTACATAAATACTTCCACCTAAGTATTGCATCCTCAACAAAAACACTAGTGGCAGCTCTAATCTTTTGCCTATCAGACCATTCATAATGTTCAAATTATGTGTCTAAAGCTATCTCCCAGTCAACATAGGCATCAGGATCAAATTTACCAACAAAGGATGGCAAAGTGAGTTTAGTTTTACCAGATGTACTATCACGATCATGTACCTTTTGTAGTAGAGAAACTTGTTTGAAGCGTGCATCTTCCTCGTGGACTTTCTTGCGCTCCCGTTCAATAGCTCGAAGAAGATGTGGATCTATCTTGTAAACATTCCGTGAACCTGACATAGTTAGTACAAAACAAGGAAACAAATCACAAGTATATGTTCCTATCAACTACTAAGATCTGGAGGCTCAAAGTCGCTCACACTCTAGCTAATACCAAGTTCTTACCAATTCTTACCAAGCAAAACAGCTGGTGACCGGCAGCTAGTGTCGGTGCTAAATGATCTTCGAAGATTGACAAAGCGATTGCAAGCAACTGGTATCTGTAGAATGGTAGTAGGTGGAGCTAGGATAGGCTTCAATATGGTAGCAAGGATTAGCAACAATCAAATCAGTAATGCAAGTTGAAAAATTATTCAAACTACTAGTCAATGTTGCTGATCCTAACTTAGAAAGTGCTAGCTAATCAAAGCCTACTAAGAGAAGTGTATATACGCACACGCAAAGATTAATGTGACTTGATGTAAGCAAAGGAAAACCTCACACCAAGTGCTAGTAGAGACGCTAGCTAACTACTCAAACTTCTGTGTAGGGGTACAAGATTGTTCACACAATGTAGAGCACAAAAACATAATAACGTGCACAGTAAAAAGCCCTCTAGTTTAAGTAGTAAACAACAGCTAGTCTCAAGAGATGAAACATAAAAGTTTTATATGGCTTATATATGCTCTTTTGAAAGGTTTTGATGAGATCTACAACTTTACAGTTGAGACAAACCCCAAATTCCGAAGGGAAGACCGAATGAAACAGCAAAAATAGAAACCAAAAATTTGCGACATGAATTCGGGGCCGAAGATGGCCGATTTTGGGGTTCCTGAAGGGCAACTAGTGGCTTATGTGGAAGGGATGTGTCTCATCATTAGCTTTCAAACAAGCATAAAAACATAAAAAACGAACACCGTATGCAAAAGTTATGCCCGTTTTACTAAAGGTGTCTCGGAAACAGAATCCTACTCGGACTCGAAACCGTCTCGGGTTCAAATTTGAAACTACTATATCTTTCAAATCTATGGGCCAAACTTGCTGAATTTTTTTGTGGAAGCTTTTGGCTATATGTAGAAGGTCTCCACCAATTTTTACGCACTTTTGTTTTCTTTTCTCTCTTTTTTTTCTACTACGGCTTTTGTTCTTGCAGTTGCCTCTTTCTCCTTCTACTAGCTGGCCGGCCCTAGGGTTCGCCGCAAGTCGCAAATAACATCAATTCTCTCAAAAGATCACAATAATCCTCTCGGTTTTTTTGGATTAACAACAATACGAGTTTTCTGTTTTTGGTGCGGATTAGAAGAGTTCTAACCCACGAATTTTCTGTTTTAGATGCAAAAACTAAGAACCCTAAAAGTACGATCAAGCAACACGAAGGAAAACACGAGATACAAACTAGATAATGACCAACTAGACAATAACTAGAACTAAAGATCAGCAACTAGACACGACGATGCAACCAATGATTCAACAAGCAAAATATCAAAAATAAAATTGCAATGGCCCAAAGGGGTTCGGTACGAATGATAGATGCAGTAATTTTTTGGGCAATTTTCTAGACTCTAGGTATGAAAAATGAATCTACTACTAGAAAACTGGAAATTCTCACCGATCAACTGTAGCTCTGATACCACCTGATGCGACAATGGGTGTCCCGATCTTTCGATGAGATGGATAACTCGATTTGGGTGGAGACGACTCTCACAATTCGGCTACCAATCGCACACCACCAATATGCTCGGTAATCCCTGAACCAACTTCAAGATTGTTATCGATCTTGCTAGAAGTACGGTCGACCTTACCACGAAGGTCAATTCCTGCATGCAATCGAAGAACACGCAAGAACAAGATAATAAGCAATCTAAAATTGCAAATAGGATTGAAATATTTGATAAAGTTGGGATTCCAAAAGTGGTATAATGGTTGGTATAGTCGACACAAGCCAATACACAAAGTTGCATTGTAGCTAACTTTTAACTGAACAAAATCCGAGTAAAACTAGAGGGGTGCAGCCTCCTTAAATAGGGGAGGAGGAGCCACACATAGCTAAGACCTAAGGGGTTGTACTATTCATGGTACTGTTCATGCATGAACAGTACCACATGAACAGTACGGGCCGCCTAGGGTGGCGCCTTCCCTTGGGTGTAAGAAAGTGACGTAGCACCTTGTTTTAATGATTGTGGTGCGCACAAAAGGAATTTGAAGGTGGGGCTAGATCCATTGGAAAGAGGACGAGATAAGCTTTTAATGAAGTACTCGTGGACCTCAAATGGAGTCCGTATGTGAAAGTTATGCTCGTTTGAAGTTAGGGATGTCTCTAGAGGCCGAACTGGATTCCAGAACGTGTCCAACTTGAACTCTTGCTTAGCTTGGGCATAATGTAACGTGGTGTTGTACAAATATACATTTTCATCATTAGGTAGTATTATATAGTTCATATAATATAAAAGCATTCTTAAAAACGAGCTCACTTGATAATTTAAGGGAAGCTTACGAGCTCTTGTAATTGGAACAATAAGCATAGCAAATAGGGGCAAACTGCACAGTAACACTGGAACAATATCAAAAGTTGGAAAATAACATCGATGTGAGGATGACATGTGGGCCATGGGCCCACTTGTCATCCTCACATTGGATATTATTTTCCAATTTGCACATGAATACAATGTTACTGAACAAATTAATCCTAGCAAATATGGTTGTATCCATAGGGGTTATGTCCTCATCACTACTACCTCTTCTGCGCCTACCTTTAATTTGTGATCTGTTCTTTAGATACAAAAGTTAAATGGTTCAAGTTGTATTGGCTGGTTTCGAATTTTGACAATTGTTCTCAAACAAGAAAAGAAGGAATATATTCTAGAGGGTCTCTATCCTAAGGAACCGAGTGCCAATGCACCTCATGCTGAAAAGAATGCTTATGAGAAGCATTGCGATGACGCATTCGATGTGCACTGCCCAATGCTTTCTACCATGTACTCTGAGCTTCAGAAGCAATATGACACCACAGATGCTTACAATATGATTGTGAGTCTGAAGAGTATGTTTCAGGATCAGGCAAGGCCAAAGAGGTTTAATACCTCTAAGTCATTGTTTTCTTATAGGCTGTCAGAAGGTAACCTAGTCAATCCTCATGTGATCAATATGATTGATCTCATTGGGAGCTTGGAAAGGCTTGGTTTTCCCTTAGCCAAGAGTTGGCCACTGATGCGATTCTCCAATCGCTCCCTGCGAGCTTTGAGCTTGTCATATTGATTTTTCATATGAATGGCATGGAGAAGTCAATGACCGAGTTGCATGGCATGCTTAATGGTGCTGAGAAAGCATCAAAAAAAGTTCCAATCATGTGATGATGGTTTAAAAGACTACAGCCTTCAAGAAGGGTAAGTCGGGAAAGGAAAAAGGCAAAGAAAATAGTCAAGATGAGATCAAGAATCTCAAGGCTAAGCTTAAGAAGCTTAAGCTGGGTTCTAAGCCTAACATAGAATGTTACTATTGTCATGAGACTAGGCAATGGAAGAGAAATTACAAGAAATTCTTAGCAGAGATGAAAAAGAACAAAAGTAAAACTTCCAGTTCAGGCATAAATGTTATACAAATTAATCTTGCTACTTCTCCTACCAGTTCTTGGGTATTTGACACCGGATTGGTTACTCATATTTGCAATTCGATGCATAGACTGAAAGGGAGTAGATGTTTGGCAAGAGGACATGTTGATCTCCGCGTGGGAAATGGAGCAAGAGTTGCTGCATTAGCTATTGGCCCTTTACCATTAGCTTTACCCTTAGGATTAGTTGTGGAACTAAATAATTGTTATTACGTTTCAGCCTTAAGCAAAAACATTATTTCTGCTTCATGTTTAGGAGCAGAAGGTTATGAGTTCAGAATAAAGAACAGTTATTGTTCAATTTATTTTGAAGATATGCTTTATGGCCATGCTCCATTGCTGAATGGATTGTATGTTTTGAATCTAGAGGATATGCCTATTTATAACGTTAATGCTAAGAGACTTCGACCCAATGAAATGTATCCCACTTTTATTTGGCATTGTCGTCTAGGTCATATAAATGAGAAGCGCATGATGAAGCTCTATAAAGATGGTCTTCTAAACTCATTTGATTTTGAATCATTTGAAACATGTAAATGTTGTTTACTTGGTAAGATAACAAAGGCGCCCTTCACGACCAGAGGTGAAAGGGCGAGTGATCTACTAGTTGTAATACATTCGGATGTATATGGACCAATTAGCACTCTGACCAGAGGTGGTTTTCAGTACTTCATGACATTTGCTGATGATTTCAGTAGATATGGCTATGTCTACTTGATGAGACATAAGTCATAATCCTTTGAAAAGTTCAAAGAATTTCAGTATGAAGTGCAGATTTAACTAGGCAAGACAATCGAATATCTATGATCTGATTGTGGAGATGAACATTTGAGCCATGAGTTTGCTGATCATCAGAAGAAAAATGGAATTGTTCCGCAGCTTACTGTGCCGGGGACGCCTCAATGGAGTGGGGTGTCTGAACGACGGAATCAAACACTGTTAGACATGGTTCGATCAATGACGAGCCAATCTGATCTTCCATTGCAATTCTGGGGATACGCTCTAGAAACAGCTGCTTTCACTTATATAGAGTTCCATCGAAAACTGTAGAGAAGACACCATATGAGATATGGACCGGGAAGAGTCCTAGATTGTCTTTTCTCAGGATATAGGGTTGTGTGGCATATGAGAAACATTTGACGTCTGACAAGCTCACACCCAAGTCCGATAAGTGCTTCTTTGTGGGGTATCCTAAAGAAACAAAAGGATATTATTTTTTATAATCAGGTTAATAACAAAGTGTTTGTTACCTGAGATGGTGTCTTCTTGGAGAAAGAGTTTCTTTCTAAAGAAGTCAGTGGGAGTAAGGTGCAACTCGAAGAAATTTGGGAACCATCTTAAAATGTTTCAACTCCTACTGAACCTCTACAGGATAAATAAAATGTTGTTAAACCTGTAGATCAGACATCAACCCCACGTAGATCAAAAGGGCCACGTCAATTGCCTACAAGGTATGGTCATAACGTTTTATTATTGAATAATGATGAGCCTAAAACTTATACGGAAGCGATGGTGGACCCACACTCTGAGTCATGGCTTAAAGCCATGAGATTCAAGATAAAATCCATGTGTTCATGTCGTACAGGGATACGACCAGGTCCAGACTAGTCATATAGAGATACGAGCTAGTCGTAAACTGGTTGATAATCAACCTTGGAACTTGGCTGATGCACCTGATGGTGTTACAACCATTGCGTGCAAATGAATTTTCAAGAAAAGATAGATATGGGTGGAAATATTCACATTCATAAGGCACGACTGGTTGCAAAGAGTTTCAAACAAATTCAAAGTGTTGATTATGATGAAACCATCTCGCATGTCGTGATGCTTAAGTCTATCTGGATCATTCTAGCAATTGCTGCATATTTCGATTATGAGATGTGGCACATAGATGTCAAAACGGCTTTCCTAAATGGAAACCTAAGTGAGGATGTGTACATGATACAACCTGAAGGTTTTGTCGATCCAAAAGAAGCTAGAAAGGTATGCAAGCTTATGAAATCCATCTATGGACTAATGCAAGCATCTCGGAGTTGGAACATTCGTTTTGATGTAGTTAAAGGGTTTGACTTCATCAAGAACGACGAAGAACCTTGTGTTTACAAGAAGGTTAGTGGGAGCAAGTTTGTGTTTCTGATCTTATATGTAGATGACATACTACTGGTCGAAAATGATATTCTAATGCTTGAATCTATTAAAACTTCATTAAGAAATAGTTTCTCAATGAAAGATTTAGTAGATGCAGCATATATTCTTGGTATAAGGATCTATAGAGATAGATCTAAAAGGCTAATTGGATTAAGCTAGGATATGTACATAGTTGTATAGTGATATGACCAGATCTAGACTGGTGCCCATGGCACATGGCATTAATCTTTGCAAGAGTTAGTGTCCTTCGACCACTGATGAGCAAGACAAAATGAGTAGAATTCCAAATGCTTCGGCTATTGGATCTATCATGTATGCCATGCTATGTACAAGACCAGATGTGTCGTATGCTCTAAGAGTTACGAGCAGATATCAATAGGATCTAGGTGAAGGTCACTGGATAGCAGTCAAGAATATCCTTATGTATTTGAAAAGGACTAAGGATGCATTCCTTGTTTATGGAGGTGAAGAAGAGCTGGTTATAAATGGTTACACTGATGCAAGCTTCCAAACCAATAAGGATGAGTTCGGATCGCAATCGAGTTTGTGTTTTGAATGAAGGAGCGGTATGGGTCGTCGTATAGTCATACGATCAGATCGAGCATGATAAATATAATGATCGCACCAGATAAGCTGGAAGAATTATAGATATGCAAAGTGCACATAGATTTAAGTTCAACCAGGTATGGACTAGTTGTATGGTGATACGACTATTTCCAGACAAGTCGTATGGAGAGACGAGCTAATCATAGACTGATCGAACATGATTTTTTTGATCCATTGACAAAGCCTCTTCTACAACCTAAGCATGAGGAGCACACAAGATCTATGGGTATTCGATACCTATTTGATTGACTCTAGTACATGTGGGAGATTGTTGGAGATGTGCCCTAGAGGCAATCATGGAGATGATGATATCATGTTTATGTTTATGTGTTACTAAATAAGTGTTATTCTGTTCCTTGAATGAATCATCAGTTATGAAGATTAACGAGTATGTGACTTGTTGGTGAAGCTCTTTTAACTTATGATGATGTCGTTCTAAATGTATCCCTGGTCGAATGTCACTTGACAGAACACTAGTGACTCCACGACCAGCACATGTATTGAATGATGACCATGTCTCACCGGTCATAGATATAGGGATATCGAATCAATAATATAGACACATGTTAGAGAACATGGTGTTGGATTGACCCACCTTGAGACACTGTTGAGATTGTTATGATACTATGTGTCGTCAGTTGGTCTCAAGCAATGATAATGTATAATCCTTAGACCTGAGATTAGCATGATTTCCTACATGTGTAATAGCACTCTTAAGGGTTGTCAAATGCTACTCCATAACTGGGTAGTTATAAAGATAGATTTCGGGTATGCTATGAAACATACGGAGAAATGTGACTGGTCGGATATGGGATTTGCCACTCCTAACATAACAGGAGAGATATCTCTGGCCCCTCGATGTGGTCACATAAAGAAAGTGCATGGCCATGTCACTAGTGGTCGAAGAGCTTCACCATATGAAGTCATCTGACAATTGATCGAGAAAGTATTGAATAGTCCATGGATGACACATCTCACCTGGAGTTCAACCAGATATCGTGAGGCAAAGGAAGACTACACAAGTAGGTCCTTAAGTTCGACCAGATATAGACTGGTCGTATGTAGATGCGAACAAGTCGTAGACTGGTCAAACATAGTGTCGGTGTTTTAGAATCGATCTTACGTAAAGATTATTTGATTCGTGGGGTCTCCACAATTGATCACGCAGACAGAGAAGACACGGGGATTTTTATACAGGTTCGGGCCTTCTCTGGAGAGAATAACAACCCTACTCCTGTGTGTATTGTATTGGGTATCCTGGTTACAATCAGTGGAAAGACTTGAGCTTATACTACTACTAATTGCGTCTCGATCACCTCCCATTTCTCTCTAACTGAAGTCTTTTTATAGTACGTGCAGAGGTAGTCGTTCCAGGTCAAGAGACGCCCCATTATTCTGTAATAATGATAGTAATCACCGGAGTAGTAACCTCCGCACGTGTGTTACCAACCAGAGATAATAGTGTGTTACATACAGTTACTCCAGAGAATAACTGCGTATATTAACTGCTCAGATCTCATAGTTAATTGGGCCTACACACAAGTGGACCCAATAAACTATGAGAAAGTCATGACAGGTCTGGTCGTAGAAAGACTTACGACCAGGTAATAGTCGTAGACAACCTTACAACTGGTTACTGGTCGTAGAAGGACTTATGACCAGAGGTGATCGTAGAAGAACTTACGATCATATGGTAGTCATAGAAGGACTTACGACTATGGGATGGTTGTAGCATAACTCACGACCACCTGATTGGCTTCCCCCTTAAGACTATAAGGGGTATATTTAATAGCCATGTGACATCATATTTCCTCATAATACTTGACGAGGATTAAAACCTCTATGTATTATTTTTAATACATAACAGATCATACGTCTTTATGGTCGTAACCCGTGAGGTGCATGACCCCACTAGTGGTAGAGATTCCAGAGGTTACGTGGGTACCCTCGGACGAAGGTCTGTGCCAAGCTCCCACCGTGAGAACCGCTCGTAAAAGTATGAACTGATATTTGGAACTGATTCCAGATATATTCTCTTCAGTGTGATGAATGGAACATGTGCATATTCCATACCACACGACGTTTCTTATCCTAAAACACTGATGAACAACCACCATGAGGTTGTGTGTCTCATAAACATACAACCGTCGAACAGTTGACTCACCATCAACCGTCATCCAACTCCGACCAGTCACGACACTTCACATTAGACGTCTTCTCCAGAAGTAACTGCCACCTCTTCAAGGGCTATTTAAAGATGGAGCATGGACGGAGCAAAAGGAGAGACGCATCAGACTGAAACATAGACCTTAGATTCGTGTTTTAAGTCTGGCATTGTAAGATAACAAGTAGTGTTCTCAGTGTAAACAGGAGTAGTTCACCATCTAGTCAGAGGCATCCTCAGAAACCCAGTTCATACTAATAAGAGCGGTCCATTATTACCCTAGATTTCCCACATCATCTTCTCCTTTTCTTTTCGTAATCGACGTCTTGATCGTCGACAGCTGGCGTCGTCCGTGGGGAACGCGGTGTGAAATCTTGAAAGAATTACTTTGCTCATCAAATCTTTCTCCATTGCCCGTTTGTAATCGCTCATGTGGTTATGGCGGAAAGTTGGGATGAAGAAAACTGGTTCGATTTGGCGGACTACTCCAACCTCAACATGGACACATGCATCCGTGCCATGGAGGAAAATGGAGTTTCTTCGTCATCCTCCTCCTCCGCCGGTTCGCCTATCGGAGATATCAGCGAGGTCGACCAGATGGATGAGGATACACCGCTACGACTAGTGGCGGTTTCAGAGGAAGTGTTTCCGACCAGTTCGGAACACCCAAAAGCATCGGCAAGCCCGGACTTTTCGACCGGCAAAAAAGGTGACAAAAATTCAACATCGCAACTCGATGATCAATATACCATTGATGCGATCATGGTTGACAGGTACTCACCAACGGCTTCTAGCAATTCCAGGAGCCAACCGACACCTGGTGATGGTGTCAATGAAACCCCCACTGGTCATAAACCAAGTGGGGATGATAAGGCTCAGCATACGATCGGAAATTCATTGGATCAGGTTGAGACCCTTACGAAAACCTCAGGAAGTGCTGATCACCGACTACTCTCCATCGTGGAAGATTCTCGCAGAAGCTCTGAAAGGCTCTCTATCGATTACGACGGAAGCTCATCGGAGGATCACTGCTGGAAGCACGAGGTCAATGCAATCAGAGATACAGATCAAAATGCCGTCTACGGTCCTCCATACGTTGCCTCGCCACCATATAATAACGGAGATGGTACGAGCGGTCAAGCACCAAATGCCAGAGGTAACAAAACTGGTGGACGTCCATCAGTTAATTCGCCTGTTCCTGCCTCAGCCAATGTAAGGGACCAGGCAAGACCGACAAGGACATCGGGGGATTCAGGCCATCAGACACCCTCTTCTGGTAGAAACCCTTTGAGACCCTCGGTAACAATACAAAACCTGCAGCGAGTTAGAGATATGTTAAATACTTCTGACCCTGCTTTGGTAGAGACTCCAGGTTTTGTCCAACTTGTAGGTCAAGTATCAGAGATTATCCAACAAACTATGCAACACCTGAAGCATATCGGAGCGAAGTCACTCGCAAAGTCAGACCATGACTTCATCCCAGCATTCTTCCCGAAGCAGGGGTCAGCATGGTCGTGTTGAAGACCAGCTGATACCAAGACCACCTCGACGATTTCAACCAACAAGTCATGAGGGGAGAAGACTGTTCCAGGAATCCTCACCCTCACTTCATCGAGAGGAGCAATCGCTTGGACCTGATGATCTTCGACATCATCTAAATCAGGCAAGCGGTTGGATGCGTTCTAGTAACGTCCGCGACCGAGTCGGGACACCGGAGCACCGGCAATCTAGTTTTAGAAATGGGTCTCCGGCCTATTACAATCCGGCACCTTTTCAAAGAAGGCGCCATGAAACTATCACAGGTTGTCGAGCCTTCTCCGCGGGGCTCCAGGCTGTGCATTGGCCAAATAGGTTCCAACCGGCCAATTTGGATAAATTCAGTGGGACCCAAAACCCTTTGGAATTTCTCCAAATATACACCACCGCTATTAGAGCCGCTGGTGGTGATGAAAATGTAATGGCTAAGTATCTTCCCACGGTATTAGAAAGGATCAGCCCGATCATGGTTGCTTAACCTACCGGTCGGGTCCGTGTATACTTGGGAGCAACTTTGCGACCTTCTGATTCTGTTATCCAAGCCTTCAAAGCGGGATTGAGAAACCGAAGGTTTACGGAGGATTTAGCTATACATCCCCCACGAACAACCATCGAGCTGTTCGACATGGCTGACAAGTACGCGACAGCCAGCGAAGTGGTTGAGTGGAATGAGGTCATTGATCGAAAAGATAAAATCCCCCAATCCGGCTTAGATAGGACAGAAAAGAAGTAAAAGAAGGCCCTTAAGAAAAGGAAACACGGCAAAACCAACGATAAGGAGGTTCTTGTTGTTCCTGAAAAATTTACCAAAGAAAGAAATGATTATACTGGTCATGGCAAGGCTAAAGCCACGACCAATGAATACAAGAAAAATAACAAGTGGTGTCCTCTTCATCAGTGTCGAACCCGGGAGCGAAGGATCCCGAATTCTCTGTGTTTATACACTAGTTCAGGATTTCCAGTGTACACAGTCAACAAAAGTGATAGCAAAATCATATCACGCTCTTTATTAATAATAATTCTGAGTTTATTACAAAAAGGGCCTGAGGCCAAATAGAAAAGAGGTAACACAGCGGAAAAGTAGTAGTAGTAGGCCACACGACTTGCCACAGGCAATCGTCTGGGGACGTAGCCTATTCGTCCAGATCCTCACCGTCCTGATAGAGGTCTTCTCCTGAATAAAGATTATTCAGCAAGAGTAAGCACAACTTCCGTGCTTGCAAGTTACACCCAATATTGAAAGTTAATGCATGCATAGGGTAAACAAAGGATAATGGCAGGGTTATTTTGCATAAACAGCATTTTCAGATTAAATACTATTAATAATTTTCTAAGGCCAGTCTTAATAATATAACTGAAATCAGTGATTAAGATGACAATGAATAGTGGATAACCTCCATTAAATGAATAGTGAAGGATACCCTCCTAACATTTGGCTAACCGCCCCATTTTACCATAGGATTATCCATCCTAAAATCATGTGTGGAAATCATTTTATAAACCAAAAATAAGTCTAACTTAGAGTGGCTTTGCTAGCATGTCCATGACGCGGACGCGACTATTCGAATAGTTTCTACTCTGCGAGTTTGTGCAGCTTTACCCACGAGATAATATGCTTTTAATGTCGGCCAAAGCACGCTTCGAAGCGTGTGACTAAGCAATTATCATGAGACCGTTACAAGCGGTGTCTTAATGTATTTATGCCGCTAAGGTTTAGCTACCATTGGACTAACCATCCTCGGAAGCCCCTCTTGCGCGGTGAGACTAATGTCTAACCAACACCCACACATACAACATAGCACAAATAACACTAAGACACCACAGTTATTTAGCCAAATCTGTCCCATTCGGACATGTGGTGGAATGCGATTAGGCGTAGCAAAATACGCTCAAAGACCGGTCCTTAATTGACTTGGCGACTTTCCATTGAAATAAACCCATGGGCCTTAATCCTAACAGATTAGGCCGTGCATGAACTCTGCACCCACCATACATCCATCTCGCCAAGTCCAAACCCATTTTATTTTATTTGGAGTAAAACATCTTAATAAGCCTTTTGTGGTAAAACAATACCAGAATCAATTTAAAATCAAATTGTAAAGGATTTGGCTAAACCTTCCCAAATAAATGTGATCTAAGCATGGCTAAGCATATGACAAATTTTAGTAGTATTTTGCCTAAGGGCGACATGGTATTCATATTCAATAATCAAATTGGCCGTACAATGGAGATTGGAATAACTATATACAAACAGGACATTTAAACTATATATAAACATATGCATGCAATAGTAATTTAAAGACAGAAATTAAATAATTTAAAATACTGGGAACAACATGATCAATAGTGTAACTTGCCTTCGTTGAAGTCTTGAAATTCTAAATCGTCGGAAGGATCTAACTCTCCGGAGTCGTCGAGGTCTATACGCGAAAATACGACAAATTACTTCAAATTCAAATAAAATTCAAAAACTCAGCTCAAAATAACTCCAAATTGAAATATTTTGCTTTAGTTAGCTAGATTATGATTTTAGACAAATTTTTCAACTTGAACCACCCAATTTGGAGTTCAGATGCAAAAGATATGAATTTTTGAAGTTTTTAAACTAAATCTGCAATTTAATTGAATTTCTGGAATTAATTTTCTACTGGAAAATCAATTATTGCGCAATGCTGACGCCAGCGATGAATTTTCCAAAAATTAAAGGAATTACATTAATTCCTGACAGGTGGGTCCCTCGTGTCATAGGCACGGCTCATGTGGACCAAGTCCACGGTCTTTTGGTGTGCGAGATTGCGTGGACTGCCCCGCCGGCAACCACGTGGGTTGCCACATGGCAGCCACGCAAGCAAAAGTACCGAGGTGGCGCTGACCTGGCGACGACGTGGTCTAGCCACGTGTGCCCGACGGGAACGGTGACTCTGGTGACGAGCTCGCCGGCGCTATGCGCCACGGCGAGGGAAGTGAAGGTGCGCAAAATGTAGAGTGGAGCAATGCGAATCCAGGTGTTACCAAAACGGCGGCGGAGCGGGGCGGAAAGGTCGTCGGCGACGGTGTTTGGCGGTGGCGGCATGCGGTCGTCAACGGGGAAGAAGATCCCGAGGTCCTCCGGCGAAAAGGGTGGCGGCAGCAGCTTCGCACGACTGCGGCGATGACGATGGTGCCGACGGCGGGGACGGAGAAGCTCTGGTGGTGCCAGAAACGGGGAAGAACCGCGGTGCTTCACCAGCGTAGATCTTTGGAATCAGGGCGCTACGGCGACGGAGGGGCTACGTGGGTGGCGGCGCTGAGGTGTGGAGGTTGAGGCGCACCCAGGGCTCCTATTTATAGGACATGAGCGTGGCCGGAGCTTCGTAGGGCGCAAGAAGGTCTGCGCGGGTCCGCGGTTGGATCAGCGGGATTCGGGGCCGGAGAAAGGAAAGAAAGGGCCGTGAGGGACGCGGTGTGATGCGGGGTTGTTAATGCGCGCGATACATAGGGGGCTAGATCACGATTTCGCCGGATATGGAAGCTCTCCGAATCGCATCCATGGCGGTCTTCGCGGGCGAGAAAAGGAAGGAGGGGAGGAAGAAGAAGGAATGGAGGAAGATGATGGGGGTACGTCTGATTTTGATCGGACGGCAGAGATAGAACATGTGAACCGATTAGTTAAGTTTGGGCGCAGCCGTTGGATTTTAATCCAACGGTCACGATAGAACGCGGGGGTGTGCGAGTGAGCAGTTAAGTGACTGATGCACGAAGGCCGTTGGATGTAGATCTGACGGTCCTGGTTGAGTGGAACATTCGGACCCTCTGAATGCATCGTGGAGTTCTGGTCGTTGGATTTTAATCCGACGGTCGGGACGCGTTGGTGCAGGCGTGAGAGAGAGAAAAGGAGAGGCTGACGGGTGGACCCCGCTGTCAGCAAGAGAAGGAGGGAAGGCGCGGGTGGAGTGGGCCGCGTGGGCTGCGCTCGCGCGGGAATTGGCCTGGGCCGAGGTGGTTTCGGCCCGAATACTGTTTTAGGAATTTCTTTTGATTTCTCATTTAATTAATTGCTGATAATTCAATTAAGCTTTTAGAAAATAGCAAATTAAGTCCACAGTTTTTGAGAAAATTCACAGAAATTCTCTGAGGCATTTAGGACTTAAGAAAAATATTTCCAGCTATTATCTGGTAATGGATTTTGCAAATAAATTTGTTTAGCTTTAAATTAATTAAGAAAAAGCTTTTGAAAATTCCACAAAAATCCAATAAAATAATTAAACTTTATTTTCAACTGGAATTTAAAATTTGGGCTGTTACAAACCTACTCCCCTTAAAGGGAATCTTGACCCCGAGATTCAGGCTTGGTTAGCAAAAAGATCAGGGTAGTTGGCCTTGAGTTCGTCTTCATTCTCCCATGTAGCTTCATTTTCTGGATGATGACTCCATTGCACCTTGTACGATCTGATGATTCTGCTTCTGGTAACACGTTCTGCGACATCCAGGATTTTAATTGGTCGCTCCACGTAGGTGAGATCTTCTTGAAGGTCAAAGCTTTCCAGAAAGGTATGGTCTTCTGCCGCTCGCAGGCATTTCTTTAATTGCGACACGTGGAAGACGTTATGCTTCGCCGCAGGGCTTACAGCAGCTCTAGCTGATAAGCTACTTCCCCACGTTTTGCCAAGATCTTGTATGGCCCGATATACCTGGGTGCGAGTTTACCTTTTGTCTGGAATCTCCTCACACCTCTAAGTGGGGTCACTCTGAGATAGACAACATCTCCTACCTCAAAGCTTAGTTCCTCAGCGGTTATCGGCATAACTCTTTTGTCGGGATTGGGCTGCTGAGGCGCTCTGTATAGTTTTCACTTTACTTTCGGCTTCTTTGATCAACTCGGGTCCAAGGGTTGACGCTCTCTACGATCCCATAGGAGCGGGTTTGGCACTTCCTACCATCTGAGCTTCAAAGGGAGCCATCGCAAAGCGGCTTGGTAGCTATTATTGTATGAGAACTTCGGCATATGGCGGGTCCTTGTCCCAACCTTTCCGAAGTCTAGGCACGGGCTCGAAGCATATCTTCAAGAACTTGATTCGTGCGCTCATGCGCCCATCCGTGCTGGGATGGTATGCGTCTTTGAAGTTGAGTCGGGTTCCCAAGGCTTCATGCGGACTTTTCGAACCGAGAGTGGCGAGAACCTCATCGGACATAATCTTTTGGGTACTCCATGCGGGCATCGATCACGGCCATGTACAACTCTGCTAGCTTCTTTGCTCGGTAGGTGGTCTTGCGGGAATAAAGTGGGCTACTTTAGTTAACTTAGGTCAATTACTACCCGGATGGAGTCATATCTGATTGGGTCTGAGAGTCGGTGATGAAATCCATACCAATTTCTTCCCACTTCCACTCGGGAATTGGTAATGGTCGCAATAGACAGCGGGTCTTTGGTGTTGTGCCTTGACTCTTTGTGAGCGTCACAGCAGGCGGCGAAATCAGCAATTTCACGCTTCATGTTGACCCACCAATATTTCTCCTTTAAGTCTGGTACATTTGGTGCTACCGGGATGTATGGAGTATGGCGACTCATGAGCTTCTTTGAGAATCGACTCCTTTATCTCCTGGCTGGTTGGGCACTGAATGCGGTCTCGAACCACTGCTGTCCCTTGCTCATCTTGAGAGAAACACAGGGCTTTGCCTCTTCTCATATTCTTCTTGATTTCTGAATGTCTTCATCTTCCAACTGTTTTGTTCTGATCTGATCCTGAAGAGTCGGTTGAACTTCCAAAGCGTTGCGCAACCTTGGTTGACAATCTCGGTTCAGTGCTTGATTCTTCATCTGACTCTGGTGATTTCTTTGCACCATGATGGTGTTGCAATATGCTTTTCTGCTCAAGGCATCTGCTACTACATTGGCTTTGCCTGGATGATAATGGATTCAGAGGTCGTAATCCTTTATCAACTCCAACCATCTCCTCTGTCGGAGATTGAGCTCGGGCTGCGTGAATATGTACTTGGGCTTTTATGGTCGTGAAAATCTCACGTGATTACCAATGAGATAATCTGCGATTTTGAGCATGCACAATTCTTGCTAACTCGGATCGTGAGTCGGGTAATTCCGCCGTGCGGCCTCAAGCTGGCGGGATGCATAGCTACAACTTTGCCTTCTTGCATCGGTACACATCAGAGGCCTTGGCGGGATCGTCACAAAAGATCTCAAAATCCTTGCGGATGTCGGTAATAATAACACGGTCTTGAGACTAGCCTCTTTTGCTCTTGGAAGCTTTCTTCACGAGCGCTTGACCAATCAAACTTCTTCTCTTTCTTGAAGTTCGGTCATGGGTTTGGCAAGTTTGAAAAAACCGATGAGCAGCGATAATAGCCTGCCGGTCCAAGAAACTTCTCACCTCGGTGGTGATGCAGGTTGTTTCAGTCCATTAGTGCCTCAACCTTGGCGGGATCTACTTCAATTCCTCTGCGGATACAATATGTCAAGAATGCAACTTGAGTTAGCTTGAGTCGCTTTTCTTTGAACTTGGCATAAAGTTGGTGCTCCACGAGCTTGTCTAGGATCATCTGAGATGCTTCGTGCTCTTCTTCGTCCTTGAATAGATGAGAATATCGTCAATAAAAGCGACCACGAATTTATCGAGAATTCCATGAACACTTTGTTCATCATATTCATGAAGTAGGGCGGCGTTAGTTAGTCAGAAGGACATTCGTAAACTCATCAGTCCATATCTTGTGGTGGCGGTCTTCAAAATATCTTACGATGCGATCTTGATTGATGATAACGGATCTCAGATCAATCTTGAAGGCGCTTGCTCCCTTCAATCGTCGAGCAGATCATCGATTACAGGTAACGGGTATTTGTTCTTGATGGTCACCTCATTGAGTGATCGGTAATCAACGCACATTCTCATACTATTGTCTTTCTTCTTGGCGAATAATCTGGTGCTCCCCATGGCGAAGCGGGTCGAATGTACCCTTTGCCGCGACTCTTGATTTGTTTCTTTAGTTACGCTAACTTCGTTGGTGGCATGCGTAGGGCCTCTTGAGATCGGGTGTCCGGGAACGAGTCAATTAGGAACATAATGTCCCTATCGGTGGCATCGGATAGATCATCTGGAAAGACATCGAGGATATTCCGTGCCACGGTATGTCTTCGATTTTACTTCCTTCAATTTGGTGAGCAGGAGCTTCCTTGATGCGGGTCTCGAGTTTGAATTCAACACACCTTGCTCATTAATAAGGGTGATGGATCTATTAGCCAGATCTATTTGACCATGATTTTTGGCTAGCAGTCCATTCCAAGTATTACATCCGGACCTTGGGAGTGTAAAACTATCGGATCTGCTAGAAAAGTTACTCGGATATCTCAAGGGTGAGATTAAGGCATAGAAGCTGGTTCTCATTTACGAGCAGGGAAAGGATTATCATGGGGTGGTTAAGGAGGATCAGGTAACCCATATTTTCCCACAAACTTATTTGACACGAAAAAATGTGAAGCTCGGAATCAAATAAGGCAGATGCTAATCTTGAATTGCGAGCATTACCAAGAACAACGTTTGGCTTGCTGAGCTTCCTCGGCGGTGACATGGTTCACCGTCCCTTGGTGAACTTGCTGCTGATCGGTTGGTGCGCGGTGGTTGCAACTCCTAAGGTTGGCCTTTTGGTGCCAAGCCTTGCGCTAACCGGGCATTTATTGGCGTAATGCCCGTCTCGTTGCGGTGGAAGCACGTTACTCGGGGCGAGAGTTAGAGTGCTTCTGCGGCCGCCCTCGATGAAGTGCCACGGAAGTTGGAGGTTGGGCGTTAATGGCGTCTTGGGAAGTGCGGGATGTGGAAGGTTGAAACTTCCCACGTTGTTGCGGTGCGGTGTGGAGATGCGAGTTTGGGCAAACCTCTGCGTTGAACCTCGGCGGCCATCCTCGCTGCGGTTCTCCATTTTGTGTGTTTGGCCTCTGCTGATTGGTTTATCCACCAACTGCTGAAAGTCGGTGAAATTCTGAGAAATGAGTTGGACAGAGATATCGTCATTTAATCCTTCAAGAACCTTTCTGTCTGTCCTCATCTCTAGCTCGTCGGTTTGGGCGTAGCGGGCAAGTTGGTTGAAACGGTGAAGATACTCATTCACCGTACGGTTGCCCTGGCGAAGTGCGTGGAACTCCTTCCTCTTTAATGTCATCATCCCCGTCGGGATGTGTGCATGACGGAAGGCTTGCACAAAGTCGGCCCATGTGATGGACTTAGCATCAATGTGTGCGATGCAGTAGTTGTCCCACCATTCTAATGCGGGACCATTCAGCTGGTGAGAGGCAAACAAAACCCTCTCACGGTCAGAGCACTAACTAATATCCAGTTTCTTCCCAATGGCCCGGCGCGATGCTGGCGTCCATTGGTTCGATCTTGCTTGAGAAAGTCGGCGGGCGCATTCTCATAAATTCGACATGGTCAACCTTTGGTGGTGCGGGGTGGGCGGGGCTGCTGCTGCTTGTAGCGGCGAGCATTCTGCGTTCTGCGGCGATTGGACAAGAAGGTCAATCGGATGAGTGCGATTCGCCATCATCTGGCGCCGATCGGTCATACTGCGGTGGTGGTGGTGGCGTGGGCGTGATTGTTTTGATGATCCGCTGATCGTTTCCTTGTCCTCGACGCTGCTGCTTTGCAGTTCTTAGTTCTGCGGTGGTCACCATCTGCGGGATCCTCAGAGATTTAGATAAGATGGTAGAAATTCTAAGAGGATAAATCTAAAATAGCCCAAGAACCAATAAACACACAATAAAGAACCAACTTTTCAAAATAGTTCTTTTATTCATTTATTTTATTAATGGATTATGGCTATCACAAGGGTAATTGATAGCTCATAATTCGTGACTATCGTCACGGACTAATCGAAAACATCTATGGTGTCTTGGGGTATAGTCTATCTCATTGGAGCTACCCTAGCGGCCTTGTAGCTAGCTAGTTCGCTTCCAATGCCTTGATCCTTGCTACTGCGTACTCCAAACCATCTTGGCGATGCGAGGTCCTCGGTATTCCGTAGGCATAGTCGGTGCCCGTTAAGTCCACAGTGGTGCGTCGGCTCGGGAATCTTCTTCCTTGGCGGTGCGGAAGGCGTTGTCGATGCAGTCGGAAGATGCATCGGGTAATAGTGAAACCAGTGCCGTTGAGGTGGCGATGCGTAGATGTGGTGGAGTCGACGAGCGCCTCTCGCTGCATCACGAATGCCATCGCGAAGGTGTCGCATCGGATCGGGCGTGGAAGGTGTGGAAGATCGTGTTCGCGGCGGTCGGAGTAGATCGGCACTTCCACCCTCCGAGCGTCGTTCTCCCACCTTGTACCGATAGCCACGAAGCGTTGGCCTCTTCTTGTAGTCAAGTCTTGCATCACTTCCCGAGAAGTTCGGCCCGGTGTCAGCAATGACTCGTGAGAGATGGCGTCGGTACCTCGGCCATCTACAATTTTGAGGAATAGGCAGTCGATAACCGTTTTTAAAGAGAAGGGTTGAGAGGTGACTCGGATAGACTCAAAATAGTTTTAATTTTGAAAATAAGTCCTTAGGACATTTGTGGGGCCACGACCTACGATCGATATGGCTCGATAACACTTTTGTCGAACGGGGCGAAGGATCGAATTCTCGTGTTTATACACTAGTTGAGGATTTCGGTGTACATAGTCAACAAAAGTGATAGCAAAATCATATCACGCTCTTTATTAATAATAATTCGAGTTTATTAGAAAAAGGGCACGAGGCCAAATAGAAAAGAGATAACACAATGGAAAAGTAGTAGTAGTAGGCCACACGACTTGCCACGAGCAATCGTGCAGGGGCGTAACCTATTCGTCCGGATCCTCACCGTCTGATAGAGGTCTTCTCACGAATAAAGATTATTCGGCAAGAGTAAGCACAACTTAGTGCTTGCAAGTTACACCCAATATTGAAAGTTAATGCATGCATAGGGTAAACAAGGATAATGGCGGGGTTGTTTTGCATAAGCGACATTTTCAGATTAAATACTATTAATAATTTTCTAAGGCCGGTCTTAATAATATAAGCGAAATCGGTGATTAAGATGACAATGAATAGTGGATAACCTCCATTAAATAAATAGTAAAGGATACCCTCCTAGCACTTGGCTAACGCCCCAATTTACCATAGGATTATCCATCCTAAAATCATGTGTGAAATCATTTTATAAACCAAAAACAAGTCTAACTTAGAGTGGCTTTGCTAGCATGTCCATGACATGCGGGCGGCTATTCGAATAGTTTCTACTCTGCGAGTTTATGCGACTTTACCCACACGAGATAATATGTTTTTAATGTCGGCCAAAGCACGCTTCCAAAGCGTGTGACTAAGCAATTATCATGAGGCGTTACAAGCGGTGTCTTAATGTATTTATGCGCTAAGGTTTAGCTACCATTGGACTAACCATCCTCAGGAAGCCCCTCTTGCGCGGTGAGACTAATGTCTAACCAACACCCACACATACAACATAGCACAAATAACACTAAGACACCACAGTTATTTAGCCAAATCGTCCCATTCGGACATGTGGTGGTGCGGTTAGGCGTAGCAAAATACGCTCAAAGACCGGTCCTTAATTGACTTGGCGACTTTCCATTGAAATAAACCCATGGGCCTTAATCCTAACAGTTAGGCAGTGCATGAACTGCACCCACCATACATCCATCTCGCTTAAGTCCAAACCCATTTTATTTTATTTGGGTAAAAACCTCTTAATAAGCCTTTAGTGGTAAAACAATACCACGAATCAATTTAAAATCAAATTGTAAAGGATTTGGCTAAACCTTCCCAAATAAATGTGATCTAAGCATGGCTAAGCATATGACAAATTTTAGTTGTATTTTGCCTAAGGGTGACATGGTATTCATATTCAATAATCAAATTGGCGTACAATGGAGATTGGAATAACTATATACAAGCAGGACATTTAAACAATATATAAACATATGCATGCAATAGTAATTTAAAGACAGAAATTAAATAATTTAAAATCTAGGAACAACATGATCAATAGTGTAACTTGCCTTCGTTGAAGTCTTGAAATTCTAAATCGTCGGAAGGATCTAACTCTCGGATTAAATCGAGGTTTATCTGTGAAAATCGACAAATTACTTCAAATTAAAATAAAATTTAAAAACTCAGCTCAAAATAACTCCAAATTGAAATATTTTACTTTAGTTAGCTAGATTATGATTTTAGACAAATTTTGCAACTTGAACCACCCAATTTGGAGTTGGATGCAAAGATATGAATTTTGAAGTTTTTAAACTAAATCGCTATTTAATTGAATTTAAGAATTAATTTTCTCTTGGAAAATCAATTATTGCGCAATCTTGGCCTTGATGAATTTTCAGAAATTAAAGGAATTAAATTAATTCTGACGGTGGAGTCCCACGTGTTATAGGCACGGCTCATGTGGACCAAGTCCACGGTCTTTTGGTGTGCGGGGTGCGTGGGTGCCGCGCGGTAACCACGTGGGTTGCCACATGGCGACCACGCAAGCAAAAGCCAGGTGGCGCGACTGGCGGCGGCGTGGTCTAGCCACATGTGCGATGGAGGCGGTGACTCTGGTGACGAGCTTCGGCGCTACGCGACCACGGGAGGAAGTGAAGTGCGCAAATGTAGAGTGGGCAATGCGAATCGGTGTTACCAAAGCGGCGATGGGCGTGGCGGAAAGGTCGTCGGCGGCGGCGTTTGGCGGATGGCGGAACGATCGTCGGCGGGAAGAAGATCGGAGGTCCTCAGGAAAAGGGTGGCGGTAGCGGCCGGCGCTGATGGCGATGGCGATGGTGCCGTCGGCGGGGCGGGAGCTACGGTGGTGCGAGCGAGGAAGAACTGAAGAGCCGCGGCGAAGATCTTTGGAATCGGGGCTACGGCGGCGGAGGCTACGTGGGTGGCGGCGAGGTGTGGAGGTTGGCGCTGCGGGGCTCCTATTTATAGGACATGGCGTGGCGGAGCCGTGGGCACAAGAAGGTCGTCG
The DNA here is from genome assembly GCA_036346255.1 of Ampelocalamus luodianensis. Taxonomy (NCBI): domain Eukaryota; kingdom Viridiplantae; phylum Streptophyta; class Magnoliopsida; order Poales; family Poaceae; genus Ampelocalamus; species Ampelocalamus luodianensis. The sequence goes on along the minus strand of CM070618.1, from coordinate 58,930,464 downwards.
CGGGACTTTGGCGGGATCAGCGGGATTTAGGGCGGAGAAAGGAAAGAAAGGGCGTGTCGGCGCGGTGTGATCAAGGTTCTTAATGCGCGCGACATAGGGAGATTAGATCACGATTTGCGGATATGGAAGCTCTCGAATCGCATCCATGGAGGTCTTGCGCGGGAAGAAAAAAGGAAGGAGGAGGAAGAAGAAGGAATGGAGGAAGATGGCGGGGTACGTCTGATTTTGATCGGACGGCAGAGATAAAACATGTGAAGCGGTTAGTTAAATTTGGCGCAACCATTGGATTTTAATCCAGCGGTCCGCGATAAACGAGGGTGTGCGAGTGGCGATTAAGTGGCCCGATGCCGAAGGCGTTGGATGTAGATCGGCGGTCCGATTGAGTGGAACATTCGGACCCTCTGAATGCATCGTGGTGTTCTGGCCGTTGGATTTTAATCCAGCGGTGGGATCGTGATAGTGGGCGTGGGAGAGAGAGAAAAGGAGGCGGCGGGTGGACCCGTGTCGGCGAAGAAGTAGGAAGCGCGGGTGGAGTGGGCCGCGTGGGCTGCTCTCGCGCGGGAATTGGCCTGGGCCGAGGCGGTTTCGACCCGAATACTGTTTTAGGAATTTATTTTGATTTCTGATTTAATTAATTGCTGATAATTCAATTAAGCTTTTAGAAAATAGCAAATTAAGTCCACAATTTTTGAGAAAATTCACAGAAATTCTCTGAGGCATTTAGGACTTAAGAAAAATATTTCCAGCTATTATCTGGTAATAGATTTTGCAAATAAATTTGTTTAGCTTTAAATTAATTAAGGAAAAGCTTTTGAAAATTCCACAAAAATCCAATAAAATAATTAAACTGCATTTTCAACTGGAATTTAAAATTTGGGCTGTTACAATCAGCAAGCAGGACACGACTTGCGTAATTGTCGTGCTTGGAAAAAGAAACTGGAAGATTATTATGCAGGTAAAGGTCCACTCCTGTCAATACAAGAGTTCGGGGAGACAAACTCCAAGAAAGACAAAGACGGTGATGAAGAAATGGAGTACCAAGAACCTCGGGACAACATCGATGTGATCTTGGTGGATCTTCTTCGTGCGAGTCGGGCGTCATCTGAAGGCCATGGGCGAAGTCAACCTTACAAGAAACGATCGTAGTTAAACCTTCAAGGTGGTCGGAGACAATAATCTCCTTGAGCAAAGAAGATTGCCTATTCCTTGACTCGACCGGTGGGTTCCCTATTGTCGTTGAACCTACTATTAATAACTGCAAGGTTAATCGGGTCGTGATAGATGGGGGTAGTTCTTTAAATATTTTATTTGCAAGCGCATTGGAAGACATGCAGATTCACAAAATCCAAGGTAAAAACTGTGAAATATGCCTTCCATGGCATAGTTTACGGATCTGCCAAGCCAATAGGGCACTTATCCTAATGGTTACATTCGGAGGACCAGACAACTTTCGGACGAGAAAAATTTCATTTCATGTGGTAAATTTGAAACCGCATATAATGCAATTCTTGGTCGTCCAACTTTAGCAAAATTTCTGATAGCCACGCATTACGGTTATCAGAGTTTGAAAATGTCGGGACCAAGGGTGTCATCACGATTCGGTGATCGAGAAAATAGCCTACGCATGCGATCGAAATGTTTAGAGTGGTCGATGAACTTCAGCCAGAGGAACTAACACCACTTCCATGCGGGTCAAACACTCGAGACCCAAGATGACACAAAGCCTTCCGACCGGATAAAGAGGTACATCTCAGCGAAAGCACTTCTCGGTGCCAAGATCTTGGTCGAGCGGGACTCAACCTAAATAGGAAGAGTCGCTCGTCTCCTTCCTCCGAGCAAACCAAGACGTATTAGCCTGGCAAGCGTCCGATATGCCCGGAGTCCCCAGGGAGGTGATCGAGTATAGGCTAGCTCTGCAACCTAACAAAAAACCGGTCAAGCAGAAGCTAAGATGTTTCACATCTGATCGGAAGGAAGCAATCCAGTCAGAGATTGACAAGCTTCTCAAAGCTGGATTCATTCGTGAGGTCAACCGCCCAGAGTGGCTCGCCAATCCTATAATGGTTAGAAAAGCCAATGAAAAATGGTGAATGTGTATCGACTTTACAGACATTAATAAAGCTTGTCCGAAGGATGACTTTCCCCTTCCTCGCATTGATCAACTTGTAGACTCTACTTCCGGGTGTGAGTTGTTAAGTTTTTTAGATGCTTACTCAGGGTACCACTAGATTAACATGAGTAAAGAAGATGAAGAGAAAACTTCCTTCATCACCCCATATGGTACTTACTATTATGTAAAGATGTCATTTGGTCTAAAAAATGTTGATGAAACATTTCAAAGGTTGATGCAAAAAACCTTTAGTCCACAGATAGGTCGGAATCTTGAAGCCTACGTTGATGATTTGGTCGTAAAAAGCATCAACGCCGGTGATCACATTCCAGATTTACAAGAGACTTTCAATAACAAGGCGTCATAACCTTAAGTTAAATCGAGAAAAATGTGTATTGGAGTTTCATGGAAAGCTTCTCGGATTCCTAGTTTACGGCTAGGGCATTGAAGCAAACTCAATGAAAATAGCGCCATCGATCGAATCGCCTCCAACCACAAGAAGGAAGTTCGAAATTAACCGATTGTATGGCGCTAAGTCGTTTCATAAGCGATTAGGTGAAAAAGGACTACCTTTCTTTAAGCTTCTAGGAAACATGGAAGTTTGAATGGACTAAAGAGGCAAGCAACGCCTTGAAGAACAAGCGGTACCTTCGAGTCCCCAATCTTAGTTTCTCCAAGATTGGGAGAGACGTTGCGATTTACGTGGTATGCGCCACAAGCGATCGATGGTGTCTGGTGGTAGAGCGTGACAATGTCCAACGACCGATATATTACGTGGCGAAGTCTTACGGACCAAACAGAAAGATATCCGCGGTACAAAAGTTGCTCTATGGTCTCTTTATGGCTTCAGGAAACTAAGGCATTATTTTGGGCCCATAAAGTGGTCGTTACCAGCTGGATATCCCCTTGGTCAAGTCCCGAAACACGGAGTCATCAGGCGAATAGCAAATGGGCGGTTGAGCTTGGGGCGTTCGACCTCCATTTCATCCACGAATAGCAATCAAGTCCTAGGTAATAGCGAATTCATTGCGAATGGACAAACCACGAACCCACCCAAAGGGCGATACGAACACCACGATGAGTGGACAATGTACTGACGGTTCCTTGATGCTCTATGGCTCGGTGGGGTCGTCTTGACTTCCCCTCTTGGCGAACAAATAAAGTCGTCATTGATTAAACTTTCCTACTACTAACAATGTGGCGAAATCACGAAGGTTTCTTGGCGGGACTCGGCGGCTTCGTTAGCTCGAGATCATGATTGCTAGTGGCGATTCTCAACTAGTAGCGAATCAAGTGGGGAAAAGTATCGGTGCTATAGTACCAAGATGTCGTCATATCGCGGAATGCGAAAACATGAAAAGCATTTCTTGGTTTCGAGATCCAACACATTCAAGAAAGGAAAACTTTACGCGGACCGGTTAACACGGATGGCTACAAGGACATCCGTCCGCCCGAGTTTTCTCGAGCTTCGATTCACCTCGGTGAGTCGAGCCTTACGAGGACATAGATGTTCGTAAGGAGGTTGCACACCTTGATTACGCAAACATGGATGCTCCACAGTCGATGATGGTTGGCGTCATCACGATCACAGTAGAGATTGGATGACATCGATCTACAATTATCTTCAGCATGACCTAATTCCAAAAGATGATGTAAAGGCCGATCGTATAGCACAAAAAGCCAAATCATACACTCTAATTGAACGTACCTTGTACAAGCGAGGATCTCATGAAGTGTTGATGAGATGCATATCTCAATCGGATGGCATTAAATTGCTAACCGAAATTCATGGAGGAGTCTGTGGAGCCCATCATTCCTACAGAACGCTGGTTGGTAAAGCCTTTGGGCAAGGATACTACTGGCCAACTGCCCTTCATGATGCAAAAGAGCTCGTGATGAAGTGTGTACAATGTCAGTTTCATAGCCAACAAGTACATCAGCCGTCCCAAGCTTTGCAAATAATCCCTCTTTCTTGGCCTTTTGCAACCTGGGGACTAGACATTCTAGGACCTTTCCCAAGAACACCCGGGGGCTTTGAGTTCCTTTTCGTCATGATTAACACGTTCACTAAATGGATTGAAGCTGAGCTAGTTGTGAAAATTACAGCGAGGCCGCCAAGAGGTTTCTCACAAAAGCGTGATCACGATTTGGTGTACCCGATCGTATAATCACGGATAACGGTGCCAGTTGTCAGCGGTAATTTTGAAGTGCGTGACGATCTAGGTATCAAGATACATTACGCCACATTGCTCATCCGCGAGCAATGGAGCGATTGAAGCGAGCCAATGGTATCATAATCCAAGGAATCAAGCGACGAGTTTCGACCAATTAATTACGGTCGGGGCTTGGGTTCAAGAACTTCCATACGTGTTATGGGTCGTTCGTACCACAACTAGTCGTGCGACCGGTGAAACACCATTCTTTTTGGTTTCTGAAAGTGAAGCCATGCTTCCTCGAACTAAAAATTGGTTACCGCTCGGATGATTGCTTTTCGAAAGTGATCGGTGTGAGCAACGACGATGACATCAATTTCCTTGAAAAATGGCGAAATCAAGCTTTAATCGATCGACAATCTACCAACAAGCCATGCGCGGTACCACGATCGTAGGTGCAACCTCGCGACCTAGGCGTCGGTGATCACAGTTCTTAGAAAAACTCAGAACCAAGCGAGTCGCAACAAACTTTCACCCAAATGGGAAGGTCCATACACTGTGATCGAAGTCACCCGACCAGGATCAGTATGATTAGCTATGTCGGATGGGCAAATCTTGTCTAATTCTTGGAATATTGATCAATTGCGTAAGTTCTTTGTATAATTTCCTGTATTTATTTCATTTCATATTTCAATAAAGATGCATTTCCTTTTCAAAGATAAGTATGATTGTTTATAATTATTATTCGTTACTCATGGTTATATACCATTATTGTTGACGATCGGTCGGAGAAGACACACATTCTCTCAGATATCCCTTTACAAACAATTGGAAGGATCTCCATTACTCATGGTCTTGACTTAATTATCAAAATACTACACGGTCTTTGTCGTGATCATTGCTTCAATGATACCCACACGACCACACTCTTTTCTCAAAGAAACACATGAGTATAAGGAGTACCACTCGGACAATTTATATGGTTTTGTTATTTCTCGAATTCGAATATTACTATTTTATTTCAACATTCATTTCTACTCGAGTTTGGCTCTTGGTCGGGACACGGAAAGCCTCCTAGTCGAAGTCTCTCCTCTCTGCGCGTGGTTACGCCCTTTGGAAGAGCTTCTAATAACGGTCCTTTTCTACGATCCTCATTGCGATCGGACTTGAGAATGAACACGTTTATGAAATATTTTACAAATCTTCAATTCTCGAGATTAGTTACGACCGATTTGAATAATTTATATAAACAAAGGTACTTATCATTTCCTTTTATGCATACATTTTTTTCTTGTCATCAAAGCAAGTTTTGTTATATCTTCATACTATATGTGGTATCTCACAGTGATTCGATAATGGACAAGATCTAGACTAGTTGAAATCATAAACTGGTTCCGACCTCATGGTTTCCTAGTGTTCACTAGATCATCGTTACAAACATTATCAGCACTTCTACCATGGTCATCGTTATTACTCAGTTTCTTGGTCTACTGCTTCTTTACTAAAGTTCATCTACTAATATAAGCAGTCAGGGGCTAGGAGATATATGAGTATTTAATAACATTGATAAGACAAAACAAGAACTTCATTGATGATAAAAGGTGAGTTTCATTTACAAAGTTTAAATTTTACATCCATCTACTTGTTAGAACCACCAGACTGGTCGCTGCGTGATGGAGATTCGACTTCTATTTCCTCAGCAACTTTCTCTCCGAGAGGTCTTACTTCCTCGAGAAGTTTTGTTGCTTCATCTTCGGAGCAGTTGAAGTCTTCTTCAATAGCTCCAAGACGGACAGAGGTGTCGGAAGCCTTCAGTTTTGCTAAGGAAACACTAACTCCATTCGCAATAGCTTCCTTTATCGTCTTGGCATGGTTTCCTCGAAAGAGTGTAATCACTTTCTTCAGATCTTCGAGTTGATGGCCGAGAAAATCGATTCTCTCCGCATGATCTCTTAGAATGGCCAGTTGCGTTCCCGACCCCAGGTCGAAGAGCATCTTGTTCAGAGCCTTGACTTTGTCTTCAAGACTCCGATCGAGTTTAGCCCCTTGTACGCCCAAACTTGAGGGTTTTTAAGCTCGTTCAAGTGCTTGATTTTTCTACAGTGGATAAAAAAGAGTCAACACACACTTTTAAATTGGAGTCATGGGATACTGGTTAAGTCTACGACCAGTTATCTTTGATCTTCTTCTCACAAGAGTCGAAAACCTCCTTTTGCCTGGTCATCGCATGCTCGATCGATCGGTCTTTACTTTGATTTTCTTCCCTAAGTTTTATTATTATGGCTTCCTTAGCCACGACCTCTTCTTTAATTTTCTCTAAATCTATCAAATATGATAGAAAGAGAAGATTAAGTTATAAAAGAGGAGCAGGATGATAAAATTTAGGAAGTTAAGCTAAAAGAGAAAAGTTCTTACTTCTCAATTCGGAATGTTCCTGTTGTAGAGTTTTTATTCGCTGGGTCAGTCCTCCGACCACACCATATTTCTCGACCATATGCTACAAAAATAAATCCCTTTCTTTGGTAAGTTTTCAAAGAAACTTCAAAGGAAGGAGTTATAAGGATGGTCGTAGAACGCTTACCCGAATAGCCATGTCATTATATTCGGCAAAAATCATATCTGAACCTATCTCAACTTGACGGTCCGATATCTTTCCCCAGGCCTCGTCAAGTTCCTTATCCTTGATAAATCGGGGGGGGAGGAAACTTGTTAACCTGAGGAGTATTTCCAAAAGGAGGTGGAACCTGTTGAAGATCTCTGGAGATGACTACCTCCGGAGACGGAGTAAGGATTACTAGAGGATCCTGAGCAGATGTCGGAGCTAAAACCTGCTCGGGGCTTTTTTAACCAGTTTATCCTCTGTAGTCTTAGCCTGAGGAGTGTCCTCATCAGGAACCTCCACGACCACCTCTTCCCCAAGAACCTTTTCCTAAGGGGTGTTCTGGTCGAGCACGACTGGAACACTAGAAGAAAGTAAGAAAGATCAAGGTTCCAACATATCAAAATATCCAAGGTATGTATATACATGATTTCTTCATTTAAATATACCTGGTCAATTTTTTAAGTTTGACCTTGTAACACATCGGAGTAAAATCTGTTGCGCTAGCTTTCCTTTTCTTCTCAACCAATTTCACCGGTTCTGAACCGGCAGGATTAACTAGATCTTGCACATCTACTGATTGAAAATCAGAAGCAATATCCACAACCAGTTGGTCAAGGATAAGGTCCTTGATCGCCGGATCAGTAGGTGTAGATTCGTCGACCTTCAAAATAGTAACCTCAGCAGCCACTGATGGGTCCTCAGTGACCTTGCTAGAGGGTACGACAACTGCCTAAATACATCATCAAAGATAATTAGGCGATGAACATCATTTGTCCAAATATTATTTTTGTCTGGTCACCTACCTCTCGAAGACTGACATCCTGTATGGTCGTAGGGGCGGTCGGATCATCAATTGGCTCACACCTTTCAGTGGCCTCATTGATCCTTAACCCGACCGACTACACATCAAAGAGGATTTATGGTATACCGATCAAAAATAATATGTATTACAAAGGAAAAAAACATGATTGATAGTCTTATCTTAAGTCTCTCAATCCTCTCTTTGGCGAAAACAACCGCTAAGATCCGGGGAAAACTAGCCGTGTCACGGGCTCTCGTATGAATCATTTGATCGACTTCTAATCTCGTCGAGAAGATAAAGGCAAAAGGTAAAATAAAAGCTTCAATGATACAGAAATAATCAAATAATATAGGCAAATTGGTCAGAATCACTCAGGGCTTACCCCCTTTGGAATCTTTGGTCGTATCATCACGACCAATATACCAGAGCATCGGGTATGTTCGGGCTTTCAAAGGACTAATCCGGTGCATGGAAAAAATCCTTCACTACGTGCGAGGATGTTAGACCCTTGACACTAGAAGCTTGATAGCCGGCCCATCTTTATCTTTCCTCCTTTTGTTGTGGAGGGCGCCACCTCAGTTCTCGACCGCCTTCTTACAAGAATAATAAAGGTTGTCTTTCTTTGTGACCGTCATATAGAACCAGCTCTTCTTCCACGATGACCACGAAGATTTTGAGTACATAAATATGTACTCATCGGCTTTTCCATCATGGAGGCGCAAGGTGCACTCTCCAGGTGTTCCTATCGTCTTCCCAGACTTTGTCATCCTGTAGTAGTACTTGAACAGATCGGTTACGGAATCCCAAATGCGCTTGAGAGATAGATGAAGATGATGAGATTGGCGATAGCATTGGGAGCAAGATTTACCAATTTGACTTCATAGTTCTCTAAAACTTTGGGAAGGAAGGGGTGGATTGGCAATCTGAATCCGCATTCAATATATGCAAGGAAAATCGGAATTTCTCCATCTTCATTACTCGGGGAATGTTCTCCAGCCGCTGATCTCTAAAAAATCAGACTCTTGCTGGGAAGCATCCCGATCTTCTCCAAGCTCTCTAGCCTCTTCTCGCTCAAGTCGGAAACCGACCAGTTAGTGATTTGGTCCGATATGGTCAATTTTCTCTTGGATGAGGAAAGAAAAGGAGGTCATGACGATTTTTACTCGGGAGATGAAGAAGAAAGGAGAAGTGAAAAAACCTAAATCTACAAAGGGTTTTTATAGCTTAAATTTCTACTTGCAATTAGGAGTTACCAAAAAGTCCAACGGACAAAAATCTTTTCAACGGATGCAAGAACTCTTCAATTCCCAAGGCAAGTTCTCAACTTTAAAGTGAATATAAACCACTTCAAATATCATTGCATTTAATGGCGTCGATCCGATCGACTTCATCGGAAGAAAGGTGTTCACGACCTATTCATTTAAAGTTGGGGGCTGGTCGGCGAGGATTAAAATCTCTATGTATTATTTTTAATACATAACGGACCATACGTCTTCATGGTCGTAACCACGAGTGCACGACCCAGCGGTCGTAGAGATTCCGGAGGTTACCACGTGGGTACCACAGTGGACGAAGGCTGTGCAAGCTCCGACCAAGAAGCTGCTCGTAAAAGGTATAAAGCGATATTTGGGCGATTCGGTATATTCTCTATCGTGTGATGAATGGAACACATGCATATTCCATACCACACGACGTTTCTTATCCTAAAACATAGATGAACAACCACCATGCGGTTGTGTGTCTCATAAACATACAACCGTCGATCGGTTGACTCTCCATCAACCGTCATCCAACTCCGACCAGTCGCGACGCTTCACATCAAACGTCTTCTCCAGAAGTAAATGCCACCTCTTCAAGGGCTATTTAAAGATGGAGCATGGACGGAGCAAAAGGAGAGAGGCATCAGACTGAAGCATAGACCTTAGATTCGTGTTTTAAGTCTGGCATTGTAAGATAACAAATAGTGTTCTCGGTGTAAAGCAGAGTAGTTCACCATCTAGTCGGGAGGCATCCCTGTAAACTCAGTTCATACTAATAAAAGAGCAGTCCCATTATTACCCTAGATTTCCCACGTCGTCTTCTCCTTTTCTTTTCGTAAGATCGACGTTTTGATCGTCGACAATACTAATTACAGATAAATAGTAAAATGATGAGTATTAGACCATTGTCATCTAGCCCCCCAGCTTCAAGTGAAAATAACTTACTTGGGAAAGGAGTCATAGATGTTCTTACGACCACGAGGTGGCCGTAAGGTAAAGGTCGAAGGAAAAACTCTTCAACACACGTTTCATTTGACCAGGAATCTTACGACTATGAGGTAGTAGTAGAGAATCTTACGACTATGAAGTGATTGTGGTACGATGATTGGAAGTAAAACCTTTCTGACTGGTATTTCGTTTGACCAGAAATATACTTGGCAAAGAAGATAATTTCGCTTGAGGTGTGAAAATAGCCTCAGTTTTCTCGAACAGGCAGATTTAAGAGAATCTGTCTGTTAGAGCAATTCCTGAAGCGGTAGGAACTGTTGAGTTTTCACGGCATTTCATTTCAAGTACGCGGTTATAAAAACTAACCGTAGGGGTGACTTTAGGGTTCTTACCTTTTCCCCAATTCTTACCTCTCCGCCGCCAGCAAAACCGTACACTTTCTTGAAGCCTTTCCAACTCCAAACCTCCTCTTCGTGAGAAAAAATGGCCAGGACCGTTTCTGAGTGGGCCGAATCGGAAATGGACACAGCAAAGATTAACGCTTTGGTTGTTGTCGAGAAGATTCCTGAGAAGGTACTCGTGAAGTGGATTTCAGCTGCTGGGCAACACTAGCCGTCGGGGGAAACTGGACAAATCCCCATCTTCCAGGCTTACTGTGAGTGCGGCCTCCGATTGTCTGCTCACCCTTTTCTCACACTCATATTCGAGCACTTTGGGGTGGAATTAGTGAACATTGGTCCTAATTCCATCACAATGTTAAGCGTATTCGTGTACCTGTGTGAGTCATACCTGGGGATTCTGGCAGACCTCGGGCTTTTCCAATACTACTACGGGATGGCTCGACAAGTCGGAATTGCTGGTAGTTCTGGTCTGAAGCTCCATGACAGGAAGTCGAAGGAGTACATTAAGATGTTCACCCGGTCTTCGTGGCCAGGGTGGAAGAAGAAGTGGTTCTACTGGGAGGTCACCGAGGAATACAGCCTTTCATTTGCTGGAAATGCTGCTGAAAGGATTTCTTCCTAGGATTCGACTCCCAGAGATCTTAACCGGATCGGCCCCTATATTCAAGCTATCAAAGACTTGAAGGTGGGGGGACTCACCGGATGGCACGTGGTGAAGGACTTCATCACGCGCCGCATTAGTCCCCTGAAGAAACGAGTTCCTCCCATGTGGAGGTACTAAGGGATAACAGACCTGACCAGGGATTACAAAGAGGGTAAGTGAAATTCTTAATTTTGACTCTTGTTTTAGTTAGTCCTGATTTGGTCTGTTGACTATGCTATCTGTTTGCACAGATCTTTCACAAGCGGAGATTGATGCCCACGTCAAACTTGTTTGTGAGAAATGTCCATCAAATGTAGCGGCTCCTCAAATTCTTGCGGTTTTGACCGCAAAGGAAAAGGTGGAACGCCTAAAGGTAATCGAAAATCGACTTCACCTTTAGGCTTTTACAGTCGTACAAGGACTTACGATTAGAGGATTCATCGTAGAAGAAACTTACGACTATGGGATGGTCGTAGAAGAACTTATGACCAGCGAGTGATCGTAGAAAGACTTTACGACCACTTCAGTAATGTTCTCTTTTTCTGATTTTAACATAAAGTAGGCATGGAAGACAGCTAAGATGACACGGAGGTCGCTTTGGTGATCATTGGGGCAGTGGCGCAAACGGAGCAAGCAAATGCTCCTCCAGCCAAAAGGCGTCGACTTGTGAGGGTCGCCGACAAGAGTGACGCGAGTTCAAGTCCTACTGCTCCCTTCACACAATTCGCTGTAGACATGGTGGCTGCGGAGAAGGCAAGGGTGGATGAAGCTGCCATAGCCCTTAAGCGCAAAGCCCCCAAGGCCAAGGTACCCTTCTATTATGACAAGAAGACTTTCGCAGTTTCTGCCTCTCGTGGCTTTGTAAAGCAGCTAGAAAATGAGAACTGGAAAAGCTTCATGTCTTTTGTGAAGGAAACTGCTGCTCCAGTAGAACCTGAGGTCGAGGAGAGCAGTGCTCTTGAAGTAGTTGGGACAGGTCTCGGCCACTCGAGGAATCAGGAGGGTCACGAAGTGGTGACTCCTATTCCCCTTATTGAATCTCGACCAAAAGTAGTCGAGAAGAAGTCAAAGAAATCTTCCGTTGGGAATGTTGCTTCCAAATTCCTAGTTAGGTCCAGTACGCAGAGGTATGTGAAAAGATAAGTGTAAGAACAATATTTACCCTTTGCTTTTCCCGAGTTAACTTGCTCTATGTTTTGTGTTCTTAGCCCAACTCCTTCAGCCCCTAAGGATGCTTCTACTGAGAAGCTGATGAAACCGAAGGTTCGATTGTTGGCCCGATCTTTCGATGAGAACAATAAGTTTGGTAGTCGTCGCTCAACTCTCACGATCCGGGCTATAAACACACAAGGCTCGAAACCACGCAATCGCTGAACTGCTCGACAAGTCGTTATCAACCGTGCACGAATACCCGGTTAACCTGATCACGAAGATCGATTACTGCATACACTGAAGAAGCACGCAAGAACAAGATAAATAAGCAATTTGAAATTGTGAATATGAATGAAATACTTGATAAATTGGGATTCCGGAGCGGTATTATGGTTGGTCTAGTCGACACAAGTCAATACACGAAGTTGCATAGAAGCTAACTTTTAACTAAACAAAATCCAAGAAAAATCGAGCAATAGCAAATTCATCTAGCAAGGGTGAAAGGATATGTAAATTCTTCCATACTTCAACATCATGATGCAGATTATCCATACTAGATGGTGCAATAAGAGATGAACACATGGGCATTGAATGATCAATAAATTTTAATTTTCTCTCATAATGAACAAGATTCGACATATAAGAATTATTGTTCAAAACAGAAAGCTTCAATTCATCCATGTAATCACAAGTTATGCATATTCGATAAACAAGAAATTGATTGTCTACACCATAATCTCCAATCTAATTAAACTTATACCTAGGAGTGTAGGCACTAGACAAGCATTTTGAACATACGATTTCAGAAACTTTCTCCATAGCATGTGACAATTTCATAGGTGAATCCAACATAATGTAACACAAAGAATCAGTAAGAGAAATTCTAGTCAAAACTTATTTATATCTAACCAATTTCACGTGATCATTATATGTGATCAACTCATCACATGAATCACTCCAAACAGCAGGCAATTCAATTATTTTATCACATGGTGCACTCAAGTCGGTAGGTAAATCAATAATTTTATCACATGGTGCACTCAAATCAATGCAGTCTGTATTCTCTACTTGAAATATGTGCATATCAGAATTGTTTTCCTCTAATTTTTGCTCTAAAATAGCATGAACAGTGGACAATTGTAGTTCTTCACAAGCATACTCACCTTTAGTGATGATAGCACCATGATCATTACCTTTTTGGCTCTCCTCAGATGATGTAGGTGCATCCATCTCCTCATCTTCCTTCTCAACCAATGGAGTCGATGGTTCAATCAGCTCATTCTCCTCTTTGGCATGGTTCTTAACTTCCTGCAAATTGTTAGTCACAGAAAAAGACACAAACATAGGTTTGATCTCATGTTCCCTATCATCAAGCATTCTCAATTTCTCCTCAATCAAACATTCAACCTTACAAGCAAGTATAAACAAATGAGGGAGGGAATTATATTCTTTGTGAACAAGAATGTCCTAAATTTCTTGATTAAACCCACTTAAGAATCTATTCTCTGTAGCTTCAGCATGTTCCTCCAAGCCACAACGCAACAAACGAGTTTTCAATTCATAATAGTATTCCCTTACAGTTCTACTATGTTGTTTTAAACGTTGTAATCTAGCTAACAAATAATTAGCATGATATTTAGGAACAAATTCATCTCTCAAAAGTTTCTTTAATGCATGCCAAGTTTGAGGCACTCTTCCATGTCTACGTAAATGCTTCCACCAAAGTATTGCATCTTCAACAAAAACACTAGTGGCTTGTTTAATCTTTTGTCTATCAGACAAATTATAATATTCAAATTCTTTGTCTAAAGCTATCTCCCAGTCAATATAAGCATTAGGATCAAATTTGCCAGTAAAAGAAGGCATAGTGAGTTTAGTTTTACCAAACGTACTATCATGTTCATGTACCTCCCGTGGTGGATAATCGTGCCTCAAGCGTGCATATTCCTTGTGGACTTTCTTGCGCTCCCGTTCAATGGCTCGAAGAAGACGTGGATCTATCTTTGTAATCATCCCGTGAACTTGCCATAGTTAGTAGAAAATAAGGGAACAAATCGCAGTGTATATGTCCCTATGAACTACTAGGTTCTAGAGTTTTCAACAGTCGCTCACACTCAAGCTTTTACCAAGTTATTACAAGCTCTTACCAATGTAGAAAGAAAATGGTACAACTCGTGGCTGGTTCGTGATACTCTCACCTGTGAACAGTCCAACGATTGCGAGGAACGACACCTGCTGAGTTAGTAGGAAGTGGAGCTTGGAAGACTTCAATATGATAGCAAGGATTAGCAACAATCAAATCAGTAATGCTAGTTGAAAAATTGTTCAAAGTACTAGTCAATGTTGCTGATTCTAGCCTAATCAAAGCAAGCTAATCAAAGCCCGATGCGAGAGAAGTGTATGTACGCTGCGTAATGATTAATATGACTTGATGTAAGAAAGGAGAACCTCACAACAAGTGCTAGGAGAGACTCTAGCCAACTACTCAAACTTCTGTAAGGGGCACAAGATTGTTCGCACGACGTAGAGCACAAAAGACAGCAATATCGGTGCAATGCAAGCAACCCTCTAGATTGAGCAGAAACAATAGCTAGTCTCAAATGATGAAAAAACAAAGTTTTATGTGGATTATATCTGCTTGTTTGAAAGGTTTCAATGAGATCCACAACTTTGTATTTGAGGCGAACTCCAAATTCCGAAAGGAAGATTGAAGGAAACGGCAAAAACAGAAACCGAAAACTTGCGACGCGAATTTGGGGCTGAAGATGGCCGATTTTGGGGCACCAGGAAGGCAATTGGCATCTTAGGTAGAAAAGATGCACCTCGTCGTTAGCTTTGAAACGAGCACAAGAACGTCAAAAACAGACTCCGTATGCAAAAGTTATACCCGTTTTACTGAAGGTATGTCGGAAACGGAATCCTACTCGCACTCGAAACCGACTCGTATTCAATCTTCAAACTACTATATCTTTTGATTCCGTGGGTCAAACTTGCTCAATTTTTTTATGGAAGCTTGTGGCAATATGTAGAAGGTCTCCACTAATTTTTATGCACTTTTCTTTTCGTTTTCTTTTTCTTATTTTTTTTCTCTACCGCGGCTTTTGTTTTGCGATTGCCTCTTTCTCCTTCTACTATTTGGCCGACCCTAGGATTTGCCGCAAGTCGCAAATAACATCAACCCTAGCCGCCATCTTCTTGAGAGAGCCTTCTCGTGCGACTTGTTGCTAGTACACCGGTGTACGACGTTCCTGCCCTAGAGGCCTGGACGTGTGGATACCATAGAGGCGTAGCGTTACCGCGGTAGCTGTTGCACTTGAGGACTATCCACGATCTTAGCAAGGAACTAGATTGGCTGCTGGAGGAGACGATCGACTCGCTAGGACGCTGGACGATGGACTACAACCACTGCATCGACGCGCTCTTCATTGGACCAGACCGCTCCAACGTTTCTTCCGCTGCACAACGCGTGCGGTGGTAGAATTTTGAATTTTTGCTAGCGTAGCCTACCCATATCCCAACACTTGATGAACCACGGAGGTCCTGATCTGGCCCGATCTTTCGATGAGAAGGTAAATTCGGTAGAAGTTGCTCGACTCTCATGATCCTAGCTACGAACTCACAAGGTCCGAAACCACGCAATCGCTGAACTACTCGACAAGTCGTTATCAACCATGCACGAATACCCAGATAACCTAATCATGAAGATCAATTCCTATATATACCGAAGAAGCACGCAAGAACAAGGTAAAACGCAATCTGAAATTACAAATAGGAATTGAAATTATATTGATAAGTGGGGTTCCGAAGATAATGTCGTTGTTGATCTCGTCGAACAAGTGGACAAAGTATAAAGTAGCAAAGCTAAACTTCAATCAACAAAACCCATAGAAACTAAAGGGGTAGCTACCACTATGTATAGGAGAAGGGAGAGGCGACCGTGGGTACTGTTCATGCATGAATAGTGCCACATGAACAGTACCAAAACCCTAGGTGGCCAGCCATATGGGCTATATGGGCCAAATCGGCCCATTTATTACAAAGTCCATGGGCCAACAATTGGTGACACAGCACCATGGTATGTAGACACAACACCATGGTATGAAGACGCAACAACATGGCATGTAGACGTAGTTCGATTCGTATGAGTAGAAGTAGCTCAGTCCAATTGGAGAATATGGCAGTGCAGTAGCCGAAAGTCCTATTGGAGAAGATGTGGTTGAAGTAGAGGATGTAGTGCAGCGGGTCAAAGTAGTGGTTGCATCCTTAGGGTTGATGTTCTCATCAATGCTGGAGAAAAAGGAAGCGGCGGTGGGGGAGGATGGCCATGCAGTGCTCTGTTCAGCTGGAAAAAATGAATGGTGTTGGATGGCTTTGTGTGTTGAATAGGATTGGCAGTGAGTGAAAATTCAGTTGGGCAAAAATTAGCTGTGAGTGGTTGTGCTTGGGAGATGAGTTGGCAGTGGGAGGTGAATGAATTAACAAAAGGAACATGGTAGTGTAGAGTATGGAGGAAATGGCAGTGGAGGTTAGGGAGGTTTTGACTAATAAAGAGATGGCAGGGAAAAAGGATGGGTCAAGCAGATGTTTTATCTGCTACTTCTTTTCTCCCCTCGCGAAATCGCTCAACCTGCCATGCATGCAAAAACGAATTGCAGAAATGGGTTGGTCGAGCGATGGTGATCGCGGTGGTATGACATGATGGATTGGTTTTATGTTCTTGAATGAGATTTGAAGGAGATAAGTGAAAGGAGTTAGCAGGGAAAGAAAAAGGGGAGATGATAGGAAAAGAAGGGACACGCAAGCCGGGATTTTGGCCCACCCAAACAAGGCCTAAGTGTCAAACTACATTCCACGTGGCGAGAACAGCGCAAACCGATGAATGATAGAGAGAAAGAAAACATCATTTATAAACACCCACTTGCATGTGTCTGCAGCAAAACCGCAAAAATCGAGCATAGGTTGCACCATAGCTTTTGTACTAGTGGTCAGAGAGCTTCATTGTCAAAAAAACTTCAAAACCACAGCACACTTGGACCGATCGAGACCTAGTAATAGTAAGCATCGCCATCGGAGGTTCACCAAAACCTTCTTCATTAAGATCCTCGGCATTTTCCCGTGTTCCTCTGTAATTGATGTTGCAGAATGAGTACATAACAGTACTCGGGAAGCCATATGGAAAAGCTAAATAATTACATGCTAGGAGTTCAAAGAATTGTTCAGGGGTTTATGTAACACCCATTTCGAAGATTGAGCACGGAATGCTACTAAAATTAAATTAAACTAAACTAAACTAAGACCAATTACAAATTTTCAAGCAAAACCTCCTTTGTATAGTCACTATACCGAGGTTCCAACAATTAATCATGGCATTTATCAAAGTCTTCAAAATCGAGTTCAATCAAGCATGCGGGATAATCTCATAAACATAACCAAAATTTGTTATTCTCATTATTACAGATTAATCTGAAACTCAAACCATCTATAAGTAATTCTTATGATTGAGTGGTAGTGCGTGCATCCAAATATCTACTCCCTCACATGCATGCGGGTCTTGCAGTTGTACCTAAAACACATCAAAGCAAGTGAGCCCAAAGACTCAAAGCAAGTACCAACAAGGCTAAGCAAGTTATCATTCATAGCATCAACAATCCAAGATAAACAATGCACCAAAGTATAGCCTTCATGCTCATGTGAATGCAACCAATGCAATGCACCTTTCTCAACTTTATCTCTTTCGCATTTTACCGTGAATGCGGGTATACAACCGTCATTGTGTACCTGCTCGCTGCCCTTGTGCACAGGGGACAAGAGCCTATACACCACATGTATAGGGACCATTGCACATCATCTTAATGATGGGGACCTCTTTGCTCATAGCCCACATTCCACGAATGTGGGGACCTCAAGCCCGTCATTTACATGACGGGGACCTCAACTGTATGTGCTTGGTCACCACGTGACCAAGGCACCTGTATGCTCTCAACATGCGTATGCACCATGATAACGTCCTTCATATGCAGGAACTCAACATATTATCATTAACATGTAAGCATTAACAACAACATCATACATGAATAAACTTATTCATACTTCTAGCATTCCACATCATTGATATTCATAGCATTCTAGCATCCATGAATAGCACATTTAATCATAATACTAGCACACTTGAACAATCACTCATGAATATCAATTAATCATTTCTCTAGTATCCTTCATCCTTAATCTTACTTACCATACTATCAACCTTGCATGGTTATTACGCATCAAAGTATTAGCATCCTCTATCAAGCAGTCATAATTAGTCACTCAAACAGTACTTGCATTCACCAAGATAAATTGGAACTCATCACCATAACATCCATGCATAGCTATTATGAGCCAAACACAAACAATCCACGACATACAAGCATAAATATACAATAGCCCGAATACTTGCCTCAAGCGTGCGAGAACGGTGGACGCGAAGAGGTGCTGCCCTGGAACCGCGCTCCCACCTGAATATAAAGGTATCCCAATCTAAGGCCAACACGCTGGACCAAGAGCATAAATAATAACACAACAAAACTCGCTACTCTCAAGTGTTAACAAAAACCCCCAATTTCTAGCGATCGTTTTGGTGATCACTGCGGACAGTCAACTTCTAAAATTCATAACTTTCTGCTCAGAGTTCCAAATAAGGTGTTCTCAGACTTTTTGGAAAGGTAATTTAATTACCTAAATAAACTTAGTTGGGGAGCCCTTTTGATTCTGCCAAATACTACCTCTACCGAGCCAACCTACAGAGCAACAATTATCACGTCGGGTTCTCTGGACAGATCACTAAAACCATCACAACGTTTGCTACGAAAGTCCAAATCTTGCGTTCTTTATCTCTATCAAAAGGTATGGAAATTACCTACATTTTTCGTTATATTGAGGTCCTCTGATTTCGACCTTAACTAGCAGATTCAACCCATTTTCTACAGACTGTTCTAAACTGACAGATTAACAGAGCAGCGATACTAAAAAATTCATAACTTCCTGACCGTTAATCGGATTTGGGTGATCTTGGTGGCCACTGAAAGCTAAGAACAACCTCTACAACTCTCTAGGAGATCCAAACTCCTAATTCTGCCTCTAACCACATGAAACTGGCCACGCAACATTCTGGACAGAATTGCAACTTTAACAGACCGACTTCAATCTTGCCAAAACTACTCAATTTCGGTTCTACGACTAAACACACCACAACAAACGAAGCTAGTTACCCTTGGCGCAGCTGAAGATCACGAACTCGGATGGGATCCCACTTTCTTCTCTTCTCCCTTCTCTTCTCCTCTTCCTTCCCTCTTCTCCTCCTCCTTCTCTTCCTCCTTAACTTGACCGCAATGGGGGTCCTTCTTCTACCTTTGGACAGCAGCAATGGGGACTTGGAGGATGCTTGGGAGGGTGGAAGGGGAGGTAACCAGGAGGAGGCGTGAGAGAGGAGGGTGGCGGCCACCAAGGGAGAGGGGGGTGGGCGTGAGGAAGTGGGAGGAGGGGCTGCGGTTAGGGTTTGGGGAGTGGTGCCCCCGCTGGCGGCTGCCTTGGGCTCCCATGGCTGGGCCCAAGCCCAGGAGTGACTAAAAACACCGATTTCCCCTTTTTAACTATTGAGCTGAAATTAACCAAAAGGTCCTTTCCGAAAACCATTGAATTCTCTCCCGAATATTTAATCTCCCCCGATTAAGGCTTAACACACTTTCGGGGTATTACAGTTTACTATATCAGGCATATGTGGATGCATTTTTTGTTTAAAGCAGTTTAACATTGAAACAGTAAAACAATAATAAATATAACATCAGGGGTTTATTCAACAATTGCAAATACCAACTTAATATCTGTAAAATCTCTACTTATGCCTTATGTATTGGAATCACCCATGAATATAACTTCATTAACTAGAAGCACGATGTATTCGAATACCTTTGATTATACTCTGCAGAGTTGCCCAACTTTACCCACAAGATACCTCAAGCTCCAACTGTCATGCAGTATACATGCAACACGTGAGCATGCGATTGAGCTAAGATAACAAAGCATTTTCACTGCTCAACCTTTTTAGTCTCTACCCAGTAGGTTCATGGTCCATACAACCGTCAGGAGACCACTGGCCAAAAGTGGAACTCACGGCCCGATGCTGACGGGTTCATATTGTTGTGTAGATCGTGAGTGTCCTTCGGACCCACTCTTGTCCACCCACGTTCTCTGTTGCTCTATCACATAAGACCAGTTGACATCCTGTAGATATTCAATCGGAAGAGCGGTGTACTAAGCCAAGGTGGAATGACCACACCTGTGGTTGAGCGATTTCTGTGTCTATCACTTGGCACAAGGTTCTTGTCCTTACCTGCCTTATAGTACAGCGATTGACCAACACCAACTCGTGGTTGTCTACCTCCAGATCTCACCTTTGACTCACTTTTATCAAGTCTATTAGGTTGTCCAACCTCCTGGTTTCAACTCTCAACTCTCCACCAAAACCATTGGTGATTAGCCTATACTCTTTTTCAGAATCTAAAAGCACATTGTGTGACAAAGCTAAGTATCTAGTTATCATTTTATGCAACCTAAACTTGTCAAGGTGAATATGGCCTACAAAGAATAGGTGGCCTTGTATGTGGGGTAATAGGATTTACCTATTTATCATGGCATTCAAAAGTATTATTTCAATATTAAAAGTAATTGGCATAAATACGGTAATGAAAGTAATAATATAATTACAAAAAATATAGACTCAAAATGCTCTAAGGAATATGACTTGCCTCCTTGCACAAGGTCTTCTATTAACTCGTCTTGTCCGACATCATCTGGAGCTTGCTCGTCGAAGTCGGGACCTACCGCATCAGAAAATAAACCAAATAAAATGGCCAGCTCAACAAGGAATGAGCTGGGAACAATATGCAAGTAAAATAAAATCCAAAAAAGAAATAAAAGAGAGCAGTTGGATGGTGAATAGGATTTATTTGGTGTTTGAATGGACTGAGCAGAGTTGAGAATAGGATTCACATGCTTGAACCAGACAAAATGGACATATAATGTCGAATTAGGGTTGGGTGAATAGTGTTAGGCCTGATGAATAGTGTTGATTTACACTATTCATAATGGGTTAGGGTTTTATGAACAGTGTTTGGGTTGAACAGTAGTGTGTCAGGCTAGATTGTGAACAGTAACATGCTAGAATAGTGTTTGGGCCAAATAGTAACGGACTGGGTTTGGATTGGAACAGTATTGGGCTAAGCCCAATATTGTGGTGAGCTATAGCCATTGGGCCAGCCCAGAGGCCCAATGGTGGCGATGAGCTATGCATGGCTTAAAGCGGTCGTGCTCTGCACACCCGGCCGGGAAGGAGGAAGCGGCGATGCTCCCGGCGACTCGTGACGGTGGTGGTGGGAATGGTGCGATGAGCACCTCCTGCCTCGTGCAACCCATTTTGGGCTTTGCGCGAGTGGGTGGCTCGGAGGTGGTGCGGCGGCGAGGGTGGCGCAAGGCGAGCAAAGGGTGGCGTTAGCGGCACTTTGACCATGCTCCGGTCAAGGCGGCCGGTGCTTGATCACCAGCGGAGATAGGGGAGTCCGGGGGTGGTGTTGGTGTGGCTGGGGAGGTTCTGAGGTGGCCTGGCACTGTTGGTCGAGGCGGCGCGGTGGTGGGGCACGGTGCCGACAAGGATCCAGCGAGGATAGGGGTGGGGAGGTTGGGGGGAAAGTACGGTGTGGTGAGGTGATGCTCGTGACGAGGTTAGGAGGGAAGGGGAGGGATGAATACGGCGAATTTAAATTTGCTCACCGGGAAAGAAGGCGAGGGCGATTGGCTGGCATTGGTGAATGGTGATGACTGGAGGTGGGACTGAGGTTGTGTGAGAGTTGGTGATGCATTTGGGGTGGGAACGGGTGGGTTTTATAGCGCAAAGAGGCGATGGCAGCAGTAAGGCGGTGGCTCGAGCCTAGCGCACGGATGGTGGTGTGGTTAGTTGCGCACGAACGGCGCCAGGGAAGGGGGGAAGCAGGGCAAGGTGGCAGGGTAAGGTGGCGTGGCTAAGGTGGTGGAAGCCGGTGACAAGGATGAAGCTGGTGCAGTGCTAATGGAAGCGAAGGTGAAGGCGGTGCGAGAGAGATGATGCACTAGGGAAGAAGATGGGGAAGGAAACGCCTGGGAGAAAAGGCGTCTTCGGCTAAGGAAGATGGGAAGCTGAAAAGGGAAGATGGGAAGGAAAGGAGACTTTCTGAATTGGAAGGAAATCCAAATTCAAACCAAAAATTTGAAAACTTTTGAAATTTGAATTTTTTTTGCTGTTCAGGGACTTCCTGGAATGGCAAGGTTAACTAATGTTAATATCTTATTATGTATGATTATCAAGTGAAAAAAAATTGCATTTGTGCTCCACGTTGGCTTCCCAAAGAAATAGTTGTTTTTGATATTGCATAGGACCACGTTGCATACTATTAATTAATGTTGTAACGGCGACGACTAAGAGCATTTATAATAGTTTATTTCTTATATTGTTACTAAGAGAAGAGAAAGTATTCAATCTAATAAAAAGAAACAAGTCTTCCAATAAATTGTTTCTTGAGCTTGTGTCTAAGATTTTAATTGCTATAAGTGTGCATGATTCTTGATGATCAATAATGAAATACAACTTTGTAGCCTACATGTTTTAACTCATTTATCATATCAATAATAAAGTCGGACTACTGCACAAATGATCGGATGAATATTTTGCTTTAAGATAGTGGGGCCTACAAAACGCGTTTTTATATAACAAATAAGTCTCCAATAAAGTATTTGATTGTTTCTTGTATCTTGGTATTAACAATTTGATTGTTTCTTCATCTAGAAACAACCTCACCTTCCTCCTCACCTTCTCTCCTTGCATCACCTAAACGGCATTATAGCACTCTTGTGCTGGTGATGTGGACTGTTGTATATGTTTAAAAAAGCTCACGGGTGTTTGGTCGCCACGTAACGCTCGGTGAGGCCTTTTTTGGTCCCTTGTTGTCTGAATCATCAAACGCTCTACTTGAAAAGCTTTAAACTCCCTAAATTTTCAACAGAATTAAGAAAAATTTCCAGTCCCCAAAGTTTCAATTATATTGAGAAAACTTTCGACTTTCAAACTTTCAATATGGTTGAGAGAACTTTTTAAATAAACCTAGTTTTCAACTAGATTCGGGAGAGATTTTCATCTGGATCTGATAGCTTTCAATTAGATTTGGGACCTCTTTTCAACACCCCACGACGGATCTAGGATGGAGAGGGGTCACCATGCGCGCGGGGCACGATAGCGAGGTTACTGGCGGCGGGGTCGTCTCCGGATTGCATCGTTTTTTGTTGTCGCATAGGTCCGCGTTGGACACTATTAATGTTGTAACTTGTACTTGCAGATTAAAAATGCAGAAGCTGCACATGTTTTTTAGGCATCGAGAGAGAAAAAACTAAAATCCGTAGCTTTTTTAGGAAAAAAAATACACAGTTAATCGATTACTTTCTTTCATAATTAAGCTTCGCCATTAATTCAGTAGTGTAGATTGCCCCTAGTAAAATATTAATGTGCAGATTATGAAGATGATACAGTTCTTGTATAAGAGCATGTACAATGAGTTTATATCAGTTGTCTATAGTCTCTACCACGTAAGATTTTTGTTGACATGAATGAAAGAGAATAAAGAGCGAGAAAGATATTATCTACAATCATGTAGTAGACTATAGCACCAGAAATAAGAAAAATATTAAAAGATTGTGTGTTGTCTACAATTCTGTAGCCGACTGTATCACTATAACTATTGTATAAGTTGTCTTTAGTGCTGTCTACAGGTGACATGAAGAGTTCTTATAGGCAAGAATTGGTATGCATCTTATTGTACATGCCCTAAACAATTAATTATGGTCTGTATCTCAAAAAAATAAATATGGTCTACAATACACGATGTCATAAAATTTCGGCGAGGCCTGGTTTGAATGGGCTAAGATTCGGTGGAATTCCAGTCCATCCACGTGAAAGCGGGTGAGGTTGAACCCTTTTAAGGTACACCCATTGCCCTGTTAGAGGGCATCATCCTGTCATTGAGGAGTAATGTCACGGTGAAACGATGTCGTGACATTGCGTGAGATCCGGCGTCGGTTTCGGAAAGAACGGTCCAGTTAATCTCTCTGATCTTTGCTCTGATGCTAGTAAGCGATGCATATGCTACCGTGTTTTTGCTGCAGTGTTTGGGAACAGTGCACAACTCGATCTCAGCCTCTCGTTTTCAATCAAACGGTCTGTATGCAATGTCACGGTACTGTTCACCCGTGACATTACTCTGCAATGGCAGAAGATGCGTTTCCCTGTTAGAGGTAAGAGAATTGGTGAAGGGGCAATTTTTAGTAAAACGGATGCTAACCTTCTCTAGGCTGTTAAAGCAAAAAGAGGAAGGTATTAAATGGCTCCAATAATGTTGCTCAAGGAATGGCACATATACATGCTTCTTTTGACACGAGTACACCTGTATGTTTCATTCCTACATACAAGTATATGGTATTTGGTGTTTTCTCAAATATGAAATAGTCATAGCAGCAGGAAGTAAAATAATCAATTTTGACTTGCTTTTTAAATTTGGCATGTAAAATTCCGCAATAATTAAAAGAAAAAGCTGACATATTTTCCTTATAGTCTGAGTATTGCAATTTAATGTCAAATTCGGAGTTTTAGTAAGATTCAGCATTTTGAATTTAAAATGCTTATGAAAGGATTAGTATGTTGAAATTTGCAAAATATAGCAACAGAAAACTGTTATCACTAAGTGCTTACGTTAACAATCGTGCTCCTAATGAGAGGTGCCAAAATATTACTTTGTTTCTTTATTAACAGACGTGCTTTTAATGCATGAGATGTGCCAAAATATATGTGTTTCCATATTTACTATGTAGTAATTGACCGTAATAGCCTTTCAATGGTAATAGATGACCTATTACCCCTGCGAGGTAATAGAAATATGAACTCTTGGATCATGCAAATGGACGGTGCATATTAATTTGGGTGTACTATAAAAAAATCCAAAAAATGTACTGCAGTTCTGTAATCAGGCAACAATGTCATAACCGTTGCATCTTTAACAATTGTTATAGAATCGCAGAAAGGGGGTGGGCTCAGGGTGTCCACGTCGCGTTTTTTTTTCCCTTCAGCTGTCCGATGCTGCTGCAGTGCAGCTCTTGTCCCCGCCGTTCGTTCAGATTTGCCACTGGGTGGATATGCATTGGCTCCGTCTCTCCACATGTGGTCGCGCACAAAGAGAAAAGGGGACCGGCGGTGGTCTCACCACGCCGCCCTAACCCCAGTGTGGTCGTCTTGCCTGCTTGTTTGGCACCTCATTTACCGTGTGTCCTGTCAGCCCATATTCCCCAACACACCTCCTCCATTTCTTCTCGGTGGATTCTTTTTTCTTTTGTGAAAATTTGTTGTTCTCGGTGAAGGGAATTTTATCGTTTCGATCCATTTGGGGGTGTGTTGTTAGGTCGTGCTTGCACCTCATGCGTCATGGAGTAGGCAGCGGGCTGTTCGACCGGATCTGCAGTGCCGGCAGGTTCAGCGAGGATGAGGTGATCATCAGTCTGCTCGATTTAGACTGCTCTGAATCTTTCCTAATTTCCCCAAAACAATTTAGGTTGGTGTGCTAATTTTTTTTCCCGATCTATTCTCGGCGAGGTATTTCTTCCGGCAGCTAATTTGCGGTGTTAGCTACTGCCACTTCATGGTGAGGACATTAACGAAGTAAAGAAACACTTTTTTTTCTGAAATAAATGTTAAAATAATGTGCTGATGAGGTGTGAGATTGCAAATTTGTTTGAGCTTGCAGCACAATTGCCACCGGGATTTGAAGCTGGAGAATACGCTGCTAGATGGCAGCCCGGCGCTGCGCCTCAAGGACTGCAACTTTGGCTACTCCAAAGTACCGATTTTATCTTTTGTTCTTTCGTAGTTTGTTTTATTTGGAAAGGTATACGCCTGTCTTATGTAACTTTGCAGGTTGGGAGGACCAAAATTTTGACACGAAACTGTGTTGATTTCCTCAATGTGCTTATTAAACTCGTGCCTTTATTATCGCCCAAAAAGAAAAGAAATTTTGGCCCTTTTTTCCCCACCTTTATTGAGTGATGTTACTAACAAATCGTTGAAAGCCATATTTTTGCAGATAAGGGAAAAGAACAGCAGTTAATAAAACAAAAACAGCATACTCTGTTGTTCCTCATTGTAGTTATATACTCGGCTACTCACACCTCTCTTTTGCCATGTTTGTCTGTCGCGGTCCTCGCTGCTGCACTCAAGAGGCTACCTATGAAATACTTCCTAGACTCTGTCAAATTAGATTTGACCATGGTGTTATAGATGAATACCTACTAGGATAATCCTATCCCCAGTTTCCTCACGTCGAGACGCTTATCGATTAAGATACTCATTACATTTCTATTTCGTTCTGTTCTAGTATACCACAACTTATAGTCAGTATGCTTCACTTTTTTCGCCTTCTGACCCATCCATTTAGTCTTTTAAACGCACAAGATATTTACATGTGTCTTAATCGCCGTATCAACTAACTCTCTTAACTTACCTGTTAAGGACCCTACATTCCAACTACCCTGAAGGACCCTACTCTCTTCGGTTAGCTTCCTTGCCCTTCGCACTCGTCAAATAGAGTGCGAAAACTCTTGCACATTTTTCATTATATCGGGACGACAACATAGCGCGTCACTAAGGGGGTGATGTCCCGGCCCTTGCTGATTTATCACCACACCTAGGTTCCGATATGGCGCGTCGTTAAGAGGTTTACGCCCCAACAAATTATCAATTTTAGGTTTCATTCCATAAAAAAGTGGTTTAATTTTACGTTGGCTCGTCTGGCCTAACACAACCATCCTCCTTGTTCCTGGTTTGGGACATACTATCTAGAAAACTGCACAGGCAGAGTTGTGCTACCTACAGTTAGTAAAGACAAGAGAAAATCAAATTAAATTCATGCTATGTTAAAAGCAACAAACATGAGAAAAACTCTCAAATGATAAATCAAAAATAAAAGGAAAGAAAGAGAAAAGGACAAATGCTACTTTGTGTCATTCTTTATTAGTACTAGTTGGCCTGTCGCTCCACACGGAGCGCCAAAAAAGAGGAGCCGCGCCTGGCGGGACAGGGTGGGGCTGGAGCAGCAATTATTGCGCACCCGCTCCGAGGTAGCCAGGCAGGTAGCAAGCGAATGAGCGGACGGCTAAGAAGGAAAGAAGAAGGTCATCCAATGGACGCGGCAACGGCTACGCGCGCAAGAATTCGGGGCGACGTGCTAGAATTTTCGGTTGGTTTATACCGGAGGATTCCTTGACATGCCCAATGAACTCCGGTTGCCCAATGGACTACAGCTGCTGGAGCATACGAAAGCTGTTCGAAAGATCATTTTTTATGAACATCTACATGTTACACGCGAGGGGCAATTGAGAACCATATTAACACCAGAACTAAAGGTATGTTGCTTACTTTCAGTAGCTTGCAGCAATTTTTTCGGAGTCCATATTTTTGGAGCATTTGTGAAAGGTCATTGAGAATCATTCTTATCTGATGATTGCCTGTGAAATTATGCAAATCATGTCCTGGGAGTTTGTTCACGGCGAGATGACAGGTATATCACCCACAGGTTTCTAACACCACAGGTGGAGTCCTTAGACCAGCATGCAGTTCTGTTTTATTTGATTAAACTTCAGTTAAAAGTCTGCGAATAGTGGATTAGCTGTTGCCCACATAGATATAATATGCTTGGAACCTTTTAGGTGATAGTTGTCTATATGTTATAAATCTAATTATTATAAGGGTAACTTAGTTGGATGGGCATTGCTGATCCTGGGTAATTGGGGTGTGAAAAGCCTCATGTTTTCACCATCTTACTCCTCTCAGAGCTATTTTGTTTCCTGTCCATTTTTTGATCTATGTACTGGAGTTCCACATAGATGCACACAGAAAACACCAGAGAAGATTAAATGTTAAACCATGATTCATGACAGTCCTTGTCTATTGTATTTTGTAGGATAGTCCTCGAGTTCATATTCCTTGTGACCCTGTTTTACCTTAATATAAATCTATGTCATCATATATTATCTTATATGTATGCTCCTGTTTTTCCAGGTTACTCATCTGCTGCAACTTGTCGAACTTTTTTTTATTAATTAACCTTTTAAAAAAATTATTTTAAAATTAACCCTCGGTGCACTTTATTTCCAATTCTAACCTCTTTGGTCACGCCAGCACCTGTGGCGTGACCAAACAACACTGTCACACCAGCGGATAAGTCCCCAAACTAGCACTTTTTGTCACGCCACTGGTTGTGGTGTGACCAAACAACACTGTCACGCCACGGATGGTGGCGTGACAAGAGCTTGGCTAGAAACGGGCTGGCGTGACAGTGTTGTTTTGTCATACCACGAATGGTGACGTGACTAAAGGGGTTAGTATTGGAAATAAAGTACGTCAGGGGTTAACTTTGAAATAAAATTTTAAAAATAATTAATTAATAAAAAAATCCAAGTTGCCCAGAAATACCAAGTTGTTGCCACTGAAAGTGGGCCTGCTGTGGTATCAAACAATGATGTGCAAACCATTTGCAACATGTTTCGAACCTACTATGCCATCAGTATTGTAATAATCGTTTTCTTTTGCTTTTTTGGCATGATAAATCATAAAAATAATGTATTTGATTCTGCCCAAGAGTTAACCTGTTTTTCATTATTATAAACGATGTGAGGACATTATTATTGTTTTTTTGTTGTACTATTAGGTTTGTGACAGCATCACAGCAGCTAGGGTTAGAAAAATAGTTTGTGATGTTTCCAAGGCGAGCCAATAGTCTTTTAACTGGCAAAATTTTGGAGTCGAGCTCGAGCCACTCGTGAGCCTCTCTTTCGGCTCGTGGGCTAGTTGCCGGCCCGCAAAGCCCCACGACCACACACAGGCCGCTCGTGGGGTAGTTGCCGGTCCACAAAGCCTCACGACCACACACAGGCCACACCGCCACAAGCATTGATGCCTGTCCAGGAGTAAACCCGAGAGGCACACTACATGCACCGACACAGGCACACAAATTCCCCTCCCCCTCCCCACGCCGTCCCGTCCCCGTCATCCGGCCCACCGCCACTGCACTGTCCCCCGCCGCACGGCCGCCGCCGCCTCCTTCGCCCGCACCAACGGAAGACGACAACGAGGAGAATGCAAGGACCATCACCATCTCCGACCAGAGGACCATATACCTGGTCCGCCCCTCCTCCCCCTTCTCCAATCTCCCGATCTTGTTCGCGCTTCCCCGGAGCAAGCACCGGTGTTTTTGACTTGTGCTTGTGTATATATTCAAGGATTGATGTCGCTTGATGACTTCAGGTTGGTTCATAGGGGCATCAGAGAAGTTTGTGAATTTTGTTAGGAGAATATTTTTGGAAATCTATTTGGGGAAATAGCAGGCGACTGTACAAGTACAAATTTTCTGCTGATTTCAAGCTATACATTGGGAGGATTCTTTTGGAGTGTTTACTGAATGTGAGGAATTTGCTTGTGCAACCTGTGTCGTGTACTCGTGTGGCTTAAATCGCCAGCTCGAGCATGCTACCGAGCCGAACCAAGCTGACCTTTTGGCTCTTTCCCAAAACGAGCCTTCCCAAAACGAGCCGAGCTGCTATTTCATCCGATCGAGCGAGCTAAGCTCGGCTCGGCCTGTTTCCAGACTTAACGGCAGCTAGCGAAAAATCTAGAGCATCATACATTAAATGAACATGAGCTCTCTGAAAGATATGTTCGCTGCTGGTAGGTAATTAAAGTTTCACTGGTAGTATTTACTTTTTTTCTTCAATGAGCATGGTTTGCTGAATTTTTTAAAAAATATTATTATTTTTAAAGATATTTACAAAAATAAATAGTCGTTTAAAAAAATTACAAAAATGTGTCCTGCCGCTTGATTCAATGGCGACACGAACCTATCGATTGAAGCGGCGGCAGGAACTGCCGCCACTCGCGGCCGGGTTAACTAACTATCGCCATTCAACCGGCGGCGAGTGAAGTGGCGGTTTTGTCGCCGATTGAGCGGCGATAGGTTTCTATCGCCCGATTCAAGCTGGCGGCGTATGCAGACTATAAAATCCCCGAAAAATCAATCCATAATTCATTTTAATTCCAGAAAAAAACAAGCGAGAGTTGGAGAGGGAGAGAAGAAATTGCGGCGAAGCCCTGTCGGTTTGTCACGGTAGAGAGAGGTTGATAAAGCATCAGTTTCGGTCGATCATCTCGTGTTGCAGGTAAATTTTTCTGAAACTGTGTATGTTACGTCCAAACCTTGTAGGTTAGCAAACAACAATAGCGACATAGAATTGAGTAGGTTAGATACATGTAGTCGAACTCTGTAGTACATATTTTGAGTTGTGTAGCGACATAGAATTGCGACTATAGCGACATAGAATTGCGTAGGTCACATAAATTTAGTCGAACTATGCAGTACATATTTTGAGTTGTGTAGCGACATAGAATTGCGACTATAGCGACATAGAATTGCGTAGGTCACATAAATTTAGTCGACTATGCAAAGTACATATTTTGAGTTGTGTAGCGACATAGAATTGCGACTATAGCGACATAGAATTGCGTGGGTCACATAAATTTAGTCGAGTGTGCAATACATATTTTGAGTTGTGTAGCGACATAGAAATGCGACAATAGCGACATAGATCGAGTAGGTTACATAAATGTAGTCGAACTGTAGTACATATTTTGAGTTGGACATGGAATTGCGCAATATCGACATGGAATTGCGTATATATTTGGTTGACCATTGTAGTAACATAATTAATGCACGATACATTTCTGTTTTAAAATAGAAGAATTGCATGATACATTTTGAATTGTGAGAAAAACACGGAGTAGCTGTGTAGGTCTAAAAACAATGAGAATATTTGTGCGCGTTATTATTTTGTTAGTCTGTTGTTATTAGTTGTGTTAGTGCGCGGTCAATATCTTGTTAGTCTTTGAAACACCGTTTAACTAGAAAAGTAGCATGACATGTATTACATTTGTAAAGAAAATTCGTAGTTGCTACATAGGCTATGTAAAGATGCATGAAAAAATATGAACTTTCTCTCTCTTGCATTTTCGTGTATGGCGACGCGAGTCAAGACGAGTTGCTTGACCAGTGATTGACGGCGTCACCGTAGCCGCCTCGATGCCGTGCTCCTCGGGAGGCGGCGCCGATAGAGCTTGGGGCGTTTGCCACGCGCCCATCGTCGGGCATGGAGGCGCACGAGACCGGATTTCGAGTGCGTGAAGTTCGACCTTGATGCACTCAATCGCGGTATGTTTATGTGGCGTTGACTCATGTTTATCACGAATCGTTCGACGCAGTTGAGAGCGGCGAGCCTCCTTCCACTAGCGATGATGGTGGAGGCGGCAGCGGAGCGACCGGGACCACCGTGCGGTTGTACATCTAGGCGGTTTCCATACAATCGCTGAGGCCCGACGGCGGCGGTTGACCGCTAGAGGTCGAGACCCATACGTTCCATCTCCCGTGCGGGAGATGACGCGGCATTGCGAGATGTGAGCTACGGCCGGGTTGCCTGCGCGGCGCTCCGATGGTGGCGCCACGGCGTCCCGCCACGTGGCGCCACGGACCTCCTAACGTGTTCCGCGATATCCTGCGCCGGCAGCGTGCGTGGAGTTCGGCGGCCGCACGCCCACGGCGAAGTGGATCGCCGATTCTACGTAAGTGTTTTCCTAACTATTTTTCTCGTAACAATTCGTTTGTGAACCTGCGGCGTTTATGTGTCTTCTTACGGCCGAGCGTATGGTTGCGACGCAGCGCGCGTCGGCTGATTACGGCACGCCGAGGCCTACCGTGGTTGTTGGTGGGTGATGTTCCCGAGCTCCTACGGCGGCGGCGTGGACAAGCACTACATCCGATGCAGCGCGATGAGGTGGCGGTGTCACCGTCGGCGGATCCGCGATATCGTGGGTGGTCGGCCGTCTTTGTCGCGTGGCGTCACGCGCCTTTGTGCGGCAGCGTGCGAGCGTTGGCGTGGCGGCTCCATCCTCTCGGGATGCCCGCTCCTCACTGCGGTGTGGGTCGTTGGGCGTTTCAGTCGGACGACCACGAGGTGGACTTGCGCGTCTGAGGGCGGCTTGTATGTCCCGCGAGATGACTGGGCCGCCGACCATGGGCACTTTGTGGTACCGCCGCGAGTTAGTTTCAGTAATCATTTATTATTTTCATTTTGCAATCATTAATTTTGTGCTTAGTTTGCGGTGTTGTATTGCACGGTCACCTTCACGCCGATCACCTCGCAGGCTCCTACCGGAGTGCGTTGCGATGTTCGATCGGTGACCGATGACCGCGTCATCCGGACCCGTCACGGTGGCGACAAGGTGATCGCGCGCGCCTTCGATGCAGCCGGTGCGTGCGCGCGAGACTACCGCGATCGTACACGCGGAGTGCCTTGGTGCACGACATCTTCGTGGAGGAGTACGGATACAATGGGTCATGCGCCGATTCGGTGCGGTAGGAGGTCGGCCCAGCCAGGGGGGAGTGCGTGCCGACGCACGACACGCCGTAAGTTCACTGTTGACTTTATGTCAGTACAATATGTGTTACATCGCAACCAAATATTTTTCTTGCCATCCACAGGTACACTAGGAAGGGAGTTCGTGGCACGATGTCTGGTCGGACGGGATGGCCCCTGAGGTGGGCGGTTGGAGTGCGCGCCACGAGACCCTCGTCGAGGTTGGGGCGAGGCCTCACGACCCGAGGCGTCACGAGCACTACATGGAGTGGTACTCGGCTGGACGAGGCTCCGTTGCGTCGGGTCGTGGTCGACCGTCGACATGTGGCGCGACGTCGGACACGTACCCCACCCACCGGACTCGCTTTCCACCGCGGCGCACGTACTCAATATTACATATTTCATATTTAATTTGACATACTACGTGTACAACTTGTTGATTACCGTGCGGTGGATCTTCACGGGAGGTCGCCCGGATGGTAGACTCGCAAAGACATGGCAATCTGCCGGCGGTCGGAGGGCTCTGCACAGATCGGGAAGCGGCGATGCGGAGCGCGGATCGCGGCCTGTCGCGACGCCAGCCGACCGGTGGACCGGTGTCAGGGCGAGGTCGGCCAGGTGGTAGGACCACGACCTCTGCTCGCGCGTGGCGCACGCGGCGTGGCGGGGTGGGAGCACCTCGGACATGGGAGGTGAGTTCGACACGCCGACATCGCTTCTTCATTTCATTTCGAACCTCGTAAGTTTGTAACGACGATCTTCTATTACAGTCCTCGGCTCCACGTGCGGGCTAGGACTATCTTGCGTCGTCGGAGCACATCTTTGGGCCAACGGTAAGTTCCGTTTGCTTGCGTAACGTACTTTTAGTCATGACTATGTTTGTAACCCAATTCTTGCAGAGCGACTTGGGAGGGCGATACATTCTCGGCGACGATGCGGACCTATCGGCACCCATCGAGGACTTCTTGAGGATCCGCATGACACGCGATTCTCTTTGGAGGCTTCTCACCAGACGCGGTGCGCCGAGTTTGACCCAGCGACGCAAACTCGGCGACGCGAACCAGAGCGACGCGAGATCGGCCGACGCAGAGCGGCCCGGCTACACCACCGCGACTACTCGCGCCAAGTCGGGTAGTCGAGCGACTGACCCTCGGCGTACTCGACTGCGTGGCGAGGCACGGGACGCGACACGCGGTGCGGCCTAAGAGGGCGCCATTAGATTTCCCTTTATGTAATTTTTTCATTATGCCATTATTGTTTTGTGACTTTTGAATATGAGTAATATGCCTTTCTTTACGATCAACTGCTTATTAGCAGCGTGACAAAGCAGTGGGTTTCTTGGCGATCGAGAACACGGGCTACCTTTTTAGGCGTGCGACAAGGCGGGTCGATTTTGAGCGATGGCACGAGTAGGCGACTTTTCGGGCGATGTGACTACACGGCCTGGCTTTTCAGGCGATGTGACCACGGCTAGCTTTTCATAGCGATGGCACGAGTAGCGGCTTTCGGGGCGATGTGACCACACACCTAGCTTTTCGGGCGATGTGACCACGGGCTAGCTTTTGAGACGATGTGACCATGCGGGCGACTTTCAGACGATGTGACCACACGGGCTAGCTTTTGGGGCGATGTGATCATGCGGGTGACTTTTGGGACGATGTGACCACGGGCTAGCTTTTCAGGACGATGTGACCAAGCGGGCCAGCTTTTTTCGGGCGACTTACCAAGGCGAGCCGACAGCGGCTCCGTCCGCTCTAGCTATAAATACAGCGTAACTTCGTCCAACTAGTCATTGGCACCACCAAGTAGAAAACATGGACAAGGAGAAGGAATGGGAGAAAATTCGCAAGCTTTTGAAGGACTGGGTGTCTCCCCATGAGACCACCGCTCGCTATCATGCCGCTAGTCAGGAGCCTTTCACACACCAAACTTTTCCGGAAATGGTGGATCTGAGGAAGCTGCCTCGTAGTACGCCCAACGATTAGGTCGGTGCGACCGCCTCCTATGCTGCGGAACATCCTCGGAAGGACCCCGATAGGTGGCATCCCCTATCTTTGGTGTAGGGCGCTGTAAGTGCGTCAAATCAACCGATGAGTGGACCATTGGGGCGCTATTGGTCTTTGCCCAAACTACGCCGTTGGCGCAACAACATGCATCCGTAATGAAACCGTATTTCATGGTACAATGCTTTTTATTCCGGACAGCGGGTAACGAACTCTCTTTACCCACCGCGATCTCGCCACCACTATGCGACTTCCGCAGATTGATCGGCGACAAGATCCACCCCTACGACATGTGGTCGTTGCTTAGACGGAAGAGCCGGGCGGAGCACATCGAGACCGTGAAAGGCGCTTCAAAGAGTTGAAAGTCGAGCAGCCGAGCAAGGTAGGCGGGACGGCGCGCGAGGAGCGGGGCGTGAGCATGCGGCGACGGGAGGCCGAGAGGAGCGAAAGAGGCCATCGCGGCGAGCCAAGGTGCAAGGCGAGTACAGCGCCGAGTGGGCCGCAAGGGTAAATGGCCACGTTCGACTCAAGAGTTCTACCTATTCCTCCACATGTCCCATGTATTTCAATTTCCTAAAGGCATACGTGTACCGGTCCTCGGTTCGTTGTCCTGCGTGCCATGTAATCCCCTTGTCCGATGAAATGTCGGTGGTTATCGTTCGTCATTTCCCAAAGTTGTCCAACGTAGTTGTGCAGAGATTCGAACGCATTGTAATATCACCGCCTTGCTACATACGAATCATTAATCCCTCAATCGTCCTCCAAAAATCTTCCAACAATGCACAACAACAAATAGCCGGCGCAACAAGTTGCATAAATTAATCCCTGTCACCGTTGAACCGTTAGTTCTTTGGTTCACCTATGTATCGCCGATTCAATGGCGACATGAAAATATCGCCGATTGAATTGGCGGCAGGAAGGTATCGCTGATTAAGCGGCGGCGAGCCCGACCTCTACAAAACCCTCTTGCAACCGTGAAATTCCACACAGACTCGGTCTTACTCAACAAAAAAAGAAGGGCACTGAGAGAGGACGAGGAGAAAAGCTAGTTTCGTCAAGTTGCCCACCCCTCGGGTAATTTTATTAACAGAACGGATTACATGATTCTTGATGTCTTTATTCACGAGTGAAGTCCGTTTACATACTTTTTGGTGAGATATTTAGTTGCACATATGTAGTTCATCATGTAAATGTTCTTCACATCTGCAAAGACGTCAAATATGTCCGACGTCGTCAATTTCAAAATTTCCTACGTACGAGGACTATTATGGAGGGTCGAGGGAATTGATTTGAGTTATTTCCGGTCGCGGACGTGCCCTACCAAGACACGAGCAACGTACAATAGGCGGCGTGATGTGGTGGTTGTTCCACACGTTCCAAGTGGACCGTGATGTCTGATCGACATTGAGTGCCTCGCCCCGGGCGGGACAACCCACGTATTGGGAGTTAGTGCAACTAAAGGAACAAATTCATGGCGGTCGATATACGCATGGCGAGGGAGAGGATGGAAATTGGTCATACGGTTCAGCGTATGCTAAACCCACTCCAAGATCGCTGCCGAACAAGTAGGACTTGCGACACCGGGAAGAACTAGGTGACTCGGTAGGCGCAAATGGCGAGAAGGGCAAGAGGTTGCCGATGTCGTCGATGAAGACTACGGCCGAGTTACCTCATTCGGTGAGACGAGCTAGTGGGCTGGCGGCGAGGGGAGGAGCTGGAAGACCTAGTGGAAATGATGGGCTCAAGACCAAGACTATATGGCATTGTCAGAAGATGAAGGTTCTTATGGCGGCGATGATGCGGACCGGTGGTTCGTCCGAGTGGAACACATACGATTCGAGAACCTCGTCGTTAACGAAGGCTCCTATGTACCATGGGATGCGACGAGCGAGTCGGACTAGGAGCTACGTACAAATGCAAGGAGGCGTGCAAGATGCGATCAAATTACAGGCATTGTCGGTTCGACGCAAATTCACCGTCGTCAAGTCTACCCCAAGATGCTACGGCGTGAAGTGCGGCATAGAGGATGCCCTTGGCGCGCTGCGCATTTGACCCAAGTGGGACACCTCTGGAAGTGCTCCATAGTGGTCCCTCACATCGCGTCGTCGTTGATCGTATGATCCACCGAAACGTCATCGAGCTTCATTGCCAATCTCATATGCGGTGAGATCATGGATAACCTAGATTTTGAGCCACGATCCATCATTCGGGCCATTGAGGCAAGGTTCGAGACACTATCGGCTATGCCAAGGCTTGGAGGGCAAAGCGAAGGCATTGGAATCAAGGTTCGGCGCGTTCGAGATTCCTACCACAACCTCCTGGGCAACTCGAGTCATACAAGGCAGAATCCGGCACTCATGCGACATTCAAGGCCACGCATCCGAAGTGGCCTAATAAGAGGATACTACAGCGAGCATTCTTCGCATTTGGTCCATGCATCAATGCATTAAACCTTGTCGTCCAATCTTGTGTATCGATGGCACATTCTGATTGGCGGTACAAGGGCGAATCATCGACCGCAATAGCGACGGGCGGAAACAATCAAGTTCTTCCGTGGCATTCGCTTTCGTTGAAAGCGGGAACACGAGATAGGCTGTTGTGGTTCTGAAGAATGTGAGGATTTACATTGTGCGAGACCGTCCCAACGTATGCCTCATACATGGCCAAAGCGCGGGCTTGCTGCGTGCAATAACACGGCTACTGGCGAGGAGAAACGTTCCACTTCCATGGCGGATCTACAGAGCATGTGGTGCATGAGGCACTGGGTGCAAACTTCTATAGCGATTCGCAACAAGGACTTGATGAACATGTTCAGCGCTGTGCAACCGAACAGGCGTAAGTTCGACACACTCGGAAGATTGCGGGCGGCCGGGCCCAAACCCACGAAGGAGGCATCGACTAGGAGCGCCCCAGCGCAAACCAGGCCCCCAAGCATTGCCACGACTACCCACGAGGCGCTCCTAGTGTCACGAGGAAGACGAGGGCCGCAGGTCAAATGCTTCTCGGTGGATTGACCACGAGCTTAAGGAGAAGTGGTCGCTGCGCATGGCGAGGTGGTGCTCGATATGGTATCATGACAACCAACCTAGCGAGGTCTACAATCGGGTCATGCGCGGCGCGGTGCCTCCCTTTGGTTGGTATTGTCGAGGCAATTCTCCGCGGTACCACAAGCGCAATGCGTCGCTCACCATGGCAAATGTGAGTACTCTACTCCGCCATGATCACGCATACATGGAGGAGAAGAGCAAGAAGGGTGAGATGCACGGGCATTCAAGATGGGCACGAGGAGCTTCGCCGAGATAATGTGCGAGGATAAAGGCGTCGCGAGACTAACGCGAGAGGATCACCCATGAGTGCACGCTACGCGCGATAGTTGCGTATGCACTTGTAACAAGCTCCTTCTTACGCATAGGCCCCGCTCCCATGTCATGGCGCTGTTCGGCGGTGGCGCGACATCCCGGTCGATACTCTCTCACTATTTCACCAAGGAGGCGGTGATGCAAACATGGAGTGGAGAGATGTATGGTTACGCCGTTGTTGGCCATTTCACCTGGTCATCCATCACAGGAGCAACTAATGCGGGCGCGGACATTGGTAGGCTCAAGGAAAGGTTGGCGGCGGCGGTGACGACGATCGAGAGCGATATGGGCGAAGCGAAGCGGACGTCGCACGAAGAAGTGCTCCATTTGCGGGAGTCCAGGCACACCTTCAAGACATGCCCACGCGAAATGCTCGGGACCAAGGAGACATCCGCGTGCAGGCGTCACCACGAGGACCTCGTTCGGTGCCGACTAGGCGATGCACATGGGAGACGCGTTGACGTCGCGACCACGACAAAAATATTATTATCAATGTTGTCAATTATCGTTTTAGTTAAGTGTTATGGCGTTCTTACGCAAGTTACGTAATATCGAGTGTATGAATTCCGATCGAATGGCAATATCACTTATCTTCCTTTTACGAATCGTTCATACCTCAAGCGTCCTCGCTAAATTCTCAGAAAATTAAGCTGTAGTAGAACAACATCGATGATGATAAAATGTTATTACAAGTCTAATGATTTACATCGTTTAAAATTTATGAAAATCACAAAGCGCCTAAGTGAAATAGGGAAAATAAGGGTTGGGAATGGCAATATCACTTATCTTCCTTTTACGAATCGTTCATACCTCAAGCGTTCTCGCTAAATTCTCAGAAATTAGCAGTAGTAGAACAACATACGATGATGATAAAATGTTATTACGAGTCTAATGATTTTGTACTCTTTAAAATTTATGAAAATCACAAAGCGCCTAAGTGAAATAGGAAAATAAGGGTTGGGAATGAATTGCAGTTCAAGCTGGCGATAGGTCTGACGCCGATTCAAGCTGGCGATTCATTCTGTCGCCGATTCAATGGCGATTCATTCTGTCGCCGATTCAGCGGCGATAAATACCTCAATGGCGGCAGTCGGGGCGAGGTCCTATCGCGATTGAGCTGGCGATCATTCTGTCGCCGATTCAATGGCGACAGAGATACATTTTTGTAATTTTTTTAATCGACTATTTATTTTTTGTAAATATCTTTAAAAATAATAATATTTTTTTAAAAAAAGTTTGCTTACCTTCAATCATTAGAGCATGTACAATAGGCTTATGTCAGCCGTCTATAACTTCTGCTACATAGAATTTTTACTGGCGTGAATGAAAGAGAATAAAGAGAGAAAATATTACTGTCTACAATCCTGCAGTCGACTGTAGCCCTAGAACCAAGAAAAACATTAAAGATTGTGTGTTATCTACAATCTTATAGTCGACTATATCACCACAAACCACTGTATAAGCTGTCTTTAATACTGTCTATAGATGACATGAAGAGTTGCTATAGACAGTAACTGTCTGTATCATTGTACATGCACTTATGACACTATAATTTAATGAATAATTGATACAAGGTACGTACAAGTTACAACCGTATTAAGATACAAGACTCAGTATAGGATTAGTCTATATATATAGCGTGATAGTCACTGTTCCACTTCCACCCGCGCGCCAAGGGCCGCGCAGGCCCCTAGTTATTACAAGTCGTAGAGGGCCTTGTATCCAACAGAAGAGCCCAGCTCAGTAAGTTGTGGACAAGAACTGGTGGTGGCGGCAATTGGAGGCTGAGTGTATGAACCTCTTAGCAGGCCATTTGCAATGGCCTTGTACGCAGCTTCTGAGGGATGCATGCCATCCCATGATCCGTACTTTTGTGGGTCATCACACACCTTGTATTCTCCAACTCCACACCTTGCAGTCATGGACACACCATAAGGTCCTCCGCCGCCGCAGCAAGCCACCAAAGGATCCTCGATCCTGAATAGTAGTAATAGCAATGTAAAACAGGAGAGCAGCCAGCAAAAAATGTCATTTTTTACGACACTATGCGGCTATCCTCCCATGTTTCAAAAAACGAAAAAGAAACTATGTGCTTTTTCCTTAGCTTCTAAGGCTTCTACACAGTTTATCTAGTGAAACCAACTAACTTGTTAAATCTGAAGCTCAATCCAAGTGATTTGGTGTTAGTTTGTACTGTACATAATATATTTAAGAAGGGTAACATTAACAATGGGGATATGCAACAGAAATAAAAATGATGTTACCGAATAAAATACAGTTGTACTTGATGTTATATGCTGCTACTTTTGAAAGCTACTGATATGTCATTTGATAATAATTGGTACCAGTATTTCACTAGAAACCTAATTAAACAGGCTCCTATTTGATAACAATTTCCCCGGTACTAGATTTTGTGTCTGTGTCTTCTCAGGACTCAGGAGCTATTGTTATCCAGCTCCTCTGGTCACTTTGGTTTGTACTGTGAATAGTGGAAGCAGGAACAAACAAAATAGCATAACATCAACCTCCTGTGAAGTCATTGTCCATTGATTCAATCTGGCTTAGCTTCTTTGGTGAAAAAACTGTGGGGGAAAGGTAGAAGTTTAGCCCGCCAGCACCCACCCCCCCCGCGCCTGCCGGCCGCCGCCGCCCTCCGGCGTCGCGGCCCCCCTCCCCCTTTCTCCTCTCCCCTCCTCCTTCTCCCTCCCCCGCTGGCTGGTTTTCTTCATAGAGAGGTGCTCGCCGGGCCGTGGCGTCCTCTCCGGTTCCGTTCCGGCCTGGCCGGATCGGGCCTCCTGCCGGCCGGATCTACGTCTTGGTGGCCTGCTCGCCACGGATCGCGCCTCTCGGTGCTCTGGCGTGGTGGTGGCCGTGCGCGTCGTCGGCGCCGGATCGGCGCTCGCGGGCGGATCGAGCTCTGCGCGGCCGGCGGGCTCCTTCGCCGGGTGGCGGCGGCGTCGGCGATGGCTGCGGCTTCCTCGCGGCGTCGGATCCGGCCGTCTGGGCGAACGCGTGGCGTGTTGGTGGTCGGCGTCGCGCGGCCGCCGCCGCGGCTCCATCGAAGCGCGGTGTGGCGTGGGCGGCCGCGGTGCTGCTGCGTTAGCTCGGCCCGCGGCGGCGGCGTGGCTCATGCTTGCTGCGTTAGCTCTGCGTGCCGCTTGGCGGCGACGGCGTCGGCCGGCGCGACGACGCACTGGTCTTGTAAATTGCGGCGACAGCGCGCGCCGAGCGAGATGTTGGCGGGAGGTCTCTGTTTGGTACACCGGCGCGTGGTGTGCCTCGTGTTCGCCGCGTGCGATCTTTGGCGTGGGTCGCAGCGTACCACTTTTGTGCGGGGTTGGGGCGACGGATCCATAGCAAAGCTCTGTCGTTGACGCCCACGGGCACCATTCCCTCCCTGGAGGCGATATTTTGCGCCTCCCCACCCTAGATGCTTCTCCGGGTGAAAACCCAGTCCGGGTGTCCGGACGGGCGACGACGACATTGATATCGTCACCTTCCTGAAGGCGTCGCTTCGAGATGCCCCTGCTCTCTTTGGTTTCAACCGCCGGCTTCTTCTGTAGGTTTACCCTAACGTCCTTGATTCACGGCGGCTCTTCGTTCTGGTTTGGCGCTTTTCGACAGCATTTCGGTCCGATGCGCGCTCCTCCGAAGCTGACTTGTGTGGCAGAAAGATGCGGCGTGGGAGCAGGGCTCCGCCGTCTAGAGTGACAGTGAGGTGTGGCGTGGGAGTAGGGCTCCGCCGACTCGTGTGTTAGAAAGGTGCGGCGTGTGGTGAGCTCCGTAAGCCAGAGTTGTGAGGGCGATTGTTTGGTTGGTTAGCGAGTAGAGTTGGGTTGGACTTGCTGTTGTCGTGTGCCATTTGGAGTGGGCGTCGTTCTGTTGAGTCAAGGTTGTTTTGTCGTCTCGGGGTTGGTTGCTGGTTTTCTTCTCTGAAACCGTGCATCTGTTAAGGGTTTCGGACCCAATTTCCCTTATAAACTGGGTCAATCCTCTTCTCCCTTTTATATATATATATGCTTGACTGGCTAGTCCGTCGTGCTCGTTCAAAAAAATTGTCCATTGATTCGTTAGCAATGCGAGAAAGTAGAGTACGTTTGTAATCTCTTTCATGACGTGATTTGGATGAGGGGATATTTTAGGAATTTTTGGTAATTAGTTCAAATTTTAAGATATATGTTATAATCTGATACCTATTATAATGCGCATCAACCATGATTCGGATTAGGGTTTGTGAGATATGTATGCAGTGTATGCGATATCAAAAACAAAGTAGAAAAATCTTGTAGAGACAAGCTGAAATAACGACAACAAAGTA
The DNA here is from genome assembly GCA_036346255.1 of Ampelocalamus luodianensis. Classification (NCBI taxonomy): domain Eukaryota; kingdom Viridiplantae; phylum Streptophyta; class Magnoliopsida; order Poales; family Poaceae; genus Ampelocalamus; species Ampelocalamus luodianensis. The sequence continues at coordinate 58,888,152 of CM070618.1, read as the reverse complement.
ACCACGACAAGAGATAAAGATTTGTGAACCCGATCACAAATTTTTAAGCACAACTTTGAAAGAGTACAAGGGATTATCGCTCACGACCCTCTCGAATCTATACGAGAATCTAATGCTAAATAATAACTTAGTCTCAAATCCTCACATGTGTCATCGCTTTGGATGAGTTCCTTTGGTTGGTTTGCTTAGTAGGTTTATATAAGGCTTGTTTGGTTCATAGCCCCAGCATTGTCATACTAAAATTTTGATATTACCCTAAAAATTAGCTAGCATTTGACTCAGCTCCAACATGTCATGTGCCAAACCAAAATTTTGGTCACGCTCGCTTATCGCCAATGTTTTGGCTCGGCTGGAAAGCTTGCTGCAAGGAGCAAAGAGCACGTGGCAGATTATGGTTTGCTGAGACTAGTAGCATTAATGGCATGGTTAATTTGATTATCAAATTTTAAATGGCCATATTTGCTAAATCGAGTATCCGATTTGTGATCCGATTGAACCGTTGTGTTCCTTGTTATTTAATCAACAAAACAAAATTACTGTTGGTATATATATATCATGCGGGTCTCACATGTCATACTCTTAATTTTGGCAAATTTTAGCATGACTGCAATCCAAACACATCAATTTTGGTATTACTCGTGAATTGATATGGCTACGATCCAAACGCTATTTTTTTCCCCAGATTTTGATAATACCAAAATTTTAATCTAGGGTTACAAACCAAACAAGTCCATAGTCTTCTAGTTTTCCTTTTTAAAAAAGTAGGAATCCTAATCCTATTAAAATTCATCTAGAAATTCATGCAGCATCTCTCCAAGTCCTAAAGTAAATATGATATAGGTCACCCTATCTCAACAATATATCTATAAAATTCCCCTACCCAGACAGGCCTAGCAAACTTGATAAACGTAAGGAGAGAGAAATCATGTTTAGCTGTATAGTATATAAGCACAGAGAAAGAGTTACTTTGTTTAAGAAAGGCACTAGATAGCGACTGGCACGTCTTCATTAAAAGTCTTGTACTTGTATCCTACAAACTGACTTTCATAAATAGAAATTAAAGGGCAATCTGTGAACTCACCAAATTGTTCAGGGAAAGGAAGATCTCCATAGCAGCTCCATAATAATCGGCGTAGATGATCTCCACAGTAGGGTGAAGCTTGCGCAACTCGTCGAGTTCATCAAAAGAAGTTTGTTGTGGTACTGTGAGAACTCATTCATCCACCTGAGGCAGCCCGTCTCTGGCTCGTAATCTTCCTTGTTATCACTCTGGAATATCGTGAGGTAGATTGGGACGCACCCGATTGGGAAGTTACCAGGAACCACCAACGTTTTAGCCCCAACCTGATCAATTCCTGCAAACTCAACTTACTTGCATTACTAACTATATACTTCTGTACTGTTTCTTGGGTTAGGAACTCAAGATAGAAGTAACAATGACAACAACAGCAGCAGCAAATGACTCACGGTGATTGTAGCAGAAAGTTTGTAATGACACTCAGGTGAAGCTCGAACCTTCTCAAAGGAACCCCAGAGAAAAGAGGTTGGTTGTAATCATTGCCCCCAATTTCTCCAACCAAGAAGAGAGATTGGTCCATCATGCCCGTGCAACCTGTGTAACAAACAGGGTTATGAATCAGTATGTAAAGAAGATATCGTAGCTAAAAGAAGAAAGTGTTCAGAAAGTACGGAAATTACGGCGTCCGACGGTTGTAGAACAGTCAAAGGCTCACCGCAAGTTTACTACCATTCATTTCTGATCCCATTACAGCTAAGATTTAGCAGCGTAATCTTTCCCCTAGCAGAATAATTGATCTCTAGTATTGTTGTATCACATCAGTTCCTGGGCTTTAACAATTCATCTCATCGAAATTGCTTCATGTGGATCAAACATTTCATGTCTTTCAACTTCTACCGACAAAGTGTTGTCCTTTGGAAAACAATAATGTGGTGGTGATTTGTTGAGCAAAAAAAATGAAGCAGCAGAAAGTTTGACCACGCCTTCTGCTGAAATTTCTACTATTAGGCTGCAGCTTCAGCTGGCATTCGACAATGACTGATATGGACGTCAATGGACTATCTGCCTAGTTGCATTAACAAATGACATCAATTATTCTTCAAGTCACAAATACGTGAACTTATTATTGTTGTTAGCGATGAATTACTTTGCCTATATCACCATTCCCTGGTGCATTTCTACTCTTGGGAAGCATTTTTTTATCGTAAAGCAAGTAACTGCATATGACCATTCATAGGATGTAGCTCTCGCCCTTGTTTGTTCCAAAGAATTCAAGTGGTATTCTGTTTCCAACATTCCAATCGCTCAATCTGGTAGAGAAGAGCGCAGGTCAAAGCGGGGAAGGAGAAGGCAGTGAATCAACATACCGGCCAAGTCGCCAGGGCAGAGCAGGTCGAGCAGGTCGCGGAACCACTTCATCTCCATGTCGAGGTGAACCGTGTCGCTCATGGGCACCCCTCTCTCCCAGAAGAAGTCCGGGCTCAGCGCCGTGGCGCCGCCCACCGCGAAGTTGGCCCCGCACGCGTAGTCCTCCGGGCTCCGCCCGCTCCAGTACGGCCGCACGAACGGCAGCCCCAGCCCGGCCGCTGCGGCGCAGCGCACCCACATAAGTTTCAAATTAGTACTAGTGATAGTAAGACGATAGGTCGAGGTGGGTGGTTGTCGCTAGCGTACCGATGAAGTCGACGACGAGGCGGCCGTTGGAGAAGCGGCCGGTGGCGCGGTGGAAGAAGGTCTCGCCGTAGGGCGGCAATAGCGCGGGTTCGCGGGAGTCATTGCCGTAGAGGAAGGGGATGTTGCCCGTGTCCGCCAGTGAATCCCCGAAGCTGAACACCCGCGGGTAGCACGCCGGCGCTGGCGCCTCCCGCGCCTGCACCGCCGCCAGTAGCGCCACCGCCACCACGATCACCATCACCGTCCTGGCCGAGGCAGAGGAAGCCATGCCTTTTCCCCCCTCCCGGAGGATTTCCGCTCGAAGTGGACGGAGAAGAAGTCGACAGGGGAAGGTAAGACGCCGCGAGCCCGCGACTGTTACTGTGTCACCAACCAACTCCACCAGGAAATTTTTGCATTCGTGACCCTGTAGCATTTTGAATTTCAAAACTAGCTCTTGTTCACCCTAATTTGCAAATTTAGCCTTTATACAGTAGTCATGCCACAGTAACCGAGGGCGGCAGGCACCTGCCCCCGGCCCCGGGCGTGACAGCTGGCCTCGCCCCGGTGGCCGGCGCGGTAGGTGAGTTTTTTTTTTTGAAATTTTTGAAAAAAAAAGAATGAAAAAATGAAACATTTTAAATTTAAATATTATTTAATGATATTTGATTCATAAAAAAATATCGGCACTGAGATTTGTAAAAAAACTTTCATTGAGAAATAAGGGTATGGAGGTTTGTAAATTAGGGTTTCCTTTTCTCGGAAATCAGAGTTTCGTCGCAGTTTCAGTGCTGTTTGTAGTAATTTAAAAATATAGGAAATGATTTTAGAAAAATTACGAAACTTTTTGTGGAGCCTCCCGTCATAGTGTTGTTGCTTCTGTAATTTTTGTATAATTTTATTCCTTCACAGAAAGGATGATTGATAATCATATCAGACGAGGTATAACCTTGAGGATGTCGTCGAAGCAAATTGTCTTGTTGTCCAAACTATTGGAGTCCCTCCTCGATGAAGTCGTCTGAACGTATATAGGCAGGGAGTCGGTGAAGTAGTTTATGAAGCTTGTAGAGAATATGATTGAAGGGGTTGAGAATGCTCGTTGTGATTATGAAGATGCCCTAAAATATGGAGGATTCGATGTCGGTGCGAATGGTTCTTTCTGGGACTCCACTAGAAGAGGCATACTTGCAATATAGGCTTGCTTTGATGGCTTAGCGGAGACACGGAACCAGAACTACATTAGTGTCCGCGGACAGAAGCATGTTACACGTAGTGACATGGCATGATGGTTCGGCAAATTGCTTTAGTCATCCTCGCTACTACTACGGTACATTACGACACAAGCATCCGGACCATATAACTGTACATGCCTTTAGGGGATAGTAAAAACCATGTGGGGTAAGACGGGGGACTACTACGTAATGACCCGACCTACTGCGTGGACTGGGGCCATTTTCCCTTCCTTGCTAGCACGGCGTTGAACTCCTGGTCGGCCTTCCCCTTCGCCTTGTCGCGGGACTGTCCACGTCGGGCTGGTATGTCGAAGTCATCTATGTCCTGCAATTCCATGATGTAAGTGCAGTGTATAGTGAAAATCTTAAGAAGGATATCAATTCTTCATAACTCACGTCGTCGATACGAATTAGGCCCGGGCGATCGGAGATGTTGTGGCGGCCGGGCTCAGCCGGATGAGTCTTTCCCTTACCCTTGTCGCGGGACTGTCGACCTCAGGCTGGTATGTCGAAGTCGTCCATGTCCTGCGATTCCATGATATAAGTGCACCGTATAGTGAAAAATGTAAGAAGAATGTAAATTCTTCATAACTCACGTCGTGGATACGGATTACGCCCGGGCGACCGGATAAGATGTGGCAGCCGGGCTCAGCCTTATGAGCCTTTCCCTTGCCCTTGTCGCGAGACTGTCCACCTCGGGCTGGTATGTCGAAGTCGTTCATGTCCTGCGATTGTATGATGTAGGTACACCGTACAGTGAAAAACGTAATAAGGATGTAAATTCTTCATAACTAACGTCGTCGATATGGATTACGCCCGAGCGAGTATTGGGCTCGCCGAGCCTCCTCAGCGTGGTGCAATGCGTAAGGTTTCCACCGCGAAGTTCTCGCCGCACCGAGTAGTTCAAAGATGTACCGGTGGATGAATGCTCTGTCGTACATCTCTGGGCCGTCGATCCACTTGAAGAAGTGGCAGCGCATCTCAGGCTGTCATTACGTGGGGATGATGTTAAAAATTTTAGGAATTCAACATTGAGGAAAATCGATGTGCGCGAAAGAAACGCTTACGAGGTGGTGCCCGCACGTGTAGTACGCCAAAGCGGCGGTGTGCAGGTGTGTGGATGAATGATCTCGCCGTTTGCCACACACATGCTGCGGGATTGGAAAACGTGGTGGTACTTGAGCATCTTTCATTGTTCGATCTGGGTATTGTAAATATTTTCTCTTCTACGCAAGCCACTTGCGCTTCTGCAACATCTTCGCGTAGAAGTTTGCCGAAGAGTCCATAGCTGGGTATCTGTTGTGTAGTGTTGGGTTTGGTTTAACCCCGTTTTATAAGCCCATGGTTGGCATGGTGTGATTAATTTGAGCGAGTTCATCTCGTTTGGTCTTGTCACTGCGTAAAGCTGCCCCGTGTGGTCTTGTCACTGTACAAAGCTGTCTCATTTGGTCTTGTCACTACACAAAGCTGTCTTATTTGGTCTTATCACTGCGCAAAGCTGCCCTATATAGTCTTGTCCTTTGCACAAGGCAGTGCATGTGGTCTTGTCCACCGCACAAAGGCGCCCTATGTGGTCTTGTCATTGCACAAAGGCGCCCTATATGGTCTTGTCACTACGCAGCCGCGTGTGGTCTTATCAACTGCAAAGGCGCCCGTGTGGTCTTATCATCTGCGCAAAGGCGCTGTGTGGTCTTATCAACTGCGCCAGCGCCCTATATGGTCTTGTTATCGCGCAAAGGCGGCTGTGTGATCTTGTCACTACGCATAAGGCGCCTGTGTGGTCTTATCACTGCGCAAAGTCGACTGTATGGTCTTATCAACTGCGCAAAGGCGCCTGTGTGGTCTTATCAACTGCGCAAAAAGCCGCCTTGGTGTGGGCGCGGTAGGGACTCGCCCTCCTCGCCGCGGAAGGACACCCCCTCTGCCAGGCTCCCGTGTCACTGTCACGTTGTGTCTCCCATGCTCGGCTATTTAAACGCGCGGCCACACACTCGGTCGATCATTCCCCTCTTTCTGAGGTGCCTCCTTGTCCCGTACTTAGCATTTTTATTTTTCCCTTGTTCGCACTATTTGCCAAAGTCGTCGTAACGGTAAGTTTATTTCAGCAACATATGTATGGTTTTTATGCTGTGTTTTTGTTGAAATATTGTCTTATTTTTGTCAGAAATGGAGACATTGTGTGTGTTACACGGTTACGTGCGTGCCGGTCCAGACGGAGTTGATTTGTCCAGCTGCCAGCGCGCCTTGCTAAACGTTCCCAACCTGGCACACGTCGATTTGCTCGAGCTACGACAATGCATTCGGTAGTTGTTCGATAGGCACGTCGCCAGGAACAAGATAGTAATAGAGGCGGTCACCGCCAACACGATCCTACCACACGGGCAGATGTTGTGGGGCCTGGCGAAGGTGACCAGTAGTGCCATGTGGGCACAGTACATGGAGATCGTTAGCAATCCTCACGCTCCGATCTATGGACGACCCATGGTGTATGTCTATTTTGTTTATCCTGCTCAATCCTCTGGGGGGCATCATTGAAGGAGCCAGCGACGCTCTTGTCCCCCTCTTCGGTTTGTTGACGACGGGAGAGGGAGAGGTGTTGAGAGCGCCAAACGTCGTTAGGCAGGATGTTCCAGTTGATGGAGATTCTGGTAGTTTCGAACCGAATGAAGGTGTCGATAAATGGCGCAGTGCTCGTGTCGATTGTCACGAGATTATCAATGGCATGTCCGAAACCGCCACCGAAGATGAGCAAACTTTGACTCGCAATCCAGTGAGGCGAAAGCGGCGATGCGGGTGGGATCGTCGGTGGCATTGTTTCGGCCAAACACGGACTATGTTCCAAGTCGGTTGGATTGCCAAGCGGCCTCTTCCCTTGTTACGGCCCAAAGCACGAGTCTTCGTGGGCGCCGATCACGACACCCTACTTGTGGGGCAACAATTCCCACACAGGCTACCGCGAGCAAGCTATCATGAGTTTCGCGGTGAAGACCAGTCGGACTTACCGAGTTTACAGGTGAGTTCTAACGTTGTTTGTAGTAGCTTGAACTATGTACAGTAAGTCGCACTAACTATTATATGGCTTCCATTATCTGTAGGTCTAATCCTGACACGTACATAGTTAAGTGTGTGCTTAGCTCTTGCCCCGCAAAGTCCGTGCGCAGAGATCCACAGGCGAGAACGACATCTGCATTCTGATCGTGACAGATCACACATGTGAGCTTCAAAAGCCATTGCAAATGCATGAGAATGTAATCTCAACCTACATCGTGAGCATCATAAGCCACGTAGTTGTCGCCGATTTGACCATTTCGCGAATGAGCCAGAACTGACATAGGGGCGGCACAAATAACAAGCAAAATAGAACCAAGTTTGATTCACCGATCTCATAGTTATAACCATACATATCAAGGCAATAATGCTATGCAAAATACGAATAAGATTACATACGTATTAATTTAAACTTAGATCTACGACTAAAAGACGATCATATTCATTAATGATATCATCATTACTAATCTTTTTAGCCATTGCCTTCTCAATATAAATTACCAAACAATCTCGTGCAAATCCATCTCCCATTGTAGTTCAAGAGGCGTCTTCATAACCTTCATTCTGAAAAGATTCTCTCGACGATTGCGGTTGATATTGGAAGAGTTAAAACCGATCTTAACAACTTTGTCATCACTCCGCCCCTAATGTTGTATTAGCGGTGTTGGGGAGGCCGTGCCCCAGCCCTCCTCCGCCCGCATTTGCGAAGGTCTCGATGGCTAAGCGTAGCTATCTGAGGGTATGTCGTTAGCTACAATAAGGTATGGCGGGCGAAGCGGAAGGTCCTCGAAGGGTTGTACGGTACCTACAAGGAGGCGTACGACCTAGTCCCCAGAATGCTGAAGCAAATTGCGGATACTAATCCGGGAACATGTGTCAATAGGATGGACAGGCCCGACCGGTCGAACATCCCATATTCCCTAATCCTTGATCGAGTCTTTTGGCCATTTGGCCCGGCAGTCTAGGGCTTCTCCCACTGCCGTCCCATCCTGACTATGGACGGTACTTTTCTTTGCGGGAAGTATAAGGGCACCATTCTCACCGCTATTGCCGCTGATGGCAACGACCAGTTGCTCCCAGTTGCCTTTGCAATTGTGGAGAATGAGAGCACTGATAGTTGGATGTGGTTCCTAGTCAACATAAAGCAACATGTTGTAAGGGACTAACCGAATGTGTGCCTCATAACCGACCGTCATGTCGGGTTGTTGTCCGCGCTGCTCACCATGCAGCACGGTACGAGCCCGCCGTACCAATGGAACGACATGCACACACATTGGTGCATGCGGCATCTAGCCGTCAACTTCCACACGCGCTTCCAGAGCAAAGACCTCATGAAGAAGTTCAAGAAACTCTGCCTGCAGAACCAGAAGCGCAAGTTCGATACCGTGTGGCGGGAGCTTGAGGTCGAACCTGAGCGTGCTAGTAGAGGTTCTGGCCCAAGCGCACCGCCAAGCGAGTTCGCTGAGTGGATACGCGTGCATGCCCCCGACTATGAGAAATGGTCCCTTCTTTACGACACCTATGGTGCTCGGTACGGCATCATGACAACCAACATGTCTGAGGTCTACAATGGTGTGTTGAAAGGGGTTCGTGCCATACCCATCATCGACAAGGAGACATGGAACCGCACGGTCAGTTACTTCGTCAATCGGGCAATGATGGCCAAGAAACATTTGGATGAAGGGAAGCAGTACTCGGAGGTTACCCTTGCCTACATGGACAAGAAGATTACCAAGGCCCGATCCCATGTAGCTATTACAATGGATGGCGTGAGAAAGAAGTTCGAGGTCTGCCTGCGGGACAAGTACGTTCGTGGCCACATGAGAGGTGACCGGAAGCATGTTTGCACCATAGGCAATGTGGCAGTTTGCACCTGCAACAAGCCTCAACTCCTGCACAAGCCTTGCTCCCACGTATATGCTGCATGTGCTGTATTTCGCCAATCTTGTAGCATGTATATGTCGGAGTACTACAACATACGACACCTGTATGATACTTGGAACGGGGAGTTCAACTCCTACAGCGTGGAAGGCCACTACAGGGACATATGGCGGGGAGCAGTGAAGTGGTCACCGAATGAAGCATTGCGACATCCAGGCCGTGGGAGGCGTCAGTCAAGGCGCATCCGCAACGACATGGATGCGAGCCAACGTGGAGATCGGCCAAGACCAATAAGGTGTAGGCTACGCAAGACTCATGGGCACTCATTCGGGAACTGCCCGAATAGACCTTCTTCCTCCGACGCCACTTAGTATATGTAAGCTATCCGGTGTATTGAGTCATGTTGGTCGTAGCAATGTGAGTATTGTAGTTATTTGTGTTGTAACTTGCACTGCTTTGTATGTTGTAACAAGTTGTTATTACCGCTTATAAGTACGGATATCTGCCTCGTTTCGATTACGTCCTGCTTTCCAGAAAGTAGTCGCGTCTTGCTTTCCAGAGAGTTGTCACGTCCTACTTTCCAGAGAGTTGTCACATCCTACTTTCCATAGAGTTGTCACGCCCTGCTTTCCACATTATGTGATCACGTCCTCCTTTGCACACAGTGGCCCCTTCGTGGTCCCAACGCTATATATGGATGCTTTCACTGCGATTCACCTCACTCTTCTCTTCCTCTTCTCATTTCTTTCAGTGTAAAATAAGATGTTTTCGGCCTCATCTAACTTTCGAGTGAGCAGAGAATTACAATCACTACGGCAGCACCTGGTTTGCCCTCGTTGCAGGGATCCGGCGAATATGTTTACCTCTCATATGCCAACCAATCCGTCTCGAGTGTTCATGAAGTGTTCAAATCTTACGGTAAGTTGGGAAAATCGGCACGAATGAATTGCGTTGTATATACCAGGTTTTCTTACCTTCATTTCAAGCTGTAATTATTTTGTAAAACACAACATGTCGGTTTTGGTAGTGGGCTGATGAAGCTGTCCCAGTGGTTCGAGATATTGCAATACAAATTGCTGCCTTACAAGAAGACTCCCGTGGTGTTGATGCATTTCGTGCAATGCCTCGAGCGTCCGATCAACCAACCCAAAATGAAGAAAACTGACTTAACAAACTGGATGAGAGGATGGCAAGAGTTGAAAAGATGCTTCACAAATTAGTAAACATAGTTAGTTTTGCGAGTCTTTCTTCTATTATATGTTGTTCTTGCCAAGTAGAACGTCAATTCTACTTGGGTTTCTATTGTCCACTCTTTATCCATGCATCGCGGTCCTTGATGAATGAGAATAAAATTGTTCTACTTAGATAGAGAACGAAGTACAAGTATCCAATTACATTACAACTACCACACTCTGCTTGGATTACAAATCAGTAACTGGAGTACAAGTTACAACATATAATAGACTTCTAATGTTATCGCTCACACCGCCGCTTTGCTTCTTTGTCGGGCATAGGACCAGATTGGCCTTCCGCACCGTGTTGCTGCCATAGGTCTCTGACGAATCTGCCCTTGTGGGAATGTCACCATCAGTGACCGAGGTTCTGCGCAGTCATAAGCGGGGCTCTCATCGATCGTGTCGTCGTGCACGGGGCATCACTGCGGATGGCGTTGACAACAAGTCGGTGATCCAAGTAGTAGGATCCGTGGAGAGGCACCAACTCGGCTGAGCTTGCGAGATGAACTGGGTGAACTGCTCGGGGTGCGGTTCACCTTGCGGGCTGAATTGCGTAGGGTACGGTGTGTAGCCAGACTGATACCATGGTGTCGTATCATCCATTGAAAATTGGCCGAGAGTGTGGGGCTGGGAGCGAGAATCTGGGATAACCTCTGCGGTTTCGGGTTGCATGTCCGTGCTCTCTGGAATGTCCTCTTCCTACCTCCGTGACAACGACGGTGTCAGCGTAGGGTCCCTCCGCGACGACGACGACGTCAGCGTAGGGTCCCTCCGCGACGACGACGACATCAGCGTAGAGTCCCTGCGTGGCAACTGTGCAGACGATCCGCCGCCCATGCTGCTGCGCCGCTGGGTCAACTCGCTCGAACGGGAAGATGGAGGGGGTGAGGGTACGCGACGATGCTCCGTCCGATGCCTCAAGTCGACATCGGTGGGCCTTCCACAGCTCATGTTACGAACGACCTGCTTAACATCTTCAACAAGCATCTTCATGACCGAAAAAAGGCGTTCAACTATGTTGTTCGTGCCCCGCTCGAGTTCCCAGTGGCCGCGCTCCACAACGCTCTGCAAACGGTCCACCTGCATGGTTACCGAACAAACAAAATTTTGTTACTTAACCCTATTTTCGGAGGGTGGTTAATCTACTACGTGCTGAACATACCGAATCGTCACGGCGTGCTGCATAGTGCGGGTCCAGCCCCAAGTCCAAGCGTTCGGCGTGGCTAGGATCTGCATGTCGGGCCAGGGGCGCCTGTCAATCTCGTCCGCGTGTGCCGTACGTACCACTCCAAGTACGTGTCGTAAGTCCCTTGATCGTAAGGCCGTGCCTCCTGCAAAATGGAATCAGCGGCCGTTTGCCATGCATCTATCCACGGCTGCTGCGTCTGAAGCCAGTCATCGCTCTTGTGGCCCTTCTTCGTCTGCCTGAAGGTGGAACAAACACAACAAATTATGGTACCAACATAACATATGACTAAATGACCTACAATATTATTAAGCAATGCAATGTACTTACAAGTGACTACGCCTCGCAAGCGGTCGCCCTAGAGCAGGGGGGATCTCCTCGTGCAGCTGGAACCGCCTCATCACCCGTTGTGGGTTGAAGGCCTCAACCATGTGGGAGAACACCAGATGACAAGTTCTCCTCCAGTACGCCGCATCCTGGTGGCATAGCAAGCTCAACCCGTCGGGCGTCGTGCCCTGCACGAAGGCATCCGCCCAAGGAGTCCATATTACGTCGTCCTCGTGCAAGGCCTCGAATTCGTTGTGGAACTCGGGGTATATGCGACGTGCTCTGTGCCTAGCCCACCCCAGTGCTGCAACAGTCCATTGGGATCCCATGGTTGGGCCTTCCACGGGATCCTCGTCGTCCGCCTAACCATAGAAATATTGTGTGCGCGGGTAAGGGTGGATTGGGAAGTGGAAGTACGGCCGTTCGACCGCGAAGTGCTCCCACGACCACAGCTGTAATAGCGTGTGGCAACCCGATAGCACGGGCTCTATTCCCAAGCGACGCTACAAAGCGTCGCACAAAGTCGCGATGAGCGTGGCGCGCATCTGGTGAACCCCAACCGCATCTTTGCAAGACGTCCTCATCGTCGGCGTCCACGATGGACTCCGCAAGGTGAATATAACTCGGGTACACCATGTCCCCCTACGTGCTAGGGAACATGACCCACCCGAAAATAAACAACAAATATGCAATTAGGTGGCATCGAACCACCTCCTCCGTTGCGTCATTTTGGCAATGCATGAATAGTCGCAGCCAGGCGTGTGGAACGCCCTTAGACCTCTCGGGGATAGGATGCCCGAAGCGATGATTGAGACACGCCTTCGGTCCACACCGACTGGAGAGGAACAACTACACGGCCTCGCAATGGCAGGCCGGTAATGAAGTTGACGTCTTGCAGTGTCACGGTCATCTCCCGGAAGTGGAACGTGTGGGTCTCCGGCCGCCAACGATCAACCAGGGCGGAAAGAAGGCAGGCATCAATCAGGAGGTTCGCCCATGTTCAAGATGAGAGCGAACGCAGCATGTCGACGGCTTGTGAAGCCTCGGGCATCGCTTCCAACAACGGCAGGTCTCCTCGGCCCCGTGTCACCAGAGTTGGCGGTCCATCGCCACCGATCCAAGCATGACAGCGATGTTGGGCGTCCCATGCCTCCTCAAGTAGGGGTGGTAGAGTACGTGCCATTGCTGCAAATAGAGAACAACTAACAGTTAGCGAAATCTAAATACGTACTTAACGCTAAAAATTGCAATAAGAAAAAAATTTAAATACATAATTACCTAATCTAATCAGAACGCGCGCTGCGGCTTATGAACGATTCAGCCGTGCACATTCATTTATAGACACAGAGCAAAACAGATAGCGAATGACATCGATAAGTTCTGATGTGAAGCGATATGACTTCGACGTGATTTAAAGAGACAAAAAAATAAAAAACGCGTGCAACCGAAATTGCTTTTGGTGCAAGCGCATGCGCGAGCCGGCATTGCCACGCCTGGGTGGGGTGGTGGCGACCATCGTGCCTGGGGCGGGGTAGGTGCTGTCGCCCTCGATTACTATCGTGATGCGACTCTTTGTATAGCGGCTAAATTTGCAAATTAGGGTGAACGAGGGCTAGTTTTGAAATTCAAACGTGCTACAGGGCCACAAATGCAAAAAAATTCCTCCAACTGATAGCGACAGATTTTGATATATGTCCCTAGAAGATTAGAAGATGACACTTTTAAAAAATACCACTCCAAAATATAAAATTGGAAATTTGTCACGCTAAAATTGGGTATTTGTATTTTTGCCGCTCTTGGACACTATTACCCTTGCTCCTTCCTTCTTCCTCCTAACCAGCCGTCGCCTTCGCTTCTCTGGCGAGCTCTTATAAATCCAACCAAACCACCGGCGCACGAGCCATCTGGGAGACCTTGATCCCGACATTTGGTGGAGGCACGGTGTCCCGGTGGTGGCAACCTCCCCCTTGAGCTCAAGGCCACCACCGCCCCCAAGCTCCTAGTCGCACTGTCCGAGCTCCTCATCATGCCGCCTCCACAAGGGTCCCCGAGCTCCACTCTAAGGCCACTAACGCCTATTGAGCTCGACACTGCCGAGGTCTACTCCAAGGTCGCTGCTCCGCCTCGAGCTCAACATGGATGACGAGGACATTCTTTGTGGTGCAGCCCACACAAGCTAGCGTGGCGCAGCCAGGTGTCACTGTCGGTGCGCCAAGGGGGTAAAAAGACGGGACATCAGAGAAGGACTTGGTTGGAGCTCGTCGGAGAGCGGAGGCGACGCTAGCCGGTAGGAAGAAGGGAGGAGCAAGTAAAAAAGTGTCTAAGAGTGACAAAAATCTAAAGAGCCAAGTTTTAGAGTAACAAATTTTTTAATTTTATATTTTAGAGTGGTACAAAGTGTCATCTTATGGAGTAGCATATATCCGATTTTGCCTATGATAGCAATTACTTTCATGTGTCGTTCCATATACCTTCACCTGCCACGGCGGTGAACAATGCGATGGCGTATTCAATTGCATTCCTTTCTCTACACGATATCTTATGTACGGTAAACCTTGATTGAGTCTCGCTGAACAAAACAAACAACGTCTTGCCCATCAAGTCAATTACGCTCCAGGGAAGAGGAGAGAAGAAACACGATGAAGAAGATTAGAAGACCTCCCTAAATAGATTTTTTTTTTTAAAAAAAAATATATTATTCTTCACAAACCCGAGTAAGAAAATTCAACTAACACTGACAAAATGGCATCTCCAACCGTCCACCTTAGCCATATCTAAAAACTTTGCCATGTTAGGGTGGTGTTTGGTTCATAGAATATGAGGCGTGCGAATGAGATATGAGGGGTGGGATAAATTTAAACCCATGTTTGTTCAGAGGGAATGTGAAATAACCCCAAATTGGAAAAAAACAAATAGGAGTTTATTTGAATTTTTGCTTGAATTTAAGTTTTCACCAAATTCGGAAAGTTTTTAGACATTTACGCTTTCCTTTTCCAGAAAACCGCCACCCCAACCCGAAGGCGCCCGCACGCAAAGTGCCACTGCCCCTGTTTTCCCTTGCCCTGTGTCGCGTCGCCGTTGGCCCCGCGCCGCACCGCCTCGCCTCCACGTCGCGTTCGGCCATGCAAAACCGCCCTAGGAACCCGCCACCTCGTGCCCAGAAACAGCGCCACCCACGCCAGCGCCGCATCGCCCCTGCCATCCATTTGCGCCACGCTCGCATCGTCGCTGCCCCGCCTATGTCGCTCACTCCAGCGCGCACTGCTGCTCTCGCGACGCCACCGAGCCGCCAGCTCACCCTTGCGCAGCGCCAAAGCCGCTCGGCCGTCCACGCCGTTGGCCACGCGCCGCGCCCGCCGTTGCTCTGATATAGCCGCCACCGCCTTTGTCGCCTATAAAAGCCGCCCCCGCGACACCGTCTCCACCTTTAGCTTCGCCAAAACCCCACGCCACTCCCCTTTCGTCCCCAACACCGGCCACCTCTTCCAATTGCGCGCGCGAAGCTTCCCGGTGAGCCCCTTTTCCGATCTGCCGCCCTGTCCACACCCTCACCGCTCCAACCACGTCACGAGCTCCGCTTCACCACCACGAATCCATCCTTGAACACCAATCTCACCATCCTCGCCGCTAGCTCGCTGCCACCGAGCTTGGCCGTCGCGCCACCCTCGGGCCACTGGTGCTCGAGGACCGACCAATTTGGCCAAAGCGTGCCTATAGCGCCACCGCGCCGCTCCCTTGCTTCGGCTGTGCGCCACTACCACCGCTAGCCCATCATCGAGCCTCTGTCGCCCGTGCAAAGGCCCAAAATGGGTTGCGTGAGCCTCGATGGTGCTCGTCGCACCACCCGACGCTGTCGGTCACCACAAACATCATCGTCACCACTATCTTCGGCTCAGGCGCCATGGGAGCTAGCTCCCTGGGTCGAGCGGCCGTAGGCCACTCTAGTGGGCCAAGAAGGCCTGGTCCAGCTAGCCTTTCTGTCTAGCCGACCAATCGGGTAGGGGCCAACATCATTGGGCACTATGCGACCCAAAGACTGTTCAAAGTCCAACCCTACCGAAGCCTAACACTATGCAGCCTGTTGACACTCAGGGCTAGACCCACTACTGTTCATTCGAACCAAACCCATTACTATTCCACCCGAACCCGATAGTGAATAGTACCGAACCCCGGTACTATACATCCAAACCCGACACTGTTCTTACAGGCCTGTTACAACATGATATACCTATTTCAACTCATTTTTTTACCTAACCAATCACCGTTTAGAACCCCAACCACCCACACTACCCCTCTTTATAGTTCTTTCTGAATTTCTTTATTTTATTTTGTTTCCAGCTCATCCCTTGTTGAGACCGAACTTATTTACTTTACTTTCTTTTGCGTTATGATCCAAGTTTGAAGAACAAACTCTAAAAGATGTCGACCAAGACATACTAAAGGTAGATCCAGATGAAGACTTCGCACAAGAAGGCAAGTTGCATTATTTGAGCATATGGAGACCATTTAGTAAATTACTACTATTATTACCTTCATTACAATATTTATGTCGTTTATTCTTTAATAAAATAATAATTTGAAATGTCATGATGAATAGTTAATTCCTACCACATACAAACCTACATATTCTCTTGTAGGCTATATTCACCTTAACAAGTTTAATTATTATAAAATATAAATAGAGTCTTGGTATTGTCACACAATGTTTTCACAAATAATGATAAGAATGTTGACTGCTCGTCAATAGATTTTGGTTGATGAGTTGAGAGTTGAGACCAAAAAGATGGACAACCACGTGTTGGTTGGGAGTCCACCTCCTCACCCCCATAGACTTGGAAAAGTGAGACCCCGAAGGCACTATAACATATGCAATTTTCACCGCCGTATTAACTACCAACAGTCCTCACATATACAATGAAATGGTGGCCAACAGTCCTGTTGGCGAATACAACACCAACAGTACTCTGTTGGTTGATTATGCCATATTGGATAGCCCTCTCAGCTATGCTGGCTACTGTCATGCTAAATCAGTTTTTATCATAAGTTTCCGTAAAAAATAATTTATACGTCCTTTCGGAAATGGTTTGCTCAATATGAAGACTGCTGTTGGCGCCAGAAATCAGGCAGCTAGAATCTCCACGTACATGTTCAAATTTATCTTACATTATCATCTCTAAATTGAAGAATATCATTCACTTGAAAATAAAAAAGGCACTCTCATGTAAATTAAATTATAAAGTACTAGCAAAATCTTTTAGATCTGTTATGCCAAATTTATCTGTAAAAATATTAAACGTAAAAAAAAAAGCACATTGGGCTTACGAATTGAATGGATTCAGATCCTCTGACATTGCAAAAGAAATAGTAGAGAGCAACAGTTGTTGAAAATGAGGGCAATATTTTCATTCCAGATGTTATTAAAGGACAAATATTGCAAAAGACTAATGATGCATAAAACAAGATCGACAACGAGACAACTCATTGTACTGCAATATATGAAAAGCAGGATGTAAACAAATCAATCAATCACACGATATACTTACAGATGGGTGCGATGAAGAACGAGAAGCGGCGCAGACTTGATGCGATGTAGAAACGTATATGTCGCAGTCGTGCGAAGCGGTCGCGCGAATCGCTGCCGAAACCTTATTGCCGCCCGTGTAGGTCTTCACGCAAAGAACGGCTCGGAGATACCGCTTCCCTTCTTCACGCACGCCGAGAAGAAGAGTCGGCGAGGTTCGCACGGCGCGAGACAACAAAGACAGATTAGAAGGAAGAAGGAATGGAGGCTATTCTTCGCTTGCTATGCATCGGGCGTCTCGGACATATATAGATGCGGACTAGTAATCGGCAGTTAAAGCGACCATTTACCCATCGTAATCGACACACTTAACCACCATTTACCCACCGTAATCGTCACATAACGACCATTTACCCACCGTAATCGCCTATCATCATTACTCAATAAAGCCTCAAATTCAAACATTTGAATCTCATTCAAAGAGAGAGATGCATGGTTCAAGAAAATAAGGTGGACTTGGTTCGCCAAATGGCGCGCCACGTCACGGCACGGTCGCGCTTCACAAGTCACAAGTCACACGATTTTTCACGCGAAAATACGCGAACGCGCGCGCGCGTGCGTGCGTGTGTGTGTGTGTGTTTAGCCAGAGCCCTCCTCATGCCACCCTCATCCATGTGTCACATGTTTTAAGGAGTGGCAAGAACTCCACCTTATATGTTGGTCACCTCCACCTTGCCTTAACAATATGGTACTAACCCATAAATGTTTTGGAATTATAGAAAATGGACCTCACTCATATGGGCCAATTTCTAACAACAGTATCGTGACATTACGACGATTTGAGCCGTCCAATTCATGAAGAACAGACCAAATCAACGAGCACAGTATCATTACATTGTAAACTACAACACTTTTGCTACAGTGTTTTTGCTGCAGTGCAGTATCGCACGTGATCTTGCTCTTCGCTTTTTAATCAAACGGCTAAGAACCAATGTCACGCAGTGTAGCTCATGACATTGCTAGGAGGATGCTCGTCCAAATTGAACCGGTAACCTCAAATAGTACAAATAAACATCACTTTCCTTAAAAAATAATATCACGTAACAAAAGTACTGCAGCCTTTTGTGATTGTTTTATGGAAAGCACTAGGATTCGTACGTCCGATTACATGATTTTCTCCGTACGCCCGGCCACATCATTGAGAGGCCGAGAGCTATATAGTTTCCGAGGAATACAACTGAGCGGCGCAATTGTACCCTATTACGTCGTATGCTATGGCCTAAATAAGTGACTCGTATCTCTCCTATCCAAAGTGAGATAGAGACCACAAAATTAGATAGACCGGTTGGCTAGACCACAAGAGACCAACTAGAAACACATTGAAAGCACCACAGAAACTTAATTAATTACTAGTTGCTGGCTTGTAGTGTTTAGATGATCTACCAGCTGCATACAACGAACCACTGAAGTGCCTACCATGCGCGCACACACACTGACACACATATGCACGGCCACAGAGTTAAGCACGGATAGAGAGACGAACACACGAGAATACAATGGATCTCTAGAACGTGAACACAAAAATATATATTAAAAAATTACGTCGCTGCATACAACATCCCCGAGACAGGGTTACAACATTTTCGGACAACGGTTGCAACATCCTAGGACAATAGTTACAACATCCCTGAACAATGGTTGTAACATCCTAGGACAATAGTTGCAACAACCCCGGATAATGGTTGCAACATCATAGGATAACGGTTGCAATATCCACGAATAACAGTTGCAACATCCCCGGACAACGGTTGCAACATCACAAATCAAAAAACAAAGCATCTAAGAAAAACACGTTGAAAAAAAATTACAACATCGCCGTGAGCAGTATGCAACTTTTTTTTCAACGGTCGCAATATTTTTTTTGTTAGACGCTACTACGGCTCGTACGTCCGACGCTGAGATTTTCATCGTACGGTTCGGCCACCGTTGGATAACGAAGGTTGATCAAAACCATTGACTCTTATCTGGTTAATTGATGTCCTTAATAGTGGCCCCACACCCCTCAGTTACTTGATTAATTAGAAGATAGCGTGGTCTATAGGAATAGGTCCCACCGTACGGTCCAAAAATGCAATATATCTAGATAACGGTTGCAACATCCCCGCACAATGGTTGCAATATCATCGGACAACAGTTACAACATCCCCGGACAACGGTTGCAACATCCCCGGACAATGGTTGCAACATTCTAGAAAAATAGTTGCAACATCCTCGGAAAATAGTTTCAACATCTCCGGACAACGGTTGCAACATCCTCGGACCATGGTTGCAACATCCTCGGACAACGGTTGCAACATCATCAGACAACGGTTGCAACATCCTTGAACAACGGTTGCAACATCGTAGGACAATGATTGCAGCATTTTTTTCCCTACTTATACACTATAGTACATATATCAATATGGCACGAAATCTATGCTCGCTGTACGTAAATGATGATGGGCACACGTACTCGAGGCTTGGATTTATGAGATTATCATGAGTGCCGCGCGGTACATCCGCTGCTTGCCTTTACTCATCAGCGACAAGTCTATCAATTCATGTCTGGATCACCGAATAAATATAGCGATGGAAAAGTCTCACACTCAAGTACGTACTTACTCAGCGGGATCGGACGTATGCGTACGATACGAAGCGTCCAATCGGACGTATGCGTGGGATCATTATTACCCTTGTTTTATTGATAATGAATGGCCGACAGCCATGTTGAAAGGCCAGCTGAAAGCCCCAAATCACGTGAAACATTAATTATCTTCCTTTAAGGCTCATTTATTTTTAACCCTAATTAACCGGGGTGCACTACTAATTCGTTAGGCATCTTCAATAATTGCCACTTCAGTCGTCTCTTATCTGTCATGTCATTCAAAGTTGTAGTTAAAGAAAAGAGAATGTGAAGAGAGAGAAAGTGTCATCTATTATATAAAAGACAAACTAGACACGTAAACTATCGCAAATAGTGAAAGTTAAAAGGGATAAGTTGTGTTAAAAATGAATGATTTTATAGATAACTTATTGGAGATGTTGTCTCTAACGTTGTTTGTAGATGACTTAAAGCTTTTAGAGATAACTTTAAAAAGACAAACTATTATAAACCTATGCGCTGCCTATTCATCAAACATCCCTACGCCTCCGCCTCCCCCCTTCACCTCAGCTTTTCATACATACCGAGGCGGCGAGGCCGGCGACCGTGATAGATCGAGTTCCGGAGTCAAGACTTGCGATGCGGAATCATGTTCCGGACGCTCGACGCCATGGCCACATCGTCAATGAGATTAATTGACTTGAGGATGTTGGAGGCACAAGACAGCAATGCTGTTTCTTTCAAGCCATCGAGGATGACGATGAGCAATTCCTTCCCCGCGATTTGTAAGCAGTATGCTTGGCTTAATTAATCCTCACCTCGTCTATATATACATACACTCTTAACTCACTGATTGATCTAACTTTTTAAGTAATCAATCGATTCCATAAATTTACCGGTGTTGGTTTGTATCCTGTTCCAAGACGACCACGTTGACCTCCCAAGTCTCAACCGATCCGGCGGGTCAGTGACGTCACTTTCATGGTGTTCTGATGCCGAAGTTAAGAAACATGCTAGTTAGAAATGTTTAGTCATGAAGTTGTATGCGTTGTACCATTCCTAAACAAATTATTAGCGTCTGGGGTTCCTTTTCTATATGGGATCTGAACTTCCAGTTTCTTCGTTATGCATGGTGTTGTACTACTTTATTCCAAAGAAATATATTGGAGTTTGAACTTCCAGTTTGGTAAGGATTTGCATGGATGCAGATTTGTGGATGTCAACATATAATAAAGGGTCGAGAGATGAATATGCTAATTCGTACATATAAACCAAGAATTCAAATCATATATGGCCATTGAATTTAAAATAATCATTTTTTAGATGTTGGTAAACATTGCCCATAACCGACAGTGCAATCACAAATGATTAGGCCATGAAGTGTTTGAATTCACATCCCACTCCCCTGTTCTCCCACAGATTGCACTCTCAGCAAAAGAGCACCAATATGGTTGCCAGCATTTGATGTCCTTCTCTGACAGCAGCGCTGAGAGGGAATCTCCGACAGTCGGCTATCAGCAAAGTACATAGCTGACAGCTTTGGTATTTTTGCCGATAGTTTTGGGCTGTCAGGGTTTCATTGATCTGTTGTAGTGAGGTGGACAACCACGAGTTGGTTAAAGGTCCACCTCCACACTTGAGACAGATAGGGACTAAAACTTGTGCCAAGTAATAGACGCAAAACTTACTCAACCACATGTTTGATATAACCACCTTAGTTAGTACACTGCTCGTTCCGATCAAATATCTATAGGTGGTAGCTGTCCTTGTGGTAAAGGACAGTTGTGTCTAAAAAGGGGTGGGACAGGAATGAACCCAATGGGTCACTCGCTGGTCTACACAACGGTAGGTCCATTCAGCATCGGACCGCAGATTCCACTATTGGTCGGTGGTCTTTCGATGGCTGTTTGACCAAGAACCTACCAGGTAGAGACTAGAAAGGGAAGAGCATTGAAAGGGCTTTGTTATCTCGACTCAGTCGCACGTGAATATGTTGCGTGTTAATAGCTTGACATTGTGAGTCTGAGATATCTTATGGGTAAAGTTGGGCAACTCTGCAGAGTATAATTAATGATATTCGAATACGCCGTGCTTCCGGTTAATGGAGATGTGTTCATGGGTGATTCAAGTAAATGAGGCATAAGTAGATATTTTGAGGTGTTAAGATGGTAATTACAGATGTTGGAAAAACCCCTCTGTTACTATTACTATTATTATTATGGTTTCTTGTTTTAAAGTCAAATTGCTTTTACCTAAAGAATGCATCTACGTGCCCTAATATGATAAAACCATCAACAATCATTTGAAACCCTAGCAAGTAGTTAAATAGCTTCCCATGTGACTTACTAAGTACTGTCGTACTCATACTTGCTAAACTTAAACAGAAGAAACTTGGAAGGATACCGGTGGTCATTACGAGGAAGAATTTGATGAACCTTTGGATGGTGATGACTATTGGTATTAGGGGGCTGTTTGGATTGTGATCCTAGTGAGCAGTACCAAAATTTTGGTAATGCCAAAATGCGGTCAATGCCAAAACCGGGGCAAAAAATTGTTGTTTGGATCGTACTCATACCAAAATTTTGGTAATGCTGAAATTGGTGTGTTTGGATTGTAACCATATCAAATTTTGCTTTTTTACCCCCACATGACACGTGGGTCCCGCATGACATATATTCTTTTTTGCCCCCAAAATATGCCAATAGTGATCTTGTTTTGTTGATAAAATGACAAAGAACACAACGGTTCAAACGGATTAGAAACCGGATACTCGGTTTAGGAAATATGATCATTTGAAACTTACTAATCAAACTTATCTTACAATTAATTTATCACTGTGCTGCCAAGCCAAAATTTAGCTCTCAATTTTGCAACCAAAATTCTGCCAAAGAATTGGCTAGGCAAAGCTTGTCAATACCAAATTTTTGGGGGCAAAACCAAATTTTGGCATTAAACCAAATGATGGCCAAATTTCATAGGCATTACCAAAATTTAGTTTGGTTTATTTGGGATGCAATCCAAATAGCCCCTAGGTTTCAACTACGCTCAGGCGTGCCTACGGTGTTGAACTTCTTTTGTCATGTAATATATAACTTTGGGCTTGGATGCTCTGGTTCTGTAAAAACTGGCCGCTAAGGCTTAATCTTCTGTAATAAAAGTTTGGATTTTATTGTGCAAATGTAAGCAGGCTTATTGCACTATTTCTTGCTTCGCAATTGAACTTCTTAGGCAATTGTAAAGAGTTTGATGGTCCAAAAACGAGGTCATCGGAAGAATGGGATATGAGGCTGGATTGGGAATGGGATAAGAGAGCTCATATCCCACCGATTTAAAACCAGTGGGGGAGGTGGGGAATTGAAGATGGGCCAAATTACCTGTCGTCCTCTCGGCCGGAGCCCCGCACCCACACGTCGAGCTGCACCTGTCCGCGCGTCTGCGCAGATTGTCGCTTGCCAGACCTTCGCATCGCCACCCATCCTCTCCTTCTCCTCCTGTGTGTTTTTCCCCATCGCACACCGTGACCACGCCGAGGCTGCCGCCACCGCAACTCACGCCCAGCAAGGTAGTCCTGGCCTCCGCATGCCCTTCCCTCGCATGAGGCGATGGTGTTAGTGCTGCTGCCTGCCTGCAACGATCCCAAACCCAATCCAAACAAATGCCAGCCTCATATCCCAAACCCAATCCAAATAAATGCCAAACAAGGGAATAGCATTTAAAGCTCGTATCCCATTACAAAACACATGTCATGGTCTCATCGCCGGCGGCAAGCGCAAATCGAGGCAAGAAGAATTCGCCATCGCACAATCGACAGAAAAGGGGAAACAGAGGAAGGAGAAAGGGAAAATTGATTCAATTCATTTTTTTGATGCCTCAATTGGATACCCGACTTGTCTTTTAACCACTCACACTCTACATTGTTCAGTGAGACCTAGTACCTATAGACCAAATCCACTCACATCGCATCCAGTACTTTCTCTAGACATTATAGTACATGACAACACACCCTAGCATATCACATCTCGTATCCCTATGCCAATCCCATTGTGAATCCAAATGCACCTATTTTTGGTGAGGTAGATAAAAGAGAAGCCATGTCTCATGCAGGGCGTGATGTCTTCACACCATCCAAGGGAAAAGTACGGGCGTGGAGCGGGGTTGTGCAGAGGTTTGTGTCTAGATATCATGTGCAGACAGTCAGTGTCCGTGGGAAAAGTATTAACAAAATTGTAATATGAAGCGTGCAAGACAAAGGATTGGAGATGTAAGTCTTAACTATGTCTAGAAGATAGACACCACGGGTTGGATGTACCCTAAAAGAACTTGTTCACATAAAACAGGAAAAAAAATGAAACGGTAATCTTTGGCTCTTATAATGGTGTGAATCAAATACTAGCACAAAATATTCTTGCCCTGAAAAGAATAGTCTGCAAAGCTAGTTTGCTTGTCATCTAATCGGCATTAAAGTCTGTTAGCTAGATTGCCCTTTCAGAACAAATAGCAGCGTGCACCTAAAATTAAAGTCGCCAAAAAGAAGAGGAGAAAACTTGGGTTTCTAATTTGAACCACTTTGCATTCTTCCATTTTTGGACCGGTTTGTACCAAATATTTCAATGAAGTCAGTTGGTTTGGCATTTCAAGATAAAATTGAGTAATTGTCACTACATCAATAATTTGACACTCTACGGCATAGGAATACATTTTATGCTATTTTGGCATTTTCAGGGCTTTTCCCACCAATTTTCTGTTTTGGGCCACGTGAAATGAACCCTTTGCCCCTCCTCTCATCTTGACCCCTCTTCTCCTACATGCCTCCGAGACTGCTCCATGAAGCGGGATGGTCCAAAGGGGCCAAAATTTAAAATTTGATAACTTGAACAACGTTGCCTATGTTCTCCAACTTTAAGAAGGTACCGGAAAGACCAGTATCACTACAGGATGTTGCTCGTATACACAACCAAATCAGACGGAAGCAAATTTTCTGGGACGGGGCCTCACGGAGAGGCCCCTCCTTCCCACCATCCGATTCTCCTTGTCCTTTTGTCACTGTTCACAGATGGACGGCATCCGTGAGGGGCCTCTCGTGAGACCCCGTCCCATAAAATTTATTTTCAAATCAGACTAGACCCATCTATTGAAACCTTATACATCCCCCAACCAACGAAACAAAATAGTTCGCTTCTTCGCTTCCTTTCCCAACCATCTTCTTCACTTCCTCACCGACGCCCTGCCCCAGGGAGCCCCCACCACTGCCACCGCAACCACCCCTCTGCGACGAGATCTGCCCCTGCCTCTGCTTCTTCTTCCTCTCCGGGTGCCCTACCTACTTCGCCTCCACCTTGTTTCCTTCATCTTCTTTGTGACGCCCCGTGCCATCACACCTTTGGTGACGAGACCGGCTTATGGATTATTAAGCCAGTATCGTTACCAAAGGTGTGATGGTATCGGCGTGAGGTGATGACATCTTAAGGATTATTACCGACAAAACCATATTTTCTCGAGTAATGACCATAATCAGTGTAAATAATAGAACTACCTTCAATTCGTACTTGCCAACCTTAAGACTAGGATTTTGGTATGAATGAAGTGGTACGGAGTCCT
Source organism: Ampelocalamus luodianensis (assembly GCA_036346255.1). Taxonomy (NCBI): domain Eukaryota; kingdom Viridiplantae; phylum Streptophyta; class Magnoliopsida; order Poales; family Poaceae; genus Ampelocalamus; species Ampelocalamus luodianensis. The sequence goes on along the minus strand of CM070618.1, from coordinate 58,862,812 downwards.
CCAAGTAGTAGCCCCACCGTAGTTGTCCATTAGTATCGCTTTACCGTATCTGATTCGTCACTTCTAAACAAGGTGGTTAATAGCAAGTGCAAGTACTTTCGTACTAAGCAAGTACTTAATAAGCAAAGTTGATGCTATGAATTTAAGTTTAAAGTTCAGCCTAATAAGCAAAGTCTATTGAATTCTGACCTCAGCCTAATAAGCAAAGTACCACCATGGCCAGTCAGATCGCCAACATAGCCGGTCTGACCTCAGCCTAACACATATTGAATTTCTCGAAAACAAGAGTTTCTCCAAATGTCTCGATGCTATTGTCAATTGTTCAGCACACTAAGATTATGATTATATCCCCATGATCTCCACAGGTAGTATACCTAAGACTAATGGTACTTTTCTGAAACCAAAAGGTTCTTGTTTATTCTCCGTAATCAGTATACAAGCATGCATCTCCCGGGACTATTCATATGAAATTTATGCCATATATTCTTCGCATTTGATTTGTCAGTGCGCAAACTAGGAAGGTATTTCTCGTTTGAAGCTAAAAACGAGCCGACCCTTCAAGGTTACCACTTGGTTTCCCTTTGCACCCTGTAGTAGCAAAATGTGAGGTTAGCACATTCATCCGTCAGACCCATCTCTCACCATGCAAAAGTGACGTTGCTGATCCTTGATCCATGCAGCCGAAGAGAGGAGTGAATGTGGCAGACTCGTCGCGGCGTGCCCGGCTCTGAAGAAACTCCACGGCGTGATACAGATCAGAGCCCTTTTCAGGGGCCTGTAACCTGAAGATCTTTCCCATCCTCGCATCGCTGTAGCGTTTTCATCAGACTTTCTGTATGTGGTGGTATCACCAGCTCTGGATGTACTACTAGTCTACTTCCTTGAGCAATCGCTCTCATGATCGAGTGACGTTCACATGGCCAGAGTTTGACGTGATTGTAATTTTCTCTGCCATTCACATGGGCAGTGAGGTCGATGTGAGTCATGTGACTATAACTTTCCTAGTGCTACAAGCTGTAATGCTGTATCGAACCAGAGAGTGTTAGGTTTCTCAGTGGCCGTATTTGTGGAGGTAGATTTATTCTCTTCAGACATTGTGAATTAATTTCAGGCCTACCCAGTGGCACCAACTTTTATTTTAGACTAGAAGATCACCCGCGCCGGCACGTGAGCAGGCGGGGCGATCGAGAAAAGACGCCGCGAATCCAGAGAAAGAGGAAGCGATGCAAGCGGACGGGCAGTGCCCACGCATCAACGCGGACATCCCCTGAAGCGCTGAGCCACGATCAGACGGATGCAGGCCACCCCAGCGAGCGCGAACGAAACGCACCAAGCGCACCGGCCAAAATCCGCCGGCCCGGAGCCGAGCGCGTCCCGATCGAACGGACGCCGTTTTCTCAGTGACGTGGCTAGCGCGGCTGGGAGCCCTTTCCACCGGGAATTATGGGGGTTAATGTGTTTTGAGGTTTTTTTGTAGGTGAACATGTCACAACTCGCAAGTCTATAGCTCCATCTGTTGCTGTCACCAGCACTTTTAGAAAGTTCTAGTCTTCTAAATTACTAGAGCGGATAGCGCGCTACGCTGCGCCTCCGATGATTCTGTCTGAATGTCAAGCGTAAGCATGTTAAGAGGCAGTGAAGCTTGAATGCTAGAACGGTGGTCAAACGAACTATAGACTTCAGGTATCTGTTTTAATTTACATAGTTACATAGAGACGAAGGTGCAGGATGACTATGACATGTCATCTGAGTTTGGCTAATACAGGCAGTTCACATGGTAGTGGTAAATATGACGGGAGCACATAGCAAAAGCATAGTTTCAGAAAGCTTTCTTTGGTTCTGACAATTACATGAGAACTTAAATTTCCAATGAGTACGTAGACAGAGTTTGTGGTAGGCTAGCTTGTTCTTTGCTCCGCGTTTATTGCAGAGTGAAGTGCAGGCAGAGCTGATCGAGGCAAAATGGATAGCACGCTATCTTCAGGCTGCTAGTGTCGTACAGCTGCTGTCTGTTGGAAAACACTAGGTAGTAATTAACAAACATGATAGATCTGAACTGATATGACAGGGGAAGGATGGCTATGCATTGTTAGCCTATTACATGTTGCCCTATGTTCCTGGCGTTTGATCCATGGCAATTTTTCTGACAACCGAGCATTTTTTGTCTGTTTCATCTCACTGGAAATAGACAAACAGCATGATTGGCACTGACGAATCATAAGTACCATGAACTTATGTAATGTAAAAGCAATATCTGAGGTAAGTACCTTGCACTATCCTGAGCAGTTCCAGGCCACGATGGTGAATTTGGAGCAGGACGTTTCGTGCTCTGTAGAAGTGTTGTTGCAGGATGCGTGTGCTGGGAAACAGAAATGACATGTTATGTATACGGGCTGAAGCAAATTTGTATCGATGCGAATAAGGGCACATAGTTATAACTAAGGGCAAAGGGGTTAACCTCGCTGATATCTGGGGATGGCGGTCTGTGCAGTATTGTTTCATGTGGTTTCAGGTGTAGCTGAACTGCGGAAGCGTCTTTTGGGTCTGGTGTAACGGACAGAGGAAAATGGGGATTCAGTGTAGTTTCTGCAGTAGAAGAGTCTGTTCCAGGGTGTGTAGCAGGGGCGAATCTCCGGAGGTTTGGTATCTGCCTCAAGAAGGGAATATGTACCATAGTTATCAAGGTGCCGCAAGAAGAGGCAATGGATGGACCAAGAATTAAGAATGGAAAAAACATGTGTCTGGTGCTAAACGTACCATGTGATTTGTGCATAGTATCGAAATCATACAGTTCAACGTGCTGATGGCCGATTTATTTTGCTTCTCTCTGAAAACCAAGTAAAACAGTCAGAAGTTAGAAAGGACCGAATTATGAAAAAGTATGTCTGCCAAATTCAGATTGTAGCTGAAGCCATCGTTCGCTGAGTCATTTGGCCAATGTATTTTGCTTCTCTCCCAAAATGAAACAAAACACTCAGAATTTAGGAAGAATTGATTTATGAAAAAGGTTGTCTGGCGAACTCAGATTATAGCTAAACTAACTGTTCGCTTATTCATTTATGGTTGTACTAAATGAGGTAAGAGCTGCTCTGTATCAATCCCAGAAATAAAAGTTTGCCATCAGTAATTGCATAAGATAATTCATGACGAAGAAATAAGCTTTGAAAAGTGCAAACCTGGGACAACCGTGTTGAATCATCAGATTCTTGGTGCAGGAGCAACTTAACACAAAAGTTTCAGATGTTCAGATAAAAACTATTTAGTTAAAATATTGAGAAGGCTAAAATGTGTAAGTAATGCAAGACCGTTGTTCTCATGAAAGCTGAAAAGAATCTAAACAAGGTTGCAGCCTATGGGGAAAGTTGTGATGGAATATAATTCTTAGGAACTCGATTGCTGTAGAGTAATAATTTTGAACAATAGTGAGAAGGAAAACCTATCAGATCTAAAAGCAATCAAATTGTCAAACCAATCATACAGTCGTAAGAACTACTACCTGAGTAAGTGCATGCATTTCTGGAGTGCTTTGATGAGCCACTTCTGAATAGGTAGCACTCCGTGGTACTTCCTGAAAGATAACACTGTCTGTCATACTCAAATTGTAGATGAAGCACCGTTCACTTATTCATTTATGGTTGTACTAAATGAGGTAAGAGTTGCTCTTTTTCAATCTGAGAAATAAAACCTTGGCATCAGTAATTGCATAAGATAATTCCTGACGAAGAAATAAGCTTTGAAAAGTGCAAACTTGGGAGCTGTTCTTTTTCAATCTAAGAAATAAAAGTTTGGCATCGGTAATTGCATAAGATAATTCCTGACGAAGAAATAAGCTCTGAAAAGTGCAAACTTGGGACAACCGTGCTGAGTCATCAGATTCTTGGTGCAGGAGCAACTGAACACAAAAGTTTCCACATCTTCAGATAAGAAACTATTTAGGTTCAATATTAATAAAGAAAAAATGTGTAAGTAATGCAAGATTGTTGTTCTGATGAAAGCTGGAAAGAATCTAAACAAGGCTGCATTCCATGGGGAAAGTTGCGATGGAATATAATTCTTAGGAACTCCACTGCTGTAGAGTAATAATTTTGAACAATAGCGAGTTGGAAAACCGATAGGATCTAAACGAAATCAAACTGTGCAACCAATCATACAGTCGTAAGAACTAAAACCTGAATGAGGGCATGCATTTCTAGAATGCTTTCGATGAGGCATTCCTGAATAGGCAGCATTCTGTGGTACTTCCCTGAAAGTTAACACTGATACATCAGTCTACCACAAAGTGCTAAACGTTTTCATAGTTTCAGTTATGTGCATGCCATTCTTAAATCGATCTATCCAACCTAAATAATCAACGAGCTGTACAGACCTCTTCCAGTCAGGACCCAACATAGAGCCAACCCATCTTGTTAGATAAAACAGTATCAATTCAGGCATAGTTTTTCCATTTTCCAAGTAGACCATCTCAGTGAACAATTGAAATTAGTAAAGCAAACAGGCCGTTTCAGGATTTAGTCTGAGTCAGTTCATGATCAAAATAGAAAACGTGATATGTACTTGAAAAACGCTTTCTGAACAGAAGTAGCTAATCACCAGAGGGATATGCTTCATTTAGTAATACTTGCACATGTAGATGTTTGGCACAGAATCTAGTGACCCCTTTTCCTGAAATAACAAAAGACAGTTTGTCATGTCGACAGATAAAACATTCGGTCGTCACACATAAACAGATGACATGGACTGCAGTTTTTTTAACTCAGATTTTTTTTTTGAAAGAATGGCAAATTACAATTGACACTTATACTATGCACTTGTACCTGTTACATCCAATCATTAAAATGGAAATGTGAAACTGAGGAATTATTTTATCTGCTATTGCCATGTTAGAATAATGGAACATTTCGTTGTCACACATAAACAGATGACATTGAATGCATGCTTTTTTAACCCAAGAAAAAATATCAAAGAATGTCAATTTACAACTGACACTTATACTATGCACTTGTACCTGTTACACCCAATCGTAAAATTGGAATGTGGAACTGCTGAATTTTTTTGCTATTGCCAAGTTAGAATACTGGAAAGACAAACATAACACAGATCACCTCCATGGTGAATTATTTTATTTGCTATTGCCATGTTAGAATACTGGAAAGACAAACACAACACAGATCACCTCCACGGAGTGAGAACAGCATCTAATCAATGCTAAGCATGTTTAATTGGGACAATTCCCACAGTTTATAGTGGTAGTGAACATTATTGACCATCTAAGCAATCCCTTTGGTTTCAGCTTTCAATAAAATCCATTGGAATGAATCGAAAGGTCATGAACCTTCAGGAAAGGGTAAATAGGACAAGCAAAAAGGATGATCTAATAACAAGTGACTGGGATAAATTTCTGATAGTAGATGCTTACATACATCAGGTACAGGATGAAAGCACTAGCACAACGCTATGGTGCTAATTATATTTAGGTTAAACAGAATATGAACAAACCCGTGTGCGTATGCAGTAGAATCTTACCGGCCATCTACTTGGTGTAAGGTAACAATACCGAATTTAGAACTGGTTAAGGTTGTACCATTGAAACTAAGTATTGATTGTCTGTAATTATTAATTGGATTAGGTTGTAAAGAATTCAGATGATACTAATCCAATCAAAGCACCCGTAGAATCTTACCGGCCATCTACATGGTGTAAGGTAACAATACCAGCTTTAGAACTGGCTAAGGTTGTACCATTGAAACTAAGGATTGATTGTCTGTAATTATTAACTGGATTAGGTTGTAAAGAGTTCAGATGATACTAATCCAATCAAAGCACATTTGACAGGCCTAAACGGCTAAACCACACTCAGTACAACTGAAGAGACAATGTAATATTAAGCCATACCTGAATAGGAAACATCAAAAATTACCTCCATGACCATAAAACGACAAAAAGTATGTGCATTCATCAAGGTGTGGCAAAGAAGCATGCTGCAACGTAAATACATGCTGGATTAGCTTTTAAAGATTTAGTTGTAAAAAAAAGGCATGATGTAGATATGTTCGAAGCTTCTTAAGCATGTGGCCGTCTGGGAATATTGTAAGCTCAAAGCTGCCAAAAGAATCATACATACCGTGCGGAATGGAACACTGTCTTTCTCCATGAACTCATACAATTCAACATTCTCTGGTTCGTTCCACCACTTGTCCCACCCAGGTGTGTAGCAGGCTGCGATGGCGATATAACCGATTGGTGCATCAGATAAATAGAAGAACAACTGAACTCATTCATCAGAATGGACAGTCATCAATACAAATTCGAAGAAAATACAATTCAGATTTTCCATATACATCAATGCATGGAAAAATGTCAAACCTTATCCTTGTATTTCTCATGTGGCACAGGGACGGCCCATTTCAGATCCCTGGTAACAGAGTAAGGCTTAAAACCTTCCTTCAGCCAAGGATTTGTGGCGCGAATGGCATTTTGGCTCAAGATCCAGCTACATAGGTCTCGTTGATGTACTTCTGTAGTGTGTCCTTCAACAGCGAGAGCTATAAGAATAAGTGATCATTGCTGCGGACACACAGTGTTGTCCCACAAACCTGAAGCATGGTCAGAATTCAGCACAAGAAAGAAACGCAAAAACAAACAAGGAACACCAAACTTGTTAATTTATTGAGAGCGCAATTAATGAACAAGGAAATCATCCCTAAACTGTAAATGAGGAACACCTAAGCGGAGGGGGGGAGGGCGACGGCGCGGCTTGGGACTCGAGGTGGGACGGCCGGGCAAGGAGGAAGGGGTGGAGCCGAGGGCGACACCAAGTCGACGCGCGGGCACGAGCCGCCAACGCGACTGAGACGGCGAGGGCGAGGGCGAGGGCGAGAGCGAGAAAGAGGAAGGAAGGGGAGGAGGCGGCCGAGTCGGCGCGCGGGCAAGAGCCGGCAAGGCGGCGGAGACGGCGTGTGCAAGGGTGAGGGTGAGGGCGAGGAAGAGGAAGGAAGGGGAGGAGGCGGCCGAGTCGGCGCACGGGGCGGAGGGGAAAAGGAGCGCGCGACACTCCTGATCTGACCGACCAAGCACGGCGGCTGCAACATCGGCGAGGTAAAATAGAGGGGGAGGGAGCAAGAGTGCAGAGAGAGGGGGACGAGGTGGGAGTCTTTGGCGAAGTGAAGGAAGGGGGCGGCGAGTGCCTGCACATATTAGTTGGTTATTTTTCTTATCTGTTGTTAACTTGAACACTGAGATAGGTATACTAGTTTATGTCCTTCTGGATCTTAGTATGGCTATAGTGTTCTTGTTCATTTACTTTGTGAAAATGACTAGAGTAATTCTCATGATTTATCTATTATATTTCTGGATTAAAGTAATTCGAAAAATGCTCATACTTTCAACAATCCAAAAACCTTAAGATAGGCATTTTTCGTCAACTGGTTTTGCCGCTGCGCTAAAACCCTCTGAATTCGACGCTGCGAATTACAAGAGGTGGCGTACCAAGATGGTGCTTTGGCTAACTGCCATGAACGTTTTTCATGTAGCAAGTGGCAAGCCTGAAGGAACACTTACTCCTGAACAGGAGCAAGCGTTGAGGCTGCGATAACCTTTTAAAGTGCCGTGATAGCGTTCTTGGTGAGAAGTTAGTTGATGCATACATGGTGATTAAAACTAGGAAAGAGATGTGGGATGCACTTGAGGCCAAGTTTGGGGTTTTGGATGCGAGCGGTGAATTGTATCTCATGGAGCAATATCATGACTATAGAATGGTTGACGGTAGTTACGTAGTTGAGCGAGCTCATGAGATACAATCCATGGCCAAAGAACTAGAGCACTTCAAATGTGTGTTCTAGGACAAGTTTATCGCGGGAGGCATTATTGTCAAGCTTCCTCCTTCTTGGAGGAATTTTGCTACTTCCCTGAAACACAAGAGACAAGAGTTTTCTGTTGAAAATCTCATTGGGTCTCTTGATGTTGAAGAGAAGGCGAGGGCAAAAGATACACATATTAGAGGTAATGAGGGAAATTCTAGTGCCAATGTGGTACAGAAAAAGAATGGCCAAGCTCAAAAGTTCAAAGGCAAGAACAAGATCGCACAAACAACTAGCTTCAAGAAGAAGAAGAAGAACACAAAAGATAGCATTTGCTTTGTGTGTGGCGAACACTGGTCATTGGGCCAAGGATTGCGATCCAACGCAAGAGGTGGGAAGAATCGGCAGGCGAATTCTAAATCGCTAATGTTGTTGTTGGTACTCCGAGACGGAACATCGAGGTATGGTAATTTACCTCTTTGTTCTTTCCAGTATGTCAATCACCGATTGGTGGATGAATACTGGTGCTAATATACATGTGTGTTTGATATTTCATTGTTCTCTTCTTACCGTGTCACTCGGGATTCGGTAGTTCTAATGGGGAGCGGGTCACATGCCTTGTTCATGGTGTTGGCAAGGTCGATCGAAGTTTACTTGGGAAGATTGTGCAATCGAAGAACGTGCATCATGTGCCATCTATCAATAAGAATCTCGTGAGCGGATCTCTTACGTGTAGAGATGGCTTTAGGCGGTATTTGAGTCCAATAAATTTGTAATGTCCAAGTGTGGACAATTTGTTGGTAAAGGCTATGTGTGCGGAGGCTTGTTTCGCCTATCTCTTCAGATTTATGTAATAATATTGTGAACCATATTTTGATTGGTAATGAGACTACTATTTGGCATTCACGACTTTGTCACATAAATTTTGGTTGCATGACGTGATTGCTTGATTTAGAGTTAATCCGAAATTTATCCTTGCCAAAGGTTCTAAGTGTCAAGTTTGTGTTCAATCAAAGCGACCTCGTAAGCCTCATAAGGCGCGGATGTAAGAAACTTGGCACCATTAGAACTCATACATTCGGATCGTGTGAGATGAATGGTGTGTTGACAAAAGGTGGTAATAGATATTTCATGACTTTGATTGATGACTCCACTAGGTTACATTATGTGTATCTTTTGAAAACTAAAGATGAAGCTCTTCACTACTTTAAAATCTATAAGCGAAGTGAAAATCAACTTGAAAAGAAAATCAAAAGGGTTAGGTCTAATCGTTGGCGTAGTACTTTTCTAATGAGTTTAATTTATTATGTGAGAACATGGTATAATCCATAAGAGGACGCCTCCTATTCACCCATCAAGCGGGGTTGTTGAAAGAAAGAATCGCACTCTAACGGATTTGGTTAACGCTATGTTAGAAAGCAATGGTCTTTCCAAAGCATGGTGGGGAGGCTATATTGACTTCATGTCATGTCCTAAACAGGTTCCCACAAAGAATAAAGAGATAACCTCATATGAACAATGGGAGAAGAAAAGACTATCACTTTCATACTTGCGCACTTGGGGTTGTCAGCGAAAGTCAATGTGCCGATTTCAAAAAGCGTAAGCTTGGACCAAAAACCGTGGATTGCGTTTTTCTAGGCTATGCTCATCATAGCGTTGGATATAGATTTCTAGTGGTGAAATCTGAGAGCACTGACGTGCATGTCGGTACAATTATGGAGTCGAGAGATGCTACATTCTTTGAGGATATTTTTCGATGAAAGATATGCCTATTTCATCAAGTTAGGAGCTGATACAACTCCCGAACTGCCATTCCAATGGAATATTTTGAGCAAACCCCGAGCAAATTCTCGAGAAGGAAGATAATGAAATTCGAGGAAGAGTAAAGACAAAGGTGCGCAAAGTCTTTTGGTCCTGATTTCATTGTGTACCTTGTGGATGATACTCCAAGTACCATTTACAAGCATATGCTTCTCCGGATCTTGAATCTTTGGAAGGAAGCGATCCAGTAGTGAAATGGATTTCGTTATCTCTAATGGAACTTGGGAGATCATTGAGCGTCCTTATGGTTGTAAACCTGTAGGATGTAAGTGGGTGTTCAAAAGAAGCTTAGGCTTGATGGTACTATCGAGAAGTACAAGGCACGGCTTGTGGCCAAGGGTTATACTCAAAAGGAAGGCGAAGATTTCTTTGATACTTACTCACTGTGGCTAGATTGACCACTATTAAGTACTACTATCTCTCGTTGCCTCACAGTCTTCGTTCATCGGATGGGCGTTAAGGCGACTTTCCTAAATGGAGAGTTGGACGAGAAATTTACATGGAACGACGGATGGATTTGTAGTAGATGGTCAAGAAGGAAAGGTGTGCAAGTTGTTGAAATCTTTGTATGGTCTTAAACAAGCACCTAAGCGATGGCATGAAAAGTTCGATGAGAACTTTAACATCTGCAGCTTTGTTGTGAATGAAGTCGACGAGATGTGTGTATTGTCGCCATGGTGGGGCGAGGAGTCATTCTATGTTTGTATGTTGATGACATCGATCTTTGGGACCAACCTTAATGTAATTAGGAAGTCAAGGATTTCTTGTCTCGAATTTTGAGATGAAAGATCAGGGGGTAGCTGATGTTATCTTGAACATCAAGTTGTTGAGAGTGATGATGGTGGGATTACATTGTTGCAATCTCATTATGTGGAAAAGGTTTTGAGTCGTTTTGGTTATAGCGATCGCAAATCCTCTCCAACACCTTATGATCCTAGCATGTTGCTTAGGAAGAATCGGAGAATAGCGAAACCAATTGAGATATTCTCGGATAATTGGTTCACTCATGTATTTAGCTAGCGGTACTAGGTTCGACATCTCGTTTCTTTGTGAGCAAACTAAGTCGTTTTGTTTCTAATCAGGAGATGATCATTGACATGCTCTTGAGAGGGTAATGCGCTATCTAAAAGGTACTATGAGTTATGGCATTCACTATCACGGGTACCCAGTCTGGAGGTTATAGCGATTCAAATTGGATATCGATCTTGATGAGATTAAGGCCACAAGTGGATATATCTTCACACTTGGAGTGGCGCTGTTTCATGGAAGTCTTGCAAGCGGATCATCTTAACGAGGTCAACAATGGAAGCGAACACACAACATTAGATATCACATCGTTGAAGCCGAATGGCCGTGAGCTCTTGATGAATTTGCGGTGGTTGAAAACCGGTGCGGCTATTTCGATGAATTGTGACAATCGGATGTGATCGTCAAAGTGAACAATTCTAAGGATAATATGAAGGCATCAAGACATGTGAAGAAAGATGAAATCATCGAAAAAATGAGAAACTCGGAGTAATAGCTTTGGATTATATCCAAGCGACTAAGAATCTGCGATCCCTTCACAAAGGGTTTATCACGGAATGTGATAGACAATGCATCGAGGAGATGGGTTTGAGACCCACGTGAGTTATACCATAGTGGTAACCCATCCTATATGATCGGAGATCTGTGAAGTAGGATTGGCGAAACAAACTTTTGGTTAACTGGGAGGAGAGTACTTTTATAGACCCACTCCATTGGAGATGCAATTCTCTCCTAAATCTGTATGAGGTTGATTATTATCTTAATGTGTTCGTGGCTTGTTTAAGCAAAGATGTTGTCCTCTGAGCGATCTTGAAAGAACACACCTATATGAGCCGATGCTAGTCGCGATCTATGAGATAGGGTAATCTCTAGAAGCTCATGAATAGGCCGGAGTATGACTCATATGCTTCAACCCGCGGGGATGCTCGGCGACTGGTAAAACTTATCCACATAAAACTGTCAATTCAAGGCTCAGTCCATTGTGCGATTGTGGATAAGTGTAACTCATTCTAGGTGGATGTTCAACCTTAACCGGTCTCCATCAAAACACCGGTATATCAAAACAATCTGGGTCAATGCATTTGACATGTGCCCTTGGGATCTAGTGGGGGATTGTTGGAATTAATACGGGTTGAGCCTATGTTTAATCCTAATCAATTCCTGGAAAATCTCAAAGGCCCATGTGCATGTGCTAAAACTATTTAGTCCCATATGGAGAGTTGAATGGGAGTTACACCACTTTAAAAGGTGGAACGTGGTAGCCCCCTTGTGGAATTGGAGAGAGCCAATACACGCGCTCGCTCGTTCGCCTCGCCACGCCACGCCGCCTCGCCGTGCGGTGCGTGTGCGTGTGCGTATCTTGTAGCGTCTGTGCGAGCGTGTCGAGTGCGTCGGCGTTTTCTTTATCTATTCGAAAATCGAAACGCACTGACTCGCAGTTAATGGCATTAACAAATGGCTGGCAGTAACGGTTCAGTTACCAGTGAGTAATGGTGACCGTTTCTAGTCTCTTTGTTTTTGCCATTAAGTAGAACATGCTCTGTTTCAGAAATCGGTAGCAGTAATGGCTGCGGTTACTAGTGACTGGGTAATGGCTGCGGTTACTAGTGACTGGGTAATGGCTGCGGTTACTAGTGATTGGGTAATGGCTGCAGTTACTAGTGGGTAATGACGACCGTTTCTAGTCTCTGGGTTTTTGCCTTTATATGGAGCGAGCACTTGTTCTTACGGCGATGAACACTCTCCAAAGACAATAGTATACCATGGTTTTGTTCTTGTCTCGGCGATCTCCATCCGTGGCGCGTGTACGATCGCACCGGAGAAGCGAGCCTCGGAACCATCGTCATCGAATGCTTGCACGGCGGCGGCGAATAAGGTTCTTGGGAGGCGTTCGCGCGATCGCCGCTTCTTCTTCTTCATTCGTTTCTCGCTACGTCTACATCAATCGCACGACTACTACCACTCGCCATGACACAAGCGACAAGACTCCTGCTGTCGCTCATGGATCCGGAACTCCTACTACTACTCCTTCTTCTGCATCCGGGTATGTCTATCTTGCACATATTAGTTGGTTATTTTTCTTATCATTTGTTAACTTGAACACCGAGATAGGTATACTAGTTTATGTCCTTTCGGATCTTAGTATGGCTATAGTGTTCTTGTTCATTTACTTTGTGAAAATGACTAGAGTAATTCTCATGATTTATCTACTATATTTACGGATTAAAGTAATTGAAAATGCTCATACTTTCAACATAACCTATGTTAATGAAGTCGAGAAATGTGTATGCGGTTCAATGAAGTATAAACTTGGGGTTGTTTGGATATGAGGGGTTCTTTGGAAATTTTTGGGATTTGTTTCAAATTTCAACTAAAAATAACGATTTGAATCCAAATCGCCTCCAAAAGCGGTGATCACTAAAATGCTTATATAGGACAAATCCCCCTCCAAACCCGATGATCACAAAAATGCTTATATTGGATTGGTGCCACGCATTCTAGTCCATGTTGAGTA